>JBBGZY010001071.1:1319231-2638462 GCA_037952925.1 Lithobates clamitans | reverse complement strand
CACTTCACCATGGTGGTGGTTTCTCTACACCACCCTGTCACACAGGTAAGCTCACTCCTTACCCCTGTTCGTGCACATGTCATCCTCCAGCTTTCCCACCCCCTTCTCTCACTCCACTACTCACTTCACTCACTCACTCACTCACTCACCTTTAGATCACGCTCACTCTCCACTTTTTCCCCCCTCCCCCCCTCCCCCCTTTCCCCCCCCCCCCCTATTTACCCCCCCCTTCCCCCTTCTCCCCCTTCTCCTTCCCTCCCTTCCCCCCTCCCCTCTCCTTCCCCCCCCCCCAACCCTTACCTTTTCCCTCCCTTTTTCCCTCCCCCTTCCCCCCGCTGCACACACACTCCCTGCATTATCACTCATATTTCACCTTCAACTCTAGGGTGCCCCGTGGCTCTGCATCGCCCTGGGGGGGGATTGCCTGTTTTGGTCGCCGTGGCGGGGGGGCCCGCCTCAGCTCCCGACCCGGCATCAGTTCCGGATGGTTGCCGTACCTGGCCATTCACCATTTACCCACAATTGCCGTGAGTACTTTTTAATTTTTGGAGGATTATTTAGCCCTCTATACCCATTGTTACTTTGGCCCTTGATATTATTATCATTTTTATCTCCAGAAACATGACATGTCTGCTCCTGATGAGTGGTCTTGAACCACGAAACGCGTCGAGCTACCGGTTGTCATTTACTGTCCCAACCCATGTTATACCAAGTTTTACCCCTCAACAGGAACTTGAGGCCAGCTATCAGGCAGGCATTACTTTGTTTTTAACCATGTACGCATTCTGACACCTGGTGATCCCTGGTCTATCTTCAATAATATTGCTTATACTCATGTTATTATTCATGTTACCTGTATATCTTTTATATCCTTGATAACTATACTACTGGTCCCTATGTTGATCTCTGGTTATCATTGCTAACATTTTACCAAGTGTTATATTGATATTGTTTGATACCATTGTTTGTATGAACATGCGAATAAAGAATTTTATTGACCCACCGTTTGTGTCGGCTTGCAAACCATTGGCTTCATATAAAGTCCCACCTCCTCCTCCTTACCCACTGGCTTTTTGCTTGCGGGTTTTCTAGATATTGTGTGATAGGGATGGAAACGTGCGACCTTTACCCGGCGCAGTTTCATATAAAGTCCCATTTCCCCTCCCCCTTGCTGTTGTTTATATGAATAGGGATGGAAGCCCATGGTTTGCTCTATTGCTCTATCTTGTTATTACCAGATTGTTACCATCCTGCCCCTATTGATTTCTTGGGAGCCTCACCTGTGTTTACCTTTTTGTCATTTTTACCAGCTCCAATTGTACATGCCATGTTTCTCATCCTGTTACTAGGTTTATCAAATTCATGGTCAACCCTTTCCCAATGTGGTCCAACCCTATTGTGGGTGGGTGGTTGTGGCTGGCCGGTGGGCCGTCCGGCCTTTGCCTGCCCGGGAGCTGCGATGGGCACTGCCGGCTTCGGCGCCCCCCCCCTCCCCCTTCCTCGCCCGCCTCCCGCGGTGGGCGTGTGTGTGGGGGCGGGGCTTGCCGCCACTGCCCATCGACGTCACGTCACCAGCGGTGGGCGTACGCCGCGCCTCCTGGCGCCGCCGCGCCCCTCACGCTGGTTGTCATGCTCGCAGGCTTGGTGGGTTGGTCTCAGCGGCCGCCGACCATTGGTCGGCCTCCCGCTCTGGCTCCTCCCACCCTCGGCCATGCGGACGTGACGTTGGCGGGCCTCCCCGCGGCGGCGTCTATATATGGGCGTCTTGTCCACCTGGGGCGGTGCGGCGCTCGAGGTACACTACCGCTACACTTCACCATGGTGGTGGTTTCTCTACACCACCCTGTCACACAGGTAAGCTCACTCCTTACCCCTGTTCGTGCACATGTCATCCTCCAGCTTTCCCACCCCCTTCTCTCACTCCACTACTCACTTCACTCACTCACTCACTCACTCACCTTTAGATCACGCTCACTCTCCACTTTTTCCCCCCTCCCCCCCTCCCCCCTTTCCCCCCCCCCCCTATTTACCCCCCCTTCCCCCTTCTCCCCCTTCTCCTTCCCTCCCCTTCCCCCCTCCCCTCTCCTTCCCCCCCCCCCCAACCCTTACCTTTTCCCTCCCTTTTTCCCCTCCCCCTTCCCCCCGCTGCACACACACTCCCTGCATTATCACTCATATTTCACCTTCAACTCTAGGGTGCCCCGTGGCTCTGCATCGCCCTGGGGGGGATTGCCTGTTTTGGTCGCCGTGGCGGGGGGGCCCGCCTCAGCTCCCGACCCGGCATCAGTTCCGGATGGTTGCCGTACCTGGCCATTCACCATTTACCCACAATTGCCGTGAGTACTTTTTAATTTTTGGAGGATTATTTAGCCCTCTATACCCATTGTTACTTTGGCCCTTGATATTATTATCATTTTATCTCCAGAAACATGACATGTCTGCTCCTGATGAGTGGTCTTGAACCACGAAACGCGTCGAGCTACCGGTTGTCATTTACTGTCCCAACCCATGTTATACCAAGTTTTACCCCTCAACAGGAACTTGAGGCCAGCTATCAGGCAGGCATTACTTTGTTTTTAACCATGTACGCATTCTGACACCTGGTGATCCCTGGTCTATCTTCAATAATATTGCTTATACTCATGTTATTATTCATGTTACCTGTATATC
This sequence comes from Lithobates clamitans, assembly GCA_037952925.1. Classification (NCBI taxonomy): domain Eukaryota; kingdom Metazoa; phylum Chordata; class Amphibia; order Anura; family Ranidae; genus Lithobates; species Lithobates clamitans. The sequence goes on along the minus strand of JBBGZY010001071.1, from coordinate 2,635,792 downwards.
TTTTATATCCTTGATAACTATACTACTGGTCCCTATGTTGATCTCTGGTTATCATTGCTAACATTTTACCAAGTGTTATATTGATATTGTTTGATACCATTGTTTGTATGAACATGCGAATAAAGAATTTTATTGACCCACCGTTTGTGTCGGCTTGCAAACCATTGGCTTCATATAAAGTCCCACCTCCTCCTCCTTACCCACTGGCTTTTTGCTTGCGGGTTTTCTAGATATTGTGTGATAGGGATGGAAACGTGCGACCTTTACCCGGCGCAGTTTCATATAAAGTCCCATTTCCCCTCCCCCTTGCTGTTGTTTATATGAATAGGGATGGAAGCCCATGGTTTGCTCTATTGCTCTATCTTGTTATTACCAGATTGTTACCATCCTGCCCCTATTGATTTCTTGGGAGCCTCACCTGTGTTTACCTTTTTGTCATTTTTACCAGCTCCAATTGTACATGCCATGTTTCTCATCCTGTTACTAGGTTTATCAAATTCATGGTCAACCCTTTCCCAATGTGGTCCAACCCTATTGTGGGTGGGTGGTTGTGGCTGGCCGGTGGGCCGTCCGGCCTTTGCCTGCCCGGGAGCTGCGATGGGCACTGCCGGCTTCGGCGCCCCCCCCTCCCCCTTCCTCGCCCGCCTCCCGCGGTGGGCGTGTGTGTGGGGGCGGGGCTTGCCGCCACTGCCCATCGACGTCACGTCACCAGCGGTGGGCGTACGCCGCGCCTCCTGGCGCCGCCGCGCCCCTCACGCTGGTTGTCATGCTCGCAGGCTTGGTGGGTTGGTCTCAGCGGCCGCCGACCATTGGTCGGCCTCCCGCTCTGGCTCCTCCCACCCTCGGCCATGCGGACGTGACGTTGGCGGGCCTCCCCGCGGCGGCGTCTATATATGGGCGTCTTGTCCACCTGGGGCGGTGCGGCGCTCGAGGTACACTACCGCTACACTTCACCATGGTGGTGGTTTCTCTACACCACCCTGTCACACAGGTAAGCTCACTCCTTACCCCTGTTCGTGCACATGTCATCCTCCAGCTTTCCCACCCCCTTCTCTCACTCCACTACTCACTTCACTCACTCACTCACTCACTCACCTTTAGATCACGCTCACTCTCCACTTTTTCCCCCCTCCCCCCCTCCCCCCTTTCCCCCCCCCCCTATTTACCCCCCCTTCCCCCTTCTCCCCCTTCTCCTTCCCTCCCCTTCCCCCCTCCCCTCTCCTTCCCCCCCCCCAACCCTTACCTTTTCCCTCCCTTTTTCCCCTCCCCCTTCCCCCCGCTGCACACACACTCCCTGCATTATCACTCATATTTCACCTTCAACTCTAGGGTGCCCCGTGGCTCTGCATCGCCCTGGGGGGGGATTGCCTGTTTTGGTCGCCGTGGCGGGGGGGCCCGCCTCAGCTCCCGACCGGCATCAGTTCCGGATGGTTGCCGTACCTGGCCATTCACCATTTACCCACAATTGCCGTGAGTACTTTTTAATTTTTGGAGGATTATTTAGCCCTCTATACCCATTGTTACTTTGGCCCTTGATATTATTATCATTTTTATCTCCAGAAACATGACATGTCTGCTCCTGATGAGTGGTCTTGAACCACGAAACGCGTCGAGCTACCGGTTGTCATTTACTGTCCCAACCCATGTTATACCAAGTTTTACCCCTCAACAGGAACTTGAGGCCAGCTATCAGGCAGGCATTACTTTGTTTTTAACCATGTACGCATTCTGACACCTGGTGATCCCTGGTCTATCTTCAATAATATTGCTTATACTCATGTTATTATTCATGTTACCTGTATATCTTTTATATCCTTGATAACTATACTACTGGTCCCTATGTTGATCTCTGGTTATCATTGCTAACATTTTACCAAGTGTTATATTGATATTGTTTGATACCATTGTTTGTATGAACATGCGAATAAAGAATTTTATTGACCCACCGTTTGTGTCGGCTTGCAAACCATTGGCTTCATATAAAGTCCCACCTCCTCCTCCTTACCCACTGGCTTTTTGCTTGCGGGTTTTCTAGATATTGTGTGATAGGGATGGAAACGTGCGACCTTTACCCGGCGCAGTTTCATATAAAGTCCCATTTCCCCTCCCCCTTGCTGTTGTTTATATGAATAGGGATGGAAGCCCATGGTTTGCTCTATTGCTCTATCTTGTTATTACCAGATTGTTACCATCCTGCCCCTATTGATTTCTTGGGAGCCTCACCTGTGTTTACCTTTTTGTCATTTTTACCAGCTCCAATTGTACATGCCATGTTTCTCATCCTGTTACTAGGTTTATCAAATTCATGGTCAACCCTTTCCCAATGTGGTCCAACCCTATTGTGGGTGGGTGGTTGTGGCTGGCCGGTGGGCCGTCCGGCCTTTGCCTGCCCGGGAGCTGCGATGGGCACTGCCGGCTTCGGCGCCCCCCCCCTCCCCCTTCCTCGCCCGCCTCCCGCGGTGGGCGTGTGTGTGGGGGCGGGGCTTGCCGCCACTGCCCATCGACGTCACGTCACCAGCGGTGGGCGTACGCCGCGCCTCCTGGCGCCGCCGCGCCCCTCACGCTGGTTGTCATGCTCGCAGGCTTGGTGGGTTGGTCTCAGCGGCCGCCGACCATTGGTCGGCCTCCCGCTCTGGCTCCTCCCACCCTCGGCCATGCGGACGTGACGTTGGCGGGCCTCCCCGCGGCGGCGTCTATATATGGGCGTCTTGTCCACCTGGGGCGGTGCGGCGCTCGAGGTACACTACCGCTACACTTCACCATGGTGGTGGTTTCTCTACACCACCCTGTCACACAGGTAAGCTCACTCCTTACCCCTGTTCGTGCACATGTCATCCTCCAGCTTTCCCACCCCCTTCTCTCACTCCACTACTCACTTCACTCACTCACTCACTCACTCACCTTTAGATCACGCTCACTCTCCACTTTTTCCCCCCTCCCCCCCTCCCCCCTTTCCCCCCCCCCCCTATTTACCCCCCCTTCCCCCTTCTCCCCCTTCTCCTTCCCTCCCCTTCCCCCCTCCCCTCTCCTTCCCCCCCCCCCCAACCCTTACCTTTTCCCTCCCTTTTTCCCCTCCCCCTTCCCCCCGCTGCACACACACTCCCTGCATTATCACTCATATTTCACCTTCAACTCTAGGGTGCCCCGTGGCTCTGCATCGCCCTGGGGGGGGATTGCCTGTTTTGGTCGCCGTGGCGGGGGGGCCCGCCTCAGCTCCCGACCCGGCATCAGTTCCGGATGGTTGCCGTACCTGGCCATTCACCATTTACCCACAATTGCCGTGAGTACTTTTTAATTTTTGGAGGATTATTTAGCCCTCTATACCCATTGTTACTTTGGCCCTTGATATTATTATCATTTTTATCTCCAGAAACATGACATGTCTGCTCCTGATGAGTGGTCTTGAACCACGAAACGCGTCGAGCTACCGGTTGTCATTTACTGTCCCAACCCATGTTATACCAAGTTTTACCCCTCAACAGGAACTTGAGGCCAGCTATCAGGCAGGCATTACTTTGTTTTTAACCATGTACGCATTCTGACACCTGGTGATCCCTGGTCTATCTTCAATAATATTGCTTATACTCATGTTATTATTCATGTTACCTGTATATCTTTTATATCCTTGATAACTATACTACTGGTCCCTATGTTGATCTCTGGTTATCATTGCTAACATTTTACCAAGTGTTATATTGATATTGTTTGATACCATTGTTTGTATGAACATGCGAATAAAGAATTTTATTGACCCACCGTTTGTGTCGGCTTGCAAACCATTGGCTTCATATAAAGTCCCACCTCCTCCTCCTTACCCACTGGCTTTTTGCTTGCGGGTTTTCTAGATAATGCAAATTGCGGAAAAAAATGTTTTCCTGGCGTCGGTACTAGCTTTACAGCCTTAGGCCTCATGCACACTGGATGTTTCCCCATCATGTTATCCTATGTGTCCATGCACACATAGGCTGTTATGAGCAGTTTTTAGCTTTAAAAAAACCCAAAACTAGTGGGTTCTGAGAGGAGTTTTTCAGTTGTTTTTAGCTGTAAAAACACTCTGTCAAAAAATGCTGATAAATGCTCAAAAAACGTGACTCACCAGCTTTTTTTGACGTATTTGATCTTTTGAAAAAAAAAAATGCTAAAAACCGCTATTGCAAAAACGTTGAAAAACTTTAAAAAACTCACTGCAAAGCTAATGGTGTTTTTATAATGTTATTTAACGTCCAGTGTGCATGAGGCCTTATGGTGCATTCTCCAACATTCTGGGCACAAACCATCCAAATCTATGGTGAGATAAAGTGCCAGCACTGAGAACAGTTCTGGGTGGATGATGTATACATGTCAGCAGGGTGCCACCGTCGCTGTCAGTGAGAGGTAGGTGGGCATCTGTGTGAGGAGATTGCTTAGGGTTGGTTTATGGGTGTAGGGAGTCTAAGTCGAAACATGTCTTTTAAAGTGGAACTTAACTCTCCGAATCAACATTGATTATTTTAAATACTCATGTCTCTAGCATTGGTAAATAGATAGGAAAGTATATAATAATTACTTGTTTTAAACTTTTTTTTTATTACATTTCTTCAGTTACTTTCTGGTTTCCTGCCTAGGAAAATGATGTCAAACATTCCAGGAGACTTCAGAAGGGGAGGAGGGTTTTTCTCAGCTAAGCACACTCTCCTGCATGCATACACAAGCTAAGGGCAGGAAGTAAATGCTACATGAATAATTTGCCCTTACTCAAGATGGCCACTGCTAGAAATGGTAGGGAGGGGGGGGGGGGGGGGGGGTTTCAAGGAGATTTCTTACCAAAATAAAGCACAGAGACATGCATGGATGGGGGAGTTTTCTTTGAATATTAAAAATGAATTAAATAGCGTTTTTGGTTTGTGGTGCTCAGATGCAGTGAAGTTCTGCTTTAGGGATATATCCCAACTGTGCATTAAAAGTATTCATTAAACCGGTAGCAGCTAGTAGGGGATTGTGAAGCCATGAATCAGGATTAGGCAGTTTATATTTGATATGAAGGATTTGACTTGACTTGTCTTTTATCCTAGGATTGGTAAACTGCATTAAGGAAAATAGATGCTTTGGCAGTTTTTCTCTGCTTATTAAATCTTTTCTCATGCCCTCAATACTGCATGATTTAATAACTTAAGGGCTAATCATATTGATGGTTTAATAACTTTTCATTGCACAGTGATATATACGTAGCTGCACTCCTACGTACAATTAGTCCATGTGTAAAGATACTGATGTTGTGCCAGTGGCTCTGTAATATCCTGTATCTCATTTAAGTAATGATGGGAACTACCCTTTCCTGCCTAGACAGATCTGGTGTGATGGAGCACAGTTTACTATGGTCCCTTAAAAGTGATATTAAGCACAAATGCTGCAGAATGCTGTAGTGTTTAATAAAGCAATGGCTTTGTTTTATTTCTCTAGGGCCTGGTAATGGGGCTTCGTGCAGACGTTTGAGATTCTAAGCAGAAGTAACACATATCAAAGTGAACATCCAGAAACATGATGTTATAGCAGGTAAGCCAATTTTATTCAGGTCAGGGAAGAGAAATAACAACCGTACCACTGCTTATGGCTAATGTATGAAATGTACATGTACAGTTTATTCATTTGCAATTACAGTTTATAGCATGTTATGGTTCTCTCGCATGTTATGGTTCTCTCGCCTTAGGCTTGTTATGTTACAAAGAAAAAAAAATGACATGTTACTTAAATGTATATATGTATCTGGATCCGTGGTTAAAGTTTTAGTGAACATAACACATTATAGAATCTTGGCTGCCTGACTTCATGCAATATGTATGAAGATGGTTATTTTATATGGATCGGGATGCACAGGGCCTTCCAATAAAGTTAAAGGAATGTACAATATTGTTAACTGTATGTTTTGTAACACAGATATGCCCAACCATAAACACAAAATCTAAATTGGGGTTGTATGTTTTATAATTTTAGGATATTACAGTATAAGATAATCAAATGCATGAGCATTCAGGATTCCTTGGTAGGTTTATTGCTTGTCTGACAGATTTATAATATGTAATTTTAGCTTGTGATATACAGTATCTCACAAAAGTGAGTACATCCCTCACATTTTTGTAAATATTGTATTATATTTTTTCATGTGACAACACTGAAGAAATGACACTTTGCTACAATGTAAAGTAGTGAGTGTACAGCTTGTATAACAGTGTAAATTTGCTGTCCCCTCAAAATAACTCAACGCACAGCCATTAATGTCAAACCGCTGGCAACAAAAGTGAGTACACCCCTAAATGGAAATGTCCAAATTGGGCCCAATTAGCTATTTTCCCTTCCTGGTGTCATGTGACTCGTTAGTGTTACAAGGTCTCAGGTGTGAATGGGGAGCAGGTGTGTTAAATTTGATGTTATCGCGCTCTCTCTCTCTCTCTCTCTCTCTCTCTGACTGGTCACTGAAGTTCAACTTGGCACCTCATGGCAAAGAACTCTGAGGATCTGAAAAAAGAATTGTTGCGCTACATAAAGATGGCCTAGGCCAGTGGTGGTGGACCTTGGCACCCCAGATGTGTTTGAACTACATTTTCCATGATGCTCAACTACATTGCCGAGTGCATGAGCATCATGGGAAATGTAGTTCCAAAACATCTGGGGTGCCAAGGTTCGCCATCACTGCCCTAGGCTATAAGAAGATTGACAAGACCCTGAAACTGAGCTGTAGCACGGTGGCCAAGACCATACTGTGGTTTAACAGGACAGGTTCCACTCAGAACAGGCCTCGCCATGGTCGACCAAAGAAGTTGAATGCATGTGCTCGGCATCATATCCAGAGGTTGTCTTTGGGAAATAGATGTATGAGTGCTGCCAGAGTTGCTGCAGAGGTTGAAGGGGTGGGGGGTCAGCCTGTCAGTGCTCAGACCATAGGCCGCACCCTGCATCAATTTGGTCTGCATGGCTGTTGTCCCAGAAGAAAGCCTCTTCTAAAGATGATGCACAAGAAAGCCTGCAAACATTTTGCTGAAGACAAGCAGACTAAGAACATGGATTACTGGAACCATGTCCTGTGGTCTGATGAGACCAAGGTAAACGTATTTGGTTCAGATGGTGCCAAGCGTGTGTTGTGGCAACCAGGTTAGGAGTACAAAGACAAGTGTGTCTTGCCTAAAGTCAAGCATGGTGGTGGGAGTGTCATGGTCTGCGGCTGCATGAGTGCTGCTGGCACTGGGGAGCTACAGTTCATTAAGGGAACCATGAATGCCAACATGTACTGTGACATACTGAAGCAGAGCATGATCCCCTCCCTTCAGAGACTGGGGCGTAGGGCAGTATTCCAATATTACGGCCCCAAACACACCTCCAAGATGACCACTGCCTTGCTAAAGAAGCTGAGGGTAGAGGGGATGGACTGGCCAAGTATGTCTCCAGACCTAAACCCTATTGAGCATATGTGGGGCATACTCAAACAGAAGATGGAGGAGCGCAATGTCTCTAACATCCACCAGCTCTGTGATGTCATCATGGAGGAGTGGAAGAGGACTCCAGTGACAACCTGTGAAGCTCTGGTGAACTCCATGCCCAAGAGGGTTAAGGCAGTGCTGGAAAATGATGGTGGCCACACAAAATATTGACACTATGGGCCCAATTTGGATATTTTCACTTAGGGGTGTACTCACTTTTGTTGCCAGTGGTTTAGACATTAATGGCTGTGTGTTGAGTTATTTTGAGGGGGCAGCAAATGTACACTGTTATACAAGTTGTACACTCACTACTTTACATTGTAGCAAAGTGTTGTCACATGAAAAGATATAATAAAATATTTACAAAAATTTGAGGGGTGTACTCACTTCTGTGAGATACTCTATGCCAGTATTATGCTGGGAAATAGCATAGAACCATCACACAAACAGAAGATATTTGTACTCGATTTAATACACAGCATTATACTATATTCTAAAAAAGATGACCGCAGAAAAAACAGGCTTCATTTCTGGACACAATTGCTTTCTGGATGCATAGTAACATGTTACATGTTACACCCTTAATACAGATCTTACATGTTACTAAAGGTGAGCTTACTGTAGCCTTTAAAGAATAACCAAAATCATGTTTTGCCCAAAAAAAAAAAAAAAACGCAGACAAAGGATTAGTCACCAATATCGTCTGTCATCTCCCTGCAGCTGATCTTCCCCCCCTTACTAACTTGGCATGCCTTGTTCCACATTGTGTCTCTGTGGCCATATTGGTAGAAAGGTTTTGCTTCTGAGCCTCTAGTAAGAAAAGCGGTGAGCAGCACAGTAATGACCTCACTAAATCCCGCACCAAATCTACTCTAGTTTAGAACTACATGGCAGCTGTGTCTTTGATCTGCATTGTACAGCTATGTGGCATACCAGGATGTGCATTGCTATTCAGGAGGGATTCAAAAATGTAAAATTCACTGCTTAGGCACAATAAACTTCTCTTTAAAAATTGTCTATAACAAATCTTTACCTTTTGGGGCTCAGGTCCAATGTAACTAATCTTTAATTTCTAAGTATCTTTTTAATGACAGTGTTTATTCTATCTACTCATTTACTGGCAATAGAAGGTTAGATCAGCTCTTTCTCTGTGTGTACACATTTGGTTGCATGTGGTAACCTGGAAGAATCCTTCATGTATACTAGGGGTAGGCAAATTTCGACCCTTCACCTGTTGTGAGATTACCAATTATATTATGCCTCTGGGAGTTATGCTGACCTCCTGGGAAAGTCTTGCGGTGCCTCATGGGGCTTGTAGTTCTGCATTTGCTGGAAAGCTGAATTTTGCCTGCCCCTGATGTAGCCATCCTTAAAGTGATATTAAACCTTTGGTGTTTTTTTTTTAATTAAAATAACAAACATATCTATACTTACCTGCTCTGTTCAATGTTTTTGCACAGAGCAGCCCAGATCTTCTTCTTCTGGGCCCCCCTGCCAGTGCTCCAGGCCTCTTCTCTTCAGCGGGTGCCTCCACGGAAAGCCGCTTTCCATGGGGTCACCTGTACGTGCTCGCTCCCGAACCCCGCTGCTGCATCCATTGACACAGACAGTGGGACTCAGCCCTGCCCCCCGCATCACAGCATTTGATTGACAGCAGCGGGAGCCAATAAATCCTGTTGTTATCAATCTGCCAAATGATGATGGAGACAGCGGTGGGAGCCACTGCTCTCATGCACATTATCGGATCGGGCTCAGGTAAGAATATAGAATAGAATGCATTAAGGTGAAAAACCTTAAGGCTTTAGAACAACTTTAAAATCTGTCAGTTTGCATGATATAGCAATCTTGAAGCTGTATGAAGACAAAAGCTCTTTGCATATGGAGTTATATTAAATCAGGCATACACGGCATCCCCTAATATGTGCATGCTGCAGAGATTAGCGCTACATTGGTGTGTACGGGCCGGTTCACACCACAATTTCTGCATTCTGGATGTGTTTCTGCATGCATGTTTTTGATAATTTCTTGTGCGTTTTTATGCGTTTCAGTGGGTTTTTCCATTTTTTTTCCCTTTATTCATCTCAGAACATGTGCATTCTGGTGCATTTTTTGTGCATTTTGCCATGTTCCCAATGCGTTCAATACAGAAAAGGTGCACCATGTTCTACTTTTGTTGACTGCACTGGAATGCACTGCATGTGTGTGAGCTATGGCCAATTGAATTAATGTTAAACACTGTCCATGCTTTTTTGACAGAGAATAAAATTGCATTGGACTGCATCTGGTGTGAACAAGGCCTAAAGCCACAAAAGGGATTATACACATGGCAACGTATTTCATAGATAGGTTTTCTGGTTAAAGTAGTAAGAACATTTCTGTGTCTCTCCTGCCCCTGAATCCTTTTTTTGTATAGATTTGCATATGCTTTTTATTGAACTACTTGTAGCTCCTTTTAGATTACATCATCTGAGGAAGGCAGCATCCACCTAGTTTTGGGATACCATATATACCTTTCACACCACCATTTTATCTGACATCTGTTACTCCACACCTCAGAAGACCTATGAGCGCTGGAAGTGACTGTGTTTTTTGTATATAAACACTTTTTATTAAAGGCTTTTATAGAAATGATGACTAGGGCTGTTGAAGCCATGTTAATTTGAGGCTTTATAACAAAGGTGGCCATTATAATATTTATCTTTTTCTCTAGGCATCCATTAATTGGAATGTCATTTTATTGGGTTCTGGTTAGAATATACATTATAGGATAGTAAAATTGAATAGTATAATTGTCTGTTGAAAGGTGATTATATTCCAACTTAATATTAACTTGTAAGTATAATACATAATTTATATAAATTGGTAAGTTGCTGCCAATATAAAATATACTTGGATTTACTAGGATGTAACTCCAGCGAATGTGTCACAGGTATGCCCTTGTGATTTAATATGTTAACAAAATGTCAACATCATAGAAGACCTAGAAGTTTACAGCTTGAAGATAATAGAGAATTGCTATAAAGCCCTTGAAATTTAGAGAATAGTTTAGTTTATTTCAAGGCTGAAACCAAGTGGAATTAAAGGCTACATATAAGTCTGCTTAAAGGGTGAATTCACACTGCAATGCAGAGCAGCCAAAGCGATTCACCTCTCCAGCCCCTCTGTGTTGCCAGCTACAGTAGTGTGCAGTGTGGTACGTGATTCAGCGCCTCTCACGGCTCCCTTTTTTTTTTTTTTTCAATAAACTTTATGCTAAGTATAGAAAATGTACACTTCATTCACTGCAATGTAGGGCAGCACGAGGTGATGTGCTGCCTTAAATTTCAGTGCGATTCAGCACACTGCTCTGCCATAAATTGCAGCATGTCTGCATTCTACCACAGCATGCTATACACTAGTATACTACTGGTAAAAAGATGCATGTAAAAAGCTTTTTTAAAGCAGACTTTTATGTAGCCTTTCACTTTAGGGACGTTCAATGTGTTCACAGTTTTGGTTATTTTAGCTGATTTACATTTTTACAAGTTTCCTCTTCCATACTTTTTTTTTTTTTTTTTTAAATAAATTCAGAGATAGAGATTTTTAGATCTGCCCCCAAAGGAAGCTCTCGGTGACTTGGTGGAAGTTCTGTGTGTTTTTGTGTCTCTGTCTCAGCCATACCACTGCTATAAAGAAAAGCAGTACACATTTAAAAATCGCATATCTGTGCAGGGATGAGGGCCTGGTTACGTGAACTGTCAAAGTCACATGACTTGCTCTCCTTCAGTCACAAAGCTCTCGATCCCATACCAAGCAACACCTTATATAAATGGGCTGCGTAGCTGAGCAGAGTATAACAGAGCAAATTGTGGATATAAATATGCCCCTTTATAGAATCATCTTCTAGGAGCAGCAAGATATTGGACATCACTCAAGAATACATACTATTTTCAGCTCATATAGATATCAGGAAATGATCTGCTGAATATTTCATAGACCTCTCATGTGTGCTCTACAGTGTAATTGATATTGTTCATAGTCAGGAAGGGGGGGTTGGTTATGAGCAATCTTGTTGCATCCTGATGATGCTTTCATTAAGCTTTACACCAGTACAGCAACAGCTGAAGATATGTGGCATCTTCTGCCATCTATGCCTCCTTAAGACACAGGCAAATCATATCTATACATCTATATATCTATAAAAAAAATTACAGTGGGTAAAATAAGTATTGAATACGTCACCATTTTGCTAGGTAGATATATTTCTAACAGTGCTATTGACATGAAATTTCCAAACTTCAGAATGAGCACCCATAATCAGGAAGTGGAAAGAACATAATTTCATCATAAACCAGCCACGACTGGGTGCTCCTCGCAAGGTTTCTGACAGAGGAGTGAAAAGAATTATCAGAAGAGTTGTTCAAAGGCCACTTGTGGAGAGCTTCAGAAAGACCTGGAATTAGCAGGTACAATTGTTTCAAAGAAAACAATTAGTAATGCACTCTAACCGCGATGGCCTTGTTTGCACGCTCACTACGCAAGCCATCTCCTGACTTGAATCCAGTAGAAAATCTACAGAAATAACTAAAGATCAGAGTTCATATAAGAGGCCCACGGAATCTTCAAGATTTAAAGACTGGACCAAAATCATACCTGAGCAATGCATGCAACTAGTTTCCCTATACAGGAGGCATCTTGAAGCTGTCATTATCAACAAAACGAAATACATTTCAGTTAGCATGTTTAATACTTTTTCCCTGTGTCATTCCATTTTATTACACATAACTTAATTGCTGAACGTATTTGTTTTGGTTTCATTGTATGTATGGACTGCTTGGGTTGTTACCGACATGTGGTGAAACTTTCATGTCAATAGCACCTTTAGAAATACTTATTTTTCCCGATGTATGTATGTATGTATGTATGTGTGTGTGTGTGTGTGTGTGTGTGTGTGTGTGTGTAGATATAGATATATATATATATATATAGATATATATATAGATATAGATATATATATATTATATTATATTACACATACGCTACCAAGGTGGGACACCTCTGCTGTATAGTTGATTTCCTTACCCAGGATTACATCTGATGTGGCACTCCCTTTTTTTTTCCCCACAAGATATGTATCAAAAAATTGGAGATGCAATCTTAGTTTAGCATGAATTCAACTTAAACCGAGCTTGCATCTCCAATTTTTTAAGATTTATATATGTGTGTGTATATGTATGTGTGTGTATATGTATGTGTGTGTATATATGTATGTGTGTGTATATATGTGTGTGTGTGTGTATATATATATTTTATATATATTATATATTTTAGTTCACAGATCTATGCAGATAGGTGAAGCACACTGGCCACTGATAATATCCAGTCACACATTTCATAGGTGTCACCTCCTATATGACAAATGGCATTTCTCTACTGCCCCCAATCGTTTCTAGTCATATTTTCTATCTGATAGCAGCCGCCAGCATTCAACTCCTTTCTTCTCTCCTTTTTTCTCATACAGCCTTTTTATATCTGTCTGAGACCTTGACTTTGCCTGACATGCACAGAGCTACTTTCTCCTGCCTGTCACTGCAGCTTTTTAAACTTTAAATCTGTGCCAATTACCATAAGCAGCACTCCACTACCCAACCACTGCCAAGAGAGACCAGAATTGGACATGGTTATTTCTTGTTTAGACTGCTTACACACTGGCCTTCCACTGCTTGGTTGCCATTTTCTTTCCTGCAACTACGGGTTGATGGGAGAATCCCTCCGGCAAAGCTATTTTGTTCTCCCAGCAGGAGATCTGACATGCTGGTAATCGATGGATTAACTTGGGGACAATCAGTCTGCCAATAGGATAGTTTGACTCTCGGCAGGCCCCTGCTGAACCAGCTGAGAATCGAAAAAAATCTTTTTATTTTTTATTTATTTATTTTTTTAATCACTTATTTTTATCCACTTTGATGCTGTCTCAGGTTGGTTTCAGTTAGGTACTTGCTCATGGGATTTCAGAATTTTCACTGCATATTTGCAGGTTATTGATAAGAGGTTATTTGCCCTCGGCTTGCCTTTTTTGGACACCGCTTTCATAGTTCAAACCCTCTATTAACCTTTTTCAATTATACCCATCTTTTGCTATTCTGAGAAGGCTTTCCAAAGGTTTTACTGGCTCTGTGGGATTTTGTAACTGGCGTTCCAATTCATCCCAAATGTGTTTTGTAGGATTGAGGTCAGGCTGTTATGTGGCGATTTTAGATACTAGAGGTACTCAGCGGAGACATTGACCACAGATTTAATTTGGAGTAATCCATTTCTTAAAGCAAAGTAAATTCAGCCAGGTTGTGCATTGTTTCTTGCCTGTAAATTGCCTTTTTTACAGGTTGTTTGCATAGTCAGTGCCTACTACCGGTATATATTTTGTCGGCCTGTCCCTTTTTGGCATCTCTGTAACTTTCCACAGATTCCATCTGCAATGAATAGCGGTATGGATCATGAACTGTGTTGGTTTTGGCAGTATGAAGCTTCTGTCTCCTGCTGCTGTCCTTAATAAAACATTTGTCTCTCCATTAAGTCACTCCTGCCTTCAGCATTCCCAATTCCCATATGCCCCATCTAATAATATTGAACGTTCAATATTCATTTCCCTTGCTTGTCAGAATTAAGTTGTTAGAACGCATTTTTGAGGTTGGTTTATTGCTCTTTAATGACTGTTATAGAGTTATCCTGGGACATCCTCAATAGAGGCTTTCTATGCTATAAGGTGGAACTAAAATAATACTGCGTTATATTCACTAGATAGCAAACATTCTTTAGCATAAAGATAGTGCTGTGCCATTTTAGGTGGTCCTGTCCTTTTGTGTTTACTTCACAGCGATTTAGTTGTTTTGGTCCTGAAAAAAATGGGAATTGTCAAAGGAAGCTATGTTCCTAACAGCAATATTTGGTTCTGGGCAGAGTGTAGTGTTTTAATTCTTAAAAAAATAGAAAAATGCGCTCCTGAACAAAACTGCCAGAGGTTTTAAAGAGCTTGTAACCTTAAAAGAAAAAAAAAATCCTGTTCCTTTAAAGCATGTTAAACAACATAGTGCTTGTGCTGTGTAAATCTGTCCCTTTCTATGCTGTAAAATACCTGGTTGATCCTGCCTGTTCCTATGTTCCCTATGACCACGGTAATCATGGCTGTTGATCCATGATACTGTGGTCATTTTACACAACTCCATCATCCTGCTGGGTCTCAACTCTCTTCCTGCCTGTCTATTCCTAGTGTGTGAGCTATCTCCAAACCTGCCCCTCCCCTGCTGCCACTATTTTGTGTGGCAGTAAAGTCAGAGGGTACCATTACTTCCAGCCTCTCTGTTATAACAAGGTATAAGACACAGTGTCAAGGTTTCTTTTAAATGATGCTGCTAACTACCTTATTCCAGACGCCACTGTGTGATCACTTGACCTCCCAACGCTCTCCTCCCCCGATCTGAAGACTACAGCGGAGAGGCTGAGCGGACAGCACAGCGGTAACGTGACCTCCCGGGTGATGTTAGAGGGGAATCTTAGCCCCTCCCCCTGTAGTCCTTAGATTGGGGACAGAGAGCAGCGAGAGGTCATGTGACCTCACAGCGGCGGTCTGAAATTAGGCACTTAACAGCATCATTTAAAAAAAATTCACATTGCTTATTATACCTTGTTATAACAGAGGGGCTGGCAGTAATGGTACTTATTGACTTTACAACCACTTTAATGATTAAACTACTATCATGTTCATTTAAAAAAGGGTGTAAATGACCCAAAACTTGGCAATTGCGTGACGAAGTACTAGTTTTGTCATGCTGTTCATGTTCAAAGCATTTTGGATAGATTAACGGATTATTAAAAGTGAGGTTGAAAAAAATGAGCAAAGCACCACTACCCATTACTTTGATCTTTATATCTCACACACTTTCAGGTGTTTAATTCCTGGTCCCTCGTTGCACACTGTGCTCCTCTCCCCCCAGCCCCTCCATTATTACTGGGCACAGTAGTGACATAGAGATCAGCGGAGGGAACCACAGCACATAGCCAGGAGTCAGAGGCGGCTGACACACCTGGAAGTGAAGAATGTAAAGGTCCTTCAGGTGACCATAGTCCTCTTGCACAGATCAAAGACTAAAGGAAGAAGTTGGTGGGTTAGAGGAGTATACATTTTTTGTTTCCCCAATTGTGTTACTTTAAGCCCTCATGCACACAGGCTGTTAAAAAAACGTTATGAAAACGCCAGTATCTTTGCAGTGATTTTTTAAAACTTTTTTCAGCTTTTTTCAGCGTTTTTGCAATAGCCGTTTTTAGCGTTTTTGAGCGTTTTTCCGCGTTAGCGGTTTTTTTTGTCAAATTTTTTTTTTTTTTTTTTTTTTTTTTTCAATGGATCAAAAACGCTAAAAAACTTTGGTGAATGACGTTTTTGAGAGTTTTTCAGCGTTAGAGCGTTTTTACAGCTGAAAAACGTCTTTCAGAACCCACTGGTCCTGGGTTTTTTTTACAGCTTAAAAACGCCTATGCCACTTGCAGCTCAAAAACGCCTAGGTGGGCATGAAGCCATAGACTAACATAGACAGGCCTTTTTAAGCTGCAAAAAAAGCTCAAAAAAGCAGCTGTAAAAACGTCCGTGTGCATGAGGACTAAAGAAGACATTTTTAAAACTGGAAATTTGACACCCTCTGTGCTGATCTTGATTATTGTTTGATTGAAGTGCCCTGGATGTGTCTAGTTGGCTGACTTGTAGCATGAGACATTGTAACTCCAAGAAGGGATTGCTGTCATTTCCTTCATTCTGTAATCTATGACTGTGTGGCTGTGACAAGAGATATTGTGGAAAAGTGTCTGTTGTCCTTGCACAAGGGTCCAGTCATTTTTCACATTTTTACCTACGTTTAAGAAAATGTCAGCTAGAATTCATTGACAACACTGACACTACAGTTTCTTCATTTATATACGGTGATCCTTTTGAGTCTACAAATAGCGGTTTATAAAATGGTTACATAAAAAAATACAGTATTCGGAATCTGTGAGGACATAAATATGGGGGGTGCCACTGTTGTTTTAGTTTTTAAGGCTTCAGGCTCCAGCACTGTCATCCTGATCCTAGCTTTACTACCAAAATAATCATTGACCTGGCACAAGCATGTGTTTAGTAAAAGCTGAAAATTCAGAACTTATGTCCATGCATCAGGTCTGGTCAGGTTAGTGACTCATTAGATAGATAAGCTTGGACAGTCCCCAGCGCCTGCACCTTTTAACATGTCAGCAGTAGCAGTTTCTGTATTTCAGTCCTCACAGGATTCTTCTACTTCTAGTGTAGATTGAACATCCATATAAAAACTCAACACCATCCCAGTTACAGCAGAGCAAGCTATTCCCACCATACGTGATTTTTTATTTATTTTTCTTTGATAAAAAAAAGTACTGGAAATTCCTTCCTATTGAAATAAAAATGACATAGAATCTATCCTTTCCTTACGTCATTAATAAAAGTCCTTGTATTGCTGTTTGTGTCTCCACTGAAGATATTCTCCTCACTTTTTCATCCAGTGGCACAACAAAAAAATATAGGATAATCTCTGTAATGGGAATACAGAAAACAATAAGGCCTCATGCACCATGGGCATAAAAAAAAACAAAACAAAAAAAAGAACACTGCTTTTAAAGGCATTTGACTTTTTTGTCTGCCTCTCAATCTTAGCCTATGTATCCATGCACACATGTGTTTACAGGTGTTTAGGCTGGCCATACATTATACAATTTTTTTTTTTTAGATTTACCTTCAACTATGTAGTGCAAGGGCCGGCTTGATTCCATACAAATTGAAAGTGTTTGGGTTTGACCTGATATTATATGGTTTTGGTAACTCTAAAGGAAAATTCAGGAGAAGAGTGTTTCAGCAGAAAATAAACCGATGTGCCTAAACGATAGCCACGTTTAGTGCTTGAGTGTTTGTTCATTTTAGTGGCCAGGATGAATTCATATTCTGGCCAGTGTAATGAACGCCCAAAGGCTTGACGGGCCTAAATGCGCTTGCAAAACGCAGCTTTAGGCACGTTTTTTACACTGGCATTCAAAAGAGCGGGGCAATCGCCCAGTGTGCATGAGGCCTTAAAATGAGGGTCTGGACCAGGGGTCTTCAAACTATGACCCTCCAGTTGTTCAGGAACTACAATTCCCATCATGCCTAGTCATGTCTGTGAATGTCAGTGTTTTACAATGCCTCATGGGATGTGTAGTTCTGTAACAGCTGGAGGGCCGTAGTTTGAGGATCCCTGGTCTGGACAGAGAGAATCCCCTGGGAAAAAAGGATTCTGTGGGCCCACAATGTACAAAAACATAAAAAGATATATTAATAATACAGTTTTTTTGATACAACAATGTTAAAGAGAAAAGCAATGCATGGCTGGTATGGCAGCTAACACACCAGCAGGGAACAAAACATAGATGCAGAAAATGTACATATATGCTTGGCCGTTATAGTGAGTGAGGCAAAGCCGCTACCTGCACATGACCCCTCTTCTGTGTTTTGTTTCCTACTGGTGTTTTAGCTGCCATACCAATCTTGCATTGCTTTTCTCTTTTTAAACATTGTTGTGTCAAAAAAAAATTATTATTGCTTTTAATATATCTCTTATAAGTGATCACATGACCTCTGTTCTCAGCTGCAGAAGGAGCTTAGAGAGGTGGGAACAAAGGGGGAAGCAGAGCACAGGCACAGTCTTGTGTACAACGCAGATAAAGAAATACATTGTGACAAGCTGGGCGGTGGGGGGTGTCAGCAGGAGGCAGAGAAACAGCAGTACACTGATGTTCCCAGTGAGGAGCTATGCAGGGGGACTGTATGTCCTTCCATGCCCTGGTGTGGACAGTTTGAAATAAGAAACCAGGAGGCTGGCAGGATCACCAGGTATTTCACACAAAGGAAGCAATACAAAGAGAACAGGGTACATTTAATACAAGTACATGGTAACACAGACACACATCAGAAATAAATATAAGAAGTTGGGATAACGCACACTATAATGTACAAGTTGTCTCACCCATCGTCTGCCTGCCCCATCTGTCCATCACACGAGGGTCATGGGGGGATTCATCTCCGCAAGTAAGATATGAAGAATCATATGGCAACCAATCAGAAATTCCAATATGTCTTCAGTAACCTTAAATCAAGTTGCTAGAGGTTACTGCGCATTGGACATAAGTATCGATTTTTAGTGCCGTACTAAACAAGTCTGCAAGCATCAGTTATTCCAAATAGTTTCAGTTCTGCCAAATATTTTCACATGCTCTTCCTCCAGTGGTCTGTTTGTGGCCTTTTTAATTTTGTTTTTATTTAAAATGTCATTGTGCCATTGCCATAGAACTATGAATGCCCTTTTGTGTACTTAGTCACAGAGGTTTCTTCCTAATAAGATATTGTAGATCTGGCCAAAAAACACAAAACATTCCAAGGCATTCTAGACCGCTACGCAGTATTTATGATGATGTTCATCAGTGACACTTCTTGCCTTTAGCAAACAGTGACAGTTGGGTCACCTCTTAGTATATTCTTATAAATATTCAAAATGGTTTGCTGCTAACAAAAGCCGTATAGGACGTGAGACTTTTCTTAACAAAGGTCTTTAGAAACACAGGGTTCCCATGAATCTATTCGATAATATGATATTAGGAGGTCATGTTTTGTTGCTATTGGAATTGAGCCAGAATATTCATACTTCTGTCATAAAAAATCAAACACAAGATAGATGTCTTTGTGTCATGATGCTCAAGTAAGGTTGTGATCCTTTCTGCGGGGAACAAACAGTGAATGTTAATCACATGCATCTCCCTTATTTAGTGACCTAGAAAACAAAATATGACTCAGACATTCCTTCATTGCATGGAGTGCTTTTGTCTTTGTTAATTGTTCTGCAAGAACTACCCAAAATAAGCTATGGACCAAAGGGAGGGGGGGTTGTCCTTGGCAATCTGTTGGGTTATTCCAAAGTGGTTTGCACACAAAAAAAAAAATAGTCTATGTAAACCCAACAGCAAACGTTCCTTATTTGCTTCTGTTTTATGGACACAGTCACAATTTTTAGTTTAAAAAACCTCCCTCCTTTGTGTCCTTGCGTGGGCAGTCTGGTACTGGATTTTTCATGGCTGGGATGGAGATAACGTGGGAAGCATCCACCATCTGAAGAGGTAAGTAAGCGCCTCGGGATGAAGGGAGGTGCCACATAAACTTTCTGTTCAGCATGCAGGTTACACAGCACAGATGGACAAATCTCCTGCTGTGGCTTTTGCGTTTTGACAACCAGCCCTGCCAGCTGTCAGAATTTCCAAACAATGCCTGCATTTGATTGGATGCAGGCAGTGTTCAGCCAACAATTTTCAATCAGTCTCCTTTAATCTTTCAATGGGATGTAAGGCGGGAGGTGACTGTCAGTGAATTTTGGTGGGTTCATCAACAACCAGAGGAAATGCGCACTGTGTTTTTACCAACTTTAGCATAGTTAAGGGGGCTTGGGAGGGAGGCGTAAGTGGTTTAGTAAAAGAGTAAATCATTCTTTAATCCTTTTAAGTGTTTTTTTTTCTGTTTCATGAGTGCCAGATCCCGTTTGATCCTGCCAAAATTTTAGTGAGCTCATAATATTTTGTGCTGCCTGCCTCTGCTGCACTGTTTTTAGTTAACATTCTTCCCAACTTTCTCTGTGCACTTTTGTGCACTCTTTGATTGCAATGCCCTGTACACACGATAGGATTTGCAGAAAACAAAATCCATGTTTTTTTCCTGACGGATGTTGGCTCAAACTTGTCTTGCATGCACACGGTCACACAAATCTTGTCGGAAATTCCAAACGTCGAGAACGCGGTGACGTACGACGAGCCGAGAAAAATGAAGTTCAATAGCCAGTGCGGCTCTTCTGCTTAATTCCGAGCATGCGTGGAGCTTTGTGCGTCGGTACACACGATCAGAATTTATGACAACGGATTTTGTTGTCGGAAAATTTGAGATCCAGATCCCAAATTTTGTGTGTCGGAAATTCCGATGGAAAATGTCTGGAGCCTACATACGGTTGGAATTTCTGACAACAAGCTCCCATCGGACATTTTCTGTCAGAAAATCCTATCGTGTGTACGGGGCATTGGATTTAACAGGTGGTTTCTGGGCTTAAAGTGATTGTAAACCCTTTCCTTGGGGGCACCCGTGCAGGCTCACCCCCGAGTCTCGCTGCTGTGTCCTTAGACACAGCCCTGCCCCCCGCTCCTGTGTCACAGCTTTTGATTGACAACAGCAGGAGCCAATGGCTCCTGCTGCTATCAATCTGTCTAATGAGGAGAGCAACAGCGGCTGGAGTCGATCAGGCTCAGGTAAGAAAAATGGGGTCTTGTGGGCAGCTGCAGCACAGAAGGTTTTTTTCTCCTTTAATGCTTTAAGGTGAAAACATTAAGGCTTTACAACCACTTTAAAGGATGCCAAAGTAATAATACGGACTAAAAACTCACTGTACCATCTTTTAAGATGATTGTAAATGCAAGTTTGGTTGTGATCCTTTCAGCAAGACACACAAACAGTGAATGTATCCTAGGCTTACCTAGTGAAACGACTGGCCTCATGTGATACACAGACATTAAACAGATCTTTCTACATAGGTTGTACTTGTGTATCTGCAGCCCTCTCCCCTCTACATCAGAGATGTAAGTCCAGAATTTACACAGCTTGTCTGTTTCCAGGGGCAGGGGGTGGGGATGTGATGTCATACACTGCACAGCTCAGAGAGGAGAGCTCTGTATGACCTCAGAGCTGATTGGAAGGAAGGGACTGTGTGTTGGAGGGCCCCTACCCCACCCACCCTCTATTTCTTGGAGTCTGGAAAACCTTTCAGCAGTAACTCACGCAGATGGCAGAGGATCTAGACAGCAGAAAGAATTGCTTTACTACAGAAAGACTGTGCTTTGTTCATTTTTCATGACAGAGGTTTACTGCCAATTTAATTAATAATTGCACTTTCAAACATAGATGCTAAATTGGGAACCATTCACAGCAGGTGCAGTGGAATATGTTTGTGAACACATTCCTTCTGCATGGATAGTCCTAAATTTAAGTTTGCTAATAAGCCCAGTTCACACGATTGCATTGTGTTGCAGTGCAGTGGAAAAAGTTAAAGCACGCTACATTTTTACTCTGTGCTAACGTATGTAAATGCAGTACACTTAACCATGACTCTGGGAACAAAAAACAAGTTTCGCTCATTTGAAGACCTGTCTTTCCCCAGCTCAAAAAGCCTTAGAAAACGCAGTGCAAACACGTGGGAAACCATGAAATGTGTTTTCTGGTCTGAATTGGCCTCTACCTAGAAATCACAGCAGCCTCTGTTTGTTTACATCCCACTGACAGATCTTCGGTGCGATGGCCTTGTCTGACCATTAGCTTCCTGTAGGGTTTAAAAGTCCCATCTAATGGAACATCTCAAGCCTCAAAGATAAATGTATGTTTGAACATTAACCTTTAAGCAGACAGTATCAATATAAACACTGGCAGTCTATCCATTTACTGGGAAATAGTGACATCAGTTACTTCACTTTGGGAAATATGTGCATATTAAAAAGTGTCTATTTTAATAATGTGTTTTTAGTAATTACTTTATATCCTGAAGAGTACACTCTGAAAGCAGGAATTTGTATGAAATCCTATTCTAAACAGTTGTGTAATCAAGTGTAAAGTAATTAAGTCTGGAAGAAGAAAATGCATTATGGACAATTACAAATGAAATTATACTCTGTATCAGTAATGATAATGTGCAGTAAGCATATCCTATTTAGTGGTTTAAATGAAGATTGCACTGGCTAGTCCTAGGCACGTGGGGTAATCGTATTTGATTGGATGTAGTCCAATTACACAGGCCATTTTTTTTACTGAAATGCAACCACTATTTAAAGTGGAATTCCTGTCAAATTCCAACTACTGTAAGCCTAAAACTACTCCCCATTCTAGGACTATTCTAACTACCCTGTAAAAGATGAAGTAATACTTAACTATGCTGAGGTACGCTCTGGTGCCATCACATGACCGGCTTGCAGCAGCAGCTTCAGTATAGAGGAGGAACAGCCAACAACTTATGTCTCATAGTAAGCCTATGGGTGACGTCATCACCCAGGCTCTGCAGCCCTCGTTGTTGCCTCTCCTCTACACTGAATCTGGCGCTGGAATCCGATCATGTGACCAGATCAGAACTGCCTCAGAATAGGTAACTGTACACATCTTTACTTTCACAGGGTGGTTAGAATAATCTTAGAATGAGGATGGGAGTAGGTTTAGACTTAGTTAGAATTTGACTGGACTTATGCTTAAATACTTTATCAATGTAATCAAGTAATCCTATGATGTTACAAATGTGCACTGATTCCGATTGAATAATAATAGATATATTTGTATTAATAGCGTTTTCATTTTAAGCAGACCTGGGTAATTGTGGTCCCAGGGCTAATCTGGCTATTTGGCTGTGCATGTCTGGCCTGCAATGCCTCCACTGTCAGCATACCCCTCTGAGCCTGTCAGCATACCCCTCTGAGCCTGAAGAAACAGATCTTCTCAGAGAGGCATGCTGACAGATGTCTGTGTGGAGAGCTGAAAGAACTGGAAGGAGAGAGTCTAAAGAGCTGATTGGGACAGCAGGGAGGCTTGGTTCTAGCAGAATGTTGCCTAGGAGATATCTTGACGTTCTCCTACCATTCTGATACCCGGCCAAGTTCTTCCTGTGTTAGTGCCTGCCTGCTGCAAAACCCTAGGAGCTATGTACCTGTTCTTCACTCCAGGTCAGGATCTACAGAAATCCCTGATCTACTGATCTCCGGGTCTCTCCTTTTAGTCGCTGTGCTTGCAGCTCTGCCAGTTATCTCCCTGAGCCTGTCAGTCACACATCAGCAGATCAGTTAATTACCCCTGTGCCTGTCAGCTCCCTCACTGCTTTTTCTAGCCTGCCCTACACCAACATTGTGACCAGCAGAGGACATTTCTGCACTACTGTGTCTAATAGTGTGCACACTATTTCATGAGAGTTGTATCTATTATTCCTAGTGCTAGGTTGTGTTTTCTATATATTTATGTGTTTACTGAACTTCCAAATCCAGTGTTTTTCACCTAGATTGCTGGTTTAATCAAAATATTTTTTACTAGCGCTGCATGATTAATCGTTAAAAGATCGTAATCTCGATTCAACTACCCTCACAATCTTAACCCGACATTTCCTCGATTCTATGTGACAAGTGCAGAGCCGCTTAGCGCTGTAAAAGGAAAAAAAAAAGACGGCAATGTTTATCAACATTCCTCAGTGCTGGGAGGTAGAGAAGAGATACATTGTATCTCTCATATCTTTTAGATCAAAGAAATGAACTCCTGTGTGTAAATGAGGTCAGTTTAACCACTTAGCTTAGGTTCACACTGTAGCAAAGCGGGAACTGGCGTGATTTTTCTCACCGGTTCCTGCATCGCATCTCTCCCCCCCAGTCAGTTCACACTGCCCTCTGGGAACCGCTGTGGGTGACTGTCAATACAATGTTAATGACACCCCCAGATCGGTTCACATATTGCAGTGCGAACTGTGGATTCGGGCAGGAATCGGATTGCATGGGTGAGAACACCCATGCGATCGGATTCCAGTGCGGGGATAAAAAGTCTGGAAAGGTTAAGGTTACCGTTTTATGGATGGGTTTACTTCCGCTTTAAGCTCCATAGTACCAAAAGAAAACCGAGGAGGCTTAGTGGTTAGCACTTTGTCCCGGAAGTCTGTAGTCCAGGGGCTTGGTGTCCATGGAGGCTTTACATTTTTCCTGTGTTTTAGTCTGTTGGTACTGTATACGTATATATCAGGAATATGCAATTAGCGGACCTCCAGCTGTTGCAGAACTACAAGTCCCATGAGGCATAGCAAGACTCTGACAGCCACAAGCATGACACCCAGGGCAGAGGCATGATGGGACTTGTAGTTTTGCAACAGCTGGAGGTTCGCTAATTGCATCTCCCTGGTATATACAGAAATGGAACTTGTTACTCTGGTTTACTAAATGTATGGATGTTTTTTATGAATTTAAATCAAAGTACAAATAATGTAATGTTCTACTATTGTGTAATGAGCTAAATCTAATTAGGTTTATGATATTTCTTCTGTCTGAAAATGTCAGTTATTAAATTACTAGAAACTTTCAATCACAAAACAGAATCTAATGTGATTTGCCTTAGTTTAATTTAAGATTCTTAACATCTCATTCACATAACTCCTCAACAAACTGCACATTTTCAGAAGCCGTTATGGATAAATCTGTAATGTTGAAGTTGTTCAGCACACAGGCAGTGTTTATTTTGAGTGTTCATTTATTCCACGAAGGTGCGTATCAGGATGTAACTGAAAATTATGTTAAAGCGGGGTTCCACCCAAATTTTGAACAATATCTGTATGTATTCTCTTCCTTGCCTAGATGCTGACATGCCGTTTAAAAAAATTTAAATCGCCGTAATTACCTTTTATTTTTCTATTCTTCTTTGCACTTCCTGGTTCTCCTCCCGTGGGAGTAGGCGTGTTTCTAGTCTCTCCCAGACTCCTGGGAGCTAGTCTCAGGCTTCCCAGGATGCCACTGAGCATGTGCGGGAAGGAGCGGTGTATGCTGGGAGCACAGCATTCACCACATCCAGGAAATAAATGCTTGTGGGCTTCAAATGCCCACAATGAAGATGGAAACCGCCTGCAGTGAATAATATAAGTTATTCTTTCCGACGAAATCTGACACAGGCGGACATATTACACACAATATGTGAGTATGTAATGCTGAGAAGAAAAGTTTGTGAATGAACTCAAAAAAAGAAAAAACGATAGATAGGTGGACCCCCGCTTTAACTTGTTTTTTTGTCTGAGCAGTTGGACTGTCGAAAGCACTAAACTAATGAACAGATAATCGACCGACCGTTCCTCATACGGAAACTTTCATACAATTTTCTTGTGTGTACGAACCATTAGTTCACCTTTTTTTCTGTGAAGGTGAACTAAAGTTGGGTTTACATGGTCCACGTAAGTAGGAACCGGTCGAAATACTGACCACGTGTACAGCTGTCCTTCCAACAGAAGCCAGTCTGAGGACCAGCTTTTTTTGAAGGGACATGCTGGAAAACCAGCCTCTGATCAGCACTCGCAGCCAATGGCTGCGAATGTTAGTGTGTTCTGGTGATGGGGAAGTCCCTGTCAGAACATGTTGGGAGAAATTGCTGCACTAACATCGCTTTTGTTTGTACAGTGATCTCTACGTTTTTTTTTTTTTTTTTGTTCAGCTCACTGGGTTGAATGAAAAAACTGAATGTGTGTACTAGGCATGACCCTTTACATCTGCTAAGTGCTGCAGCAAGCGTTAAAATCGGTGGAAGCTGATGCTGTAAATTTATTGGGGGGGAGGGGTGCAGAAGACAAGACAACCCCCCCCCTCCTAGGTGGGCTCAAGGCGCAGAGCCCACCCTTTTTTTAAGCCAATTAGAGCCTCAGGCTCTGATCATGTGCTTCAAAAAGTAAATAAAAAAAATCCATACGGCGGTGCCCCTAATAGAGGGACTGCCACTGGTTAAAATACCCTTTGCTGGCAGCACTAGGAACGTTGAACTGCTGCTCTTACACACAACCAGCTGCTTACCTCTTGGACTTGCTCCCCTGAACACAATTTTTAAAAACTTTGCTCTGGAAGCAAAAGTGATAATAAAAACAGTGGAGTGTGTCGGACCACAGGAGAGTTTGTGTGTGAGAGACATAGTCCAAGTCTCCTAGTGCTGCAGCTGACTGAAAAAAAGAAAAACTACGTGTGTTTATTACTGTATAGTCAGCCTAACTACATTACAGTAATACATTTTGGGGGCTCAGATGGGCCTTAACCAGTCAGAATAATGTTGTTGACCTTGTGTTGAAATAATCTGAGCTACATTCACTGTTTTTTGCCTTCAGTTTTATATGCACGTTTATACTATATGTATTAAAACAGAAACGTCACTGATAGATCCCTTTAATTCTGATTACCATCTTTTTTCTTTGTGCATTAAAAATAAAAAGCCATTTGCTTTTCTCATTTTTACAGCAATGGGTGCACCCGTGGGAGGGAAAAGTCTTTCTACAACAAAGAAAACGCTTCCGTCAGCACACCATTGCCTAATCACAAAAACCCTCTTTTTGTATATATTTAACCTGTCAAGTGAACATTTTAAAGCTGTTTAAATTTTCATGCCTTGTTCCATGTGCTTTCCACTGGGATGTTTATTTGAATTGCATTAATTAGCTTGTGCAGTTGCTTGGTCTGTCACTATTTATTATTTCACATTCGATGTGGCTGTAGAGGTCCACATTTATATTTCCAATCTATCGTTGGTGTAAAATTGGATGTACAGTTTTTTTCAGATTTATTGTGTCTCACATTATTGTTCCTGGACTCCTGTCACCTCCATGAAAGTATCATATATTCGTGAATGTTCACTTGACTCAATTTACTGTTTTCCGCTCAGTAAGTTTAGACAGGTTGTCGCATGAATTAATGGTTTGTTGGTAACATAAAATGAGCAGGAGTAGCTCAAGTTATGTTAGGTGACATGATTGTGTTGTATCCTGATGTGTCATCTTTGGCACCTGCTTTCCACAAGCTACTTTGGATTAAAAGACAGCCACATTTTGCTTAAAAATCTTGTATGGATAAAACATTAAATCCAAAATCATGTTTTTAGGCTCCATTCTCTTCTCAGAGGTTGATTTACTAAAACTGGAGCATACAAAATCTGGTGCAGCTTTGCATGATAGCCAATCGGTTTCTAACTTCAGCTTCTTCAATTGAGCTTTGACAAAAATACCTGGAAGCTGATCGGTTTCTATGCAGAACTGCACCAGACTTTGCACTAGCCTAGTTTTAGTAAATCAACCCCACAGTGCTTTTTTCTGAAGAAGTTGTAATTGTCAGAGGAGGACACCGTGGTATGTAATGACTGGGTGGCCCTTTTAAAGGAAGAGGTGTTGATTGGGGACAGATGGTAATGTGAGGTCATCATCTCCGACAATTGAGACGTTTAAGTCGTGACACTAATAAACAAGCTGAGTGAAAAGAGGCCATTCAGTATTCATTTAACCTGCATGTATCTGCACCACACATGGATTGACTGACCATAAATTGGAACCAACAAAAACTTTTTTTGCCCATTTTGTGTAGGGTAAGGAAGGGGGTTATAACCTCTGTTGTGTTTTCATGCTGTGTCCTGTTGGGGAAGTTTCCCTTCACTTCCTGTCCCATAGCCAAAACAGGAAGTGAGAGGTAATCCCTCCAAATTAAAGGAATCCCTGGTTGTCACCTGAACTAGAGTCATTGGAAGAATGCCCCTCTATCTCTGTCCTGGTGACAACCCAACATTTTGACCTGTTAGGCTTGAGTCACAAAAGTATAACAAATGGTATTTTCATTACCAAACATTATTTGCCTTTTATTTAACCATAAAAAAAATGTTTTAATTCACTAAAGGCTTTGTCACACACCTAAGATGGATTTACTTATTTTGGCTACACACATATTTTTATTTTTTTAACTATTATAAAGGTCCGCTCACAAAGATTATTGCATATATTAATATTTAAAATACAGCTTGATTTCAAAATACAATGAGGTGCCTATTGAGGTGAGCAGAAAATGAGCTATGGAGGTGGTGAGGAAATAATTTGAAAAAAATGTAATAGTTAAATCTTAAGTTCCGGTTCACACAGGGGCGACTTGTCAGCCGACTTAGCTGCCTGACAAGTCGCCTCCCGTTCTGTACAATGGAACCGTTCTAATAGGAGCGACGCAAGTCGCTCTGACTTAGAAAAAGGTTCCTGTACTACTTTGGTGGCGACTTGAGGCGACTTGCATAGACTTCTATACAGAAGTCGTTTTGCAAGTCGCCGTAGAAGTCGTGTGCAGGTCGCCTCGGTGAGGCGACCTGCAAGTCGTGCCGCCCCTGTGTGAACCGGGGCTAACTCTTGCCAGAAATAATGTACACAAATGAATTCAACTCTGTATTCATTAATGTATATTTAAATTTATTTTTTTAAATGTAAGCCACGTGGTTACCCAAATTTGACCTGGTATCAGCCTCTTGTAGTTCATGTTCAGCATGGCTGAAGTGTGAAAGGAGCCAGTGCATTCATGTACTGACCAGAAGCATGCTGATATGCTGACTGGAGGAGAAAGCAGAGTGGCAGAAAAATGAGAATGTCTGTGCTGCTTCTCATTTCACTGTTTAGTAACCGGCTGGGATAGGTCCAGAATGACCTGGGCTCAGAGTGAAGTTAGACTAAGGACATCCAGTGGCAGAAGAACTGCGGGGGAAAGCTCTAGATTGATGAAAACTGTTGCAGCAAAAAGGCTGGTTTTAATAGTTTATCTTTTAATAGACTATTCATTTTTAATTTTGTTTGTTTTTGCCTGAAGTTGTGCCTGAAATTCTCATTATTGTGACAAAACTGTATTATAGGCCCAAGTAATATTTGTGTTTGTGAATGGATTGCCTTTTGTATAACATTTTAGTGTGAGAAAATGCAGTTTTATATAACCCA
Organism: Lithobates clamitans; assembly: GCA_037952925.1. NCBI lineage: Eukaryota > Metazoa > Chordata > Amphibia > Anura > Ranidae > Lithobates > Lithobates clamitans. Next base: position 2,606,769 of record JBBGZY010001071.1, on the reverse strand, counting down.
TCTGTTCCAGGAATTGGAGCCTGTACCACCAGACCACCATAGGCTTCGGGCCAAAAAAAAAAATTCCTGTCACGCGGGTGTGGATAGGACCCTTTGCTGTCTATCTGTTTTTAGTCAGTTCTCTGCTTTAGAAACCGAGCTTCCCTAGCAGCGTGAATGGGTTTCCATTAAATCTTGCAAAGTAGAAATGTCAACAAGAGACTGACGCTGAATGGAACTTTCCCTATTCTCTTCCATTCACATTGTCTTGTGCATTTCACTAAAGCTGGCCATAGGTGGTGTGATTCTTTCCTGCATCCACCGGTTGTAAGAAAATTGCTTGATTCCCCCATCAACACTGAATCCCTCCCAGGGAGCCATTGTGGTCTCCCGGCAGGAGAACACATTAATTATTGCTTGGGGCTATAACTGCTGGCAATAATCGCATGCCAAAAATCAGACATGCTCGTTGTACCAAAGTTGATCGATGGATCGACTTGGGTTCATACTGCCTGCCCATAGATGGTTTGAATCTTGGCCGGGCCCTGCTTAACTGGATGAGATTCGTCTATCGTCTATGGCCGGCTTCAGTCCAAGCGCAATATTTCCAATGCACACGTTCCTAATAATGGCTGTAAATGTAAGTGGGTGCCCCAACAACCACAGGCTCCTTACACAAAGGGTTCATGAAATCATGTACAGTATCTCAAAAAAGTGAGTACACCCCTCACATTTTGTGAGTAAACCCCTAAGTGAAAATGTCTAAATTTGGCCCAGAGTGTCTTTTGTTTGGCGAACATTATTTTCCAGCACTGCCTTAACCTCTTGGGCATGGAGTTCACCAGAGCTTCACAGGTTGCCACTGGAGTCCTCTTCCACTCCTCCATGACGACATCACGGAGCTGGTGGATTTTAGAGACCTTGCGTTCCTCCACCTTCCATTTGAGGATGCCCCACAGATGCTCAATAGGGTTTAGGTCTGGAGACATGCTTGCCCAGTCCATCACCTTTACCCTCTGCTTCTTTAGTAAGGCAATGGTTGTCTTGGAGATGTGTTTGGGGTCGTTATCATGTTGGAATACTGCCCTGCAGCCCAGTCTCTGAAGGGAGGGGATCATGCTCTGCTACAGTACGTCACAGTACATGGTGGCGGTCATGGTTCCCTCAATGAACTCTAGCTCTGCAATGCCAGAAGCACTCATGCAGCCCCAGACCATGACATTCCCCTCACCATGCTTGACTCTGTAGGCAAGACACACTTGTCTTTGTACCCCTCACCTTTGTACTCCTCACCTTGCTGCCACACACGCTTGACACCATCTGAACCAAATAAGTTTATCTTGGTCTCATCAGACCACAGGACATGGTTCCAGCAATCCATGACCTTAATCTGCTTGTCTTCAGCAAACTGTTTGCGGGTTTTCTTGTGCATCATCTTTAGAAGAGGCTTCCTTCTGGGACGGCACTCATGCAGATCAATTTGATGCAGGGTGTGGCGTATGGTCTGAGCACTGACAAGCTGACCCCCCACCCTTCAACCTCTACAGCAATGCTGGCCGCACTCATATGTTTATTTCCCAAAGGCGACCTCTGGATTTGACGCTGAGCACTTGACTTCTTTGGTCGAGCATGGCGAGGCCTGTTCTGAGTGGAACCTGTCCTGTTTAAACCGCTGTATGGTCTTGGCCACTGTGCTGCAGCTCAGTTTCAGGGTCTTGGCAATTTTCTTATAGCCTAGGCCATCTTTATGTAGAGCAACATTTCTTTTTTTCAGATACTCAGAGTTCTTTGCCATGAGGTGCCATGTTGAACTTCCAGTGACCAGAGCGAGAGCAATAACACCAAATTTTAACACACCTGCTCCCCATTCACACCTGAGACCTTGTAACACTAACGAGTCACATGACACCGGGGAGGGAAAATGGTTATTTAGGCCCAATTTGTATATTTTCACTTTGGGGTGTACTCACTTTTGTTGACAGCAGTTTAGACATTAATGGCTGTGTGTTGAGTTATTTTGAGGGGACAGCAAATTTACACTGTTATACAAGCTGTGCATTCACTTCTTTACATTGTAGCAAAGTGTCATTTCTTTAGTGTTGTCACATGAAAAAATATAATAAAATATTTACAAAAATGTGAGGGGTGTACTCACTTTTGTGAGATACTGTAAGTTCTGATTACTGAAATTTAGTAGCAGGCTTCCTTCACGCAAGCATTTAGCTTCATACACCGGATACTAGTGACAAGAATCCCTTTTTGCATGTAGCCACCAAGTGGTAAGGAATTAGTGTGCGAGCCTGGATGCATCTGACTGCGTGTGTGTTTTTACAGTCTATTAAAATTAATTGGTTGTATTGATATTCATGAGAAATAATGATTCTGATCGTTTTTTCCTATCATAAATCTATTCTGGGCTGTTTCTCCATCATTTTTTTTTTTTTTTGAGAACTTGCAAAGACGACATGCCAAGATCTTAAGCCACCCTAAACTCTGCATATTCAACTTTTGTCTATGTAGGGAAGCAGATTTTTTCTTTTTCTTCTTCTTTTTTTTTTATCCCCAACTTCAATGACAAAGATCTATAATTTTAAGGAAAGCAAGACAAAATTTAATAAATTGAACAAATCAATTGTTATTGTTTTGTCCATCCTTATATATAGAGACCTGCAAGCTTTGCTGATGTATGTGTACGGTGTTTGCGATTACCACATGAAGCAGTATGTTAAACATACAGTGCCTTGAAAAAGTATTCACACCCCTTGAAATTTTCCACATTTTGTCATGTTACAACCAAAAACGTAAATGTATTTTATTGGGATTTTATGTGATAGTCCAGCACAAAGTGGTACATAATTGTGAAGTGGAAGGAAAATGATAAATGGTTTTTAAAATGTTTTACAAATATGTGAAAACTGTGGTGTGCATTTGTATTTGGCCCCCTTTACTCTGTTACCCCTAACTAAAATCTAGTGGAACCAATTGCATTCAGAAGTCACCTCATTAGTAAATAGAGCCCACCTGTGTGTAATTTAATCTCTGCATAAATACAGCTGTACTGTGAAGCCCTCAGAGGTTTGTTAGAGAACCTTAGTGAACAAAAAGCTTCTTGAAGGCCAAGGAACACACCTGACAGGTCAGGGATAAAGTTGTGGAGAAGTTTAAAGCTAGGTTAGGTTATAAAAAAAAATATCACAAGCTTTGAACATCTCACAGAGCACTGTTCAATCCAGCATCCGAAAATGGAAAGAGTATGGCACAACTGCAAACATACCAAGACATGGCCGTCCACCTAAAGTGACAGGTTGGGCAACCATTAATCAGAGAAGCAGCCAAGAGGCCCATGGTAACTCTGGAGGAGCTGCAGAAATCCACAGATCAGGTGGGAGAATCTGTCCACAGGATAACTATTAGAGGTGCAATCCACAAATCTGGCCTTTTTGAAAGAGTGGCAAGAAGAAAGCCATTGCTGAAAAAAAGCCATAAGAAGTCCCATTTGCAGTTTGCGAGAAGCCATGTGTGGGACACAGCAAACGTGAAAGAAGGTGCTCTGGTCAGATGAGACCAAAATGTAACTTTTTGGCCTCAAAGCAAAATGCTCTGTGTGGCGGAAAACAAACACTGCACATCACTTTGAAGACACCATCCCCACCGTGAAACATGGTGGTGGCAGCAGCATCATGTTGCAGGGATGCTTTTCTTCAGCAGAGACGGGGAAGCTGGTCAGAGTTGATAGGAAGATGAATGGAGCAAAATACAGGGCAATCTTAAAAGAAATCCTGTTAGTCTGCAAAAGACTTGAGACTGGGGCGGAGGTTCACCTTCTAGCAGGACAATGACCCTCAACATACAGGCAGAGCTACAATGAAATGCTTTAGATCAAAGCATATTCATGTGTTAGAATGGCCCAGTCAAAGTCCAGACCTAAATCCAATTGAGAATCTGTAGCAAGACTAGAAAATTGCTGTTCAGACACTCTCCATCCATTTGAATACTTTTTCAAGGCACTGTAGTATCTAGTTGTTATATAATGTAATAGCCTCATGGTGTGTTACGATCATTTGTTTTTTCATGCCACAACACTTAGTAGACCCATGTGTTCTTTATAGAGCAGATGAAATGATCCCTTTTGGCATGTATCATGCATGCAGTCCTGCTCCCTAAAGATCAGTTTTTGCAATTTGATTGATAGATTCATTTGTAAACAAATGGCCCTTAAAATATCCAGATGGCAGCATTTTTCTGCAATGTAATTTCTGTACGTAAAACCAAACTCATTATAATTAATGCGCAGGCAAATCTGTTTATTTTTATGCACCGCTTTTCTTTTAAGACAGCTATGTATGCAAATGGCTTTTCATCATTGAGTAATATTTTTTTTTCTCTTAAGGACCTTTAGCATAGAGCAGTGGTTGGATTTTATGTGCAGGTCTCTAAATATTCACAGTTGTAATAGCGTATGTTTCATAATCTGGATCATAGCTGCCTACAAAGTAACTTCTATGAAAGTTGACATTCAGGGTTATATTCGCTTCAGCCTTTGCTGAAACGCAGCAGTGATGATGTGCTGATCTCGGTGGATCACACTGATTTTTTTTTTTTGTTTTGTTTTTTTTTATCAACTTTACTAAGCTGTCCTCAGACATCTCCTGAAGTTAAATTACCAGCTTGGCCTCGACTGCACTGTACATATAGTACTGCACGCAGTATTTTTCTGCGCACACGCAGCGGTGTGAACCGGAAAGAGAGGGAGAGAAGTCAGAGGAAAGAAGGCATTTTGCCTTGTTTTATTGTGCTGTTTTCTTAAATAAATGAGAGCTAAAATTCCAATCTTCTGAAAATAAGGATTTTAGAAATCTCTCTAAATATTGTATGCAATAGGAAGCAGCCTTATCGATTATTACATGCATGCTTGAATATTAGATGCTGCAGTCTCCTAAAAGTGCTCAGCTCACAGTAGGCATTTCAGTATGTCAATTAATTGTGGTAGTCAATATGCTAAAAGGTCTCATGAGAGGAGTATGCTTTAAAGTAGGATATCCTCAATGACATGTCCTTTAGTGTCCCTGTGTGCTTGAGATTTAGCAACCGTATCTTTTTTTATCTCCAAGTGAGGTTTTCCAGAATGTGGACAATACAAATGTGAAGTGCAGTTATTAATGGAGAATGGTGGCGTATTTCTTGTCTGCTTATTATAATAGATCTATGCATTGAAAAACACTCTTGTTTCTGATAAGGAATATGTATGCTGTGAATTTATATGAAGTCACTGGGCAACTGTAGTCCTATAGAAATCTGCTGAGGTGCTATAGAAATGTAAACAATGTGACGGCCGGTAAAAGTAATCACCATTAAATAGACAGTTTGTGAATGAAAGCCTCTGTATAGAGCCCTAAGTGTGATGTATGGGGTGGTATCGGTGGTCTTGAGTGGTCATCCGGAGTGTCTAGGAACTTTGTTGTATATTATCTCTGCTCCAGAGTTCTGAGATGTGTTGCGGAAGCAGCAGAGTTGGCATCCACTGGGTCTTGCTACAGCCACTACCAGGTGGAATGTGGGGTTTGTGTTACCCCAAGTATAGGGTGCAAGCATGTATTGGAGAGTGGTACTGAGGGGAATTTGGATTAATGTTATACAGTGTAAAGGAACAAAACTTATTTTAAAAAATGAAAAAGGATGGAGGATATAAGGGATATAGTGGGAAAGAGGGGTGTGAAGAAACTTAAAGGTATTAGAAGAGGGGGAGAGGAAAGGGAGGAGCGCTCCACTGTGCTGTAGATTGGGGTGAGGGGGAGTAGAGTGGCAAGGGGTGGTCAAGGTGAAGATGCTATTGCAGTCAAGGATGAGGGCCTCCAATGTTCCTATTTTCAGACTAATCAGATTGTCCATTAGCCAGGCTGGAAAGGTAGATTCTGCTTCACTTTGAAATCATACATCAGATTACATTACCTGGTTATACGTTGGTGGACTTGTAGTTCATCCAGCATGGGCAAGTTTGAATGTATTTTTCTAAGCTGTCTTGTACAATATGAGTGAGCTCTTCCATGTCTGCAGTCCTGTTTAACCTGATGTACCATTATTTCTGGCTTGGGTGACAGCCAGTGGATGTGGATGTGAATGACACTACCTGGTAGCAATAATAGTTTGCATAATCTGAGATTTCCTATAATGCTTTTGGGCGGTCTAGGAGTTATGTAGGAGAAATTGGGCTGGTGTAAAATCTGGTGAGTTGCCTGACACAAAGGTGGTAGTGTGGTGTACCTCCTACAACAAAGTGTAAGAAGGGGGGGGGGCAGTGTCATCACATATGAAGTACAGTGCTTTCAGCTTTGTTGCAGCTCAAAATTTGTCAGGTACAGAGGGTGAGAATTTGTGGAGAATTGATGGGGTCCTGTACCATCTAGAGTGCAATTTATTTCTGGTCTCCTGACTGGAGACATTGAAAGTGGAACTTCACTCTCAATAAACATTTCTATTTCTAATCCTTTTGCTGCTACATTTCCTCAGTTACTTCCTGGTTTCCAGGCCTAGGAAAATAATATTGTACATCGCAGGTGGAAACCCTCCTGTCTGCATGCCTGAGCTTAAAGTGATACTAAAGTCTTGTTTTTTTTCCGTTAAAAACAACAAACATGTTATACTTACCTGCTCTGTGGAGCGGTTTTGCACAGAGCAACTCAGATTCCCTATCACTTCCTGTTTTGGCCACAGGACGGTACGTGAAATTAAATCTCCACAATGGGACATCCCCCATAAGAAATTATTGTTCTGCTCTGTAACCGCCAACTATCCAACTTTTTTGTTTTTGCTTTGGATAGAGTGGAGAAGGATTGGAACACCTGTCAGGTTTTTATCACTGTCTATGCCCCCGTTAGGGAGAGTCACCCTCTCTATTTGTCCTGTTTACCATTATCATTGAAAGTGAAAGGAAAATCCCAAATTTTGATTGGCAGAACAGAAATAAAGGAGAAATCTCCCAATGGGGACACTTGTTCTTGTTCTGGTGACAAACTGGGTTTCCCTTACTTTGGAGGGCTTTCCTCTCCCTTTTTCTTGTAGCAATGGAAACGCGACATCTGTGCCCCTATAGGACACAGGTGGCAAACAAAAAACTGACCGGGATTATAACCCTCCTTTACTCTATCCAAAAAGATATATAATTAAAAGATAATCCTGGGAATATATGGTGTCTGCTTCTCTAGTGATCCCCTTTAAACAATTGTTCTCCTTTCTAACTGCCAACCAGGCTAAGTCTGTTGGTTATATAGAGATTATGGTTTATCTGTGTTAGCTATACATTATGCTATGTTATATCTATGACTCGTATATGAGATCACCTCTTTTTTGGGAAAACTAGGTCTTATTTTTGCTTTGTTCATTGTTTCCTTCTACTTGTAGCTCACATGCTTCCTTTATGTGGACAGTATTTCACAGTTGATCTATTTGATGGATTAACGGAGTCCGCCCCATGAGAAGAGGGGGGCCATAAAGTGGTTAAAAAGGCTTAAGGTGTTTTATTTTTTTTATTTTTTTTAACCTCTAAGGCATTCTCTGCATTTTTCTCTCCCTTCTCACTGGACTCAATTGGCTCCTGCTGCTGTCAATCAAATCCAGTGATAAGGGAGCAAGGGGAGGGACCGAGTGGCAGCCTGCATCAATGGACACACAAAGCATGGCTCATTTTCCAAGCCGACATGTATGCCACCTTGGAAAGTGGCTTCCTATGGTAGAAACCGGAGAGGAGGAGGAGCCCAGAGATCCAATGGGTGGCCTGAGAAGAGGAGGATCGGGGCTGCTCTGTGCAAAACCATTGATAAATGTGTTTGTTTTAAAAAAAAAAATCTTTTAACTTTACAATAGCTTAAAATACAAATTCACACAAAGAATAAGGGGGTGGGGGGTAGAAATGAAAAATAGGGGGATTTGCATGGGTGTCAGCAGGTGGGGGTGCAGATAGTTCTGTTTTAGTCCCCAGCAAATAATCAAAATATTTAATTAACTTAACACAATAGTAGAAAGATTTTTGGGAGCAAATTTAGAAAACAGATACTGTATGTTTCTGGTTGAGAGAGTGTTTCTATGAATCAGTCTTCTAAACCCGGAACTGGCCCTGAAAATCTGTTTCCTTTGGGCAGAAAAAAATGCCTGTGAAGATATAGAAGCTTATTTTTAAAGAGTATTACAGTACACTGCTTGTATTATAAAATGGGACAGCCTCTTTTATGTCCATTTTTTCCCAGGCTGAATGCAGCTATTCTGCGCTTAATTCCATCACTGTTGCCTCATCCATATTTATCCCCTCAGGCTTCCAAACACTTCAGAAATTGTTTTTGCTTAGCATTTGTTAAACTTTTAGCATCTTGATTTCTTTTCCCCTCAATTACTTACGCTTGTATGTGTGTTTTTTTTTTTTGTTTTTTTTTAAAGAAGCATCTGGCAGAAGATTTAATGTCTGACCAATTCTTAGCCTAAGGCTTTTTAAACACTAGTGTTGTGGAATTTAGCAGTCATACATCTCTCTTCCCCTATGTTTAAACTGAATATAATTTATCAATTTAAACATTCGCAGCTTGTAAATTTACTGCAGTAATTCTTCAGATTTGGCATATAAACTCTTAAAAATGGAAAATTTAAAGTTTTGAAGCAACTTTCCATAACTGGATATCTTTTCCCTAAAGTAGAACTAAACACAAATAAAATATTTTAATTGTATTGCAATTTAGTGGTTCTGCGTTATTTTTTATTTTTTTTTTAGCTACAGACATTTTCAGAAAGTACAGAAAAATACTTGTTCTTGCCAGAGGCAAAAACATTATCTTTTTTTTTGTAAACTACAGTTTTCATCACCCGTATATAGGAGATGAACAAAGGAGACTTGCTTGAAATCCAGCCTGGGCTCCCTCCATAGACACAGTGGTGGAGTGAGCGTAGCCACCGATTGATGGGAAATATGTTGTTCACAGGATTACCAGATAAAAATAAGTAAAAAAAAAAAAAAGCTTGAAACAAAGCTAATAAAGGCACCACATCTAAGGATCGGTAAGCTGCTACATATTATACTTTAGTTTTTTGGGTTTAAATACGTTTTAACTACTTGACCTCCGGAGTTGTCCCCCCCTTTTTGAGCAGGCATTTTTTTGCAATACAACACTGCGTTATTTTAACTGACAATTGCACGGTCGAGCGACGCTATACCCAAATAAATTGTATGGCCATATTTTTCTCACAAATAGAGCTTTCTTTTGGTGGTATTTGATCACCTCTGCGTTTTTTTATTTTTTACGCTATAAACAAAAAAAGACTGACAATTAAAAAAAAAAAATATAGCGGAGGTTCACACAAAAATGGAACCTCCGCTTTTTGGAAACCCCCCCCCCCCCCCTCCGGTGTCACATTTGGCACCGCTGGATTCGGGGACAGGTGAGTGTCCTTATTTTAAAAGTCAGCAGCTGCAGTGTTTGTAGCTGCTGACTTTTAAAAAAAAAAAAAATTTGCGGGACTCCGTCTTTGACTACTATAAAACATTTCCAATAAAAAAAAAAAAAAAAAATCAAATTTCTTCATTAATTTAGGTCAGTATGTATTCTGCTTTTTGGTAAAAAAAAATCCCAATAAGCGTGTATTGATTGGTTTGCGTCAAAATTATAGCATCTATGGGATATATTTATGAATTTTCTATTTAATTATTTTTACTAGTAATGGTGGCGATCAGTGACTTATAGTGAGATATTGGGTGGACAAATTGGACACTGACACTTTTTGGGGGCCAGGGACAAAAAGGTGATGAGAGCTAAAAAAAAAAAATGCACTGTCACTGTCTGGGAAGGGGTTAACATCAGGGGCGATCAAAAGGTTAACTGTCTGCCTAATCAGTGTTTGTGTCCTGTATGAGAGCTGCTTTTACTAGGGAAAGTCATTGATCCATGTTCTTGCTTTGCAGGAATACAGGATCAGTGCCTTCCCTACTGACAGAAAGGCGTTTTGCCTTGTTTACATTGCATGTGTGCCCCAGACCTGGAAGTGCAGGATCATGTACTACGTACGTGATCCTGTGCAACAGAGCTGCCTTGCTGCCCTATATGTAAGTTATACGGCCGGCAAGTGGTTAAAGTGTTCAAAATTAAAAATTTTCATTTGTTCTGGTGACTTCTGTCACTGGGATGTAAAATAATGGGAAATTAAAAATAATTTTACTGCTGTCACTGAAACTGGCGGTAAAGAAAAATCTTCCAGTTGTCACCACTGTCTAAGCGGGGTTTCTCCTATAGTGGAAATATTTCCAGTTGCATACCTAATTACCTGTTGCACCTTTGGGACAGGAATTGGCTTTTATTTATTCATACAAAACCTTTATCCCAAAAAGAAAAAAAAATGTATGCTGTAACTGATTATGAAGTGTGAGCTAGAGTTTGTCATTGTTAGTGTATATAAATCTGCTAATACATTTAACACTACCCTCTACACCCCCCCCCCCGAATGGCAATGCTGAAATGCCTCCTGTGCACCTTCCACCAGAGTTGTGTCTCACTAATAAAGGAGGTGGAAACGGGAAGAAAAGCCAATGAAAAGAAAACTGATGCAGCCGCCACATCTAATGATTGATAAGCTGCAATGTAATACATTCTTTGTTTTGGGGTTAACACCGCTTTAAGAGAAAAGTTGGCTACTTCCCTGCAGGCTGTGCCTGCTTGCAGTACATGGGGTGTCTCTTTCAGCGTTGTCTCTGCTGATTCACAAGCCTGTAGCTTATACATTAACAACTGGCCACACTTGGCCATGCCTACTATGTTCTGGATTGACAGCCCTGCATCTGCTGCTGAAACCCTTCCAATGGGAGGTGCAGTGAGGAGGAAGAGGGGGGAGTGTGTGAGAAATAAATGAAGGAATATAGGTCACATGAAGTTAGGGTAAAGGACAGGTTTTGTTTACTTTTTCGAGGCATGTACATTATAACTAGAATCGTGCTTTATTAGCTGCATCCTTGGCTACAGTAAGCAAGGAATGACAGCTGTGAACCCAGAAGTGACATAATACACATTGCTTCCAGGTTCATAGGTCACACGGGGATCAGGGAATGAATGTTCCCTGGTCACCTACTGCTCTCACTGTGAGAGCTGTTTTCCCTTCATGCTCGGGTTTCCTGAGAGAGCGGGTCACATTAGTGACTGACAGCGCACTCCGCTCTTAATTGTGTAGAACAGAGAACATGTAATAGCTAAAGTGACATCACAGGACATATTGATGTGCTGTGGCTTACCTCTGCCTCTCCGACCCAGAACATTCTGTAGTGATAGTAAGAACAGCGATCCCGTTACCTAGGAAGTAAGTTGTGTATAGTAGTAAAGGGGAGCATGTGCTCTATGAGCCTGACAATTGTTGCTGTAGAGAAGGATGAAGACCTAAAGAACTGCTGGATCAGCAGGTCATTTCTTTTAGAGGAAAGGTTTTATGTGAAAAAGTAAGGACACAGATATTAGAAGTAGTTAGGAAGGTCTAAAGCCCAACTCCAGAAAACTAAAAAGTCCTGCTCATTTCTCGCTAGGGAACAAATGAAGCATTTTTGCTTACCTTATCCTCAGCAGACTGCAGTCCCCTATGCTCTGGCAGCACTTTAAGAAGAGGTCAACTATAGAACCGATGGAGTATATCTTTCATTTTAAACTATAGGGTCTGGATTTACTAGAATTACCAAGGTCTGTTGTTTAGAGAGAAGGTGGAGTCAAAATGTAGCGTTAATTTCAGCCATTGCCTTTCTGGAGTTAGAAGCATCTTCAGAAAATTACACAACTAAAAGTTTGACTTGGCTAATATTGATCCTCCTGCATAAGATCTTTCATCCTATTAGAAGAATAAACTTTCAGTGCTCTTGACATTCGCAGGGTTTGGAAAGCTGTGTGTGGGTGTGTATACAAAAGCTTTGCCCTCTGAAGTGTCATCTGTGGTAGATCACTTCTCATGGCGCGTTTGACAGGTAGTCAGGAGGCATTTTGTCACCTCCTGTTTTAACCCCTAAAGCCTGCATCACCACACCAGAACCATGTGCATTCTGGGGTGATCCCATTCACTATAGTGGGTCATAGTTGGCGGTTGGTACTGCCTGATCCCCCCCCCTCCCCCCACCAATAGCAAGTGTAAACTAGGCCTTACCTCGCATATCCCTAGTGTGTCCCCGCAGCAGTTGTAAGCATACCAAGTTGTTTATCGAGCATCGCGCTTGATAAAGAGCATAGTATGATATGGTTTATCTGTGTGTGTGTGTGTATATGTATGTATGTATGTATGTATGTATGTATGTATGTATGTGTATATATATATATATATATATATATATATATATATATATATATATATATATATATATATATATATATATATATATATATATATATATATATATAATATTCCCACAATGCCTTGAAAAACCATTCATACCCTTTGAAATTTTCTACATCTTGTCAATCTTGTCATGTTTCAACCAAAAACGTAAATGTATTTTATTGGGATGTTAAGTGATAGACCAACACAAAGTGGCACATGATTGTGAAGTGGAGGGAAAATTAGAAATGGTTTTCAGTTTTTTTTACAAATATGTGAAAAGTGTGGCATGCATTTGTATTCAGCCCCCCTGAGTCCATACTTTGTAGAACCACGTTTCGCTGCTATTACAGCTTTAAGTCTTTTTGGGTATATCTCTACCAGCTTTGCACATGTAGAGAGTGACATTTTTGCCCATTCTTCTTTGCAAAATAGCTCAAGCTCTATCATATTTAAAGAAAAGTATCTGTGAACAGCAATTTTCAAGTCTTGGCACAGATTTTCAACTGGATTTAGGTCTGGACTTTGACTAGGCCATTCTAATACATGAATATGCTTTTGATCTAAACTATCCCATTGTAGCTCTGGCTGTATGTTTAGGGTCGTTGTCCTACTGGATGGTGAACCTCCGCCCCGTCAAGTCTTTTGCAGACTCTAACATGTTTTCTACTAAGAGTGCCCTGTATTTGGCTCCATCCATCTTCCCGTCAACTCCGACCAGCTTCCCTGCTGAAGAAAAGCAACCCCACAACATTATGCTGCCACCACCATGTTTCACAGTGGTAATGGCGTGTTCAGGGTAATGTACAGTGTTAATTTACCGCCACACTAAGGCTGCTTTCACACTGAGGCGCTTTACAGGCGATATATTGCTAAAAATAGGGCCTGTAAAGAGCCTCTACTCTCAATCCAGTGTGAAAGCCTGAGTGCTTTCACACTGGAGCAGTGCGCTTGCAGGATGGTAAAAAAAGTCCTGCAAGCAGAATCTTTGCAGCGGTGTACACACTGTCCCTAAAGCGCCCCTGCCCATTGAAATCAATGGGCAGCGTAGCCAAACAGCCGAGAAAGGGCAGCGACACTTTGCGGGTGGTTTTAACCCTTTTTCGTCCGCTAACGGGGGTTAAATGCGACCCTTTAGTGGCCAGATAGCGCTGCTAAATCGACGGTAAAGCGCTGCTAAAAGTAGTGGCACTCTACCGCCGACTCCCCCAACGCCCCAGTGCAAAAGTAGCCATAGCCTTTTGCTTTTAGGCCAAAAAGTTCAATTTTGGTCTCATCTGACCAGAGCACCTTCTTCCACATGTTTGCTGTATCCCCCACATGGCTTCTTGCAAATGGGACTTCTTATGGCTTTCTTTCTACAATAGCTTTCTTCTTGCCACTCTTCCATAAAGGCCAGATTTATGGAGTGTAGAACTAATAGTTGTCCTGTGGACAGATTCTCCCACCTGAGCTGTGGATCTCTGCAGTCTCTGTCGTCCTGTCCCTTTCTCCTTCTGCACACTTAGCAGATCAGCTGTTAAGAACGATCAGTATACTATCCCGTTACCAGCTGTTTTCAACCCTTAGTTTTTTGCTTGATGTAGAATGGCGCACTGAAGCGTCTGGATATTGTGAGTACCTTGTGTTGGACCTGTTTTTTTTTTTTTTTTTTTTTGGTTCAATAAATTGCTTAAGCATACTACACTATGAGATCTTTTTTCATTGATTTAATGAGGCACATTGGCGATTGATGCAGGATCCCGGACGCACTGTTGAATCCTGTAGTGGTTCCAAGGCGTGTATTGACCAAGCTTAACAGCAAGGTCACACACCTTAAGGTGAGCCTTCATTACATTGGGGGGGGGGGGAGAGCACCTGAGTGAGAACACAGCGTTTGATTATCGCATCACTTTCACAGCATACTGAATTGCATGGAGTGTGGAGCACCCATAAATTGGATCAATTTGAACTTTGCACAGTGCACTTAAGTGCTTTTTTTTTATATCTCCAGCATTTGGATCTATTTAGATTTCCACAGACTTATTTGCTTTAATATTTAATATTTTTTATCACTATATGAGTGCACATTGTCACTTTATTATTTGTCTATTTTGCACGTGTTTTCTTATATTTTTCATCATATATTTTATACATTTTTATTACCATGGTGTAGAGGATATATTTTTACCAGTTCAGAGGCTTTTTTGCTTATACCTTTGATAATGCAGCGGTTTTAATGCGATTTTAGCCCTGTTGGAAAGCTTCCTATTCCGTGTGGAGTGCATCTGTGCCCAGACACCGCCAGGTGAAAAACATCCTCCCCTACTACCTCAGTGCCTTTAGATGATTCAGAGCAGGCATAGCCTCAGCATCAAACAAGGGTTCAGATTAGGGGTCCACATTTTTTGGGAATGATCGGGAACAGTTTGGCTCAACCTTGCTCCATAAGAATAGGTGGTTTCAGCAAAAGGAAGTGAAAACTTTCCTAAGCGCTAAACTCAATTGTGAAGGTTTCGAGCAAGTGAAGGATGTAGAAAGAAAGAAAAATAAACTCAATAGAAAGCCTGTGTGGTAGGTGATAAGTGTATGTGTATGCAAACAATATTGACAATGTATACAATAACAAGTGGCTGAGGACACTAATGACCATGGGTGGTTAAATGCTAAATAGAAGCATCTGACATCTTGCTACCCTGAAAGTCCCATGCTGCCAGGAAACCAGAGAGGATACATTCAAAGATAAAACAAAGAGAAACCAGCCCAAGGGATCTCTACAGTAAGTATAGCAAAAACAGTGGGTGTTTATCGAAAATTAAATGAAAACCAGATGCACTCAAAACAGGACAGTTGCAGAGGTGTACAAGAGTGTGCCAATGTACCTCCAGGACTGCTCGTGTCATCAACGCCCCCCCCCCCCTCTCCCAGTCTGCTGGACTGCATGCTCAGTTAAGTCTCTGGTATGGATTTTGGTGGGACCCCACTAAAATCTATACCAGACCACACACCCTATTGTTGGCAATGGAACAGTTCAAAATGGTGCAACTCTGACTTTGCGGTGCCGCAACGATTTGAAAAAAAGTTTCCTGTACTATATTTTGGGATTTCAGGTGCGACTTGCATAGACAACTGTGCATACACTAACAAAGATGTCAGCCAAGTAGCACCTGAAATCGCGCTGACCTGCCACTTTGAAATGAGGCTACTTCAAGTGAAGTAGCCCCATTTCAAAGTAGCATCAATGCGAACCATTGCTTAGTGTGATTTACCATTGTCTAAAGCAAAGCTCTGTCCTCCTATGAAAGAAAGGTCAAATAGGATGTTTTTGTACTCGCAATAAAATCCTTTGCTCTGCATTCATTGGAGGACACAACACTCACCCCTCAGCTTGCTGCTTTCACGTGTGTAATTACTTTTGTTCTCGTTGTTTGCACTGCTGTGCCATGTGTCCACAGCTGTGGAAGGGGCTTTTGGCTTCTGGGCAGTCCTTTTGCTATTTTAGCGCACCTAGTGCCCAACTACTGCAAGTGCCAAGATACCAATCTGGTGATTGTCTAAAGCAGAGTTGTGTGCCCCAATAAATGCAGAGAAAATTATTTGATGGCGATTGAAAAAAAAAAAAAAAAATCTTTTTCGCTTTTTTTTTTTTTTTTGCACTCTGTAATGGCTTTAGTGTTTGCCTTACCTAGATGGGAAAAAAGGAAAGAAAAAAAGTTTAGATTTCTTTTCTCATCATCAAGAAATGCAGTTCTATTGCACAGTGAAATGGTTTGCATCCTGTCTAATGCAGGTCTAACCATTTGATGAAAATGTCATCCTAAATTGGGGCTAATAAAGGTGTACAGCACAGCTTTCACATGTAATGACCCTTACTATTACATGAGCTTTATTATCTTTACCCACACTTCTTATTGGTGTGTATTTATCTAACTTTGTTCTCAGACTGAGTCGGGTGTTAACAGTTGTAGATTTGTTTTAATTAGCTGAGTTCACTTCGATATTAAAAGGGCAGCACCGACCTCATGATTTGTTCTCGAAGCCAGCATAACCCTAATATTTGAGACGGTTGCTGGGTCAATATGAATTAATACAATAATGGTTTCAAGATTTGTATAACTGTTTTTTGGTAATTTTTAATTTTTCCTTCAAATTGCTGTGCACAGACTTGAACAGATCAGCCAGTACACTGTAATGTCTGGCTGAGAGAGGACAGTTTACACTGGCAGCCTCTTGCCTGGGTAATGTATTCCCCAGAATGTTTTAAAATAATTCATTCCAGACTCAGCGGCAGTTGCTTTCAATATTCACGTTCAGCCTTGTTTTCGTTTCCAGCAGATCTACAATGATCATGTGCAAACATTGTATTTGTACACTATTTTCCATGAGAAAAAAAAAATACAATTATGTAAAGCATTCTTATGTTTCTTTATTGTAGCATGATTTGTGTAGAAAGAGCCACTTGTATACTGTAATACTTTGCAACGGTAAATTACATAACACATGTGCAAAAGTGCTTTATAAAACACATGGAGATGGAAAAATAGGCTGTAAATCACAATCTGTAAAATATTTTAATTTCCCAACCTAGACTGGGAAAAGACAGAATCTAGTTACTATGGAACACACCGACACAAAACAAAAATGGACCAGAAGTCCCTATTTGATCTTTTCTAGCTGTACTAAAGGAGTATCTTGTGCTTGTGTTGAGTAGAACTTAATATGACTGTACAGAAGTCTTACGATTTTTGTATTTGGGCTAATTTACTGCATCACATTCATTTGGTCAGTTGTACTTTAGGACCACCTGCTTCCACCTTGGATCTGCTGCGGTCCACCTTTTATCTGGGTTTACAAATGTTCAGCCCAGTTACAAGGGAGGATGGAGAGGACCCTCTCTGTGAATATGCTGTATGTTTGTAAACGCTGCTCGTGTTTACACGTGATGGCTGTGTTTGGTTCAGTCCAACAACAGTCCACATCACAGCCATTTAAGCCTCGTACACACTTGTGAGAAAATCGGGCTAATGATCGGCCGGTTTTCCTCAATGTTTCACAGGAAGTCCGAACCGAGGATAGAAATAACGTACGAAAATTCTTGTACAACAAAGGCTCTTTTGTTGTTGTTTCTGATCATGCACAGTCTTTCGTATATGATAATTCTTGTACGAAAATGGTACACATACAAGGAAAATCATTTGTTCTGTTCCTGTATGAAAAAAATTTTGGACTTTGTCCCTGCAGAAATTTTTGTTCAGAAGGTCAGAATTGGCTGTCGAAAGTTGTGTACACACTATCAGAAAATCGTACGAATGTTCCTCGGACTAAAATGTTTGCCCAATTTGCTTATAGTGTGTTTGGGGCAGTAATGGACTAATTGGCCAACCGCATGTGTTTTTAAAGTGATGTTTATAAACAGCACTCTAGTAAAACAGGTCCACTTACCTGCTGTTTTTTCCTTTACAATACAGTGGATAGAAGGTTTTTTTTTTGTTTTTAGCTGTATACACTGTCTGATCTTCGACTTAGGTCTCGTACACACGATATGAAAATCGGAAGGGAAAATTCGTAAGACGAGCTGTCTGCGTGTTTTCAGATCATTAGTACGGTGCTTTCGAAATCTGTTTTTGACTTTTTCATCAGACAAAAGCTGGATGTGCAGGCTACAAAATTTTTTGTCGGATGTGAACTTCAACGTCTGATTTTCGGATGTTCAGTACAGAAATCGTCACACAAAAGTCGAAAGTACAACCACACATGCTCGGAATCAAGGAACAACTGGGAAGAGTTCTGTCTTGTAAACTACCGTTTTGTAATCTAGAATTAACATTTGTGACGCGGCAATTGATGAAATGTGGAAATGCAGCGCACATTCTCATCTTCTTTAATGGGATAATAATGAAGTTGCTTTGCTGGTGATACCAATGTAGTTATACCAAACGTATTTTAAAAGGTATTTGTTTTGTACGATCTAAAAATAGTGAATCAACGCTCACCAAAATTCTACCAACACAAAATTAGCAGAAGGGGCCCAAAGGGTGGCGCTTGAGAAATGAACTTCCTCTTTATACTCTCATAGTACGTCACTACGTTCTTTGTCAAACGACAATTTGCGGTTAGTTAGTATGCTAGACAAAATCCTGCACACTCGCTTTTGACAAAAATCAGACGCTCGGTCATACAACAATCAAACAGTGTGTGTACGAGGCCTTAATTAAAAATAAATAAAAAATTGGTTCATCATAGGTTGGCGGCTCTCATTGTAATTTAACAAAAGGGACAGTGAAATTACACATCCTTTTAATGTGGTGTGTCTGATTTATGAGTCTAATTTGTTAAAGCTACTAGAAAATACTCGGGCTTGTACAGCTTTTTGTAATGAAAGCATATCATGTTACAACACATTTAGCTGATGTATAATGCATACACTTAAATTATTAGCCTATTGTGTTTCCTTTTACCTTCTGGGCAGACGCAGCTAATGCTGTGACAGAGATTTTCTGTTGTCTGTTTTTACATCTGGAGAAAGTTATTCCCAGCCTGCAATTTGTTCCTCAGTTTATTCATGCCCCTTTGAAACCGGTTTACCAAGATTTTTGTCTGTTTTACTCTTTTGTATTACCTAAGCTAGCAAGATGCCAGACCCGTGTTTTAGGGACCTCAATTTAGAGGACAAAGTATCAGCAAAAAAAAGAGAAAAATCAATGGTATTAGGCTTCTGCTGTTTACAGGACAGCAGAATGTGGTTTAGGACCCCTTTGCTATTCTATATGTTGAGGTGCTAATGATTAGCAGACTGTAGTGATGTGCTCGAAATTGCCTTCCACAAAGAAGTCATTTTTCATTGCTTACTGATGGTAATTAACAGACGCATTCTAGGTATCTAATACCTTTTTTATTAAAATGTTGCAGGCGCAAATTTTAGGGTGCCAGATTGCCATTCTAACATTATTTGTCTTCATCTGTTAATGCTATAAAGGTTCTTTATTTTACCCACAGTTGATTAATATTCTAAAATAAATTACATTATAAATTTTGTATTGCAATTTGCAGTAACCCATAACAACCAGATATTATTAGTTATTGAGCTGACTCCAATAAACTGAAATCTGGCTGCTTTTTGTTGCCCTTGGAATGGTATTATTAATCCATATATACTGTTTATTAAAACAAGCATTGCGTAGCAATACATTAATAAGGCTGTATATTTATTTAAACAATTATTTGTTTTAAGGTATATCGGTAAGACGTTTACCTTTTGGTTTTCAACTCTGCAAATTGATGACTTAATAGTTCCCATGTACGACAAAACATAATCGATTTAATTGATCAGGGGAGCTCAACCCTTTTGAAGTGTGAGGGCCGCTTAAGTGATATGGTAACCGGTTGAGGGCCTCAATAAAATGAAATGGTCCATAATTTAGAATTTTTCTTTTGAATAGCATAATGAACATTTTTCTCCCTGCAGTCATTAAATGCTGGAGGGAGAGGAGGAGAATCTGATGTTCAGCAGCTGCGGGAAGAAAATGGAGAAGATCAGTTCCTGTATATGCCTCCCCCACCACCCCTCCTGACCAAGTGTAAAACAGAATGTGACAGGAAGGCCACACAGACCTGCATGGAGTGGGGCCACCATTGCGACTCCCGACGCTGCACCAGTGGTTGCGGGGTACAGATCTCAACTATGGGGTTTTACTGCCCCCCAAACTGCAAATTTAAATAAGCCCTTACTGTCCTGGGCTGCTTTCACACTGATGTGCTGCAGTTTTCAAAAACGCACAAAACCTGCAGAATATAATAGAAGTCTATGCACCGATCCTGTGGATCGGTGTGAAAGCAGCCTAATAACCCCCCTTTTTTTCCCCTTAAGTTCTCATATATGCCCATTGCAAAACAATTCTATTTAAAGAGGAAGTAAACCCTGATGGGTTTTACTTCCTCTATTTTCCCCTGCAAAGTAAAAGCATATACTAGCCCATTATGTGGCACTTGCCTGCAAACAAAGCCTGCGTTGTCCCCGCTGGTGGTCACATCCATCTTCGCCCTTCTTCCTTCCGGGGCTGCGGACTCCGGCTCCTTGACTGGTCGGAGTCGCGTGACGTCATTCCCACACATGCGCGCTGGAGCCGTCAGTCTTGGCACTTGCTAGTGAAGAAACAGCAAGGAGGGCTGTTTCCTCACAGTGCATATGCCGATGACATCGGTGCAAGCGTATATGGTAAATTTTCTCCTAAACCTTGCAGGTTTAGGAGATATTTACAGTACCTACAGGTAAGCCTCCTTATAGGCTTACCTGTAGGTACAAGTGGTGTAACTATAGGTTTACAACCGCTTTAATACATAATATGCCCATTGCTAAACAGTCATGTTTCATAAACTGACCTTTTATCTTTCAGTTTCTGCCAGCATCGCTGGATATTAGAAAGGTTTCTTTCCCAGGCAGAGTGATACCAAATGCACGTTGCCTGGGACAGGAGGCGGGACCATAGAGGAAGCATCTGCTTATGCATCTCCTGCTCCTTCCTCAGCCGATTGCTTCCTTTGGCGCTGGCTAAATCCACCCTGATGCTATGGGATTGCGGGTCAGTAACGCACAATCTGAGCTTGCTAACCCAGAGCAGGAGGCCTCTGGCCACATTAGTGGGGCCCGCTGCCACTAGTTGAGCACTCAAGCTTTAAACAATGTTATGCAGCATGTGTTTTTTGAAAAGGTAACAAATAGTTTGTATTATAGATCCTTTTTTAAAACTTTCTTAAAATTCTCAAGGGGTTCCCACCCCACTTGCAAACTTGGGTACAAATAGAAGAGTCCTCTATATTACCACAATTCAGATAACTTTTTACCAATTTCATGTTTATGGTAAGGATCTGATTTCCTGGCACTGGTAGTTTATAATGCTGGACATTTTGTGTGAAATTCACTTTAGGCACCCATGCTCCCCAAGTATCACCTATCACCTGCTGCAACTCTCAGGGCCCATTCAACTGCTTATCATTACTGCACACAAAGGTAATGTTCAGTATTTCACAGTTCACATCTGTGTGATGTGGTGCGCTAAAAGCCATGTGTACTGTAGAGCACTGGTTAGGTGTTATGGAATGCCGTTCAAAATGAATGGTACTGTAGCTCTGTTTTGTTCCTTATGGTCATGTGTGATATAATTTATATCATACTGTGGGTTATCACGAAAGTCTGCATGGGCCATTAACCTTAATGTCACACTTGGCCTTATCCACCAAAACATAACCTTGAAAAAAAGAACCCTTCACCTTAAATGTTTTCTAACATTTAATTGTGTGCGCAGTGATTTAGGCTTGTTAAGCGGACTCCTGGATATCTGGCACTTCTATTGTGTTAAATTTATTTTTTGGAGAGTGCCCCGGTAGCCTGGATTACTTGGGGGGGGGGGGGAGGGGGTGCACTACAAAGAAAATGCAACCAACATTTGCAGGGCTGCTGTGTAGCTTCTGCCCTTTCTGGCACCTGTGCTTTGTGTTGGTGGTGGTCAACGCATTACATTGCTGGCCAGTAGGAGGACACTGCCATTCGAAAGACACAGATTACATAATGACCATGCAAACTCTTGATTGTAGTTTCCTTTTACAGGAGACCCAAGGTGTTCACTCTATTGGGGAAGTGTTCAAAAGTAGCCAAAAAACGTGTTCAAGCATTTAGAGGTGCCTGCAACCCAAAAATTATAGTGGATTGCTTTCAGTTTTTATACCTGTAATGAATGAAATTACCAAAAAAGCACAATCTGTTGGAATTCAAGTAATTCTGTTTCCTGGTTTTAAAAAAAATAATCCAATGATTTTTTAAAGGCCTGCTGAAGGCACTACATGGCCTTTGTACAAGTGTACAGTAGCTACAATGGTTCTTTAGGTAACAAGGATGTCTAAATGTAACCAGAATTTACATTGGCATTCTGGCGGTGGTAAAGGTTAGACTGTGTTGTAAAGTTTATTTTAGACAGGTATTTATAATGTTCTCTATATTTCTTTTCTTAACGTCTTCGGGCAAAGTATTCCTTTAGCCACATTTTGCAGTGATAAATGAGTCATGAAGAAGGCAGGCTTCTTTGAGCAGCCTCAGTTTTTGAATTCATACTACTAAAGATAGATTTGTTACATTTGTCAAAATGAAGGTTTAGTCTCTAGTATCATTTACATTTAATGTGTTTGGGTGAACACAGGATATTCTTGGATTCTGCAATTGCAATGACCTCTCAGCTTCTTGCCAGACTTGTTGATGAATGTACTTAAAAAAAATATGATGGCTCTCAAGAGATTTAATGCTACCGACTAAATGGAATTTGTTCTACAGAAGTTAATTCCGGAGCCTTACAGGCCAACCAAAAGGAATCGGGAGATTTAGTGTGTCTGTCTGCCTTTTTGTTTTCTTTTATGATTTTTCTGGATGAAAGTTTCCCAAAGCAAGGAATGCAAAATATTTATTTCATCTATTATACTCATGGATAAGTTGCCACACAAGGTCATATGATTTTTTATTCCATCCAGGAGACCTTTCATTTTTTTATTTTATTAATTTTACTCTTAAAAGGGGTTGTAAACCCACAAAAAAAAAACCCTGCAAGACAAAGGCATAATGAGGTATGCATAGCATACTAGCTCATTATGAAATACAGTGGAACCTCGGATTACGAGCATAATCCGTTCCAGGAGTATGCTCGTAATCCAATGTACTCGCATATCAAAGTGAGTTTTCCCATTGAAGTCAATGGAAATGAAAATAATTTTTCGCATTGACTACAATGGGATGCAATACTGCATGCGGCCAGAAGCGGGGGGCGCCGGAGAGCCTCGGAAACGGCCAAAAAGGCCTGAGGGACACTTTGGCAGACCTCGGCAAAACTCTGTTCACGAGCCTTTTTGAGGTTTGCCGAGGTCAGCTGAACTGTGCATTTCCGATCGGCGACTTTTGGCTCTGCTCGGCTCCGGCGCCCCCCTACCTCAGGCCAAAAGCGGTACTGCACACCACTTTTGGCCTGAATCCTGCTCATTTTGCGAGACAACACTCGCAAACCGAGTTAGGAATTTTAGAAATGCAGTGCTCGCTTTGCGAAACGCTCGTTAACCGCATTACACGCAAACCGAGGTTCCACTGTACTCACCTTAGATCGAAGCCCCCCACAGCAGTCCCAGAACACAGATCCAGCCAGCGTTATCACTCCCAGAGTTACTTCCGGGTATCGCAGACTCCATCGCTATAATTGGCCGGAGCCGTGATGACGTCACTCCCACGCATGTGTGCGGGAGCCGCCGGTAACGGTACACGAACTGAAGCAATGGCAGGAATGATCCATTGCTTCAGGTTTAGGAGATATCCGGGGTAGCTACAGATAAGCCTTATTATAGGCTTACCTGTAGTCAAAAGTGGATTGTAAGGGTTTACAACCACTTTAACTGTTTTAATCTTTAAATTATTCACTGTATGCTTAACGTGTTTGCTACCCCAATGTTTCGTATTCCTCATATTTGCCTGCTGTAGCACATATTTTGTACAAAAAAGTATCTTGTTCTCTTTGTATTGCTTCCTTCGTGTGAAATCCCTGGTGTTCCTGCTAGTTCCCTTGCTTTCTTATTAAAAACTGACCACCCTAAGCAGGAGAACATACCGTGGTCAGTCCCCTAGCTGTGCTGGGAACTCGGCCTGCTCTCCTCCAATGATCAGACTTGTCCTGACACGCCCTCTCTGCCAAGCCTCTCACTGGGAAGCCCAGTATGCTGTTTCTTCTCCTTTCCCCACCTGCAGCTGAGAACAGAGGGAATGTGATCACTTGTAAAAAAGTGGAAAAAGGTATTTATTATTTTCTTTATATCTATAAACAAATATTTTGCCTTTCATTTCAGTTGTAAACTGAGTTTTACAAGGTGATTGTTTATAATCACTTTAAGTGCCTGATTCAGATGTATAAGGTTGAAATATCCGTCTTACCATAAATATATTAAGTACCTATGTTTACTTGTACAAAAGTGTGTACAAGTAAACATGTTAAGCTAGTTTAGTAGCTGTTTTTTCCCCCTCCTTCTAATACTAGTATTGACTTTGCACTATTGATTTTGGGAAGCACTGCTAATGTGAGATGCAGATGGAAAAATATTTCCCGTGGAATAGCCTGCTTTCACTTTTGTGCATTTGCCTGGGTCAATGCTTGGATTGTGAGCAAGGTTGTGGGCAGCCAGGCAACTGAAGTTTTGACTTTGAGGCATTGGTTGCTGAGGGTGGGGAAGGGGAATGTAGTGGGATTGGATGTACTTTATAAAGTACACCTGTCTTTTAATGACTAAACTCATCGATTTAACTAAACTCGTCAATTTAATGGTTTCAAAAAACAGTTACATTCATGGCATGCCGGGAATGCTAACTAGTGTCACATTTTCTTGTGCTCTCAACCAAACTGTCAAACCATCAAATGGCTTGTCTCATAACTGATCGCATGTGCGGCACTAAGATGGCAGCTTTTTGCACCATCATTGCACAGCCATGTCAAGTTATATTGTGTTGTACCTAATGAATCATATCTACTTGGGACCATAATAGCCCCTTTCTCTGTGGAATACTCTCATACAATACAATTCAATACATCACAGCGGGCCATGATTTGTGGCCCTTTTACTTTTGCCACCTCTCCAGGACTTCTGGATTGGCACGTTTTATGTGCAGTTTTCATTGCTCCTTCTATTTTTTATGTACCTATCCATGATGGCCATGTATAAGCAGTTTAATATTGGTTCTTGGAATGTTTTGAGCTTTGCAGGAGCCCCTAAAATGTAGAACCATATTTTATAACTTGGCCACATATGATTGTCTGTTTACAAGAGACTCCTCTTACCAAGGACTCCTCTCATTTGCTGAATAGATCTCTATATAAACGTGTATACACATGTGTGACTCTATAGTCACATGGGCTGCTCAGATATGATGGGGAGGAAATGCTCGGCATAAAATCTCATTGAAAACTGAGCATGTGCCGAGCTGCCAACACTGCCCTGCAGAATCCCTAGCTGAGTTGGGGACATGAACAGAAGGGGGAGACGGAGAACAACAGGACTGACCAGTTTTTTTGCAGAATACAGAAAACAAATCTCATTGTGACTGACTGAATATGAACAGCATGTAATACACCATTTATTGATAGTTTCTTTATGATGTGAGTTTGGTAACACTTTAAAATATACTGCCTTTGCAATCTGCTGCAAGTGCCGATACATTCTTTATGGCACCCCAAACGCCGATTGCAAGCGCAGTGTGGTTGTGGACACCAAATTAGGTGGTACCACATAACTATGCAATTTGGTGTGGTGCCCCTCCTCTCTGCCCAGTGCCCCCATGGAAAGCCTCTTCCCATAGGGGCACTTGTGCTTGCTCGTACCCGAGTCCCTCTGCTGCGTCCGTTGACACAGACAGAGGGACTCGGCCCCGCCCCCTGCGTCCTCATCACTGGCTTTGATTGACAGCACTAGGAGCCAATGGCTCCCGGTGCCCCAGCAAAGCCAGCGAGACCCGGAAGTGAGAAGAGAAAAAGATCTGCAGACGTGCATGGCGCTGGATCGAATGAGGGCTCAGGTAAGTAAAAGGGGGCTGAGGGGGCAATACTGACACCTAAACATTTTTTCCTTACTGCAAAGAATGCATTAAAGGTAAACAACGTTTAGATTTTACAACCCCTTTAATGAGATTATTTCTTAGCGCATTCGTACATCTGTTTTATACAGAGCACCTCCAGATGGTTAAAGGGATGCTGATTTTGATTTCTTGGAAGTTTCAGAGAATTATAGCTGGCTGCATATTGAAAGTGAAAGCAATTATTAATAACAGAGTTACAAATTGGCTGGTGTATCAATGATAAAAGTATGGGATGTCCGCTCTTTCTAAAGCTCCTTTAGCTTCTCCTCAGCCTTTGCTTCTTTTAGCTTGCCTACTTGAAAGGCAGCGATGATGAGACCGCGAAATACTGTGGAACCCCACTGTTCTAATTAGTGTATTCCACAGAAATGCTGATCCCTCTGTTCAGAGATTCTCATCTGTCTTCTGTGACATAGGGCATTTGTACAGATGGTGACCTTTTGCAAGAAAAAAAAAATGTAGTGTAACTTTTTTCTCTAATCAATTTTGTATTTATAATACATGCTATGTGCCACCTAAAGTATATTTATTTTATAATCATAGTTATCTTTGTCAATAGGCACAGATTTTTAATTGTAACATTGTATAAATGAATGGGAGTCTTATTTTGAACAAAGCAACACCAAGCAATATACTGTAGATCAGTGCACCATTAATTGTGCTCAGCCAACATTGCAGCTTTGCTAAATTCAAAAAGTCTACCTTATTAATCTTGAATATGAGGTTATACAATCCCCAGCAGCTGCATTCATTAGGCTTCTTATACTTATATGGACTGCAGCCTGTTGTCACATTGAGAGTGGTGCAACCTCTCTATAATGCTCCATTGTGTGGAGGCAAGGCAAGAGTATCAGAACTATGGAACATACTGGATTGCATTTTCAGCAGATTTGGGCCCATCCAGAAGAAGGGGGCACAAGTACATAGTAGATGAGGTTGAAAAGAGACACAAATCCATCAAGTGCAACCTATGTGTGTGATTGTATGTCAGTATTACATTGTATATCCCTGTATGTTAGGGTCGTTCAGGTGCTTATCTAATAGTTTTTTGAAACTATCGATGCTCCCCGCTGAAACCACCGCCTGTGGAAGGGAATTCCATGACCTTGCTGGTCCATGACCTTACAGTAAAGAACCCTCCAGTTTAAGGTTAAATCTCTTTTCTTCTTATTTTAGTGAGTGGCCACGTGTCTTATTAAACTCCCTTCCGCAAAAAAGTTTTATCCTTATTGTGGGGTCACCAGTATGGTCAGGCCTTTTTTTCAGCGGGAACTCAGGGGAAAGCAGTCCTGGCACCTCCAGCACTGAATGTATGTACTGGCAAGGGGTGCTGGAGGGTCTATTGTTTCTGGCTGAAGGGGTATCTATTGTTGCTGGTGGGGGATCTGTTTTTGTGTGGGGGTCTATTGTTGGGTAAGTCTACTGTTGCTGGTGGGGGGGGTCTTATCTTACAAGGGGGTCAATTGTTGCTGGGTTGGATCTACTGTGGAGGGAGAGGTCTATTGTTGCTGGCTGCTGAAGGGTCTATTATTGCTCGGGTGGTACTTTGTTTTGGGGGGGTCCATTGTTGCTGGGGGAAAGTCTTTTTTGTTGTGTGGGGGGTCTATTGT
Organism: Lithobates clamitans; assembly: GCA_037952925.1. Classification (NCBI taxonomy): domain Eukaryota; kingdom Metazoa; phylum Chordata; class Amphibia; order Anura; family Ranidae; genus Lithobates; species Lithobates clamitans. Next base: position 2,579,241 of record JBBGZY010001071.1, on the reverse strand, counting down.
TTCTGGGGTGGAGTCTATTGTTTCTGGGGTGGAGTCTATTGTTGCTCATTGCAAGGGTCTGTTTTTACTATCTTTCTTTCTTTCTTGTTTTCTTTAACAAATTTCATAGAAATTACTGAGTAGCCCCAAATACTTGATTCTGTATTCTCAGAAAGGTTCTGTACTGGTAGTTGGGTAGGGGGTGAAACTAAGGGATGGTGTTCAGAGACGGGTAGGGGGCGGAGGCGAAGAGTGACTCGGAAGGGTGGAGTTGCTGCACCTATTTCCTGAGAAAAAAAAGCCCCGAGCTTGGTATTTGTAAATTTTAAATCATATACCCTCTCAAGCGTCTCTTCTCCAGAGAGAATAAGTTCAGTGCTCGCAACCTTTCTACATAACTAAAATCCTCCAGGCCCTTTATTAGCTTTGTTGCCCTTCTTTGTACTCGCTCCATTTCCAGTACATCCTTCCTGAGGACTGGTGCCCATAACTGGACAGTGTACTCCAGGTGCGGCTGGACCAGAGTCTTATAGAGTGGGAAAATTATCGATTTATCCCTGGAGTTAATCCCCTTTTTAATGCTTGCCAATATTCTGTTTGCTTTGTTAGCAGCAGCTTGGCATTGCAAGCCTGACAGCAGGGAGACTTCCCTGTCATCAGAATACACTCATCAGCACTTCTGGCTTTAGCTCCGCCCTCCACCCAAGGTACGTTTCGTCCTAGAGGACCTCTACCTCTGTTGACCCTGGAAGATGTTCTCTGAGACTGATCCGATCTAGCTTAATTCATGATATCAGGAATGCAGACCACACCAAAAATAGGTGGTGATGCATTTTAGTCATTTATTTCTAACAACAATAATGAGCACAGATCTGCACAATTAGGACACCACACGATACCACACTAATCACTCACTGGGTAGTACCTCTTAGACGCAGGTGTTTTTGGTGTTTTTTCATGAGTTAAAAAAAAGTGGGTCAACTAATACATTTATGGAAAAACAAAAAACAAAGCTAAAATCCTTTCAAGCTCCCACCTATACTCTGTACTACTACATGCTCAGGTCAATGTCAGTACAGAGCCAGCAACTTCCCAGATATGCAAGATTAATGACTGTGCTGAACATTTCGCATCTGTTATTTAACTCAAATACTGCAAATTCATCTTTGATGTAGTTTATATGCCAGTACCTGAACCTTGTGACATACTAGTCTGGCAGTACAAAAAACAGTTTTATTTTTCTTAGATTCCTATTTTTACCAAGCTATTAGTCTCTTGCCGGGCATGTGGGAGTAATTGTCAGTCCTGCCATTAAACCAAGGCTTCTAAAGCAGGTGCAGGGTAGGTGATCTCCATTATTCCAATGAATGGCTTGTAGCTTTAAAAGGTAAAAAAAAAAATCAAAAAGTAAATTTCTCAAACGAAGATATTTATTAGGTTTTACCAAGTGATTTTTTTTTGTATCGCTATGGCTAACAATGTGCTTTGTATTTATTGCTGTATTTCTGACCTTATTACATTTTATTATGTAAAGACATTGAAATTATATTATTTTATGGATCAATGTAATTTTAGTTTGCAAGATTGTCTGCTTACTTTCAGTGTGACGTGTCCCTTTTACTGCTGTGTTTTGGTTTAGGAGAAATCTTCTTGCTCCCCTCCCCCAAACCAGCCCTGCTGCCATAATCTTCTGGGGCTGCGGGGGTTAATAGTTGTGAAAGGCACTGATCAAGTCCTCAATTATACCCGCCCTTACTGCCCATCCCCTCCATTCATAGAAGCCAGTACTACCGCTTCTATAAATTAAACATGAATGATCTATGAATGAAGGGGGCAGACTTTCACTCATCTGCCTGTCCTTCAATCCTAGATCCCATATCATTTATTTCATTTTTTATTTTTTAAAGTAATCAAAGGCTTTAAAATAAACCCGTTATAATAGAGACATAGAGGCTGCTTTTACCTACCTCTTCTGAATTCTCAGGAATACCTAGCTGCTCGACTGTTATGTTGACCCCTATTGCTTCAGTAGTCCATGATAGGATTGTCAGATGGGATGATTGAATGCAGAAAAATCACAGACCAAACACATTAATTTTTTAATGTTTCCCTGTAGATTTGTCTGATCTGCAGAGAACTGAATTTAGGAAACCATGAGGTTTATTATTTTTGTTATTTTTTGGCTTTTCCAATGTGCATATGTATTCCCAGTAAGCACTGGAAGCCCCTTTATTTCTCCCAGGTTTACAGGTCTTTCGGGATTACTTTAAGCTGATCATATATTTGCAGTGATTTAGAACATGCATGTATAGCTCAGTGTGCATTCCCACCACACTCCAACCGTGTCGGATTGATGGACTCTTGTGCGCCTGCGCAGGATGACGTCATTCCACCATCAGCCAATCAAGAGGCTGAAAACCAGCATTGGGAAGATGATTTTCCTGCCACATCGTTGGAATGGGGGGAGGTGAGTGTTTCCTTCAGTTTAGTTCTGCTTCAAGCCAGTCTGATGATTGAAAGCTGTATTGATGACAACAGTGTTTTTAAGGGTTGGCATATAGTGTAAAATCAGATTGTACACCCTCTGTAGATTTAGGCAGTCACTTCCATATATATTTGATGGGAAATCTAAACTAACATACACTCAGATTGTATAGTGTATGGCCATTTTAAGAACTGAAAGGCCCAGCAATTTAGAACACTGCATAGGGGACATAGAGTTATTGTCACAATAATGGAAAGACTGATCAGCTAGATGGTGTATTTGGGTCCAGCATGTTTAGATCTGTGTCCAGCTACAGTGTGAAATGATGATGGCTGCTTTTGTGTTTTGTCGGTGCCCTTTCTTTGTGTCCTCTGCAAAAGATGTGGTATGCCATACAGTTGCCCCTGTGAGCTAATGGCTTTGCAATGCCTTTATCTGCTTAGCCAGCAGGATTGTGATATCCCCCAAAGGACAAGTGCTTTATTAGTGGTGATGTTTGTGTGCTCAGCAAGGAGATCACGCTTTGTTTTTCTCTACTTTCCTTTGTCATTGAAAATTAGCCACTGGTGAGTTGCATGAATTAACTGGAGGACTAGAGCTACAACTTTGCTAATACTCCTACTGTAATCTACTGTAAGCATCAGAACAAACAGGTACTGTAAAGCTAACCATATGAATTAGACCTTTCCATAAACATGCATAATTGTTTCACCCAACCGTATATTTAGTATGTTATTGAGCAGACACCCCAGGTGCCGGCTTTGTCCAGGGACATGCAATCGCAGTTCTGGAGAATAACATTTCTGCTCCTTCCCCCTATCTCCCTCCCCAAGGTTGGTCAGCCAGGGATGCTGAGGGCTCAGTATGTCCTTATTCATATGATCATTTTCTAAACTATTATTGTTTGATTCATGCAAGGGTGATGTTTGATCTGTCAGAATCATCTTGTGATCCTAATGGCTGCATCGCCATAGCTATGGAATGTTACGATTCAGGTCAGACATTGTGTGCTCTTCCCACAAACTATATTTTACATAAATGTCTTATGTTAAATGTAAACTGATTTTGATTGGTAATTTTATGAGTTGCAGTGGACCTCATCCAAATTCTGTAGACTTTTGGCAGTTTGGTTTTTTTCAGGTGATTTTTCTGTGCCATATGGTAATAAAATAGTATCATGCATGCCTGTGTGGAGCTGTTTGGACTGTACTGTATATGCAGCCTTTAACAAAAAATCTCAATACCAAAGTCAAATTGGTGCTTAAGATAGAGTTTTAATGCTGTGGACGTAATCACCACCATGAAGCTTGGGAGACAGGAAATGATCTGGCCAACCAATAATTTGTCATAAGTAATTGCATCGTTCATTTTATATGCAAGGGACCTTAAATATTGCCTTCTAGCTCCCAGGGTATTCTGTTTTACATATTTTATATTATTATGCAAATCAGTATAATATTGTCACTTTTTCCCTTGCCTGTTATTGCTCCCTGTTCTTGATAGCTATGTGTTTTATTACCCCATTTTACACTTTTTAACTGTACACCCCCCCCCCCCTTTTTGTTTTTTTCTCTTTTTTCTTTTACACACCTTGGTGGTACTTGAGAACGCACGCCCCCCTGGGCAGGCACAGATTATAGCCATCAAGAAGGATGCAGGCACTAACCAAAGGGGGCCATTGAAGCCCTTAACCCTTCCCACTGTCACTGGCCTCCTCACAGCCTTCTCTGGCAGCAGGTCCTTGTGCCCATGATACCAACAATCAGGGCTGCTGATAGAAATCATGGAGCTCTGTACAGCCTACCTGAAAGGGGGAGACCCAGGCATATGCGTGCAGCTGTACAGGCATGAAGGCAGTTATTGAAACCAATCTCCCTGTGTGGCTCTCCTTGCAGCAACTGAAAGCTGGTGGGGAGGGAGAGGAGAAGAAGCCGGGTGCACTGATACACCACCCTTTTTTGCAACTAGAGAAGGCAGTGGGAGGGAACCCGATAATTAACCAGCTGGTGCTGTTCATTTCTGTATACCTGTACCCTTGTGTGTATGTACTTGCATATACAGGCGTATAGACATAAATTAATGTAAATAAACATAAACACTTCATTTTTTTTTTTGGCTCTGTGCTGCATCTGATTACAGATCTGTAAAAAACATGGAGTTGCACAACCTTAAAATATTTTGAGACATTGTCTCCCTCATGCCTGTTTGGTAATTGTTAATGTTGGGCCCCTGCGTGGGCTAGTTTACTTGCTTTGTCTGTATCTTTGAAAAAACAACAATAATAAATATATATATATATATATATATATATATATATATATATATATATTTATTCCCACGTGAAACTGCCCTAATGCTTACAGAAGCTCACCAATGTGGTTAACAATGTTTGAGATATCCAAAAGGCCTGATAGTTACTAAATGAGCTCTCAGAATCCCTTGCAAGTGGTCCATTACTTAAATGATTTAGGTGCCAGCTAATCAAATCTAAATTCTTAGGAACTTAGGTTGCATGTATTGTACATATTGCATCAATCTGTACTCTGCGTATGTTGGGCCCACTTTGTAGGACATTCTGTTATTTTGCATTTGGCACTCCCTCTAAATGCCTTTGTATGTTTTCAGACATTTTCCCTCAGGGGCTCATTGAAAGGCTTTTTTTTTGCTTTGACATTACTTTTTTTTTTATAGTGAGTAATATGTTGCCTTTTTATTCAGACCTGCCATTTAGTGGGCCAAAATCATCTGCAAAAAAACTAGATTGTGATCTTTGTACAATATTACACATTCTTTGTTCTTTGTGCAATGCTTTAAATCGCTTTGTTGCCAAACCAATAGGTACCAATAAAGCATTCCCTGTAAAAAATAAAAAGTTAATTCATTTCCAGTCATCCTCTACCGCCAGTTGCCACTTCATTAATCAAATATCGCTGGCTGAGGTTTTCTTCTAAAACCCACACTTTGGTTGTGTCTCGTGGTCCCCACTGCAATGTGTGGTTTCTTCCACAGACCCCTATGTCACGACTGGACACAGAAACAAAAATGGCATAGTTGGAAGTATTATTTTTTCTTTTGCTTTATATTTCTTTATTAAAAGTTTTGATCATTACAGACCAACTTACATTCTTATTGGAGAATATAGCACATATCTCAGTATTAAACTAATACAAAAATTCCTTATTTCCAAAACATCACATACGGTGAAACATACAAAAAAAAACAAACAAACAAAAAACCCCCACACACAAATAAATAAATCAAGCAACTAATTCAATATTCGCCTGATGTAATGAGCTATATATGCCTATTAGAAAAGTTACTACTGCAGGTGGATTATTTCACTCCTTATTTACCCACTGCTATGGCCCTCCATCCCCTATTTTCCTTCTGAAACCATACTTGCTATCATAAACTACAATTGACCACCCTACAAAGGAACAACTAAAGCCAATGAAGATGGGGCCAACCCTGGGATCAATATCCACGGTTTCCACAGTTTAAGTTATTAGCTATGCCCCTATTACAATAGATTTTTTGTTCCTTCAAAAGGTTATAATTTACTTGAAGATGCTATTCTTCAAATGAGGGTGTATTCTGAGACATCCATTTTTGGGCAATTAACGTTCGTGCTATAAATAGTCTGCTAATGCCCCGTACACACAGTCAGATTTTCCTATGGAAAATGTTCAATGGGAGCTTTTTGTCGGAAATTCCGACCATGTGTAGGCTCCATCGGGATTTCCGTCACACAAAATTTGAGAGCTGGTTCTCAAATTTTCCGACAACAAAATCCGTTGTCGGAAATTACGATCGTGTGTACACAAATCCGACGAACAAAGTGCCACGCATGCTCAGAATACATAAAGAGATGAAAGCTATTGGCCACTGCCCCGTTTATAGTCCCGACGTACGTGTTTTACGTCACCGCGTTCAGAATGATCGGAATTTCCGTCCAACTTTGTGTGACCATGTGTATGCAAGACAAGTTTGAGCCAATATCCGTCGGAAAAAAAAACATGGATTTTGTTGTCGGAATGTACGATCGTGTACTCGGCATAACTGCTATCAAAATCTCAATGGGAAAAAGCTCTTCATCGAAATAACCCAATAAGCATGTCTTAGGATCCAAATCGATATGAGTATAAAAAAACTTCATTAATTGTAGTCACCACCTCTTGCCAGTATCTAACCAATTTAGGACACTTCCACAACATATGTATTAGATTAGCGGGAGATTTCTGGCACCGTGGACGGGGAAATCATGCCTGTCCCACTTAATTAACTTTACCGATGTTCTTTATACCCTATATATTATGAATAATTGAGACAAACATTGTGCAGGTGATAATGAAACTAAAGGCGCCCTTTCCAAAATTGTTTGCCAGACATCATCTGAAATATCCCCAGATCCATCTCCCACCCTCTTCTATCCGGGCTGACACCATTATCTTGATAAGGTCTCATAAGTTGGCCATATAAAGATGAAATAATGCCTTTTTTCTCAGTCGCCACTGCTAATGAAGTTAAGAGTGGCATCGATCTTATCACTATCTTTTCCCCTTTAAACTGAGACTGTACCACGTGCTGTAATTGTAGATATTTAAAAAAGTTACGATGGGGCAATTGAAAAGTTTCTTGCAAATCCTGAAAGGAACATAGAACGTTATGTGAATAAAGCTTGGCTATATATTGAAGCCCCTTGGGACACCCAACACTCTAATCCATCCAATTTACATAGTTCTTTATAGTGCCTATCCCCCCAAAGTGGTGAGTACTTCCAGACCCCTTTAAATTTCATTATACTCCTCATTTCCTGCCAGACCCTATTCATAAGTGTCAATGTTGGATCCTTACAGGTATAAGCAAAAGCTCCAGATTCCAGCTGAGCCAGAAGATCGTAACAAGAACAATTACTTGACAATAGGGCCTGTATAGGATCTTCCCAATTCACATCTCCCCAACCAGCAAAATGCTGAAGCTGGGAAGCTATGAAATAAAGTCTAGGCTGAGGCACTGCCAATCCGCCCCCATCCCTAGCTCGCTGGAGAATTGATAGCGTAATCCTGGGGTTTTTCCTTCCCATAATAGCGTTTGAAATGATTCTAATTTTTTTTAACCATTTAAGAAGTATCAATATCAGTGAATTGTGAAGGGCGTATAATAATTGAGGGGCCCAAATCATTTTTATAAGGTTTGCGCGGCCCACCACTGATAACGGCATCTTGATCCATGCCATGCTCTTCAGTTGAAATTTAATGAGAATAGAAGATAAGTTATTAAGTAATCTTCTACCTTAGAATGTATCCATATTCCCAAATATTTAAATGATTAAACAATTTTAATTTGCTGAGCCTGTCTTAATACGAACAAACTGGGATTATCTAAAGGAAGTATAACAGATTTATCCCAATTAATAACATATCCAGAGAATGAACCAAAATTTTGTATAAGAGACATTAAAGAACTTAAAGAGTTATCTGTATCCCCAAGAAACAACAAAGCGTCATCTGCATACAATGAGATTTTTTCATTCCTAAATCCAGAGATAGATTCGGATTGTCGGACGGCTTCAGCCAATGGTTCAAGGGCCAGTGCAAAAAGCAGAGGAGACAGGGGGCACCCCTGTCTAGTACCTCTATATAATGAAAAAAATTCTGAAACTGAACCATTTATTTGCATGCAGGCCCTTGGAGCAGAATACAACAGCTTAACCCAACGTATAAACCTATCCCCAAGGCCAAACAAACCCATCACCTCCCACAGATTTGTCCACTCAATGATGGTATTTGCACATTTAAAAAAAGCCTCCTTAAATTAATAGCTGTAGACCTTGTAGGGATAAAACCAGACTGATCTGGATGAATCAGGCCCTGCATATATCTACTTAGTCTTGTTGCCAGGACCCTGGCTAGAATCTTAACGTCCAAATGCAATAATTATATCGGGCAGTAAGACTACTGGAGCCAAAAGGTCCTTTCCTGGTTTTGGTAACACAATGATACAGGCATCCCTCGTAGAGTCTGGAAGCTTAAATGATTAAGGACTTTTAACAGTTCCCGAAGCAAGACATCCCCATATTGTTTATATACTTCTGATGGTAGACCGTCAGTAGCTGGGGCCTTATCATTTGGGCAATCTGCCACTGCCTTGACAAGTTCCTCTAACATCAGAGGGGCATTAAGTTCCTGTCTAGAAATTAGTGTTTGATTTTAAATAAACTTTTGCTAGCAATTATTCATCAAAGGAGCATCATTGGGCAGTGCAGGTGTCGAGAGCTATTTTACTTTTTGCTTTTTAGGAACTACTTTTATTGGAACTCTTGTGGCAGTAGAGTCACATTAACTCTTTGTCCATCTAACCTTGATGTGGCTTGGGATTGTTGCTTACAATGTATGCACGAACATAGGCAAGGGGGGGGGGGGCGGGGGGGGGGCGGGTGTGTTTCGTGTTGTGTTTTGTTTTTTGTTTTTCTGGATTCGAAATATTTATCATTTGATTACATTGTGACATTTATACAATGATTAGTCCAGTTTTGCATTGTAAGGAAAAGTGACCCTTGACAGATCAGTGGAAAGTTAGCATATGTCATCAGCTCCATACTAGAGATGAATTGCCCATTACTGCATGAACCCTATGTGTCAGATAAAAGACAAAGTGTCCAGCTTACATTATAATTACTCCATGAGATTTGATTTCCTTGCTCAGCCTTACTGAAAACTGATTATTTCGCTATAATCACAAGTGCAAGGGCTGAAATCTTTGTGCCATATTGAAAAGATCAAATGGCACTTGTTCAGAAACATATGGAGCAAATGATGAAAGCTGTACAGAAACAATTATATTTTGCTTTGTAAGATTAGCGGCCTTCAAAAGCTGCTGTTGTCTTTTGTTTTCTGGTATTATTTATTCTTTTTTTTTCCCTCCTGACCTGAAGTACCCCATGCTCCCCAGATGCATATTGAAGCACTCAAACCTCTTTCTTCTATTCAATAAAATATAAATATATATGCAAAATCAAATAAATGTAATCTCTCCAATATGTAAGTGCTTAATACATAAAAGCAACATCTAGTAAATTACCAAAACTTTGTGCATAAACCCATAATCTAACAATTATGCTTGGTGCATAAAAAAGTCCATCAATACCAGTTCTCATTCCTCCTTGGCCAAAGAAAGTGCTCAGTGCATAAATCCTTTCATTAAGTGGACAATGTGCTTCTGTATTCTCCACGACCCCCCTTGAGTACTCCTAAACTCACAGGAAATCTATGACCCCCTGCTATTAGCATAAGAGTCAAAACCGCTTTTAGGTGATTGAGACTCATACTGGAGTACTGTCATCATTTTTTTTTTTTAATATCTGGTTTTTTTTTTACCTTTTTGTAATTCTTTGTTGTATCTCCTAATCAATAAATATACAGTATATACATGGCGCTACTGTTGGTGTATATAACCAACATAACATACCTGTGGATCAATGCATAAAGTGTTAAATGTCCTAAATAAACATATAATTCATATAATTTCACAAAAAGTGCCCTATTCCTTAAAAAAAAAAAGTGAAAAAACGTATATGAAAAACTTCTATTAAAAAGTGCCATATACAGAAAGTGCTCTGTGCCTTTAAATCGGTAACTATATAATAAAGTCCATTAAACAGAAAAAAAGCTGCTCCTGATGTCGTGATGAAATGCGCTGGGTGGGGCTTGCTGACGTCACTTTTGCGTACATGCTTCCGGCGTTTGGACCGCAGATGCGTATTACATGCCGGGGACATTGTTACATGCGATCTTAGGTTGTATAATGCAAACATTATGTGAGTGTATCTTGGTTGTTTTTTTGATGTATTTTAACTAAATAAATGGAGTTACACTATAGAGCTTTGTCTGGCTATTATCTCCTTATACATGCACACATGATGGAGTATTGCTAAGAGAAATCCATTTACCCCAATAAGAAGGCAGGGGAAACAGCCCAGGAAGAGACCACTGGTTCTACTCTCAAAGTGCTTGTTGATTTGAGCTCTGGTGAGTGTGGAAACATAGGAGGGAGACGCACACAGCTCACGGAAGAAAGTATTTAGCATCTTAGAGCACTGGGCACTTTATAGGCACTATGGACTATTTTCCTGTTTAGAAACTTTAACACCTTAGCCTGGGGCCTATTTATTCTATGTCTTATCTTCTGCAGTCCCTTTGCAGGCACTTCATGTTTATGTGCTTGCGCTCCATAAATGGCTGCATGACCTTTCTCAAGGTAAGTTCCCTGATAGTGATAGCAGCGGGCCATGGCTGCCTAATCTCCACTAGAGGTCGACCGATATATCGGCCGGCCGATATTTGGTGTTTTTTACTTAATCGGCATCTGCCGATGTGCTGATAAAAAAGGCCGATATCAGCGGACTTGCAAATGACTTCTGTAATAGAAGTCAATACAAGTTGCCTGAAATCTTCTGTGAAGCACTTCTCTCCTCCTCTGGGCAGCCTGTCAAATCTGATAAAAAGAACCTGAAGAGATACAATGTTTACACTTATGAATGAACTAAATTCTGTGTGTAGAAGCTCTCAGTTTAACCATTTAAAGACTAAATCTTTTCTGAAATTTGTTGCTTACAAGTAAAAACCCTGTATTTTCTGCTAGAAAATCACTTAGAACCCCCAACATTATATATATATATATATATATATATATATATATATATATATATATATATATATATATATATATATATATATATATATATATATATTAGCAGAGATCCTAGGGAATAAAATAGCGGTTGTTGCAATATTTTATGTCACACGGTATTTGCGCAGCGGTCTTTCAAACGCAATATTTTTTGAAAAAATACACTAATAAATTAAAAAAAAAAACTAAGCAGTAAAGTTAGCCCATTTTTTTCATCCAAAAGTTTTGATTACCTGTTTTTGTGTATTTAATATTTAAGATATAGTTTTTTTTTTATTTTTTTTTAATCTAAATTCTACATACAAGTGAACTTATTGGAGGTTTGTTTTGTTTTTAATGTTTAAATGTAAAAAATTTTCTGTATCACTTAAGGTTGCTTCCACACTGGAGCGGGCATGCGTTGACGGTAAAACGCTGCTAGTTTTAGCGGTGCTTTACCGTCATTTTAGCGGCGCTATTCGGCTGCTAGCGGGGCGCTTATAACTCAGCCGAGGAAGGGGTTAAATACACCCCTGAAGCGCCGCTGCCGAAACGCTTTGCAGGCGCTTCGGCAGGAGTGGTGGAGGAGCGGTATACACCGCTCCAAAGATGCTGCTTGCAGGACTTTTTTTTAACATCCTGCCAGCGCATCGCCTCAGTGTGAAAGCACTCGAGCTTTCACACTGAGACTGCAGGGGAGCCGTTTTACAGGCGCTTTACAGGCGCTATTTTTAGCCCAAAATCGCCTGAAAAACGCCCCAGTGTGAAAGGGGTCTAACTGTTAGATTTTATGAGATCAAAGGAAAAAAAAAAAAAAAGAATCGGCCTTATATATCGTCCCGCCCCCCAAAAAATCGGCATCACATATCGGCCATCGCGATTTCTAAATATCTGCATCGGCCAGAGAAAAACCCATATCGGTCGACCTCTAGTCTCCACTAGAAGCCCATGAAACCGAGTGTAAACACAAGAGCATAATTGGGAGAAGAGTTAGTTTTCACCCAGTGACTGGAAGTGCTCAAATAAGATCTTTTATGGAAAGATCACCAGGTATAACTTTATTTAAAGCTGCAGAATGAACATCATGAATGCTACTTTTGAAATGACATTAACATGTTAGAGCTTATTTGAATTTTAGTGATTGGGTTTACATATGCTTGAACTTTTTATTCTGGTTAAGGTACCTAAAGACATAAGATAATGTTTGTCAAATTAAGCTTGCTATTATCAGATGGGGGAACTTTAGCATGTCTAAATGCCATGCCTGATGCCACTTTGCCAAATTTGATGAATCAATCGACTTGCATAGATGTTCTTGGTTGACCTTCTTTCTCTTCTTCTGAGAAAGGCCAGCACCTCCAGCACTCTCATTCTTCTATAGGCAGAAATAGTGAAGTTTACCTGATGCGTACTGGCATGTTTGTATAACATAACAAGTAACTTTCTAAGTGCTGAGGCATTTGCCTGTCGTTGACCCTTCTGGAACCTGGTCCACTGTAAAGCAAAGTTGGCCCCATCAGATTGATTGTTGAGCTTGTTGAATATCCTCTGTATGCAACAGCAACTCTTCCAGGGGTCAGAAACACTTGTTATTTCTCTCTAGGAAAGTTCTGTTTAGCCTGGTGTTTTATTAGTTGTTGCATTAGACTGTCACATCTGGGAATAATATGCCAATTTATATGGAGGCCTTAATGAAATCTATGCTGTGCTTTAATCTTGCACATATCCCTAGGATATACTTTTAGCGCTTGGAGCCAAAGCATTTACCTAGTACTTCAGAGTATGGAAGAGTGTTACTTGCTCCAAGCAACAGAGCTGGGCCAGTCCGTTCTGTCACATGGGAAGTGGCTCCATGGTCCATTGACTTGCATTGTGCACTGAACTTTCCTTCACCTCTATTGACTGAGCAGAGGGGCAATGAAAGAAAGGCGTGTATATTTGGCTGTGGAAGACTATGTTAAAGAAAACCTGTGACTTTGCCCCGGGTGAGCAAAGTGTAGTCCACTTTAAGGATACGTCAAATGCAGTGTATTGTTTATGAAATGCTAAGATCTGTTAGAACATTTTGTTTTCATTTCTTTACCTCTTTCTGGACCTAACCTCCATTTTCAGAGAGTGTAATTTTTTTAAACGTGTTATGCAAGCTTTTGGCTTTTTGAATGGTATGCTTAAAATCCTGATCCTTATTCTGCGACAAAGTAATGCAAAAAGAAAAAATAGAAAAAGGAAGCATATGGCGAAGATAATTTTTGCTGAAGACGTCACAAGCTTTTTATAGGATATTCTGAGTAATAAAGAAATCTGTGCCTAGGCCATGTGCAGTTTTGGTGAGATTAATGGAGAAATGTATTCAGATACATGAAGCCAATCGATTAACCATAATATTACCCATAACAATATATTAGCCAATAGTTCAATAAAGTGCAAAGAAAATGTACTCTGCAAATGTGGTTCTGCTTATGATATTGATTATTGCTTGCTGTACAATAGATTCCATGTAAAAAACTTTCTTGCTATGATAAAAACAACCACCCTGTAAAAAAGCATGTTAACTAACGTACCTTTGCTTATTCACTCTTGAATACGATGTCCAAGTGTGTTGGATAGTTCATCCACAGCTGGGTGTTGTGGTTCCTCCTTGGCTGCTTTGTCACACAAACATTTAAACGAATTTTTAAGGGCCCTTTCATACCGAATGCAGTTGGATACATTTGAACTGCACTACAACTGCCTAGACAAAAATCAAGGTAATCCTATGGGCGTAGTTTACATCATTGCAGTGCAGTTCAGCTGCATTTTTCTGTGCCACAAATGGAGGTAATGAGCTACAAACGCGATTCACATGCAAGCCAAACCCAAAAGCATAGGAAATTTGGCATCGCAAAACACATGCAAAAAGCATACAAGCGCTCTTCAAATGCATGTAAACATACAGTCAAAAATGCCCAGTTATGTGCAGTTTCTGGTGTGAATGGGCCTTTTATCTTGGAAAAGCAGATGTTTTCTGAGATAACCTACCTGACTCGAACAGCATTTTTCTGCTGCATGTTTAGGACAGATTTTTTTAGCAAATGTCGGGCTACGAGATATTTGTCCCCAAACAATATATTAGGATCTGCCAACCTTGTTTTCAGGGCAGTGAATGAATAGATGGATGCAGCACACACAAACGCAGAAATCTTTGTTTCCTTCACTCCATTAAAAAAAGGCACCAATCATCCTCTCGATACTCTTGTCAGTGACAGTAGTTTACAGAAGCACAATGCCATCTATTGACATTGAAAAGGAGAAGTTCACCTTTTACTAAAAAAAAAACAATAAATGCACATTTTTTGCAGGTTAAAAAAAAATGTGCAAAGTATTGCACCTGCAATCTATAGATCATGGGTGCAATTTCAGGCTACTGCAGTCTCCCTCCCGCTTTTAGTCCATACTTTTGTATGCTTGCGGTCCATTCAAACTAGTCCATCTGCTGCAGTAGAAGATGGTACTTGTAGTTTAATTTACAGGAATCTGTAAATGACTGGTGTGGCTGCAGTCCCACACAGCTCTGTTGTTTTCAAAATGTGACAGCAGGTGTAAGGGGTGGGGGGGTGAGGAGGACGTGCACTGGAGCATGTTGCACATTACACCCTAAATATGAGTGTAACCTGTAACATTCGGTGAACTTATAAAGCTTTAACATTCTAATGCTCAGAACGAGTTGCAACATTTTGTTTACTTTCAATAATAAAAGCTCTAGGATTAATCATCTCCGAATAAATGAATATGGGTAATAGCTGATAGTTTGGTATATAGCAGGGATCACTAAATGGCAGGCCATGGTTCAGGCTCAAACCGAGGAACAGTCCTATCACGACTACGGCCATGCCACTTAGCAGCTGGATGTCCTTATCCGGGTCTCCTGCCTGGCCGCTGCTGTCATCCTGACATGAGGGCAGGGGGTACTGCAGTATTGCGGGGGGGGGGGGGGGGGAGTCTTTTTAAATGAACAAGTGGGTAATCAACCGCTTGTTAAAATAATTAATTTGGGCAGCTCCAGCCCTCCACCCAGATCTGCAGCACCTCCCGCCCCCTGCCTTGCCATGAGGATGACAGTGGTTACCGGGCGGGAGACCTGGTAAAGCACACCCAGACTGGTAAGTGCCCCGACCCTGCTGTGTTAGCGTAGGACTGTGCAGGGGAGGCTGCTATTGAAAGGGGGACTGTGATGTGAATGAGGAAAATGGGGAGCTATGTCTGCAAGGGGGATTGTGATGGGGGGGAGGCAGTGATTGCAAGGGAGACTGCAATGTAAAGGGGGTTTGCTATGTAGGCGCTTGTTCACACCAGAGCGTAGTGTGGGAAACATGCTGAAACACGCATTTCCTGCAACACATGCACTGCACTTCAGGCGTGAACTGGCCCTCGGGAGGCAGTGTGGACACTGATGTAAGGGGGGGGGGGACGACTGTGATGGGAAGGGTGGGGCTGAGGACACTGATCTAAAGTGGGGACTGTGATGTAAAGGGTAGGCTGGAAACACTAATGTATAGCAGGGTTTGTGATGTGTTATAGTACAAACATAGGATTCGGACATCTGCCGGAAAAAAAATTTACTAACTGGACCCCATTGAATTTTACTGGTATATAGTTACATGGCAACCTTTTGTGCTATTCCTTTGCCTTCTTTGTAATTGTTTAGCACAAGTCAGTTTGGAAACCGATTCCCACCTTTTTGGATAGCTGTACTTTTCTCAGAGCTCATTAGAGCTGGAAAGCAAACCACCTATTGTGGCTAAAGCTCAGAGAAGCAGAAACAGATTAAAATAATTGCATCATATACCCTTTTCTAGAATGAATAGAATATTTGGTTTAAATGTGTAAAGAATGGCAGGATAATGATGAAATTGTATACATTTTTATAAGTAAAGGTTCTGTCTTTGATCGTTGACAATCAACGTAAAGCATTTATGAAGTATGTATGAATGTGAAACCAGTTGATCCTGTTTTGGGAGCGTACATTTTAGAGGGTTTAATTTGCTGGTATTGCAAATTTTTAGTTTTTTTTTTTTACCAAAACTTTATATTAGTTTTTTGACACATACAAGGTCAAAAAAGAAAACGGTGTGGGCAGCCTATCGCACGCAGGAGCGGGCTAGCCCAAAAAAGTTCAGGGTATAAAAACCCTAGTACTAAAATGTACCCTAGTACTAAAATGAACTGGAGATTTTAGTCGACTAAAACGTAGGACATTTAGTTGACTAAAATATACTGGAGATTTAGTCAACTAAATACGACTAAAACAATTGCAGAAGACTAAAATGGGACTAAAACTAAAATGCCTTTTTAGTCCTAAGACTAAAACTAAATCGAAATTTGCTGCCAAAATTAATACTGGCTGGAGAGAGAGATGTATTGACTTTATAAAGTCAGTGGGTGATATAATATGCAGGGGAGGCATGTCCGCATCATTGGAGGAGAGCAGAACCCCCCCCCCCCCACACACACACACACACAGTCCAAGAACAGTCCACCACTGGATCGTGGGTGAGCGTCGTTTTCTGGAGGATCGGCAGATCAGGTAAGTATACACTTTCTGCTCACCCCTAGAAAAAACAAGCAGCTGACCCATACAGTGCAGGCACAGCCCCACTGCATGGGGGGTGAGTAGTTTGCCCAGAGTTGGACTTTAAACAGATTAATCAGAAAATGTTTTTCTGTTCAGAAGTAGCATCCTATTGTGTATCTGGATTGCCAGAATATAAATAATGGTGTTATTTAAAAGAGAAGTATGGGATTTTTTTAAATTTTAGATGAATACTTACCTATGTGGATGAAGCATCAGACCGATGCTGCAGCTGTCCCCCACAGTCTCTGCACTGAGAACCGAGCCATCACACATCGCCGATGGCTTGGTTCTCATAGATACCCGAGAGGAGAGCTGCTGACTGTCAGCGTCTCTCCTCTCTGCTTCTCTATGCTCATTGGAGCGATGAGCTGTGGAGGGGCGGAGAGAGGCCATCTCAGCAGCTCGCTGAGACTGCCATCAATCAAGGCAGCTGGCAGATCTAGACTTGGAAGTCAGGATGACGCGCTGCCTCCACTGATGTCAGTGAAGTCAGAGGAGAGTGGACTTCAGACTGCTCTCTGCTGAAAACGGGTCACAGAAGTGCAAGACGAATTGCACTGCTGTGACTCAGAAGCCCAGCATAAAAAGCTCAGGCTGGACTTCTTCTTTTAAGGAATTTATGTTCTGGGCAATTTGCTTAATAATGTGTTAAATATCTATGAAAATATAGCCATATCAGTCTTTTTTTTTTTTTGTTACCTTGCCATTACTCTTGCTACAATTATCTTACAGTACCTGTGCATAGAAGCTGATGTATGTTTTTTTCGTATTGCCCCATCTCCCTGGCAATCCCATTACAACCACTGTGAAATTGAGTGTAAAAATGCACTTTACTTTGGTCATTCTCAGCAAGTACAGACATACCTGTTGTTCTTGCCAGAAGTTTAGTGGCCTTGTGAATTCATGTGAGCTGACGTGAAAGCACACAATCTTATTTTCCTTATGTAACCTACCAATTCCCCCATCTACTCTATTTAACCCTTTCATGACTAAGCCTATTTTTGAAATTTGGTGTTTACAAGTTAAAATCCGTATTTTTTGCTAGAAAATTACTTAGAGTTCCCAAACATTATATATATTTTTTTAGCAGAGAATCTAGAGAATAAAATGGCGATTGTTGCAATATTTTTTATCACACGGTATTTGTGCAGCGGTGTTTTAAACGCAAATTTTTGGAAAAGGGACACTTTCATGAATTTTAAAAAATCCAAACAGTAAAGTTATCCCAATTTTTTTGTATAATGTGAAAGATGATGTTACGCCGAGTAAATAGAAACCAAACATGTCACCCTTTATAATTGCACGCACTCGTGGAATGGCGACAAACTATGGTACCTATGAATTTCCATAGGCGACGCTTTAAAATTTTTTTACGGTTACCAGGTTTGAGTTACAGAGGAGGTCTAGGGCTAGAATTATTGCTCTCGCTCTGACGATCGCGGCGATACCTCACATGTGTGATTTGAAAACCGTTTACATATGCGGGCGCGACTTCCGTATGCGTTTTCTTCGCTGCGCGAGCTCGCGGGGACAGGGGCACTTTAAAAAAAATTTTTTGTTTTTTTTTATTTATTTGATTTATTTTTTTACTTTATAAATTGTGTTTTAAAAAAAAAATTTTTTTTTTTTACTTTTATTGCTGTCACAAGGAATGTAAACATCCCTTGTGACAGTAATAGGTGGTGACAGGTACTCTTTATGGAGAGATCGGGGGTCTAAAAGACCCCCCATCCCTCCTTTACACTTCAAAGTATTCAGATCGCCGAAAACGGCGATTCTGAATGCTGTGTACTTTTTTAAATTCGGCGCCATTGGCAGCCGAGTAAACGGGAAGTGACGTCATGACGTCGCTTCCGCATTTACAACGAGAAGGCTGGAACGAAGCCGCCCACGGCTTCGTTCCAGCCCGCCCCCAGCCGCCGAGGGCGGCCGGTTGGACACCGAGCTTCCCGATCGCACGGGAGGCCCGGTAACAGCGGCGGGAGGCGGCGGGAGGGGGGGACGTCCCCTCCCGCTCCTCCGGTATAACAACCGAGCGGCTTTTAGCCGCATCGGTTGTTATACTCGGGTAGCCGATCGCCCGCTGTAAACAACGGTACCGGGATGATGCCTGCAGCTGCAGGCATCATCCCGGTATAACCCCGGAAAGCCGAGTACGCATATCTGCGTACGGTCGGCGGGAAGGGGTTAATGGAGATGGAGGAGAGACATGTTTAAAGTCCACCCTGGGCGACAACCACGGCTCCCTCTGTTGATATAGTAGAGATATTGTTGCCACCCAAGGACAGAAAGTGTCATTTGTAGGATTACCAAGGGAAAAAAGTAACCTAAAAAAGAAAATCGTTAGGCATGTTCAGAGTTGGCCTTTAATCTATGTGTAAAAGGTTTCCCCATTAAAGGATGTTGTATTTAATGCATCTCTGACTGATCATAAGATTTGTAACTGATAATTGGTAGTGTGATTACTTGGGTTGCGAGGACCTTCGATTGTTGGTAATAGTTGTACAGTGCATCAAGTTAGAGAAATTTTTCCAGTTTTGGTTTCTGACAGTTCTTTATTACATGCTGTAAAAATAGTTAAAATAAAAGGGGAGTGGGAATAGGACCCAAGGTGTCCTTACCTTCAGTGAAGGAAAAGGAACAAACTGCGGTTTAACCTGATATAACTTTATTAGAACAATTAGTAGAAAAACATTTTAAGGAAAGCATAAACAATAGGAGATTGCATAAAGTAAAAACTGACAACGTTGTCACTTAAAAACGCATGCCCATGAGCTCAGCCATATCCCAGTCATCCACACATGTCAATCATCTCAAGTCATTAAGTGTGACTTAATATATAATGCTTACATATGTTTAGGCGAGGTGAGTTCCGGGAAACCTTGGTAGCACAAGCCGGTACCCGTATTGTGCTTAACCATGGACCTCCAGACTCCCTATATGCTTATAGAGCTGCTGCATTAAGTCTTTACAATGTTAACCACTTGACAACCGCCTCACGCCGATGTACGTCGGCAAAGTGGCACGGACAGGCAAAATCACGTACAGGGTACGTGATTTGCCTTCCGCGGGTGGGGGGGTCCGATCGGACCCCCCCCCGGTGCCCGAGGCGGTCGTCCTATGTCCAGCGGCGATCGGTGATGAGGGGGAGACCATCCGTTCGTGGCCCCCCCCTCGCGATCGCCGCCGGCCAATGAGAACACTCCTTTGCTGCTGTATGCTAAACAGCAGCAAAGGAAGTGATGTCTTCTCCCCTCGGGTCGGTATTTTCCGTTCCGGCCCGAGGAGAGACGACAAGTATGTGAGTGCACAAACACTACACACACAGTAGAACATGCCAGGCACACAAATCACCCCGATCCCCCCCCCGATCGCCCCCCGATCCCCCCCCCCAATCACCCCCCCCCCCCCTGTCACAAACTGACACCAGCAGTTTTTTTTTTTTTTTTTTTTTTTCTGATTACTGCATAGTGTCAGTTTGTGACAGTTACTGTGTTGGGACAGTGAGTATTACCCCCCTTTAGGTCTAGGGTACCCCCCTAACCCCCCCTAATAAAGTTTTAACCCCTTGATCACCCCCCCTCACCAGTGTCGCTAAGCGATCATTTTTCTGATCGCTGTATTAGTGTCGCTGGTGACGCTAGTTAGTGAGGTAAATATTTAGGTTCGCCGTCAGCGTTTTATAGCGTCAGGGACCCCCATATACTACCTAATAAATGTTTTAACCCCTTGATTGCCCCCTAGTTAACCCTTTCACCACTGATCACCGTATAACCGTTACGGTTGACGCTGGTTAGTTCGTTTATTTTTTATAGTGTCAGGGCACCCGCCGTTTATTACCGAATAAAGGTTTAGCCCCCCGATCGCCCGGCGGTGATATGCGTCGCCCCAGGCAGCGTCAGATTAGCGCCAGTACCGCTAACACCCACGCACGCAGCATACGCCTCCCTTAGTGGTATAGTATCTGTACGGATCAATATCTGATCCGATCAGATCTATACTAGCGTCCCCAGCAGTTTAGGGTTCCCAAAAACGCAGTGTTAGCGGGATCAGCCCAGATACCTGCTAGCACCTGCGTTTTGCCCCTCCGTCCGGCCCAGCCCAGCCCACCCAAGTGCAGTATCGATCGATCACTGTCACTTACAAGGCACTAAACGCATAACTGCAGCGTTCGCAGAGTCAGGCCTGATCCCTGCGATCGCTAACAGTTTTTTTGGTAGCATTTTGGTGAACTGGCAAGCACCAGCCCCAGGCAGCGTCAGATTAGCGCCAGTACCGCTAACACCCACGCACGCACTGTACACCTCCCTTAGTGGTATAGTATCTGATCGCATCAATATCTGATCCGATCAGATCTATACTAGCGTCACCAGCAGTTTAGGGTTCCCAAAAACGCAGTGTTAGCGGGATCAGCCCAGATACCTGCTAGCACCTGCGTTTTGCCCCTCCGCCCGGCCCAGCCCACCCAAGTGCGGTATCGATCGATCACTGTCACTTACAAAACACTAAACGCATAACTGCAGCGTTCGCAGAGTCAGGCCTGATCCCTGCGATCGCTAACAGTTTTTTGGTAGTGTTTTGGTGAACTGGCAAGCGCCAGCGGCCTAGTACACCCCGGTCGTAGTCAAACCAGCACTGCAGTAACACGTGGTGACGTGGCGAGTCCCATAAGTGCAGTTCAAGCTGGTGAGGTGGCAAGCACAAGTAGTGTCCCGCTGCCACCAAAAAGACAAACACAGGCCCGTCGTGCCCATAGTGCCCTTCCTGCTGCATTCGCCAATCCTAATTGGGAACCCACCGCTTCTGCAGCGCCCGTACTTCCCCCATTCACATCCCCAACCAAATGCAGTCGGCTGCATGAGAGGCATTTTTATGTCCTCCCGAGTACCCCTACCCAACGAACCCCCCAAAAAAGATGTCGTGTCTGCAGCAAGCGCGGATATAGACGTGACACCCGCTATTATTGTCCCTCCTGTCCTGACAATCCTGGTCTTTGCATTGGTGAATGTTTTGAACGCTACCATTCACTAGTTGACTATTAGCGTAGGGTACAGCATTGCACATACTAGGCACACTTTCACAGGGTCTCCCAAGATGCCATCGCATTTTGAGAGACCCGAACCTGGAACCGGTTACCGTTATAAAAGTTAGTTACAAAAAAAGTGTAAAAAAAAAAAAAAAATATGAAATAAAAAAAAATAGTTGTTGTTTTATTGTTCTCTCTCTCTCTATTCTCTCTCTCTATTGTTCTGCTCTTTTTTACTGTATTCTATTCTGCAATGTTTTATTGTTAT
Source organism: Lithobates clamitans (assembly GCA_037952925.1). Classification (NCBI taxonomy): domain Eukaryota; kingdom Metazoa; phylum Chordata; class Amphibia; order Anura; family Ranidae; genus Lithobates; species Lithobates clamitans. The sequence goes on along the minus strand of JBBGZY010001071.1, from coordinate 2,557,205 downwards.
TGTTATTGTTATTATGTTTTATCATGTTTGTTTTTCAGGTGTGTAATTATTTACACTTTACTGTGCTTTATTGTTAACCATTGTTAACCATTTTTTTGTCTTCAGGTACGCCATTCACGACTTTGAGTGGTTATACCAGAATGATGCCTGCAGGTTTAGGTATCATCTTGGTATCATTCTTTTCAGCCAGCGGTCGGCTTTCATGTAAAAGCAATCCTAGCGGCTAATTAGCCTCTAGACTGCTTTTACAAGCCGTGGGAGGGAATGCCCCCCCCCCCCCCCCGTCTTCCGTGTTTTTCTCTGGCTCTCCTGTCTCAACAGGGAACCTGAGAATGCAGCCGGTGATTCAGCCAGCTGACCATAGAGCTGATCAGAGACCAGAGTGGCTCCAAACATCTCTATGGCCTAAGAAACCGGAAGCTACGAGTATTTCATGACTTAGATTTCGCCGGATGTAAATAGCGCCATTGGGAAATTGGGGAAGCATTTTATCACACCGATCTTGGTGTGGTCAGATGCTTTGAGGGCAGAGGAGAGATCTAGGGTCTAATAGACCACAATTTTTTCAAAAAAGAGTACCTGTCACTACCTATTGCTATCATAGGGGATATTTACATTCCCCGAGATAACAATAAAAATGATAAAAAAAAAAAATATGAAAGGAACAGTTTAAAAGTAAGATTAAAAAAGAAAAAAAATAATAAAGAAAAAAAAAACAAAAAAAAAAAACACCCCTGTCGCCCCCTGCTCTCGCGCTAAGGGGAACGCAAGCGGCGGTCTGTCGTCAAACGTAAACAGCAATTGCACCATGCATGTGAGGTATCACCGCGAAGGCCAGATCGAGTGCAGTAATTTTTCCAGTAGACCTCCTCTGTAAATCTAAAGTGGTAACCTGTAAAGGCTTTTGAAGGCTTTTAAACATGTATTTATTTTGTTGCCACTGCACGTTTGTGCGCAATTTTAAAACATGTCATGTTTGGTATCCATGTACTCGGCCTGAGATCATCTTTTTTATTTCATCAAACATTTGGGCAATATAGCGTGTTTTAGTGCATTAAAATTAAAAAAAGTGTGTTTTTTCCCCAAAAAATGCGTTTGAAAAATCGCTGCGCAATTACTGTGTGAAAAAAAAAAATGAAACACCCACCATTTTATCTGTAGGGCATTTGCTTTAAAAAAATATATAATGTTTGGGGGTTCAAAGTAATTTTTTTGCAAAAAAAAAAAACTTTTTCATGTAAACAATAAGTGTCAGAAAGGGCTTTGTCTTCAAGTGGTTAGAAGAGTGGGTGATGTGTGACATAAGCTTCTAAATGTTGTGCATAAAATGCCAGGACAGTTCAAAACCCCCCCAAATGACCCCATTTTGGAAAGTAGACACCCCAAGCTATTTGCTGAGAGGCATGTCGAGTCCATGGAATATTTTATATTGCGACACAAGTTGCGGGAAAGAGACAAATTTTTTTTTTTTTTTGCACAAAGTTGTCACTAAATGATATATTGCTCAAACATGCCATGGAAATATATGAAATTACACCCCAAAATACATTCTGCTGCTTCTCCTGAGTACGGGGATACCACATGTGTGGGACTTTTTGGGAGCCTAGCCGCGTACGGGACCCCGAAAACCAAGCACCGCCTTCAGGCTTTCTAAGGGCGTGAATTTTTGATTTCACTCTTCACTGCCTATCACAGTTTCGGAGGCCATGGAATGCCCAGGTGGCACAAAACCCCCCCAAATGACCCCATTTTGGAAAGTAGACACCCCAAGCTATTTGCTGAGAGGTATAGTGAGTATTTTGCAGACCTCACTTTTTGTCACAAAGTTTTGAAAATTGAAAAAAGAAAAAAAAAAAATGTTTTTTCTTGTCTTTCTTCATTTTCAAAAACAAATGAGAGCTGCAAAATACTCACCATGCCTTTCAGCAAATAGCTTGGGGTGTCTACTTTCCAAAATGGGGTCATTTGGGGGGGTTTTGTGCCACCTGGGCATTCCATGGCCTCCGAAACTGTGATAGGCAGTAAAGAGTGAAATCAAAAATTTTCACCCTTAGAAATCCTGAAGGCAGTGATTGGTTTTTGGGGTCCAGTACGCGGCTAGGCTCCCAAAAAGTCCCACACATGTGGTATCCCCATACTCAGGAGAAGCAGCTAAATGTATTTTGGGGTGCAATTCCACATATGCCCATGGCCTGTGTGAGCAATATATCATTTAGTGACAACTTTATGAAAAAAAAAAAAAAAAAAAAAAAAAAAGTGTCACTTTCCCGCAACTTGTGTCAAAATATAAAATATTCCATGGACTCAATATGCCTCTCAGCAAATAGCTTGGGGTGTCTACTTTCCAAAATGGGGTCATTTTGGGGGGTTTTGTGCCACCTGGGCATTCCATGGCCTCCGAAACTGTGATAGGCAGTGAAGAGTGAAAGCAAAAATTTACACCCTTAGAAATCCTGAAGGCGGTGATTGGTTTTCGGGGCCCCGTACGCGGCTAGGCTCCCAAAAAGTCCCACACATGTGGTATCCCCATACTCAGGAGAAGCAGCTGAATGTATTTTGGGGTGCAATTCCACATAGGCCCATGGCCTGTGTGAGCAATATATCATTTAGTGACGACTTTTTGTAAATTTTTTTTTTTTTTTTTTTTTGTCATTTTTCAATCACTTGGGACAAAAAAAATAAATATTCAATGGGTTCAACATGCCTCTCAGCAATTTCCTTGGGGTGTCTACTTTCCAAAATGGGGTCATTTGGGGGGGTTTTGTACTGCCCTGCCATTTTAGCACCTCAAGAAATGACATAGGCAGTCATAAACTAAAAGCTGTGTAAATTCCAGAAAATGTACCCTAGTTTGTAGACGCTATAACTTTTGCGCAAACCAATAAATTTACGCTTATTGACATTTTTTTTACCAAAGACATGTGGCCGAATACATTTTGGCCTAAATGTATGACTAAAATTTAGTTTATTGGATTTTTTTTATAACAAAAAGTAGAAAATATAATTTTTTTTCAAAATTTTCGGTCTTTTTCCGTTTATAGCGCAAAAAATAAAAACCGCAGAGGTGATCAAATACCATCAAAAGAAAGCTCTATTTGTGGGAAGAAAAGGACGCAAATTTCGTTTGGGTACAGCATTGCATGACCGCGCAATTAGCAGTTAAAGCGACGCAGTGCCAAATTGGAAAAAGACCTCTGGTCCTTAGGCAGCATAATGGTCCGGGGCTCAAGTGGTTAAAGAAAGCATTGGTTATCTCAGACAAATAAATGCAATTCTGGCTAGAAATTATTCCTGATAGTGAACAGGACAGGTTTGATTTCTGGATGTAGCACTGTCAATCATAGAGATAATAAATATATATATATATATATATATATATATATATATATATATATATATATATATAAAAAAAATTGCAGCACGCTGTGATGCAAACATGCGACTTGAGTCAAGGAGAAACAATAGATCCACAACAAGCCTGTTAGTCATTCAGCACCATGTTTCCATGAAACATTAAAGATAGCACCGCATATAGATTGGATAGGAAAATATAGTCAGCTTTTTTTAAATGTTCAGGCTGTGATTGCTTGCTGGATATACCAGTTGAAAAGAGACTCACTGTTTAGATGATATTAGATTGGTCCTCAATAGCAGCGACAAGGTGGTGAATCCAGAGTCCTTTGCAGGGGTCCACAGGTATGCAGGATGCAAATCTCTGTATTCCTAGTCCTGGTGACACGCAAGGATGTTATCCATTCACAACCAGCATGGGGGCGCCTGGCCATTTACTTCCAGTTGTTTGTGGATTTCCAGTTTGCGGAGATAGGATGAGGGCTAAGGAGTGATGAAAAGCCCAAGTTGGCTATCGGCAGAGGGCATGTGTAGGCACACACTGACATGTTTCACCCACTTGTGACGTGGGTTTCTTCAGGGTGAAGTGTTTGCATGGACAGAATCCTTTTATAGGCAGGGTGACACTCAGTGAATTACTTCCTGTTACATCACTTCCTGCCTAGACATGGTCATGTTAACCCCATAGGGGAATTTAGACTGCTGTAAGGAAAGTGTTTTTACACTGCTGCCATCTTGTGGCAGTATATGACTATTGCATTTCATAGTATATAATCATTGATGTATAAGGTAAAATCGCCATTCACAAGTTGACATTATATGCTTTAAATCACATCTATTAAATTCAATAGTAGTTGTATTAAGATGTGAATGTAAAGCTAAATACAGATACATTTATACAAACTGAGGCTTAGTATGATTATTTGATAATCGATCAATTCAGTGGAGATCAACTTACGGAGTCAGGAATACCTGTAAATTCAGCTCAGTGTTTAATCCATTCGGCGCGAGTGTCCCAAGCCGAAAAATCCACTCCTTTTCTTTTTAAAGTAGTATCAGGTCCAAGTCACCTCTTCTTACTGGAAGTTTTAAGGCATAGAACCCCTTAATGTTGAGTCCGTTTGTTTCCCTATTGTGATATTTTGAAAAGTGTTCTCCTATAGGGGTATCGTCATCTGGGGAACGAATGCTTGAGAGATGTTCCCCTATACGGACCTTTAAAGGACGCTTTGTTTTGCCTATATACAGTTTGACAGGGACATTCCTGCATATACTATGAAAGCGTCATTTGTAGGATTACCATTGGGAAAAAGTAACCTAAAAAAGAAAATCGTTAGGCATGTTCAGAGTTGGCCTTTAAGCTATGTGTAAAAGGTTTCCCCATTAAGGATGTTGTATTTAATGCATCTCTGACTGATCATAAGATTTGTAACTGATAATTGGTAGTGTGATTACTTGGGTTGTGAGGACCTTCGATGGTTGGTAATAATTGTACAGTGCATCAAGTTAGAGAAATTTTTCCAGTTTTGGCTTCTGACAGTTCTTTACTACATGCTGTAAAAAGAAGTTTCTTATTCTTAATTTTGGGTGCATGCAATTGGAGGCTTTAACGTTTCTCCCTTTTCATATTAAAATCTGGGGCAAGTTAGGGCCAACTCCTGTTCTACTTAATTTGTGCTTTGAGTCAAATGTATTTTGGTTAACTTTTGCACATTTTGGTAAGCATGCCTCTTTCAGAATATGAAAATCAGAACACCACCATTAAAACCTTGGCTTTCCTGAGGTTTTCTGAGCTTGCCAAAATTCCTGTACTGCATGGTCCCATAGTGTTCATATGGGCTAATAGCGTAAACCAGCTGTAGTTAATTTTTTTGCTAATGAACTCTTCAATTTCCCAGTAAGTTTGTGATTGGTGAGTGGGAAAAACTGTCGTTTTCTTTTAAGTGACTTCCTGAAGCACTTAAGAGGAATAAATGATCTTAGCACACGCACGTGAAAGTGATATAACCAGCAGGTCATATCACACAGTGATTACAGGTTACAATGTTAAATCAATGGACAATCAGCAGGCCAGTTTTAATTGGCGATATTAAAGGTAATAGCTGTTTAAATTTTTCTCAGGACATATAGTTACATAGTGCTGGTCAGAGTCTTTAAAGCCTGTTTCATCTTATCGTGCTGCATAATTGATGGTAATTAACTTTCATGCTACACAAATATCCTTTAATCATGTGAAATTTTTATTACTCTGCAGACAGACCTGTAGATTTAGATAATTTAATGTCCCAAATCCCAATACTTTGTAGTAAAATCTGCTTAAATAATGATCCAAGCAGAAAAGCAGACCATGCTTGACTAACTTTTCCAAGAGGCTGCTCAGACTGGCTAACTTTATAATATTTGTCAAGTCAAAAGATACAGGCTGAGCAAAGAGATTTAGTACCAGACAATTATCTAGTTATACAAGCACATTTTTCTTTTATTACTTTAGGAACCTATGGACAGACACTTGATGTCTGGCAGAGATCATAACAAGGGTCTTTTTTAGATGGGCTAATTTCTCTTCAGTTTCGAGGAACATTAGATATTTATTTGTTCATGTTACAGCCGAACTAGTGAATAACTGATCCTTGCTAGGCAAGGAGGCTGCCATCTTAGCCTCTGTTTGATCTGAAACTGTCATAGTGCTACACATGTGATTAGTTATGACACCAGCCATTTAGTGGTTTGACAGTTTGGTTGAGAGCACAAGCAGATGTGACAGCATTTTCAGCATGCTGGAATGTAACTGTTTTTTTTTTTTTTAACCGTTAAATTGAGGAGTTTTATCTATGACTTTACACCTGAAGAACCATTCTTTTACTCCAGGTAAGTGATTTTAGTATGTACAGTACATGCTTGCAACTTTCTATGAGAAAAGTTTACATAACCTTAAAGACCCGTAAACCACCCTCTTTACTTTCTCTTTATTTCCCTGCAAAGGTAAAGCATAATGGGCTACTATGCATCGCATAGTAGCCCATTATGTGTCACTTACCTGAAACCGAAGCCTGCGATGTCACCGCTGTCAACAATAGCAGCGAGCGTCCATCTTCACCCCTCTTCCTTTCTGGGGCCGCGAACTCCGGCTCTGTGACTGGCCGGAGTCGCGTGACGTCACTCCAGCACATGCCAGTTACGGCATGACCCCTTTAGAAATGGCAAGATCTGCCCTTTCGAAAGTGTGCATGCACTGTCTTTCCTGTGCATGAATGTCAGCCAAAAGTGGATTTTAGCCCACTGTCAGCTAAAATTGGGTCACATTAGCGCAGAACGAGTGGCACTTCTGTGTCCTACAGAAGTACAGCCAAAATAGCTTTGGCTATACTTCCCCTTTAATCTTTGTGTATATATAATAGAAGTGTACAAAGACCCTTAAAAAAACAGTCCTAAAGGTAAACCACCAGGGGGATATTGCTGGTATTTCTTTTAGTATTGTTCATATTGACTTTGGCCTTTCAGATTCAAGAAAAAAAAAAAAACAGCTTTTCATGGTAGTGCAGTGAAGGATTGCCTTTGTTTGTGCCTGCCATTTTATATGCTTCTATTATGTAAGAAGGTGATCTCTTGGGTTTTCTAAACTGGTCAGCCTAAAACGGCAGTTACTGAAAAGTAGTTGGTGAAACATCCATTGTGTCTTAATTTGAAAGGCTGCTGACTGATGGGATTTCAGCCCTTTCTATCTAATGGAGTTTTTTTGAAGTTCACTTAAATGAATATTTATAACTAGTAACACAATTTAGGCACATTTAATTTACTTGATTTGCTCACATTTGCCACACCATTACTCTGCAGCAACTCGATGGCTGTAAGTTATATGTCTTATAATTACAGAGAATGAATCCATCAGGTGAATCTGTAGAAACTAACCATGAGCTGCTATGTATAGAATTTCTTTCCTTTTGCTGATCATATTTCCATGGTATGATGGGCCCATGTTACCTTGTAATAACCTTCTGTAGCAAGTCAAGCATCTATTTTTTTTCTGAATCTTAGATTTTTTTACCAATGGATTATGTGATTAGTGGTGGAGAAAGACCAATGTATTTTATTGCAGTATATGTTTCCTGGCTTCTTAAAATGCAGCTACAGCCAAAACTTTTTATTTTTTTGGTTTTGGATCGAGTGCAGGGATTGCAAAATTTGTCAGATTTTTATTCACGTCTGTGTCTCATAAGGGAGATTTTCCCTCTCTTTGTCCTGGTGACAGTTACCAAGAGTGAAAGTGAAGAAATTTCCTAATTTTCACTTGTCACCAGAATAGAGGAACACTATTCCTACTGACCCTGGTGGCAATCAGGGCTCTCCATCACTTTGGAGGAATTTACAATCACTTCCTGTTGTGACTGTGGTTCAGAGGAAGTGAAGGGAAATCATTCTAGTAGGACACAGATGGCAAAAAAAAAAAAAACTGACCGGGTTTATTACCCTCCCCTACTCTGGTCAAAATTATTTAAAAAAAAGCTTTTGCTTTAAAGCGGAGTTCCACCCAGAAATGGAGCTTCCGCTGATCGGATTCCTCACCCCCTCTGGTGTCACATTTGGCACCTTTCAGGGGGGGAGCAGATACCTGTCAAATTCAGGTTTTTTTCGCCCACTTTTGGCGAAAGAACACCGCACTACACCATGCCCGGCCCCTACTTCTCCTCCCCCTTCTTTCTTTTGGGAGACCCACAGGTCCCAGAAGACAGCGTGGACCATTCAGAACGTTCAGCGAGACTCATGCATGCACAGTAGGGAACCAGGAGTGAAGCCGAAAGCAACCGTGAGTCGATCTGAAGATAGGCTTCGGGTGCCTACATCACAGGCTCCCTGGACAGATAAGTGTCCATATATTAAAAGTCAGCAGCTACACTATTTGTAGCTGCTGACTTTTAATTTTTTTTCCCAGGCGGAAATCCCCTTTAATTCTACATTAAAGAAAACCTGTTAGGGTTCTTCTTACCTGAGTATAGCCGAGGCTCCCATCCAGTGCTAAAGGCTGCCATTGCTTTACTCCTTATTTCTGGGACAGATAAATTACAGTGCATGATACTGTAGAGCAGCAGTGCTACATATCACGACTGGGTTCACTTCTGGGAGCCTCAGCTGTAATATATTACTTCTTTCCTAATAGGTTCTATTACAACAGCCTGTTGGCTCCTACATTGCCAACGAGTTGTCTTTTCAGCGTTTGCTATTGAATAAAAAATGTTATGTATAGAGGAATCAAACATTCGTGTGACCTTTCAATCAAATTGGCCCATGCGTATGCAATGAAATGATCCATTTTTCAACAGGTTAATTGCTAATTAGGATTCTAAGTAAGCTTGTTAAATGTATGGCCACCTGTCAGCAAAACTGGTCATAGATGATCCATGTCTCACTTTAAGTGTCAGGCAACGAATCGCCTGATTTCACTTGCCATAGTGCTAGGACCCTCATAAATCTTATTCCCATTTTTTCTGATGTGTGGATGTAGCAAAAGCCTTGGCTTATTTTCCATAGAAGAGGAAGCAATTAGCTGCTGTTCTACAAGATTTTTTTTTAAACATGTAGACAAATTTGTTTGACAATGAGCAGTTCTGACATTTAGTAGGATTCATTAAACTCTGCAAGTCCTAGTAACCTTTCGTGGCATATGATACTTCAATTTATTGCACTGCTTATATTATTGAGAGGTGTATGGAATGCTTAAAGCCCAAGTGAATTTATTACTGTAAATGCAGTCAGGCTTTGCCTACAATTATCACTATTCCTCTTTTATTTTAATTTTTTATTAATAAATTGATGTAGCAAAGGTTGAAACCCTGTGGTAGCAGCGCTAAGAGTCCAGCTGCACAAAAGCAGCAGCCAAGATCTCTGGCAACCCTGGTGCTCACAAGGGCGAGTCTGATTAAAGCACTATTTAGTGGGGCATTTTAGACTGCTAGAGAGCCGCAGTCCAACTGACCTATGTGGTAGTAGCAGAGGGTTTAGCTGATTAACACTTAGCTGATTAAAAAAAAGGGGGTAAAGAGTCATGTTCGTTACTTCACAGTAATACTGTCCTGCTGCACATGAATAATTAGGAGGGTTCAACATAACATCTTTTTACAGCTTTAGTGTATATTTGTTGTCTTAAATTGTTGAGAGTCCCCAGATAGTAATAAACTTTACCAAACAATTATATCACATAAATACGTTAACATCTTTGTAGCATGCATAATGCTTGAAGTTTGAACAGTGTCGTTTTGCTTAGGCTGCATCAGTTATATTTTACTTTGCCTATATTCATTGATCTTTTTATTTATATTTCAGGTATACATTGCTGGAATACATCAGATTAAAGTTAAAACGTTCCTCGGACAATTTACCACTGGACATTGAACCTTGGTGCAAGCAGATACAAGGAGAAAATGTATCTCAGATTACCACCTTGCACATAAATTGGCGACAATTCAGTACACTTTAAGTGCATAAATATCTTTTTGCATTTTAAGTATCTATTTATAACTTGCCTGATCTCATGAAACCAGTGTGTTCTCTGGAGGGTTTTCTCCAGGAGAACATTATCTTGATAAAAAGCAAAGATGGACATTTTTCGTTCTGGAGTATTCTAAATCTGAGCTCATCTTCAGATCATGACCAGTCTGAAAAGGTCCCAGACTGAGAGGTCGGTTGCTAGTGGGACTCAATCGTCTGTGTCAGATGGACCACAAAAAGCACGATCGGATGATTTTTATATGAGACGTTTCAGATCACAGAATGGTAGTTTAGGTTCTTCTGCCATGTCTCCGGTTGGACCACCCCGTAGTGAAAGTTCACACCACATATCTTCAACGCCAGGTGTTCCTAAGATGGGAGTCAGAGCACGAATTGCAGACTGGCCCCCAAGAAAAGAAAATGTTAAGGAAATGAGCAGAACAAGTCAAGATATGGACACAACAAGTTTAGACACAATGTCTGTTAAGAGCAGTCCTAGTAGTCAAGTGAGTACATCTAGTATGAACTCCAGTGATTCTGCTATGTTAAAAAGTATTCAGAACACACTGAAAAACAAAACAAGGCAGGCAGAAAGTCTAGATTCTAGGTTTCTGACCCCTGAAGGTTACTCCAGTTCCAGCTCCCCAAGAAAAGTTCATCGCAGAATAAGACAACGGAGTAACAGTGACATCACCATTAGTGAGTTTGATATGGACAATTTTGAAGAGTGCATGTCGCCTACGTTTAAAACAGGGCCATCTCTCCACAGAGAATATGGAAGCACATCTTCAATAGACAAACAGGGAACATCTAGTGAGAGCTTTTTTGATATTATTAAAGGATATAAAAATGAGAAAGCTGACCATCGTGGACATGGCCCTTCAAAGTTGAGCGAACTACTACTGAGCAGTGGAAGTAGAGGATCTGGCTTCTCCTTGGATGTTATTGATGGGCAGAGAGATGGGCACCGGGCTTTCAGAGACCGGGACAAGCCACTGAAAAGGCGATCTAAGTCAGAGACTGGGGATTCTTCCATTTTTCGGAAGCTTAGAAATGCAAAAGCCGAAGGGGAGCTTGGAAAGGCTTCTGACCTTGAAGACAATCGTTCTGAAGATGGCATCAAGCCATGGACGTGCCCTAAATGTTTTGCTCATTATGATGTTCAGAGTGTTTTGTTTGATTTAAATGAAGTTGTAATCAACAGGCATAATGTCATCAAGCGGCGAAACACCACGACGGGGGCCTCCGCTGCCGCGGCAGCCTCTCTAGCTGCAGGACCATTGTCTCATTCCTCCAGTTTTAATTCTCCAACTGGTAGCACGGAAGATTTAAATGTAAAGGAGAATGTTAATGTTGACCAAGGAGATGACAAAAGCAATGATTTGGTAATGAGCTGTCCCTATTTCCGCAATGAAACAGGAGGAGAAGGTGAAAAGAAAGTCAGCCTGTCAAAGTCAAACTCAGGCTCATTTTCTGGTTGTGAAAATTCTTCTTTTGAATCAACTATGAGTTCACACTGTGCAAATGCAGGACTGGCAGTCCTTGAGGTCCCAAAGGAAAATTTGGTTCTACACATAGACAGAGCTAAGAGATACATTGTAGAACATGTAGACCTTGGAGCATACTATTTCCGAAAATATTTCTATCAAAAAGGTATGTGGAGCTCGAGTTGGTTAACTTTTTAAATACTGTTGTGTTTTGTGAATGTTAATGTTTGCTGTGGATTTTAGTACTGGTTCATCTTAAGACTCCTCCAGTAAACACTCAATAATTAATGCAGCTTGCACAAATAGGTAAAATGTTCCTGCTGATTGCTTCTCATTAAGGCTACATTCACATGATTTTGTGTGCTGAGTAGCTTTCACTGCAAAGACTATGAAAATAAAGGGTGGTACCAATGGATGGTTTTGCATGCTAGTATCTTTTAGGAAAGGAACTGTAATATATAATAAAATTATTAAAACCTGTTTTTAACTGGTAAAGAACAACATAACGGTGGTTCTGAAATACATGCTCCACAATGTACTTTTATTTTTTAATCATACAGTACAGGGTTGCTTTAAATCTAAAGTTTATGTATGGCAATTTTTCCATAGTTACATTGGTCCAACTTGGACCACCGATGTGAGTATGTGCCATACCTTGCGGGATTCCTGTGGAATCTGGAAATCACTGTAGTAGGCAAGACTACTGCGGTGATTTCCTCTAGCTTCCAGATCCTGTGCCAAGCGGCTACACTGCTGTGAGGCTGCTCCCCTGGCATGGGCACCATTCAGAAAACACTCAGTTTTTCCCTGTCTCTCCACCTCATTCAATTAGAGAACGCTTTGCATTCATTGAGGATGTGGTCCAATGAGTCCTGTGATCCTGCCGTTCCAGCTCCCCTGTGTAATAGAGTGCTTGACAATGGCTAAGAATTCTGGGAGCTGTGAGGTCTCCTATGCATATGGCTCCTATAGCCAAGCCATTGTCAGCGCTCTCTTCTCTCCCCTGTAGCTTCCGCTCACTAACACGGGAAAGCAGAAACTGAAGGATCACATGACCGGAGCAGATTAAAAAAAGTAAATTTACAGATATTTTTTATGCATGGGGTAGGCAGGATAGATGGGAGGAGGGGGTTAGGAACACTTACGAATAATTAGTACTAGGCTTTAAATCTACTTTAAACATCAGCTTTAATCATAGACCCTGGGTTATATGTAACCTCCTTCAGGTGATCGGAAACTGGCAAACAGGATTGTGACATAGTCCAACTAATCCCTCCCACTCCAAGCAATTCTTTTTTTCTAGTGTCCTTAGGTGATGGATGACCTCTCTCTACTGGGAGCAGGTTTTTGTTTGAGTCCTAATTCTCCCTAGAAGGCAAAGAAGATTCCTTGCTGATCTTCGCACTGAAAAATCCCTTTCTCAACCCAGCTGCACTTACAGCTACTGCTCTCTTGCAGCTTCCAAATTGGTGCCCCTCAGCAGCAGCCTCGGGAAACATACCGGGATCCTGTCACATTAGGGTGCAGGACTGGCCTGTGTTGTTGTCTCCAACAATGGACCTGTATGGTGCTTTCGTGTGCACCCTTGGTACCATAAGACAGCAAGGGGTGTGCAGTTAGCTGCAGGGTTCTCTACAGGTTCAAAGCAGTGGGGATCTGCACCTATGTGAACCCAGTTCCTGAATACCCCTCCATGGAGGAGGAGGTATGCTCTCCCGAAGTGTAGAGTTTTCACCTGTTGGTACTTCACTGAAGGGGAACCCAGGAACCCAGAGCATTGGAATGATGAGTATGAGACTATGCTCCTTCCTTTGGGGAAACCCCCTCACTCTCCTTCCTGGGACTAGTCCCTGGACCCTGCTTCCATTGCACAGAGGGGTGGCCAGCGTGAGGCTGTAGTGTGTCACAGGGCAGCTGTGGATCTTTAAATGATCTGTCATGACCATGATGGCTGTGCAACACATTTTATACCCCTTGCTGTGTTAATTGTGTCACATCTTCTACAACACATTCAGGTGGGCAGTAACACACTTTGTGTATATATTCCTGCCCCTGGAGGTGGTACCTTAGTCCTACTCAGCCCAGGCGTCATCTACAGGACAAGGCGCTATGTTGCTTCAGGCACAACCCTGCTCCATTTTAATGCTCTGGTCTCCACATTTGCATTCACCAGGTTATCTAGTAGCCTTCAGTCATGAGACTTGGGATGACTGCACCCCTTCTTCTCTGCATCACAGGTCTTTGAATACACCTCAGCAGATCCCCTTACCCACATGGTCATCAGGACAAAGGGGCAGGCCTGCACACACTGTTCACAGGTACAGGTGCTTTGGACCTCAATTTTTACCCTTCTGAATCATTCCTTAACCACTTGGGTAGCCCCCATTCCTCTTTTTTTAACTAGGGACAATTTTTTTTTTTGAATGGTGATGGTCTCTGCACTGCTTGAGACCACATGGCAAAAGGCATAAGTGCTATCAGGGGGTGGTGTCCCGCTCTGAGTCATCTGACTTGGCCATTGTGGAAGCATTAATCCTGTCTTGACGCAGCATGCTGTGAACAACTGGTGTGAACAGGTTTTGAACGATGAAGTCGGAGACTTACGGACCCCAATAACTATGTGAAATTAAATCCGACTGGGTCCCAGAAAAGGGTTTTCTCGCTAATTAAGGTAGTAGAATCTTTTAATGCCTGCTCTTGGGCAGTAGTTTTGCGCTTTATGCATTATAATTACCGTATATACTCGAGTATAAGTCGTTCCGAGTATAAGTCGAGGCCCTAATTTACTACAAAAAAAATGGGAAAAACTTATTGACCCGAGTATAAGACGAGGGTGAGAAATGCACAGCTACTGTAAGTGGAAAAGAGGGGGTCAACAATGCCCATTTGCAGCATCACTGTGCCCATTTGCATGCCTCACTGTGCCCATTTGCAGCCATAGGTCCCCTGAACTTCAAACTCGGTAGTTAAGGGTTCCTAGATGCCCCCTAGCTGCAGCCAAAATTTGGGGTCTCTGAACCCAAAGGGTCCTGAAATGACATTGCTGCAGATGGACACAGTTGACCAAATTTGGGGCCCTGTATCTCGGGGCCACTTAGTGCTAGGAACCCCAATTTTGGTGTGCAAACCCAGTGGAACTAGCACCATAAAATTTCCAAAGCTGGGGTTCCTAGCACCAAGTGGCCCTGAGATATGGGGCCCCAAATTTGGTTCAGAAAATGTCAAGCACTTTTCTTCAGCAGAGAATGGCATTTTCCGAACCGATTTTGGGGCCCCGTATCTCGGGGCCACTTAGTGCTAGGAACTTCATCTTTGGATATGTTGTGGTACCAGTTCCACTGTGTTTGCATACCAAATTTGGGGTTCCTAGCACTAAGTGGCCCTGAGATATGGGGCCCCAAAGTCGGTTCGGAAAATGTAATTTTTTGCTGCAGAAAAGTGCTTGACTCGAGTATAAGTCGAGGGGGGCACTTTCAGCACAAAAAAATGTGCTGAAAAATTCGACTTATACTCGAGTATATACGGTAAGTAGAGATGGTTCGCTTTAAATGGTGATGAACAAAAAGTTTTTATATTTCCCTAATAGTTTGTTGCTCAAGCAGCTAAAAGACGGAAAGTGCCATCTTTAGTTTGCTGGTGATTGCTTTAATAAATTGGATCATTTTGCACTCTGCTGCTTCAGGCACAACCCTGCTTCGTTTTGATGCTCTGACCTCCACATTTGCATTCACCTGGTTAGCTAGTAGGCTTAAGTCGGACGACATGGAAAGACTGCACCCCTTCTTCGCACCGCAGGTCATGAATACCCCTCAGTGGATCCCCTTACTCATATAGCGATCATCAGGCACAAAGGGACAGGCCTGCACACACTGCTCACAGGCCATGATGAAGTTAATTAAGTTTCCTTAGGAAACTCTGCTTCAGGTACTTTGGCCCGCAGTCGCTACTCCTCCGAGTCCCTCCTTAACCACTCCCGTAGCCCACATTCCTCCTTTTTAACTAGGGGGGAATTTTGGACTTCTATGTCAGAGTTTATGGGGTAGGTCTCGGCACTGCTTGAGACCACGGGATGCAAAAGGCATGAGTGTTATCAGGCTGTGGCGTCCCCTTCGGAGTCATCTTACCTAGCCATTGCAAAAGGATTGATCCCCCATGAAGAGGGAAAGGAACATGAAGAAATTGAGAAAAAATCGAAGGCGCCTTTCACACGGACGGCTGTTCTGCCGCAGGTAAAAGCATATAATATGTTCTGTGAAATTCAAGACTCCAGGCACTGCGATCAGCTACATTTGTACAGTTAGATTACCTGCGTTTAGCTGCGTTTACGTGTGGTTGCGTTTAGCTGCGTTTGGAACATTCTTGACATTTCTGATGTGCTTCCTGTTGCTTTTCTTTCTTTTTTGCCGCTGCTATCCGCAGGAGAAATAGTACACTGCGATTGCCTGCAGTTATGTGCAGATAGCTGCGCTAAATCGCTCCTGGACGCAGTCAATTCTATTTTTTCTATCCGCACAGAACCGCATGTAACTAAATCGCAGCTAAACGCAGTGTGTGAATGGGGCCATAGGAAAGCATTGTGTTCATTTAGCTGCGGTAGAAAACTAGAAAATCCGCAGCTAAAAGCACCATTCTATCCGTCCGTGTGAAAGGGGCCTAAGGAATCCTCCAGGGAAATGAATGAATGGTCTGTCTTGACGCAACATGCTGTGAACAGATAGTGTGAACAGGCTATGAACCATTAAGTTAGGGACTCTCAGATCCCAGTAACAATGAACAGTACTTTTGCATTCTATGTTTTATAATTAAAGTGGTTCTAAAGGCATAAGGTTTTTTTTACCTTGATGCCTTTTATGCATCACGATAAAAAAAAACAGCAGTTTCTGCTGTTTGTGCTGGGCGAGCAGCACTTTCAGTTTGTGGCTCTTCTTTTTGGCCTGTTCATAGTTCCCTGGGTCTTTTTTAGGTTTTAGCTTGGTTAGTTCTTGCTCTGCTGAGCTTACAGGGAATCCACATTGTGGGGTATCTGGGCAATTTCCTCTTGAAGCAGCATGCCACCCACGCAGTTTTTGCCAATGTATGGCAGAACTTTAGGTGGATTCTCAATGTCCAGACATCTGTGTTCTATCCAACGCTTGGAGTACCTGGGCCTAGTCCTGAACACAACCTAGGCCTGGATGTTTTTTCCCCATGAATCAATGTTAATCTCAATCTCTTGACTTGCCCATGCTCTGGTCTGCTAAGGCCAGGTTATTGCTAGCCTGGTGGCTGACCAGGGATGGAGACAGGCCAAGGGACTTGGTTATAAAGGGAATCCAGACTTCCCATCATCAATGAAAGGCAATTTGCCTGTCCCCTCAGCAGAGGACCAACTGGCTTCATGGATGTCTGAAAAGGGTTCAGTCAGAAAATGCGAAGCTAGTGGCTTAAATAAACCATAAGGGTGTCCTCAGAGCTGTGTGGCCTTTGAGGAGTGGACTTAATTTTTGGTTGGGCAGAAAGAATTTTCCCAGCCTTGTTTTAGGTTCCCGTTGCCAGAGTGGATAACTGGCAGGCAGGCTTCCGCAGCCATCAGTGCCTGGACGCAGGGGAAATTGCTTTTCACCCCAAAGTGTTCCAAGACACTGTTGGAGGATGCTGAATGTGGTTCTTGTAGCATCCTACTCCAACAACAAGGTGGATAGGTTCATGGTCAGGTTCAGGGATCCCGATGGCCTTCTCAGTGGATGCACTGATGTCTGTGGGATTATCTTTTCTAGGTCTTCCCTTCAGTATGGATTCTTCCTTGGTTTCCAAGGTTTTAGGTGTAGGGTGATTTTGGTTGGCACTAGAGCGGCACAATTAATTGTTAAAAAATCGTGATCTCGATTCACCTCCCCTGACGATCTCTGTTGCAGAGGTTGCCGATTCTTTCATATAACAAGTGGAGAGACTATCTGCTCACTCAGCTGTCAAAAGAAAGCATCAGGGCATTCTGCCAAGTCTTTAACTTGATACATTTTAACTAAGCTTCCTTCTTAGATCAAAGGGAAAGAACTTCTGTGTAAATAAATAAGTGGGACAGTCTGCCAAGTTTTCAAGAACTTGTAAATGCAGGACGTTTAACCACTTAAAGTCTAAATCCTTTTTCTGACACTTCTTTCTTAAGTTAAAATCAGTATTTTTTGCTAGAAAATTACTTGGAACCCCCAAACATTATATATATTTTAGCAGAGACCCTAGGGAATAAAATGGCAATTGCTGCAATATTTTATGTCACACTGTATTTGCCCAGTGGTCTTTCAAATGCAATTTTTTGGGAAAAAATACACTTGAATGAATAAAAAAAAAACAGAAAAAGTAAAGT
This sequence comes from Lithobates clamitans, assembly GCA_037952925.1. NCBI lineage: Eukaryota > Metazoa > Chordata > Amphibia > Anura > Ranidae > Lithobates > Lithobates clamitans. Next base: position 2,539,541 of record JBBGZY010001071.1, on the reverse strand, counting down.
TAGCCCAGTTTTTTTTTGTTTGTTTTAATGTGAAAGATGATGTTAGGCTGCGAGAATCGTGAGAGAATCGTGATCTATCTTCTAAGCAAAATCGTGATTCTCATTTTAGCCAGAATCGTGCAGCTCTAGTTGGCACCAAACTGACTATTGAAGACCAGTTAACTCCGTGGAAGGTCTATCATTACACTCGGAAGGCTTTCATAACATGGTTAGAGAAGCAAAAATTCTATGTGAGATCTTACCCTGTGGGATGTGTCCTGACTTTTCTCCAGTCTGGTCTGGATCAGCACTTGGGCTTGAGTACCCTTAACAGTCAACTTTCAGCCTTGGCTATTTTCTTACTAAGACACGTATCCACTCTCAAACAAGGACTTTTTTAAGGGGGGTAGCTCACATAGCTCTCCCCATTTGATCCCTGGTGTTGCCGTGGGATCCTAATCTGGTCCTGTCAACTCTTCAGACGCCTCCCTTGAACCCATTTGGGAAATTCCCTTGGTTGACCTTACTCTTAAGGTTGATTACCTCGCAGCAAGACATGGCTCAGAACTGGCAGTTTGGTCTTGTAAACAGCTTGTCCTTGTTCTCTATAAAAACGGGATTGTGTGGTTTTGAGACCTAAGGCTTTCTATTTTTCTGAGGTGGTCTCATTTCTTCACCTGAATCAGGGCATCATCCTTCCTGCTTTGCCTGGCTATGAAGCATCCCAAAGAAACTTCTCTTCACTGTTTGAATATAGTGAAAGCAGTGCAGGTTTACCTCTTGGTAACTGCTGCTAGCCAAAGCTTTTTGTCCTTTCAACAGGCTCTCACAAAGGGTGCCATTTGTCTCATTCCACTATGGGTGGATTAGGCATTTTATCTCTAAATGTTTTTGCATTAAAGGGCAAGGTTTCCTCCCTTTACTATTAACCACTTAAGGACCGCCTCACGCCGATGTACGTCGGCAAGGCGGCACGGGCAGGCAAAATCACGTACATGTACGTGATTTGCCTCCCGCGGGTGGGGGGTCCGATCGGACCGCCGCCCGAGGCGGTCCCGTTTTGTCCCCCGGCGATCGGAGACGAGGGGGAGGCCATCCGATCGTGGCCCCCCCCTCGCGATCGCCGCCGGCCAATAGGAACACTCCTTTGCTGCTGTATGCTAAACAGCAGCAAAGGAAGTGATGTCATCTCCCCTCGGGTCGGTAGTTTCCGTTCCGGCCCGAGGAGAGACGACATGTGAGTGAGTGCACCAACACTACACACACAGTAGAACATGCCAGGCACACTAAACACCCCGATCCCCCCCCCGATCGCCCCCCGATCCCCCCCGATCACCCCCCCCCCTGTCACAAACTGACACCAGCCGTTTTTTTTTTTTTTTTTTTTTTCTGATTACTGCTGTGTCAGTTTGTGACAGTTACAGTGTTAGCACAGTTACTGTTACCCCCCTGTAGGTCTAGGGTACCCCCCTAACCCCCCCCTAATAAAGTTTTAACCCCTTGATGACCCCCTGTCACCAGTGTCGCTAAGCGATCATTTTTCTGATCGCTGTATTAGTGTCGCTGGTGACGCTAGTTAGTGAGGTAAATATTTAGGTTCGCCGTCAGCGTTTTATAGCGTCAGGGACCCCCATATACTATCTAATAAATGTTTTAACCCCTTGATTGCCCCCTAGTTAACCCTTTCACCACTGATCACCGTATAACCGATACGGTTGACGCTGGTTAGTTTGTTTATTTTTTATAGTGTCAGGGCACCCGCCGTTTATTACCGAATAAAGGTTTAGCCCCCCTCGATCGCCCGGCGGTGATATGCGTCGCCCCAGGCAGCGTCAGATTAGCGCCAGTACCGCTAACACCCACGCACGCAGCATACACCTCCCTTAGTGGTATAGTATCTGAACGGATCAATATCTGATCCGATCAAATCTATACTAGCGTCCCCAGCAGTTTAGGGTTCCCAAAAACGCAGTGTTAGCGGGATCAGCCCAGATACCTGCTAGCACCTGCGTTTTGTGCCTCCGCCCAGCCCACCCAAGTGCAGTATCGATCGATCACTGTCACAAAACACTAAACGCATAACTGCAGCGTTCGCAGCGTCAGGCCTGATCCCTGCGATTGCTAACAGTTTTTTTGGTAGCATTTTGGTGAACTGGCAAGCACCAGCCCCAGGCAGCGTCAGGTTAGCGCCAGTAGCGCTAACACCCACGCACGCACCGTACACCTCCCTTAGTGGTATAGTATCTGAACGGATCAATATCTGATCCGATCAGATCTATACTAGCGTCACCAGCAGTTTAGGGTTCCCAAAAACGCAGTGTTAGCGGGATCAGCCCAGATACCTGCTAGCACCTGCGTTTTGCCCCTCCGCCCGGCCCAGCCCACCCAAGTGCAGTATCGATCGATCACTGTCACTTACAAAAGACTAAACGCATAACTGCAGCGTTCGCAGAGTCAGGCCGGATCCCTGCGATCGCTAACAGTTTTTTTGGTAGCGTTTTGGGGAACTGGCAAGCACCAGCGGCGTAGTACACCCCGGTCGTAGTCAAACCAGCACTGCAGTAACACGTGGTGACGTGGCGAGTCCCATAAGTGCAGTTCAAGCTGGTGAGGTGGCAAGCACAAGTAGTGTCCCGCTGCCACCAAGAAGACAAACACAGGCCCGTCGTGCCCATAGTGCCCTTCCTGCTGCATTCGCCAATCCTAATTGGGAACCCACCGCTTCTGCAGCACCCGTACTTCCCCCATTCACATCCCCAACCAAATGCAGTCGGCTGCATGAGAGGCATTTATATGTCCTCCCGAGTACCCCTACCCAGCGAACCCCCCCAAAAAGATGTCGTGTCTGCAGCAAGCGCGGATATAGGCGTGACACCCGCTATTATTGTCCCTCCTGTCCTGACAATCCTGGTCTTTGCATTGGTGAATGTTTTGAACGCTACTATACACTAGTTGAGTAATAGCGTAGGGTACAGCATTGCACAGACTAGGCACACTTTCACAGGGTCTCCCAAGATGCCATCACATTTTGAGAGACCCGAACCTGGAACCGGTTACCGTTATAAAAGTTAGTTACAAAAAAAGTGTAAAAAAAAAAAAATATATGAAATAAAAAAAAATAGTTGTCGTTTTATTGTTCTCTCTCTCTCTATTCTCTCTCTCTATTGTTCTGCTCTTTTTTTACTGTATTCTATTCTGCAATGTTTTATTGTTATTGTTATTGTTATTGTTATTATGTTTTATCATGTTTGTTTTTCAGGTATGTAATTATTTATACTTTACTGTTTACTGTTTATTGTTAACCATTGTTAACCATTTTTTTGTCTTCAGGTACGCCATTCACGACTTTGAGTGGTTATACCAGAATGATGCCTGCAGGTTTAGGTATCATCTTGGTATCATTCTTTTCAGCCAGCGGTCGGCTTTCATGTAAAAGCAATCCTAGCGGCTAATTAGCCTCTAGACTGCTTTTACAAGCCGTGGGAGGGAATGCCCCCCCCCCCACCGTCTTTCGTGTTTTTCTCTGGCTCTCCTGTCTCAACAGGGAACCTGAGAATGCAGCCGGTGATTCAGCCAGCTGACCATAGAGCTGATCAGAGACCAGAGTGGCTCCAAACTTCTCTATGGCCTAAGAAACCGGAAGCTACGAGCATTTCATGACTTAGATTTCGCCGGATGTAAATAGCGCCATTGGGAAATTGGGGAAGCATTTTATCACACCGATCTTGGTGTGGTCAGATGCTTTGAGGGCAGAGGAGAGATCTAGGGTCTAATAGACCCCAATTTTTTCAAAAAAGAGTACCTGTCACTACCTATTGCTATCATAGGGGATATTTACATTCCCCGAGATAACAATAAAAATGATTAAAAAAAAAAATATGAAAGGAACAGTTTAAAAGTAAGATTAAAAAAGCAAAAAAATAATAAAGAAAAAAAAAAAAAAAGAAGCACCCCTGTCGCCCCCTGCTCTCGCGCTAAGCGGCGGTCTGTCGTCAAACGTAAACAGCAATTGCACCATGCATGTGAGGTATCACCGCGCAGGCCAGATCGAATGCAGTAATTTTTCCAGTAGACCTCCTCTGTAAATCTAAAGTGGTAACCTGTAAAGGCTTTTAAAGGCTTTTAAACATGTATTTATTTTGTTGCCACTGCACGTTTGTGCGCAATTTTAAAGCATGTCATGTTTGGTATCCATGTACTCGGCCTAAGATCATCTTTTTTATTTCATCAAACATTTGGGCAATATAGCGTGTTTTAGTGCATTAAAATTTAAAAAAGTGTGTTTTTTCCCCAAAAAATGCGTTTGAAAAATCGCTGCGCAATTACTGTGTGAAAAAAAAAAATGAAACACCCACCATTTTAATCTGTAGGGCATTTGCTTTAAAAAAATATATAATGTTTGGGGGTTCAAAGTAATTTTTTTGCAAAAAAAAAATAACTTTTTCATGTAAACAATAAGTGTCAGAAAGGGCTTTGTCTTCAAGTGGTTAGAAGAGTGGGTGATGTGTGACATAAGCTTCTAAATGTTGTGCATAAAATGCCAGGACAGTTCAAAACCCCCCCAAATGACCCCATTTTGGAAAGTAGACACCCCAAGCTATTTGCTGAGAGGCATGTCGAGTCCATGGAATATTTTATATTGCGACACAAGTTGCGGGAAAGAGACAAATTTTTTTTTTTTTTTTTTTTTTTTGCACAAAGTTGTCACTAAATGATATATTGCTCAAACATGCCATGGAAATATGTGAAATTACACCCCAAAATACATTCTGCTGCTTCTCCTGAGTACGGGGATACCACATGTGTGAGACTTTTTGGGAGCCTAGCCGCGTACGGGACCCCGAAAACCAAGCACCGCCTTCAGGCTTTCTAAGGGCGTGAATTTTTGATTTCACTCTTCACTGCCTATCACAGTTTCGGAGGCCATGGAATGCCCAGGTGGCACAAAACCCCCCCAAATGACCCCATTTTGGAAAGTAGACACCCCAAGCTATTTGCTGAGAGGTATAGTGAGTATTTTGCAGACCTCACTTTTTGTCACAAAGTTTTGAAAATTGAAAAAAGAAAAAAAAAAATGTTTTTTCTTGTCTTTCTTCATTTTCAAAAACAAATGAGAGCTGCAAAATACTCACCATGCCTCTCAGCAAATAGCTTGGGGTGTCTACTTTCCAAAATGGGGTCATTTGGGGGGGGTTTGTGCCACCTGGGCATTCCATGGCCTCCGAAACTGTGATTGGCAGTAAAGAGTGAAATCAAAAATTTTCACCCTTAGAAATCCTGAAGGCAGTGATTGGTTTTCGGGGTCCCGTACGCGGCTAGGCTCCCAAAAAGTCCCACACATGTGGTATCCCCATACTCAGGAGAAGCAGCTAAATGTATTTTGGGGTGCAATTTCACATAGGCCCATGGCCTGTGTGAGCAATATATCATTTAGTGACAACTTTTTGTAAATATTTTTTTTTTTTTTTGTCATTTTTCAATCACTTGGGACAAAAAAAATAAATATTCAATGGGTTCAACATGCCTCTCAGCAATTTCCTTGGGGTGTCTACTTTCCAAAATGGGGTCATTTGGGGGGGTTTTGTACTGCCCTGCCATTTTAGCACCTCAAGAAATGACATAGGCAGTCATAAACTAAAAGCTGTGTAAATTACAGAAAATGTACCCTAGTTTGTAGACGCTATAACTTTTGCGCAAACCAATAAATATACGCTTATTGACATTTTTTTTACCAAAGACATGTGGCCGAATACATTTTGGCCTAAATGTATGACTAAAATTTAGTTTATTGGATTTTTTTTATAACAAAAAGTAGAAAATATCATTTTTTTTCAAAATTTTCGGTCTTTTTCCGTTTATAGCGCAAAAAATAAAAACCGCAGAGGTGATCAAATACCATCAAAAGAAAGCTCTATTTGTGGGAAGAAAAGGACGCAAATTTCGTTTGGGTACAGCATTGCATGACCGCGCAATTAGCAGTTAAAGCGACGCAGTGCCAAATTGGAAAAAGACCTCTGGTCCTTAGGCAGCATAATGGTCCGGGGCTCAAGTGGTTAAGGTTCACTAGACTTGTTCAATCAATACCTAAAACTGGATGCACAAATTTCTTTAGATTTTTTTTCCTTTAGAGTTACTAAAACTATATAATATGAGGTCATACCTAAACACTTTCAATTTGTATGGAATCAGGCAGGCCCTTGCACTACATAGTTGAGGTTAGATCTAAAGGAAATTGAACAATAAAAGTTGTATAGTGTGTATCCAGCTTTAGAAACAGGTGTCTGTTTCTCAAATTTGCAAGGCTGCCACTTTGTCCTCGATTCACACATTTGTCAAGTGCATCAGGTGGATGTCCCAGCCTCTGCCGACACCAGTCCGTATGGTGTTTCAAGCCCCATTTTGTGTTTGCTACCTGTTTCCCTTTGGGGCTTGTTGGAATTGTACTATTTTGCCCACCCGTCTGTTATATTGTTTTGGAATGTCCCAGCGTTTATGATTAAAGCTATGATTATCCTGTACTGTGTGATTAAGAAATAAGGATTTTTACTTGTCTGGAAAATCCTTTTCATGCAGTAGAGCCTAGGACAGAGGCCATCCACTTCTCTGTCCTGGCAATTGCTCTTATTGCTTGCTCTTAAACTGAGGACTGATGGGAGTGGAAGGGGCTGTTCCACAATTCTGTTTCCCCATGTTCACTTCAGTCGCCTGAATATAACTAAGAGTCTATGATTAAAGGAGCCTATGCTCTGTACTATTTTTCTTTTGTGTTTTCTTAATTTATTCTCTGCAGCCTGGAATCTGCTAGATTTGACTGTACTTCACAGTCGGGGGTCATTGACTTTATAAGTCTCTAGACATGCCTTTTTTTCCCCCTTTTGTGTGTGGTGCCTCAGCAGCCAACAGAAAGTAGCCCTATTTGAATATAGTGGTTATGTCAAACCTCTTATGCCCCGTACACACGATCGGACATTGATCGAACATTCTGACAGCAAAATCCATTGATTTTTTTCGACGGATGTTGGCTCAAACTTGTCTTGCATACACACACGGTCACACAAAGTTGTTGGAATTTCCGAACGTCAAGAATGCGGTGACATACAACACGTACGACGAGCTGAGAAAAATGAAGTTCAATAGCCAGTGCGGCTCTTCTGCTTGATTCCGAGCATGCGTGGCACTTTGTACGTCGCAATTGTGTACACACGATCAGAATTTGCGCAAACAGATTTTGTTGTCGGAAAATGTGAGAACCAGATCTCAAATTTTGTTCGACGGAAATTCAGATGGAAACTGTCCGATGGAGCCTACACACAGTTGGAATTTCCGACAACAAGCTCCGATCGCACATGTTACGTCGGAAAGTTCGACCGTGTGTACGCGGCATTAGAAGTCGGAGGCCGAGGTGAAGCCAGAATGTGGCTGAATTTGGAAGGTCCTAGACTGCACCGTGTACAATCTGTTTTAAAAGTAAACCTACTTTCAGGGAGCTTGCCATTCCCTCATTTCAGCAGTACAGTACTGTTTAGTGATGCCTTGCTCTTTCCCAATGTGTTTTGGTTAAAAATCTTTCTATTGGTTCTCCCACCCCCCCTGCTATGTAGCATGCCCCCAAACAGACCCCAGTTGTTAGCATTACTCTCTAATTCATATCTTTAGAACCAGTTGCCGTCTGTGCCCTGTGGCATGGTCATCCAGTAAAAGGAAAAAAAAAAATCGAAACTAAATACTGCCTGGATTAGCAGAGGTCTGGGCAGTGGGATGTTTGCCTGCTTTGCATCTGACGTCTGTTTAGGGGAATGCTACATAGGAAGGGGTGGGAGAATCCTATGCAATGTTTTAAATGGAAACTGCCACACAAACCGTCTTGTAATTTGTATTTGTCTTTTCTTTGCAATCATGGCAAAAGGGGTCATTTTATAGAAAAACCTTTAAAGGGTAACTCCACTTTCGTGGGGAATAAAATAGCAAATAAAAAAATATGGCACAACTCCTATTGCAGTTGAATGTTATTAAAAAATACCTTTCCTTTTCAATCTGCAGCACTGTAATTTTCTGAAAATGCAGTGGACTATGGCTACCTGGAGGTGTTCTGTACACAGAATGTGTACAGAATGCCTCCCAGAAACATCATTTCCTGCTTGTGTGATTGGCTCACTGATTTTCCCAGAAGTCTGCACTTAGAAACAGTCAGATTTTAGGCATCCCCTGCAACAAAAATGTCATGTTTTTGGTGATATACTCCCAATAGGAACACGTCTAAAGGGATGCAGGCCCAGCAGCTTTCCTCATTTAGTGCCCTGCAGCTGATTGATAATCAGAATAACAAAAGGTAGTAATCTGCAACAAAGTTTGTTAAAATCCCTGCAATGTACATAGATCACACAGAGGGGAATGTTTTTCTTTCCCAAAAAAAAAGTGGGGTTATGCTTTAAGAATTTTCATCCTTCTGCTTTTATAGCATAACTGAGCGCTAGATAGTAAAACCCCTACCTGCATAATCATTTTGCTTAAAATACATATTCACTACAATATGAAAAAATCCCCCAGCCTCCTTAAAATACAGAGCTTTCCACCCCCTTCCCCCTCAGGTCAGTGCTAACAGTACCACGGCCGGTCTCCCATACTGTCTGCAGTCGGGTGGTAAAAATCTAGATCCAAACTGCATGTGCCTGCACACTAACCCTAGGCTTCAATCGTATGTACCTGTATGATAAAAAAAGTACCATTTAGGTTTTTGGGACAGTATTGCACAGGCATGGGATTGTTGGATATAGACTTTTACAGCTTGTGCTGCATACAGAAAGGCAGGCTGCAGTTGTCAGATTAGGTAAATATGGACAGGGGAAGGAGTTGGAGGGATGGAAAGAGCTCTGTTTATTGTGGAAGCTGAGAACATGTTCTTTAAATATATCTAATTCTAAATACTAAAACTGTGGATATTCCTATACCAACGATCACTATAGGATTGTAGCCTCACATCAGTCCTGTATTTCTTAATATGCCCTTAACTACTAAGAAGATTCCATAGGTTCATTAAGCTTTTAATTAAAGCAGTCTTGTTCAAAAAGTGAGACAGGAACACATTTTAGGTAATACAGGTTGTTAATTATAGTTAGTATGAGAGAATTTCACATGATGGCAATATGTATATTTATAGTAACATCTAATATGTAATCATCTTGTTGCTATGCAGTCTTGCCAGCAGTATATCTAAAAGAATAAGATTACAGAAGCTAATTACCAGCTACAGCAGGAGCTTCTTTTCCAGTCTTACAGATATACTGTATAAAATCCTTCATATAGAATGCCATCATTGCAAATTAAGAGATGTTTTCTAATGAAGCACAGATGGCATTATTCTTTTGTGTGTTAGTTATCTGGCTGTCCCTCATTCACAGGGAATGTTGCATGTTTTGGTTTTAAAGGTTCAGTCCTTGCAAAACTGTCAATTTCTTAAAGTGGTTCTAAAGGCGGCAGGTTTCTTACCTCAATGCTTTCCATGCATTGAGGTAAAACACCTGGGTGCAGCTCCCCTCCAGTCCCCCCTTATACTTACCTGAGCCCCATCTCGATCCAGTGATGTGCATAGGAGCAGCGCCTCTCCCAGGTTTCTCTTTCCTCGTGGGCTCACAGTAGCGGGAGCCATTGGCTGTTGCTGACTATCACAGCTAGTGACTCAGTGAGGAGAGAGCAGGGGGCAGGGCTGGGCTAGACAATGTCCATTTTCAGGAGCGCTGCTAGGGAGCGAGCCTGCTCTAGTGCCCCTTTAGCAAGAGGCACCCGGCAGGGGGACGGAGCCAGGGCCACCAGCGGGAGACTCAAAAAGAATAGGATTGGGGCTGCTATGTCCAAAACCATTGCACAGAGCAGGCAAGTATAACATGTTTGTTGTTTTTTCTAAATGCCAACCTTTACTTTACCAAACTTTAAATCTTTAGTTTTCAGAAAAAATGACCATTATTTGGCCGTAATTTGCACAACACCTATGGTTTTTTTTTTTTTTTTTTTTAAGTTCACACATTATGACATCCAAAGATTAAAGAAACCACTCTCTGTGCTACATCCACAAAAGAAAAGTACAAGATACAAGTCTTTTGCAATTCAGTTCACTCCACGTAGATAGGGCTGTAGTTCCTTTTTATATTATTAACAATCCTTACAGGCCTGACTTTTATATTCTTTGAAATCGAGTAGCCAATTGTTATTCTAAGTTCCAACCTCACAGTCATTTTATGGAGATACCTGCCAGCATTGCACAGGTATCCTCTTCCCTGCTAGAGCTTCTGTTAGTACAAAATCCTATTCTATGTCTGCAGTCCATCAAATTATTTTTGCAGAGTATTTCTCATCACCTATAGTTCACAATATATAGCCATGAGCTGTATCCGTAATAACAAGCCCATGCCACAAGATTGCGGTAGAACTTTTGCACCAGAACATACACATGTATACAGTATGAGATTGATTTGTGCAGATATCAAATCAGATTGCTCAGAATCAGAATTGCAACAGATAGATTTAGCAAAATTTGAGCATAATGTAGCCATGCATCCATAGATATATATATATATATATATATATATATATATCTATCTATCTATATCTATCATGATAAATAGTGGTATAAAATAATCAACAGATAAGACTATAATATCACACTAAAAACAGCGCTAATGTTGAGCTGAAATGAATATGCATGTGGCCAACTTCACATAAAAGTCCTTTGAGAGTGGTGAGTAGTTCAAAGAGTAGTTCATAAAGTGTTCATAGGTTATCATAGTATAGAAACTCAGTGTGCACCTTCCACCGGTCAATCCAATTCCACCATGTGAGAACACACTCCCCTCAGGGGGTTAAACTCACCAGAGCTAAGTAATAATGAGCCTCCAAGGAAAGCAACATTCAAGCCACAAGCCACTGCCAGCACCACTCCGGAGGATTCACAGATGATCAGAGCTCAGAAATGGACCAACAACAGAAAAGCGCACATAGCGTAATCCTATTTATTGATTAAAAGCCCATCACATCACACAAAGAACCCCCCTTCAATAAATATCTACGTACATCAACACTGCAATCAACAGAGCACATCAGAGGAAGCGTTTACACCGTGCACTTCACCATAACAGACATCAGCCGGCTCAGCTTCCCAAGGAGCGATCTCTACTTCCTGGTTGTGAGTCACGCTGTGGTGGAGCGCAAACGTCACCTCCGGCGTCGTGTAGGCCACGCCCTGACGCGTTTTGTCATATCCTGACTTCAACAGGGGGCCCTTCCGGCGTCATGTAGGCCACGCACTGACGCGTTTCGTCATATCCTGACTTCAACAAAGGGCCCTCTGTTGAAGTCAGGATATGACGAAACGCATCAGTGCGTGGCCTACACGACGCCGGAAGTGACGTTTGCGCTCCACCACAGCGTGACTCACAACCAGGAAGTAAAGATCGCTCCTTGGGAAGCTGAGCCGGCTGATGTCTGTTATGGTGAAGTGCACGATGTAAACGCTTCCTCTGATGTGCTCTGTTGATTGCAGTGTTGATGTACGTATATTTATTGAAGGGGGGTTCTTTGTGTGATGTGATGGGCTTTAATCAATAAATAGGATTACGCTATGTGCGCTTTTCTTTTGTTGTTGGTTCATTTCTGAGCTTTGATCATCTGTGAATCCTCCGGAGTGGTGCTGGCAGTGGCTTGTGGCTTGGATGCTTCTTTCCTTGGAGGCTCATTATTACTTAGCTCTGGTGAGTTTAACCCCCTGAGGGGAGTGTGTTCTCACATGGTGGAATTGGATTGACCGGTGGAAGGTGCACACTGAGTTTCTATACTATGATTACCTATGAACACTTTCTGAACTACTCTTTGAACTACTCGCCACTCTCAAAGGACTTTTATGTGAAGTTGGCCACATGCATATTTATTTCAGCTCAACATTAGCGCTGTTTTTAGTGTGATATTATAGTCTTATCTGTTGATTATTTTATACCACTATTTATCATGATTTATCCATATTTTTAAACGGCTGCTTTTTTACTATTTGGGTTGTGTACCTTTTGTGTCAGCAAATTGGTGTTATTTCTATCTTATCTTTATTGTATTCCTGCTTCAGAACAGCATCTTTTCCTGGCGTTGAGTGGTGTACTTTTGGGCCAGTAAGAACACCTTTTTTTACATATATATATTGACTGTTCCTTAACCACTTCAATACCAGGCACTTATGCACCTTCCCGCCCAGACCAATTTTCAGCTTTCAGCGCTCTCACACTTTGAATGACAATTACTCAGTCATGCTACCCTGTATCCAAACAAAATGTTTATCATTTTCTTCTCACAAATAGAGCTTTCTTTTGGTGGTATTTAATCACCACTTGCTTTTTTATTTTTTGCGATATAAGTGAACAAACAGCGAACATTTTGAAAAAACACACCTTTTTTTAGTTTCTATTGTAAAATTTTGCAAATAAGTCATTTTTCTTAATAAATTTGTGCCAAAATGTATACTGCTACATATCTTTAGTAAAAATAACCCAAATTAGTGTATATTATTCGGTCTTTGTGAAAGTTATAGAGTCTACAAACTATGGTGCCAATCACTAAAAAGTTGTAATTTCTTCCCACAATTCTTGGGAAAATTAAGATTTTTTTTTTTTTTTTACACAAACTGGTCATATTAACAGGTTATCTCTCACAGCATATGCATAATTGCAACTACACCCCAAAATACATTCTGCTACTCCTCCTGAGTATAGTGATACCACATGTCTGAGACTTTTACACATACAAAGGCCAACATTGAAGTAGCACTACAAGGCGTTCTACAAGCATAAATTGCACATATCCTTTCTCAACCACCTATTACACATTTGAAGGCCCTGGAGCACCAGAACAATGAAATTATCCACAAAATGAACCCATTTTGGAAAGCACACACCCCAACATATAATCTGTGAGGCATAATGAGTCTTTTAAATGATTCATTTTTTTCCAGAAGGTTTTGGAAAAAGTGGAAAAAAAATGAAAATGCATTTTTTTTTTTACACAAAGTTGTCCATTTATAAGATATTTCTAACACATAGCATGTACGTAGCAAAAATGACACCCCAAAATGCATTCCTCTACTCCTGAGAATGGCGATACCAAATGTGTGAGACTTTTACACAGCCTGGCCACATACAGAGGCCCAAAATCCAAGTAGCACCTCCAGGCATTCTAGCAGCATTAATTACACATATCATTTTCTAACTAACGATCACATTTTTGAAGGCCCTTCATATTTCTAAAACATAGCAGGTACATACCAAATAACAAAAGATTACCTGTGGTTTTAAAAGTGCAGTGGTCCACAGAGGAGAGCATCGTTCCAGACAGCAGGCAGGAATGAGGTCAGCAAAAGCAATCATCCAGGCAGCAGGGAGGAATACTGTCCATAGTTCGTAGAGGCAGCAGGCAGATATATGGTCAACACAGCCAAAGTATTGGTCCAAACAGCTGGAAGAAACATGGTCCATAATGTCATGGGTCATTACAGGCAGCAATATGGTCAGCACAGCCAAAGTATTGATCCAGGCAGCGGGAAGGACCATCAAGCTTAGGGCCAGGGGGACAGGGGTAGAGGCCTCTCCCACCCAAATCGCTTTGAAGCCTCTGGGCAACCAGACCCTGTTCTGGGAGCACAGTAAACAAAAAAATGGTTTTCTCTGCTTAGAATACTATTCTGAAGCCCCTCACATATGTGAGACCCCTGTGTACTAAAGTAGATGGCCAAAAGTTCAGTCCAAGTGGCAGGCAAAAACATGGTTGATTAACAGGCCAAGGTGGGTGCACGTGGAAGTCAGAAACGTGGTTTAAATCGGCAGGCAGAGGCATCGTTGGTAAACAGGCTGAGGTTGGTGCACGTGGACATCAGAAACGTGGTTTAAATCGGCAAGCAAAGACATTGTTGGTAAACAGGCCAGGGTCAGTTAATTACCATGGTAGCAGGAAAATGGGGAAATGGCAGTCTGGTAATAATAAAGGGAACTAATATTGGATGGATGTATGATATTTTTTGAAGCAATCTCTGATGCACAGGCTAGGTTGGGAGGGACATTGGGGACAATAATAGCTGGAATCTCTTCTTACTCCTCTGCTGCATACACAGCATTTCTTTTGGCGTCTTCTTCCAGATTCTGGGAGGGGGGATGCTATAGGGAAAGTGTTGCTCGTGAAGTCGACTCACACTATCAGAGCGAATGCTTCCTGGGGCGGGACCTTGTTGGTAAATGAGGACAGTGACGATATCTTAAATATACTTGAGGTAGGTGATTTGTTGGTTTTGAGTTGCTTTTTGGTAGCAGACAAACGAATAAAAAAGGGCCATGTGAAATAGGTGAAACACAACTTTCTTGTACCAATAACGGGACTTTCTGGTTGATAAATAGGGCTGTAGCATCTGATCGTTTAAATCCACCCTCCCAAATACATATTATAGTCTTGGACACATTCGGCTTTACAATGTGGCCGCGTCTTCTTTGGATCTTCACCACAGTGTCATTGTGGATGGTAGAGAGGATGTGGACATCTTTCTTGTCCCTCCACTTCATGGCCAACAACACCTCGTTCCTCATGAATGCCGATTCTCCATTTTGCAATTTTTTTTGTCAACAGATTTTGTGGGAATCCCTTACGTTTTTTTATTAAGGTACCACAGGCCGGAGTTTTTTTACTGTAAAGATGACGAAAAAGGGGCAGGCTGGTATAATAGTTGTTGACATGTAAATGGTATCCTTTTTCAAACAGGGGGTATGCCAGCTCCCAGACAATTTTTCCACTGGTTCCAATATATGTGGGGCAGTCACAGGGCTGCAGCTGGGAGTCTTTGCCTTCGTAGATCCGGAATGTGAAGATGTATCCAGTGGCTCGTTCACATAATTTATTTAATTTCAGCCCATACCTGGCTCTCTTGTTTGGTATATACTGCTTGAAGTGCAGTCGGCCAGTGAAATGTATGAGGGACTCGTCCACACAAATTTTTTGGTCTGGAATGAAAACTTCTCTAAATCGCTGGGAAAAGGAATTGATTAGGGGGCGTACCTTGTACAATTTGTCGTGGTTGGGATGATCTCAGGGAGGGCACTGTGAATTGTCATTGAAGTGGAGAAAACGCATAATCATGTCGTATCTTATCCTGGAAATGACAGCGGAATATATGGGCATGTGTTGGATGGGGTTGGTGAACCAATAAGCATGGACTTCGTTCTTTTTTGTAAGTCCCATATTGAAAGTAAGGCCCAAAAACAATTTAAATTCATCCAGCGTGACACATCGCCACTGGAACATGCGGGCGTAGGAAGAATTGGGGTTGGCAGCAATAAATTGGGATGCATACAAATTAGTTTGATCCACCATATTCTGCAGAAAATCTTGTGGGAAAAATAATCGAATTGAGAAAAATTTGTAGTGTCGGGCTGCACACCTGGCTGTGCGGTGAAAAGGGGGGGATGATAGCGTATCCTGAGTTGGCAGGCAACCATAAGGGTTTTGCCAGGGCATCGGGAAGGTAGGACTGGGGATGGATTCTTCGGGTTGGGCGTGTATTTCCAGTACTTGTACTGGGCTCCTCTTCCTGGGGTCTGGCGCTGCTGGTGGTGTGCAGATCTCCTGATCTTGGTCCTGATCTCATTCTTTTGGAAGGGACGGTTTCCTCTGCGGACTCGGACTCTGATCCACTATCCTCCACTGGCTCGTATTCCGAACCAGAATCGGATGATGGGAGCTCCCCGCTGCTCTCATCATCCGACATGGCAAGAATATCATATGCCTCCTCAGGTGTGTAAACCCTTTGGGACATTATGGCAGTGCTTATTGGCGGGCCTGTGTAATGGCACTCTGGTGGTAGTGGTACCGATTGAGGTATTGGTGGCGGGCCTATGTGGTGGTACCGACGGCAGTATGGGTGGTGGTGGTGGTGGTACGGGTGGTGGTGGTGGTACCAATGGCGGTACGGGTGGTGGTGGCGGCGGTACCGGTAGTGGTACAGGAGGTGGTGGTGGTACTGGTGGTGATGGTGGTACCGACGGTGGTACGGGTGGTACCGATGGTGGCACTAGTGGCGATACTGGTAGCGGCCTGTGTGGCAGTATAGATGGTGGGCCTAATGGTACTGGTGGTGGTACCGATGGCGGTACTGGTAGCCTGTGTGGCGGTACCGATGGCGGTGGGCCTGTGACAGATGGGCTGGTTGACAGATGGGCTGGTTGGCTGGGCTGTGTGACAGGTCCTCTTTATTGGGGGGGGGCCGTGTTGTTCACAGTACAGTACAATAAAATGTCAGACAGACACTGATTTCACTCACTGATCCCTGCTCTCTCCTCACACGATCGGTGTGAGGAGAGAGCAGGGATCAGATGGTAACTGCTCCTCAATGTTTACATTTGTGACCGGCTGCCAATGAAATTCACACACCGCTCCACCGATCGCCCTGATGCGCGCACCCATTGGCGCACGGTGGCATGTTATCCTGCTGGACGTCATATGACGCCCAGTCAGGATAACTGAACCACCACCCGGCCGTCAATCTGCTATAGGCTGGGCGGGAAGTGGTTTTTTTTTTTTTTTTTTTTTTTTTATTTTGCTTGATTTTATTTTTTACATTTTCATTTAGTATTATGCGCAAAAAAAGTTACATAGGAGCTCTGTGTTAATATGCACTGTATACATTATATATATATATAGTATGTTGTATTCTAAAAACAAATACTGTAGTTTTTTTTATTATTAATATTTTATTAAGCTTTTATCACATTCCATTCTTTAAAAACAATACAAAACCTTTCATAATATTTACATACCATATACAAATTGTATATACACACACTTCCTGTTGGATATTTCCTTCCCCCCTCCCAAAAAAAAAAAAAAAAAAAAAAGGAGATGAAAAAAAAAAAAAAAAAAAAAAAAAAAAAAAGGGAAAGGGGTAGAAAAGGGGGGAGTAAACCCCACAACCCCACACAACAAATTTCCCAGTGACAGACTCAATTCAAGAAGAGAGGAGAAAAAAAAAAAAAAAAAAAAAAAAAAAAAAAAAAAAAACTCCCCCCCCATCGACCCCCCCCCCCACTCCTCCAATTTCCCGGTGTCACACATAATTCCAAAACAAAATTACCTTCCCTATTACCATTACCTCTTGCCTTTACAAAACCGTTCCTTTTCTCATTACCCCTGTGATTCTATTTTCATTAATTTCTTTGTGTTCACATTATTTCACTTCCATATATTAACCTCCTCCCTCCCTCACCCCCCCCCCAATCTGAGAGCAATAATCTCTTTTCCTCCCTTGTGGCTGAGAAAAGAGACAAGCCCATAACCCCACACATCCAATTTCCCATTATCAAAAAAAAAAAAAAAAAAGGAAAAATACCACACACCCCCCCGGGGGCACTACCCCACACATCAAAATTCCCCAGTGTCACACATAACTCCAAAATTACCTTCCCCATTACCGTTACTTCCAACCATAGAGGAGGAAAAAAAAAAAAAAAAAAAAAACCCCCCCGTTTCTCCTCTGGTTTCCCCTGTGATTCAATTTTCGTTCCCTTCTTTGTGTTCTCAATATTTCACCTCCGTGTTTTGTTCTCCCCCCTCCCTCACCCCCCCTCCCCATCCAAGAGCAGTAATCTCTTTCCTCCATTATGATTGAAAAGAGGAGAGAGAAAACAAAAAAAAAAAAAAAAAAAAACCCCCACAACAACCCCCCCCCAACTCAAGCCCCGCCCCTCCCCCCACTCCCCTCCGCTCTCAAGTGTATGAGCAGGCCGTGCCTTAACTCAGTCCTCGTTCATCAATTTCATCCCTATCCCGGGCATCCTCTATTAATATTTAATTCCTTTCACACCTATTTTGATCTAACTGCCCAATTCCATCAGATTACTTTCTTCTTATTTATACTATCTCATTTGATTGTTGTTTCCATGCCTTCCATATTTCCTCAAACTCCTCCTGTTTATCCTTAATTCTATGTACCCATTCCTCCGCTTCCATTATTTTATCTACTTCTTTTTTCCAATCTAATATTGTTGGGCATCTACTATTCTTCCAATACCTTGGTATCAATGTTTTTGCTGCATTCAACAAGTGGGGGATGATACTCCTTTTATATATTTTGTTCGGTGTTGGCATCCCATGGAATAGGAAGTGAAATGCTGAAAATTCTATATGTCTTTCCGTCATCTTCCCAATCCAGGGAGCCACCGCCTCCCAAAATTTTTTAATTTTTGGGCACGTCCACCATATGTGGAGATATGTGCCTCTCTCCTCACATCCCCTCCAACACCGAGCCTCTTCCTTTGGGAGCATTTGTGCTATGCGGACAGGGGTACGGTACCACCTAACCAGAAATTTATATGCCATCTCCTGAGTATGTGAGCTTATTGATGAGGTGTGGGTAGTTTTAAACAATCTCTTTACTTGTAAAGTTGAGAACCTCCCCCCTAATTCTCTCTCCCATTCCTTAATAAAATAGGGGGTTGTCACACTATTGATGTTGAGTAATAACTTATACATCCTTGACAATAGATGTTTAGCTTCTGGTCTTTTCCAATTCCAGGATTCGAAGACAGTGAGGGTATTCAGAGGTCTAATCAGGGACTTCCTTTTATTATAAAAATCTGTAATTTGGAAGTATCTCCACGTAGACATCGGAATATCCCCCCATTCCTCTATCATGTCCTTTAGAGGGATCAGTTTGCCCGATGGCGCTATCCTCGCACAGGTTACACCTCCTTCTCTACCCCACCCTTCTAAGTTCTTCTTGTCCTCCCCCTGGTTCAAACCAAGGGAATCCCTCAAGTGGTGCCAATGGGGAAATCATAGGCGCAATTTTACCTAGAGCGTTCACCTTATCCCATACTGATAGTGTTGTTTTAGTCATAGGTGATGTCCATTCCGACAATCCCCTATTCGCAATTGGAATCCATGGTGCTCCTTCCAAATCTCTGCCCGCTAATGTTTTTTCCAGATTTACCCATATCTTTTTTGCAGTGTCATGTCGCCAGTTTAAAATTCGGACTAGCGCCATGGCTCTGTAGTATAAATTCAGATCTGGTAATCCCAGCCCTCCCTCCTCTTTCTGCCTCCTGAGTATTTCATATGATATTCTTGGGTGTTTGTCCCCCCATACAAATTTCGTGAGGGCCCTTTTTATCAGCTTAAAAAAAATCTGTGGGAGAGTTATAGGGATAGTGTATAATATATAAATAATTCTCGGTAGGACATTCATTTTTATTACATTCACTCTTCCGAACCAGGTCATCGCAAGTCCTTTCCAGCTTTTCAAATCATTCTGTATATTTGCTAATAATGCCCCATAATTGAGCTCATATAGCTTCTTTAGGTTCGCTGTTAAATTTATCCCCAGATATCTCAGATAGTCCATATTCCAAATAAAAGGAAAGCCAGCCTGTATGGCCGTCCTAATCTTGGAAGGGACATGACTTGGCATCAAAATTGATTTTTCCGGGTTTATCTTAAAATTAGATAAGGCACCAAACCTCTCTATTTCCCCCATCACTTCCTTTAGGGATTCCCGTGGCTTGGATAAGTAAAAGAGAAGGTCGTCTGCATACGCCGACACCTTATGCTCAACTGCCCCAATACGAATCCCATGAATCCTTCCATTCCTCCTTATTCTACATAGAAAGGGTTCAAGGATCAAGGCAAACAGCAGGGGTGACAATGGGCACCCCTGTCTGGTCCCATTCCGGATCTCAAAACTCTCTGATAACACTCCGTTTACTTTGACCCTTGCTCTGGGTTTGTTATACAGTGCCAGGACCCATCCCATCATACGTTCTCCCAGGCCCACCCCCCTCAGAACCTCCGACAAGAAGACCCATCCAACCCTATCAAATGCTTTTTCAGCATCCATAGAGATCAAGACCCTTGGAATTCGCTCTGGTCCATTTTGAGCCCAGTGCAATATCTGTAAAGCACGAATTGTATTATCTCTAGATTCCCGTCCTTTTATAAATCCCGTTTGGTCTGGTTGTATTATTGTTTCTATATAGTCTTGCATCCTGAGAGCCAGGATTTTGGATAGGATCTTCGTGTCAGAATTCAAGAGGGAGATGGGCCTATAATTAGCGCACACTTGCGGATCCCTCCCTTCCTTCGGGAGAACCGTCACATGTGCCATCAATGCTTCAGTAGACAGTGGCTTAAAACTTTCTACAGAGTTGAGGTAGTCACATAGTGGCTGAGCCAACTCCGGAAGAAACCTTTTATAGTATAAATTCGTAAAACCGTCCGGGCCTGGGCTTTTCCCCAATGCTAGTCCTCCCACCACCTTACTCAGCTCTTCCACTGTAATTGGTTGTTCCAATTCCTGCGTTGCTGCGGTTGAGATTTCTGGTAGTTCTGAAGTCCTTAAATATTCCCTAATCTCCTGTCTCATTCGTTCCCCTTCTTCTCTTCTTTTATCCCCCTCTATGTTATATAGGGAACTATAATACCTTTGGAATTCTGCTGCTATTTTATGGGAGTCAGTAACCTGTTTATTACCTGCTGTTAATTTATGAACATGCCTTGATTCCTGTAGTTTTTTTAACTGTCTCGCTAGCATTTTTCCCCCTTTACTACCTTGTTCATAAAAACGATGGGCAAAGTATCTCTGTTTATTTTTAACTTTCAGATCTAAACACTTAACTAACTTCAGCCTCAACTCTAGCAGCTTATTATCATCCTCCGGGTCCCGACTTTTTTTATGTTTTATCTCGATTTTATGTATCTCCTCTAGAACATCCGTGATTTCCTTTTGTTTTTCTTTCTTAAGGCGTGACCCTTGCGAAATCATCTCCCCCCTAATAACCACTTTATGTGCTTCCCACACTACTTGGTTGGACACCTCCTCTGTTTTATTGATCTCAAAGTACGACATCAGACCCCCCTTCAGGGTTTCAAAGGCCCTTTTGTCATCCAAGATAGATTCATTTAGTCGCCAGTTCCTTTCTTTTTTGCAAACGTCACCCACTCGTATGCTCAGTGCCACTGGCGCATGATCTGATATCGTAATTGAGCCAATTCCTGAGGATTTCACAAGATGTAAATCAAACTGATCGACTAATAATAGATCAATCCGTGAATGTGTGTTATGTATTCTTGAATAGTAACTATAATCTCTTTCACGGCCATGCAGAGTCCTCCAGCTATCTACCAGATGTAGCTCTCTAAGACTCTTTTTTAAATATCTCTGTGCTCTAAAAGATAATACTGTCTTACCAGATGAGGTGTCCATATCAGGGTCTAGAGTGAGGTTAAAATCCCCTCCCAGGATTAGAATTCCTTTCCTCAACTTTTCCAATTTTTTCATTGTTTTTGATATAAAATCTACTGTACCAGTATTGGGGGCATAAATTGACGCAAACGTGTAATATTGGTTCTCTATTCTTCCTTTAACACACAAGAAACGCCCTTCCAAATCCTTCTCCACTTCTTCAAGTGAAAAAGGAGTTGTTCTATTGATTGCTATTGTGACGCCTCTAGCTCCACGGATAGGAGAGGTTGAGTGAAACCATTGATTAAATGGAAGACTTGGTAGTCTGGGGATCGACCCTGCTGTGAAGTGCGTTTCTTGGAGGAATATAACATCCACCCTCTGGCCGCGCAGTTCACACCAGAGACGCCCCCTCTTATTTGGAGCTCCTAGGCCTCTTACATTATATGTTACTATCTTCAGTTCTGTCATTCAATATATATAGCCCCCTGTACCTGTCTCACGATATTCCAAGAGGATTTTCCTCGCCCAAAGGGTACGAAAGTTGAACGATGCCCGGGATGGATGAAATACACTGCGAAGGAGAAAACAGAGAAGCGGAAGGGGAGGAGAGAAAAAAAAAAAAAAAAAAAAACAACACCCCCCCCCCCACCCCCCCCAATCCCACCTCCCCCCCTCCCAACCCAACCCCCCTCCAACAGACTCACATGCACATACACACCTCAAATTTCCTATCATCTCCCCTAATTTGGTGGGTCAATCTCCCCGAGGGTGTACCTCCCTTCTCTGAGATTGACCTCCCAACTGCAATATTGCAGAAAAATTTATCCCCCTTTTGGGACCTTCCTATCGGGCAAAGATGAATTACGGTATGGGTTAGGGCAATCCGAATTCTCCCGGGCCCCGAGAGCAGGAGAAGCCGTTCATGCTACTAATAATATTAATTCTAAAGACCGGGGACAGACATCTGGCCAATTCTCCGCTTACAGCTTTAATGGGCTATCTCAGCTCAGGGGTCCAGTGAGATTAGGGAGGCAAGTGGAGGGGAAAGAGAACAGGAACCCAGGAAGGGGAAACCCCCCCCGATCCCCACGCCCTCCCCCAACCCACCCCTCCCCCACCCAACCACCTTTCCCCCGACCATAGTCCTGTAATCACATTTGTCCATCTCTATTCTCCTTCCTTCCTCTGCTTCTGCTTGGGACTTGGTTCCATTGTTCTGGGCGAGGCAATGGGGCTCTAGATCTATTCAATCTCCAATCTGGAAAATCAACCGGTGGTAAACCCAAGGTTTCTGTAAATTTTTTTAAATCATCCTTATTTCTCAGGACAGCAGATTTTCCCTCTCGGGATGCCTTTACACTGAAGGGAAAACCCCATCTGTATTTCACTTCTACCGCTCGCATAGCTTCCAATAAAGGTCTCACCGTACGGCGTTGCATTAGTGTCCGATATGATAAGTCCGCATATAGAAAAATCTGATGCCCTTCATATATTATCCTTGGATTTTTACGTGCTACATTCATGATAGACTCCTTCAGTGTAAATTTATGCAGTCTACATATGATATCTCTGGGCCTGTCCACACTCTGATTGGTGAAAGATGTTGCGCGATGCACTCTGTCTATTTCAATAACCTCTGGGGCTTGCGCTCCCAATATTTGGCGGAACAACTCAGTCACCAATTGTACTAGATCTGCATCCTCCTTTCTATCGTTTAAGCCTCTTATGCGGATATTCTGCCTGCGTATTCTGTTTTCTTGATCATCAATTTGATCTAGCAGTGAATTTAATTTTTCCTCATATTCCTTTATTACTTCCTGAGAGTCCACCACTGCTTGCTTGATGTCATCTTGGGACAACTCAATTTCTTCCACTCTGCGTCCCAGTGCTGTCGTTTCCTCCCTGACCTCTTCAACCATTTGTTTGCAGGACACTTCCACCATAGAGATAAGCATTTGTATATCATTCTTAGTGGGAAGAGATCTCAAGTGTTCACTGAGTTCCTTATCTAAGTTTATCTTCACTGTTTCAGGCTGATGTATTTCTTGCTCAGTGCTAGGGGAATGGGTCACAGGGGTCATAGGAGACCATTGTTGTTTCCGTGCTTCTATATCACTTTTAGCTGCTTCTGTGTCTCCTCCATGCAATTCCCCTTCCCCAGTCCTTTTCACTGAAACAGATCTAGATTCTAGTCCTCTTGTATCTTGCCCACCTTCCAGCTTTTGGCCACTTCTGCAGTTCTCTTTGTGACTCCGTCCCACCACCTCCTGGTTATCTTGCTCATGGCATACCCCATTCTCGGCTCTCTCCGCTCCCCCCTCAGCCAGATCTCCAATCTTCCTTATACTCTGCTGACCCTTCGGCGGTGTCTCCTCCCCTTGTGTCTGGCTGTTTCGGATGTCAGACCCCTCATACCTCACCCCTCCATATCCTGACAGCCTCCGGTCTGCCTTGCTTTGTTCAGCGTTCTGGGGCGAAAGGTATGCTTTCATGGGGCCCGCCTGTGCCTTACCCTTTCCACATGGTGGTAGCGCTTGGCGTCTTCGGGCCGACATCTCCTGGCCGAGCGGGGAAGCCGAGAGGAGAAGTCACGTGGAGGTAAGGACGTCACTCTTCGGTGCCGGCGTCCTCCGCTTCCGTGGCGGCGTCTGGCTGCTCTCTCCCAGCTCTCCCAGCTCTTTCTCTCCTTTGGATGCCGGCTTGCAGTGTGAGTATGGGGGCTATCGCCAAAGCGGTTCTGTGTTCGTCGTCCTTAGGACGGAGTCTCCGGCGGTTCCACTCGCTAGGGATGATGCACCTTAAGCATATAGGAAGGAGCTGTCATACACGCTCAGTACTCCCCATGCCTCTCAGAGCCCGGGAACCTCCGCACGCTCACGCAGCGCGTCCTCTCTCCATACCACGCCCCCGGCTGGGCGGGAAGTGGTTAATCTAACATTGCTGGCATTGGTGTAGTGAGTCACGTCAGTCTGAAATGTTCAAGAAAATGTCAAGATTGTTTGTTTTCCTTCCAATGAGCATGAACCCCTTAAAGCAGTGGTCATCAACCCTGTCCTCAGGGCCCACTATAACAGGCCAGGTTTGCAAGATAACTGAAATACATCACAGGTGATATAATTTGCTGCTCAGTGATTGCAGTATTCTAGTCTGCATCTCCCCAAGGTAATACATAAAACCTGACCTGTTAGTGGGCCCTGAGGACAGGGTTGATGACCACTGCCTTAAAGTAATGTATTGTGGAAGGACAAGTCACATTGCCCTTCGTTTTCCTGATCTCATAATAGCTGTTTTTTTACCTGTTCCTCCCACAACACATTCTCAAACAGCTAAAGTCCAGGCAGTTAAAGTGGTTCTAAATGCAGAATTTTTTTTTTCTTTGTAAATCAATTTTTATTGAGATTTATAGTACAGGCATACAACTTAAACCGCATATAGTGGCAACAAACAACCAGGTCACATTGAGTTGTAACCAATCCCCACCCCCTTTTTTGACCTGCCGGGCTGTGTGCTTGGATAAGGGTCTGGTATGGATCTTGGGGGGACCCCCACGCCGGTTTTTCGGCGTAGGGGGTTCCCCTTATAATTTATACCAGATCTAAGGCCCTTGGAGGGGAACCCATGCCGGTTTTTTATTTAAAATTTGGCGTGGAGTTCCCCCTCAAGATTCATACCGAACACAGTGCCTGGCATTGGCGATGATCCAAGTCGGATCCCTGCACCAGTGTAAACCCGGCTTGCAAGGTGTCAATCTCGCAGATAAAAGTGGCAAGATTGACACAATATCAGACAATAATACAGAAGTTTACAAAAGGGTGGTGGTAAAGAGCTGAAAAACCACGTAATTTGGTGAAAGTTGGCTGGAAAAGTCCTGCCGTCTGTATGCAAGACAAACTTCTGGCCAACACCCTTTGTACAAAAATCCAAGGGAAAGTTTGTACAAAGTCCTATCATGTGTATGGGGCTTTATACAGAATCGTTATCACGATCTTGACTAAAGTGTTTCACAATTCTTTCTATGCAAAGAATTCTCTCTGCTCTTCTGAAGCCACAGCCCTCAAAAGAAAGTAAGAGAAAAACAGGGCAGTCTGCCAAGAATCACAACATTCTTTATCAGTTGAACTTAAGTATAAACATTGTAACCCCATCTTACAGCGCTTTATCCAACGATGCTCAGTGTGGAAAACACTTCCACTGACCCCGGTGGGGAGAATAATCCTAATTAAGATGTCCTTCTTACCAAAATTCCTGTATGCCTTCCGGCACACCCCAGTTCCCATCCCTAACTCTTTCTTTGTCAAATTGGACCAGGCTATCACGTCTGTTGTCTAGGCGGGGGCAGCTCCCAGAATAGCTAAACACACTTTACAGCTGTCGCTTATGGAAGGTGGCCTCTCCCTACCAAATTTCAAGAAGTATTACTGGGCGGCGGTATTAGTGTCTGTGCGTTGGTGGTTTACTCAGGACAGAGCCAACCCAGCGGTTAACTTAGAGGCGGCGATTCTTGGTTCATACTCAGAACTTAGCAATCTAGTGTACAGGGGACCGAGATACAGCCCTCGAGTTACCACGCCGATGAAGACGACGGTGAGGGTTTGGGGTCAAGTATCAGGCTACCTTAATAATCGGAATGCTGTCTCACCATATACACCATTATGGGGTAATCCCAAACTGCCACATTTCCAATCTATCCCAGACCCGCAGGTATGGGCCAGATACGAGATCCGGACAATACGCCATATTTTCAAAGATGATCGCTTAAGTGTCGCTCACAGAATTAAAAGGTAAATATCATCTTCCCTCGTGGATGTTCTTTAGATATGTACAGCTCAGTCACGCGGCCAGGGCTCAGTTCCCTAACGGAATAGTTATTGCCACACACTCAGTTGAGTCCTTACTTACAGTAACGGATATTGACCGTATACGGTCTTCTATATATATCAGGCTTACTTGTAAAGACACCTCCACATTGACCCCACTGTTCACTAAATGGCAGCTAGATATCCCTGAACTGACTGAGGAAGACTGGTCTGAAGGCTTGCAGCAGTGCATCCCACTCATGATCTCAGCAAGGGACAGGTTTGTCCAGATGAAATTTCTACATAGAGCGTACTATACCCCGCACAGGCTATCCAACATTTACCCAGGAGTAGAAGATGTTTGTCCTAAGTGCAGGCAGTCGGTGGGAACTTTCTTCCATGTTGTATGGTCATGCCCGATCCTTCAGACCTATTGGCGGGAGGTGGTGTCAGATATAAATGGGGTAGCAGGGTTACACCTGGATGTAGACCCGCTTGTGTTTCTACTAGGCATTACAGACAACCTGGCAACTACTAAACACACAAAGCTATTCGTGTTCTATGCAGCCTACTATGCCAGGAAAGAAATCCTGCTCAGATGGAAACTGCCTGACCCCCCTACTACAAAAGCATGGCGGGCGCAGGTGAATGCAATACTACCAATGTATAAACTCACATACATGGGTAGGAACTGTCCTCATAACTTTGAGAAGATATGGGCGGCTTGGGTGGAGGCTAAACATCTGACGGTTTAATTTTACCCCGAAACAATTGAGGGGTAACAGATATGCGGTGCTAATAGGGGGTTGAGCATACTGGAGTAAGTGGGTGGATATTGGACCCTCCTCTTCTTACTCCCTTGGTTTCTTGGTGGGAGCCTCTCTCCCCCCCCCCCCATATAGGGAAAGAAAAGGCGTCTTATATGTGCTAAAACTGCAAGGCGAGAGTGTGCTTTAACATGTATGGTTCATTCTTGCATGGATTATACTGATTCCCTTGAGGATTGTTTCTTTAGTCTGTCCACGGTGTTAGAAACTTACATATCAAACGATATAAGCCTTTATAAACCTACCAGTATAATTTGTAAACCCTGTTTTGTTGTACTCCTGTCTACAATGTATGACTTGCATTTTCAAGTGTAATGTATAATACATTTAATAAACATTACCTGTGTTAAAACAAGTATAAACATTGTAACAGTTTGTCAATGGAATAGACTTCCTGTGTAAGTGAAAAAAGTTTAACCACTTAAACACTAAACCTTTTTCTGACATTTGTTGGTTTCAAGATAAAATCATTTTTTTTTTGCTAGAAAATTACTTAGAACCCCCAAACATATATATTTTTTAGTAGGCACCCTAGAGAATAAAGTGGTGGTTGTTGCAATATTTTATGTCACACTGTATTTGCGCAGCGGCCTTTCAAGTGCAATTTTTTGGGAAAAAATAACTTTTAATGAATTAAAAAATAAAAAATCTAACCAGTAAGTTTAGCCCATTTTTTTTTGTATAATGTGAAATATTTTACGTTGCGAGAATCGTGATCTTTTTATTCTAAGCAAAAAAATAGTGATTCTCATTTTGGCCAGAATCATGCAGCTCTACTCCACTGCAGCATTTTTATCAGATAGCTGGGGCCAATGGTACTTTACCACTGGTCCAAGACTCCAAGCTGTTTATTGCGCTCAGTGCCTCTGACAAGAAGTGAGAGGCACTGTGACCTCATCCTCTCAGTCTGCTGCAAACAGTGTGTGTCAGCTTGTATTTAAAGTGGCTGCTCTATATTTAGTTTCTGACAGACTGCGCAAGGAGCCCCATATCTCTGGAACCATAGGTCGTAGGAGCCCCAAATTTTTCCAATTTTTTTTTTTTAATGTTCATGGCAGGTGAGGCCCTGACTGCATGTCCCTGTTGCAGAGCCATTTAGGGATCCAAAAAATTCCCAACCATTTTGTCCGTTACTCCAGCTGAGGGGGATTGTAATTTGGATATTAGTTTATCATCTAAGCCAGACACCCAAAATGTTGTTGGCTGTTAGGTTGCTTTCACACTAAAAGCACCAGCCGTTAGCGGCGCTCGTTTTAGTGGCGCTGTACCGCTGTTGAAGCAGCGCTTTTCAGCCGCTAGAGGGGCACATTTAACCCCAAAGAATTCCTGAAAACTGCCTCAGTGTGAAAGGGTTCTAACCATGTTAAATTAAGATCACTGTGAACAACTGGAATCTCTAATGTATCCATGCCCACCCCCACCATTGCCTATTCATGGCTGACAAATGAAGCAGAGAAGGGTAATCTCCTATTGGTTTAGGGAAGCAGAGTTTTTTGTGTTCCAGTTAAACATGAATAAGAGTTGGTAAAGACTACATGTCTTTCATGTAATAATCAACATTTTATTTGGTTTTCCAATGCAAAAACTAGTAACAATAAGTTCTAGAGTAACCAATCGGATTTAGGATTAAACTGAGCTTTAAAGTGGAATTCCTATCAAAACCCTTTTCCCAATGTGCTAGATGCAAAGCAGCACAACCTCCAATAATGTTTGAATCGTACTCGGTCTATACTTGAGTGCTTTCCCAGCTTGGTTGCCCACCAGGGAAATTAGTGGAAATGGGGTTCTGTGTGCACCAAAGAAAAGTGACAAGTGCAATAAAGGAGGAAGTGTGTACTGAAGTGTTCAGCTTTGTGCATGTTGTGACATCCTAACTGTTGGGGACCTTGGCTGAAGGAATGACTGCATGATTTAGACTTGTGTACATTAACCTGCTTGAATTTTTAGTTTGTCGTGGTGCTGATATTCCTCTTTTGTTTTTAGAGCACTGGAACTATTTTGGCTCCGATGAGAATATCGGTCCAGTGGCTGTAAGTATTCGGAGGGAAAAACTGGAAGACGCAAAAGAAAATGGTCCTCAGTATAATTACCGAATGATCTTTAGAACAAGTGAGGTAAGTGTGTTTGTCTGCTTACTGTATTATGTAAATAAAAAAAAAAAGAAAAACTAAGACTTTGTGTAAAACCTAGTACACACGGGCCAAATATCGGGCGGCATCGGCCGGTTCAATAGAAACCAGCCGACATTCGGCCTGTGTGCACTGGAGTCGGTCGGACAGAAGCCGGCCCTATAGCTGGCTTCTGTCGAAGGGACATGACCGAAAAAAGTCTGTTGATCAGCCCCCCGATCAGCACACTCAGCCAATGGCTGAGAGAGCTGAACGGAGTGTCTTGGTTGGGTGTGGGGGCGTTGCCTTGTCAGAACACAACAGTTGAGAAGGGGAGATTTCTGTACTTATGTTGGATAGTTAGTACAATGTCTCCTCCTGAGCTGTCAGTTTTTTGCTTTTTCCAATCAGCCCTGCTTGGTTGAACGAAAAAAACTATTAGTGTGTACTAGGCTTAAGTGTGTGTGCATACAGTGTGTATGTGTGTGTATGTATGTATATATAACTTCACAGGTGTGAAGTAGCACACTGTATACATCCTAGTGCCAGCAATCAAGCCTTTCCAAAGGCCATATATAAAGAAAAAGTCCAGGGATTGCTGCACTTAAAATTTATTAATT
This sequence comes from Lithobates clamitans, assembly GCA_037952925.1. Classification (NCBI taxonomy): domain Eukaryota; kingdom Metazoa; phylum Chordata; class Amphibia; order Anura; family Ranidae; genus Lithobates; species Lithobates clamitans. Next base: position 2,509,964 of record JBBGZY010001071.1, on the reverse strand, counting down.
CCACATGTAATAAATTACATACTTTTCATGTCGTTTCAAATAAGTTTCGGGCTAAAATGCTTACGCCCTTCTTCAGATGGAAACAAGATGTATACTGACATTGTTCTCACTTAATTTTATATTGTTACATTTCACACCAGAAATCCATTAGGCATCAATTAACCAATTAATCAATACAAATTATCATAATTATTTTCATCCTAGATTCCAGAGAGATTGCTCAACGAGATGTAATCGCGCTCCAATCGCATAGAAAAAGTTCCATTTATCCTAGTATTAAAACATATACATCTATTAACAAATGTCCAGAAAAGAAAAAAACTTTATATAAAGAAAATATAATAATCAAAAATAATGCATTGAAATCATAATCTATATACAATAAACCTGATTTCAGTGATCTATAGAAATAAATGCAAGTCAAAATCCAAGTTTAAACCTCTAGGTTGTAAACTATCTATCCATTGTACTTCCAATTTTTTTCAATTTAATTCACGATTACCCCCCCCCCCCCCCCCCCCGTTTGTTTAGGGGAACTGCATCAATGACCAAATATTTCACTTGCTATACAGTATGTCCCATCTCAACATAATGTCTCACCAATGGTAGTTTTGTGAGTTTATCCTTTACAGAATACTTATGTATGGCAATTCCATATTTTACTTTTTGTGTTGTTTCACTCACATATAAATAGCCACATGGACATTTTATAACATATATCACATAAGAAGACTGGCATGTATGATGTTATTTCAACTTTATTGCCTCTATGTGGATGTGTCAAAAGCGTTCCCTTTATCATCGAATTACATACAACTTAAGCATGGATAACATCCATGGTTTTGAGGTCCCAAAAATGTTAAATTTGGATTTTTTTTGTTGAGATTGGTCAGATCTGACCAATCTGCTGTGTATGGTTCTGCCTTTCCGATACGATAAAAACAGAGGATATTGAAATTCAGGGATTTGTGGAAAAATTTCTTTTAATATATGCCAGTGTTATTTTAATAATTTTATGTATTCGAAATTAATCTGGATGCCATTGGGATATATAATACACACAGTATCTCACAAAAGTGAGTACACCCCTCACATTTTTGTAAATATTTTATTATAACTTTTCATGTTACAACACTGAAGAAATTGCACTTTGCTACAATGTAAAGTAGTGAGTGTACAGCTTGTATAACAGTGTAAATTTGCTGTCCCCTCAAAATAACCCAACACACAGCCATTAATGTCTACACTGCTGGCAACAAAAGTGAGTACACCCCTAAGTAAAAATGTCCAAATTGGGCCTGAAGCACAGTGTCCAAGACCATACAGCGGTTTAACAGGACAGGTTCTACTAAGAATCGCCCTCGCCATGGTCAACCAAAGAAGTTGAGAGCATGTGCTCAGCGCCGTATCCAGAGGCTGTCTTTGGGAAGTAGATGTATGAATGCTGCCTGCCAGCATTGCTGCAGAGGTTGAAGGGGTGGGGGGTCAGCCTATCAGTGCTCAGACCATACACCTCACACTGCATCAAATTGGTCTGCATGGCTGTCATCCCAGAAGGAAGCCTCTTCTAAAGATGATGCACAAGAAAGCCCGCAAACAGTTTGCTGAAGACAAGCAGACTAAGGACATGGATTACTGGAACCATGTCCTGTGGTCTGATGAGACCAAGATAAATGTATTTGGTTCAGATAGTGTCAAGCGTGTGTTGCGACAACCAGGTGAGGAGTACAAAGACAAGTGTGTCTTGGCTACAGTCAAGCATGGTGGTGGGAGTGTCAATGGTCTGGGGCTTCATGAGTGCTGCCGGCACTGGGGAGCTACAGCTCATTGAGGGAACCATGAATGCTAACATGTACTGTGACATACTAAAGCAGCGCATGAACCCCTCCCTTCGGAGACTGGGCCACAGGGGCAGTATTCCAACATAATGACCCCAAACACACCTCCAAGATGACCACTGTCTTGAAGTTGAGGGTAAAGGTGATGGACTGGCCAAACATGTCTCCAGACCTAAACCCTATTGAGCATTTGTGGGGCATCCTCAAATGGCATCCTCTAACACCCACCAGCTCCATGATGTCGCCATGGAAGAGAACTCCAGTGACAACCAGTGAAGCTCTGAACTCCATGCCCAAAAGGGTTAAGGCAGTGCTGTAAAATAATGGTGGCCACACAAAATATTGACACTTTGGGCCCAATTTGGACATTTTCACTTCCAGTGACCAGTATAAGAGTGAGAGCGATAACACCAAATTTAAACACACCTGCTCCCGATTCACACCTGTGACCTTGTAACACTAACGAAGCACAAAACACCGGGGAGGGAAAATGGCTAATTGGTCCCAATTTGGACATTTTCACTTAGGGGTGTACTCACTTTTATTGCCAGCAGTTTATACATTAATGGCTATGTGTTGAGTTATGTTGAACGGACAGCAAATCTTTACTGTTATACAAGCTGTACACTCACTACTTTATACTTTACATTGTAGCAAAGTGTCATTTCTTCAGTATTGTCACATGAAAAGATATAATAAAATATTTACAAAAATGTGGGGGGTGTACTCACTTTTGTGAGATACTGTGGGTGTGTATGTATGTATGTATGTATGTGTGTATATATATATATATATATATATATATATATATATATATATATATATATATATATATATAATGTATGTATGTGTGTATGTGTGTGTGTGTATATATATATATATAGGCCAGTAACATAATGGGGTTAAAAAAACTAAAGTAAGCCCTTTATAGTACAAAAAGAGCAAATAATCGCTACTGTAAATATTAATTTCACAGTTCTACAGTAAAAAATGAACCCCTTACAGTAGTGATTATCTGTTTTTTCTTTGTACTATAAAGGGCTAATTTTAGTTTTTTTTAACCCCATTATGTTACTAAACGTCTTAGACCTGGTTCACATCTATGTGTTTGGTGCTTTTTGCAGAAATGCACTACAGTCCATTTACATGATTTCCTATGGGACACATTCACATTTATGCTTTTTTCAGCCGCTGCGTATTTGGAAAGGGTCAGGGACTTTTTTTTAATGCAAAATGGTGCTTTTTTTTTGGTTCAATATACTTCAATGGAAAAGCTGCAGAAAAGCATGTAATTATTGCAGCAAGTTTTGTTTTTTTAATCTTCCCAACAACAAATTGGCCAAAAATAAATGCAAAAATGCAAATCGCAGCACAATCACGTGCGCAAAAGTCAAAACGCTCAGCAAAAAGCACTGAAACAGATCAAAAGCAAACTGCATAGGTGTGTACCGAGCCTTATGCTGGCCACACCAATCAATTTTCAGACAAAATATTTAGACTAGAATATTCAGCCGAAAAATCTTTGTACATTTGCTGAATGAAAGAATGTTGTTTGAAATTTTCACTTGGTTTCTAACATTCTGTTTTTAAAATGAATGTAATTTCTGAACGAAAACCACATACACTGTCTGAAAATTCCTTTGACCAAGAAGTTTGCCATTTCAAAATTTTCCCGTCACTGTGGTTGAAAATGAACGTCGATTTGACCCCACTAACGATTAGGAAATCGAACGAACGTTCTTAAAATAACATTTTTTTTGAAGGAAGACATTGTTAAATAAAAAAAATTTGATCTCGGAGTTTGATATTTACCAGATTCACATTTTAATAGTATATATAGTATATATCCTCTAATCGTATATATCTCTTCTGTCTGTTATTCTCCGAGTGGATTAGATATTTTGCTCCCTAACCATATAGTTGGTTATTTATATTTACCACTGCATAGAGATATAAGAATAAATTGCCTTTTTTTTAAACTTTACATATTAACTAAATTATACACCACACTTCTTTTTAAGATTATTAACCGATTAATCGAAACAATAATTGGCCAACTAATCAATTATGAAAATAATCGTTAGTTGCAGCCGTAATATATATAGACACACACTATATATAGATTTACGTTAGGGTTTTTTTATTGTGCAGTTTTATGTTAAATGTACTGCCCTCTTTTGCATATAGCCTTAAAGGGTTTTTTAAACTACCGTATATACTCGAGTATAAGTCGTTCCGAGTATAAGTCGAGGCCCTAATTTACCACAAAAAAAAATGGGAAAAACGTATTGACTCGAGTATAAGACGAGGGTGAGAAATGCACAGCTACTGTAAGTGGAAAAGAGGGTCAACAATGCCCATTTGCAGCCTCACTGTGCCCATTTGCAGCCATAGGTCCCCTGAACTGCAAACTCGGTAGTTAAGTGTTCCTAGATGTCCCCTAGCTGCAGCCAAAATTTGGGGTCTCTGAACCCAAAGGGTCCCGAAATGACATTGCTGCAGATGGACACAGTTGACCGAATTTGGGGCCCCGTATCTCGGGGCCACTTAGTGCTAGGAACCCCAAATTTGGTGTGAAAACCCAGTGGAACTAGCACCATAAAATTTCCAAAGTTGGGGTTTCTAGCACCAAGTGGCCCTGAGATACAGGGCCCTAAAAATCAGTTCAGAAAATGTCAAGCACTTTTATGCAGCAGAGAATGACATTTTCCGAACCAGTTTTGGGGCCCCGTATCTCGGGGTCACTTAGAGCTAGGCCCCAAAGTCGGTTCGGAAAATGAATTTTTTTGCTGCAGAAAAGTGCTTGACTCCAGTATAAGTCGAGGGGGGCACTTTCAGCACAAAAAAATGTGCTGAAAAATTCGACTTATACTCGAGTATATACGGTATTTAGAAAATTGCCCAAGGACCCCTGTTGCTAAAGAAAAGCTGTGCGGCTTTTAAACATTTTGATTATTATATTCGCCATACCTGTAGGCTATTTGCACTCCCCACGCAACTTGGCCAAAAAACCCTTATAGATAGCTCTGCCTCGTCGTGTCCCATTGCTAGAACGCTGACTCTGCAGCATCAAAGTTGCTAGTGTTCTCACACGCATGGGCTTTTTCACAGCAGCGCCTGAGCTTTTGGGCTGGTCACACTATCATGGTACACAGCCATGTCTTTTTTTAGAAATGCACTGGTAAAAGTTAGGTAATTTAGAATTCCTACTTATTGATTGGTCAGTGTGGGGTGGTTATAGTTTGTGGAATGAGCAGTTTTGCTATAGGATATCTCCATCTGGAGATCATTAAAAGGAAATCCTTAATTTGCTCTCCATCAAAAGATTTTAATTATATAGTGCTGCCTTGAAGGCGCCCTGGAGGGACAAAACAGCAAAACTCTAACATTTCTTTTTCCCTTTTAAAAGAACATAGGATGTGAATATAACCAACTCAATCCAAATGATAGTTTGTTTTTTTATTTTTTTAATACTGTTTCATAAACCTTGTGTTTGTGTAGTTTGTTTTTTTTTATGCATATGAGGCGGCTGTGTTTTTGTTATTTATACATACTTGCCGTTTTCCTTGCTATGGAGTAATGTAGAGTTATTGTGCTTTGCTGTTCATAGAAGAGATGATGATCACTTGCCAGTGATAAGGGGTAATGAAAAACTTGTCCATTCTTTTGAAATGTAGGCTTGCCACATTCTTCTTCACAACTTGGCTTATAAAACTGTGTAAGTAATCATGCAAGAGATGTTAAAATGTCACTGTTCAGCTGACAATTTTCCACCCTGCGTAGTCGATTATCAAATCGAGCCAGGTGGTGCCGTTAGTGCCACTCATGGCTCAAATTTGTCTGATTCTGCAGGAATTTATTGGCTCGAACTTAATGCAGGGATGTTAACAAATATTGATTTATGTCTGTAATAAATAGGCTGCTTAGATTCCCCTGATGAATTACAGTGCAGTTAAAAAATGTACTAGAGCCCATAGTAGTAATTGGTAGAGCACAATAATACCTTATTCTGTGTTTATCATGTAGTTTTACTGTATGGTGAAAAAAAAATGCATTTTTTTTTTCAGTCACTCAGTGGTGCCGTCAAGTACCAGTGTGAGTTGTCAATTCAATATTTGTGTCCCTGAGAAGTTTTTTGGAACCTAAACCCATGGTGTACACAGGGCCTCACTACTCTTAAAGTGATACTAAAGTCTGTTTTTTTTAGTTTAAAAATAACAATATGTTATAATTACCCGTTTTGTGCAGTGGTTTTGCACAGAACAACCCAGAGCCTCCTCTTCTCGGGTCCCTCACCGGCACTCCTGGCCCCTCTTTCCTGCTAATTGCCCGCACAGGAAGCAGCTTGCTACAGGGACACCCAAGTCGAGCTGTGGCTCCGTGTGTCCGTTCAGACATGGAGCCACGGCTCTTCTCAGGCCCTTTCTCTCCTCATTGGCTCACTGACTTTGACAGCAGCAGGAGCCAATGGGGCCCCGCTGCTGTCTCAGCTAATGAGGCGAGTCCCAGACAGCCAAGACTCTCGTGCAACATCGCTGGATTGAGAGGGGGCTCAGGTAAGTATTAGAGGGGTTGAGGGGGGCTGTTGCACACAGAAGGGTATTTTTATCTTAATGCACAGAATGCATTAAGATAAAAAAAACCCTTCTGATTTTAGAACCACTTTAATGTTGATAGACCCACCTTGTTTCATTTCGTATCCCTGTCCTTCAGTTTTCAAATACTGGAAAATTTGCTGCCCACTTTCACATTTTTTTGTTGAATAATGGAAATCGGGTTAAGAGCTAGGAAAGTTTGGGACTCTATCGTCACTTGAAGGTCCTGCATACAACCAGAGCTTGGGATCCAGTTGGCTACATGTGGGACACATGTTGGTAATTTGGACAACATGTTAGGCACTTTTAAACAAGGTTAGTTTCACTTACACACATTAAAACAATCATCGCTGGATGTTACGAGGACATGGTAATGCTCAATAGTACACGCAAACGTTTACTAGTGGCACTGTGATGTTAATTGACCTTTGTAGATTTCATTACCTTCTGGCAACATTTGACATTGTGAAATGCAAATATAATGCTTTTTTATAACTTGTATTTCTAAAGCCTTCTTAGTACATCCGGCATACAGCAAATGGATGAGTCCCCTGTTGTAAATCACATAGGGGTGTAGAGGCCAGTACTAGCTAGTTAGCCGCATTAATGGATTTCTCTACATTGGAGACCTGTGAACAGTAACTAGTGTTGTCTTTTCTAGAAGTTTTTTTAGTTTCTAAGTAGTCGAGGTGAGCTGTCAATATGTACTCAGAATGTGACAAAATAAGGTGTGGGTTTACATGTCTGCAGGGTACATTCTTGTACAAAATGGGACTTGTAATTGAAAAAGGAAGTGATCTTAAAAAATGGCCCTCTAGCTGTAGATGTCTGTCTACATACACTGCAGACATTGCAGTCTACAAATGATCTATTTCTTAAAAAATATAGCTGTTCCTTTCCGTAAGTAATTTGCCTGTTTTTTAGTACCAAAATATCAAATCAAAATAGTCTGTTATATGCCAGTGTGCCACATCCCTGATAGTTACATTTAGAACAAAGAAAAGTGCAGATTTTTTTTAGGTACCACATAAAAACAAATATCAGTGATAAAACAAATACATTTTATTCAGAATTCCATCAAAAAAACTTCCATAAAACAGCAAGGCCAATCATATAAATGGCCTAAATTAGCAAATACTCCCCATTATATCATATCCACCTAACAATACACATTGTACATGGGGATCCCAATGCTTTTCGATTTCAAGTTAATCTTCTTTAGGGTAGATTGATGGTCATTTGATATGAGTACATATGTCGCAAAAAACACTCTCATACAGCATGTCTAGTACATACGCAGAGCTTGTACAGTAGTAATCTATAAACTAACTTACATTACAAGGTACCAGAATAGGAAATATTATCAACCATGATTTAAGAAAATAAGGCCATAGGTTGTCGGTGATCCCCCACAGCACATAAATGAGGAAGCACAAGGAGCACCAGGGATTCCTCGATAGAATGTACACTAGTATAATATAGTCATGTGTAAATCTCAAGAATAAAATATATACACTATGTAATGTGTCCTAATTTACCATATATACTCGAGTATAAGTCGTTCCGAGTATAAGTCGAGGCCCTAATTTACCACAAAAAAATGGGAAAAACTTATTGACCCGAGTATAAGACGAGGGGGAGAAATGCACAGCTACTGTAAGTGGAAAAGAGGGTCAACAATGCCCATTTGCATGCCTCCCTGTGCCCATTTGCAGCGTTCCTAGATGCCCCCTAGCTGCAGCCAAAATTTGGGGTCTCTGAACCCAAAGGGTCCCAAAATGACATTGCTGCAGATGGACACAGTTGGCCCAATTTCGGGCCCGTATCTTGGGGCCACTTAGTGCTAAGAACCCCAAATTTGGTGTGCAAACCCAGTGGAACTAGCACCATAAAATATCCAAAGCTGGGGTTTCTAGCACTAAGTGGCCCCGAGATACAGGGCCCCAAAAATCGGTTCAGAAAATGTCAAGCATTTTTCTGTAGCAGAGAATGACATTTTCTGAACTGGTTTTGGGGCCCCGTATCTCGGGGCCCCTTGGTGCTAGGAACTCCATCTTTGGATATGTTGTGGTACCAGTTCCACTGGGTTTGCACACCAAATTTGGCATTTCTAGCACTAAGTGGCCCTGAGATATGGGGCCCCAAATTCGGTTCAGAAAATGTCAAGCACTTTTCTGCAGCAGAGAATGACATTTTCCGAACCGAATTTGGGGCCCCGTATCTTGGTGTCACTTAGTGCTAGGAACTCCATCTTTGGATATGTTGTGGTATCAATTCCACTGGGTTTGCACACCAAATTTGGGGTTTCTAGCACTAAGTGGCCCTGAGATATTGGGCCCCAAAATCGGTTCAAAAAATGAATTTTTTTGCTGCAGAAAAGTGCTTGACTCGAGTATAAGTCGAGGGGGGCACTTTCAGCACAAAAAAATGTGCTGAAAAACTCGACTTATACTCGAGTATATACGGTACCAAAATATATATAAATCACTCCATGTCCTACCAAATTGGGAGGGAAAGAGGGACTACCCACAAAGACTCATAAGGATTCCTATGGTCCACAAAGATGTTTTCAGCCCCCAGCCATCCACATGATGTAAAAGAAAATGTGATTAATCAGACGAGGCCACCCTCTTTCATTGCTCCATGGTCCAGTTCTAATGCTCACTTGCCCATTGTAGGCGCTTTTGGCTGTGGACATGGGTCAGCATAGGCGCACAGCGCTTTATGCAACGAACTGCGATGCTTTTTTGTTTTTTTTCTGCTTTCAACGCATCCACTTCCGGGACAACATGTTTACTTGCTACCTATTATATCCCAACAACTTTCAGATGCCATTGTAATGAGATAATCAATGTTGTTCACTTTACCTGTCAGTGGTAATAATGTAATAGCTGTAATGTGGGCCATGTGTCCTTTATTCACTTTCTCCACACCACCGTGTGCAATTGGTGGGCGGAGCAAGCACTGACCCTCTTGACATATTCTTCAAACACCACTGCAGGAAGTTTTCTTAATTTTCCAGGGGCCACCCAGAGCTAATTGGCACTGTCACAGGGATTCAAAAGAAAAAATGTATTCTACATTTGTTAAAGAATAATTAACTGCCAACCCTGCAAGCCTTTGTTCATTACAAAAAATAGCAGCTGTAATACAAGTCATTAAATAATACATAATAGATAAAATAAATAATTTCACATGTTTTGTTAAACTTTCTTTAATTTTTGTTGGCAGGTTTAAATATTCAATTTGCTGTTTGGTTAGACATATGTACACGGAGGTTTGAAAGTAGAAGAAGCTACCGTATATACTCGAGTATAAGTCGAATTTTTCAGCACATTTTTTTGTGCTGAAAGTACCCCCCTCGACTTATACTCGAGTCAAGCACTTTTCTGCAGCAAAAAATTTCATTTTCCGAACCGACTTTGGGGCCCCGTATCTCAGGGCCACTTGATGCTAGGAACCCCAAATTTGGTGTGCTAACCCAGGGTTGATAACATATCCAAAGCTGGAGTTCCTAGCACCAAGTAGCCCCGAGATACGGGGCCCCAAAGTAGGTTCACAAAATGTCATTCTCTGCTGCAAAAAAGTGCTTGACATTTTCTGAACCAATTTTGGGGCCCCGTATCTCAGGGCCACTTGGGGCTAGGAACCCCAAATTTGGTGTGCAAACCCAGTGCAAATGGGCACAGTGAAGCTGCAAATGGGCATTGTTGACCCTCTTTTCCACTTACAGTAGATGTGCATTTCTCACCCTCGTCTTATACTCGGGTCAATAAGTTTTTCCCATTTTTTTGTGGTACATTAGGGCCTCGACTTATACTCGGAACGACTTATACTCGAGTATATACGGTAGTTTATTAATACATTGGGAGTTAGAGACTGTAGTTTTGTGTGCAGAATGTAAAAGTTCTGGTAGCATTGATGGTTGGATAACACTCGGTGGCTAGAAAAGTAGAAAATCCTGTGTTGTACCTCTCTTGGCCCTGATAAATTCTGCCAAATGTAATGCACATGCTTGCAGAAGGATACTGTAAGCTACCACTGTTAGGACAACTATCTCAGGAAAAGAAAAACACTTGGTTTCTTCTACCTGTGTCTCAAGGCTAAATTTTAATTTACTTTACCCTTTGTTTTTTTTCTTTAGTTTTTACATTTATCTGCCTTTTTAATCATCTGTGCCATGAAGCTTGAAATTGAAGTGACGGCAACGTGAATGGAGCATTCTATCTTCTTGAAGGGGTGTGCAATGCCACCAGTTTATAAACTGTAATTCTCATAATCATAATAAGAAAAAAAAATCAAATGCTGACGAGGAGGTTTTTTAGACTTCTATTTAAGCACCATAGAGTGAAAAACTTCGTCTTTTTCGCTGCTGTAAGGTGCCTATTTGATTAATGCCTCCTGTGCTCTACTCCAATTCATGGACTTTATTTGTGCATTGGTAGCAATGTACAACTGGGCACAGCTGGTGTGTTGGAAGTAAGTTAGGTATGGAGACTAAAGATTTACTGTTCTGCTCTAAGCTAAATGTTTATTCAATACGTACTACATATAGATAGTGGACTTTTTGATGGGGTATGGAGTTCTGGTCCACTTTTGGAACATCTTTGAGATTGCCACCTTTGGAAACCATGTTCATGATACAGACACAAACGCGTGACATTAAAGAGATCATGCTTTTTTCAGTTTTTCTTTTTTTTTTATTTCTGTAATTGTTCACATGCTAACAGTTGGAGTTGCATGTTTAATTTTATGTAGTTACGCAAATATTCTGTTGGGCAGAGAACTGTATTGCTGATTCTTCTTTATTTTATTCTTTATTATTTTTTTGCTGTCTATGCAGTGTTTGACATGATATGCTTTTTCTTAAAAATAGACCTTGATCAATGGCCAGACATTTGAATTGCCAGTTTATACTTTGGAATGTGTTACACACTATCTGGAGGATTAGACAATATGGAATGTGATTGAGAGATGCGTTCCATTTCTCCCAGTTTGTTGTATTTGTTCCTGATCCCTTTCTCACATTCCGGAAATGCTTTGGACTTACAGCATGTTGGCAGACTGTCTGACTGCTGAAATGACCCCTTAAGTACATGGATAGGTTGCACTTAATGATTTGAGGTCAGAGATTTGACAAGCTACAGGATATGCTCCTTGACAAAGATTTTATTAGCTAAATATAGCAGCAAGCCTTTTATAGATTGTGCGCGTCACAAAGCCTCAGCACTGTAAGGTACATTATAATTTCTGTAGATTGTATAGGTAAAATAAATGCAGGTTAAATTTGTCCTATGCAACTTGTCTTTCCTCAGGAATGATACTTGCAATAAAATACTGTGCTATGTTTCTATTATGGATTTCATAGAAAATAGGTCTAAACACAAACCAGGAATGAATCCTTGCTGGTGGCAAAAGATGCTGCTTGCAGGAATTTTATGAAGCAGAATTTTCAGAAGAGTGATGTACCTTTCAGATTTGCACCCACACAGAACTGAATTAAAAAGGAGCTGCACTTTGAAAGCTTTGCCAAAAAATGAAAGCAGAAGGCAAAGACTAGTCATCAATATTGCCTTTTGGCTTACTTACTGATGCCTTGTTATGCACTGTCTGTGTGGTGGCAGTCATCCTGGCAGTGGTGCTGAACTTTGCTTCCGCATGTCAGAGCCATACCCCTGGATGACTGGTGATTTGATAACCATATCTGGGAACTCTTTTAAATTGCAATTCCTGTGATTGTGGGGGAATGAGGAGCTAATCATGACAAATTTTTGGTCTGGACAAATGGCACTTAAAAGTGGGAGGGGCCTAAAGGATAGACCTACAGAATCTACACACCACATCTATGACACCTGCGCATCATTCCAAAGATACCCATAGGTGGGCTTCTTGCTGGCCAACTCAGACCCTCCACTTTTCCGTGACAACCATCCCCTGGGCTACAAACACACACCACTGTGTGTCTCGAACACCTGCTGAGCTTTTATTATGTTTCTGGCAGCGCCGCAGGCTCAACCCAAATTCGACCTGCTCCATTCTCCACTCTTTCTACCTCCTCTGCTTTGTGGTGTTACTAGTTCTAGAACAAATGCTGGGACATGCATCTCCAGAGTGAAACATTCCAGTCTGTGTATACTAACTATGTAAATAAGATAATCAGAGAAGATCTTTTTTCACACATACCTTGGCTCCCCATGCTTTTTCAGCTCAGCTACTGAGTAATGGTTTCCCAGACATTAAATGCTGGGAGTTGTAGTCCCCCAGTCTGGGCATGTTACCTGTAGCACATAGTGCGTACTTGGCCTGGCCCCGCCTCCCCTTCGGGTTACCTTGTCCTGCTTTTCCTGCAGTTGCATCATTATCCTGGAGATGAACGGCCTTTCCTCATCCTTCAGGCACTCCTTGTTCCATCTGGCTCTTCACACTCTCCAGAGAGTGGTGAGGTCATAGTAATCCAAGACCAAGTAAGGAAAGTATAAAGGGTCCCATGTGGAGGAGAAGGGGTGGGTCTCTGCATAGCAATGCTGCCTGGCAACTATACACAGGCTGATGCCCACCCCAGCCAACACACGACTCCATCCAATCACTGCACACCATCCTCTCTACAAACCACACCCTTCTGTCACCCTGTACACCTGATAGGCTAGTGTGAATCACAGGATTTTTATAAAACATGCATGTTACTGCCCATTTTGGAGATTTAACTCATCCTGGTAATGACCCCACAACCAGATTGAAAGTGTTGGGTCAATTTCAGAAAATTCTCAAGTGTGCTGATAACCGGGGGAAAAATATTTAGGAAGCAACAGGAAAGAGGGAGGAAGCAAAGATCCGTAGAATGAATAAGGCAGAAGCAGGGAGATGCATGCAATGCAAGGTACAGTCGACAGGTACATCTTCCTCTTTAGCAAGTAGCACAGTATATCATTAGATCACTGCTTAAATCTCAGTTAGCAGTGCCTGTCAAACAGAAAATATACAGCTATAAGCCTGCAGGCACAGGAGTACCTATGCACACTACCATACCAAGAAGTGCAGTTCTATTTTTGTGGAGGAATTTAAGAAAAACTGTAATTTATTTGGGGTACTACTTCACTTTTTAATTTCAGGTCCACTTTAAGAACATACCCCGCATTCTAACATACTGATGCACCCATGTACCCACTCAGTAGATGATTAATTAACCAGTGAGTTTTTCAAAAGTTCATAGACAATGCAGGGTTCCAGACAATAAGTGCCATCTCCATGAAATAATTTTTCTTCCCTTTCAAGATGGAGTAGTAAATAGATAGAAGGCAAGTGACATATCCCATACACTCAATAGGGCCAGTTAAGGGTATCATAGGCATGGGTGTCATAGGCATGTATAAGCAATCTGTAACCAGCGATCCAAAATCTTATTGTACTTGAAAGGACACCCTCTAATAATATACAGCAGATCAACTTTATATGGGGTAAGGTGGCTTTAATTTCAGCTATCCAAGCCTGGAAGGTGGGAATCGGAGCTTACATCCAGCTATGTGTTACAAATTTTCTGGCTGTGAATAGGATTTCATGCAAAAATGTGATCATAAACTTGTCAGAATCACGATCAGGATAAAGTCTTAGTAAACATTGCTCAGGGACAGTGGGGATCCGTTTCACAATTTGCATCCAAAACTTCTGAATCTTGGAACAGGCCTACAACAGATCATTACATAGTCAAGCTGAAAAAAGACACAAGCCCATCTAGGTCAACCAAAAAAATAAATAAAAAATATCATACAATCCCATATACACGATCCTATACCCACAGTTGATCCAGAGCAAGGCAAAAAGCCCCAGCAAAGCATGATCCAATTTGCTATAGCAGGGGAAAAAAATCCTTCCTGATTCCCCGAGAGGCGATCAGATTTTCCCTGGATCAACTTTACCTATAGATGTCAGTACCCAATTATATTACATTCATTTAGGAAAGATTTCAGGCCTTTCTTACAGCAATCTACTGAGCTGGCCAGAACCACCTCTGGAGGGAGTCTATTCCACATTTTCACAGCTCTTACTGTGAAGAAACCTTTCCGTATTTGGAGATGAAATCTCTTTTTCTCTAGGCGTAGAGAGTGCCCCTTTGTCCACTGTGTTGACCGTAAAGTGAATAACCCAACACCAAGTTCGCTATATGGTCCCCTTATATATTTGTACATGTTGATCATATCCCCCTTAATCTCCTCTTCTCAAGAGAGAATAAATTCAGTACCTCTAATCTTTCCTCATAACTGAGTTCCTCTATGCCTCTTATCAGTTTGGTTGCCCTTCTCTGCACTTTCTCCAGTTCCCCGATTATCCTTTTTGTGAACTGGTGCCCAAAACTGAACTGCATATTCCAGATTAGGTCTTTCTAATGATTTGTACAGGGGCAAACTTATATCTCTCTCTGGAGACCATACCTCTGTTAATACAAGAAAGGATTTAGCTCGCTTTGGAAACCGCAGCTTGGCATTGCATGCTATTATTGAGCTTATGATCTACCTTATCCCCCAGATCCTTCTCCAGTATGGATCCCCCCCAGTTGTACTCCCCCTAGTATGCATGAATATTCTTAGCACCCAAATGCATAACTTTACATTTATCAACATTAAACCTTATCTGCCACATAGTCGCCCAATTAAACAGTGCATCGACTTGTAAGTTGGAGACATCCTGTAAGGACGTTATTCCACTGCATAGTTTGGTGTCATCTGCAAAAACTAAAATGGTACTTTTAATCCCAGACCCTATATCATTTTATAAAGGTATTAAAAAGTAAGGGTCCGAACACTGAACCTTAGGGTACATCACTGATAACCTGAGACCATTCAGAGTATGAATCATTAACAACTACTCTCTGAATTCTGTCTTTTAGACAGTTTTCTATCCGTTTACAAACTGATATTTCCAAGCCTGTAGACTTTACCTTACACATTAGCTGTTTGTGGGGAACTGTATCGAATGCTTTTGCAAAATCCAAGTATACCACGTCCACAGTCACCCCTCTGTCCAAGATTTTACTTACCTCTGCATAAAAAGAAATCAGATTTGTTTGACAACTCCTGTCTTTCATGAACCCATGCTGTCTGTTGCTTTAAAATATATTTTTCCAGGGAGAACTCATCTATGTGGTCTTTTATTAAACTCTCCAGTATCTTCCCAACTATAGAAGTTAAAATAACAGGTCTATAGTTACTTGGTAAAGACTTTTGTTCCCTTTTTAAATATGGGCACCACATTGGCACTACGCCAATCCAGTGGTACTATTCCAGTCATTGAGTCCCTAAAAATTAGATACAATGGCTTTGAAAAATGACAGAGCTAAATTCTTTTAGGATCCGTGGGTGGATGCCATCTTGTCCAGGTGCTTTATCCACCTTTATTCTGTCTAAATATTTATGGACCATATCACTTTTGAGCTATTTTGAATTATTTGGGGCTGTGTCAATACCATCCCCATTATGGACATGAGCTCTCCCATGCTCTTTTGTATCTACAGAACTGAAGAAAGAATTTAATAAATTTGCCTTCTCTTTTTTCCCAGTCATCCACTCTAGATTATTTTGTAAAGGGATTACATACTCAGACCTGACCTTTTCTTTATCGTACATCATAGGACACAGAGCCTCAAGTAATTAATTGGTGGGTTATGGGCCTACCTTCAGGTGTTGACACTGGTATAACCAATACAGGAAGTTGACTCCCCTATATAACCCCTCCTCCTTCCAGGAGTCCTCAGTTTTTTCGCCAGTGTCTAAGGTGTTGGTCACGAGTGAAGATGTGCTCTGAGGAGCTCCAGGGAGGGATCCATGCTGGATTTAAAAAACCTCCACAACCGGATCCATCCTCGCCACTGAGGCCATAGGATGGCACCTGGGCCTCGCATTGAAGAATGAGGTTTTGCCTGTAAGCTTCTCTTTGAGAGCTGGACCCTAGGAACAGGACTCTTTGGTTTTTCATATTACCTAAAGTTGTTCCTGAGGGGTGCTATACAGGTCCAAAGGAGCGGAACCCCTATTAAAAAGGGCCCCAGTCTTTGAAGGTTTAAACACGCTGCCCGCCGTGATGGGTGAAAGTTGGATCTGTCTGTTAAATCAGCAGTATCCTGCAGCGAGGAGAAGGTAAGGGGAGAAGCCTAGGAACCATAAAAAGTCCACCTATGCCCTTTTCTCCAAAACATACATATATAAAATGTATAACTGTATGCCTTAAAATGTCTTCTCTAGAGGGAGTATATTACAATTACCTAGTACGATGCCTTTTTCAGCAGCTCTGTGTCTGGCTATAGCAGCAGGTGTTGTCCCTGCAGCCAGAGGGTAGTTCTTAATTGAACAGATGGTGTTCCTCTTCTGAGGGATCTAAAGGGGTTACAGCAGTAGTTTATGAACATACAAAACCAGCCAGTTGCATTTTTTTGTATAAAGTGAAGTCTTCCTTTAAAACTAGGAGCCTAACAAACACTGCTGATAAAAATTCCCCCCTCCTCCTGGAGAGGTGCGGTAACAGCTGACACTAAGACCCCTTTCACACTGGGGCGGTTTGCAGACGTTATTGCGCTAAAAATACCGCCTGCAAACCCGCCCCAAAACAGCCTCCGCTGTTTGTTCAGTGTGAAAGCCCGAGGGCTTTCACACTGAAGCGGTGCGCTGGCAGGAGAAGAAAAAATCTCCTGCAAGCCGCATCTTTGGAGCGGTGAAGGAGCGGTGTATTCACCGCTCCTAAACCGCTCCTGCCCATTGAAATCGATAGGACAGCGCGGCTATACCATGGCTATAGCCGCGCTATACGAGTGCTTGTAACCCTTTTTCGGCCGCCAGCGGGGGGGGGGGGGTTTAAACCGCACCGCTAGCGGCCCAATACCGTGGTAAAACAGCGATAAAAATAGCGCTGTTTTACCGCCGACGCCCCCTACCGCCCCAGTGTGAAAGCAGCCTTATGTGTAATCAGGTTCTCACCTGAGGTTTAACACAGATGCTCTCAGTTCATATGCTGAAAACAGAAGTCTGTCACATTAAGACACATGAGTGCTAGGCATGTAAAGGTGTGTAAACAGGCATTTCCAGCACAGGAAATATTATGGTACTCGGCATCAAAGGCTGATCCTTATGGTGACATTGTTTTCTTTTGCTAAAACTATTGTTCAGCAAATACCATAATTTGTTAAAGTGCCTCTGCTGTTGTGCTTAGCACATTTGATTTCCAGTGTACCACAAAGGTACCAAGAATTCCACCCCCAGGGGCTGGGAACTCCAGTCATGCCTCCACACTGTCATCCTCTCCGGAGAGACCTGACATTGCAAGCCAAGGTGAATCATTGGAAGCAATTGGTGGTGCAACTGCTTCTCACACTTCAGCCCCTGTGTATGTGACTGAAGATGCATTCTCTTCTGCCCTGTTGGGCTTAGAAGGAAGATTAGCGGCTTTAATCGCATTCTCCATCCAAGAGGATAGGAAGCATGCTAGATCCCCCTCCCCCACCTCAAACCCCCTTTTCCAAGGGAACAGTGGGCACAGGATGAGGTGTTATCCTCAGGTGATCACGGGGAAAAACAAGCCAAATTTTGCTCTGTGGAGGAAACAACAGTTGATGAACCTTATGCAACCTCACAGTCTGACAGATTGATGGTACAAACTCTTACAGAGATGGTTCATTCCACTTTTTATACTAATCCTAACAGAGTAAGCTGAAAGTCCAGGTCCCTTCTTTGTTTTTGTTTTTTTAAAAAAAAACTTTTTACAGCGCTTATTTATGCTGAATGGGATCATCTGGATAAGCATTTTTCCCTCCAAAGAGTTTCTCAGTTCTCTATCATGGAGGAAAAATTCACAAAGGTTGGAAAGTACCAGCAGTAGATGCTGCGATTTCCAGCATCAATAAAGATGCATGATTGCCTAAGCATCCAACAAATAAGAAGTCAGCATTTTTTTGGTTAAAATCCTCCTACCAATGGCGCTATGTTTTGCCATAGATGTCATAAAAGACCCTATCCACCAGGCGTCTCGCCTTGCGCTTGTGCTAAAACACATGCTTAGGACCCTGTGGTTAAAAGGGTTGGTCTGCCGAAGCATCTTGCAAAAAAGGGTGTCTGACTAGTTTCCCTTTTCATTGGGGAAGGTTTGGTGAAATGCATCCAAATGATTTCTAGCAGTAAAGCTCTTTTGTCCAGTAGAAGGTATAAATGTCCTTTTATTTAAAGTGAAGCCACAACAGCTCACAGGTTAAGTACTCTGACGGCCAGTTCAGCCATGGGAGACACTTCCTGACAGACATGGGTTCAGATCCACATGTCGGCGTTCACTAGTGAAGGAGCCACTCCTCACAGGTTAAATACTCTGACAGCCAGGCTTCCTGAAAGACATGGGACCTCGTCCTCACGTTGGCTCCTTGTGACCTTGGACAAGTCACTTAAATCGATTCCTTCCCCTGCGCAGGGGCAGCTGCCTCTAGGCAGCGGTGACGGCCTCCACCGTCAGACTCTAGGGCATGATTTCCAAGGAGTACTGTTCAGATCTGTGCGACTTCAAGGTAGTCTCTGCACTACTTTGGTACCACTTTGATGCGACTTGAGGTCCATAGACCTCTAGAATACACAGGCATTTTTTTCTGTCACATCAAAATCGTGCCCCGACATATTCTCGGCGGCAAAAGATCACGGTAAAATCACGCAACTCTGGGGTTGCAATAGTGGAAACTGAGCCTAAGAGGAGAAAATATTCAGCCCCTGTATACATGATTGAAGATGCGTTTTTCCTCCGCCCTGCAGGGCCTAGAAGGAAAATTAGCAATTTTAATCGCATCCGCTATCCAAGGATGAGAAGCGTGTTAGATCCCCCTCCCCCACCTGAGATCCCTTATCAAGGGAACAGTGGGTAGAGGATGAAGGATTACCCTCAGGTAATCGGGAAGAAAGGCAAACCGAGTACTCCTCTGCAGAGGAGACAACTAGAGTTGAACTTTTTTTCAGCCTCGCAATCTGAGAAATTGCTGGTACAAACCTCTTACAGAGATGATTTGTGCCTCTTTCAAGTTACCTCTAGTAGAGTCAGCTGATAGTTCTGTTTTTTCTTAGGTTCCTTGGAACCTTCACTGCCTTTTTCATGCTTTTCCTGAACATGTACAGAGCCACGCAGAAATTCAACAGATCCATTCTAGATCTAAAAGAATCTAAATCAGTTCCTGAAGATCCGCTCCTTTTTATGGAGTCGATCAAGTCAGTCGTTTCTATCCTGCAAGGAGGAAAACTTCTGGCACCGATCGGCATCAGGGATGCATATCTGCATGTCCATATATTTCCCGCTCACCAAAGGTTTCTGCGGTTCGAAGTAGAACAGCAGCATTTCAGTTTATAGCCTTGCTCTTCGGGCTAGCTACAGCACCTCGAGTGTTCACAAAGGTGCTAGCCCCACCTGTAGCAAGGTCAAGGGCACAGGGCTTAAACAGTCTTGGCATACCTAGACGATCTATTGCTAATAGACCAATCGCTGTTCGGAGTAAGGTGTACGCATTACAACCAGTTACCTGGAAAGGTCTGGTTTGCATTCTCAACCTAGTAAAGTCTCCATTAAAATTGCTAAAAAAGGGCTGCAGTATTTGGGTCTGATCATAGATACAGCCCAGAAAAAGGGTCTTCTTGCCCAGAGAAAAAAAACAAAAAAAAAATAAACAAACGCCACTCTATAAAAGAGTTGGTGCGGATGGTCAGTTTAAAAGGAGGTCCCTCCATTCACCTTTGCATGAGGTTGTTAGAAAGGATGGTGGCTTCATTCGAAGCAGTTCCCTTTGCCCAGTTCCATTTGAGACTGTTGCAAAACAGTATTCTATTTCTTGGTACAAAACGATCCAAGCTTTGGACTTGCCAATGCGGCTGTCCCCAAGGGTGTCCCAAAGCCTCAATTGGTGGTTACTAAAGAATGTCCTAAAGGGTAAATACTTCAAACCACTTTTCTGGAAAGTGGTAATGACAGAGAAGACAACTGTCCAAGGACAGTGTTCAAGAACCGGAAGAGCCTTGCCCATCAACATCCTAGAGATTTGGGCAGTGCGTCTGGCTCTAAAAGCCTGGACTTCCAGGTTAGAGAATTGTCCCGACAGGATCCAATCCATCAATGCCACGGCTGTGGCCTATATCAATCATCAAAAGGGACACCAAGAATTTCTCAGTTCAGAGAGAAGTGAACCAGGAGCAGCAAAGAGGAACCCGAGAAGAGGAGGATCCAGACTACTCTGTACAAATCCACTGCACAGAGGAGGTAGGTATGACATGTTTGTTGTTTTTTTTTTTTTTACAATGAGACTTCAATCACAATCACTTTAACCAGTTGCCGACCAGCCACTGTTGTTATACGGCGGCAGGTTGGCTCCCTTGCGTGAATTGCTGTAGCTGTATTTTGGCTGATTTAAGGCATATAGGGGGCGCCCGCCGTGTCACTTAGGAGCCTATGTGCGTGCCAGCTGGGCACCCGCGATTGCTCCTGACAGAGCCAGAATGGGGATGTGTGTGTGTAAGCGCACAAATCCCGATTCTGTCAGAGAAGTGGAGACAGATCATGTGTTCCTAGTATTTAGGAACAGCTATCTGTAACGATATCAAGTACGGGACATGAAAAGCTGTAGATGCAGATATATTATTATTATTATTAAAGAAATCTACCTGGGACATGGTCATGAGTGTAGACACCTCCCAGCAACCAACCCCTAAAACCAGCTGGCCAGATGATTGGTTACTGGTCGCTGTCAACACCCCCTTTGATTTGACAGAAAAGAGGAGATGCCAAGACAATGGGCAGTTCTCCTTTTACCATCCAAGAAGAAACATCTGCCAAGTTGAGAACCGATTACCTAGCTCATCGATTGAACTCTGATCAACCCTCGGACATTAATTGCAAGTATTCTCTCTTCCCAATTCTACCTTATTGCTTTGTGGCTGTATATTGTCTTTATCTTTTTGAAACATCTTTTTTCTGTAAATATTTTATTTGCATCAACTTTGACCTTTTCATAATAAACCCTTATGTTGAAAAGTGTTAACCTTGTCTCTAAAGCTCTTAATGCAAGCTATAAACGAACCTGCCTCTTGAAGGGCGCTACTGTTGTAGAGTAAGACTCTGAGCAGACCTGTCTGTGGTGGCAGTGTGTGTGGCAGACGCTTATTCTAAAATTATAATTGGTATTGCAAAATTACGAGTCTCCCCCGGCTCGGTCTTTCAAACGGGGGTGGTGGCAGTCAAAGGGTTAATTGTGTAATTAGCCCAGTGACAATCACTCTCAGGCTGCTCGCACCTAGATTGTGGTCCCGCAAGCTGGAAAATCTTTGTGCTGGGCGCAGCTGAGAGTGGCATTGTTACGTAAGTGACAGCGTGGTGTGAGGTTGGCCGGTCCTTTGTCGCGAGTTAGCGAGGAGGGCAGGGATCTGACACCCGCGTTCGTCACATATTGGCTGGCAGCGTAGCAGGATAGTTTCGCATTAAGAGCATTCAGTGCATTGTTAGGAATTAGCTCTGCACTGAAGGATTGTAACCTTTGTGGAAACAGTCCTTAGAGACAAGCTGGTGCATATTTTTTGATTTTTATTTTTTCAAGAAGACATACAGCAACAGCTCCTTCCTACACCTTCTTCCTATCTCTTCTTTCTGTTCTATCTCTTCTGCTTGCAAAATGTCTGGGTTATCAGCATATAAAAAGATGAGCAAGAATGAACTGACTGTTGAGTGCGCAGAAAGAGGAATTGATGTCGGTGGGAAAAATCGTGAAGGCTTGATACATGCCTTACAGGAGTTTGATATCCGTGCACACCAGAACCTGGGGGAAACTGGACCAGAAAGGGTTTCCACTACTCCAGAGCCCAGTGGTTCAGAGGCGGCCTCACCAGATGGGCAAGCAGAGACTGACACTGGAATACCACGGATTGTTACCTCCAAGCCACCACAAGAGCAGGCTAGCATCAGATTGCCTGAAACCATCATAGACTCTCTTCAAATGCAAGAAACTCTACAAAACCTCAGGGAGACGGATCCTGTGGTGTACTTGCAGTTTCTGGAATGCCAGGCCGAGCGGGAGGAACGCAGGGCTGAGAGGGAGGCTGATCGTCGGCACGAACTGGAGATGGCTAGGCTCCAGCAGCAGCGACAGGCTCAGAACCTCGGATCCCTAGAGCACAGGGATGCCTCTCTGCCAGTGACCCCGGCAGCCAAGTTTCCAGTTATGGAAAAGGACAGTGACATTGACGTGTATCTACTGTCGTTTGAAAAAACTTGCCGTCAGTACCATCTCCCCCCAGCACAATGGGCCCGGTACCTGACACCAGGGCTACGAGGCAAGGCCCTGGATGCTTATGTCGAACTGTCAGAAGAACAGTGCGACGATTATGCGGCCCTAAAAGCTGCAATCATCCAAAAGTTTCAGCTAACCCCGGAAGTGTACCGGAAGCGTTTTAGGTCCTTGCAAAAGGGGCCTGGGGACTCATACATGGATGTGGTAGGTCGCTTACGTACCACATTCCGGCAGTGGACTAAAGGCTTGGAAGCCGATTCTTTTGAATCCCTGGAAGATCTTATGATTGCAGATCAACTTTTGCACATCTGTCCTACAGACGTCAGACAGTTTGTGCTGGAGCGAAAGCCAGCCTCTGCCAAAGCAGCAGCAGAACTGGCAGATACCTATATCCACTCTCGGGTATCTGACCATCGCAAGGCTCCTCTGAATGGCTGGAAAGGAGGGAAATCGCACACGGCAACCCCTCCTCTGCCTACCAAACAAGTTCCTCAGCAGCCGGAACCTGCAACTCCTGGAGCCAAGGCAGAAGAAGACGACATCACCTGGCCATCCGGCTAGCAACCCTTCTTCCGTGCTGTTCGTCCGCAGGAAAACTCGGGTAACAACCGCCAACTTGCAGCCAGTCACTGTGGGCCACCGGATCGTTACTGGTTTCCGTGACACAGGAGCTGAAGTCACTCTGGTCAGACCAGAGGTGATAGAAAGAAGGGATATCATCCCTGGAAAGTTTTTTACCCTCACCGGAGTCGGGGGAACCCGCTCACGAGTACCCCGTGCCTATGTTTTCATTGATTGGGGTGCCGGAAGTGGGATGAGAGAAGTGGGAGTCTCGGAGGAGATCCCCACTGCGGTGTTGTTGGGTGCTGATTTAGGTACCCTTGTTTCTTACTATGCCCCTGCTAAAAGCACCCAGGATGCTCCCACAGAACTCTCTGGATTTACCAAGGTACTGTTTACAGATGTTGGGGTAATATCTGGGCAACCTGTGGATGGACAGAGGGAGGGGGAGGGTGGAGTGGAGGTTCAGGGGTCTTCTTCACCTACAGAAGGAGAGGAGGCCCCCTTGCATGTGCCAATATCAAATGCTTGTGTAGCTGATGTTAAGAATGTAATTACTGAATGTAATGATGTTATGTCGTTGTTGGAGGTCACCCACAATGCTGGGAGGGTGGAGAAGATAGAGTCTCTGGCGGCAGAGCCCAGGAGTGGCCCAGGTGGCCCCATTCCTGACTCTGACCCAGAGTATTCTGCCTTGACTACACCCCAGCAGTTGTCCTTGTGTGTCACAGGACGGCTGGTTGGTACTTGTAGTCCCACGCCTCAGCCAGCACTGCTGAGAGACAAAGGCTTTGCAGTGTTCAGCAGGCCAGCTGTTAGATCCCCTGCTGAGAAAAATAAACAAAAGCATGATAGGGACAGTGGGCAGAGAGGCTGTACTGGTCTACAGGCAGGAGGCCTGGAGACTGAAAGGGTTAAACAGTTGCTCACTGTGTCCAGTCAGCCTAAGGGGAATGTGTTGAAGGTGTCACCTGATATGATCTGTGAAGGTCCAGGTGAAATCAGGAAGGCCAGGGTTGGAGTGAAACACAATGGTTTGTGGCCTAGCTTGATGTTCACACAATGTCCCAGCACAGCGCCTGTCATTGGCAGAGACCGTATGCCTGAACGGAAAGAGTTAGGTGCCCTGGTAGAAGTGATAGCTGACACTCAGGGAGTGGGCTTAGGCCTTCAGTCCCACTCACCTTTCCTTCCACTCCAGGCACCCATGATGCTGGCAGTGCTTACAGCATGCCGTGTTTGGGTCATGGGAAACCCTGGGGGGGCACCCCATGGCGTCCACAAGGTGGGCGACCGGGTGTATCCTCCCCTCACCCTTGCAGCCCACCTTGCCTTGCAGGAGGCGCAGACAGGCGGGGCAAAGGAGACTGAGGAAATTATGCAGTTAGGGGTCATTCAGGGAGCTCGGACAGTCTGGGCGCCACTGGTAGTCTTGGTCCCCAAAAAGGACCAGACGACCAGGTTCTGTGTGGACTACCGGAAGCTGAATGCCATCACTACTGCAGATGCCTACCCCATGCCCCGGATTGATGAGTTGTTAGATAGGCTGGCGGCCGCCCGTTATATAACAATCATGGATCTGAGCAGGGGGTATTGGCAAATTCCTCTGGCCCCTGAGGCTCGGGAAAAGTCGGCCTTTATCACCCCATTCGGATTGTTCGAGTTTACCGTCATGCCGTTTGGGATGAAGAATGCCCCAGCTACCTTCCAGAGAGTCATGAATGACTTACTGGAGGGGCTGGAAACCTTTGCCGTAGCCTACCTGGATAACATCGCCGTGTTCAGCCCTACCTGGGAAGAACACCTGGTGCACCTGTCACAGGTCCTAGACCAACTGACAGCTGCCAATCTGACTGTCAAACCCAGTAAGTGTCAGATTGGCATGACTGATGTGCAGTACTTGGGACACCAGGTAGGAGGAGGTACCCTGAAACCCGAGACAGGGAAGGTTGAGGCCATCCTGGCCTGGCCTACCCCTCAAACCAAAAAGCAGGTTATGTCTTTCTTGGGGACCGCTGGCTACTATAGGAAATTTGTATGTAACTATAGTAGCCTGGCCAAACCTCTGACTGACCTAACCAAAAAGAAACTGCCCAAGGTGGTGTCTTGGACACCAGAATGTGAGCAGGCATTTCAGGCCTTGAAGGAGGCGCTGGCCAGCGCACCTGTGCTGCAGGCTCCGGACTTCACCCGCCGTTTCCTTGTGCAGACGGATGCCTCTGCCTTTGGATTGGGTGCAGTCCTGAGCCAGGTGGACGAGGCCGGAGAGGAGCATCCCATCCTCTACCTGAGCAGGAAGCTGCTTCCCAGGGAAGTAGCATATGCCACGATCGAAAAGGAGTGTCTTGCGATCGTGTGGGCTCTCCAGAAGTTACAAACGTACCTTTATGGACGGCACTTCACTGTGATCACGGATCACAATCCCTTGAGCTGGCTAAATCGTGTTGCTGGGGAGAATGGCAAACTACTTCGGTGGAGCCTAATTCTTCAGCAATACGATTTCACCATCCAGCATAAGAAAGGCAGCGCCCATGGCAATGCTGATGGGCTGTCACGACAAGCCGAGCCCGCAGGAATCGGTTGCGTCAGGAGGGAAATTGTAGTTCCCTCCCATGCAACCACCTAAGGGGTGAGGTGTAACGATATCAAGTACGGGACATGAAAAGCTGTAGCTAGCTGCCATCTTGTGTGGAAGTAGCCATGACAGTTTGGCTAACCATGTAACCTCACAGAGAACTCTGAACTCCGTCTTCCCCACCTTAGGAATTCAAAGTTTTTTAAGTTCAACAGAAAAGGTTATCTCAACAGAGAAAACAGAACCAGGGTAGGTCAGTAGAAAAACATTTGTTGTAAGGGCAGTGTCAGGCCTGTCGTAAAACTGTCACCCTCCCCACTCAGAGACCTAACAGACCTCGGTCGTAAAGTTTTCTGAATACACCTCATAAGAATAAGTATGAAATTTCAGCATGTTTCATAACTTCTGACTTAGTAATCGCACAGCCATAATCTGGACATATTTAGCTTCCTCAGATAATATGGAACGTTTCAAGTCCAGACACCCCTATGTCAGGTCATATGGGAAACCCCTGGGACCACTTATTCCTCCAAAGCAGGCTATACGTTATAGATATGGCATGTTTAGACTTGTTTTGGAGGAAATCTCAAGTTGAATAATAATATGGATATTTGGAGTCTGTCAACACTACAGATGCAGATATATGAATATGTATTAAAGAAATCTACCTGGGACATGGTCATGAGTGTAGACACCTCCCAGCAACCAACCCCTAAAACCAGCTGGCCAGATGATTGGTTACTGGTCGCTGTCAACACCCCCTTTGATTTGACAGAAAAGAGGAGATGCCAAGACAATGGGCAGTTCTCCTTTTACCATCCAAGAAGAAACATCTGCCAAGTTGAGAACCGATTACCTAGCTCATCGATTGAACTCTGATCAACCCTCGGACATTAATTGCAAGTATTCTCTCTTCCCAATTCTACCTTATTGCTTTGTGGCTGTATATTGTCTTTATCTTTTTGAAACATCTTTTTTCTGTAAATATTTTATTTGCATCAACTTTGACCTTTTCATAATAAACCCTTATGTTGAAAAGTGTTAACCTTGTCTCTAAAGCTCTTAATGCAAGCTATAAACGAACCTGCCTCTTGAAGGGCGCTACTGTTGTAGAGTAAGACTCTGAGCAGACCTGTCTGTGGTGGCAGTGTGTGTGGCAGACGCTTATTCTAAAATTATAATTGGTATTGCAAAATTACGAGTCTCCCCCGGCTCGGTCTTTCAAACGGGGGTGGTGGCAGTCAAAGGGTTAATTGTGTAATTAGCCCAGTGACAATCACTCTCAGGCTGCTCGCACCTAGATTGTGGTCCCGCAAGCTGGAAAATCTTTGTGCTGGGCGCAGCTGAGAGTGGCATTGTTACGTAAGTGACAGCGTGGTGTGAGGTTGGCCGGTCCTTTGTCGCGAGTTAGCGAGGAGGGCAGGGATCTGACACCCGCGTTCGTCACACTATCGATCTCCTCCCCCAGTCAGTCCCATCTCCCCACAGTTAGAACACACACAGGGGGAACACATTTAATCCCTGCCAGTGACATTTACACAGTAATCCGTGCATTTTTATAGCACTGATCCCTGTATAAATGTCAGTGGTCCCAAAAAAGTGTCAAAAGTGTCCGATCTGTCCACGGCAATGTCGCAGTCCCGCTAAAAATCACAGATCGCTGCCATTACTAGTAAAAAAAAAAATAATAATAAAAAAAGCCATCAATCTATTCTGGGGGGGTCTTGAAAGGGACACCTATGGTTGGCCTGTCCCAAGGTTTTGCGTTTCTGTGAACAATGGCATGAACAATATGAACATTGTCAATATTATGTTTAGTTTCTTTAAACAACAAATTGGATCTTTTTAATACAGCAGAATCAATATTGTCTCTCTACTGCTCAGTATTCGGTATGTGTGTGTGTGTATATGTATATGTGTATATATATGTGTATATATATGTGTGTATATATATATATATATGTATATATGTATATATATATATATATATATATATATATATATATATATGTATATATATATATATATATATATATATATATATATATATATATATATATATATATATATATATATATATATATATATATATATATATATATATATATATATATATATATATATATATGCTATAAAAAGTCTACACACCCCTGTTAAAATGTCAGGTTTCTGTGATGTAAAAAAAAATAGACAAAGATAAATCATTTCAGAACTTTTCCCACCTTTTAATGTGACCTAAAAATTGTACAACTTAATTGAAAAACAAACTGAAATCTTTTAGGGTGGGAAGTAAAACTAAAAAACTAAAATGTGGTTGCATAAGTGTGCACACCCTCTTATAACTGGCGATGTAGCTGTGTTCAGAATTAGGCGATCACAATAAAACTTATGTTAAATAGGAGTCAGTACACACCTGCCATCATTTAAACTGCCAAATAAAGTTTAGCTGTTCTAGTAGGTCTTTCCAGACATTTGTTTAGTAGTATCCTACAGCAAAAGCCATGGTCCGCAGAGAGCTTAAAAGCATCAGAGGGATCTCATTGTTAAAAGGTATCATTTAGGAGAAGGGTACAAAAGAATTTCCAAGGCATTTGATATACCATGGAACACAGTGAAGAAAGTCATCAAGTGGAGAAAATATAGCACAACAGTGACTAGACAAGAACTGGATTTCCCTCCAAAATTGATGAAAAGACGAGAAGAAATCTGGTCACAAAGGCTGCCAAGAAACCTACAGCAACATTAAAGGAGCTGCAGGAATATCTGGCAAGTACTGGCTGTGTGGTACATTTGACGACAATATCCCGTATTCTTCATATGTCTGGGCTATGGGGTAGAGTGGCAAGACAGATCTTTTCTTATGAAGAAAAACATCCAAGCCCGCCTAAATTTAGCAAAAAACGCATCTGAAGTCTCCCTAAAGCATGTGGGAGAATGTGTTATGGTCTGATTTGGGGCAAAACAACACTGCACATCACCAAAAGAACACCATACCCACAGTGAAGCATGGTGGTGGCAGCATCATGCTTTTGGGCTGCTGGAAGAGGGGCCTTAGTCAAGGTAAAGGGAACTATGAACCATTCCAAATACCAGTCAATATTTGCACAACACCTCCATTCTTCTGCTAGAACGCTGAACATGAAGAGAAATGTCTTCTTTCAGCATGACAGTGACTCAAAGCATACATCCAAATTAACAAAGGAATGGCTTCACCAGAAGAAGATTAAAGTTTTGGAATGGCCTAGCCAGAGCACAGACCTGAATCCGATTAGAAAATCTGTGGGGTGTTCTGAAAAGGGCTGTGCACAGGAGTTGCCCTGGCAATCTCACAGATTTGGAGTGTTTTTGCAAAGAAGAGTGGGCAAATATTGCCAAGTCAAGATATGTCATGCTGATTTACTTCCCTCCACCTAAAAGATTTCAGTTTGTTTTTCAACTGAGTTGTACAGTTACAGGTCACATTAAAGGTGGAAAAAGTTCTGAAATGATTTATCTTTGTCTTTTTTTACATTACAGAAACCTGACATTTTAACAGGGGTGTGTAGACTTTTTATATCCACTATGTGTATATGTATGTATGTGTGTATATGTGTATATATATATATAATGTACACTAGCAAAATACATAAACAGTTGCAGCTTACCTCTGATTGATTTTTGGATCTCTTTCACACATTTCATCCTTTAAAAAAATGTGATCTTTTAAACAAGGATTTTTATCTAAACCATTCTTTATGTTCTTAAACTTAGTGATTGATCTAGCTGCGGTTTTAAATGTATAATAGAGAATAATCCACTGCGGTAATGTGTTACATGGAGCAGTGATTAATTATTCTTTGTTAAATAAAGTAGAAGGAGCTGACTTTATAGGCAAAGCATTAATATTAAATGTCCTGGTAATAAGTACTTCTGTCTGGAGCCTGAAAATATGTTATAATGTGACATGTATTCCATATTTTATTCTTAGCTTATGACGTTACGTGGATCAGTGCTTGAAGATGCTATTCCATCGACTGCCAAACATGGCACAGCAAGAGGTTTGCCTCTTAAAGAAGTACTTGAGCACCTTGTCCCTGAGCTGAACGTACAATGTCTCCGTCTGGCTTTCAACACTCCAAAAGTTACAGAGCAGCTCCTAAAACTTGACGAGCAAGGGGTACGTATATCTTTGCATGGTCTTAAATCCCTTTATTCATGCTTATTCCACTGCTTAGAGGATAAGTTCACCTTTGGTAACATGTTACACCTGTGTGTACGGTATAAAATGTAACGTTGACAAAGTGCACCTACCTGAATCTCCCCCCAGCTTATTTTTTTTTTAAACAAAAGGTAAACTTATTATTTCATTTTTTTATGTAACCCCTGCTGTTTTTATATCCAATGTCTATTATTTTTTTCATAATCAATTCCAGGCTGTTCATGGTTCGTACACAGTCATAAATGTTGAATCTTTAAAGATATTATTTGCTGGGGAAAACATGAAGACTAACTTTACTTTAACCACTTGCTTACCGGGCACTTAAACCCCCCTCCTATCCAGACCAATTTTCACCTCTGCGATTTTTATTTTTTGTTAAAAAAATTTAAAAAGACCGAATTTTAAAAAAAAAAAATTATTTATTTTTTTATATTTTGTTATAAATTTTTTTAAAAGGGTAATTTTTCTCCTTCATTGATGTACGCTGATGAGGCAGCACCAATGGGCACTGATAGGTGGCAGTGATGGGCACTGATGGGTGGCAGTGATGGGCACTGATTGGTGGCAATAATGGGCACTGATCTTGTACACTGCTAGATGGCACTGATTGGCACCACTGGTGGGCATTGTTAGGTGGCAATGGTGGGCATTGATAGGTGGCACCTGTAGGCATTGATAGGTGGCACTTATGGGCATTGATACGTGGCACTGGTGGGCACTGTGGGCACTGTGATGTTGCAATGTAACGTGGCACTGGTAGGGGGTACTGGTGGCACAATTGAGGCACAATTGAGGCATTATTGCCTCCTCCTCTTCGGGACCGATGTCCCTTGCTGCTGAGCCGGTGATCGGCTTTTTTTTCTCCTCGCACTGTCAGCGCGAGGAGAAAAAAAAAACGATCACAGAGCTTTTGTTTTGTTCATGTGATCAGCTGTCATTGGCTGACAGCTGATCACATGGTAAGGGGCTATAGCGCGGATAGCAAGCGGTTAAAGGTGAACACCAATCGGTGGCTTTGGATGCTAGAATGTCAAGTTAGGCTCAACTCACATCTACAGTGAGGAAAAAAGTATTTGATCCCCTGCTGATTTTGTACGTTTTGCCCACTGACAAAGAAATTATCAGTCTATTAATTTTAATGGTAGGTTTATTTTAACAGTGAGAGAGAGAATAACAACAAAAATATCCAGAAAAACACATTTCAAAAAAGTTATAAATTGATTTGCATTTTATTGAGTGAAATAAGTATTTGATCCCCTATCGATCAGCAAGTTTTCTGGCTCCCAGCTGTCTTCTATACTGCTAACGAGCTGAGATTAGGAGCACTTGTTACCTGCATAAAAGACACCTTTCCACAGAAGCAATCAATGAGATTCCAATCTCTCCACCATGGCTAAGACCAAAGAGCTGTCCAAGGATGTCAGGGGCAGGATTGTAGACGTACACAGGGCTGGAATGGGCTACAAGACATTTGGAAGAAACACAAAATAAATGTCAATCTCCCTTGGTCTGGGGTCCATGCAAGATCTCACCTCGTGGAGTTTCAATGATCATGCGAAATCAGCCCAGAACTACACGGGAGAATCTTGTCAGTGATCTCAAGGCAGCTGGGACCATAGTCACCAATAAAACAATTGATAACACACTACGCAGTGAAGGACTGAAATCCTGCAGTGCCCGCATCATCCCCCTGCTCAAGAAAGCACATGTACAGGCCCGTCTGAAGTTTGCTAATGAATATCTGAATGATTCAGAGGAGAACTGGGTGAAAGTGTTGTGGTCAGATGAGACCAAAATCGAGCTCTTTGGCATCAACTCAACTCGCCGTGTTTGGAGGAGGAATGCTGCCTATGACACCAAGAACACCATCCCCTCCATCAAGCTTTTGGGAGTGTTTTTCTACTAAGGGGACAGGACAACTTCACCGCATCAAAGGGACGATGGACGGGGCCATGTACCATCAGATCTTGGGTGAGAACCTCCTTCCCTCAGCCAGGGCATTGAAAAATGGGTCGTGGATGGGTATTCCAGCATGACAGTGACCCAAAACACATGGCCAAGGAAACAAAGGAGTGGCTCAAGAAGAAGCACATTAAGGTCCTGGTGTGGCCTAGCCAGTTTCCAGACCTTAATCCCATAGAAAATATGTGGAGGGAGCTGAAGGTTCGAGTTGTCAAACGTCAGCCTCGAAACTTGAATGACTTAGAGAGGATCTGCAAAGAGGAGTGGGATAAAATCCCTCCTGAGATGTGTGCAAACCTGGTGGCTAACTACAAGAAACGTCTGACCTCTGTGATTGCCAACAAGGGTTTTACCACCAAGTACAAAGTCATGAAGGGGTTAAATACTTATTTTACTCATTAAAATGCAAACCAATTTATAACCTTTTTGATATGTGTTTTTCTGGATATTTTTGTTATTCTGTCTCTTAACCACTTCAGCCCCGGAAGATTTGGCTGCTCAATGACCAGGCCATTTTTTTTATCGTACATCATGGGACACAGAGCCTTAAGTAATTAATGGGTTATAGACCACCTTCAGGTGATGGACACGGGTTATACCCAATCCAGAAAGTTCACTCCCTATATAACCCCTCCTCCTTCCAGGAGCACATCCGTTTTTTCGCCATTGTCTAAGGTGTTGGTCACGAGTGAAGATGTGCTCTGAGGAGCTCCAGGCGGGATCCCTGCTGGATTTAAATAGCCTCCATAGACGAGATCCATCCAAAGTGCCATTGAGGCCTAAAAGGATGGTACCTGGGGCCTCGCATCTGAAGCACAAGGTTTTTGCCTGTAACGCCTCTCTTTGTAGGGCTGGAACCCAGGCTTTTGCTTTTGCTAAATTATCTTTACAGGTCCAAGGGAGTTGGAACCCCGATATCTAGGGACCCGGTCCTTGAAGGTTTGCTAAACCCAGCCGCCGTGAAGGTTGGATTGTCTGTTAATTCAGCAAATCCTGCGACGGGAATAAGGCTAGGGAAGAAACTTGGGTATTAAAAACGCCTATGTATTCTTCCATTAGGGAAGAAACGTTGTCATGCCTTAATTCTCCACTAGAGGGAGTCTATGCAAATACCTTACTCTGTTGTCTTTACTGTAAAGCTCAGTCTGTGTTTGGTCGCAGCAGCGTGTGCAGGGAGATTTTTATAAAGGTAAAAGAAATCTGTAAAATGTTTTCTTTCCCCCACTGAAGGGACCAGAGGGTTAGGGGTCATCAGCGCTGTACTCCCCTTACATTACCTTACAGGGGGTGCGAGGGTCCCCTACTGCTAATTGTGTTACTGTTGGCTGATGTTTCTGTTGTTGGTGCCTGCTGCTGGACGGGTCTTTGCCTCCCCTCCCTCCCCCCTCGTGTTGGGTCTGTCATTTTTAAATGTAAAAAGGGGAGGAATTTTTCTCAGAGGGGGTGGGGCCTAAGCGCTGTGCTGTGATCGTCCACGATAATGCACGGCAGGCAAAACAGATAAAACTACAGCTGGGACAGTCTCGGTTGACGAGGAGGAAACAAGCAGCCAGCACACAGGGACACAGGAGCTGTGGGACAAGTGAGGGTTGCAAACTGGCATTCCTGATACAGGAAGGACACCTTTTTCCCAGCACTAGGCTGAACTTTATAGCGGCTTTAAATGTCATGACTATATTCAGCGATTGAGTGCAATTTGTATAGTGCCTCTGTTCTTGTACTTAGGACTATGCCTACCAAAAAAGTAAAGGTTTCACCACCAGGCGTTAGGATCTCGAGTCGCATTTCCACGCTGTCATCCTCGCCTGAATTGATGGTGCAGCTGCTTCTCACATCTCAGCCCCTGTATACATGACTGAAGATGTCCTTTCCTCCTCCCTGCAGGGTCTGGAAGGAAGATTAGAGGCTTTAATCGCATCCTCCATTTAAATAGATAGGAAGCATGGTAGATTCCCCTGACCCTCTTCAGAACCTTTGCAAGGGGAACAGGTGTTACCCTCAGTTGATCAGGAGGAAAAACAAACCGATGATTCCTCTGTGGAGGAAACAACGGTAGATGAACCTTTTTCAGCCTTACAATCTGAGAAATTGCTGATACAAACTCTTACAGAGATGGTTCGTTCCACTTTCATGCTGCCCCTAACGCAATGTCCTGAAATCTTGGTTTCTTCCTTGGGTTCCTTAAAACCTTCTCAGCCTTTGCATGCATTTCCTGCACATGCATTACTAGAACAGCTTATTTTTGCTGAATGGGATCACCCGGATAAGCATTTTCTCCCTCCTAAGAGATTTTCAATTCTCTATCCCCTGGAGGAGAAATTCTCCAAAAAATGGAAAGTACCATCAGTTGACGCTGTGATTTCCAGTGTGAATAAAGACCTAACATGTCCTGTAGACAATGCACAAATGCTTAAGGATCCAACAGATAAAAAGTTGGAATCCCTGTTAAAATCTACTTTTTCCTTGGCAGGTGCTGTTACTCAGCATGCAGTCTCTGCAATAGGCGTGTGTCAATCACTAAAGAACCAATTTAAACAGGCCCTTAGAGAGATTCCTGCATAACAAGCTGGAGAATTGGCTGAACTACCAAAAGCATTATGCTTTGCCATAGATACAGGGCCGGTACAAGGGGTGGGTAGAAGGAGCGGATGCCCTGGACGGGACCATTTACTGGAGAAAGGGGGGTGCTTGGGGCCACTTTGATCTGTGGCTGCAGTGCTCCCCTCCCTCCTCCTCCTCTTGTTTGTCACACATCGCCAGAAGCGCTGTGTGTCAGGGAGCTGGGTCTGTGTGTGTGTTCGGCGGCACCCCCTAGACCGGCTCATGTGTTAGCAGATTGAACCAGTGTTCCGCCTATCACACAATCCAGTTTAGGGGGGCGGGACCTTGTTATGGCACCGCAGAACACACACACAGACCCAGCTATGTGACACACAGTGCTGCGGGAGATGTCTGCTGTGTGATCCAGGGCAGGCTATGGTGAGTCTGCATTCATAGGCAAAGTGAGGCTGCAATTATGGGCACAGAGAGGCTGTGATTATGGGCACAGAGAGGCTGTGATTATGGGCGCAGAGAGGCTATGATTATGGGTGCAGAGAGGCTGCGATTATGGGTGCAGAGAGGCTGCGATTATGGTTGCAGAGAGGCTGCGATTATGGTTGCAGAGAGGCTGCGATTATGGTTGCAGAGAGGCTGCGATTATGGTTGCAGAGAGGCTGCGATTATGGTTGCAGAGAGGCTGCAATTAGGGGTACAGAGAGGCTGCGATTATGGACACAGTGAGGCAGCATTGATGGGCACAGCAGTAGGCTGCATTTGATGGGCACTGGTGAGACTGCATTGATCACTTGTTTCGTGTCTGCAGTCTCTGACCATCGCCTGCATCATGTCCTCAGTCTCTAACCATCTCTTGTCTTATATCATGTCTGCAGTCTCTGAGGGTTTGCTTAATTAGCAATGGTATTGGTAATATGCAGCAGGAAGGGGGGTTAATGCACGGTCACTGATGCATTAGTATAGATCCCAGCGTCTGTGGGCTGTGGATAAAAAATTGATCAGCTGAAGCACCATGTAAAAACCTCCTAACTGGGTTCCTTTTTCATGCGGAGCGACTATTTGGAGAAGACTTGGACAAATATATCCAAATAATTTCTAGTGGGAAAAGTACCCTTTTGCCAGTCAAAAGAAAGTATAAACGCCCTTCATTTAAACTGGCTCTTTCCCCTGCGCCAGGGGCTTCCGCCTCTAGGCAGTGGCAACTGCCTCCGCCGTCAGACCCTAGAGGAAAACCTCAGGGTCAGACCCAGGCTCAAAAGAAGTCCTAGAGTCGGAAACCCGCAAAGCATAATCCTAAAGCCTCATCATGAAGAGGCAACCCCCCTTACCAAGGTAGGGGGTAGACTTCTGAAGTTTTCAGAAGTCTGGAAAGAGAAAATTCGGGACAGATGGGTCATCTCCACGGTAACGCTGGGATACAAGCTAGAATTTCGGGACTTTTCATCGTCTCGCTTCCTGAGGTCAAGCGTTCCCAAAGATCCAGAGAAAAGACAATCTCTGTTTCAGGCACTAGACTGATTTATATCTCAAGGGGTGATCATACAGATCCCAACAAAAGAGCAAGGTCTGGGGTTTTATTCAAGTCTTTTTATGGTACCAAAACCAAATGGAGATGTCAGACCCATTCTAGATGTAAAAAATCTAAATCAATTCCTGAAGATCTGCTTCTTTCTCATGGAGACGATCAGGTCAGTAGTTTCTGTCCTAGGAGGAGAACTTCTGCCATCACTCGACATCAGGGATGCATATCTGCATGTCCCTATATTTCCCACTCACCAAAGATTTCTGCGGTTCGAGTTAGAACAGCAGCATTTTCAGTTTGTAGCCCTGCCCTTCGGGCTAGCCACAGCACCCCGGGTGTTCACAAAAGTGCTGGCCCCACCTCTAGCCAGGTTAAGGGCACAGGGCATAAGAGTCATAGCGTACCTAGACGATCTATTACTAATAGATCAGTCGGTGGCTCGTTTGGAGCAAAGCATGCGCACTACAACCAATTATCTGGTTAGTTTGGGTTGGATTCTCAACCTAGAGAAATCTTCCTTAATACTGCTAAAATGGCTGAAGTACCTGGTCTGATCATAGACACAGCCCAGGAAAAGGTGTTCTTGCCTTAGGCAAAAATTAACTCCATAAGAGAGCTGGTGCGGATGGTCAGGTCAAAAGGCGATCCCTCCATTCACCTTTGCATGAGGTTGCTAGGAACCATGGTGGCTTCATTCAAAGCAGTTCCCTATGCCCATTTTCATTTAAGACTGTTGCAAAACAGTAGCCTGTCTGCTTGGAACAAAACAATTCAAGCTTTAGATTATGCCAATACGGTTGTCCCCAAGAGTGTCCCAAAGCCTCACTTGGTGGTTACTAACCCAGAATCTGTTGAAAGGAAAATCCTTCAGACCAGTCACCTGGAAAGTGGTAACAGATGCCAGCCTTTAAGGCTGGGGAGCAGTACTAGAAAAGACTATCCAGGGACAGCGGTCAAGAACCGAAAGAACCTTGCCCATCAATATCCTAGAGATTCGGGCAGTGCGTCTGGCTCTAAAGGCCTGGACTTTCAGGTTACGGGATTGTCCTGTCAGGATTCAATCCGACAATGCCACAGCTGTGGCCTATATCAATCACCAAGGGGGCACCAAAAGTCTCCCAGCGCAGAGAGATGAACCATATTCTAACTTGGGCAGAAAGGAATGTTCCGTGCCTATCGACAGTCTTCATTCCAGGAGTAGAGAATTGGCAGGCGGGCTACTTGAGTCGCCAGCAAGTTATTCCCAGGGGAATGGTCTCTTCACCCCGACATATTTCAGGCTGTTTGCAAAAGATGGGGGACCCCGGACGTAGATCTTCTAGCGATCAGGTTCAACATGAAGTTAGTCAACTTTGTGGCCAGAACAAGGGATCCACTCGCATGCGGAACAGATGCATTGGTGACCCCATGGATCAGTTCTCACTAATCTATGCATTCACCCCTATTCAGTTGCTGCCTCGACTGCTTTGCAGGATCAAGCTGGAAAGAAAACCAATAATTCTGGTGGCACCAGCATGGCCCAGAAGGTCATGGTAGGCAGAAATCTTAAAGATGGCAGTGGAGGGCCCATGGTCCCTCCCACTACGGCCAGATCTGCTCTCACAGGGGCCGATATTCCATCCTTCCTTACGGGCTATTGAAACCCACATTCTGAAGAAACGTAGGCTTTCCAGGTCAGTTATCTCTACCCTGATTAATGCAAGGAAGCCAGCTTCCAGAACTATATATTATAGAGTCTGGAAGGCTTATGTTTCCTGGTGTGAATCCAAGGGTTGGCACCCTCGGAGATATATCATAGGCAGAATTCTTGCCTTTCTACAATTAGGGGTAGAAATTACATTGGCCTTGAGTACTATTAAAGGCCAAGTCTCAGCTTTATCTGTCTTATTTCAAGGACCACTTGCTACACATTCTTTAGTTCGGGGTTTTATGCAAGGGGTAACGCGGCTTAATC
Source organism: Lithobates clamitans (assembly GCA_037952925.1). Lineage (NCBI taxonomy): Eukaryota > Metazoa > Chordata > Amphibia > Anura > Ranidae > Lithobates > Lithobates clamitans. The sequence goes on along the minus strand of JBBGZY010001071.1, from coordinate 2,471,927 downwards.
CGCCCGTCAAACCTCCCTTGAACCCTTGGGAATTGAATTTAGTTTTGTCTGTGTTACAAAAACAGCCATTTGAACCAATACAACATATTCCCTTAGTCCTTCTGACAAGGAAGTTGGTATTTTGTTTGCTATATCCTCAGCAAGGAGGGTTTTGGACTTGGCTGCTCTTTCTTGTAAAGAGTCCTATTTGATTTTTCATGAGGAGAGAGTGGTGTTGCGCCCTTGTCCAGATTTTTTACCAAAAGTGGTCTTAGGTTTTCACCTGAACCAAGATATTGTCTTGCCATCATTTTTTCCAAAACAGTGTTCCAGGGAAGAAAAATTACTATATTGTCTTGATGTGGTAAGAGCAGTGAAAGTCTATTTAAAAGCAACTGCTCAGATTCGTATTCTACCAGAGGGTCCTAAGAAAGGACAGGCAGCATTGAAATCCACTGTCGCTAAGTGGATTCGGCAAGTGATAATTTAAATTTATGATTTAAGGGATAAGATTCCCCCTTTTCAAGTTAAGGCGCACTCTACCAGGGCGGTTAGTGCTTCTTGGGCAGTGCGTCATCAGTCCTCCATGGCTCAGATCTGTAAGGCAGCAACTTGGTCTTCAATGCATACATTCAAAAAATTTTATCAGCTGGATGTAGTGAGGTATGAGGATATCGCCTTCGGGCGCAGTGTGCTGCAGGCAGCAGTATAGGTCCCCAAGTCTGGGGGTACCCTCCGGGTTGTGTCTCCTTCCCGTCAAGTAGCATTGCTATGGGACGTCCCAATAACGACTTGCCGACTGGCTCACGCTGATATACGTCGGCAGAATGGCACATACAGGCATATTAACGTACCTGTACGCTGCCCTTTAAGACGCGGCATTGTGAGCGCGCGCGTACGCCACGAGCTCCGTGAGATACCCGCGATCATCTCACGGAGAGGAGGAACGGGGAAATGCTGATGTAAACAAGCATTTCCTCATTCTTCCTAGTGACAGGACACTGATCACCGTTCCCTGTGATCGGGAGCGGTGATCAGTGTCGTGACACACGTAGCCCATCCCCCCTACAGTTAGAACACATCCCTAGGACACACTTAACCCCTGCAGCGCCCCTCTTGGTTAACCTCTTCACTGCCAGTCACATTTACACAGTAATTAGTGCATTTTTAATCACACTGATCGCTGTATAAATGTGAATGGTGCCAAAAGTGTCCGATGTGTCCGCCATAATGTCGCAGTCACGATAAAAATCGCTGATTGCCGCCATTACTATTAAAAAAAAAAAAAGTTAATAAAAATTCCATGAAACTATCTCTTATTTTGTAGACACTATAACTTTTGCGCAAACCAATCAATAAACGCTTATTGCGATTTTTTTTTTTTTTTTACTAAAAATATGTAGAATACGTATTTGTTTTAAATATATTTTTTGGGGATATTTATTATAGCAAAAAGTAAAAAATATTGCTTTTTTCCAAAACTGTTGCTCTTTTTTGTTCATAGCGCAAAAAATAAAAACAGCAGAGGTGATCAAATACCACCAAAAGAAAGCTCTATTTGTGAGAAAAAAAAGGACGTCAATTTTGTTTGGGAGCCACGTCGCATGACCGCACAATTGTCAATTAAACCGACGCAGTGCCGAATCTTAAAAAGGGCTCTAGTCTTTGGCCAGCCAAATGGTCCGGGGCTGAAGTGGTTAAGTAATCACTTAAGGCTCTGTGTCCCATGATTTACGATAAAGAAAATAGGATTTTTATAACAGCTTACCTGTAAAATTCTTTTCTTGAAGTACATCATGGGACACAGAGGTCCCTCCCCTCTTTTTTGGGGATTTAAGTATATTGCTTTGCTACAAAAACTGATGTGCTCCTGGAAGGAGGAGGGGTTGTATAGGGAGTGAACTTACTGGATTGGGTATAACCAGTGTCCATCACCTGAAGGTGGCCTATAACCCATTAAGTAATTACTTAAGGCTTTGCATCCCATTATGTACTCCAAGGAAAGGATTTTACAGGTAAGCTGTTATAAAAATCCTATTTTATTGCGATTCGACACTGCGTCGCTTTAACTGACAATTGCACGGTTGTGCGGCGCTGAACCCCAGCAAAATTGACGTCCTTTTTTTCCCACTAATATAGCTTTCTTTTGGTGGTATTTTATCATCTCTACCTTTTTTTTATTTTTTGCGCTATAAACAAAAAAAAGCGTCAATTTTGAAAAAAAAAACCACACACAATATTTTGTACTTTTTGTTATAAAAAAAATCCCCATTTTTTTTTTAATAAAGCTAATTTTTTCCTCAGTTTAGGCCGATATGTATTTTTCTACATATTTTTGGTAATAAAAATTGCAATAAGCGTATATTGATTGGTTTGCGCAAAAGTTATCACGTCTACAAAATAGGGGATAGATTTATGGCATTTTTATTATTATTTTTTTACTAGTAATAGTGGCGATCTGCTATTTTTATCGGGACTGCGACATTATGGCGGACACATCGGACACTTTTGACACATTTTTGAAACCATTGACAATTTTACAGCAATCAGTGCTATAAAAACTGATTGCTGTGTAAATGTCACTGGCAGGGAAGGGGTTAACACTAGGGGGCAATCAAGGGGTTAACTGTGTTCCCTGACTGTGTGTTCTAACTGTGGGGGGAGGGGACTGACTATAGGAGATGACAGATCGTGGTTCCTAGCTATTAGGAACTTACAATCTGCCTCTCCTCACAGAACAGGGATTTGTGTGTTTACACACACATGTCCCTGTTCTGACTCTCGTGCCCGCGATCGCTAGCCATGAGCATCGGCACCCCCATAATGCAGCAGGTGCGCATTGCGTTAAAGGAGCCGACATACAGCTACGATGGTTTCCCGGATTGTGCCGACCTGCCGCCGTATGACGGCGGCTGGTCGGCAAGTGGTTAAAATAAACCTACTGTTAAAATTATAGACTGATCATTTCTTTGTCAGTGGGAAAAACTAACAAAATCTGCAGGGGATCAAATACTTTTTTCCCTCACAGTAGATGTGAGTGGAGTCTAACTTGACATTCTAGCATCCAAAGCCACCGATTGGTATTCACCTTTAAAGTAAAGTTAGTCTTCATGTTTTCCCCAATCAAATAATTCCTTTAAAGAGTCAACATTTATGACTGTGTACATTTGTCAGTGGGCAAACGTACAAAATCAGCACTTTTTTTTTTGTGCGTTGCGGGAAGGCAAAGGATTTTGCAGTCATTCCTGCAACACACAAATGTTTCCCCTAGCTGCAGGTTTTTTTTATTTCACCCCAAAAAAAAAAACATAAATATTGATGCAAATTATTCTTGGGCATTTTGTTCCTTGGTGCACATCTTGCTGTTTTGTATTTGGCTCCCTCAGCTGGCAAACAGCTTGAAATGCAAGACAGAAATGAAGGTAGAAAGGCTTTATTGGCAAGTGCCAAGTACTAAAAGGTCTGTGTTATTCTGGCTTTCAGCACATTGATTTATCTTTCAGCCATACTGGCATTGCAATAATTCTTTACACATCTTCCTGCCCTGATATTTTCATGGGAAGCATATTAGAGTTGACCTTTCTTTTGAGCGAATTTTGTCCTTGAATATTATGTTTTTGGACTAATGACCCAGGACAAAAATTATTTATTCTGTTGAGGCTTGTAAAGCTGTCTACTTGTTTCACATACATGCATGTTTATATTCCAAATAGTTTACCATTTTGCTGTTGGATTTTTAGAGGAAATAATATACCCATATGGACATAGGAGAACTTCAGACTCCTATTCAGATAATGGCCTTGTAAAAAAGCATATCCAGTGCCTTAGACATCGAAGCACTGTTGGTATCAAATTTTCTGTGTTTTACCAGGATGAACTTGGATGCATTTAGCACTTATGACAAACAAGTGTCGTCTTTGTGTTAATTCAAGGTTCCTCTCTGTTCGTTTGTCTTGGTTATAATATATTCTTGAGTTATGCGCACTGCTTTAAGCATATTCTGTAGAAACTTAAAAGGTTATACTTTCACTGTACCTGCCCAATGTATTGTGCATTCAGCAATTAAATATTACAGGATCAATACCCTGTGTGGACTTGCACAATTTGGGCTTTAACTGGGAAAGGTTTTCTTTCCCTTGCTGAAAGAAGGTAAGTTGTACTTATTGATCCTATTAAAGAATACACAGTGTTCAAGTAAAATCTTTTTTTTTTTTTTTCTGGCCCCTGCAGTGTACAATGTTATCTACTAAATGACTGGCTATCATGTATTATTAAAAGTGTTCACATAGTAAGAACCATTTATGGTTCACTCACACCTCCTGTGCTAGATTGAAGGGGCCCTTTGCCAAGTAACTAAATGTAAAAATCTGGACAAGGAGGGCCATTTGTTCTGCGTTGAGATTCCTGCTGATATATTTTGATCGACATATTCCACAGCATTTTGTAAAGGCTATTGGACCATTTCATTTGCTTGCTGCACCATCATGTAGGCTCACAAGGTGCAGAATAGGTTTACCAAGAATGGCAATTGCTCAGATCATTTTATATCTAGCAAAAGTAAGGTGCTTACAGGCAGGAAGTTCACAATACCATACAAACCAAACAATTACTCAGCACACGTAACAGCTTGTCAGCACAACAAAGCCTAAACTGTTTCCCCGATGTTTCATTAAAAATAAACGGTTTTATTGCATACATTTGCAATTATATAGGAAGCCCCACTACCGGGTTCCTCTGTAAAGTGTGGACCTAACTTTAGTCTAACAAACCTACCAACTTGGGACAAATATAGCAATGAATTCACTGAGAGTCGGGATGCCATGATTTTTTTAATTAAGTATACAACCTTAGCATGAGGAAGGTTTTAATAGTTCAGGGGTCAGTAGTATGCAATGTTGAATTCTGACGTCATTTAGCTTATAACACAGAATTCAGAGGTCCGTAGTATGTAATACAGAGTTCAGAAGTCAAGTGATATGTAATACTGAGTTCAGAAGGCATGTAATGCAGAGTTCTGAGGTCAGTAGCATGTAACGAAGTTAGTTTTATGCAGCACAGAGATTGCAGGGAGTTATTATCAAAGAGTTCACAGGTCAGTATTTTATAGTGTAGAACTTGGTAGTGGTGATGAGCCGAACTTGCGTGGGTTTTGTTCGAACCCTATTAAGGTCAATGGTAACTGAATGTTCCAAAACAGTTCTTTATCCTATATGTAAATCTGGGTGCACCCTTATTGTTAAAAGGAGCTTGCAGATCCCCACAACCACTGGGCCAGGGTTGTGGGGAAAAGGCCCTTGTCCTTATCCACGTGGAGAAAAGGTGCTTTGCCTGGGGGCGTCCTTCTCAGCAAGGCAACCTCCAATATTGAGGGCATGTGACTTGTAGGTAAGGGGGGTGCACGCTTGTTCTCTCCAACCTCTCCTCTGCAGAAATATTGAGGCAAAATAATTGATTTTCTAGTGATCTCGTGCACCTTATTTTGTTAGCATGTAAAAAAAATTTTTAAGGACTTTTTCACTCCAGCAGCTGCCGGGGTGCGATGTGAAGGCAGCAGTGCCAAAGTTCTGTAAACTGTGCATTACACTGTTTTAAATTTATTGAAATGTCATAAAGTGACATTGGATTTAGTTCCATTGGCTGCAGCACATTGCGTTGCAGTGGATTGCAGTGCACTATGCTGTGCTGAAAAAAGTAATGTGTGCTGGTGGTGTGAACTGCCATAATAGGTAACAAAGCTTTTTGCCTTCTGTATGTTTTGGAACTGCATTGGCAAGTCTACAAGCTGGCCCTAAAGGATACCTGTACAGGTTTAAAGTGGTTGTAACCCTAAAAAGAAAAATAAGAAAAAATGATTCTGATCCTTTACAGCAGGTTATACAGCACAGTGCTTGTGCTGTGCCATTTTGTCCCTCTGTAAGCTTTAAAAAACCTGGCTGATCCTGCCAGTTCCTGTGTACCCCTCTGTGTACTGACTACGATAATCATGGCTATTGAGCCCTGATTACCATGGTCAGTTTACGTGCCTCTGTCATCCGCAGCTCTCGTCTCTCCCTCTCATTCCCTCCCTCTCTGCCTGTCAGCTCCGTGTGTCAGTGTTGGCCATCTCCTACCCGCCCTCTCCGGCCACTAGCTGTTTAAAATGACTAGGTGAAAAACTAATGTAATTCCCTTCCTTACATGTAGATCTAATGTGCAGTAGCTATGTTTTTAAAAAAAAGGACTAATCTAAATACCTTATTTACAGCGCCGTGGGGCGCTCACGTGACCTGGCGGCTCTCTCCTCCTCTCTTCCGGCTGACGTCAGCATAATATACTTCAAAGGGCAGTTAAAGGATAGAAAAGTAGTGTTACCCTTTAAAGGATCATTTATCTTTCTCCATATACAGTGCCTTGAAAAAGTATTCATACTGCTTGAAGTTTTCACATTTTGTCATGTTACAAATAAAAAACGTAAATGTATTTTATTGGGATTTTATGTGATAGACCAACACAAAGTGGCACATAATTGTGAAGTGGTAGGAAAATGATAAATGGTTTTCACATTTTTTTTTACAAATATCTGAAAAATGCGGCGTGCATTTGTATTCTGTCCCCTTTACTCTGATACCGCTAGCTAAAATCTAGTGGAACCAATTGCCTTCAGAAGTCACCTAATTAGTAAATAGAGCCCACCTGTGTGTAATTTAATCTCTATATAAATACAGCTGTTCTGTGAAGCCCCCGGAGGTTTGTTAGAGAACCTTAGTGAAGGCCAAAGAACTTGCCAGACAGGCCAGGGATAAAGTTGTGAAGTTTAAAGCAGGGTTAGGTTATAAAAAAATATTCCAAGCTTTGAACAACTCACGGAGCACAATTCAACCCATCATCTGGAAATAGAAAGCGTATGGTAACTTTGGAGGTGCTGCAGAGATCCACAGCTCAGGTGTGAGAATCTGTCCACAGGACGACTGTTAGTCATGCACTCCACATATTTGGCCTTTATGAAAGAGTGCCTAGAAAAAAGCCATTGTTGAAATAAAGCCATAAGAAGTCCTGTTTGTGAGAAGCCATGTAGGGGACACCGCAAACATGTGGAAGGTGCTCTGGTCAGATGAGACCAAAATTAAACTTTTTGGCCTAAAAGCAAAATGCTATGTGTGGTGGAAAACGAACACTGCACATCACCCTTAACACACCATCCCCACTGTGAAACATGGTGGCAGCATCATGTTGTGGGGGTGCTTTACTTTAGCAGTAACAGGGAAGCTGGCCAAAAGTTGATGGGAAGTTGGATGGAGCCAAATACAGGGCAATCTTAGAAGAAAGCCTGTTAGTCTGCAAGACTTGAGACTGGGGGGGAGGTTCACCTTCCAGCAAGACAATGACCCTAAACATACAGCCAGAGCTACAATGAAATGGTTTAGAACAAAGCATGTTCATGTGTTAGAATGACCCAGTCAAAGTCCAGACCTACATCCAAATTCGTATCTGTGGCAAGACTTGAAAATTGCTGTTTACAGACACTCTCCATCCAATCTGACAGAGCTTGAGCTGTTTTGCAAAGAATAGGCAAAAATGTCACTCTCTAGATGTGCAAAGCTAGTGGAGACATTCCCAAAAGACTTGCAGCTTTAATTGCAGAAAAAGGTGGTTCTACAAAGTATTGACAGTATTGATTCACAATTGTGTGCCACTTTGTGCTCTATCACGTAAAATCCCAATAAAATACGTTTACGTTTTTTGGCTGTAACATGACAAAATGTGGAAAATTTCAAGGAGTGTGAATAGTTTTTCATGGCACTGTAACATACTTTCTTACCTAGACTTAGTTCCTCCTGCGCAGTTTGGTGCATTGGGCAGTAAGTGCTCTTCATCAAATTCTGTCAGCTTCAATCATATCATCCTTATCCCATGGGACCTCGATCGCTTTCAGGTCTATTTTAAAGGTAGACCACCAAGTTTTCAACAGTCTTCCTGGTTTCTGCTTTCATCTTGAGGAGTCCAGTACATTGCAAATTTGGGTGTGCAGTGGGTCAACAGGAACAGGATATATCAGGTCAGCCATAGCCTCCGAATTGGTGATAAATTCTTCTAGCACCACTGCATTTCAAGATTTTACATATAACCTGTGATAATAGTTTCACTGTTTTATTCAGTCTTTTATTCAATTGTTTATTTACTTTTTTTTTTTTAAATACTTGCCTTAGAGAAACAGTGATTTCTGAATTAATTTTCTCTATCTAGTTTTTTCTGTTGTTTGTTATTGATATGCATTTTTGTTGGCTTAAAATGAGCTTCAGTGATTCAATCAAATGGTTAATATTTTAATTGTATTTGAAACAAATAAGTGTATTAAAGGCAGTTTACGTTGAAAGTATCCAGCACTATTGATTTGGCTTGTGTCACTACAAGTTAACAAATGTCTCCATAGATATGCTCTGCTTTCAGTAAATAAACCAGCGATTTGCAGTTGCCAGGAAATGCTGAAAAGTGTTAACATCACTCATATTAACTGAGTGTATAGAATAATTAGCTCAATATTGTCTAGTAATTGTTTATATTTACCAGGTATAAAGGAAACATTAAGGCCTCTTTCACACGGGGCAGATCAGTCATGATCCGCCCTGTGAACATCCGCTTGCTCAGCGGGGATAGCTCCGCCGATCCCCGCTGAGCAGGAAGATGACAGGTGCATCGCTGCACACTGTGCAGCGACGGACCTGTCAGAGCGCCGCTCTCCCCTATGGGGGGATCGGATGATGACGGTCCGTAGTGTCCGTCGTCATCCGATCCGATCCGAAAACGGAGGAAAAAGTAGGTTTTTCCTCCGTTACACTTTTCGGATCGGAGCGGGTCGGATGTCAGCGGACATGTCACCGCTGACATCCGACGCTCCATAGGGATGACTGTATGTCCGTTTTTCATCCGAAAACGGATGGATGAAAAACGGACATATAGATCATCCGTGTGAAAGAGGCCTAAAGGAAAATTCCAATATAGGTAAAAAAAATATATTGTAGGCTTTGCATGTCACTTTGTAGCAACATGAAAGTATTCTTCCTTCCCCTAGTACCATTGTTTTAACATGCTTGGTGGATTGAATTTGGTGGACTGTGGTTCCCTGGTTCACACCGCATACTGCATGTGATTCGCAAAGCTATGCATTCATTTTGAATGGCTCAAATGGCACCACATCCGCATAAAAAAGATGCAGCTTTGTTCGCACTGGAACTGGATTGCATGGGTGTTTACACCCATGCAATCCACTGCATTTTGCATCCTGCTTTTGGGTGTCATTAACTTTTAATAGATACCCACAGCAGATTGCATGAACACAGTGCAATTGCTATGCAGTGTGGTAAAGGCACAGCAATCTCTGCGTTTCCTGCACCGCATCATTGTGAACCAGGGCTAACAGTGATCAAAAAGCTTAATAGTTGTCCTCTGTAAAATGCCATGCATAAGAATATATTATTGTTATTCTTTAACACCCCTATCCTTCAAGTTTCCCAGTAGCAGCTTCTTGGCTAACAGATATCGTTTTTCAATTACTGGCATTTTCTAATCTTAAAGTGGTTGTAAAGTCACTTTGTGTACTTTATAGGTTGCCCTCTGTTCAATGATATTATGTGCCCCAGTGTATGTTCTATATAAAAATATGTTGCTGTATACCTTATTTAAGAGCGCCTCTCAAGCCCGCCACTGTCTTTCCTGATGTGAGAAGTACAGCGGAAGGAGCTGAGAATCCTTCGCTGATATCAGCTGGGAGGAGCAGAGCGGCGGGCGGTCACATAATCGCCGAGCGGCGCTCTGAAATAAGGTATACAGCAACATATTTTTTATATAGAACATACACTGGGACACATAACATTGAATAGAGGGGAATCTATAAAGTACACAAAGTAATTTTAGCAGCAGGAGGGGAGGGGCAGGCACTGACATAAGCTGACAGGAAGGGGAAGAGGGGAGAGATGGCGGATAGCGGAGGCACGAAAACTGACCACGGTATCAGGGGCTCAGCAGCCATGATAAACGTGGTCAGTTTACAAAGGGGGGCAGCACCAGGCTGGATCAGCCAGGTATTTTAGATGATGGGGCCAAATTACACAGCACAAGCACTTGCTTTAAAGGAATGGGATCCACTTTAAGCTCCATCTTTTTAATCTTGTAAAATTAAAGTCTAATAGGGTTATAGCTTCCATACTTCTCAAGTTGGCCACATACTTGGAAATTAGGTAAACCACCATGACACTGTTGTGCTCTATACATTCATATTATTCTTTCCTCACAGTATCACATTATAGTTAAAATCAGCAGCCTAAAGTGCATTCTGGAACAGCACCCCCCCCCCCCCTTTCGCTGCAGTCAACATAAAGCCTACCTTGGTGGCAGTGGCAGCAGTTACACACACTCCTGATAGTGTGTGTTTTTCTCTGCCTTTCCCCTGTGCCATGTATTCTGAGCTCTGCTGGTCCTCCTGTAAGTCCAGGCCCACATCCTTTCTCTGATTCTTCCTCCAGGGAGTATAAGAGGAGAAGACTGGTTGTTAGGGGTGCACCGAATGGAAATTTTGGTGCCGAAATCAAAACTGAAGGATACTCTAGGCCAAAAACTGATACCAAAAATGATAGGGATGCACCAAATTGTTTTTTTGGTGCCGAAACCGATACCGAAAATAAATCTTCCTTGATCCCGAAAACCGATACCGAAACCGAAAATGACTGTTTTTAAAAAATATTTTTATACAGGAGATGGTCAGAAACTGGGGACATGGTACAGGAGATGGTCAGAGACTGCGGACATGGTACAGGAGATGGTCAGAGACTGCGAACATGGTACAGGAGATGGTCAGAGACTGCGGACATTGTACAGGAGATGGTCAGAGACTGCAGACATGATGCAGGAGATGGTCAGAGACTGCAGACACATTACAGGAGATGGTCAGTGATTGCAGACACATTACAGGAGATGGTCAGAGACTGGGTCATGGTACAGGAGATGGTCAGAGACTGGGGACATGGTACAGGAGATTGTCAGAGACTGCAGACACATTACAGGAGATGGTCAGAGACTGGGGACATGGTACAGCAGATTGTCAGAGACTGCAGACACATTACAGGAGATGGTCAGAGACTGGGGACATGGTATAGGAGATGGTCAGAGACTGCAGACACATTACAGGAGATGGTCAGAGACTGAGGACATGGTACAGGAGATGGTCAGAGACTGAGGACATGGTACAGGAGATGGTTAGAGACTGAGGACATGGTACAGGAGATGGTCAGAGACTGCAGACATAATACAAGAGAACAATGCAGCCTTACGAGTGCCCGTCAGATGCAGCCAGCCAGTGTCCCCATTGCAGCTTAGCCAGTGTCCCCATTGCAGCTTAGCCAGTGTCCCCAGTAGTGCAGCCAGTGTCCCCAATAGGGCAGCCAGTGTACCCATTGCAGCTTAGCCAGTGTCCCCAGTAGTGTAGCCAGAGCAGCCAGTGAAAGGAGAGGAGAGCCGCCGCCTGTTTGAATACAGTGCTGGGAACATCACAGCTTTCATTTCAATAGCTGTGTGTTCCCCGCTGCGCGCCATCACATACAGCCTCTCCCCCTTGTCCCATGATTGTACGGGTGATCTGTCTATCAAAGTGCATGGACATGGGGAGGGGCTGTATGTGACGTCACGCAGCGGGGAACACACAACACACAGCTATTGAAATGAAAGCTGTGATGTTTCCGGCGCTGTAATCAAACAGGCAGCGGCTCTCCCCCCCCTTTCATCAATATAGGCGGCGGGGGCGGAGCCCCGCCCCTTTTTTTATGCCAGTATCGGCAAAAATTCTCTTTCGGCTTTTTGGCCGAAATTTCGGAGCATCCCTAGAAAAATTATAGTTTTTAAAAAAATATTTTTATTTTTTATATATATAATTGTATTATATTAAACTTTTTAATTACTATCATCAATTTAAATGAATATGAATTTATTGTTGACCATTATTAGCACCTTTAGTGCAAGAAAGGTCAAGAAAAATACAGTCTGCAGTCTCTAACCATCCTACATAGTTACATAGTAGGTGAGGTTGAAAAAAGACACAAGTCCATCAAGTCCAATGTATGTGTGTGATTATATGTCAGTATTCACTTGTATATCCCTGTATCTTGTGGTCGTTCAGGTGCTTATCTAATAGTTTCTTGAAACTATCGATGCTCACAGCTGAGACCACCGCCTGTGGAAGGAAATTCCACATCCTTGTCACTCTTACAGTAAATAACCCTCTACATAGTTTAAGGTTAAAGCGGGGTTCCACCCAAATTTTGAACAATATCTGTATGTATTCTCTTCCTTGCCTAGATGCTGACATGCTGTTTAAAAAAATTTAAATCGCCGTAATTACCTTTTTATTTTTCGATTCTTCTTTGCACTTCCTGGTTCTCCTCCCGTCGGAGTAGGTGTGTTTCTAGCCTCTCCCAGACTCCTGGGAGCTAGTCTCAGGCTTCCCAGGATGCCACTGAGCATGTGCGGGAACGAGCGGTGAATGCTGGGAGCACAGCATTCACCACATCCAGGAAATAAATGCTTGTGCACTTCAAATGCCCAAAATGAAGATGGAAACCGCCTGCAGTGAATAATATAAGTTATTCTTTCCGACGAAATCTGACACAGGCGGACATATTACACACAATATGTGAGTATGCAATGCTGAGAAGAAAAGTTTGTGAATGAACTCAAAAAAAAAAAAAAAAACGATAGATAGGTGGACCCCCGCTTTAAACCTCTTTTCTTCTAATTTTAATGAGTGGCCACAAGTCTTGTTAAACTCCCTTCCGTGAAAAAGTTTTATCCCTATTGTGGGGTCACCAGTACGGTATTTGTAAATTTAAATCATATCCCCTCTCAAGCATCTCTTCTCCAGAGAGAATAAGTTCAGTGCTTGCAACCTTTCCTCATAATTAATAATCTCCAGAACCTTTATTAGCTTTGTTGCCCTTCTTTGTACTCGCTCCATTTCCAGTACATCCTTCCTGAGGACTGGTGCCAAAAACTGGACAGCATACTCTAGATGCGGCTGGTCCAGAGTTTTGTAGAGCAGGAGAATTATCGTTTTATCTCTGGATTTAATCCCCTTTTTTATGCATGCAAATATTCTGTTTGCTTTGTTAGCAGCAGCTTGGCATTGCAGCCATTGCTGAGCCTATCATCTACTAGGACCCCCAGGTCCTTTTCCATCCTAGATTTCCCCCAGAGGTTCTCCCCCCAGTGTATAAATTGCATTCATATTTTTGCCACCCAAATGCATTATTTTAAATTTTTCTACATTGAACCTCATTTGCCATGTAGTCGCCCACCCCATTAATTTGTTCAGATCTTTTTGCAACGTTTCCACATCCTGCGGAGAAGTTATTGCCCTGCTTAGCTCAGTATCGTCTGCAAATACAGAGATTGAACTGTTTACCCCATCCTCCAGGTCGTTTATGAACAAATTAAACAGGATTGGTCCCAGCACAGAATGACCCTGGGGGACCCCACTACCCACCCCTGACCATTCCGAGTACTCCCCATTTATCACCACCCTCTAAACTCGCCCTTAAAGCCAGTTTTAAATCCATGTACTCACCCTATGGTCCATGCCAACAGACCTTATTTTGTACAGTAAACGTTTATGGGGGACTGTGTCAAATGCTTTTGCAAAATCCAGATACACCGCGTCTACGGGCCTTCCTTTATCTAGATGGCAACTCATCTCTTGTATCATGTCCTCAGTCTCTGACCATCTCTTGTATCATGTCTGCAATCTCTAACTTAAACTTAAACACACTGCTAATAGTTTTATCAAAATTTCCATTCGGTGCACCTCTAGCAGACATGATACAGGAGATGGTCAGAAACTGCAGACATGATACAAGAAATCAATGCAGCCTCACTAGTGCCCGTCATATGCAGCCTGCCTGTGCCCAGCAGCCTCACCAGTGCCCGTCTTATGCAGCCTGCCTGTGCCCAGCAGCCTGCCTGTGCCCAGCAGCCTCACCAGTGCCCGTCATATGCAGCCTGCCAGTGCCCAGCAGCCTTACCACCAGTGCCCGTCATATGCGGCCTGCCAGTGCCCAGCAGCCTTACCACCAGTGCCCGTCATATGCAGCCTGCCAGTGCCCAGCAGCCTCGCCACCAGTGCCCGTCATATGCAGCCTTGGCTGACAGCTGATCATGGTAAGGGGTCGGGATCGACCCCTTACTCTGATCTGTGATCAGGCGAGTCTCATAGACTCGCTGATCACAGGGTGCGCAGGCCGCTCGTGCACGGGACGACGTCAATGGACGTAGTCCCTGTGTTCTGCAGAGAAAGTTCCTCTCAGCGGATAAGGACCCCCCTCTACTGCGCAGGCGCAGCGCTTGCGCAGTAGGAGCCGGCGGAAATAGCCGAAGGCGAATAGAAGAGAAATCGGCTGTACACGGCACCTGTAAGAGAGCCCCTCGCCACGCTTCGGGCACGGCCTCGCTTCGCTTGGCACTTTTTTATTCCCCCTCTGGGTCCACTTGGATGGTGAGGCTTCAACCTGGACCCAGGGCACAGGCGCTGTGTACAGCTGATTGAAGTTTTTCATCTTCGGCTGTTTTCGGCAGCTCCTAGTTGTTCGTACTGCGCAAGCGCTGCGCCTGCGCAGTACAAGGGGGACCTTATCCGCCGGGGGAACTTTCTCGGCAAGACACCGACAAAGCAGGTCCGTGCTGTAGCCGTCATTCGGCTATAGCGCAGATCTCTAGAGGTTAAACATGGTACATGTTTCACTCGTTTTCTTCAGATAAACCAAACTTGCCTATTCTTATTAGTGCTATTACTGTGCACAGTTTATTCTTGTTTTTCCTGCCAGGCAAAATACATAGTACCAGATTCTTGTAAAGTAATGGTGAATGTTAACTTTATTACAGATTAGCTTTTTTGTTAAATAAAATGTCTGGACAGTAATCTGTAGCCTTCATCTCACTAATGTCCTCAATTTGCCCTCTGAAAAAATGTCGTCTTCTGAATTGAAATCAAAGCAAGCTAAAAGACTAAGTACCGTATTTATCGGCATATAACACGCACTTTTTTCCCCTGAAAATCAGGGGAAAATCGTGGGTGCGTGTTATAGGCCGATCCCCCCCCAATTGTGTGCGATCGCCGCCGACATACACAGCCGTGTGGAAATTCAAATACGGCGCCGAGACTGCAGTGTCTCGGCGGAGCGGAGCTACACATAGCCGAGAGTCTTCGGGTTTTCTTGGCGCCGCTTACAGTCCCGCCCATAGGGCGGAACTGGGCGGGACTGTAAGCGGCGCCGAGAAAACCCGAAGACTCTCGGCTATGTGTATCAGCGCTCCGCCGAGACACTGCAGTCTCGGCGCCATATTTAAATTTACACAGGGCTGTGTATGACGGCAGGGATCGTGGCGATCCCACAAAGCTGGACGGGGGCAAGGCTGCACGGGGGGCAAGGCTGCACGGAGGCAAAGCTGCACTGGGGCAAGGCTGCACTGGGGCAAAGCTGCACTGGAGCAAGGCTGCACTGGGGCAAGGCTGCACTGGGGCAAGGCTGCACTGGGGCAAGGCTGCACTGGGGCAAGGCTGCACTGGGGCAAGGCTGCACTGGAGCAAGGCTGCACTGGAGCAAGGCTGCACTGGAGCAAGGCTGCACTGGAGCAAGGCTGCACTGGAGAAAAGCTGCACTGACATGGCTGCACTGACATGGCTGCACTGACATGGCTGCACTGACATGGCTGCACTGACATGGCTGCACTGACATGGCTGCACTGACATTGCTGCACTGACATGGCTGCACTGGGGCAAAGCTGCACTGACAAGGCTGCACTGGACACTGGGGCAAGGCTGCACTGACACTGACAAGGCTGCAGATGGACACCGATAACGCTGCATTGATGGGCATTTTAATGTAAATCTTTCTTCCTTAAACTTTACTCCTAAAAGTTTTTTTCCTTAAAATTCCCTCCTTAACTTGGGTGCGTGTTATACGCCGGCGCGTGTTATACGCCGATAAATACAGTAGTTTAGTTTTTCCTAAATAATACCCTTATTTGAAACGATTAGATAACTGTCAGTCATCTCTGATGTGCAATTCATGAATGCTTTTTAACTGAACACCTTTAAAAAATGTGTATCGTGTCTCTGATTTTTAGAAAATATTCATAGCAGTCAGAAACTTCCCTTGGGTCTAGATCTTCATTTTTATTGGTTTCTTCCAGTTCTATCATGCCATTTAGGAATGCCTGTCACATGTAAACAGATAAAAGTAAGGACCCTTTCACACTGGTGCACTTAAAAATTCAGTATGCATTTTGCAAAGTGAGAGAATAATCCCAAAAATATGAATTGACTTAAATCTACAGACAAATAAAAATAATAATAAATAAAAACCTACTGTGATGGTTAGGACAATATAATCACTTTCTAGTCAAATACTGCATATTATACAGTTTTAAACATTAGACCTAGTATAGTTTTAAAAGAGGAGGATGGCCAAAGCTCTTTTGGTTATGCTTCTCCTGTGAGTCGCAGTTCACTTAGTTCTGCACTCCTATAACCCTAATTTAGCTGACAGAGGGTTAAAGTCCACTATTGGCTGATGTCAAAGAGCTGACCCAGGTTCTGCAAGGATCCCGACAATGTCTGAATCTGCCCAAATGCTTGACTGGTAGATAGCTCAGCCTCTCAGAGCTGCTGAGAACCTGAGCCAACTGCTCCTGCCCCTTCCACAGTTCTGCGCTCAAGTGAGCACTTGAGGGGCAGAGCACAGTTTTCTACCTTTCTACACTGCTCTTCTAAGGCATATGTTGACCCAGTGCAAATTTGAGTAATGAGCTCAGTCCATTACATTTTGCTTTGATTGCCCCTTGAGAAGATATATCAAAATTTTAGAGGAAATATCAAATGTTTGTTGGAGCATTTAAATATTTTTAAGGCTGATTTTGCTTTACGAAAAGGGCTTGGAAGGTTTTTTTTTTAAATTTGATTAAGTATCCCTTTGATCATAAACTGAAAGATTAAACTTCTAGTTAAAATTATGGAATTCTCATCTTCCTAACTCACAACGGTTTTAGTATAGTTAGGAGATAAGGTTAGATCATGTGTCAATTTCCTGGAACAATACAGATCTATGTCTTCGTATACTCTGAAGGTCAATGCCTAGAACTACAAAATGTTATCTTTCCTCATGAGAACACAGCTGAAAAAAGTACATTTTAAGGGAGAACCCTATGTTTATATTCAAAAGCAAATGGCGTCTCTGAAGTACAACTGAGCGAGGACCACTTGCTCATAGGCTGCTTTCACACTGGGGCAGCGGGTCCATTAGCGGTTAAACGCTGTTTAAGCACCGCTTTATGGCCGCTAGCGGGGCGCTTTTAACCCCCGCTAGCGGCCAAAGGCGTTAAAAGCTCCCATGTTGCAGCGCTTCCGAATTGCTTTTTTATTCATTCCAATGGGCAGAGGCGGTTTAGGAATGCTGTATACATCGCTCCTACACCGCCCCAAAGATGCTTGCTTCTTGCAGGACTTTTTTTCTTGCCTCGCAAGCGCACCGCCCCAGTGTGAAAGCATTCAGGCTTTCACACTGGGGAGGCATGAGAGGCAGTTTTCAGGCGATATTTTTAACGCTCAAATGCCTGAAAACTGCCTCAGTGTGAAAAGGGTAATAATGAAATGGTCCTAAACAGTCCAATTATACGACTGTGCAAGAGCATGAGGATTTGGGCCCAAACAAGGGCTGTCCAAATAGACAGTTTTTGTTTTATCCAACTGTATTTACTTATAACAACTTGCAACTTTATAACATCCAAAGATTTAACACCAACATGTCAGAAAAATAAAAATAAAAAACAGAATCGTCCCCTTGTATCAGTATTTTTTTGATCCACCATTTGCTTTAATTACAGCCTTTAGTCTGGTGGGTTACGTCTCTACTAACTTTGCACATTTAGGTCCCTTTCACACCGGCGAACCGTATGTCCGTTTTTCATCCATCCATTTTCGGATGAAAAACGGACATACATGTACCCCTATGGGACAGCAGATGTCAGTGGATGAACATCTGCTGACATCCGATGATATCAGTCCGAAACTGATGACGGAGGAAAACCCTACTTTTCCATCCATCATCGGATGAAAATGAACTCTACAGGCCGTCTTCATCCGATCCCCCATAGAGGAGAGCGGCGCTCTGACAGGTCGGTCCCTGCACAGTGTGCAGAGACCGACCTGTCATCTGCCTGCTCAGCGGGGATCGACGGATCGATCCCCAGCTGAGCAAAGCAGAAGCCCGTACATGGACACGTCCATGTGAAAGGGCCCTTAGACTTTGCAATATTTGCCCACACTTTTTTGCAGAACTGCTCAAGTTCAGCTAAATTTGATGGTGACCATTTGTGGACTGCAAACTTTAAGTCATTCCTTGGATTTTCGATGGGGTTTAAGTCTGGGCTCTGACTAGGGCATGCAAGGACATTCACCTTTTTCTCTTTCAACCACTGTGTGGTGATTTTGCTGTGTGCTATGAGTCATTGTCACGTTGGAAGGTAAACCTTCTTCCCGTTGACAACTTTCTGGTAGAGGGCAGCAGATTTTGCTCAAGAATTTGATGGTATTTTGCCATTTTTCCTTCTATCCTGACAAGTGCTACAGTCTCTGCTGCAGAGAAACACCCCCATAACAGGATATTACCACCTCCATGCTTTTCTGTTGGAATGGTGTTATTTGGATGATGAGCTGTATTGGATTTCTGCCAGACTTGGTGTTGAGGCCAAATAATTCAATTTTTTTCTCACCTGACCATAACACCTTTTTTCCATGTGGCCTCAGAATCTTCAAGGTGCATTTTGGCAAAGCTTAGTTGTGACTGCATGTGGCCTTTTTTGAGGAGAGCTTTTTTCTTGCAAACCACATTTGTGGAGAATTTGTGATATTGTTGTTACATGTACACAATGACTACTCTTTGTCATAAATTCCTCCTGGCTCTTTCGTCCAGTTTGGGTTGGTGTTGTACCAAATACCTTCCACTTCCTAATCCATCTCCTGACTTGTGCCTGTCCACAACTTTATCCCGGAGATCTTATGACAGTGCCTCGTCACCCATAGTTGATTGTTTGCTTCAGTTGCACTATTAGGGACTGAAATGCTCCAGGAAAGCTCTTTTCATGCTGAGCTAATCAGTGTGACCACAGCTAATCAGAGTTGAAAGTCAAACGACTGTGTGCCATTGGGAAAGTGATTAGCTACACCTGATTGAGTTTACTAGTCATTTTTAGGAGGGAGGTGATTATTTTTTTAACTCCGTGATTTTGTTTGGTGACATGTTGGTGTTATATCTTTTACTTGGATGTTATGAGTAAATACAGCTGGATAAAACAAAGATTGTGTCTGTCTGAATTTCAGGCTGCAAAGCAACAAAATGAGATTATTTTAAAGGGAGTGATTCTTTACCCATTGTGTGGATGGATAGATGGATAGATAAGCTATAACAATATAACCACCTCTGAAGATATACTGTGGTATCTGGCACCGAGCTCTCAGTAGCAGATCCTTTAAGTCCTGTAACTTGCGAGGTAGGGCCTTCATGGATCAGACTTGTTTTTCTAGCACATTCCATAGATACTTGATTGGATTGAGATCTGGAGAATTTGCAGGCCGAGTGAACAGTCATGTTGTAACTGGAAGGGGCCATCCCAAACTGTTCCCACAAAGTTGCGAACATGAAATTGTTCAAAATATCTTGGCCTGCCGACGCCTAATAAGTTTCCTAAACTGGAACTAAGGGGCCAAGCTCAACCCCTGAAAAACAACCCCAGACCATAAGCCCCCCTCCAACAAATGATTTGGACCAGTGCACAAAGCAAGGTCGATAAAGACATGGATGAGCGAGTTTGGGGTGGAGGAACTTGACTGGCCTGGAACTGTGTCCTATGGTCTGATGAGACCAAGATAAACTTTTTTGGTTCAGATGGTGTCAAGTGTGTGTGGCGGCAACCAGGTGAGGAGTACAAAGACAAGTGTGTCTTGCCTACAGTCAAGCATGGTGTTGGGACTGTCATGGTCTGGGGCTGCATGAGTGCTGCCGGCACTGGGGAGCTACAGTTCATTGAGGGAACCAGGAATGCCAGCATGTACTGTGACATACTGAAGCAAAGCATGATCCCCTCCCTTCGGAGACTGGTCTGCAGGGCAGTATTCCAACATAACGACCCCAAACTCACCTCCAAGACGGCCACTGCCTTGTTAAAGAAGCTAAGGGTAAAGGTGATGGACTGGCCAAGCATGTCTCCAGACCTAAACCCTATTAAGCATCTGTGGAGCATCCTCAAACAGAAGGTGGAGGAGCGCAAGGTCTCTAACATCCACCAGCTCAGTGATGTCGTCATGGAGAAGTGTAAGAGGACTCCAGTGGCAACCTGTGAAACTCTGGTGAACTGCATGCCCACGAGGGTTAAGGCAGTGCTGGAACATAATGGTGGCCACACAAAATATTGACACTTTAGGCCCAATTTGGACATTTTCACTTAGAGGTGTACTCACTTTTGTTGCCAGCGGATTAGACATTAATGGCTGTGTGTTGAGTCATTTTGAGGGGGCAGCAAATTTACACTGTTATACAAGCTGTACACTCACTACTTTACATTGTAGCACAGTGTCATTTCTTCAGTGTTGTCACATGAAAAGATATAATAAAATATTTACAAAAATGTGAGGGGTGTACGCACTCTTGTGAGATACTGTGTGTGTGTGTGTGTGTGTGTGTGTATATATATATATATATATATATATATATATATATATATATATATCTCTATAGATATATATCTATAGATATATATCTATATAGATATATATATATATATATATATATAGGTTTTCGGGCTATTGTAGATAACGCCCTTCGTCAGATGGATGATCTTCTGATGAAGGGCGTTATCTACAATAGCCCGAAAACGTTCATTATGGATGCCTGATTTTATGGATGTCGTGGTGATGTCCTTTTGAAGATTTCAAAATAAATACGGTTTGTGCAGCAATCCCTTGTTTTTGGATTATATATATATATATAAAATAATGTGTGTGTGTGTGTATTTATACAGTGCCTTGCAAAAGTGTTCACCCCCTTGGCATTTTTGGTGTTTTGTTGCTTCACAACCTGGAATTAACATGGATTATTTGAGGATTTGCATCATTTAATTTACAGAACATGGCCACAACTTTGAAGATGATTTTTTTTTTTTAATTGTGAAGCAAACAACAAATAGGACAAAATAACAGAAAAAGTCAATGTGTATATTCACTCCCTTAAAGTCAATACTTTGTAGCTAAAAACAAAAATCCAGGCCAAGTGAAAAGTCAAAAAGAAAAATTAAATGTAGCTGTGGCCGCTGCTGTCCAAAACTCATAGACAAATGATGACAGAAGATATAATCAAAGGGGTGAACAGCGCTGATCAGCAGACATACATAAGACCCTCAGAGGCAAAGTAAAAACTTTTTATTGTTAAAAAATAATAAAATGTTCACCAAGGCATTTAGCAGTCAATTGATGTTCATTCAGAGACTTGGATTAAAAGACTGACAGTAACTGGAGGCTGGAGTCGCATGGATGACACTGGGGCTTAGGGGAACCCAGCACAAAACCGTTGGACAAAGAACACAGGAGCACCGCTGATGGAGGGGCCCGGCCAGGGGTCCGATGAAGGGGGTACCAAACTGCAGGCACAGGAACTGTTGGGGCCAGTATACAGTGGCCACTTAGGAACTGCCGATGCCAAGGGAGCAAAGAGAGTCACACATCGCCGACTGGAGATACTACGTGTTTCGGAGACACACCCCTTCTTCAGGTTACTTCAGGATATGCCACCATGTTTCACTGTGGGGATGGTGTTCTTTGGGTGATGTGATGTGATGTGTTGGGTTTGCGCCAGACATAGTGTTTTCATTTATGGTCAAAAAGTTCAATTTTAGTCTTATCGTTCCAGAGCACCTTTCTCCATACATTTTGGGAGTCTCCCACATGCCTTTTCGCAAACTCAAAATGTGCCACTTTGTTTTTTGCTGAAAGTAATGGCTTTCTTCTGGCCACTCTTCCATAAAGCCCAACACTATGGAGCGTACGACTTATTGTCATCCTATGTACAGATACTCCATTCTCTGCTGTGAAACTCTGCAGCTCCTCCAGGGTTATCTTAGGTCTATGTACTGCATCTCTGATTAATGCCCTCCTTGCCCGGTCCGTGAGTTTTGGTGTGTGGCCATATCTTGCCAGATTTGCTGTTGTGCCAGGTTCTTTCCATTTGGTTATGATAGATTTTGATGGTGCTCCTAGGGATTATCAAAGATTTGGATATTTTTTTTTTATAACCTAACCCTGACTTGTACTTCTCAACAACATTGTCCTTTACTTGTTTGGAGAGTTCCTTTGTCTTCATGGCAGTGTTTGGTTAGTGGTGCCTTATGCTTAGGTGTTACAGCCTCTGGGGCCTTTCAAACAGGTGTGTATATGTAATGACAGATCGTCATGTGACACTTAGATTGCACACAGGTGGCATCATTTCACTAAATATGTGCCTTCTGAAGGTAATTGGTTGCACCAGAGCTTTTTATGGGCTTCATAACAAAGGGGGTAAATACATACGCACATGCCAATTATCAGTTTATTTCTGAAAAATAGTTTTATGTATATATTTTTCTTTTCCAATAGTTTTTATTGAAAGTTTTACAGATCAATTTTTCAAGGCAAAATATTGTTCACATGAGATAAGCATTTCAGTATACAATATGTCTTGAGGTACTAAAAGTGTGAGCAGTAAGGTATACTCTATCAAAGGTGATTGTTGTATCTCTTATCGCTTTATACTTCAACTTGATGGACTTACATAAGTAACAAGAAAAAATAACATACAAAAAATAAGAAAGAAAACTCAAAAACAAAAGGAGGACAGGATTATATCTTTCTTGGATCCCTGTCATTTGTTTCATCTTCATGAAGATGAGGAGGAATCCGTACTATGTGACCATGTGGCCTATGTCCGCCTACTGGTCACTTAAACAAGATACAGGTGAAGAAAAGAATAACTTGCAAAGGGAAGGAAGGAGAGAGAAGATGGGAGAGGAAGAGGAAAAATGGGGGCACATTATAGTTGGTCTATCTCTCATGCCAACCACATCATATGACTAATTGGTTTAGTGGGATGGAGAGACAATTCGATTTTCATCCAAAATGGTTGAATTTGCAACGCATGGGAACGGATTAATTGAGCTAGTTGTGCTGCTTCAAAATAGTTGGGCAGATCTGCAACTCCCAGGCCACCCCTCAATTTGGGTGTATAAAGGGTGCGCCTATTCATCCTGGGTCTTTTTTCCCCCCAGATGAATTTCATAATCTTGTTCTGTAGTACTTTAGTATCGGGCTTGTGGATTGCGATCAGAAGTGTTCTAAACAAGTACGACAATCTCAGAAGGAGGTTCATCTTTATTAAATACAGTCTACTGAACCATGACGGTATATATTTTTCTAATTTTAATTCACAAACTTAGACTACTGTGTTCTGATCCATCACATATAATTCAAATTAAAAAAAACATTGAACTAAAGGCTGTAATGTAACAAAATAGGTAAAAAGCCATGGGGGGTGAATAATTTTGCAAGGCACTGTATATCCTTGGACTGCTACTACATTATACTCCTGTATTACTATATTGTATTTTACTCTAGTCTGGAATTATTTTATTAGTACTATGCTAAAGCTTGATACAGTGTACTATTTGAAAACAAATAAACATTTTTATTAGGGGAGGAAGCAATAATTTGGCATGAGTAAAGCTTCATTCATTACTAGATTTTCTCCTGACACGTCCTTTCATTTTTCAGTCATACTTTATGTACTTTCACAGTTTTCTATTCTGTGTGAAATATATTCTCCCATTTGTGTTGTGTTTAGACGCAGAAATTGACTAAGTGCCCTTCAATTAGTCTAACACAAGTATAGCTTGTACATTGCGTATATACCATTCAGAGCAAATTACAAATTGCAATTCTGAAAGGGGGAAAAAAATGTCAGCAGTTTTCTTTTGAGTTATTGACAAAGTAACTTACTAAGCATGACAGCCAGAAATTATTGGAAAGTCCTCCTTCCATTTTCTTTCATTTTTCCTTTATGTAGTAGACAATATAAGCCTTTGATTAAAACCTGATTCCAGCTAAAGCTATGTTTTATTATATAGTGTAGGGAAGGCTTAGAACCTCTGTCAGGTTTTTAGAACTCTGTTGGGGAGATTTAACCTCACTTCATGTCCCAGTGATAGGAAGACAGAGGGAAAGGATGTGATGGGAAATCTTGGCAAAAGTGGACAGGAAGGGCAACAAAAACACATTTTACTTATTATTCACTAAGGGACACAGGATCAGGTGAAGATCAGTGGTTATACTGTTTCCTTTAGGAGGAATTGGACGCTGGTAAAAAAAAAAGATATTGGACAAACCAGTAACTTCCCCTCAATTCCTGTCTTGCTTCATTATTTCTAGTGTCCTAGGAGGATGGATGACTTCTCTTTTTTTGAGAAAAGTTTTACATTTTTCTCCTTTTCTTTTTATCATAAATTTTTATTTTCTTTGATCATGACCCATTGCTATGCTTCTGAACTAGGCTAGTTTTGCAGCTATCCAGATTGGCTAATCCTTGTCGCTGTCTTGGAGGCCATACTGGAACCTCGCCAACCTGAAGATTGTGGGAACAGCCTGTAAGGTGATATTTGAGCACTGGGCTGTGCTTGTGCCACTCCCCAGATGCCTAATGTACTGGTTTATTATCAGCATAGTGCTTTACAGGTCCAAAAAAATGTCACAGCCTCCGGTGCGTACCAGGTTCTGAAGTCTCACTTTGCGAGTATGCCCATAGACGGGGCAGCCATCACCTGCAAAGTAACCTTTAGAGGGCTCTGTATTTGTTCCTCTTCTGTATGTTGGAACTATGCTTGTTAGCTTCAGGGTGCTTTTCAGGTACACCATAGAAGTATGTGTCTAAGGACTTTGTTCTTTTCATGAGCATTGCATGCTTTTGAGCTCTATACATGTGTTCCTTGTTCCATTGGTTTCTACAGAAGAGTTAACATGCGTTTCTAACTGTGTCTCATCTCATGCTTCATGCTCTGTATTCTTGGTTTTTGCGATTTAGTTCTCCACTATTGCACTAATTGCAGGGGTCACTCAGTTATTGCTACAGTTTTGCCTTGCTGCCATTTATTCCTGAAGCTGAGGAGGCTACATGGACTTATGCTACTCCTACAGTATTTCTCCTTATTTATTCGATCTCTCTCCTTGAATTGAAAAGTCTGATTAGACTATTTGGTCGCTATAGTTGGACTTGCCTGGTTGCAGATGTTACACTCTTCCCTTTTGAAAGTGTCGTTGAGTTTTATTCTGTAGGAATTTTCCTGCCTCACCAGAACAATCTTTTTTGTCCTTTAGATTTGACCTGGGAACAGCAATAAGCTGCTAGTTCTTCCATTCAGAGACCGTTTAAGAACTTCCCTTAATATACAAGGTGAATTTCTTCCTCAGTTAGTCTCTCTTCTCTATAACTTTCATGTCCATGCTATTTCCATGTCTACATATTTCTGTTCTCTTGATTATTTACCCTCAGTAAGTATTTTCCCATGTACGCTATATTGTCAAGTATTGGAATGCCTGCCTATACAGTCACATGATCTTTAAAGCGGTGCTCCAGCCCCCCCATGGAAAAATTTAGTCAGCAGCTACACATACTGTAGCTGCTGACTTTTCATATTAGGACACTTACCTGTCCTGCAATCCAGCGATGTCGGCACCCCAGCTGATGTTTCCTAAGGCTCTCGGGTGCTGCCGCTGCCATAGCCTGTAAGCCTTGCGGCTTCACAGCTGATTACCTACTGCGCGAATGCACGAAGTGTGCTGCTCGGCGGGGAAAGAGGTGGGGGGCCATACTTCTGACGTACCTCGCTGCGGCGAGGTCCGACGGAAGTGTGCCAAATGTGACACCGGGTGGGGAGGGAGAGAGAGACACAGATAAGCGTAGCTTCCGCTTTTGGGGGGAACTCCGCTTTAATGGCATCCCAGTCTTAGTCCGTAGGGCTCAATATTGAGTTGCCCCCCCCCCCCCTTTGCAGCTGTAACAGCTTAAACTCTTCTTGGAAGGCTGTCCACCAGGTTTAGGAGTGTGTCTATGGGAATGTTTGACTATTTTTCCAGAAGCGCATTTGTGAGGTCAGGCACTAATGTGGGCGAGAAGGTGCACTGGTGCCCAGTCCTGTTGGGAGCATGAAATTGTCCAAAATATCTCGGTATGCCTTAAAAGTTCCCTTCTCTGGAACTAAGGGGCCAGCCCAACCCCTGAAAAACAACCCCACACCATAATTCCCCTCCACCAAATAATTTGGTCCAGTGTACAAAGCAAGGTCCATAAAGATATGGATGAGCGAGTTTGGGGTGGAGGAACTTGACTGGTCTGCACAGAGTCCTGATCTCAACCCGATAGAACACCTTTGGAATGAATTAGAGCGGAGACTGCAAGCCATGTCGTCTTGCCCACATCAGTGCTTGACCTCACAAAGGCGCTTCTGGAAGAATGATTAAACATTACCATAGACACACTCCTAAACATTGTGGCCAGCCTTCCCAGAAGAGCTGAAGCTGTTATAGCTGCAAAGGGTGGGCCAACTCAATATAGAACCCAATGGGCTAAGACTGGGATGTCATTAACCACTTGCCGATTAGCCTCCGCCATTATACTACGGCAGGTCGGCTCATTCCCACGCATCACCGTAGCTGTACACAGGCCTTTTCAACAGCTATCGCAGGCGCGCGTGCCCGCTGCACGGCGGGGGGAGCTGATGTGTGTGGCTGGCAGCCACGATGGCTGCCAGCCACCCACAAACGCTCCACAGACAGGCAGAATGGGGATCTGTAAATGTAAACAAACAGATCCCCGTTCTGTCAGGGGAGTAGAGAGTGATAGTCTGTTCCTAGTGATTAGGAATAGCGAGCGCTCTCCTCCTCCAGTCAGTACACTGCTCCCACAGAAACATCTTCCAGGGAACACATTTAACCCCTTGATTGCCCATAATGTTAACCCTGTCCCTGCCAGTGACGTTTCTACAGTAATCAGTGCATTTTTATAGCACCATAAAAGTGTCTGATCTGTCCCCCGCAATGTCACAGTCCCACTAAAAATTGCTGATCACTGCCATTGCTAGTAAAATAAATAAATAAAATGCCATAAATCTATTCCCTATTTTGTAGACGCTAAAACTTTTGCACAAACCAATCAATATATGCTTATTGCGATTTTTTTTTTTTTAACCAAAAATATGTAATATGTATATGTATTTAAATTTCTTTTTTGGATATTTGTTATAGAAAAAAGTAAAAAATATTTTTTTTTCAAAATTGTTTGGTCTATTTTTGTTTATAGTGCAAAAAACAAAGGTGATCAAATACCACCAAAAGAAAGCTCTATTTGTCCGGAAAAAAGGACGTCAATTTTGTTTGGGTATAGCGTTGCATAACCGCTCAATTGTGAGTTAAATTGACGCAGTGCCGTATCGCAAAAAATTGGCCTGGTCATTAAGGGGGAAAATCTTACGATCCTTAAGTGGTTAACCACTTCACGCAAAACGACGTACCCATACGTCCTTACTTTGACACTAAATACCGGAGTTATGACAGCAGCTAGCTGCCATAATCCCAGTATTTTCGGGAATGCCGTGCGTTTCTCTTTGAGATAAAAGTGGTCTCCGTGGCGCATTCCCATACGGGTGCTCCGGTCATCTCCGCCGCTTACCATATCCGCCTGTAGTGACGGAAACTGTTGCGTTCTCTCCCGTGGATGTCTGGCTGCCAACTGAGGGGAAGATGGCCCCCGCTCGGCTCCATAGCATGGGAGGGCGGAAGCGATGTCAAACGTCACTTCCGCCCATAGCTCTTAAAAGAGAATTTTTTTTAAAATGTTTATTTTTTTTATTGCATTTTAGTTTAAATATAAGATCTGAGGTCTTTTTGACCCCAGATCTCATATTTAGGAGGCCCTGTAATGTTTTTTTTTTAAATTACAAGGGATGTTTACATTCCTTGTAATAGGAATAAAAGTGACCCAGTTTTTTTAATATATATAAAAAGACAGTTTCAAAATAAAAAAATTAAAAGTAAAATAAGAAAAAAAATAATATAAACCGCCCTGTCCCGACAAGCTTGCGCGCAGAAGCGGACGCATATGTGAGTAGCACCCGCATATGAAAATGGTATTCAAACCGCACATGTTAGGTATCGCCGCAATTGTTAAAGCGAGATCAATAATTCTAGCCTTAGACCTCCTTTGTAACTCAAAACCAGTAACCTGTAGAAATTTTTAAACATCGGCTATGGAGATTTTTAAGGGTAAAAGTTTGTCGCCATTCCACAAGCGGACTCGGCATAACTTTATCTTTCACAATATGAAAAAATTGGGCTAACTTTACTGTTGTCTTATTTTTTTTAATTAAAAAAAGTGTATTTTTTTTAAAAAAAAAAGTGCGCTTGTAAGACCGCGGCGCAAATATGGTGTGACAGAGTATTGCAAGGACCACCATTTTATTCTCTTGGGGTTAGGAAAAAAATATAATGTAAACTCTAATGAGCAGGGCCCTCTGATTCCTCCTGTATTGAATTGTATTGTACTTGTAATGTCTGCCCTAATGTTGTAAAGCGCTGTGTAAACTGTCGGCACTATATAAATCCCATATAATAATAATAATGTTTGGCCAAAGTTGATGGGAAGTTGGATGGAGCCAAATACAGGGCAATCTTAGAAAGAAAGCCTGTTAGTCTGCAAAAGACTTGAGACTGGGGCAGAGGTTCACCTTCCAGCAGGACAAAGACCCTAAACATACAGCCAGAGCTACAATGGAATGGTTTAGATCAAAGCATATCCATGTGTTAGAATGGCCCAGTCAAAGTCCAGACCTAAATCCAATTGAGAATCTGTGGCAAGACTTGAAAATTGCTTGGTTGTAACATGACAAAATGTGGAGAATATCAAGGGGTGTGAATACCTTTTCAAGGCACTGCACTGTGCTTTTTTTTTTTTACACTTTTTTGGGTGAATGAGTAGGGGTACCCCCTACTAATTAACATTGGGTGGGGGCCCCCTTGTTAAAAGGGGCTTCCAGATTCTGACAAGCCCCCTGCCCGCAGACCCCCACAACCACCTCCCACGGTTTAGAGGAGGAGGCCCTTGTCCCCATCAGCATGGGGACAAGTTGCTTTGGAGTGGGGGTGCGCATGACCCAGTACCCATTGTTTATCTGACCACACAACCATGTGCACAGATTGCATTCCAGACTCCAGCTGTTGGAGGTATAACCCTGGACAGATCCTTTTCCATTGATCCTTCTGTCCATAAATTGACCTAAATGCATATAACTAACCCAACCATGTTATGCAAATGTATGGCTTAAATACACAGTGACCGTACAACAAAAATCAAATGTTGCTTGCATCGACACTCCAGACGTGCATTTCTCAATACTCTGGTCATGGTGATTTATCCAACCCCAGTGATTCACTGGTTTCTGACACTCCTCTGTGAAGTTGAGAGGACAATTTGCAGCCACTTTTTAACCCTGATTATTTTTCTAAGATGTGGTCATTACTCCAAAAAAAAAAAAGGCAAACTTATTTCTTTAATGTTCATACACCCCTGAAGAAGAAGAGCAATTTCGGAACACGTTGGGTGTTCATCTTCATTTCCAGTTTTGGTGATCTCAATTTGAGTACATTGTATTTACAAACTTTAAATAACCAATTTTAACATGAAACAATTTTTATATATTTTGTAATCAATAAAGACTTTTGCCTTTTTAAATTATCCTTAAGCACTTTCTAATTACATAGAAATGACTTATTGCCGTTAAAGTCCCATCATGAGGGTTTACATATATATCTATATATCTATATATAGATATAGATATATATCTATATATCGATATATACACACCGTATACACAAGTATATAAGCCGAGTTATTCAGCCCATTTTTCAGACTGAGAAACCCCCTCTCGGCTTATACTCGAGTGAGGGTGCCCATCTGTAGCCGTACTTTTGATTACTAAAACAGCGGGTGTTTCCCGCTGTGTTATGCAGTCTGTTTGGCGTCCGTCCATTGTAAAAAAGCCCCGCCTCCTCGTCCATGATAGAGGAACACTGATAAAATGCTGGGAAACTGTATCAGTGTTCCGTCTATCACGGACGAGGAGGAGGCGGGGCTTTGTTACAATGGACGGCCGCCGAACAGGCTGCATAACACAGCGGGAGACACCCGCAGTTTTAGTAATCAAAGGTACGGCTGCAGATGGACATTGTTTACCCAGTAGCTGCTGCATTTTCCCACCCTAGGCTTATACTCGAGTCAATACGTTTTCACAGTTTTTTGTCCTACGTAGTTGTAAGATACCTGATCCAGGGTTCCCATATTTTATTGAATCCTGTGATCTTATCCTTCAAAATTGCCGAAAGGCATTCATTTATCATTATCCATGAGAGTTTAACTTTTAGTAAGTAAAAGGGAACCGAGCAAGACCTCCAAGACCTAGCTATTGAAATTCTGTCCACCACAAATATAAATGCAATGAGTCTGCGCATTGGTTTTGATGCCCCCTCCACTGGACGTACCAACCGCGCGAGCAGAGGTGATTTAAGTAGGTTCACTTGCGTGAGGGAATAAATGAGGTTATATGTACGTATCCAAAAACTCCTCACTTTAGGACATGTCCACCAAGTGTGATACATGGTACCATCTGTATTACATCCTCTAAAGCATCGGGGGGACGCCCCTGGGACGAAAGTTGCTATCCTTTCCGGGACCATGTACCATCGCATCAATACTTTATAGTTCGCCTCTATCAAAGAGGTATTAATAATCAATTTAGATGTGTTCTGTATTATTTTGCTCCATTCTTCCGGTGCTAAGTCTGTGTCCATGTCTTGCTCCCATTTTTGCATATAAAATAATTTTTGGGAAGTCGAGGTCAAGATTTTATATATCAGTGATATATGACCCGTGTGCTTATCAAAAGTCCTGCAGAGATTTTCCATTGAGGAGAAAGTGGTGAGATGTCATGGTTATGCAATAGAGGTTGTTTGTCAGCTTACCTGTTTCCATGTGTTCATCTCCAAAGACCAGCTGTCTCTCACCTGACTGCTTTTATTAACTCTCCTCTATCATGGCTCCACCCCAGCTCCTATCAGAGAACTCTATATTAACCTCTGCACTGCAGGTCAGCCCTGCTGATCAACCTTTGTGTGTTTGGCTTCCTGTTCCTGCCTGCCGTGTGCTGTACGTTTGTTTACCGACTTTGGCATGTTCTCTACTATTCCTGTCTGCTCGTGACCCTGACCTCTGGCATGTCCCCGACTATCCCTGTTTGCCTGTGACCCTGAACCTTGGCTTGAACTCTGTTGTCCTTGTCTGCTTGTGGCCCTACCTTGGCTTATTCCTTTACTATCCCTATCCTCCTGTTGCCTACTGTGAGTGTGAGCTGGGGGACCCTGGGGGCCGCGACCTGGAGCCAGTTGCAGCCCAGTCCATCCTCACCTCTAGAGGCTCTGGTGAACACCTGCTGGCTCTTAGACTCTGCGCCCCAGGGAATCCTACGCTCTAACCCCGGTGGGATCAGTGTTGGTGTCCCAGCGGCCCTGCCTTCCTTACCACCCGCACTCCCATCCGCAGCAATCAGCCGTAGGGTCCACTGCCTTGTGGTGCACTCCTGATCCCAACGGTGTGCATCTGTCACCCAGCCTCTAGGTGACCTGACATGAGAACAGAGGTGCGATTCAGCGTCGCCAAGAAATGTGCTATCTGTGTACAGCGGAAAAGTTCCGAATTTGGAAGGTCATGTTTTTCCTGTAAGGCTGATTTCGATAAAGCACCTCTATGGTCACAGAAGTCCGCTATTCGCAGCAAACCCCTGTTGGTCCACCACAAGAAATTTTTGGGATGGAGACCCGGAGTGAACAAAGCATTTCCAAATAACGGGGCTAAGGGGTCCTCTGATCTTTGACATAAATCAATAGTTGGTAGACAGTTGGGAGCCTTCAGGATGTATAGACCTCATATTCCCTGCTGGGCTTGTAGAGGAATTGGCTAGATTTTGACTTGAGGCTCAGAGAGGTGATAGTTCATTTACCCATATCTATCTCTACAAGGATGGCAGAATTTTATTGGCATGTAGGTTGTCAGTTCTGGCCAAAAGGCCTGTTCTCTCCTTTCAGATTATAATTTCAGTCTACTGTTTATTACTGGATTAAGAGAATATGGCAACTTTAATACCACTGTATTAAGTGACATCTACAACCATGCTACTTTTACATTTGTTACATCTCAGCTACTGGTAAAATCATCTTTTATGTTAGTTTCTTCCACCCTCCGCTCTTCAGTGGAGGAACTCGCCTCTTTTGAGTTTGTCTTGAAAGATTCTGGAACCACAGTGTACTTATGCCTAACCTCCTTTTTACACAGAAGTTGTTGATTTCCCTACCCTCTTCCTATGAAAGTCTTCTGGTTAGTACTATTAATTACTATTATTTTTTCTCTTTGTTGAAGAATATCCTATTGAACAGCTAGACTCTACTTGACTTTCATCTAAGCATTCTAGAACAAGGAGGGGTTAGAACCTCAGTCAGATTTTTTTTTTCACCATCTGTGTCCTATTGAGATTTACCTTCACTTAGTCTACCATAGCCAAACAGGAAGTGAGAGGAAATCCTTGCAAATTAAGGGAATTCCTTGGGGCCCCCCAGGTCACCAGAACTAGTGTCCCCCATTGGAAGATTTCCCCTCTGTTACTTTTTTGGGGACAACGCAAAATTTGGAATTTTTTTTTACTTTCAATGACAATGGTAAACAGGAGAAAGAAAGAGAATGAATCTCCTTAAGGGGCCACAGACAATAAAAATAACTGACAAGTGTTCTAATCCCTCTCCACTTAGTCCAAAACTAAAAAAAAAAGTTTTGCCTTTAGTTATAGTTTAAGGTTATTTGCCTTTGTCCAAATAATGTTGCACTATTGGATACATTTTCCTATTTCCTCTATTGACCACTTTGCTACTTGTCTATTTCTCACACTTTTAAACCTGTGTTATACTATCCCACCTTTCTTTTTTGTGCACTGTTACGTGGTCCTTCATTATTTGAGGTCACTGAGGTACAGTTTTTTTCTTCTTTGGGCAGTTTTCTGACCTGATTTGTAGGTTTGGGTTTCTGGTTTTATTCTCTCCTTAGTCATGACTTTCTTCTTTTGATTGTCCCTTCTTCGAGTGCACCTCCTATGTAGGCTTAATGACGTCTTAGCAATGTGTGGTATAAATAAAATTTTGCTTTGATTTCTCTCTGGATTGCCCACGCCCTCAGTAAAACTGTTTTTTTGGTCTACTTGTCTCAGATTTACATCTGGTCCCATGTTTTTTACTGAATGATAAAAAAAAGAAAAAAGGATTTTTTGTACTCGCAGTAAACTCTTTTTCTTGGATTTCATTCCAAAACACTTACCAGAGTCCTGTATCGATCCATCACTTTGCCTGGCTGCAGTTCTGCTCTCTTTTCTTTCTCTTCCCATGGATGAGGCAGCAGGAGCCATTGGCTCTTGCTGTGGTCAGTCGAACTCTGCGAGTAGAGGGCAAGGGGGCCAAGCCATACATCTGTCGCCTTAGCAAGCGACTTGCTATGGGGGCAGATACAGAAAGGAGAGTCAAGGTCGCCAACAAGCGACCTCAGAAGAGGAGATTTGGGGCTGCTCTGTGTAATACCATTGCACAGAGCAGGTGAGTTTAACATGTTTATTATTTTAATTAAAAAAAAAGTCTCTAGAAATGCTTTACGGGACATAATAACCTGTTATTTTTGGCATCCTAAAAAGTCATAAACATGGGTTTCTCTGTTTTTAGACCTGACAAGTTTCATACTTGCAAGTCCCCACTCTGCAAAGTCTGCTCTCTGCAGCCTGGTTGGTGCCACACAACCTGTTTAAAACTTTAATGGTCTGGTTCTCCACATGTTCCTGTATGAGCTCTGCTTTTTTCAGACTGGTCCTTGGGGGAGAATAACTTTCGTATGAAGGGAGAAGTTTATACTGTATATATATATATCACAATGTGCAAGTGGTGCAGCATCTTCTCGAAGATCCATCCTGGGAGTATGTTAAACATCTGCAAATATACACACAAAGAGAGCACTTTTAAGAGTATACTTTTTGCATAGGATATTCACTAGAAATAATTGAAAATGTTCCCATTTGATTGTGTTGCTAAATATAATGTAATCTAGATTGTAAGCTCTAACGAGCAGGGCCCTCTGATCCCTCCTGTATTGATTTGTATTGTAAGTGTACTGTCTGCCCTCATGTTGTAAAGCGCTGCGCAAACTGTTGGCGCTATATAAATCCTGTATAATAATAATAATAATAATAATCTGCTTATATGCATTTGATCCCATGCAGTATGAGCTTCAGGCTCAGGGGAACTACTTTATAATATAGAGTTAATGCAGTGCTCATTGATTTAAATATGCCTGGAAATTTCCGGTAGCTGGGATATAAACGGTTGTGATTATGCACTTATATATTCCTGAGGAAGATGCGGTGTACCACTTATAATCACATTTTAGCTATTTCAGTAAACAGAGTATGTAATAAAATACTCCAGTGTGAGGTTATCAAGGAAACTCGGTAAAGAATCTTGTAGGACCTGTTTTTGCAGCAGCGGTTCCCACTTTTAAGATTCCCTGACCTTGCTGCTGTAAGTTGGCACTATACAGTGCTGTTCATATATATAAGTTGAGCATGTTTTTTGTTGATTCCTAGTGATTTTCTTTTTTGCAGATGGTGTACATAGACGCACTCTTTGTGTGTATATCTGTCTCAGGAGGAGTAGGATCCAGTAGTGAGCATTTTGGCATTTAGACCACACAGCAAATGCATAGCATGGACAAGTATGAGCCTGGTCATGAAGGATAAGGGGGGAGGGGAGGTCAAACCCAAAAAAACTAACTTCACTAAAAGTGGAGTTTCACTTTATGTAGACATATACCCACAAAAAAATAATTTTGGCTGCCCGTTTCAGAAGACATGAATTTGTATAACTCCCAGTTTCAGAAACTAAAACTAAATTTCAGGTAGCCCACTATAGTCCAAAGGAAAAGCAACATACTGTTGTCTTCAGAGGCAAAACTTCAATCATAAAACAAGCTTCAGCACATGGTCCCACCTCCTAGACCATTCCTGTGACCCGTTTCTCCCAGTGGACCTAATCATAAAGGAATTCTCTGATTGAGTCCATCTGGTGAATAATGTCAGAGGAGTGGTCCTGGGGGCGGGAGCTGTAGCTTGTTGGCTGATAAAGTTTTGCCTGTGAAGAAATCATCTTTGCGTTTTTTTTTTTCTTTGCATTATACTGAGCTATGTGTGGGGGAGTGGATGACTCCAAGCCAGCACCTGATTCCAGCATATGAAGGGAGGGTTGGAGCAGTGCACTTTTCTTTTGCTTTTACAAGCTAGATTTCAAATAGGTTATGAACCTTTCTGTATGTTGTAAAACTATAGAGATGTTTTTCTTAAGGCCAAAATGTTTTACCATGTGTATAAAGTAAACATGTAGCATTAACTAATGCAACCACCCAGACGGGGAAGCAAAAATTATTTCTGATGATTGCTGAAATTCACTGCACACCCTTTACCTGTAATCAGAAGGGAAATATTTTGCTACTTTCCAAATGATGAGCCCAGTGCTGGAGTTTTTAACTACAGCGATAAGGCATTGGCATCTCCCTTCTCTCTGCAGAAAGCTCTTCCTGTTGGCAACACTGTACACGATCAACTTTACACCCTTAGGGCAGTTTGCCATTCTTTTTCTTTTATAGTATTGCACTCCTCCCCGTCCTTTGCAGTGTTACATCCTTCTCCCGTGTGACTGTCTCTCTCTGTTATCATGAATTCCTAATTGCGAGATGCTGAGGGGGCGTGGCTTGGCTATGGAAGCGTGAGGACGCACCACCGGGAGCTCTGCACTAGAACGGGCTGAGAATCACCCGTAGAGCTTATCAGCCAAGCCAGCTTCACATGCCAGGGGACCGCAAACACCCGCCGGCCATCGAGGAAAGGAGGGGACCCGAAATCTCCCATTATTTCCTGCTGCAACACCAAGTCTCCTCGCCGGCCGGCCGGCCGATGGCGCCTCCACGAGTTCCTCCAGCGTGTACCGCCGCAACAAGGGCATGCAGGTAGATGTCACTGCAGCGGAGGAGGATTTTCCTCCTCTCCCTCACAGGGCACACTCTCCCATACAGTCCCCTGCTAACCCGTTTGTGGACACTCCTCTGTCATCTGAGAGCACAGGGGGAATGAGCGGCTTTATGGAGAGATCCCTAAGGGACATAGTGTCGGGCCTACCTACCAAGCAGGACTTAAACGCCATGGCAACCTCGATTGTGAATGCACTCACAAGAGAACTGCATGACTTGAAACAGCAAGTAGACACAGTGGAGGAGAGGGTAACTGTTATAGAGTTCTCAAATGCAACCACTGATGCCCGCATTACATCCCTAGAGACAGAGCATAATGCTTTTCATCGCCATCTTGTGGCTGGATGACGGCGAGAACAGGAGCAGGCGGAACAATTTACGCCTCAGAGGTATTCCGGAGGCCACCATGGGTCCAGATCTCCGCTCCACCGTTGTTGCTATTCTAAACCAGGTTCTGGGCAAACCACCTACTGCAGATTTGGAACTGGGCAGGGTACACCGATACCGGGTCCCAGGGCCCCTCCTTCCGCTCCGCGGACATCGGCCGACCTAGATCTCCCCCCGGGATGTCATGTGCAGGGTGCACTTTTTCACAATTAAGGAAGACATCTTACGCCTTGCCTGGAAGAAGGGCCCAATTGACTTTGACGGGGCCCCCATACGGATCTTCCCTGATATATCCAGGCAAACTCTTGTCATGCGAGGTCTGATGCGGCCCCTGCTGGAGGTGATACGGGAAGCCGATGCTACATACCGCTCTGGCCATCCCTTCCACCTGATTGTTAAGAAGCAAGGATCAGAATTCCATCTCCGCACACCCGACCAGCTCCCTGACCTTTTCCACTTCATCGCCAAGCCTGCGGTCAGTGTGCCTAACTGGTTTGATTATCTACTTTCTCAGGAGGCACCAGGTCCAGCTATGCCCAGGCAACAACGGGTCAGGCGTCCGCGTTCCCGTCCGCCAAACCGAGAAGCCTTCAGACTGCATCCGACATCATCTGAGGACTGACCTCATTCCAAACTACACGAACTGGTAAGACTATGCAGTATTCCCTGTCTGCAGCTTTCGTCACCCCCCCTCTTTTTGGTGACCTCTACAGGAACATCCCCATCAACTACCAAGAATCTGACTAAATCTAGGAGCCATGTTTTTTGTGGGCTCTCTCCCCCCTTTTCCACTACTGACTGGCCAGACATGTCTCCCTCAGAAGAAGATTTTTTCACCCTGAGTGATTTTTTCCTTTTGGGGTTCACTTGGTGGGGGGAGGGAAATTGTACACACTATGTTTGCAGGCCTCAATAGGAGTTGGCATATGTCTCTCTGCTCATCATTCCCCCGGTTTGGCCTCTTTCCGTGGTGGGGTGGCTGGCTACATGGGATGGGTTCCGGTGCACTGGCCCTGTACCCCTAATTCCGGGGCGTACTTGACATCCTTTGGCTGTCAATATTGGGACCA
Organism: Lithobates clamitans; assembly: GCA_037952925.1. Lineage (NCBI taxonomy): Eukaryota > Metazoa > Chordata > Amphibia > Anura > Ranidae > Lithobates > Lithobates clamitans. Next base: position 2,434,195 of record JBBGZY010001071.1, on the reverse strand, counting down.
TGCCTAATTGTATTCCGGAGGGTCCCAATGTCGGGGCTCATTGGGAGGTGGCGCTGGACCTAATCCCCATCAGTTGTCCCCTCATCTGCTAGTGGGCGTCATGTGCTGATCTACCTATGTTTTGTTATAACGGGGCCTAACCAACAGAGACACATTACAGGCTGCCTCCGGTTTTTTCTGTGTTTCTGTGTTTTTGTGTTATTTTTAGGTTACTTATTCTTTGTTGCGGCTCTCTTAACTTTGCTTTTCCCTCTATCTGTGGAGAGTATCTGCTCTCCAAGAGGGACGGTGCCCCGGTCTTGATGCATTGGGGGGTGGGACGCGGGGAGCCCTATGTAGGCTCTACCCTTTGGTACACATGGCATGTGCAGGACCCTCTCGCTATGGGACCTTCCCACTAGTGCATCAACGCTATGCGGCTATAGTAAACAGATATCTCCATATGTCATATAAACGACAGTAGTTCGTTAGAGTCTATCTGATATTAAGCTGGTTCTAATGTTATATCTTTTCTATGGTTCTCATTGTCCTCACCTGGTGCATCTCCTAACAGAACGACTTTTTTGTCTAACTTCTGGTTATATAACTGCTTGACAAAAAGCGACCCTCACTGCTCTGACCACCCCCATTTAGGGCGGTCTCCCGATTGGAATCCTTGGTGCTAATCGGGGGTCCATAGAGTAATTCTATTACAAGATCAATCTTCCCTTTAAACCTTTCTCTCTCTACCCCCCCTTCTACCACACTTTCCACTCTCCCCATCTACCCACCCCTGTCCTTGCCCCCTCTCTCCCTCTGTGGTGCTGCCCCTCGGCTGGGTGGTGACGTGGGCTGGGGACGATTGCTCTCCTCACCTTATTAACAGTGATTGCCTTGACGACAGATGACGCAATGAGTCTCCTAAAGGTTACCTTCCTCAATGTACATGGTCTCAATGTCCCAGAAAAGCGTTCTCAACTTTTAGCTGATTTACGCAAAGGCAAAACTCAAGTTGCCTTTTTACAGGAAACGCACTTCCATGGCGATCGTATTCCTAAATTGACTAACGGAGCATTCCCGACGGCATACCACAGCGTATCGCCCATCTCCAAATCCAAGGGAGTTAGAATCCTTGTAGCAAAATCGGTACCGTGGACGTTTGAGGCGCAGCGGATGGACCCACGGGGCCGTTTTCTCCTGCTTAAGGGGAGGGTGTCTGACGTGCAGGTCACCTTCGCCAATGTGTACTTTCCCAATGTGGATCATCCACAATTCTTGCGGGGGCTACTACCCCAGCTACTAGAGTTCTCGGAGGGGATGCTCATCTTTGGGGGAGACCTTAACTTTACGATGGACCCTTCATTAGACGCCTCACGGGGCGCTTCTCATCTTTCCTATGCACGCCTTAAGCAGATGAAATCAGACCTTCATCCCCTGCGCCTGATAGATCCCTGGCGCTTGCTACACCCTCAGAATAGAGATTATTCCTATTTCTCCCAAGTCCATCACTACTACTCGAGACTGGACTATTTGCTGTTATCTCATAAGGACCTAGCTAGGGTGGTGGCCACTTCCATAGATGTCATTTCGTTTTCAGATCATGCACCGATACACCTAACACTTCAATTGGGGCCGGTGACCGGAACCCCTCCCTCATGGAGACTAAATGAGGCTATGCTGCAGTCGGAGGAGATTCGCGCAGAGGTTCAGGCCAAGTTACAGGAATATTTTTTCATTAACGAAGCCTCGGTTCCCAATCCCTTAGTGATGTGGGAGGCCCATAAGACGGTTGTAAGGGGCATTTTAATTAGCATAGGAGCCCGTCTTAAACGGGAGAGAACATGACGCATTGACAAACTTTTTCTTCAGATCCGGTCCTTAGATTGCTCTCACAAGGCCAGTCTTGCTCGCTCCACCTACCAGGAACTCCTCAAAGCTCGCGAAGAACTTCACTCACTTCTATTTCATAAAATATAACAAAAGCTGGCATGGGCACGCCGTACGAGTTCTCAAACAAACCTGGCTCCCTCTACTCCCATCCCACAAGGTTAATGAGACAAGGTCGAGCTACTTTAACATTCGAAATGGTACCGACAGGGCTGTCCTTTGTCTCCGCTGATCTTCATACTCACCCTAGAACCCTTTCTATGCAGGATAAGGGCAAACCCGGGCATTGTCGGTTACCACAAATCTTCCGGAGCTCATAAAGTTACCTCTTTTGCGGACGACCTCATCTTTTTCCTATCGGACCCACTTGCCTCGCTCCCTATGCTACTTCACTCCCTACAGGAATATGGGGCTCTCTCCCTGTTTCAAATCAATATGACCAAATCCTCCCTACTTAATATCACGGTGGGCGCAGACCTAATATGCCGACTGCGCTCAGAATACCAATTCCACTGGGCAACCAACACTATCCCCTACCTAGGGGTAGACATTACCCCCGACCCTGCCAATCTCTATCAAACAAATTTTGCCCCATTACTTCTTCGTCTCAAAACGGATTTACACCATTGGCACTCTCTTACCTTAACTTGGTTTGGACGATGTAACGCCATCAAGATGACCGCATTGCCCAGGGTGCTTTATTTGTTACAAGCCCTTCCCATTCACCTTCCTCCTCCTTTCTTTAAGCGAATTGACTCAATATTTCGCGAATTTGTCTGGTCGCACCGTAAGCCCTGCATCAAATTGCAAATCCTCTATATGGCAAAGCACAGGGGTGGGGTTGGCCTCCCTGATATGAAAGCCTACTACAGGGCAGCACATCTTACTAGAGTGGTCGATTGGCACTGCCATGTGGAGGCAAAACAGTGTGTAGCAATGGAGCTGGAGGACTCTGACGGCACGGCCAAGAGCTGGCCATGGATCGCTACTCCTTTACCAAAAGCCCTTGTTGACCACCCCACGTTAGGAAGCACAATTCAGGTTGCCAGAGATACCTTCCGACATTCCTCGGTATCTCCGATACCCTGCCCCATGGTGGCAATTTTGGGTAATCCAGACTTCTTGACCGGTTGTCAGGGTCCTGTTTTTAGGTCCCTGATGGCGGGGGGGAGTTGGCCACACCTCCACGACTTTCTCGGCCCAAATGGCCAACTCACTGCAGCTGTTGGGTTAGAGGCCTCAAACCCCCCATTGGATTTTTTGAGCAGTCTCCAACTGCGTAACTTTTTACGCCCATGTGCACGAACTCCGGGCATATCATGTCCGCTTACGGAGCTGGAACAAATATGTCGCCGCAGAGAACCAATCTGCCACTCCCTGTCCCTAATCTATTCCTCCCTGATCTCACCAGTAGAAGGGTTTATCCCCCCCCCCCTTCCTCTCTAAGTGGGAAGAGGACCTGGGAGTTCGTTTTGATGAATCACAGGTGGAAAAGATTTTACATTTCGGCCTGAAATCATCCTTGGCCACCAGAGTCCAAGAGACCTGTTATAAAATTGTGACTTATTGGTACAGAGTGCCTTCCACTCTGCATCGGTTTTTTCCGCAAGTTCCTAGTCTCTGCTGGCGATGTGGAGTAGGAGAGGGAACAATGTTTCACATCTTTTGGGACTGCCCTAAAATCAAACCCTACTGGCTGGAGGTGGCACGCACGATCAGGCACTTGACTGATGTCACTTTGGAGGGGGGTCCTGGGGCCTGTTGCTGCACCTCTCTAGACGACCAATCAAGAAATATAAAGCCTCCCTTACTATTCAGTTATTGAATGCCGCCAAGGCATGCATACCCCTGTGTTGGAGATCGGAGACCCCACCAACGAAATCCCAGTGGTATGCCAAGGTCAATGAATTGCGAAACATGGAAGATCTCACTGCCACCCTGTACGGCAGGGAGGAGGCCTTTCAGGAGACATGGCGACCATGGCAACATTATATTTACTCTGAGGCATACCTCCGAGAGGTGGCACAGACTGAGTGACTCCTGGGCGGGGGTTGCCTCCTGGTCGGGGGGCTCCACCACCGTTCCCTCCTTCCTTTTACTCTCCTCATCCATCCTCTTTTAACCTCCTCCCTTCACTACTTTCCTACCCACTCCTCTATTTCTTTTCCCTTTCTGCTGGGAATTATATTCTTCCCCACTTTCTCCATCCCATTCTCTCTGTCTTCCTCCACAATCCTCCAGTTTTGGGAAGGTTTAGTCAGATATGATGAATATCATGTTTTGCATTATGTATTGGTTGTATCCCATAACTGGACTCCGCTGGTCCCCTAGGGGTTATTCCTCCCAACCAGCTGAGAATATTTTATTCACTGTCTGGCCTTGATAGCTATACAGGTCTAAGTGGGTAAATAGGGTTACTCTCAGGAAACTTCCCCGGTTTGGCTCTTAGCTATCTCGCATGGTTCATTCCCTATATATGTTTTGCAGATTGCATAATCGAGGGAAATATTTTACACTACTAATATGGCATCTAACCCTGTAAGTGACATGTTTTTGCTATTTTTATTTTTATATATGCTGTCATGTGTTTTTTTGTGTGTAACATTTTGAAAAGAAATAAAGGAATTACAAAAAAAAAAAAAAAAAGAATTCCTAATTGCAAGCCTTTCAGGTGAAGGCGGTGGATTAGCCTACTTACAGCACACCTCAAACCAGGCACACACAGACACTCCACATGCATTAAAGGATAAGTTCACTGTGACGAACCCCTGTCCTCAACAGGTCTATGTCCGCCGTAAATACTTCCTCTGTCCATAACCAGCACTATCCAAGTCCCCTTAGCCCACCCAGTCACCAGCCGTAACACTGGGGTGGGGTGAACAACCTCAAACTGCTTTATTCAAGCACATGTTACAACAGATATACAACTCAGAGACATTCCCCCCCCCCCCCCCCCCCCCTGGATTCAGGGTCAGGTAAACTGTCCAATAACAATAGACACACAAGTCAGGTGTATTCAAACTTTTCATCAGTGAACAGTCTTATCAACAGGGAGAGCTGTGGGAGGAATTCGCCCCCACCAATCTCACAGCTAATCTACATACACATCCCATAATATCCAAGGCAGACAGACACAGAACATTGGAATACAACCCCACCCCAAACGATCACAGCAAAGAGTCCACAATAGCATGAGACAACACTCAATATATACATATATACAACATTCCAGTGTGGCTGTACAGTGTGTCTAAATAGCACAGATCATAGTGAGGTTCTCAGTCACCCTGTGCCCCTAATGGACGCAGGGTGATATACACATAAGAGGGGCAAGGGGAGCTGGACACGGAGTCTCCTGTGCTCTCCAAGGTAAGCTGAGTTCCACAAACCACCCACCCAAAGTGACTCCTGTCACATTCACTTTTTAACAAAAGATAATAAGACCTCTTTCACACTGTGCCGCCACCGGCGCCGCTTTACTGTCTTTTTAGTGATGCTATTCAGCGGTTTTAACCCCCCGCTGGCGGCTGAAAAGGGGTTAAATCTGCCCACAAAAAGCCGCCGCTGCGGCATTTTGCCGGCGGTATAGCAGTGCTGCCCCGTTGATTTCAGTGGGGAGGAGCTGTGAGTTCACTGCTCCAAAGAAGCTGCTGGCAGGACTTTTTCTGACACCCTGCCAGTGCCAGCGCACTGCTCCAGTGTGAAAGCCCTCGGGCTTTCACACTGAAGTGAATAAAGCAGCTGTTTTAGGGCGGTTTGCAGGCGCTATTTTTAATGCTATAGCGCCTGCAAAATGCCCCCAGTGTGAAAGGGGTCTAAATGCATATTTTTTTGCAGGTAAAAAAATATGCATTTACTATTTTTTGTTTTCAGAGCCTGGAAAGCATTGCACCAGCGTTCAGCAGATTGCTGATGCCATGCAGGTCTCCTGCAGACTTGCAGTGTAAGCTTTCTGCCCGTACATTGTACGGGCAGATAGTTATGAACTAACAGGGAGAATCAATGAACTACCACAGCATTCAACAGCGCCATGGTAGTTCATTGAGAACTACAAGCCGACAGCTGCAAAGATTGTCAGTACTTGTAGTTCATTGATTCACAGAGGTTTCTTTGAATTGTGGCAGTGAGTACGGGGAGAAGATCCCCCACTCGCTACTGGGGGGGGGGCGCTTCTGATGTTGAACGTGTTTTACATGGTACACCCTAAATATGGGCGTAACATGTTAAGAGATGTGAACTTATCTTTTAAGAACACAGAGCACTTGCAGTAAAAACACATTCAGAACACACTCCCCATGTTTTTGAAACTTTACTAAAAATATTTTAAAATACCATTTAAGCCACATAACTACTGTTATTTATACTAGAATGCAACAACCATTCTGAATTGGCTAATTAGGGGCGGGCACACAATTTGAGTTTAAACATCGTTCACTAGCAGCACGTTGCAAAATAACCGATTAGATTTGAGTTACAGATTTCCACTGCCAAATTCCCATGCATCTGTTAAAGAACCATATGCATCATCAGCTAATATAAGATCTTTTTTTTTTTGTCAAACTAAGTCATTGCTTTACATTGCTTGATTTTGTAAAATAAATGTTGACAGGCAATAACATATTTGAATGAGTTTTGTAGTCAGATTAATGTGAATTGATCCTAATTGTATGCATATGTTTTCCTTTTATTGATATTAAGTAAAATTAATACATTTTCTCTTTATTTAGCTCATATGAAAGTTATTTTGTTAAGTTTGAGACTCTTATATGAGAAGTGTGCTTGAATTTAATGTAAATCTTGTCCCATGAATAAAAGATGAAACGTGTACAGTGCAATGCCTGCCTCTTTTTTTTCTGGCAAAGTCACGGTTTTAGAAAATAAAGACGTTTTTGTGTACAAGCCAGTTGAGCAGCCTGGAGTGGAAAATTGGAGTGGGCCCTGTCCCAGTTTCCATGAACTGGATTACTATCTCAGAATTCTTAGCTTTTTTACCTGTGAGTAAAAAGTTATAGGACACATCGGTGCAATTTCGGTGGAATTTGCAACCCATAGACTTGGAGCTTCCCAACATCATATTAAATAGAAATGCTTTATTTAGCTAATCTAGTTAAATGTTTTTTTTTTTGTTTTTGTTTTTTTTTTCATTTACTACACATACAGGCTTTCCAAAATAAAATAAAAAAACAATATGGATGTGTTCATATCTATGGGGAGAAAAATACAAGCCTTAGAACTGTTCACTCTTCAACCCCATAGTCATTTTTATAGGTATTAACAACAGCTGATGTTAAATTATAATATTTTGTTGTTATAGTTATTTTTTAGCTCCTGTATCTTGAAATATTGTATAGTGAGCATTTCACGATTATTCACTGCCACAGCGGAGCTGTCAGTTCAAAATATATGGGCACCCATATGCTCCAGGCGGGAACCAGTTACGGTAATTTACCAGTGAAGTTTGAGATTGTGAGAAAAATCCTTGAGTGTGACTAACTTTGCGAACACACACAGATTCTATCTAGGTAGTATCCTTGCTAAAACCAAAGACACCAGAACTAACTTACATGTGTCCTGCCGCTAAAACAAAAAAAGCCTACACACCTTTAAACCTTAAACTTCATAGTTTGTTAGGGATCTTTCACACGGGCACTCAATCTGTCTATTATTTTTTTTTGTTTTGTCTTGGAAAAAACTTGCCAGCAGTTGTAAATGGATGATCATCTATTTACATCTGTGCCATTCAGGAAGCGGCCCTAAATGGATGTAAATGGGCAAATCCAATTTTCTCCTTCGTTTATCGACGGACACATCGCCTCCTTAATCTTGACCATAGGCCATTATATCACCTCTGTAGGAGTAGGACTAATCAGAACTTGGCTATGCCCCATGAGCCATCCTCATTCAGCATATAACCCCCTCCCTGCTCTATGTATTCAATTTTTTTTCTGTCTAAGCAGGAGTAAGGACCTAGCTCCTTGCTGGGATCTTGTGCTCCTAGCAAATTTTACTTTTTGTCTTTCTTCCAGGCATTTTCTCCTGGAAGATCTACAGTCAACTGCTGGGCTGGGCGACGGGCTAGATAATCTAGACCCAGTGGTCTTTCCAGCCCAGCCAGGGAGCATGTGTAGACCACAGCTACGCGCTAAGTCGGCCAGGGCATAGCCTCAACGGATGGTGGCTGGCTCACGAGTTAAACGTCTTGCAGGGTCACATACGACCAGGCTCTGGTCCGTGTCGTAGTGGTCCCTTGGCCGACAGCTCCCCACTTCGGTGGCGAGGAGTTCTGTCTGTAGTGTCACCCGCACCATGGATCGGTAAGTACAGTCCCCCCCATTTCCTCCTACCACCCTAAAGTCTCTCAGTTAAGTCAGTTAAGCTCCCCCCCCCCCCCATGGACTGGTGGAGGTCCTGGGGGAGATGACGTATACCCCTGGGGGTCTCCCCCACCATGCCTCTTTTTTGTAAAGGTATGGGGTGGATGTTCCAGGGGCCCCTAAGTGCATGCCCTACTGTATGTGCAGTGTGAGCAAAGTGCAGTTTGGGGGGTCCCACTATAGGTGCAAGTGTACAGCCTGTCACAGTGGCCATTTTCCAGTAGTTTGGCTTGTATCCAGCCGGTGGCCATGTTTGTGTAAATCCAGAAATGCAAGCTAAGCAGAAAGGGGTCCCACCGCTCAGGTAGGCGCAGACCAGGGGAGATGAAAGCCAGTATAGTATTGTCCTTCAAGAGGGAAGAGTCCCAGGTGCTGGCTGATGCAAGATGAGGCAGACAAATCGAGGAAAGCTGGAAGCCGTACACCGGTATAATGATGAATGCTTTATTTAAAAAGCTGAATCATGAAGAAACACGAAACATAACAGCAGAAGCGTACAAAAGCAGCTGACGCGTTTCACACTACGATGAGTGCTTATTCATAGCTGCTATGAATAAGCACTCATCGTAGTGTGAAACGCGTCAGCTGCTTTTATACGCTTCTGCTGTTATGTTTCGTGTTTCTTCATGATTCAGCTTTTTAAATAAAGCATTCATCATTATACCGGTGTGCGGCTTCCAGCTTTCCTCGATTTGTCGGCCATGTTTGTGTAGCCTAATCATTTTACAGCGGCCATTTTCCTTTAGTCTAGTGAGACGGCTGGAGCCTCATGGAGATGTTGTGACTCCTCCTCCTTCCTCTTTCTCCTCTTCTTGCCTGGGATGGATGAAATAGACGCCGCCCATTGGTGTTGCTGGGTCTGAATTGCGGCACTTTTCTGTTTGGGATAGTGAGACTTTGGGGGTCCTTGTGTATCTCCCTCTCTGCTGATAGGTACCCTGGGCATTGCGGTTTCCTTTGTACTTCTTCTGTATGGAGCCTCTGGGTCACATTTCACCCACTGATCCCCTCATGGAGATGGCAGGTCCCTCGGAACCCCAACTTCCCATGGTCATGCTGACGGCGGTCCTAGCGGTTCTTGGTATCCCGGGTGGAAGTAGCGTGTGGGCAAAGGCTCAGGAGGAAGCGTCCCCTGCCTTTCCCTGCTCAGTCTGTCTCATCTGATTCTGAGCCTGATGGGGACGTGGGCCCGTTTGGGGGGGACTTAATATTTCGCCCCCTGACCCATCCGATAGTGAGGTGCACTTTATTACTGCGGTGCATGAGACTTTAAAAAAGGAGGCTGCGGCTGTTGGGGCCACAGACGTGGCTGTGTCTTTTTGGTACGCATAAGTCACCTCACACACCAAAGGTGTTTCCTTATCTGCCTTATTTTGATTGGTTGTTCCTATCCAGGTACTGAGAGATAGAGGTTTTTTGGGATCAGTGATTCCCTACTATTCTGAAGGTGAAAAAGTCGACTTCCAGTAAGATATACCATCATATGTGGAATGCGTACATTTCTTGGTGTGAGTCGATTGGCGCTCATCCTCGCTCTTTTTCTATAGGTCAGATCTTGGCCTTCCTGCAACGGGGCATTGAGCAGAGGTTGGCCTTGAGTACCATCAGGGCCAGGTGTCTGCCTTGGCAATCTTCTTTCAGCAACCCACTCACTCTTTAGTTTAGTACCTTCATTCAAGGAGGCCGGCCCATCCCAAAGAATTTGCTTTGCATACCTTGGATGTGGTTTGTGCGATTTGAGTGTATTTGGCAGCCATGGAGTCCTTTCGGAGGTCAGACTCGCTTTTTGTGGTTACACAAGTACCAAGGAAAGGGCTGGTCGCTTCTTTGGCTACCATCTCCAGATAGATCAGACAGACTGTGACTCAGGCCTATTCTATTAAAAGTCGGGTTCCTGCTTTCCCAGTCACGGCACATTCTACTCAGGCACTTAGTACTTCTTAGGCCTTCCGTCATCAAGCGTCAATATCACAGGTTTGCTATGCGGCCACTTGGTCGTCAGTGCATTCCTTCACTAGATTCTATAAAGTAGATATTTTGGCATCTGCGGATGCTTCTTTTGGCTGCAAGGATTTGCAGGCTGCTGTTTAAGAGGGGGGTTCCCTCTTGAGGGGTGTTTTTCTTCAAATTTGTATTTTTCAGATGGGGCTCCTGTGACCTGGTTAAGCCTTCTATGTCCTGGTTAGTGCTTTTGTGGCTAGCCTTGGGTTATTTTTTGATTAGGATGCGCTGTGTCCGTCGATGAACTAGGGAGAAAATTGGATTTTTTTACGCGCCGTAAAATCAATTTTTCTGAGTTCAACGTACACCTCACCCACCCTTCTATGGAGTTTTGATACTTCCATTACTGCTGGCTACTAGACTGAATACCTAGAGCAGGGAGGGGGTTATATGCTGAATGAGGACAACCCATGGGGCGTAGCCAAGTTTTATTTTCTACCTAGTCCTCCTCCTGCAGAGGCAATATAAATCAATGGTCAAGATTAAGGAGGCGCTGTGTCTGTCGATAAACTCGGATTTTACGGTGAGTACAAAAATCCCATTTTTCCATTGGTTGTTAGGAGCTGGCACCCACAGCAGCAGATATGAGTAATATTGGTTGTTAGAGGATCTTCAGTCAAAATTAAAAGTCAGCAGCTACAAAAACTGTAGCTGCTGTCTTTTATTAAACAGACACTTGCCTGTCTAAGGATACAGCGGTCTCCAATGCTCTTAAGGTCCCTAGCGCGGGCATCTTAACTGTGTGCAGTTGGCTGTAACTACTTGCAGCTTCACAGCTGGCTGCCCACTGCGCATGCACAAGCCACACTGAGCTTAGTTGAATGATCCTGCAGTCTTTCGGCGACCTATGATGTTTCCCAGAAGGTTGCAGGGAGTAAGGGGAGAATAACTTCCGCTCAGGCAATGCGAACGTTAGTGGGAAGTGGTACTCCCCCCCCCCCAAAAAAAAAAAATACCTGAGGCCGTTCAAGTCAGTGCCATGTATTATCCTATGTACAGTAACGTGTGCTTTACAGTGCATCACCACTCGCAGCAAAGAGGTGTGAAGCCAACCACAAAGTAGCAATTATTTTGTTGTCTGAACATACTTTTTAAGAAACTGGAGCCATAGACAAAATGACAAGAATGTTCAACGCAATGTCATTTCTTTACACAGATTTAGTGTAAGCATAGTCTTCATTGTGTTGATTTGGAGTGAATGTTTTTTGAGCAATTGTGCAATATCTATGGCTTTTGCTTGTTCCACACCCCCAGTCATTTTCTTCCAGCTAAATAGTTTAAAGTTTAAGAATGTCTACTTTCCAAAAAGGGCTCATTTGGGGGGTATTTGTACTTTCCTGGCTTGTTAGTGCCGGTTCACACTACCGCGACTTGGGATCCGACTTGTCAGACCTCAAGTCGCCCCAAGTCGCTTGACATCAGAAATTCCATGCAAGTGAATGAGAGCCGTCTTAATGTACGCTACTGAAGTCGCTCTGACTTCAGAAAAGGTCCCTGTACTACTTCAAAGCGACTTCTAGGCGACTTGTACCCATAGATTTCAATGGAAGTCGCCTACAAGTCGGATCATGGTCTATTGTGAAGTGACTTCACAGGAAGAGAAGATGGTTTTCTCAAGCAAACCCCTCCCTCCCCCAGAGCTGATTGTTGTTTGGCCACTGGAAAATCGCCTGTCCTGGAGGCGACTTGAAGTCGCCTTGTAAGTCGCCCCAAGTTGCGCTGTGGTGTCGCCCTCAGGTCGTGTCCAGGTCGCCTCGCAAAGTCGCGGCCAGAGTCGTGTTGCCCCTGTGTGAACCGAGCCTTAGGATCTCAAGAGATGAATAGGTCATCAGTACTTCAGGTGTGATCAATTTTCAGAAATTGGCACCATAGCTTGTGGACTCTATGACTTTCACAAAGACCAAATAATATACACCGATTTGGGTTATTTTTACCAAAGATATGTAGCGGTATAAATTTTGGCCAAAATATATTTAGAAAAATTACTAATTTGCATAATTTTATAACAGAAACAAAGAAAAATGCATTTTTTTTTACAGAATTTTCTGTGTTTTTTTTTTTTCTTTTATAGCGCAAAAAATAAAAAACCCAGCGGTGATTAAATACCACCAAAAGAAAGCTCTATTTGTGTGAAAAAAAATTTCATATAGGTGCAGTTTTTGCACGACTGAGTAATTGTCATTCAAAATGTGAGAGCACCGAAAGCTGAAAATTGGTCTGGTTAGGAAGGGGGTTTAAGTGCCCAGTGGTCAAGTGGTTAAGGTAGTACTCATGGATATAATCATTTTAAATATAATGCACAATACTGGTAAACATTTACTTTAAATGTAATTGTAATGCCTTCTATTACCTCCAGTCTATCGGCCTCCACCTTCTCTGGGTTCAGATGCTGATCTTCCCTGTACAAAGTTTTTAAAGTGATTTTTTTTTTTTTATTTAAAACAACAAACATGTTACATTTACCTGCTCTGTGTAATGGTTTAGCACAGAGCAGCCATGATTCTCTTTTGGGGTCCCCCATCGAAGCTTCTGGCTCTTCCTGCCATCAGAGTGCCCCTACAGCAAGCTGCAAAATATAGTATAGAGCGCCCCCTATAGCAAGCTAAAAAAACTTCTGCCTTAAGAACCACTCACTTCCTGCCCAGGACTACATGTCCCATAAGGGCATTGCTCCTCATACATTCACAAGTTCTCAGGCACTTATTGACATGTATGGATGGTGTGTTGCACTGTATTTCCTGATATGTAAACAAATAATGCATTCTGTATGCAGGCCAACTAATCAGCTGGCCGATTAATTGATTAGGAAAATAGTTGACAACTATTTTCATAATCGATTAGTTGTTGATTAATCGATTAGTTGTTTCAGCCCTAATAGTATGCCTATCAGTTGGGCCCCTGAACTCAGGCCTCTGGCAGTGATCCAGAAAAAAAAAAAAGTTGAATCCTACCAGCCGACCTGGGCAATAGCCTAACAAACCCTCCTGTGCAACAATAATAAACGGGCAGGTCCTTTCACAGGCTGTAGTACTATAGAGTAAGGCCCCTTTCACACTGGGGCGGTGTGGACGTCAGCGGTAAAACAGCGCTATTTTTAGCACCGCCTTACCATCGTTTAAGCGGCGGAATTCAGCCACTAGCGGGGTGGTTTTAACCCCCGCTAGCAGCCGAAAAAGGGTTAAAACCGCCCGCAAAGCGCCGCTACAGTGGCGCTATGCCGGCGGTATAGCCGCGCTGCCCCATTGATTTCAATGTGCAGGAGCGGTGAATACACCGCTCCTTCACCGCTCCAAAGATGCTGTTAGCAGGAGGTTTTTTTTCTCTCCTGCCAGCGCACCGCTCCAGTGTGAAAGCCCTCGGGGCTTTCACACTGGAGAAACCGCAGCGGCAGTTTCAGATCGGTTTGCAGGCGCTATTCTTAGCACAATAGCGCCTGCAAACCGCCCCAGTGTAAAAGGGGCCTAATAGTAGTAAAAAATAAAAACCACTGCACCATGGTCTTTTGATCTAAAATAACTTCCTTTGTGGTTCTCAATGATATGCACTATGTGAACTACTGTACACCCTCCCCTCTCCCCTGCTACACTTCTACATGTGTTATTACTGTCACTACCTACAAAGCCAGCACGGAGAATGAAAGCCCCACTTCCTTCACTGCTGACTTTTTTGATTTGTAAATAATACATGGAGACTGTAGGTGTTAAGTCCTTAGTGTTATCTTGTTCTCTAACAGCCTTGTCTTGTTACAGCTGAGCTACCAGCTGAAGGTTGGCATCATGTACTGCAAAGCTGGTCAGAGTACAGAAGAGGAAATGTACAACAACGAGTCAGCAGGACCAGCCTTCGAAGAATTTCTTCAGCTCTTGGGAGAAAGGGTGCGACTAAAAGGTTTTGAAAAGTACAGAGCTCAGCTGGATACCAAAAGTAAGAAAAATATATTTAGAACAAGAGTGTTACTGATCTGTATTTCCCAGTATTCAAAACCCATTATTGAGTATAGAACATTTACCAGCTTAGTTTTTTTTTTTGTTTTTGTTTTTTAACCCTCTCTTTGAAATGTTATGTTCATTCTCAAAGCTACATATTTTACTATAATGTTCAAGAAACTATAGAACATTTTTTTTTAAAGTACGATGATATGCAAGTCCAGTGATGAGACATGCAAGGTAGTGGATTAGTTTCATGGTTTGTTGCACCTATCCTTCAGCAGCCCTACTTTACTTTCCACAAATTTACCAGTGCTCAGGCTTCCTCTCCCATTAAATAAGTTGTGTACTTGTTTCTTTAAGGACTCCAGAAACCTGTTTCATGATGATCGTAGTTGCTTATAATATTACACTACAATTTGTGCTGTTGCTTTCCTGTATGTGAATTTTGGGGCTGCCACAAAGTTTTGTGTGTATGACAAGCTCCAGATGACCCCCACTGATGGAGGCTTTTTGAACATCTGTCAGGTCACATGAGGCCAGGTGACAGATGCACGCTGTTGGGGTCAGGAGTGCACCGCTAAGATAGTGGACCTTACAGCTGACTGGGGCAGTCTAAGAGCCAGCAGGTGTTCACCAGAGCCCCTAGTGGTGGGGATGGACTTCGCTGCAACTGGCTCTAGGTCACGGCCCCAAGGGTCTCCCAGTTCACGCTAGACTACTGAAGGATAGAGAGGAAGCAGCAGACCAAAAGTCGGGGCAACGAGCAGATGGGTAATCAAAGAACATGCCAAAGGTCAGGGTATGAAGCAGACAAGGATAGCCAAAAACAAGCCAAACACGATAAACAGAATCAGACAAAGAGCACATGGCAAGACACACAATATTGATTAGCAAGGCTGGCTTGCAGTGCACAAGTTAATATAGTGTTGCCAGTTAGAGGCTGGGGTGGAGCCATGCTAGAGGGAATATTACTTAAACAGGTGTGAGAGTGCAGGCCCTAAGGCTGATACACAACCAGAGGTAAGCAGACAGACAGATCATGAAAGTATTACTGCAGATTCATGACAACATCTCTGCTCATAGAAATATTCAAACTAATCAGAAAATTTCCTGATTCCCAAAACAGTACAATAGAAAGTTTTTTTTAATGTTGTGAGTACCTCCGTGAGAGTTTGGTAGCAACGTAAGGAGAAAAGAAATAGCGGAGAGAGGTAAGCAGACAGACAGATCATGAAAGTATTACTGCAGATTCATGACAACATCTCTGCTCATAGAAATATTCAAACTAATCAGAAAATTTCCTGATTCCCAAAACAGTACAATAGAAAGTTTTTTTTAATGTTGTGAGTACCTCCGTGAGAGTTTGGTAGCAACGTAAGGAGAAAAGAAATAGCGGAGAGAGGTGTTATCAGGGAAATTGAATTTCTGACACTATAAAGCTCAGAAAATTCTTGAAAGGAGAAAATTCATGCCAAGAAGTGTTTTTCCACAGTTTTGCATGGTAATGGAGATTGTACAGTACAGGCAGTCCCCGAGTTACGAACAACTCCTACTTACGAACGGCCTAAAATGCCAGCCACTTGTGCTCCACGCTGGTCCTAGATACCTCCGAGCACCTCCGGACACATCCTACGCTGCAGTACTACATGTACTGCATTGCCAGAAGAGCCCCAGATAACATAACAAGCGCCCGGAACATCCCACATCATGCACAAGGCGGAAGTTACACTTACGAATGCAGTGTTCCGCCCAGAAGTTACACTTACAAATGCAGTGTTGCGACTTACGGACAGCTTCGACTTACGAACAAACCTACAGTCCTTATGGTGTTTGTAACTCAGGGACTTCCCGTATCTCCATACAGATTTGAGAAAACAAATATAATTGTCTCAAGGTTTAGTAGAGGTTTCCTAGTCCGCCTGCCAATCAAAAGGAAATTATGTTGGCAGAACCACATGTAGATAAAGCTAGCCATACAGCTGTAAATTTTTATGCATTCATTCATATGGGAATTCATAAAAAATCTTTCCTCAGAGCATACGATGTTGCCATCAGTGACTTGACAAATTTTGTTAGCCTTAAATATGGTGTTCGATTGCCATGCAAATGGTTTGAATTTTTACACTTGATTTTGGGATGCATGGAGGTCATGCCAGTGACCCTACCACATGCCATATATTCCATATATAAAACAAAGAACGGACATTTCTACCTCTACCTGACCCTACCACATACCATATATTCCATATATAAAATTAATAAATGGACAGATCCACCTCCAGATCAAACTTAATCTAGCACATGCACATTACAATAACTACCAAATTTTCCTGAACCAAAACCACATTTGCAGTTAGAATTTAATATGTTCATATAGGAAAGAAATTCTCGGTTCTCTGATTTTTCTCCTTACTACTGTTAAAAATGTTAATCGAATAGTCCCCCTTAACCATTAGAAAAGCAAACGCACATTTCAAAAACTACCGTTTTCCAAAGAAATTCTGAGTATGGCTAGCTTAAGGCTGTGATTCTGTATCTTCTATCTGAAATTCACATAAGAAATTAAGGCTGTTGAGGCAGATATAAAAAAACAAAAATGAGTTTAGCTCTATTAATACATCATTAAATGTATTTTTTATATACAAGCAGTGTAAGTACTTCAATTGAAATTGAACTCTTGCAGTCTCTCTATACAGTAGAGCACAAACTGGGGGAGGGAGACATAGCATAAGGAACTATTTAGTTGATATATAGAGCTGATGTGCTAACAAGGGATATGTTGATAGGAGGAGAGAGCAGAATGGTGGAAAGGAGTTTCAATATGCTGCCTCTCATGGGGGGGACGACTAGAATTGTAAGTATTATTTACCTTCACCAGTAAAATAGGTGTCTTGCTTTACCAAACAAGGCTGTGCTGTGTTGTAGAGCTGTGTAAACCTCATGGATAGAAAACTATGTACAGTACTCTGACATGTAAAACTGTAATAATGTAAGTAAAACTGAAATTAATTCAGGAGAAACAGCCTTACCTACACTATGGTTCTACAGTTCATAATGTCATCTTTCTCCAGTCATCTTCCAGGACAGCACACCTGAGATGACGAGTCCCACCTGACAGGAAACACAATCAACAACAAGGTCTAAAAGGCCCCTCCCTTCCCTCTGTCCCTCAGTTATTGATTGTGTTTCCCACAGGATGGCAGCGAAACCGTTTGTTATTTTTTTCTTTCTTTACAAACCAAGGTCTGGGGCCGATGTCTCCCCCTTGGAAGTCAGATTAAGGCAGTCAGTGGTGGATGCAGAGTCTGGCAGAGCTCTGCTCTTTTCAAGGGGGATCATACCCTGTTAGAAATGTCTCAGGAAGGCATCGCAGCGGCGGGGGGTGTTTTAGCAACCTCCCCCCTCCCCCTTCTTCCCTCCCCTCCCTGAGATACTGGTGGCTGTGGACACGGTGAGGGTCTCCACAGCCCCAGGGACCTTGCATCCCACTCTCCCCTCCTACCTGACGGTGGCAGATGGTTTAGGAGGGGCGCTGGAGTATCCCACTGTATAGTGGTGAATGGAGTTTCTCAGGCTGCCGCTGTGAGACGAGGCGTCTGGGTCTGGATGACGAGGCACCGGGAGACCTCGGGCATGCCACTGTGTACATGGCGTCTCTCACGCTGGAGTGCGCATGTCTGGAAGTGGACAGCGCACTCATGGAATGTCATTTCCGCCGGCCTCGGCTACGACAAAATGGCGGCTAGCAGCAAGGCAGGAGCTGAGGGACAGACACATAAAAGTGGTAACAGCCAGGGGGTCCGCGGTCCTATGTCCCCCCAAACCGTTACGGAAGCGATCCTGCCTGGGTGGTCGGTCAGCTAGAAGGATGGTGGAGGTTGGACCAAAATTGGCAGCAACAGAGATCACCACAGGGGGTGAGTGACTCGGCTGGTGGAGGGAGAAGCTTTGGGGTGGCCCCTTTTTGTTTCCTCTCCCCCCACAGGATACCCTGAAAGGGTAAATGGCTGACACAGGGTATTGTTTATTTTATGTCTTTCAGAGACGGATTGCTCTGCTCAGGGGTCGGCCAGTAGGTCTAGGAAAGCCACAAATAAATCTAAGCGTTGTGGTAATTGTAATGAAAAACTCTTGCCAGACCATGCTAAACCCTTTTGTTTCAGATGCATTTATAGGTTAGCAGGGAAAGAGTCTGCGCAGGCTATGAAGGAATGCCGGGCGCTTCAGGCTGAGATGCTGGCGACCCTCCAGTCATTCAGAGCCTCTGTTGAGAAGCGAGATGGGCCCAGTTCCAAAACCCCTTCTGTTAGGGAGAGCTCCCCTTCTCAAGATGGGACCTCGGCAAGTTATACTGAGGGGTCCCGGGAATTAAACCCCTATTCTGACGAGGAAGAGGCGGAGGCCTCAGACAAATACTCTCGTGAAGGAGAGGACTCAGACCTAGATAGTCAGTCTGAATCTAGACCTGGGGGCCATCTCTTTGCAGCCGAAGACATGGAGGGTCTCCTCAAAGCTATCTATACCTCTGAGGGTATTCAGCTGCCAGCTACTCAGGTCTCGGCACAAGATAAACTGTACAGGGGACTCGGAAAACCTCAGGCCAAGTCTTTCCCAGTGCACCAATCTCTTAAGAATATTATCCTAAGAGAATGGAAGGAACCAGAGCGAAAAGTTTTAAAACTAAAAGCCTGGAAGCATAGATGTCCTTTTAAGGCAGAAGAGGAAGATAAATTCTTTAAGATTCCACGTTTGGATGCTTCTTTAGCGCAAGTATCCAAACGTTCGGATCTCTCCTTTGAAGATTCCGGAAACATCCGGGATTTGATGGATAAAAGGTCAGAAATCTTGTTACGCAGAGCAGGGGACGCCAACACTGTAGCTATGGGTCCAGCAGTGGCTTCCGCTTGTGTCTCCAGGAACTAGGATGCATGGGTTGGTAGGTTATTGGACCATGTGGCACGCGAAAATAAATCTAAGGAGGTGTCGGATTCATTGGAAGTTATTAGTAAGGCAGTAGCCTACCTGGCAGACGCTGCGGTAAAAACAGTTAGAACAACTGCCAAATCGGCGGCTCTTCTAAACTCTGCCAGAAGAGCCCTTTGAGTGAAAACCTGGGATGGAGATTTTACTTCTAAATCGCATCTCTGCGGGATACCCTTTGAGGAATCTTTGCTTTTCGGTGCAGGCCTAGAACAAATCCTTTCTCGATCATCGGATAAAGGCAAAAAATTCCCAACAAAACCCAAAAGGGATGGGGGGAAATTTTTTTTTTCGAGGCCCTCAGTCAAAAGACCGCTTCAAGGGCAAGAAGGAGCCTAGGAAGAAGTGGGGTTTCGGTAAGAGCAAGGGAAAAGGTGGTATCCTTTTTCCGGGCCTTTATCCTCTAACAAGGAGCCCAAGTTACGCCAACATAAAGGTTGGTGGAAGGCTCTTGTGGTTTCTCCCCCAATGAGAAAACATCACGCAGAGTTTTAAGTTTTGTAAAGGAGGGTTACAGACTGGAATTTCTGTCTACCCCTCCTCCAAACTTTATCCTCACCCATCTTCCCAGGGATCCACTAAAGGCGAAGGGCCTTTTGGGGAGTGTCAGAGTTCCCCTGTTCCTGTGGGTCAGATTGGCCGGGGGTTTTATTACCACATATTTGTGGTGCCGAAACCCTCGGGCAAATTTCGACAAATTATAAATTTAAGGAAGCTGAACCGGTACGTGTTGCACAAAAAGTTCTGGATGGAAAGCATTTTCACGGTCAGAAGACACCTCCAAGAAGGTGTATTCATGATCACACTAGACTTAAAAGATGCTTACTTGCATGTTCCCATTGCCCCGAAACGTCAGAAATTCCAATGTTTCGTGGTTCAGACAGACCAGGGTGTCCAACACTGGCAGTTCAGGACAATCCCCTTCGGCTTAGCAGCCAGCCCGAGGATCTTTAGAAAGGTCCTCGCTGAAGTGGTGCCGTTCCTACACCTACAAGGGATATCCTTGATCCCATACCTGGATGACATGTTAATTTACATCCCAACCCAAGAACAGCTCATGTCTGACCGAGACAGGGTGCAGTCAACTCTAAAAACCCTGGGTTGGTTGGTCAGCAAGGAGAAGTCCTCCCTGGACCCTGCACAATCCAAGATTTTTCTGGGGTTCTGGATAGACTTGGTAACCCAGAGAATCTTCCTTCCCCAAGAAAAGATTACAAAAGTGCAGAGGGCCGAGTCCACTCTTCAAGATCATGAGTATTCTGTGGCTGATGTCATCTTGCATCCCTGCGGTCCACTGGGCCCAGTTCCACTCTTGGAGGTTTTAGGGATTCCTTCTCTCCTCTTGGGATGGGAGAAGGGGATCCCTGGACACAAGGGTATCCCTCTCGAGGGAGGTAAAAAACTCTCTGGACTGGTGTCTCAACCCATTTAACCTCTCGGGGGGTTGGACCTGGAACCAGCAGGACCTGCTGAATGTAACTTCGGACGCAGGTGCCTGGGGCTGGGGAGCTCATCTAGGAGATCTTTTCACTCAAGGGTCCTTGGGACCGGGAGCAGACCTTGGCTTCCTCCAATTTCAGAGAGCTGCTAGTGGTCGGAAAAGCATTAAGCTTTTTCAGAGATCAAGTCCGGGGTCAAGAGGTACAAATCTTCTCAGACAACGCAGTAGCCGTGTCCTATCTAAATCACCAGGGGGGAACAAGGTCCAGCAAGTTAATGAGGCTGACCAGGATATTCTTGGAGAAGCGGAGAAAACAGTTCTCTCAATCTCGGCAGTCCACATAAGAGGGTGCCTCAATGTGCGGGCAGACTTTCTCAGCAGGCAACCCTTTCATGAGGGGGAGTGGGAGCTGAGCAATGAGGTGTTTTCTCTAGTTTGCCAACGCTTTGGCAAGCCGGAGATAGACTTGTTTGCCTCCAAGAACAGGAAGGCTCCCAAGTTCTTCTCTCTGGCCAGGGGGCATGGCTCCTGGGGAGTAGATGCACTAGTCCAAAGCTGGGATTTTGCCCTAGCGTTTCCTCCCCTGGTGCTCATTCCCCGGGTTTTACAGAAACTATCCCGATCAGACGGGTGCCTTATTCTAATTGCGCCCTGGTGGCCGAAACGGGCACGGTTCCCCACCCTGAAGAGATGGTTGGTGGCTCCTCCATTCCATCTCCCCTCCAGTCACGATCTCCTCCACCAGGGACCAGTTTTTCACCCAGATCCTGGGTTTCTTTCCCTGACGGCCTGGTGTTTGAAAGGGAGATCCTCAGACGTAAGGGTTGTTCTAAAAAAGTGACTGATACACTTTTATCAAATAGAAAGCCAGTCACTAGACAGATTTACGCTAAGGTCTGGAAGGTCTTCTCTCGCTGGGCTCAGTCTAGAGAAGGCTCTCTTCAAATAATTCCAGCGGTCCTGGATTTTCTCCAGGACGGGGCTGACCAGGGTTTAGCAGTCAATACCCTCAGAGTCCAGGTTGCAGCCTTGTCAGTTTTTTTGGATAGTAAGCTGGCTCTTAACTTCCTCATAAAAAGATTTTTGTCAGCTAGGGAAAGAGTTACGCCCGTGAAAACCAACAGGTTTCTACCCCGGGACTTATCCTTAGTATTAGATGCCCTTACTAAGGGACCTTTTGAGCCGGTGGCTCAAGTGTCAGTTCATTTTCTTTCTCTTAAAATGGCTTTCCTTCTGGCGATCATAACAGCCAGAAGAGTTAGCTACCTTCATGCTCTGACGATTAAAGAGCCCTTTTTGTTGCTCCTGGAGGATAGGGTAATCCTTTATATTTGCCTAAAGTGACCTCGGATTTTCACAGGTCACAGGAGATTATTCTTCCCTATTTTTGTCAGAATACCAAAAATGATAAGGAAGAAAGATTTAATTTATTAGATGTTAGAAGATGTCTATTGGTCTATTTAGAACGAGTGAGTTAGTTCAGAAGATCAATTCACTTGCTAATTAGTTTTTTGGGCCAGAAAAAGGGTCTTCAGGCCTCCAAGCCGGCGATAGCCAGGTGGATTAAGCAGACTATCACTGTTCCTATGAACATTCGGGCAAACCTGTTCCAACTCATTTAAAAGCTCGCTCAACTAGATCTCTGGTGACCTGGGCAGAGAGGGCAGGCGCATTGATTGATCAAATCTGCAGGGCAGCGATTTGGACTAGCCAAAATACCTTCCTGAGGCACTACAGAGTGGAGCTGTTGTCCTCTCAGGACTTGGCATTTGGCAGGAAGGTCCTACAGGTGGTGGTCCCACCCTAAGGTAGGCCTGAACTTCTTGTTCATCATCTCAGGTGTGCCGTCCTGGAAGGTGACTGGAGAAAATTACCAGTTACACTTACCGTTAACGGGTTTTCTAGGAAATCTTCCAGGACGGCAGGCCTACAACCCTAATTGTTGGTGGTGTGTTTGTTTCACAGATTGTACCCTCTGGCACCGGTGTGGGTTTATACTTTGTCATAACTGAGGGACAGAGGGAAGGGAGGGGCCTTTTAAACCTTGTTGATTGTGTTTCCTGTCAGGTGGGACTCAATCATCTCAGGTGCGCCGTCCTGGAAGAATTCCTAGAAAACCCGTTACCGGTAAGTGTGACTGGTAATTTTTTATGGCTTCTTTCCCATGGAGTCCACTGTGATCAGCAGGGGATCTGTGAGCGGACCCCTCTTAGTTCTTTGGGTGGCCAGGTATAAATGTACTTCTCTGGTCATTTACATCAGGTTGCCTCTTATGGACCTGGAAGTAGGCGGGTATAAACGGACACAAGTCTCTTTACATCCGCCTTTTCACAGGGCTCCATAGACCTTCTGATCAGGTCCACTTAAAAAACTGACAGACGGACCAGACTAAAATGCACACGTGAAAGGGGCCTAAGGCATTTGATTGTCTGTAGTGTGTCCTATGCTGGTTAAACTAAACAAAAAAAAAATGCTATCCCTATCTATGCAACAGAAGCAAAGCATACATTTGTTTTCTGTTACAACAAAATGTTTACTAGCTTTTTATTATCGATAATAGAATAGAGCAGAACAATCCCTTGTTTTCACCGCACAATAATGTTTACCAGCGCTTGACTTATGAATAGGAAAACTAAGCCCACCCATCTGTCTGCTAACTGTGGACCACCATCAAAAATAAATGTTTGATTCACTGTTCCAGAAAGTATTCCCTGGCAAGTAGCTGTGTTGATTCAGCATATTGGAAAGTTGAAATGATTGCTGGGCTGTGTTTTTTTTTTTTTTTTTTTTTTTTTTTTTTTTTTTTTAGCAAGCTTTTAGGCATGGTTCACATCACATTTGGAACAAGTTCACTGTTGAGCAACCATGTTTTCATTTGCCTTTTCTGGCTACTAAACACAGCTACTATTTTTCTAGACACATTGTAAAGTAGATACATTGCTATTCAAAGCAAAGCAAGCCTGCCTGTATTCACTGCAGGAACAAGATCATTTTGATCACAGCTTTGTGGTTACATGGCATAATTTATCCTAAAGGGTATTCATATGTGGGGCGTTTACAAGCATTGCTTTTCTTTTTATTCCTTAACTATTTTGTTTTTCAAAGTTAGTGAAAATGGTGCATTTATGTTAAATGGAAACAGGCATACCTGGAATGTTTTAAAATTTTCTAAGCCTGAGATTTTCCTGGATCAAATAAACGCAGGGTGAAGGGGGTGATGGAACATGTCATGTAGCCGCTGGAGGCTGTCTGTCAGGTACATAAAAGTTCTGTAACCTATTGTAATCAATAATAATGGTGCTACAAAACATTTCCACCAATGAGAAAAGTTCTATAAGGCCTCATGTACACTGCTGCTGGTAAACGGACGTTCAGAGGCAGTTGGATGCTTTTTCAAACTGCCCCTGAACTCATCCAATGTTATCTTATGTGTACATGTACACAGGTTCATTTAATGTCGTTTTTAGGCAGTTGCGTTTACAGGCTTTTCTTTGAAGGCAAAAAAATGAGTTCAGACGCCGAAGTTTCAGGCGCCAAACACAGCTAAACCCGGTAACTAGCGTTTAGCCGCACTTTGTTTACAGGCGTTATAGAAGTTATGAATTATAGGCAGGTCTGCACCAATGTTTTTTTTTTCTGCGGACCTATCAGTCCACTGTAGTCTGTTCCTATCCTCAAAAAAAAAAAACAGCCAAACATTTCCAGCGCTCAGTGGTCCTCAACAGAGGGATGCCCAAACCAGTGACACATACATACTCGGTCCAATGCCCAGTGGATGCAGCCCTCCTCGGATAGGGGTATATCCATTGTGGAACTACAAAAACAAAAAAGGGAAGGCCAAAACCCCTGGGTTTTTGTGAGTATACCTCTGTACTTTTGTGAGAGTGCATTTTATTGGTTTCCTTTCATTTTAATAAATACCTTTTTACTTGGGTAATGCACCTTCCCTTTTTTGTTTCTCTTCCTATCCTGTTTGGAGGATGAACTAAACCAATCCATTATAGACATGCAAAGAGCAGACTTGATTAAATGTTGCAACAGGAAGTACATCCTTTGCTGAGCATTTTTGAGGAATGTGTTGATGTTGGATGTCCACTTCAGGTCATAGGAAATTATAGAGCCCAGAAATATGAAGGTCTAAAGCCAGCCATACATGGATTAAAATGCAGCTGGTTCAGCGGGGATTGGCTGAATTTTGATCCATATATGGGCACTTTAGTTGTACAGAAGTCTATCTACCGATCAACTTCTGTACAGCAGCCCTTTTGGATTTTCCTCTCTGTCAGTATTGCAGGCTATTGCCTGAAATGCTGATTAGTGTATTCTGATGGTGGGGAAGTCTGCCCGATGGGGAACCGGGCCAGCTTATCTTCTTTTCAACCCGATGGTTGAACAAACGGGTTCATCTATTGGCAGCATTAGAAGAGTCTGAGAGGGAACAGTGCCTGGGTGCCTCTCCTGAAACTCAAATCATCTCCATAGTTTTAAGTGTTTTGGATCATTGTCCATCTGTACTGTGAAGCGCCGTCCAATCAACTTTGCTGCATTTGGCTGAATCTAGGCTGACAGTATATCTCTAAACACTGCAGAATTCACCCAGCTGCCTCTGTCTTCGGTCACATCATCAATAAACACCAATGACCCAGTGCCACTGGAAGCCATACATGCCCATGCTATCACACTGCCTCCACCATGTTATACAGATGAGGTTGTGTGCTTTGGATCATGAGCTGTTCCAAGCCTTCTCCACCCTTTTTTCTTTCTGTCATTCTAGTACAGATTAATCTTAGTTTCATCTGTCCAAAGAATGCTTTTACAGAATTGGTCCAGCTTTTTTTAAGTGTTTTTTGTCAAAGTCTAATCTGGCTTTTCTATTATTCAGGCTTATGAATGGTTTGCACCTTATGGTGAACCCTCTGTATTTTCGCTCTTGTAAAGTCTTCTCTTGATTGTAGACTTTGACAGTGATACACCCACCTCCTGGAGAGTGTCCTTCACTTGTCTGGATGTTGTGAATGGTTTTTTTTTTACCATAGAGAGTATCCTGTGATCATCCACCACTGTTGTCTTCCGTGGATGTCCAGGCCTTTTTAAGTTGCTGATCTCACAGTGCGTTCTTTCCTCAGAATGTACCAGACCGTTGATTTGGCCACTCCTAATGTTGCTGCTTTCTCTCTGATGAATTTGTTGTTGTTTTTTTTTTTTTTTTTTTTTTGAAGACTTGCATGGACAGCTCCTTTGAACGCATAGGTTCACAGCAATAGATTCCAAATGCAAGTACCACACTTAGAATCCACTCCAGACCTTTTACCTGCTTAATTGATGAAGATATAACTAAGGAGTAGCCCACACCTGGCCTGATTCAATTGTCCAATTACTTTTGGTCCCTTGACTATTTTTAAGAGCTGTAATTCCTAAACTCTTCTTCTGATTTGGATGTACATACCCTCAAATTAAACCATAGAGTGTGCACTTTCAGCCCATATCCATTATATAACTATAGCTTGAATATATTTTGACAAATATTTGAAAAAAACTAAAATTGTGCCTGTCTAAATATATATGGACCTAACTGTATGTAGTATTTCCCCCTTAAGGTAAGTAGATCAGTATCACCTCTCAAAAAACCCCGCTCCCTCCCATCTAGGATCGCAGGATGATGTCACTGGCTCAGCTCCAGGTAAAGTTGGGTACAGTGAGTTGGATGAGTTTGAAGTAGAGTATTTCTGAAGTGATAGGAGTTCACAAACGGGATCCGTGCGTACATGCCTGGGGAGTCAAGATGTTGCCAAATGTAGTGCATCTTCATGTTGATAGCATACTCCAGTTATCTGCTCTATAAGCAAACTGCAAGGGGTCTGTGATACCTTTCAGGTGGGTCAACACTAGTTTCTTAGGAACAGGAATGAGTGTGAAGCGTTTAACAAGAGGGAACTTTACAGTGCTCCAGTGATCTGTCTGAAATAGGTCTGGGCCTTGTGCCTTTACTATCCTTAGGCATGCCATACATAATGCAATTTTCTTTCCTTCAACCATGGGTTGAAGGTAAACAAATTGCTCAATTCCCCCATTAACACAGTTAGTGTTGATGGGGGAATCCCTCCTGCTATGCTATTGTATTCTGATAGTTAGAGGTTTCCCAGCTGTCAAAATAAAAAAGCTGACCAACTGGTTGTACTGAATCAATGGATAGATCGACTTCAGTATTACCAACCTACCCATAGGTGGATTTAAAGTTGCCTGTTCCGGCTGAATTGGCTGATTTTGATCCATCTATGGCCAGCTTTAGTCTCTAGAAGACCTGACAAACATACTCTTCACAGACCCTCAGTGGCAGTGGAGTTTTTCAGGGGAATGGTTGGAGACCATCATCGATCCCCAGCAGCTTCATTCTACCCATTTTGTGCGGTCTTTGGAGAAAGAAGAAAGCATAGCACACCCCTCCCTTTTCTCCTCCGCACAGTGGTCCAAAGCGCTCTGATTCAGACAGTGACATTACCATCACTACTCTTGATTCAATGAGAATGTTAGCTCATGTGTGTTCTCCCTAACTTATTAGATTGTAAGCTCTTCTGAGCAGGGCCCTCTTAATCCTCTTGTATTTTATTGTATTATAACTGTATTGTCTCCCTTTTATATTGTAAAGCACTGCGTAAACTGTTGGTGCTATATGAATCCTGTATAATAATAATAAGTGGTTTCTCCATAATGCACAAGCAGTTAAAATAATTAAATTCACATTTCATGTAAATCCATAAGGCATACATCCTAATTGCTAAAGCTTGTTATTTGAGTAATAAATTAACTCTACCCTTTTTTCTGTTTCCTAAAAACACTGCTCGCTAGCTCCCTCATGTGATGTAAGATCTCAGTCAAGAGCACTGGCTCTGGCTACCAGGAGCATTGTGAGAGTTTCACAACTTGGGACGAGTATGCACACGTAATGAGGAAACATTGCTGCTCCATGTGCTTATACCATTGTAAACAAAATGTGAAAGCAGGCTGGTGTGTTAATTTATTTTAGTCAAATTTCTCTGAACTTGCACTTTCTGAGACTGTTTGTGCTTACACCTTCTATTACATACTGAAGATTTTTGTATTTTCATTGGTTAAAACCTAATAAGTTTGGCATGCTGTATAGAAAAAGTGTCTATGAGGAACAAAAAAAAAAAAGAAAAAGATTTTCTCTTTCGTAAAATGGACTCTAGACAGAGAAAATGAAGTCCAGCCCCCTAAAGGCTATAACTTCTTCCACCTCACATGTCCAGGTTGAGCTGACCTTGCCTGAACTGCTGTAGACTTAGATTTGCAGTTCTGGAGAGCATTAGACACTGCAGCTTACAAGTGATAGTGGCCAGGATTTAGGGAACTTTCCAATACCTGCAAGGTATATCAGTTTACAACTCAAATCAGTATCCCAGCTCATTTTTGTGATACGTGATGGAGGCAAGCTGCGACTATAGCAGAGCGGCTCTTTACTTTCAGGGTATAATATATACAGCTTGCTGAAACACACATGCACACTTCTTTCCAGAGTTCCTGCTCTCTACCTACAGTGATTTTTGGTCACACTACAATAAATCTCTTTGCACCTTCTGATCCAGAGCTTTGCTGCATTAGTCTGTAAGTTCTCTAGAGAGTGGGAACATTTTGGCTTGACTTTTGCAGTTTGTCTGGCACCAAAAAGATGAGCAGTCATGCTGTAGACACAGGCAATCTGTATACTCAGGGCCTATGTTTGTCACTGGAAAAGATTACAGCATCTGTGTCCTTGTATACCAAAAATTTAGTACCACCTTCGTTTCCCCTTCTGATGGTAAAAGTAAAAATTGCCATCCCCTCTTTTTCCCTTTTTGGCACAGATGCCAGATTTATGTGGTTCTATAAGAGATTGTTCAGTTGATTCGATAATGAATACTTCCCTTCATTCACTAGAAAAAAAATATCCCATCGGCTATATTTTAGTTTTTGTTTTTACCAAAAGTAATTGTTTTTACCAAAAGATATGGTTTTTGCACTCTATCCAAAATGAACTTTCAATGATCAAATTCCCCCAGTAGCGACCCGGAGGCTGTTGGAGTTGACACCCATCTTATTTTTTTGCATTGTCCGGATGACTATCGCATCGGGCCTATGTGTGACACAGCGATGGGTGCCAGCTGATATATTTATTGGGTAAACCTTTCTTCTTTCAGATCTGCATATAAATCTAGCTTCAGTGCTGCTTGGTGAAACAACAGTATAAAAAGGTCAAGTTATGCCTTTCTTCTGTGGGGGACGGCCTTTTTTGCTGGACAAAATCTTTAAAGTTAAGGGTACGCTTTTCCAAGCTATGCAAGCTAAGTATGAATGGTACAAGTGAACACCTTCCAATCCAGCATTATTCTTTCAAGTCTGATTTTCTGGTTCCATAAAGCTGCTTCAGTCAGTTCCAGCACAGGGGGTTCTGTGCTTCTGTGGCAAGCAAAGGGATCCAATATTGCAGATAAATCTGCCACCACATGAAGTTCTGTCCCCACCAATTCATTCAGAGGTGAGGTGGATTCCTGTTATTAACGTACATTATTTATGTCAGTTTGGTTGTTTTGCAGGCTGGCTAGTAAGTGTGCTGGAAAATGTAAGGATTTGGGATGCTCCTACAGCCAATGCATGGATATGAGAGGTTGTAGCAAGAATTGAGTAGTAGCCCAGTGGCCAGAGCTTCAACATTGTATGCAGCAATTTATGACTCCAAACCCCAGGAGTAGCAAGTTTATGCTATGTAGAATTTACAGCTCTAGTGAAGTAGATCATCACTTGCACCTCAGACAGCGTGCATTCAGCATCACTGCACTGGAGGAGCAGACAGTCCTTGTGCATCTAGTACTCAACTTGGAGTGACATTGCTCACATTTCCAAAGCCCTGCTTACAGAAACTACTCGAAATCCATACATTTCTATCTTTCAATATCATCAGCATTTGCTTATGTTTGTTGTGGGTGGCTACCATTACCAGGACCTTTCCTTAATTAAGCCTTGCTTCAGCTCTGAGAGTATTCACAAGGTTCTGAGTCTTCTTTGTCTCATAGGTATTCCAGATACCTGGACAATTGCTGCTTTGGGAGCAGATCTCCTTGTCCTTGGACTCATACGTGTTGATCATAGTGCAGGTCTTGGAGGAATCTTAAGTATCTCTGATTCCATCGTGTCTCTTGGAGTACTTGGAGCTTCTCCTGCATATCCTTCAATTAATTTAAGCAAGACTGACAAGATTTTACAGTTAGCCATGCTTAAATGTTTGCATACCCTGGCAGAAATTGTGAAATTTTGACATTAATATTTTATTTTTTTTAATATCTTTTATTTAACCGATTGCCAACTGCCACCTGTACATTTTTGTCGACAGAATGGCACGGCCACGCAAATAGGCATACCCGTACTTCTCTTTAAATTTGCCTCAGTGCCATTGCGTTGCCACCCGCCGCAAGCTCAGGGAGTAGAATCGCGGGTCCCGCAGACTAGATATCCGCGGGGATTCCCGCGATCGTCTCGCGGGGAGATGCTAATGTAAACGAGCATCTCCCTGTTCTGCCTAGTGACACTGATTACAGCTCCCTGTGATCGGGAGTGGTGATCAGTGACGTGTCACTTGTAGCCACACCCCCCCACAGTTAGAATCACTCCCTAGGACACACTTAACCCCTTCCTAGCCAGCTAGTGGGAAACCCCTTCACTGCCAGTGTCATTTTTACAGTAATCAGTGCAATTTTATAGCACTGATCGCTGTAAAAATTACAGTGGTCCCAAAAATGTGTCAAAATTGTCCGATGTGTCTGCCATAATGTCGCAGTCATGATAAAAATCGCAGATCGCCGCCATTACTAGTAAAAAAAAATTATTAATAAGAATACCATAAACTATCCCCTATTTTGTAGACGCTATAACTTTTGCGCAAACCAATCAATAAACGCTTGTTGCCATTTTTTTTTTATATACCAAAAATATGTAGAAGAATACATATTGGCCTTAACTGAGGAAAAAAAATGTGTTTATATATGTTTTTTGGGGATATTTATTATAGCAAAAAGTAAAAAATAATATGCTTTTTTTCAAAATTGTCGCTTTTTTGTTTATAGCGCCAAAAAATAAAAAATGCAGAGGTGATCAAATACCACCAAAAGAAAGCTCTATTTGTGGGAAAAAAGGACGTCAATTTTGTTTGGGAGCCACGGCGCACGACTGCGCAATTGTCAGTTAAAGCGACGCAGTGCCAAATCGCAAAAAGTGCTCTGGTCTTTTTAGCAATCCCATGAAGCCATTTATTATCGCATAGTTTTTTGGATCCTTTTTAAATCATAATAACAGAAATCACCCAAATGGCCCTGATAAAAAGTTTACATACCCTGGAATGTTTGACCTTGGTACAGACACAGAAGATGGCACATACAGGTTAACCACTTGCCGACCGCACTCCGTCATTTGACGGCAGCAGAATGGTTCCCCTGCGCAAGTTGGCGTAGATGCTTGGTGGCCGCTTTAAGGGATATAGGGGGCACGCACGCCCGCCGTGTCACTGAGGTGCCGATGCTGGTGCCCGGCTGCCTCGATGTGTGCTGGGCACCCATGAGCGCTCCTGACAAAGCCAGAATGGGGATGTGTGTGTGTAAAATTCAACTGTAAAGAGTAAATCAGCGCAGATATGTATGTAAAAAGCACACAGCAGCTAGACACCAGGGTCAACAATCACATCCCTAAAATAAATATGCAAATGGTGCAGCGCTAAATAAAACAACAACAAAAAAAAAAAAAAGTCAGTGGAGCATGCAATGAATTCAATCATTCAGGTTCAAATGAGGCACAGAAAGTCCATAGAACATTCAATGAATCCAATCACTCAGGTGCAGTGAAACTGCATGCTGACATCAGTGACTTTTCGGTGCACCCTCCACCAGTACAAAGGATGGCCTCTCACCTTATGACAGGGACCCTTTGATTATAGAGGGTCATACAAGCGTTCCCTTACGGATCAACTAAGGATGGAGCACAGCAGATAAACATCCGTCACTTCCGTCATATAGCAGGGCACTGAAGGGTGGATCAAGGCACTTTCCCGGGCGTGTATAATTAGATATGGAACAGAGAAGGGTAACAAAATAGTGCTCTCCGTATAATATAGTTTATTGGGTAAAAACAAAAAGTACACTTACAAGTGAGGCACTTCTCCAGTGCCGGATAAGATAGCAGAAATCAATGGTGTGTTAGCAATGAAGGATGCGCGATGGCCGCGGGTGACGTCACAATGTATCCTCGTTCTGGATGCGTTGTGTCCCAGTGGGCGGGGACTTCCTCAGCAGATGAGGAAGTGGCGTGGGCATCCACGCTTTATACTAGGTAAGTTACCATGGCAATTGTAAATTTTCTTTTTTGGGGGGCTTTTATGCATGTGGAAGATGTGTCCCATGCACGCACTCCAAAGGAAATATTAAAAAACGTAAAAAATTTCTTGCATCAGCCGCCAATAGAGAGTATGATATTAAGGCCCCTGGGGCGGTAGGGGGCGTCCGCGGTAAAACAGCGCTATTTTTAGCGCTGTTTTACCGCGGTATTCGGCCGCTAGCGGTGCGGTTTTAACCCCCTGCTGGCGGCCGAAAAAGGGTTAAAACCACTCGTACAGCATTACTATAGCAGCGGTATTGCCGGGTATAGCCGCGCTGTCCCATTGATTTCAATGGGCAGGAGCGGTGAATACACCTCTCCTTCCCCACTCCAAAGATGCGGCTAGCAGGAGATTTTTTCTTCTCCTGCCAGCGCACCGCTTCAGTGTGAAAGCCCTCGGGCTTTCACACTGAACAAACAGCGGAGGCTGTTTAGGGGCGGTTTGCAGGCGCTATTTTTAGCGCAATAACGCCTGCAAACTTCCCCAGTGTGAAAGGGGCCTAAGCAATTAATTACTTGCGACACTGTAGGGGTTGTCTATATGCTGGAGTGTGGCTGCAGGCTCCAGTATATCGGCAAACCTCTAGATCCTTGCATGTGAGGCTGGCAATAAAAGGGAAAAAATATAAGAGGAAGAGGTAGAGGTGGAGGTTCTAGCCCTCACACTCGAGAGGGGGATTATCCTCGTGCCACTCATCACCATATCACCAGAGGGTGAACCAATATCACCAAGGAAGAAGAGATAATTATGATAGGGGGAGTCCTTATCCTTCCCATGATAGACCTATTTCTACACATAATAGGTTTGCCCCACTCACTGATTATGTCCCCTATATATAAACCAACGGGGGGAACAGAGATACCCCCCTTCTTTCCATCAACCATCCCGAGAAGAACCATGGAGACAATCTGTACCATACACACCTCCAAACCCCCCCCCCCCCCCCCGAAAACGAAAAGAAAGAGAGGAAGGAGAGGGGGTAGGCGAACACAAAAGGCCCAAACCGCATTAGGCGTTGGTATATACAATCTTAGTCATATCACGCTCAATGACGATGAAACCAAAGTTCTTGATCGAGGTCTGAAATTTGCGCCTATTAAAAATCTCAATAAATTTGAAACTTATGTGAGCATTCAAAAATATATTAGAACTCTCAATATGAAAAAATATTTTCTCTCCCACCCCAGCCAGGGATTGAGACCTTCTGTGCAAAACCATGCAACATTACGGAATAGATCGACTTTCAATCCTCCTAATACGGATAACAAATTCCTTGAAGTCTTCAAGAACATGGTGTCCAATGATTTGGATAAGCTCCATGTTAAGAAAATCTCTGACCCATTATCCATTAAACGTGGTATTAACTCTTTGGTGGAACGTAAAGATACAGTAATCCGCCCCACAGACAAGGGGGGGGTCTTGTTATTCTCAGTAAGGAATACTACCAAACAGAAATGTGTCGTTTGCTTGCAGATTGTGACACTTATAGTGTCCTCAGCAAAGACCCCATGTTGGCGTTTAAAGGCAAATTACATACTATTATAGAGGACGGTACGGATCAAAGGATCCTTACTAAAAAAGAAGCCATGTATTTAGATCCCTTATTTTGTCAGACCCCTATTTATTTTTTACCAAAAATTCATAAGGATACTACTCATCCCCCTGACGACCCATTGTTAGTGGGATCGATTCTGTTTCCGCCAGGTTGGGACAATATATCTATTTCTTTTTACAGCCGCTTATGAAAACCCCGGCGTTCTTGAAAGATACCAAGCACATTATTCAAATCTTAGAAACCCTTGAATGTTCCCCTTCTACATTTTTGGTTACAGCGGACGTAAGTTCGCTGTACACCATCATTAGCCATAAGGATGCTATGTCCTCTGTAGAATGGGCTCTCTCCTCGTCTTCTCTCTTGGGTAAACATCAAGAATTCCTCCTGGGTTGTCTTAATTTTTGTTTAACCAGGAATTATTTCTGGTACAACAGGGAATTTTATCTACAGACAAGGGGAGTTGCCATGGGGGCTTGCTTTGCTCCCAGTGTGGCTAATATTTTTATGGCCTACTGGGAGGAAAAAGCTGTATTTCATAACCGTCCCCCTGAACTTGTATGTTACCGCAGATTCATTGATGATCTCATCTTGATTTGGAAGGGTGATAGATTGAAGCTTGATGACTTTTATGAATCTTTGAACAATAACTAAAAAAATATATCTCTGACATGGACGATTGACCCTGAAAGGGTTGTGTTTCTTGATTTGACCATTAGCATTGATAATGATAATTTTAAACTTACCAACTATTTCAAACCTACCGATCGTAACTCATACATTCCCCTGGGGAGTTGTCATCACTGTTCTTGGTTGTGCAACATCCCCAGGGGACAGTTTATCAGGTTATATCGTAACTGTACCAATGAGGAAGACTTTGCTACTCAGTCTCATGTCCTCACTTCCAGGTTTGAGCAAAAAGGCTACGATCGAGTTGCTTTAGAAGAGGAAGTAACAAGAGTAAAATCGATGGATAGAAGCACACTGTTCTCCAATCCTATTAAGGATCTCAAAGGAGATAATCATAATTTTAAAATTGTTTTAGATTACAATGTACAATATCGTAAATTTGAGAAAATCATACAAAAGAATTGGTCCATCCTAAAGCAGGATAAAGTTTTAGGTCCTGTGTTACCGGATCGACCACAATTTATCTACAAGAAAGCTCCCTCATTAAGAGATCGTCTAGCCCCCGGTGTTTTAAATCCTCCAGTCCCAACTTCCGACAGATTATTTTCTTTTTTGGGGGGGCTTTTATGCATGTGGAAGATGTGTCCCATGCAAGCACTCCAAAGGAGATATTAAACTTAAAAAATTTCTTGCATCAGCCACCAATAGAGAGTATGATATTAAGCAATTAATTACTTGCGACACTGTAGGGGTTGTCTATATGCTGGAGTGTGGCTGCAGGCTCCAGTATATCCGCAGAACCTCTAGACCCTTGCATGTGAGGCTGGCGGAACATGTTAATATCAAGAAAGGCCTTAAGACCCATAATGTGTCTAGACATTTCAAACTATTCCACCAACAGAATCCCAAGAGTTTAAAATTCTGGGGCATCGAAAGGGTCACTAAGCACTGGAGAGGGGGCAATTTTATTAGACAATTAAGCAAAAGGGAATCTTATTGGATATATGAAACCCGAGTTCTTTGCCCTGATGGATTAAATGTAGATTTCGATAATAATTGTTTTATTTCTGATCGTTGATTTATTATGGTATTGTTGTTGGTGCAGTCGATGGCTGCGGATGATGCATATTTTAATTCCCTAATTTTTTAATTCCATAGTCTTATAGTATATCTCATATTTTATGGAGATTGTTTTACATTTTCGTATACATTTTTTCTAATAATGCACATGTGCCCTTTTGGTAATGCATTTAATTAGGATATATTTGCCATTTTTGTGGTGTTTGATATTCAATACATTTATATGTAAAATGGTATTCACAGATCTATTTCCGTTGGTTCATTTTCCCTTATATTGGGACACTTCCGGGATTGCATCCCGGTGTAGTGTACGCCATCCTTGGTTTATTTACAACTGCCATGGTAACTTACCTAGTATAAAGCGCGGGTGCCCACGTCACTTCCTCATCTGCTGAAGTCCCCGCCCACTGGGACGCAACGCGTCCAGAACGAGGATACATTGTGACGTCACCCGCGGCCATCACGCATCCTTCATTGCTAACACACCATTGATTTCTGCTATCTTAGCCGGCACTGGAGAAGTGCCTCACTTGTAAGTGTACTATTTGTTTTTACCCAATAAACTATATTATACGGAGAGCACTATTTTGTTACCCTTCTCTGTTCCATATCTAATTATACACGCCTGGGAAAGTGCCTTGATCCACCCTTCAGTGCCCTGCTATATGACGGAAGTGACGGATGTTTATCTGCTGTGCTCCATCCTTAGTTGACCCGTAAGGGAACGCTTGTATGACCCTCTATAATCAAAGGGTCCCTGTCATAAAGTGAGAGGCCATCCTTTGTACTGGTGGAGGGTGCACCGAAAAGTCACTGATGTCAGCATGCAGTTTCACCGCACCTGAGTGATTGGATTCATTGAATGTTCTATGGACTTTCTGTGCCTCATTTGAACCTGAATGATTGAATTCATTGCATGCTCCACGGACTATTTTTTTTTTTTTTTTTTTTTATTTAGCGCTGCACCATTTGCATATTTATGTGTGTGTGTAAACACACACATCCCTGTTCTGGCAGGGAAGAGGAGACAGTGTGTTCCCAGTATATAGGAATAATGATTGGTCTCCTTCCCCAGGCAGTCCCATCCCCCCTACAGTTATAACAGGCTGAGGGAACACATTTAACCCATTGAACACGCTGAGGGAACACATTTAACCCCTTGATCGCCCCCTAGTGTTAAGCCCTTCCCTGCCAGTGAAATTTATACAGTAATCCGTGGCTATTTTTTTTAGCTCCAATCGCTGTATAAATGTCAATGTTCCCAAAAAAAGTGTCCGATCTGTCTGCCACAATGTCTCAGTCCCAATAAAAATCGCAGATCGCCGCCATTACTGGTAAAAAAAAATAATGAAAATCCCGTTTTGTAGATGCTATAACTTTTGCACAAACCAATCAATATACGCTTATTGCATTTATTTATTTCTTTTTTTACCAAAAATATGTATAAGAATATATATCGGCCTAAACTGAGGAAGAAATTTGTTTTTTTTTTTGTTTGTTTTTTTTGGGATATAATGTAAAAAATATTTTTTTCACAGTTGTCGATCTTTCTTTGTTTATAGCACAAAAAATAAAAACCACAGAGATGATTAAATACCACCAAGAAAGCCCTATTTGTTGGAAAAAAAAAGTGATGCAGTGCCGTATCGCAAAAAATGGCCTGGTCAGAAAGGGGGTAAATTCTTCTGGGCTGAAGTGTTTAAAATGGCAATTAAAGGTTAATTTCCCACATTTGTGTATGTGTATAAATAGTCAATGAGTTTGTTAGCTCTCACATGGATGCACTAAGCAAGCTAGACACTGAGCCATGAGGAGGTAGAAAAGAAAAGTCAAAACCTGCGTAACAAGGTAATGAAACTTTAGAAAGACGGAAACGGATATAAAAAGATATCCAAAGCCTTGAATATGCCAGTCAGTACTGTTTAATCACTTATTACGTGGAAAATTAGGGGCTCTTTTGATACCAAATCGCAGGAGAAATACAGTCTGTTCTCCAAAAAGACGGTGTGGTTGTTTTTAAGGCGCACAATTCAACGATACAACAAACAAAAAAGAGCTCCATGGTTGAGCTGAAAGAAGGAAGCCTTTACTGCGCCAATGCCACAAAAAAGCCAATGAGGCATGTCAAGGTGTTGGGCATGTTGCAACCAGGCTTTTTTGTGAAACTTGTACAGTAAAGGCTTCTTTCTAGCAACTTGACCATTCAGCTCTTTTTTGTTCAAGTATCATCATATTGTGCTCCTTAAAAATAACCACACCATCTTTTTCCAGAGAAGCCTGTATTTCTCATGAGGTTACCTGTGGGTTTTTCTTTGTATCCTGAACAGTTCCTGTGGCAGTTGTGGCTGAAATCTTTCTTGATCTACCTGACCTTGGCTTGGTATCAAGAGATCTCCAAATGTTCCACTTCTTAAGTGATTAAACAGTGCTTAATGGCATATTCAAAGCTTTGGATATCTTTTTATATCCTTTTCCATCTTTATAAAGTTTCATTCCTTTGTTACGCAGGTCTTTTGACTGTTCTTTTCTAACTCCTCATGGCTCAGTGTCTAGCCTGCTTATTGCATCCATGTGAGAGCTAACAAACTCATTGACTAATTATACACAGATACAAATCGTGATTTAAAAAGCCACAAATGTGGGAAATTAACCTTTAATTTCAATTTTAACCTGTGTGTGCCACTTTGTGTCTGTACCAAGGCCAAACATTCCAGGGTATGTAAACTTTTTATCAGGGCCATTTGGGTGATTTCTGTTGTTATGATTTAAAAGGGATCCAAAAAACGATGTGATAATAAATGGCTTCATGTGAATGCCATCCTTATATAAAAGACAGTTTTTTTGGCATGAACAGTCATATTTTCAATATTAATGCCAAAATTTCACAAATTCTGCCAGGGTATGAAAACTTTTGAAAACAACTTTATATCCTTGAACCAAGATGTCTCTGTTGTGGTGGCTTTTGTTGTTGGAGGGAAAGTTTTTTATTTGTTGATAATGAGGGAAATTTTTTTATCCGTTTATAATGAAAGATTGGTGCTTTGGACCATCTGTCTGTTTAGGCTGTTGGTCTCTGGAGGAATCAAAACTTCCAATTCCTGCAGTTGCTGGTGTGAGGTACAGGCTTTTGTGTCCTGGACAGAGCTTCAGGTTCCAGTGATCGCCACAGTGCACATTCCTATGGTGAAAAACTGTTGCGCAGATTTTCTCAGCATGCAATGTGTAGACCAGGGGAATCCCCCAATGCATGTCTGCATTGGGGGATGCCAGGAGAAGATTTATTAGCATTTTGTGTCAACAAGCAGCAGGACAGGTTTGTGTCCAGGGTGCGGAACCCAACGACTACTACGATGTCTATATTGAAGGACAGAAAGTGAGGGTATTGCAGTCACTTTTATTGCTCCAGATTGGTATTGTAGAGTAGGGTATGCTGATCTTGTCTGTCTGTTAGTAAATACTACTTGGCCTCTACCAATTCAGATGGATCTATTATCCAAGTAACCGATCTAGGGGTTTGCCACCATGGCTTTTCTTTTCTTCAGTTTAGCCCTTAGCACCATCAAAGGTCAAATGTGCTCCCTATCTGTGTCCTCTGGATAATTTTTCACTGATTTGTACACTCATTCAAAGGCTTGTACCTGTTTTTTTTCTCTTGTTTCCACCCTTACTTCACTTGTGGGATTTTATCTAGTATTGCCAGAGTTAAAATTACCCCGTGTGATTGTTTTCAGAACATTTTACTTAATGGTTTTATCCCCTGATATAGCCTTGTAAGGTAGAAGGGTCTCTGTGTTTTCAGCACTGCCCGAAGCCCTATTTGATGTTTAACCAGTTCCCGACTGCCTGCCGTACATATATGGCGGCAAGGCAGCCTTATTGCTCAAAATCACGTACCCCCACAGAGATAGAACGGCGGTCTGCCTTTGCAAACAAGCAGACCGTCGTGGTGTCAAGCATGGACACTGTGATCTAGTGTTTCTGCTAGTCAGGAACACTGATCACAGTGAGGGAGGTGTCCGATCTGTCCACCGCGATGTCACAGTCCCGCTAAAAATCACTGATCACCCACCATTACAAGTAAAAAAAAAACACAAAAAACTAAAAATGCCTTAAATATTTCCCCTATTTTGTAGACGCTATAACTTTTGCGCAAACCAATCAATATACTCTTATTGGTGTTTTTTTTTTACCAAAAATATGTAGCAGAATACATATTGGCCTAAACTGAAGAAGACATTAGATTTTTTACATTTTGTTATTGGATATGTTTTATAGCAGAAAGTAAAAATATTGTTTTTTATTTTCAAAATTGCCGTTCTTTTTTTTGTTTATAGCGCAAAAAATAGAAAGCGCAGAGGTGATCAAATACCACCAAAAGAAAGCTTTATTTGTGGGGGGAAAAAAAAGGACATCAATTGTATTTGGGTACAGCGCTGCACAACCGCGTAATTAACAGTTAAAGTAATGCAGTGCCAAATCGCAAAAAATGGCCTGGCTAATAAGGAGGTAAAACCTTTCGGGGGCTCAAGTAGTTAAGACCAAAAACCTCTTTCTTTTTTTTTTTTTTTTTTCTAATATGGTCTTCTTTTTACCCTAATGAGTATATTGTGTTATCTCCTTAATGTCCTGATCAAGTTCACTTCAAGGAAAAAGCGCTCTATTGTCTGGATGTGGTTAGGGTCGTTAAGGTTTACCTCTTGGCCACTGCTTCTTTGAGGCAGATGGATTCCTTGTTTGTTATTCGAGAAGGTCCTAAAAGAGGTTCTCCAGCTTTCAAGTCAACTTTTGCTGAGTGTATTCGACAGGTAGTGATGGATCTTTTCTCCTCTGGAGAAGCATTTTTTTATTTTTTAAACCATTAAAAAAAAAGTTTTCCTGCTGACTCTTCTATCAACAGCTGCCTGCTTATTGCCTTGTGCTATGCACTGTTTCTGATCCATTGCCCTCTGTGTGCACTTTCAGGACTGAGCTTGGACCCAGTTCTGTAGGGCCCGCCTGTAATGTTTGGTTTGGGCACCGGATCCTGCACTAGGCACTTACCCTGGCACAAAGTTCAACATATGAAGTTAGCTGCAGGGTGCTATAGAGGTACGTGACCTTTGTCCATTCTGCCTATCAGATGCCATGTTTCCACTTGCCTCTGCGAGAAGATACGCAGTACGTTGTTGGGTTCCTGCAGTCATCTTCTACAGAGACACAGCTACAGGAACTTAGTCCATGTCTGGGTTTATAGTGGATACGACCTAAACCTCATTCATTCCAAATTTCTGCACTTTTTAAGGTCTTATTTGCTCTTACAGGTCCAGTTTCCTCAGCCGGCAATTGCTTCCATGTCTATTTGCCAGACTATTAATAACTTGACAATATGCATGAACAGAAAGCAAGAATCTCTCTTTGAAGTCCCTGCTCTCATAGAACAAATATAGCTGATTCCCTGAGCCCTATTTGTTTTGAGTTGATGCTCTTGAAAGCGTTATTAACAAGTCACAGGAATATCTTTTATGTGCATGGCTCAGGATTTTATGGCAAAAAACTCGGTCCGCTGAACCTACTTTTTATAAACTTCTACCCATGCATACCTACCCCATACTTGTGGGGTAGGAATGCCTGGAGGTAAGGCATTCCTACCCCACAAGAAAAAGCCCAAGTTTTCCCCAGACATCAGCCTCAAAACCAAGGCTGAACACTTCCTTTTTGTCACAAGCCCTAGCATACCAAATCCATAATAAAAATACAAAAATAGCAAACATCACATAACCTGCAACCTCAGATTGGCCCTTTATGTTAAAGACCATAATGGGTTAGAAGAACAGAGACGGCAGACAGTTCCTTAGATGATCTGAGGTGATCCCGCTGGTGCAACAAAGATAAAAACAGGCAGGGCATTGAAAACGTGTTAAAAAGATGATCTGGGGTAATCCAGCTGGTGCAACAAAGAGAAAGCAATATCTGTTTCACATTATAGTAAGTTCCTCTGAGCAAGAAGAATTCCCACAGTTCACAAGTGCCAGTGAGTCCCAGAATTTGAATTGTGTTCCTCCCTTTGCCATCAGAGTCCATTCCACCAGAGCTGTTGATGTCTCTTTTGGCTTTTCAGCAGATTTGTAAGGCTGCCACCTGGTCCTCTGTTAACATGTACTACTAAGTGGACGTTCAGGGCTCAGCTGATGCAAGCTTTGGTTGCAATGTGCTTCAAGCTGTTATCTCGGTATAGTTTTTGTTAATTAAACCTTTTTTTCGTGGGTTCATTGGCAGTTCAGTTGTTGTTTCCCACCCCTTAGTTTTATTACTTGGGTACGTCCTTTGGTCTGTGAATAGCAGTCCTGTGCCCTGTATTGTACAATTAAGATAATGGGAATTTTGACTTACCCTTAAATCCCCTATCTTGGAGTACACTGTAAGACACATTTCCCTCCCTTCTGTGTCGTAATCATTCATTATTGCTCTCTGCATAATCAGAGTGGGCTGGGCTATATGGGTACACTCTAGGGGCGGCCCTTGCAAAGATGTCCAATCATCTGAAAGTAACAGCATTTGGTCTATAAATAAATGTCGTGCTGTGCTGGAAGATAAGAAATTTACAGGTTAGTCAAAACTCCTACTTTTTTAAGTTTTAGAAGGTTGCCTCTGGGAATGCTAGTTTCTGTCAAAAAGCTCTGCAAGTGGCTATTTAATGCCACTCTTTTCCCTTTGTTTTTTCTTGTCGGTTGTTTTCCCTGTATTGTCTTGGTATGCCTCTTTTTGCATGTCCCTTGGTTGCTTTTTTGATCCATAAAGCAGTTTCCCTCAATGGACAAAAGAGAAAATAGGATTTTATATTCGTCATTAAACCCATTTTGTGGTGTCCATTGAGGGACACAGCACCTTCCCTCATGTGCCATCTTTCCCTCATCGACTGCTGGCTACAACTAGGAAGGTGCAAGGTGGGGATGGGTTTTAGTCTCTAAGGACTGACCTTCAGTTTCTATGTACCTAGTGTCCATTTTTTTTTACTGGGAAAACCAATTTTATTAAATGAGAAAATGCACATATACATTAAACGTTGGGCATGAACAATAATGAAGGTATACCAATACACTTAGCACATGCTATGTATTCTGTTCTAGTGGTCACAAATATCAACATTCAGTTGCGAACTCTTAATGAAATCATAGCAGGGTATCCAATGCCCCACCCTCCACATACCATGAGTGCCTCTACCCCTGCAGCCCAGCAATTCACCGTGATGCATCAGTTTTCAATGTGATACCTTTTAGACTGTAAATAAAGTTCTTCTTTTTAAGATGCCTATTTCGCTGTTTCACTTTTTGAAAGTTATCGAAGTCACTGAGTACCGAAAACCCTCTGTTCCATTTTTAAACTTCTAAAAATGACCCCTAATGACATACATTAAAAATGCAGTTCCTTGGCTGTTGAATTAATTATAGACGAGCATGAAAAATGTTCCATGGTCTTTTAAGCCGAGTTAGCAGGAAAAATATAAATTGAAAAATTAGCTTTTAAGTACATCATTTCATTTAAGCTTTTAGACACTTGCATGTGTGAATCAAATAGGATTTCTCAGATACATGCATGGGTGGATAAATCAAAAACAGAATGGAAATTTTGGTGCCAAAACCAAAATTTCAGGATGCATTTGGAAATTAAAAATGAAAGTTTAAAAAAAAAAAAAAAAAATTATACAGTGCTGTGAAAAAGTATTTGCCCCTTGTCTGATTTTTTTTTTTTGCATATTTGACACATTAAATGACTCAGATCATCAAACAGATTTTATTACACAAAGATAACCCGAATAAATACAAAATGCCGTTTTTAAATTATGGTTTAATCTATTAAGGCAAAAACGCTGTCCAAACCTTCCTTGCTTTATGTGAAAAAGTAATTGACCCTAAACCTAATAACTGGTTGTGCCACCCTTGGCGGCAACAACTGCAATCAAGCATTTGCGATAACTGGCAATGAGTCTTTCACATTGCTGTTTAGCAATTTTGACCCACTCTTCTTTGCAGAATTGTTTTAATTCAGCCACATTGGAGGGTTTTCCAGCATGAACGGCCTGTGTAAAGGTCATGATACAGCATCTCAATTGGATTTAAATCTGGGCTTTGACCACTCCAAAATCTAAATTTTGCTTTGTTTGAACCATTTAGAGGTGGACTTGCTGTTGTGTTTCATATCATTGTCCTGCTGCATAACCCAAGTGCACTTGAGCTTGAGGCCATGAACTGATGGCCAGACATTCTCCTTTAGGATTTTCTGGTAGAGCTCAGAATTCATGGTTTCATCAATTATGGTAAGTCGTTCAGGTACTGAAGCTGCAAAGCAGCCTCAGGCAATCGCGCTACCACCAACATGTCTGACTGTTGCTATGATCTTGTTATGAAATGCTGTATTAGTTTTTTGCAGATGTAACAGGACGCACACCTTCCAAAAAGTAGAATTTTTATCTCATCAGTCCATAGAATATTTGCCTAAAAGTCTAGGGGATAATCACAATGTTTTTTGCTAAATTTGAGATGAGCCTTTGTGTTCTTTTTGGTCAGCAGTGGCTTTGGCCTTGGAACTCTCACATGGATGCCATTTTTTGCCCAGTCTCTTTCTTATTGTTGAATCATGAACACTGATCTTACCTGAGGTAAGTGAGGCCTGCCGTTCTGTAGATGTTGTTCTGGGTTCTTTTATGACCACCTGGATGAGTTGTCGTCATGCTCTTGGAGTAATTTTTGTAGGCCGAACACTCCTGGGAAGGTTCACCACAGTTCAAAGTTATCTCCATTGGTAGATAATGGCTCTCCCCGTGGTTCACTGGAGTTCCAAAGACTTAGAAATGGCTTTGAAACCCTTCCTAGACCTAAACACGTACATTACTTTGTTTCTAATCTGT
Source organism: Lithobates clamitans (assembly GCA_037952925.1). NCBI lineage: Eukaryota > Metazoa > Chordata > Amphibia > Anura > Ranidae > Lithobates > Lithobates clamitans. Next base: position 2,390,042 of record JBBGZY010001071.1, on the reverse strand, counting down.
TCTTGAATTTTTTTTAGATTGTGGCATGATGTATGGCTTTTTGGGATTTGTTAGCGTGCTTCACTTTGTCAGACAGCTTATATTTATGTGATTTCTTGATTCAATAGGTCTGGCAGTAATCAAGCCTGGGTGTGGCAAGTGAAATTTAACTCGGCTTTCCAAAAAATTGTGGTTATTCACAGTTCATTCAAGATTCAGCATGGGAGGGGGTAATTACTTTTTCACATAGGGCCAGGCAGGTTTGAACAGCTTTTCTCCCTTAATAAATTAAGTAATTTAAAAACTGCATCTTGGATTTTCTCAGGTTAGCTTTGTGTAATATTAAAATGTGTTTGACGATCTGAATCATTTAGGTGTGAGAAATCTGCAGAAAAATAAAAAATCAGGAAGGGGCAAATAATTTTTCACAGCTGTGTGTGTGTGTATGTGTGTGTGTGTATGTATGTATGTGTGTGTGTATGTATATGTATGTGTGTGTGTATATATATATATATATATATATATATATATATATATATATATATATATATATATATATATATATATATAGCTAGCCAGTCAGCCATTATTGGCATCTTTGGCAGGAAAAGCTCAAGAAAAATGCATCCCTTTTAAATTCTATGTATGTCTTCACACTGGTCCCTTGTGCTCTCTCCCTTGTGGTGTTAAAAATCTTGCTGATGCATTTTTGGTCAGGTAAAAGAACTGCACCAAAAACCTACCTCCCATTGAAATGCATTGAAAACGCACCAATAAAGATTTAGTTAAAAGAAATATGTTAACCTCTTGAGATCCACGCAATTGCCAAATGATGGCAACAGCGCGGACCTACATTGTCGGGACGACGTCTATTGACGTCGTCCCGTGCACGAGCGGCCTGCACGCCCCCTGCAAGGCGTGCTCGGTGGTCAGCGAGTCTGAGAGTCGCCTGATCACAGATCAGAGTAAGGAGTCGGTCCGACCCCTTACCACATGATCAGCTGTCAGCCAATGACAGCTGATCATGTGATGTAAACAGAGCTGGTAATCGGCTATTTTTTCTCCTTGCGCTGACAGCGTGAGGAGGAAAAAAAAAGCCAATCACCGGTGGCCGTGAGAGGGACATCAGTCCCGATCACGGCGATCATCTGTGCCCCCTGCCAGTGACACAGCAATAGACAGCAGTGCCACTCATCAGTGCCCACAGTGCCACCCATCAGTGCCCACATCAGTGCCACAACAGTGCTGCACATCAGTGCCCATCAGTGCCCATCAGTGTCACCTACCAGTGGTACCTATCAGTGCCACCTATCTGTGCCACCCATCAGTGGCCATCAGTGCCGTCTTAGCTGTGCCTATCAGTGCTGCCTTAACTGTGCCTATCCAAGCCCATCAGTGCAGCCTATCAGTGCCCACCAGTGCCACCTCATCAGCACATATCAATGAAGGAGAACAATTACCTGTTTGCAAAATTTTATAACAAACTATGAAACATGATTTTTTTTTTCCCAGAATTTTCCATGTTTTTTTGTTTGTTTAGCCAAAAATAAAAATCCCAGCTGCAATTAAATACCACCAAAAGAAAGCTCTATTTGTGGGGAAAAAAAATGATAAAAATTTCATTTGGGTACAGTGTTGTATGACCGCACAATTGTCATTCAAAGTGTGACAGCGCTGAAAATTGGTCTGGGCAGGAGGGGGGTTTAAGTGCCCAGTAAGCAAGTGGTTAAACTCCAATACCACGACTCCACCCTCCCCTGGGATACAGTTGAGTTCCCATTGGGGTCCGGGGGAGGTGACCACTAGTAGATTATGCGCTATAGGGGTTAGCATATTCATGCATTTCCTTGCAAGTTTTACTGTTTCTGGTATCTCTATGTTAGAATATCAAACAAGTCTGTACCTAACAACCTTCATTTTATGATAACATGTAAACCGTGATGCAATGTGTACTTTGTATGTCGTTTGCATATTCTCAAAACAATAAAAACTTGATTAAAAAAAAGAAAACGCACCCATGTTACGTTTTTGGTGCAGTTTTTGAGTCGCGTAACTTATGAAAAATTCACCGTAAGCACAGTAAAATCGTGGTAAAATCACGTGCGTTTTCGGCACCATTATCGCCACCTTTTTCTCTATCAGCAAAATGAGGAAAACACCATTTTTTTCGGCCAACGAAATTTCGATGCATCTATACAAGAGAACTTTCGGAATTCGGCTCCTTTGTAAAAAGTGAAGGCACACTGTGAGTTAAGTTCAAGGAGCTGCATTGAATCTCCTGGGCTTATCTCTATTTACATCTGACCGGAGGTGTAGCTTGAAGCTTGTGGGCCCGATGCAAAAGTTGACCTGGGGTTCCCCCTCTATCACCCACCCTTTCTACTGCATGCAAAGATACTCCCACCACACGCCAAGACCAAGTGGCTAAAGAGTTATTTCAGATCTTTATTTACATATTAAGAGGATAATTCAAAGGATTTGGAGAAACTGTCCACATTTTGACATACCTCTCCAATTCTTTTGAATACCTGTACACAGGGTTTGCAGAGGCCTGGCGAGACTGTCTGTCTTATAATAGAGAATGGTCAGGTAACCCTAAAAAGGTGGAGATGTACTGTACCTGAACAACATGGGAGAATATCACTGGGCACAGTGTCGCTCAATGTCATCTGATTTAAACCTCTAACTACTAACTACTGTGCCGAAATCGAGTGCATTGCACGACAATTATAGATTTATCGCAGGCGGTTGGGAAGTTATATATCGTCTTTTCACCACCTGTCAAACACGTTCGGATTGCTTTTTTAGAGGAGCAGCAGTGCCTGCTGAACTTATGAATGAGCCCTCAGCTGCACTAAAAACACGCCTCAACTATGAGGTTTTACCGCCCCCCAAACCACAGATGTAAACAATCTCTTACTGTCCTGAGCCCTCATAATAGTTGCTCGCCCTGCTTTAGAAGCTTTTAAGCCAAATTCAGTATTGCTTTTGTAAGGCACACTGACCTGAAGAGCTTATTACAGGAGAGAAGCGAGTCCACATTCAGTGCAATACAGAGCTTTTCTTCTTTGTTTTGCAGCTGCTGGTGGCACTGCTCTGGATCCTACTAGCAAGGATAAGAGGCGGAGTGCAGATAATATTACTCCACCTGGGACTGCAGCTGACACTATAGAAGAGGTATTGGCTTATGTGGCTGCTCTCTGCTGCCTCCGCAGCAGGCTCAGCTGCAATGCAGATATGTTGCTACTGCTTATATAGCACTGACTGCACTGTATTAAATGCTCTGAGTATGGACAGGGTTGCCATTGTGACCCCTCAAGCTACTCCCATGCATCTGACAGTTTTATTGCACTCCCAAAAGACAGTTAGTCTGGAATGCGAAAGCCCAATGCTGATGCTTCAGGTCTAAGCATCTTCAACATTCAAGTCAGTGCAGCTGCTATGGCGGCCCCTCCTCCTGCCCAATCACAGAAGCCTTTGTATTATGTGAACTCATTCTCTGAATGGGCAGCAGAGGGGAGGGATGGGCATAGCTGCTCTGTGTTCACCTCTCTCACAGCCCCAAGTGCCAGTGTATGCTCCTGTAGAGCTGTAAACCGTCAGATATAAATAATAGAGTTATACAAGTTCAGGAGATATCATGCACCTTGGACTCAGTGTGCCAGCAGTTTTTACAAAGTGGATAAATTCCTGGAATTTAGCTTTAAATTTGCACATATTAGACTTCCTTTAGAACTGAGAGCTACTGTAAAGTGCTTTTCTGACAGAAAATGCTTAGTAAGAGAATGCAGTTGTTTGTTCTTCACAGTGCAGTATCAAAAATGTTTACCATTTAAAGTCTTTTGATTAGCAGCCATATGTGAAAGCTAAATCCAAAAAAATTTAAAAAGAACATACTGTATATACTTGAGTATAAGTCGAATTTTTCAGCCCTTTTTTGAAAGTGTCCCCTTCGACTTATACTCGAGTCACTGCCGTCTGTCTGCATGATCAGCGTGTCATGCAGGCAGACGGCGGCCGGCGAGTGATGATAGTGTTCAGCGGCTATTCCAGCATTCAAAAGCCGCGCCTCCTGCTCGTCTGTGATAGGCTGAACAGCTGTCAGTGTACAGCCTATCACGGCATTCTCTCATCCTCGTCCGTGGTATGAGAATGAGAGAATGTCTGTGATAGGCAGTCAGCGGTCAGCCTATCACAGACGAGGAGGAGGCGTGGCTTTTGAACTGTGGAATGGCCGCCGAACACTATCATCACACGCCGGCCGCCGTTTGAGGCTGGAGATCGCCACAGGGAGGCTGCACAGGACACAGGTAGGCTGCACATTCACACAGGACACATGAACACAGGACATGTACAGGACACATGCACACAGGGACACAGGACACACATGTTCAGGACACACATGTACAGGACACACATGTACAGGACACAGGACACACATGTACAGGACATACATGTACAGGACACAGGACACATGCACAGGGTACAGGTAGGCTGCACAGGACACAGGGAGACAGGCAGCTGCAGATGAGCATTGTTGACCCTCTGCATTTCTCACCCTCATCTTATACTCGGGTCAATAAATTTTTCCCAGTCTTTTGTGGAAAATTAGGGGCCTCAACTTGTACTCGGAACGACTTATACTCGAGTATATACGGTATTTTTAGTCCAGTATTGTTTTCATTAAAATAGTATTTAAATTAAATATTCTTGAATATTGAACTAGCATAAGTATCTAAACCTTTCTTGATATCAGACTATTGTAATGTAATGCTTTTCATTTTTCAGACTGGGAGAAGGAGGGTCAGCATTCTGAACCAAGGGCTGCCACTGCCTACAGAAGTAGAAAACAGTAGGATGACCTTATTGGTTTGTGCTGCTTTTCCCTCATTGTCCAGTTACAGTCTGAATAGGCCCTGTGCCAGGTTTTGTTCCTTTAAAGGTAATTTGCGTGGGGAGATGCTGGTAAGCTAACATTGCCAGTTCTCATTCAATATTTTGAGACGCTGACCTGGGATATTCATTGCATGCAGATCAGTAAAGTTTGAGTGAAGAACTGCATACTTCTAGGCCATTGACTTAAAAAGTACCAATACCACTATATCAACATTGAAGGTGGGATAATATATAGCCTTGGTGATATACACAGGTACTTAAAGATACTACCTCCAAAACTTTTTGGTTAGGTCAAGCTCACTGTAAGCTAGAACTCCATTAAAATTGCCTTCGCTTGTGGATAACCTCTTGTGAGAAGCTGTACTTGCCTATAGAGGTATGCACTGATAATCAGGAAAAAGTAAGAATTTGGTATACACAAACACTGTAAGTTTTCAGCTACCTTGCAGATAAGATGCCTGGGTTCTCTGCTTGTGCATTGCCAAATAGGTCTTATAGCTGGGAACTCAGGAGTTGGGGACCACACTTATCAGAGGTGTCTTAATGGATGTTGTGGCTTCCACGTGTATTTGCAAATTTATGCAACAAAAATCTTTTTTTTTTTCTGGCAGCTTGAAAGTGTGCTGTGGAGACCTTTTGTATTTGCAGTGAAGACCAACAGCAAGTTCCCCTCTTAGCCTCGGTTCACGCTATGAATTGTGCAGGAATGCGATTCAGTGCAGTGCTATTTGAGCCCATTCATTTTGCATTTCAAATCGCACTGCATCGCACCAAAAGTAGTGCATGCACTACTTTTGTAAATGCACCACAACCGGGTTCATTGTACTATTGTACTATGCGATTCGGTGCAGGCAAACGCACTGCGTTTGTGACCTGTGTTTGAGGTGTTCACTTATCATTGACACCCGCATCAGATCGCATCTGCAGTGCATTTTGAAAGCGGGTTTCGCACACCACGTTCTGTAGTGAACCTAGCCGTAAACTCCACCTTTTGTTGCTGTATCCAGATAAGGCTATCTTGATTTTTTTTTCCTATCCATGATTGTTGGAGTATTTGACAATAATAATCTGACCCATACAGTGGATGACTTCTCTTTAATGGGATACAACGATTACATTAAGGCTTGAGGTTTATTGATTTCTGGTGTGTGTAACCCCTCTGGGGAAGTGTGACTCACGTGGTGTGTACCTGGGTGATTGCGGCACGTTTGACAAGTACTAGGACCACCACTTATTCTCACAACTGGGAACTGTATTTACCAAGTGTCATCACACTATTACTTATATGTGCAACCATATAAATGCTGGTCAATGTCTGACGAACTGACAAGAGTGCTGCTTTAACATTGGATTTATACAGTGACAATTCTGGACTTTCTTATACTAATCCACTTTTATACCATATCTAATGTTTAACTTGAATGCGCTTACCTTTTATTAAAGAGAAACCAAAAGTAGCAATAGAAGTAAAGTGCAACAACAGCAGTGTCTTGCAGCCCAATTAAAATGCTATCACAAGAAGAGGAAGTGGGGTTTACAGACCATGCATTAGTCATGTCCATTTGAAGGAGAGAAAGTTTTTAGCATTTGAGAGAATCAAATGGAAAGTATACATTTTCTCACACATAAAAGATGCTTTTCTTTTCTTTATCGTACATCACGGGACACAGAGCAGCCATAATAACTAACCCGCCTAAACGCCACCTATAGGTGAATGGACACTGGCAAACCAAAAAGACAGGAAGTTCTCCCCTATATAACCCCTCCTACACAGGAAGTACCTCAGTTTTTTCGCCAGTGTCTTGTAAGGTGATGGTCATGGTTGGAGAAGCTCTCCATAATCTAGCTAAAAGAAATGGTCCTAGAACAGATCTTGAAGGATTTAAAGGGCTATATAATCTGATCCATCCGGACGGCGATACACTAAAATGGATGGTAGCCGAACCTCTTTTACACAGGATGATTATGAGGTATTGCCTGAAATGTGACCCTTTGGGTGCTGGACCCTGGGATCCTGACCCTTGGTCAGAAAAAAGATTCCAAAGGAGTTCCGGCAGGGTGCTCCACAGATCCAAGGGAGTGACCCCATATTCAGGTTGACCCGGTCATTAAAGTACAAGAGACAGAGGCCCACCATGATGGGGAAAGATTGGAATCTATCTTTTTAGCAGAATCCTGCGGCGGGACTGGTAAGTGTTTTAAAAATTTATTTTTGCACTTGTGTAAACCGAAAGATGTATTTGCAGTCTCTTACTTTTTTATAGGACCAGGTGTCATATTTTTTTTAACAGGAGGCAGGCAGCTCTGCGGATTCCCCCGCCTCTGTACACCTAGTTCCTATGTCAGCGCCTTTGGTGGCCTTTTCCCGCTGCTATTTATGCGGTCGTAAGGGGCGAGCACATGTGCGGGAATGGCACAAACGAGCGCGCACAAGGGACGTGCACGTCCCTCGTGCGCTGGGTGATGGGTGTACAGGATGCTACGATCATGCACATGGTAAACGTGCATGCCGGTCATGAGCAGTAGGTGCGGAAGTGGCCATATTAGGAGCTGTTCCAGCCCTAGGCTTCTGTAAGCCGGCTGTAAGAGACACAGAGCGGCGTCAGCTGGGCACGTGAGTCATTGTGAGTGGATGGTCCACACAGGTCCTGTAAGAACTGTGTACTGCAAAGACTAACTGTAGTATTTGCAGGGCGGTTAAAGTGGGGTTTTTTATTACCTCAATTTTTTGTCTCAGGCATGTCTTCCCGGAAGAGGAGTGGGGGAGGCACAGCAGGAATGGGTGCCAATGCACCACCATCAGTATTGGAGGATGCTAGCCTTACATCCACTGTGTTTAACTCTCCTGAAAGACCTGAGGCAACTGGCCAGTGTGAGCCATTACAGTTGTCAGGCATTGTAGCAACAGCTAATGCTTCTGCCTCAACCTACATCACAAAGGAAGATTTAGCATCAGCTTTAGCTGGACTGGAGGGAAAAATAGCAGGTATGATTGTTTCCGTTTCCCAAGGTGGAAGGAAATAGGATAGATCCCTTTCACCTGAACCCCCACCTGCATTGGTACAGGATTGGGCAGAAGATGTGGTCAGGCCACAGACTCCACTTCTAATCCAGTCCCTCACAGTGATGGTCCGATCAGGATTTAAATTGCTGCCTGTATATAAGAAAATGGAGTATGGCATCTGTGGACGCTGCCATTTTCTCTGTGGATAAGAGTCTTACCTGCCCTGTAGATAATGCCCAGGTGTTTAAAGATCCAGCAGATAAAAAATTGGAGCCTTTATTAAAGACTTAATTTGCTATTGCCGGGTCTGCTGTACATCCGGCAGTGACAGCTATTGGTATCTGTCAGTCTTTAAAGGACCAGGTGAAGCGGGTAACTAAGACTGTTCCCGATCAAGAGGTATCTGTGGAGGATTTGGCATAATGCTGGCCTTAACTTTAGCAGTAGATGCCCTTAAGGATTCCATACAACAGGTGTTCCGGTTGGCCCTGCTGTCGGTACATATGTGCAGGATTCTTTGGTTAAAAAAATTGGTCTGCGTAATTACGCTGAAAAAGACTATTAGCTGGTTTCCCCTTTCACGGGTAGCGGCTATTTGGAGAGGACCTGGATAAGTATATCCAGAAGATTTCAGGGGGTAAGAGTGCACTCCTACCAGTTAAGAAGAGGCGCAGACGACCTTCCTTTAAGGTGTCTAGTGCATCATTACTCAGCACTTCTAATTTCAGGCAGTATCGATGGCCCCAGCCTTCATAATCCCAAAGCCAAATGGAGATGTAAGGCCTATTCTGGACCTCAGGGCTCTGAATCAGTTTCTAGTCATTCATTCTTTATGGATGGAGTCAATTCGTTCAGTCGTAGCCTCCTTGCACGGAGAGGAATTCTTGGCTTCCATAGACATCAAGGACGCGTAACTAAACGTGCCAATCTGCAGGTTCCAGCAAAGGTTTCTGCGATTCGCAGTGAAGGACCAACATTTTCAGTTTGTGGTGCTGCCCTTCAGGTTAGCCACAACACCTCGGGTATTCACAAAGGTATTGGCAGTTCTAAGATGTCTGGGAATATCGGTTGCAGGATACCTGGACGATCTCCTATTGATTTCTACAGCTTCCAAGGCTTCCATTGCCAATTGGGTCTGTCAATTGATCATTCAGGCCTACGGTCTGAAACATAAAGCTCCTAGGGTGAGAGCTTGTTCTACCAGCCTTCCCAGAAGAGTTGAAGCTGTTATAGCTGCAAAGGGTGGGCCAACGCAATATTGAACCCTAAGGACGAAGACGCCATTAAAATTCATGTGCGTGTAAAGGCAGGTGTCCCAATACTTTTGACAATAGAGTGTATGTTCCTTTCTTTTATTTGGTGATAATATTCTATGTATGCTAAAAATGGTATAATAGTGTTCAAAATTCTTGTTAAGGTGCTAAGACTTGTAATCAGTGTTAAAACTGTATTCCAGGCAGATATGAACCACTTCCTCTCCCTAGCCTGACATGGAGACTAGTGAGGGGAAGATGGCCCCCACCCGTCTCCATATCATTTCAGGGCGGAAGCGACGTCAAAACGTCACTTTCGCCCATGGCTCTTGAAGGGACATTTTTTTATTTTTTTTTAAATGACATAAAATTTATTTTATTTTTTTTATTGCATTTTAGTGTAAATATGAAATCTGGGGTCTTTTTGACCCCAGATCTCCTATTTAAGAGGTCCTGTCACGATTTTTTTCTATTACAAGAGATGTTTACGTACCTTGTAATAGGAAAAAAAGTGACCCATTTTTTTTAAAGGAACACTATAAAAATTCAAAATAAAAGGTAAAATAAATAAGAAAAAAAAAACCACGCACCCTGTCCCTCCGTGCTCGCGTGCAGAAGCGAACGCATACGTGAGCATATGAAAATGGTGTTCAAACCACGCATGTGAGGTATTGCCATGATCGTTAGAGTGAGAGCAATAATTCTAGCCCTAGACCTCCTCTGTAACTCAAAACATCAACCTGCAACAGCAACCTGTAGAATTTTTTTAATGTCGCCTTTGGAGATTTTTAAGGGTAAAAGTTTGTGGCCATTCCACAAGCAGGTACAACTTTGAAGTGTTACATGTTGGGTATCAATTTACTGGGCGTAACATTATCTTTAACAATATAAAAAAATTGGGCTAGCTTTACTGTTTTCTTATTTTTTAATTTAAAAAAGTGAATTTTTTTCCAAAGAAAGTACTCTTTTAAGACCGCTGCGCAAATACGGTGTGAAAAAAAGTATTGTAACGACCGCCATTTTATTCTCTAGGGTGTTAGAAAAATATATATATAATGTTTGGGGGTTTTCTAGCAAAAAAAAAACGTTTTTAACTTGTAAACACCAAATCTCAGAAAGAGGATCAGCCCTTAAGTGGTTTGTACCTACTATTAAATAATTGCATGTAGTTCAGGCCTCGACGAGGGAAGGTGCAGCTCAAGCAGACTTTCAGGAGTGCTGCGTGCAGATTTGCTGACAAAGATTGCTGAAATAAGAGCAGATTTAACTGATAAATTACCTCCTCAGTCTGCTGCTGCTCATGCACTGTCCAACAATTAGGTTGGTGTCAGCTGCATGCTCCTCTAGGAGGAAGTGATGTGTACTGGAGTAATGGAGCTGAGTAAATATCAGGACAGAATGAACATACAGTAAATGTGAATCGTGTGGCAGGTAAAATATCTCCCTTTTATACATTGTGTAATAATTCATTTATGCATCTTGATGTTTGTCTAGAGTTCAGCTATAGATTCTAAGTAAGTCACTGTATGTAAATTGGTTTTAATACATGTTTTTAATGACATTAACATTCAAATATTTTAATTTTTATTATTCAACAGCTGACTCCACTGGTACCCACTCTTTATATACTGTATACAAGGATTATGAGATAATGTTTCATGTGTCAACAATGCTACCATATACACCAAACAACAAGCAACAGGTAAGATACTGTTTGTATGAATTATTAGAGCAATGATGGTTTATTTTTCCCTTAGCTACATTCATGCAAGTGATAATTTGAGAAAGAGATGTAACCGTTGCTTCATTTTACTTACAGTAGAACTTTTTTTAGTGGGAAAGTTTTTCACTTAATAGTGAGCTCTTCGAATTAATGTTCCATATGAAACTTTTAATAATTATATATTTTATTTTTTGGTTAAAATTTGTTTCAGTATACCTTTTACCCAATTGTGGCTTCAACTTATTTATTTTTTTGGAGGGGTGCTGTGCTGGTGCTGCAAGTACAATTGGGGTATCCAAGTCGCTGTCTCCAAATTCTGTGTTATAATCAAAGCAGACATACCATTATTAGAAATGCTTAGTCAGGAAGTGAAAGATGCAATGTTATATATAAACCATTCACAGTGTGATAAGAGTACAGGCTGTAGCCCCCTTTAAGCACATTAAAGCACACTGAACGCAATGATCAAAAATATGTAACAGTGTCCCTTACATTGCTATTCAGGAAGTGCAAAAATCAGTTCAATAATTTGTGTCATTGGACTAAATGAGCCAGCATTTGAAAAAAATTAGGAGTAACACCTTGAACAAGTTTAGAAGAAAAATGTGGTCTACTATGTGGAAGAAGGTTTAGCAATAATAACCCCCACGGTTGGTGTGAGCGCCAGCAATAAACCCCAGTAGGTGTTGCGGCCAGTAAGGCAACCCTCAGCATGTGTCAAGACCAGCAAGGATAACCATCAGCATCATAACATTCAACATTAAACAGAGCATCAACAGGATTTTTCTGCAGTACTTGCTATTGACATAAATGTTGGCTTTGTTCATAATAAGATATCCACATGAGAATCAACACATGAACAGGCTAGACCATACATGCTACATCAAGAATTGAAATATTATTAAGAGCATTGCTGTGGGATTCTATAGGAATCAAAGAAAAACAACAGCTTTTTATATCTACTTATTGTCGTCTTCTTCCACAATATTACTAATATGCCAGGCAACCAGGGTCTGCGAAAAACCTCTTGCAAACCAGTTCCCTGACCCTCTAAGTGTACTGAAATACTTTTCCTGTAAGTAACTTGAATTTGGTTTGTCTGGTGACTGTCTGTCAACTTCATTCCAATCCAATGCCTCAAGCTCTTTCACCACTTCCCCCCATGCGCCAGAACATATAATTGTTCCTCTTTTAGCCCAGGGCATATTAGTTTGCTGGGTTGGACTGTTCTGAGCCACAGCAGCCTGCTCAACCTAAAGTATCAGTAGCTGTGGGATTATTATGTGGACTGAACAAACAAGTCACCTCCCTCATTACTTTATATTAAGGGATGTACAAGAGCTTAATGTGTATCTGTAAAGCCAAAACTTGCATTTTCATTATGGATAGAGTAGTAATTTAACACAATGTTTTTTTTTAATCATCTGTGTCCCTTTGGATGGTTTGGGCTGTGTCTGCCATGCACTCTCCCATGATAAGCATGTGGGGGGCCCTATAAGTCATTATATATATAAGACAAATACAGTGGAGACGGAAAGTATTCAGACCCCCTTAAATTTTTCACTCTTTGTTATATTGCAGCTATTTGCTAAAATCATTTCAGTTCATTTTTTTCCTCATTAATGTACACACAGCACCCCATTATGGCAGAAAAACACAGAATTGTTGACATTTTTGCAGATTTATTAAAAAAGAAAAACTGAAATATCACATGGTCCCAAGTATTCAGACCCTTTGCTGTGACACTCATATATTTAACTCAGCTTTTGTCCATTTTTTCTGATCATCCCTGAGATGGTTCTACACCTTCATTTGAGTCCAGCTGTGTTTCATTATACTGATTGGACTTGATTGGGAAAGCCACACACCTGTCTATATAAGACCTTACAGCTCACAGTGCATGTCAGAGCAAATGAGAATCATGAGGTCAAAGGAACTGTCTGAAGAGTTTAGAGACAGAATTGTGGCAAGGCACAGATCTGGCCAAGGTTACAAAAAAATTTCTGCTGTGCTTAAGTTCCTAAGAGCGCAGTGGCCTCCATAATCCTTAAATGGAAGACGTTTGGGACGACCAGAGCCCTTCCTAGAGCTGGCCGTCCGGCCAAACTGAGCTATCGGGGGAGAAGAGCCTTGGTGAGAGAGGTAAAGAAGAACCCAAAGATCACTGTGGCTGAGCTCCAGAGATGCAGTCGGGAGATGGGAGAAAGTTGTAGAAAGTCAACCATCACTGCAGCCCTCCACCAGTTGGGGCTTTATGGCAGAGTGGCCCAACGGAAGCCTCTCAGTGCAAGACACATGAAAGCCGGCATGGAGTTTGCTAAAAAAAATCACCCGAAGGACTCCAAGATGGTGAGAAATAAGATTCTCTGGTCTGATGAGACCAAGATAGAACTTTTTGGCCTTAATTCTAAGCGGTATGTATGGAGAAAACCAGGCACTGCTCATCACCTGTCCAATACAGTCCCAACAGTGAAGCATGGTGGTGGCAGAATCATGCTGTGGGGGTGTTTTTCAGCTGCATGGACAGGAAGACTGGTTGCAATCGAGGGAAAGATGAATGCGGCCAAGTACAGGTATATCCTTGATTAGGAAAGCCACACACCTGTCTATATAAGACCTTACAGCTTACAGTGCATGTCAGAGCAAATGAGAATCATGAGGTCAAAGGAACTGCCTGAAGAGTTTAGAGACAGAATTGTGGCAAGGCACAGATCTGGCCAAGGTTACAAAAAAATTTCTGCTGTGCTTAAGTTCCTAAGAGCACAGTGGCCTCCATAATCCTTAAATGGAAGATGTTTGGGATGACCAGAGCCCTTCCTAGAGCTGGCCGTCCGGCCAAACTGAGCTATCGGGGGAGAAGAGCCTTGGTGAGAGAGGTAAAGAAGAACCCAAAGATCACTGTGGCTGAGCTATATATACTGTATGTGTATATATATATATATATATATATATATATATATATATATATATATATATATAATATATAATGATCCTACATGGTGATGAAACATGTGGTTCTACCTACATGAGCAGCCATGTGTATATAAGGTACTTCAGTGCTTTGCATAGTGATGGCGAAATTAATCATAGGGGTGCTGTCAGCGGGGCTTATATATTTATGACCCCTACAGTACATTACATACACCTGACCTCTGCAGGTTGTGTAGTGCTGGCTCCTAGGTTTTTAAAGCTGGCTCCTAGTTCTAAGTAATATTTGCCTATGCCATCTGTAGATCTAACAAAGTAAAAGGAAAACATCCCTAGATTAAAGGAAAACCCCTCTTAGGCCCCTTTCACACTTATACGACTTCAAAGTCGCACGATTTTACCGCGATTTTGCGGCCGCGATTTTGCCGCTATTTTACCGCGATTTGCCGCGATTTTACCGCGATTTGGGAGCAGTACTACTTTGCCACGTTTTTGGCATTAACAAATTAAAACATACAGTAGTTGGTATGAATCATAAGGGGAAACTCCACGCCAAGTTTTAAATAAAAAAACTGGCGTGGGTTCCCCCCCAGGGACATACCAGGCCCTTAGGTCTGGTATGAATTGTAAGAGGAACCCCCTACGCCGAAAAATCGGCGTGGGGGTCCCCCCAAAATCCATACCAGACCCTTATCCGAGCACGCAGCCCGGCCGGTCAGGAATGGGGGTGGGGACGAGCTAGCGGCCCCCCCCCTCCTGGACCGTACCAGGCCGCATGCCCTCAACATGGGGGGGTGGGTGCTTTAGGGCATGGGGGGCACCCTGCGGGCCCCCCCACCCCAAAGCACCTTGTCCCCATGTTGATGAGGACAAGGGCCTCTTCCCGACAACCCTGGCCGTTGGTTGTCGGGGTCTGCGGGCGGGGGGCTTATCGGAATCTGGGAGCCCCCTTTAATAAGGGGGCCCCCACATCCCGGCCCCCCACCCTATGTGAATGAGTATGGGGTACATGGTACCCCTACCCATTCACCTAGGGGAAAAAAAGCATCAATAAAAAAACACAGTACACAGGTTTTTAAAATAATTTATTAGGCAGCTCCGGGATCTTCTTCCGACTTCGGGGGTCCTCTTCTGACTTCGGGGGTCTCTCCGGCGTCCGCATCTTCTGCCGGCTCCACCGCTATCTTCTGGCGCTCTTTTGCCAGCGGTGGTCCGGACCTCTGGATCGTCTTCTTCCCTCTTCTCTTCCAGAGATGTTGACACGACGCTCTCTCCAGCCAGAATGGTCTCTGTGCGCTCCGCAACTGACTTATATAGGCGGTGGCCCCGCCCCCTTATGCCGTCACAGTCCCTGGGCATGCTGGGACTGTGACGTTTTAGGAGGCGTGGTCACTGGGTGAGGACCACGCCCCCTTATGACGGCACAGTCCCAGCATGCCCCGGGACAGTGACCTCATAGGGGGGCGGGGCCACCGCCTATATAAGTCAGTTGCGGAGCGCACAGAGACCATTCTGGCTGGAGAGAGCGTCGTGTCAACATCTCTGGAAGAGAAGAGGGAAGAAGACGATCCAGAGGTCCGGACCACCGCTGGCAAAAGAGCGCCAGAAGATAGCGGTGGAGCCGGCAGAAGATGCGGACGCCGGAGAGACCCCCGAAGTCAGAAGAGGACCCCCGAAGTCGGAAGAAGATCCCGGAGCTGCCTAATAAATTATTTTAAAAACCTGTGTACTGTGTTTTTTTATTGATGCTTTTTTTCCCCTAGGTGAATGGGTAGGGGTACCATGTACCCCATACTCATTCACATAGGGTGGGGGGCCGGGATGTGGGGGCCCCCTTATTAAAGGGGGCTCCCAGATTCCGATAAGCCCCCCGCCCGCAGACCCCGACAACCAACGGCCAGGGTTGTCGGGAAGAGGCCCTTGTCCTCATCAACATGGGGACAAGGTGCTTTGGGGTGGGGGGGCCCGCAGGGTGCCCCCCATGCCCTAAAGCACCCACCCCCCCATGTTGAGGGCATGCGGCCTGGTACGGTCCAGGAGGGGGGGGGCCGCTAGCTCGTCCCCACCCCCATTCCTGACCGGCCGGGCTGCGTGCTCGGATGAGGGTCTGGTATGGATTTTGGGGGGGACCCCACGCCGATTTTTCGGCGTAGGGGGTTCCCCTTAGATCCATACCAGACCTAAGGGCCTGGTATGCCCCTGGGGGGGAACCCACGCCGGTTTTTTCATTTAAAACTTGGCGCGGCGTTCCCCCTCTGGATTCATACCAGACAGCTGTCAGCACTGCCTGTCGCTCATTGGGAAAGGAAAGAAAAGTTTTCCTTTCCCGATCAGTGAGCCAGGCTTGTGCTTACAAAGTCGTGCTGAAGTCGTGTCTATATAATATTCAGGCACGACTTGCATGCTACTTCAGGGTTTAACATTGAGGTCTATGGAGTACAACTCGCATAGAAGTTGGACCAAAGTAGTGCAGGGACTACTTTCAAGTCGGCACGACTTAAAGTCGTGCCAATATGAATGGTAGTCATTGAAAATCATGGAGAATGACTTGTCATACGATTTTGCAGTACAAAATCGTGGGACAAGTCGTATAAGTGTGAAAGGGGCCTTAGACACTTGACACCTGAAGTGTCTATATTGGAATATCTCCCCTCCGGTTCCAATTTTGGGGACAGCTTAAATTTTTAGAATTTCCCTCCCTTTCAATGACTGTGATAATGGTCACCAAGCAAATAAATATGGTGAATCCCACCAGCAGACATGCAGACAGAAATAAAATCTTGACAGGGCTTTAAACTCCCTTAGCACTCCAATTTGTTAAAAAAATTTTTTTTTAAGTTTTGGCTTAATATACAATTTAACCCCTTTCAGCCCATGCTATAGCTGAAAGACAGCTGCAGCACGGGTTTTATTTTTTCGGGAGGGCGTACATGGACGTCCCCACGTGATCGTGCTGCCCGTGCTACATGCTCTGTAATCGCTGAGTCCTTTGGACTCAGCTGATCACAGATCGGGGTAAAGGGCCAATCACAGCGGATTGGCCAGCTGTCAATGGACACAACTGATCATGGATGTAAAAACAAGCTGGCTATCAGCTTTTCTTTCCTCACACTGACAGCGTGAGGAAAGAAAGTGAGAGCCGATAACCAGCTTGTGTTAAAGGGACATCGGCACTGATAATCAGGGCAGTCCCAACAGTGCCCACCAGTGCTGCCAATCAGTGCCTCTTCATTAGTGTCACCTATCAGTGCACTTCAGTGCTGCCTCATCGGTGCTGCTTCATCAGCGCACATCAGTGCAGGAGAAAAAATAACTGTTTGCAAAATTTTATAACAAACTATGAAAAATGTTTTTTTCAAAATTTTTCAGCCTTTTTTGTTTTAGCAAAAAGTAAAAACCCCAGTGGTGATTAAATACCACCCAAAGAAAGTTCTTTTTGTGTGAAAAAAAATTATAAAAAGTTCATATGGGCACAATTTTGCATGACTACGCAATTGTCATTCAAATTGTGACAGCGCTGAAAGTAGAAAATTGGCCTGGGCAGTAAGGGGATTAAAGCGGTTAAAGATGTTTTGATTGTTTTTAAAAACAGTGGTGTTCTATAACAGAAAAAGTGAGTTATTGCTGATGTACAACAGATGCATTTTCTTGTATTTGTAATAAAAAGCATACGGTTTTAGGTTATGTGGTACAGCATTTTTTTACATAAGTACAGAGCCAGTGTGACATTATGACCAAGTAGTCTCAAATTATATCAGCCAATGTTTGGTACTTGATAAACATTATAGCTTGCAGACTTATCTATTTGACTGCTTTGTAACAAACTATCTCCAGACAGATTAAAGGTTTACATTACACAAATTATCATGTTTCCAATAAAATTTCTTACCATATATCCCCACTGATGACCTGTAAGAACTTTGCGGTGAAAAGACTATATCATCTATGTAGCACATTTAGCACTACCTAACAGTTTCAGCTTTTGCACAGATGCAAATGGGCTCTCTCAAATGTATTGGATAAACGGGATACACTTTGTACATTGTGTACTGAAATTATATATGTATTTTCTTATGCAATAGTTTTGTTAAAGGTTTTGCAGTAAATAAACAAAGATGTAAATTAAATCATACACACCCCCTTTCAGCCCAATTACAAATCACGATTCATAGTACTTTGTGTATGACAAAAAATACAGTCTGACCAAATTGGGTATTTCACTAAACCTTTTTCCTAATAAAGGGATAAATCACCAACCTTTTCCTTATAAAGGGATACGTCGCCAAACCTTTTCATATACTCAGTGGGTGACTACCAATCACAATTAAAGAAATCACAATGTGGAATCCACATTAGAATGATACATGCACAGGTCTGCTAATTTATAATGGAGGTGAAATAGTTTAGTCTTTCTCAAACTTTTCAACAGAGAGGAACCCTTGAAAAAACATTTTGGTCTCAGGAAAAACCTGCTAATATACTATATCTACCACTCTTGATACATTCGTTTTGATGGTCACTTGGAAAAATGTTCCTTACATTTGTGTTCATTTAGAAGAATTCCTACCTAACAGATAGCTAAAAGAATTATTAGTGTCAGTGGGAGCTTATCTGTGAGGAAGAAAGTTCTCATCGCTCAAGGAACCCATAGTGACGTCTGGATGGACCCTAGGGTTCCACAGAACCCTGGTTCAGAAACCCTGGTTTAGTGGTTGATAAGAGTTTAAGTGTTGTATGTACAGTTGTGCTCATAAGTTTACATACCCTGGCAGAATTTATGATTTCTTTGCCATTTTTTTAGAGAATATGAGTGATAGCACAAAAACATTTCTTTCACTTATGGTTAGTGTTTGGCTGAAGCCATTTATTATCAATCAACTGTTGTTTACCCTTTTTAAATCATAATCACAACAGAAACTACCCAAATGACCCTGATCAAAAGTTTACATACGCTGGTGATTTTGGCCTGCTAACATGCACACAAGTTGACACAAAGGGGTTTGAATTGCTATTAAAGGTAACCATCCTCACCTGTAATCTGTTTGCTTGTAATTAGTGTGTGTGTGTATATAGATGGTCAGTGCATTTCTGGACTCCTGACAGACCCTTGCAACTTTCATCTAGTGCTGCACTGACATTTCTGGATTCTGAGTCAAGGGGGAAAGCAAAAGAATTGTCAAAGGATCTGTGGGAAAAGGTAGTTGAACTGTATAAAACAGGAAAGGAATTGAGAATGCCAATCAGCAGTGTTCAATCTCTAATCAAGAAGTGGAAAATGAGGGGTTCTGTTGAAACCAAAGCACGATCAGGTAGATCAACTAAAATTTCAGCCACAACTGCCAGGAAAATTGTTCGGGATGCAAAGAAAAACCCACAAATAACTTCAGGTGAAATACAGGACTCTCTGAAAACACGTAGTTTGGCTGTTTCAAGATGCACAATAAGGAGGCACTTGAAGAAAGATGGGCTGCATGGTCGAGTCACCAGAAGAAAGCCATTACTATGCAAATGCCATAAAGTATCCCACTTACAATACCCCAAACAGCACAGAGACCAGCCTCAAACCTTCTGGCACAAAGTCGTTTGGAGTGATAAGACCAAAATTGAGTCAACAAGGCCTATGATGAAAGGTACGGAGGTGGATCACTGATATTTTGTGTGAGCTACAAAGGCACAGAAAATTTGGTTAAAATTGTTGGCAAGATGTATGCGGTATGTTATCAAAAAATACTGGAGGAACATTTGCATTCATCAGCCAGGAAGCTGCGCATGGGACGTACTTGGACATTCCAACATGACAATGATCCAAAACACAAGGCCAAGTCGACCTGTCATTGGCTACAGCAGAATAAAGTGAAGATTCTGGAGTGGCCATCTCGGTCAACTGACCTCAATATCATTGAGTCACTCTGGGGAGATCTCAAACATGCAGTTCATACAAGACACCCCAAGAATTTACAGGAACTGGAGGCTTTTTTGCCAAGAAGAATGGACAGCTTTATTATTTGAGAAGATAAAGAGCCTCATCCACAAATACCAGAAAAGACTTCAAGCTGTCATTGTCACAGTATTAAGAACTGGGGTATGCAAACTTTTGGTCAGGGTCATTTGGGTAGTTTCTGTTGTGATTATAAATTTAAAAAGGGTGAACACGGTTGATTGATAATAAATGGTTTCAGCCAAACACTAACCATAAGTGAAAGAAAAGTTTTTGTGTTATCATTCATATTCTCTGTAAAATGGCCAAGAAATCATAAATTCTTCCAGGGCATGTAAACTTATGAGCACAACTGTATGTCATCTTGGATGAGAGTAAGGATGAGCTCTGGCGTGTTTGCATGCTGCAATGCCGATCCCGCCAGGAAGTCGGCACGGCGCAGCGCTAATCACAGGCAGTGAGACATTTCCCGATCTCTGCAGACGCACATCGGGAAAATGTCTCACTGCTTGTGATTAGCGCTGCGCCGTGCCGACTTCCTGGCGGGATCGGCACATGCAGCATGCAAACATGCCGGAGCTCATCCTTAGATATGAGAGCTTGTGTCAGAAGTAGAGAAGTTTGAAAAAAAAAAAGGAGATTCTATAGTTTTATGGTTGTAATGTTCTGGTATGGAGTTGAGAGTAAACTAACAGGGTCCATATTTTAAGGAGCTTCTTGTGATAACTAGTGTAAAGGTCTACAACTTTTACCTTGTCCTAGTTTCATTAAAACATGTTTTATCTCCTTACAAATTTATGTACGGGATATTTTCAAAAGTGTGTTATAGTTTCCTTACTACATTGAATGTAAAACTAATAAATTTGGCAATAGATCACTGAATGTTTTTAATAGTTTTGTTGTAGTTGTTAAACAGATTTTAATCCATCATTTTCTTATCGTACGTCACGGGACACAGAGCCATAGTAGTTACTATGTGGGTTATAGGCCACCTTCAGGTGATGGACACTGGCACGTCCTAAATTTAAAAAGTGCACTCCCTATATAACCCCTCCTACTGGTGGGAGTACCTCCGTTTTTTCGCCAGTGTCTAAGGTGTTGGTCACGAGTAAAGATGTGCTGTGTTGAGCTTCACTGGAGAAATTCTTGCTGGGGCTTTCCATGCAGACCGGATCTATTCAAAGTGTCTTTTTGGCCGAATTGAACCGTACCCGGGCTTCGTATCCGAAGAAACGAGGTCTTGCCTGTAACACTTCTCTTTTTAGAAAGCTGGACCCCGGGATCCCGTACTTTTTGGTAGTAAGACCATAAAGTTTACTGGTGGAGGTGCTATTACAGGTCCAGGATTGTATGTTTCCTCCAGGATCACCGGCTCCTGAAGGTTTAACAGAACCCACCGTGAAGGGTGAAGATTGTGTCTGTTGGTTTACGACAGAAAACTCTGTGGCGGGAAAGGCAAGTGGCGTTTTCTAAGAAATTTTTGAAATTTTCTTATGAATGTCTCCTTTAAATCAGTAAGTGTTGTCATGCCTATGTGTCACCACTGGGGGCTGTGTTGAGCACTTGCGTCTCCTGCTTCTCAAAGAGCTCACGTTTGTCTCAGAAAGCAGCAAGTTTCTCTCCTCCACAGCAGCAAGACCTCCGGTAAGTCTAGGGGGTTCCCTCTCCCCACCAGACGCCCCCTGAGCCATTTTTTCTTCCCCCTCTTCTCGGGGAAAGAGAGCCGGATTTTGAAAAACAAAAACAAAAAACTGCACGATCGTTATGCCGCTCGGCGGCTTCCAGACCCCCCCTCCGCCATTCCTCCTTCCTCCCGATGATCCCATAGGATCGGAGCCCGCGCTCACGCGGGAAAAAAAGCTATTTAAAAAAAGAAAAAAAGTGGAAGGTCCGTAGTTGGGGGGGGGGGGGGGGCTTAGTGCGGGAAGGTCTATTTTAAAAGCACTATTGTGCTATTACATGCTACAGGAGGGACACAAGAGCAATGAGGTTGGTGGCACAGGTATTCCTTGACACATTTACTGCTGCATCAAGCTGAACATTAATAGCAGTAACAGAGCTGAACTATTACTCAAGCAGTGGATGCATTCCTTCTGATAATACCTCTGCTTTGTGCACCGGTTATGGTCAAAAGGGGGGTGAAAAACACCTCAATAAGGGGCTCTAGAAAGACTTTTACAGTCACACGGAGGCCTAGATCCATCCCAGTAAAGATGGCATCCTCCCCTGAGAGTAATATGGCTGGTCACGGTGAGCTGTCAGGAGGGGCAAGTGTTGCAGCTGCTCTTTACACTGCAGCCCCTGTATATTTTACTAAGGGGGTTTTTCCTTTAACTGTTTTAAGCTTGAAGTAAAGATTGATGCTTTAATCGCATCCCAGAGTGGGACTAAGTATAGCAGCTCCCCATCTATTGCTCAGGACCCTCATTCTGAGGAACATGGGGCGAGAAAAGACGAATTTCTCTCAAGGACCAGGAAAAGGCTGATGTCTCCTCTTCCGAAGAACCTGATGTGGAGTATCAGGTTCGCAGGAAAGGTTGTTGGTACAGTCGCTCGCTGAATTGGTCTGCTCCACATTTTTACTGCCAGTAACGCAGTCAGTAGATGGGCCCACTTCTGGTTTGGGTTCACTAAAGCCTCCCCAATCTGTTCATGCTTTTCCTATCCATTCATGGCTAAGAAAGCTTATGTATTCTGAGTGAGAGCACCCAGATAAACAGTTTTTTTTCCTCTGAAAAAGTTCTCAATACTTTATTCTATAGAGGAAGGGTTTTATGGGGAGGTCCAGCAATTTACGCTGCTATATCCTCTGTAAATAAAAACCTGACTTGTCCAGTAGACAATGCTCATATGCTAAAGGGTCCAACAGATAAGAGGTTGGAGTTCCTTTTTAAAAGAACTATATTCCGCTTGCAGGTTCAGTCATCCATCCTGCGCTGGCAGTGTTCAGAGTATCTCAGGCCTTAAAGGACCAGTTTATAGAGGTACTCAAAGTTATTCCTGATCAGCAGGACCAAGATTTGGCCAGCATATCAGAAGTGTTTTTCATAGCGTCAACTGTAAGATTTTATTCTCCAGGCCTTATGGCTCATGCTAGGGCTGGTACATGTGCGTAGAATGCTATGGTTGAAAAATTGGTCAGCCAAAGCGCCATGCAAAAGCTCTTGGCCAGTTTCCCTTTTTATGGTGAACGGTTATTTGGAGACGATCCAATGGATTTCTAATGGGAAAACTTCCCTTTTTTCCGGTTAAGAAGTTTTTATCTTTTTAAATATGCTTCTTCTCCAGTACCAGGGGCATCAGCCTCCAGGCAGTCACGACGGCCTCCACCGTCAAGTTTCAAGAGGTAAACCTCAGCGTCAGTCCCAGGGTCAAAGAGGACCTGGGGGAGGTAACCCACAAAACAAAATACTAAAGCCTTATGAAGGGGCGCCCCCGCTTTCACGAGTGGGGGAAAGGCTTCTACAGTTTTCAAGGGTCTGACAGGAACAATGTCAGGACAGATGGTGGCTTCCTCAATTTCTCTAGATTACAAACTAGAGTTCTGAGGGTTCCCGTCTCCTCGTTTTCTCAGAAACATTCCCATAGATCCAGTGAAAAGGAGTCTCTTTCTAGCTTGGATCATCTCTTGTCTCAAAGAGTGATATCGGTGGTCCTCCTGATAGAGCAAGGATTAGGGTTTTATTCAAACCTTTTTACGGTTCCAAAACCGTACGGGGATGTCAGACCCATTTTAAATCTCAAAGATCTAAACCGGTTTTGAATATCCGTTCTTCTGGCATGGAGTCAATCTGGTCAGTATCCTCCATCCTACAAGGGGGAGAACTTCTGGCGTCAATCGATATCAAGGATGCTTTTCCATGTGCCGATTTTTCCCCACTTACAAGAAATTTCTACGCTTCTAGGTAGAAAATCTTCATTTCCAGTTTGTAGCTCTGCCTTCAGTCTAGCTACTGCACCTCAAGTGTTTACAAAGGTCATGGCTCCTCGTTTAGCCAGGTTAAGGGCTCAAGGTATAACGATACTAGCCTACTTAGACGATCTACTCTTGATAGATCAATCGGTAGCCCACTTAAATCCAAAGTTTGGTCACCACAGTCAGCTACCTGAAATAACTAGGTTGGATTCTCAACCTAGATAAATCCTCCTTAGAACCATCAAGGAGATAGCAGTACTTGGGGCTGATCATAGATACAGCTCAGAAGAGGGTGTTTTGCCCCAGGAAAGGATCAGTTCCATAAGGGAAATGATTCAGTTGATCAAGACAAAGAAGAATCCTTCTAATTGACTTTGCATGAAATTGTTGGGAAAGATGGTGGCTTCTTCGAGGCCGTTCCTTATGCACAGTTTCATTCAAGACTGCTGCAAAATAGTATCCTGTCAACTTGAATCAAGAAGGTCCAAGCTCTGGACTTCCCAATGCATTTATCCCCCAAAGTGCATCAGAGCCTCAATTAATGGTTGATATCCAAGAATCTTCAGAAAGGAAATCCTTTCTACCAGTTTCCTGGAAGGTGGTAACAGACGCCAGCCTTCTGGGCTGGGGAAGCATTCCTGGAAGAAGCGTCTGTCCAAGGGAAATGGTCTAAATCAGAGAGGACTTTGCTCATCAATATTCTAGAGATCCGGGCAGTACGCCTGACCCTAGAGGCCTGGACGCTCAGATTACGGTATTGTCCTGTCAGGTTCCAATCCGACAATGCCACAGCAGTGGCCTATATCAATCACCAAGGGGGCACGAGAAGTCGTGCAGCCCAGAGAGAGGTGAATCATATTCTATCTTGGGCAGAAAACAACATTCCTTGCCTATCAGCAATTTTCATTCCAGGAATAGAGTATTGGCAGGCAGACTACTTGAGTCGCCAACAGTTGTTTCCGGGAGAATGGTCCCTTCACCCTGACATCTTTCTGTCAATATGTCAGAAAGGGGGAGTGTTCCGGACGTGGATCTGTTTACGTCCAGGTTCAACAACAAGATTGACAACTTTGTGTCAAGGACAAGAGAATGGCATACGGAACAAATGCCTTGGTTTTTCTGTGGGATCAATTTTTTCATTGATCTATGCATTCCCTCTTGTTCTGCTACTTCCGCGTCTTCTCGCAGGATCAAGCAAGAAGGGAAGGAGTTGATTCTTGTGGCCCAGGAGATCTTGGTTTGCCGAGATCATAAAGATGGCAGTAGGGGACCCTTGGACCCTACCGCTATGGCCAGACCTTCTCTCGCAAGGTCCGGTATTCCATCCTACCTTACAAATGCTAAATTTAGCAGTTTGACTATTGAGACCCACATTCTGAAAGATCATGGGCTGTTAGCTTCAGTAGTTTCTACTTTTGATTAATACCAGGAAGTCGGCCTCTAGAGTCATATTCTATAGAATCTGGAAGGTGTGAATCTCCTGGTGTGAATCCAGGGGTTGGCACCCTAGGTAATATGTCATAAGTAGGATCCTTGTATTTCTATCAAAGGCCAGATGTTTTTTTTTTCTACGACCACTTGCTTCACACTCTCTGGTTCGAAACTTTATTCAGGTGATAACGTGGATTAATCCTCCAGTTAGGACTCCCCGCGGCGTAGGGGGTTCCCCTCAAGGTCCATACCAGACCCAAGGGCCTGGTATGCTCTTGGAGGGGGAACCCATGCCGGATTTTTATTTAAAATTTGGCGCGGAGTTCCCCCTAAAGATTCATACCAAACAATGCCGGGCATTGGCGGGGATCCAAGTCGGATCCCCGTTCATTGAAAGTCGGACACATGCCAGCTTCATGTCGCAGGGCAAAGTCGGATCCAAAGTAGGACGGCTGTCGTGTCGCACCAGTGTGAACCCAGCCTCAAAATTGAAATCAGGTGCATCCTGTTTCCACTGATCATCCTTGAGATGTTTCTACAACTTGATTGGAGTCCACCTGTGGTAAATTCAGTTGATTAGACATGATTTGTTTAAGCTCACACCTGTCTATGTAAGGTCTCACAGTTAACAGCGCATGTCAGAGCACAAACCAAGCCATGAAGTTAAAGGAATTGTCTGTAGACCTCCGAGACAGAATTGTATCGAGGCACATGTCTGGGGAAGGGTACAGAAAAAATTTTGCAGCATTGAAGGGCCCAATGAGCACAGTGGCCTCCATCATCCGTAAATGGAAGACTTTTGGAACCACCAGGATTCTTCCTAGAGCGGGCCTCCCTACCAAATTGAGCGATCGGGGGAGAAGGGCCTTAGGGAGTTGACCAAGAACCCAATGATCACTCTGACAGAACTCCAACGTTTCTCTGTGGAGTGAGGAGAACCTCTCTCATTTTCAGGGAGATCATCCAGTGGGGTGTTGAAATCTGAACTACACTCCGGACACCTGCATCCCCGTGTCCCCATCCTGCAATCAGTGGGACCCACTTAGGAGATCAGATCTGTGGGAGCCGATGGGAGACGAGCTGTCACTAGTAAGTGACAGCACATGCAGACCCCACCAGGAAGTCGGCACTGCGGAGCCCTAATCCCAAGCATTGAGTAATCGGGAAATGTCTCGCTGCCTGTGATTAGCGCTGTGCAGTGCCGACTTTCTGGCAGGCTCTGCACGTGCAGTTTGTGAATATGCCTGAGCTCATCCTTAATCACTAGCAAGCACAGAAGCTGGACTGTCATGTATGTTTGAAGTATGCAACTGAATTATGAACATGATGTGTGGCGTATACGCATAAGTAATATGGTCACTGTAAATGTAACATTTAAAGTAGATCAAAAGCTAAAATAGGGAAGAGTTATAACCCTTGTCAGGTTTTTTTTTTTTTTTTTTTTTGCGGTCTGTCTCACTGAGATGCTCCTCGTTGCCTATCGTGATGATATAATGGGAAGAGAAAGAAAATTTCTCCAAAGCGAGGGAAAATTGGCTTTTAGATTGTTGCAACTAACACAGGTCCCCATTGGAAATTTTACCCTCACCCTTTGTAAAATTTTGGATTTTTCCCTCACTTTGTCTAAAGCTGGGTATACACATTTTAGAAAAACTTTCCATCCTGCTCCTTCACTGCAGTCAAAAATGAATGTCAGTTTTACCTCGCTAATGAATAGAAAAATGAATGAACATTCTCACAACAGAAAATATCGAACAAAATTCTACTAGTATATCCAACTAGTATATATATCCAGTATACCCAACTTAAAGCAGTAGTAACATCTATGTATTAAAGGAAAAAAAATGGGTACCCAGGCAGATTTGAGTCATAATGTACTAGTATGCACTGCATACTGCTACATTATGACAGACTTACCTTCAAACTGAGCCCTCCAGTGCTGCGCTGACTTGGCTTTCCCTGGTCCCCTGCAGCTTCCATCTTCACCCGGTCTTCCTACCAGATTTCCTATCCTCGCCCACTTGATTGGCCAGGCCAAGGTGACAGCACTCCTACGCGTGCACATGGGAGCCCTATCGCCGCCTAAATGTGGTCTGAGCTGTGCATGTGCAGCTCAGATCACATTACCGGCTGACCGTCAGGGGGTCATTTATGACAGAAGAGACCTCTATGGTCTCTTCTGTCATAAAAACCCTGTCTGTGAGCAGTTTTTTGAGATTTTCACTTTACTACCACTTTACACTATATGTAAACCCTTACCTTATAAAACAACCCATTCAGTTTAAAATAGAAATGAAAGGTAAAACATTTGTGGATACATATGAAAAAACAGAAATACCCCCCCCCCCTTTTTTTATGTGTTCACATAATATCTGCTCTGAGCTGCAGAAGGAGCTCAGAGCTGAGGGGGTAGATCTGATCTTCCCAGTGAATGGCTGTGCAGGTGTGGCGTGTGTTAGGACAAGTCTGATCATTGGAGCAGAGCAGGGAGAGTTCTCAGCACAGTTAGAGAACTGACTACGCTGTGCTCTCATGTGGTGAAAAAAGGAAAGGAAAGGAGTTGGTGTTGGAGCAGTTGCTGCAGACAGGAAGGAGGTGTGCTACCGTTTAAGAATCCAGGCAACATCCTTGAGACGGTACTCCATGTGGGAGAGGTTCCAGTTGTTGGTTGCAAGTTGTCTCCAGACCCCAACTATATTAATGAAGTTCCCCTTTAAGCTATAAGGATCGCATAAAACACAAGAAAAGGAAGCACTCTGGAAGTGAACATCTCTCGCCCTGAGGCACCCACTTTGTTGCTGGGTACCCCTGTAGGGGTGATTATATCTGGTGAGTGGGGCAGCAGAGGGGGGCGAGCACTTCAAGTCACCTTATGAAAATATCGCACAGAAGTCACCATGGTGTAACCTTTTTGGGTGGAAAAAAACGGCATTCTCAGCTGAACTCTGTTTTCCCTACTTGGTTAACATTTGTTCTGGATGGATTATACATATGAACTTCTTATAAACTAACCATACTATCTGATATATACAAAAGATATAATTACCTGCATATACTTTTTATGGTCTGTAACTTAACATTGGGAGAGGTCTTAATATTATTTGTTTATCACATTGAAGGGCAACTCACGTATCGCACAAAAGGACATATTACATTTTACGTTTTTTAAACGTCTCTCTGTCCCAATACTTTTGAATATTGGGGTCAAACACAATTATTTGTAAGATTTCCTGCATACAAACACGGAAGGGGACATGTAGATACTACACTGACTATATTTGCATAACACTTATATCTTTTTTCATTACTGTCCCAATACTTTTGAATATTCTTTGGCGCCATTTTGTCCCAATACTTTTGAATTTCTTGGGGTAAAAAGTTATTTTTTACACTTATTTCTTACACTGATTTTTGGTTTGCATTGTCCTATTTTAACTTTTTAAACTTAGGAATTTTTATCTTATCACTCGGGTTTAATTTCACTCTGGATGACACTTATACCCCACAGGGGGAACACATCTTATTTTAGCAACTGTTAGTATTGGTGATTTTGCTAATTTGCGTATCCCCAATTATATGTTTCATTTTTTGGTCTAAATTATAGTATGGTTTGACACCGGTGGAGATTTTATGTATCGTAGTCATCTTGACTCAGTGTGAACCTTGTGATATATTATTTCACTTGGCACCCATTAATTGGCATAGAGGGCAGCGCCATTTATGTTCTCATTTTACTTATCTATTGAAAAATTAGACCCTTAGGGGTACTAATTAGAGATAGGCAGCAGCTCTTACTCTGTCCTAAGCGCAGATTTATTCTTTTATAACATTTTGGGACCATTGTCATTTATACAGCTATCAGTGCTATAAAAATTGATTACTGTATAAATGACACTGGCAGGGAAGGGGTTAAACACTAGGGGGCGATCAAGGGGTTAAGTGTGTCCTAGGGAGTGATTCTAACTGGGGGGGATGGGCTAACACTGACATGACATCGATCACTGCTTCCGATGACAGGGAGCAGTATATCCCTGTCATGTCACTAGACAGAACAGAGAAATGCCTTGTTTACGTAGGCATCACCCCGTTCTGCCACTCTGTGATGCGATCACGGGACACCGGCAGACATTGAGTCCGCAGGACCCACGGGCACGGTCACGCTGTACCCGGCTGGCGCACCCACTAGCCCCGCAAATTAACGTGGACGTACAGGTACGCCCATTTGCCCCCTGCTGCCATCGTGCCAACGTATATCGGCGTGCAGCAAGTGGTTAATGAATATACTTGATTAACTGTCCTGCATGGGTTCCTTATTTGAAGACCGCAGTAGAGCTAAAAATACTAACAAGCTGAGCAAGATATGAATTGTTTATTATGTGCAAATTGAAGTCCTAAAGTGTAAGTGTAGACAAATGGCAAAAAACACAATAGATGCTGTATATACCATAAATATGTGAGCAGACTTGCCTGCCAAAGCATTTTTTTTCCTCTTTAGGCAATTTTATCAGTCTGATGGCGCTGGCAGAGCCATATCCTAACCATTTTCTATTCTTCACTGAAGTGAAAGCAATGGAGGTTAGGATTTTGAAGAAACAGCAGCTCTCCACCCTTCAGTGCCATTTAGACCCTTCTGTATTCTCACCCATATTTTTTTTTTTTTTTACTAGTGTCCCTGTCCATAGATTTCTGACTTTGTAGGTCCTGTGACATCACAGGGGCTGGAAAATCATGCAGCTGAAAGGAGGGATGCTTTAATTTACTAGTGCTATAGGTTGCCCCACAGTGTGAGGAGGGTCAGAAGTAACAGAGAAAGGTGGTGGAGTGTGTAGATCAGAGTCCTAATCTGGCCACCTGAGGCAGCCCTAATGTCAAGGAGTTACAGGGAAGCATTGGTAAGTGGTCACCCAGCACAGCACGGTAGTATCCTGGTGAAGGGGGGGGGGGAGCAGTTTATGCTGCAATATACTTTAAAATCAATGACAGCTTGAAGTCTTTTGTGGTATTTGTGGATGAGGCTCTTTATCTTCTCGGATGGTAAAGCTGCCCATTCCTCTTTGCAAAAAGCCTCCAGTTCCTGTAAATTCTTGGGCTGTCTTGCATGAACTGCACGTTTGAGATCTCCCCCCAGAGTGGCTCAATGATATTGATGTCAGGAGACTGAGATGGCCACTCCAGATCCTTCACTTTATTCTGCTGTAGCCAATGACAGATCGACTTGGCCTTGTGTTTTGGATCATTGTCATGTTGGAATGCCCAAGTACGTCCCATGTGCAGCTTCCTGGCTGATGAATGCAAATGTTTCTCCAGTATTTCTTGATAACATACTGCATTCATCTTGCCATCAATGTTGACCAAATTTCCTATGCCTTTGTAGCTCACACATCTCCAAAACATCAGCGATCCACCTCTGTGTTTCACAATAGGAATGGTTTACCTTTCATCCTAGGCCTTCTTGACTCCTCTCCAAATGTAGCGTTTATGGTTGTGGCCTCATCACTCAAAATTACTTTGTGCCAGAAGGTTTGAGGCTGGTCTCTGTGCTGTTTGGCATATTGTAAGTGGGATACTTTGTGGCGTTTGCATAGTAATGGCTTTCTTCTGACAACTCAACCATGCAGCCCATCTTTCTTCAAGTGCCTCCTTATTGTGCATCTTGAAACAGCCACACCACATGTTTTCAGAGAGTCCTGTAATGAGTTTGGAAATTCTAG
Source organism: Lithobates clamitans (assembly GCA_037952925.1). NCBI lineage: Eukaryota > Metazoa > Chordata > Amphibia > Anura > Ranidae > Lithobates > Lithobates clamitans. The sequence goes on along the minus strand of JBBGZY010001071.1, from coordinate 2,359,263 downwards.
AGAAATGCTTAAATAATGCATTACAATTTAACTAAACCCATTAGATTTTAGTCAGCGAAAATACGACTAAAACTAAAACAATTCAGATGACTAAAAGTAAAATGGCATTTTAATCAAAAGACTATGACTAAAACTAAATCGAAATTTTACATCAAAATTAACACTGATGAGATAAGAGCTGCTCATCAATTACAATTGTATTTGTGGCTGGAGTTGGTCTTTAAAGCTGATTTTCAGGCTGTTTTAAAAAACGTTAGATTTTAGTCAGCGAAAATAAAACTAAAACAATTCAGATGACTAAAAGTAAAATGGCATTTTAGTCAAAAGACCATGACTAAAACTAAATCGAAATTTGACATCAAAATTAACACTGATGAGATAAGAGCTGCTCATCAATTACAATTGTATTTGTGGCTGGAGTTGGTCTTTAAAGCTGATTTTCAGGCTGTTTTAAAAAACGTGAATCCTGGCACATTCATCAAAATATTGTATTTTTATATATGGAAGGAATAGGTACCCAAATGCATGTTTACATTTGCTTCCAGTGAGCTCCTGCGGAGCAGGAAGGGCTGCTAGTGGGAGGGACAGCAGTAACTTTCTACTGTGTCTAACCCTGTATTTAATCTAACCCTGAAAGCTTAAAAGCCAGAGGAGGGAGCCGAGTGATGATGTTCTGTGGTGATGCTCCTTAGATGTCCAGTACCCAGAAAAATAAATGAATATGCTTATATTAAAAAGAAAAAAAAATGTCCATCCAGTTTCCATTGTACAATACATGTGTACATTTTTGGCACAGTACACAAGAAGGTTATGCCTCTTTTAGCCTTCTGTAAGAATATATTTGCAATACAAATTGGTAGGGTAGCAGATATGTATTCTTACTTGATTCAATTAAAATAAAATTTGTGTATACCTTTTTTCCATTGCATTGAAGACTGTATTTTGTTGATTACTAGAAACACATGTCTGAGCAAAGTAATTTTAGTTTTACAAACAAAAAAAAAAATGGAATGCCCCATTGTGTAGAATCAGTTTTTTTAAATGTTTTTTAGGCATTGTGTCACATACAATTGAATCACATTGTGTAACCTATTGTGTAACCTAGCAGAATAGCCTTTAATATGTCTAAATTGTAAAGTCATAAATATTTTAAACTTTAGTCTGCAATAAATGTGATTTCCTTGGAAGCTTGGCATGTTAAACTAGTATCTGATGCACAAGCAATTGTTCCACTATTAAAATTAAAGGAAGCGTTAAACTTGGAGCATTAAAGTCGGTCGTTTCAGCATGCGATACTGCCATTTCCATCTCCAGAACTGAATGTCCTAATAGGAAATAGACAATAAAGTAATGTTATATTTAAGGTAATTAAGCAGATCCCAAGCAGTTAAAACAGTCAGCTCCATAGAGAAATAATTACAAGTGCGCTACAGTAAGTGGTTGGCAGCACGTGTTGCCATAGGAACGGAAGTCTGAATTCCTCCAGCTTGCTTTATGCTCACAAATAAAATGTACTGCTGGTGAATGGGGGTGGGGGGCATTCAGAGTTAAATTGGAAATGTATTATTCATTTAATATAGCATGTTTTCACTTGTTATGTCTATGGATATACAGTGTTTATGCCTTAAAAAATCAGGGATGTCAGAGACCATGGTTTGGAGGCATTGAATGAATCAGCCTTTTGTGTACTATGGCTGAAAACAGGGCTGTTTCTGTATACCTGTGTATTGGTGCAACATCTGCAAGACTAAAAATACTCCTAATTTTTTTTTTTTTTTTTAAGTTAATGGTAGTCTGTTTTGGAATCTGCATAGAATGTTGCAATGGTTGGTCTATATTTAAGGAAAACACAATTTTCAGTAAAAAGAACAAAAAACTTTTACCTGCACAGCTCATGTTAAAATGTAACATAAACCTTTGGTCATTTTAAAATGTTAACCAATGGAAACTGAGCTCTGGAAGCCCTGTAGCCTGGGATGCTCTTGTTATGCAAATCTCTACCAGCTTTTGTGATGTGATGGTTGATCCAGCCTCCTCTCCCAACCCCCATGAGGCTGCCTTTCGAAGTTTTGGGCTACATTCCAGTTCTTATTTTTTTTTACTTGCAGGTCTGAAAAGGAACCATGTTACACAGTTGGTTTCCTTGCAAACAGAGATTTGTTTTAGTCTTCCAATTTTACAAATTAAATCTTTATCAGATTAATGATTCCTGCTGTTAGGCTCATATTTATATTGATTATATTATTTAGGAGGTCACAGATTTATTTTTTTGCTTTTAATATGTATTTCCGTGCTATTTTTCCATATCCAGGGATTAGTTTACTGTAATATAACCTCATAGAAACTGTACATACATTGTGCTTGGAGCTTTAGCAGTACAGCTTCTATTGTGTTGCTTAAGTGCCTAAAGCTGTGATTTTGTTTAATTGCAGCTGTTGAGAAAGCGTCACATTGGAAACGATATTGTGACAATAGTGTTTCAAGAGCCTGGAGCCCAGCCGTTCAGTCCCAAGAACATCCGCTCTCATTTCCAGCATGTTTTTGTGGTCGTAAGAGCGCACAACCCATGCACGGACTCTGTCTGTTACAGGTACGGTTCCCCAGTGAATGGCCACTTTGCATGCCACTTGAATTTTTATATTGACTTCAGTAATATGATCTGTGAAGCACATGATGGTGGTTTCACTTGGTTGAGCTCAGCTATTAACCATGTGCTGTCATGGAGAATGTCATTCATAGGCATTAAGTAAAGGGCGTGACAACCCAGTCTTTTTGTTCTTATTTTCTTGTTTTCTTTTCACTTTCTGCTTTTAGGTTTGTCTTCATTTATCTGCATTGTTCAGTGAACTGTGGTGTGAACTATACATAAGTAACCAATAGCAGTTCAGCTTTCAATCTTCTAAGTATCTAAAATCCGGTTCTTTGCTTAGTTTATTCACATAGCTCTTCGCACTGCTCTTATATATAGATCCCTTTTGTAGCTTAATTTATTTTAAGATTTTATGCTCATTAACAAATTATTAATAATTGTCGGACTTAAAATATTGCTCCTAAAATTTACACAAAATTTACACGCTGCCCATAAATCTGGTGGCAGTTTTTATCTGTGTGTGATTTTGGAGTTCTGGTAAGCACTTGTAATCCCTGGGGCTATTTTCGCAGTGCATTAATAAACTTTAAGGATTTTGGTTAAGAGACTTTCTCTTTGTATTTTATGTGATTGTATGTTTATGCATACATAATTTTGAAAACCTAATTCAGCAGTTGAATTTTACATGCACATTCAGTTTAACTTACCTCAAATATTAGTGATTAGCTTTGCTCATGTGCTGATTTAGGTAAAAAAAAAGTAGAAGAGCACTTGTTTTTTATTCATCTGTTAAATGGACTTAATATCTGTTTTTCTTTTGTAGCGTTGCTGTTACACGGTCAAGAGATGTGCCTGGCTTTGGCCCACCAATCCCAAAAAGCTTTACTTTTCCTAAATCCACAGTTTTCAGGGACTTTCTTTTAGCTAAAGTTATTAATGCAGAGAATGCAGCTCACAAGTCTGAAAAGTTCCTAGCAATGGCAACGAGAACCCATCAAGAGTACCTGAAAGACCTTGCAGAAAAAAATGTCACCAACACCTCTATTGATTCATCTGGAAAGTTCCCATTTATCTCACTGGCCTCAAAGAAAAAGGAAAAGGCTAAGCCATACTCGTGGGCTGAGCTGTACAGCACAGGAGCAATTGTATGGAGTGTGCAAGTTGAAGACTTCAGTAATGCTCTGGAAATTGATTGTCTTTTATGTGTTTCAAATGAAATACTGGCCCTGATTGATCAAGAGACAAAAAGTGTTCTCTTCAACTGTTCAAGCCGTGATATTATAGGATGGACGTCCAACAACACAACTATTAAGATGTTCTATGAGCGAGGGGATAGTGTGTTCGTAAGAAGTTATAGCCACAATACAGATGATATAAAGGAGATTGTCAAGAGGCTGGAAGTAAGACATAGATGAGTCATGGTTGAAAAGTCACCTAAGTTCTAAAAACATTTAACTCTGTCTTGAAGTATAATATATCACACACAGGTGACACCATTTATCTTTCATGGAGTGTGGGTATCGGAATGTAAACTCCAGTATTAATCATGGGCAGATCTTGGCCAGGTAGCAGACTTAGGCATTGCATACTGGGACTTTTACTACCACTGGGGTGTGCAGACTCTTAATTACTGTTGCATTGCATTTAATATTGCTCCAGATATCGGGGGTATTGATGGATTCTAAGCTTTTCGTTTCTGTACTAATCACTGAGAGGTTCTTACCAATTTAGACAGGATGTTACACAGCATATTAGTTTGGACCTACTAAAATCTAATGATCTTAAAGTGGTTGTAAACTCTCCCCGACAACTTTGTCCCATGTAAATCGGCATAAAAAACCCTAATGAACACTGCTTGTAGCTATCTCCTTACTTGCTTAGTATTGTTGTAATCCTTTTTGTTCTTTAGAATGACTTCACTGAGCATGCCCAGATTTCCCCTGATTTACGACACACTCTGTGTACTTGTCTGTCTATTATCAGATCTTCCTACGGCACAACTCTGAAATCCCACAAGACTGCATAATCACTCAGAGCTTCATACTACACCCCATGTGACATCACATGCAGTGTAAACTTGGGCATCGGACAGGATTACTGCAGCCTTATCAGCTGAAGCTAAAGTAAATACTATGAAATAAAACAAGTCAGCTATGAGCAGTTAAACAGGGTTGCCACAGAAATGTTGGATTGAGAAGGAGGCTTGGTTAACAGTACAGGAAGTGCTCAATGTAAGGGCGGAAATACACTCTACTGTAGACTCAGAAAACAATAGTTAAGATGGCGCTGCCTAACCCCTGGAAACAAGTTTTTTAAAGTTTCTTTAAACAGTAATATGCGATTTGGGCTGGATTACAGTGGCTATAGTTTGATAATTACTTATTATAATGGACTAAATGAAAAGTAGCATCAGAGTGGGAGAGTTTACTTTCTCTTTAAGTGTTTTGATTATGAATGTGCTTCATTTAATTAAAATAGCTTTACCATGAGAGTGGTATAACAGAGATTGTACACTACAAGAGGTTCAGAGTATATTTTATGTAGTGGGATTGCCCGAATGGCCTTGCCTTTCCAAGTCACTTCTACTGTGTTTATACATGTTTGAATATCTGATTTTCCCTACATTACTAACAGCATTTTAAATTTCAGATCATCACTAAAGGTTGTGAGACAGTGGAAATGACACTGAGAAGAAATGGACTCGGACAGCTTGGCTTCCATGTTAATTATGAAGGAATAGTTGCCGAGGTAGAGCCTTATGGTTATGCATGGCAGGCAGGTTTAAGGCAAGGAAGCCGTCTGGTTGAAATCTGCAAAGTTGCTGTGGCCACCCTGAGCCATGAACAAATGATTGACCTCCTTAGAACATCAGTGACAGTTAAAGTTGTCATCATCCCTCCACATGATGATGGAATCCCACGCAGGTATTCATTTAGGGGTTTTGTTTATTTACATATATGTAAGATCTCAAACCCAGAAATTGTGCTAGGATAGTCCACAGAAGATCTAAAAAGAACAGCCAATAGGCATCTATCCATATATCAGTGGATGGACTTGCTCTAAAAAGACCACAAAACTCCCCATAGATCTTTGATATCTCCCTCTTCACACTGATATTAAATTCAGATCTACCGAAATAAGATGCAGGTATCATGTATGGAAGCATATTTTGTGCATGTTATTTTATCTCTATTAAATAGACATAGGGACAGGGACTTTGCACCTAGATTTTTCTACATTAGAAAACAGAAGTATGTACTCACTTTTATGCAGAGGTTAAGACAAGGACAACCCTATGAAATTTTCCTAATGTTTTCATATTGCTTGTTGTGTATTTTTATATGTATATTGATATACAAAATTAGGGTACCTATCGGATTTAGATTCAACAATCCATTTACTACAGTACAGATATATATGTTTTTGACTGTGAATAGTCAAGTTGAGTGAATGTTCTCACTTATTCTTTCTGGCAGGTAGAAATCTGTAAGTAGCGCACCTTCCATTGTAGCTTCAACTGAGCAAACAGATCAAACTAAACTAGGCAGGTCTGTAAATGATATGCTGTGGTGGCAGACAATAAAAAGTTTTTTATTCCTGTACCTAAATCAACAAAACATGGCATAAAATAATGGAGCACACAAGGGATGCTGGCATCTTAACAGTATTGTAATATATCATGTCCATCAAAAGAGCAAGACCTGAAAGAGGAGCAAACTGAATACAGGCAGTCTCCGAGTTACGAACACCCGAGTTACGAATGACTCCTACTTACGAATGGCCTCAAATGCCGGCCACTTGTGCTCCACGCTGGTCCTGGATACCTCCGGACACATCCCATACTGCAGTACTACATGTACTGCATGGCCAGAAGAACCCCAGATAACATAACATGCGCCTGGAACAACCAACATCCATGCATAGGCGGACGTTACACTTACAAATGCAGTGTTCCGACCGTAAGTTACACTTACAAATGCAGTGTTGTGACTTACGAACAACTTCGACTTACGAACAAACCTACAGTCCCTATTGTGTTCGTAGCTCAGGGACTTCCTGTAACATGTTATGAACAAAGTAAAGAGGGAACACAAACATAAGCACCCTCTTTCTTTTATGTATGTTGTGTTCAGCTGGTGTAATACATATACATGTAATTGACTAAAAGTCTAAAGCCCACAATGGAACAATTAGCGGCCGCTCATTCGTAGCATAAATGCTAAAAATTGTTTGGCTGTATAAAACATAATAAAAAACAGCACCTAAATCATCTCAATGCAAACATAAATATTTGTTGACAAATATAGCCCTCTTATGTTAGGATTACTGCAATGGAAAGAGTCCTTCCAGCGATAAGTAAAATTAATCCACAACCCGTGTTGTGTACCGGTGCCTTCACCACAGTGAAAATCTCAGAACTCTCCATCCACCTTCAAAAAAATTCACTAGATATGAAGGACCTAAATTGACATCCTTGATGAAGCCATAAGGACCAAACTAGTTGGGTGAGACTTAGCAGGATACAACAGCACATCCTGTGTTTGCCACACATGCAGAAGGAGCTTCCAGGTTTACCGGCATCATGTTTTGTTTTAGCCCACACATACGCTCTGAAGGGGATCTGCCAAGTTAAGAATATCGGAGCTAATCGTACTGTCCTGGAAAAAGTCCAACCCTCCGTCTATTCCAGCATGGAAGGCACTTATTATCAAAGCCCTCCCCTTGTATAAAGCCACGTACACTAGCAGGGGAATACCTACCAAGTATGACAAAGTATGGGGTGGTTGGATAAACAATTCATCTACAGTGTCCGATTAAACTAATTTGGTATAACTCTCAGGGAAGTATATATTGCACTTATATGGAGGTGTGCTTTAGATCTATATATTTACTTTTGAATACTGTTTTCATTTGGTTGTCCGGTGGTTTGTAAAAGATCTGTGGAGCTAGTACATGTTTTAAATGTAAAGAATTGCATCTAATGTATTTCTGCAGCAAAACTTGCTGAGAACCTGTTCATGTCCAGCTTTCCAGTTATACTGAAACCCCAGTGCTGAGGTCGTTTGTGTACTATGTCTTGTGAGAGGCCTGATATCAGGCTATTGTGATATTGTTGTAATTGTAAATTGTAATAAAAATAATTTAAAAAAAAGAATATTGGAGCTGCCATTGCTGACTCATTTTATGGAAAATTGTGTGATCCAGCGCTGCCATCCTTATCCTTTCCTTACTACTTAGTGACTAACCTGGAAAACGTGTGCAAATATTGCATGATGTTCTAGATGAGGGACTAGATATGAACGGAATCACGGATAAAAATGACATTGGTGGCTCATACGCCTTTTAAACTGAATCAGATAGTAGCTCCCTTCATTCTTTGTTGACAGGTTTCTTTTAAGATGTTGAATGTTTGTAAGAACTATGTTTTTTTGTTTTTTTTTAGTGTTGTGTTTCATGCTTGTTGTGACTAACCTGTTTTTGTCATATTTAATTGTGGCTCATGAGCTGCAAAGGCTTGTGAAATCTTTAATCTGGTATTAAAATTACTGCAGCAGATAAGTTTGTAATGTCAAAACCCTAAATCAGTGCTCCAGCTGTTTTATAAAAAAAAAAAAAAAAACACCCGTGCTGTTTGCGCCTAAAGCTATACCAAACCAGATTAGTAGTTTATGTAGATTTTCTAAATGTTTTTTAAAGAAAAAAAATGTACTTTGCTGCCCCACCGAGCATGCTCTCATCTTCAGTGTGGGCATCTGAAGCTCACTGGTATCTCCCTCAGGGATACGGCTCTGCTGGCTACCCAGGATGCACCTCCCGATCTTGCGCATGCGTAGTGCATACAAAGCACGGCGCGCGCATTGAAGAGGAGGATGCCTAATGACTCCTGGGATTGATAACACTCATATCCCAGGAGCCAGTGGACAGACATGACAAGGTAATGCGGAAGCAGAGAATTTACAAGGAAAGTAAAAAAAGGCCCAGTAGATAATAGCAAGTGATCACGAACGTGGGGTTGGGGGGGGGGGCACTTGGAGAGGTTGATACAATGCCTGGAACTCCGCTTTAATGGGGTGGTCTTTGAATGGATATGTACTCTATTACCTATAATATATGGAAGGTAAAAAGAAATAGCCAGTTTTTTCTTTGAATCCATGCGTTTTGACAGCTTATTTATTTTTTTAAAATAGAGGTTGCTCAGAGACGTATCGCATGCCAACAGTGGAATACAAAGTAACAGAGGGGATCCCATATGAGTTGAAATTCCCTTTCAGGAACAATAACAAGTGGCAAAGAAATGCAGCTAAGGGTGAGGCTGCCGGGCTTCGACAAGTTCCTTCTCAGCTACAGAGCCCTGTATCGTCAAGGGTCTCCTCTGTTAAAGGCGATTCAAAAATACAGACACCAGAACGTTCTGCAAACATTCCACGGAGTATTTCCAGCGATGGCCGTCCTCTGGAGAACAAGAGGTAGGATCATAAAAAAAGTATCTTGCTTTTTCCCAGGCATATTCCAGACCGATTACATGGGGTGTGTGCTGCAACTTGAGTTCATACATGGATTTTAAGACATGCAGGAAAATCTCTGTGTGCGATACCAAACAATTCTTACACTTACAATGGTTCATAATCAGTAGTATGTTTTCACATCACTCAAAAATATCTGACTGTATATGGCCACCTTTCAAGTTAAAGAGGAACCGCAGTCTGCTCACATAATTTGTAATAAAAACATCTTTGCCATTCTGAACCTTCCCTCCAATCACTTTATCACATATTATTTTATATTTTTTTACTGTGATTCTGTACTTGCCAAATATGCTGCAGAAATTTCCCTCCACTAAGTCTGGCTGCATCCATTTTAACTGTGGGCAGCTGAAGCTGCTGCCTGTTCACTTCCTGGATTTACACAGACACCCAGAGGCACACCTCCAGCTCTGTAGCCCTGCAGCTCTCATTGGCCCTCTTATGACTCACCCCCACCCCTCCCTTCCTGGCAAACACTCACAAGAGCGCTGTGCATGATGTCATAAGCCTAGGCTAATGACCAGACAATAAACAGGAAGTGGGCAGAAAAAAAATGTTTTACTATCCATAGTTTAAACAACAAGGACAGAGGATTTAGTAGATGAAACGTTAAATTACCGAAGGTCCACTTTAATGCCTGATGTCAATAAAGCCAGGATATTGCCTCAAAAATGCAGAGCTGAGATCATTAAACACATCTAATGTAATACTTCTGTAACATTTTCCTATGTGCAAGGTTGAATATTTATGATATGAATATGTATTGAACAAGCTGATAAATCTGTATGTTTAAATTTTTTTCTAAATTGATGTACAGCTTATGTCTTTATTGTACAGTGCAAGACACAGGCTGATATTCATAGACTATGGGTTATAGGCTCCTACCTTCAAGGGATTGGACACTGGTAAAGCTTTTGGACACACTCGCATGCATTCCCCTATAACCCTACCCCACTTCATGAATCCTCCGTTTTTTGCTAGTGTCCTTAAGCAGTTGAGATCTCCCATTTGAAGATTTTTTTATTTGCTTAACATGTTTCCTTTGTTTGAATTTTTTAATACATTTTCTCTATAACATTAGAAACACTGCATACTGATTGGGGTAACCTCTGTATCACCTTGGAAACTGTACCCAGACTCCATGCTATGGGGACGGCCTGTAATATAGCTTCAGGCATGGGATTCTGCCAAGGCGCTCACCTTGGCACTGGGTGTAACGCATGTAATTAGCTGCAGGGTGCTATACAAGTCCATGGTAGTGGTCTATTCCTATACTTCCCAGACTCTGAAAACCCCTCCGGGGGAGGTATGCTTACGGGGACAGGTAAAGGCTCAACCCATATAGGGACTAGCATCAGCGACTTAGAAAGGTAAGACAGGTTTGTTCTGTTATCGGATAGGTACTGTAACCCACATTAACTACTATTAACATTAAACATTAACCGAATGACGGCTACAGTGCGGTCGTCCAGTTCTGGGAGGCTGTCATATGACGGCCTCCCATGTTCGCGCCCTCAGCTGGGTGCAGGCAGCGCGCTCTGTGTTCTGCCAAACACAGATTGAGGTAAAGAGCCAATTAGCGACTCTTTACCACGTGATCATCTGTGTCCAATCACAGCTGTTCACGATTTCAACAGAAGCCAGTTCCTGGCTCTCTTCACCGCTCCTTCTCACGCGGTCAGTGTGTGGAGGAAAGGAGAAAAGAGCCAATAATCAGCTTCTGCCAATCAGTGCCCACCGCTGCTGCCAATCAGTGCCCACCGCTGCTGCCAATTCATGCCACCAGTGTCTCGTCCTCAATCTCACCTATCAGTGCTGCCTACCAGTGCCCAACAGTGCCTCTTCATCAGTGAAGTCTATCAGTTCTGCATCATCAGCGCACATCAGTGAAGGAGAAAAATTACCTGTTTGTAAAATTTTATAACTAGAAAAAGGTTTCTTTGGGTTTTTTTTCAAAATTTTTGGTCTTTATTCATTTAGTTAGCAACATATAAAAAATCCAGCGGTGGTTAAATACCACCAAAAGAAAGCTCTATTTGTGTGAAAAAAAGATAACAATTTTGTTTGGGTACAGTGTTGCATGACCGCGCAATTGTTATTCAAAGTGCGATAACGATGAAAGCTGAAAATTGGCCTGATCAGGAATGGGAAAGTGGGCAAGTGTTTAAGAGAATCAATATCTACATTACTTTAAGTACATTTTTTAAGTGTCTCCTAAATAGTATTCACCTTGTGCAGGAAATCATGAATATGTTTGTGTTTACTCACTTTTCAAGTGTTCAAAGTTTTAAACTTGACGATTAAAAATTCAAAGCTTAGTCTTAGGTGGAAGACTATGTGTTACATCACAACACAGGTCGCACTTTTGCCACCACTTCTGCCTTTATAAGACTGCAGAGGAGGGAGCCCAGGCTGTGACGTCAATACAAGAAAGACCGGTCATCCAGTCCCCCCTGAAAGGTGCCAAATGTGGCACCGGAGGTTGGGAGGAATACAACAAGTGGAAGTTCCACTTTTGGGTGGAACTCCGCTTTAAGTTGCAGTATCCCTCCCCGGGCACACTTACCCCATTTCTGCATCCTACATTGTGAGTGCCACAGGGAAAGACACTCACTGATAGCATTGGCAGACACCAGGCATAAAGGAACCATTCATTTGGCAAAGGTTGGCAAAACACTCAAGCTGCAACGGGGTGACGATGCTTCTCTTGCAGTGGAACGGGTCTCTATTTTAACACTGGTCTCTGCACCTCATTGTACTTCTATAATGGAACAGGCAGCCTACCTGAATAAGGCAGATTTCTCTGCAACTATGTCTTGTGGAGTGAAATGGGGTTATAGGGCTACATCCAGGGGACATCTACAAAAGCTTTGCCAGTGACCAATCACCTAAAGGCAGCAGCTTCAGGACTAGAAATATCTAGTCTGTGTCTTGTACTGTACTACAAGATGTGGGCTTTACAGGTAAGTCAAAATTCAATTTTTTGAGTAAGACAAAATCTTCCACTGCAATGTGGGTATTGATTTTTTTTTTCTTGTTCAAACCTACTCAACTATGGTTTGCATTCAAGAAAATCTTATCAATGAACTTTAAAGCAGATCATGTCCAATTTACACTGAACATTTGATTAAAAAAATACATAGGTAAGGATTAGACTATGTAGAAAACCTCACGTCAAAACAATCTTAGTTCAGAAATATAGGCAGTTGAAGTTATTGGTGAATCTCAAATTTTCTGGTACAATTGAGCTTTGCCATGCTTTCTTTCATGTCTCAAGCCTTCTCTAGTTGTGGCCGAGGCCAGCTATTATATTAAACAACCATCTTCGGTTAAATAGCCAAGAGGCATTTTAGGAATTGACAACTGCAACTTATTTTAGGCAATTAGTTTCAAACACTGCTGACTCCACTTTACTTTTACTGTGCCACAGTTGAACAGAGGTGAGCAGCTTGCACTATAGTTTATTATGTTTAGTTTCGTTATAGAATGTAATATTGTAGACTTGCCACAATGGGTAGACATTAGTTCAGGTTCTTTTAAATTGCCAGGATGTGTTTATGAATTGTAAAACATCTTGGCTTTCCCTTTTATACATTTTACCACATATTTCATTTTAAATCATCTTCTTGACTGCATGTGTTTCATGCTTTCCTTTTCTCACTTTGATAGCGCTCATATATAATTTTTTGTAGCTAATTAAGCTCTCTCATACTGTGTGCAATAAATCTGTCTTATTTGGTTTAAATAAGGCTGTCTCCAGGTTCAGAGATTTATGTCTCTGTGTCATCTGTGGCTCTTGGACGATCTCAGCAAAGTCGTAGCTCTCCTAGCAGTCTTTCCACCTCCAGTGATACCGGCTCCAGTGGAGGCTCCCAGCGCAGGCAGAAATCCATGCCTGAAGGGTATGTTTTTCCTCCATGTTGTACCACAAACATTTTGGCATTGGGAATTTGTAGGTTTGAGTTGCCTCCTAGTTGTTTTTCCAAGTAGTTATACATTTCTATTTCTGGGCATGCAATGTCTGTTTTCTTTGAATTAAAAACTTTCTATTCAGCCTTTCAGCTTTGGGAATGTAACAGGGGCAGCCAGTTGTAAATCCCCATTAAAAGGATATTTTTTTCACTATATAGGCTTTCAGAGAGTGAAATTCCTTGTCAGGTGAGATGGTAATATCCAACATTGAGTATTAGATGTTATTGTAAGTAGAAATGAAATTTCCAGATATGATAGAAGGGGTTAACCATTGGAGTGATTGATCAAAGGAAATAGTCTGACTCCCATCGATGGGACCTGTAAAGACTTTTTTATTCTGCTATTGTGACTGGATTTAAATTGGCATTTGCCTTGGCTAAGTGTATTGTCCTCATTTTAGATCAGTATTAAATAATAAATTCTGTGGAGCTTCCTAGTTTTTTTTTTTTTTTTTTTAATTTTCAACCATGCTGCCGATGAAGCAATAAATTACTCCTGTTTTGGTTCTGGCTTTTGTGGTTAAGTTTTATATTACAGCGTTGACAATTGTCTGCCAAAATTTTTTACAGCATCTTGTGATTAGCCTTATTTGGGGTACATCCTTCTCATTCTGGTTGTACTTTGCGTTGACCGTAACAATCTCTGTACAGTAACATGTACAGAGAAACTAAATTTCAGCAGTAATCTGCTATGGGACTAAAAGGTTGGTCAGTATAATTCATGTTAGTTTTCTTTTCATAATACATTGCTCTTTCTGCATTTACAGTTCCATCTGCAGTTTACTTCACTTTGACTTGGTGCAACTCATAATATGTACTTATTACAGTCATCGGCATGCATGTCAGCAAGAACTGACGCTTAAATGTGCATGTTACAATGCATGCTTCCCATTGGTTTGACCAAGCTGTCATCAGAAGTTAGTTGTTGTAAGACCATTAAGCTGGTTTCCAGCAATTGATTTCTGTCACCTCTCAACTGGTAACTGGTGCTTGCAAATTGCTTTTTTATACTCAAGTTACCATACATACAGTGGCAAGAAAAAGTATGTAAAGGTGGAAAAACACTGCGCTAGGAAATATTAAAAAGCCGACAGCACCAAGTTAATTTTTGTTATTGAATTATAAAAAAAAAAATCATGTAAGAATGTAACATTAATTTAAAAATGTATTTAAAACAGACCTATGCACATATATTTATCATGTTAAGTGAGTTCATAGACAAATCGAAAAAAGTGGAGGCAAAATGGACTCTCATTGTACAGTATGGAATTTAGAAAAATATATATAAATTTATTATACAGAAAATATTTTTTGTTAAAAACATAGAGAGATGTATACTAAATACCAGGGGCTACTCGTAAGAGGCACCCAATTCTCTGACACTTTTCTGGGAACAGAAAGATCAAACAAATTCCGTAGTATTTTTAATGGAAACAATTCTCCAGTTGCAAACTCTACATGTTTCACGGTGACCCGCTTCCTCATGAGTATACTTGTCAGAGAATAATCTACAAGAAAAACCTATAAAGTAAACCAACATGTAAAAAATATATTGCAATATATGCAAATCAGACAACGGAAACCGAACAGGTCACCAATCAACATAGTGAGACGTCATATATCCATGACCTCAAATGTATATAGAAATCATGGTAAACCCCCTAGGGAAACCCCCAGTAGTATAGATAGGACCCAATAGGAATGTAATTATAGGAGAAGAAAACTCACCCAAATGGCTAGCACCAAAATGCTCTGGCTTCACAAAGGCAATCTCCCAGGCAAGTGCGGGAACCTGGTACAATAAAGATGTGTAAAACACTATTTCAAAATGAGAGAATGTGTGTATATGTGTATGTATGTGTGAATATATTTAAAAGAAACAATAATGGTTTCTTTTCCATATATATATATATATATATATATATATATATATATATATATATATATATATATATATATATATATATACTTTGGTGACCCGTTCTATTTCCGTTATCTGATTTTCATATATTTTTTACATGTTGGTTTACTTTATATGTTTTTCCTGTAAATCATTCTCTGACAAGTATACTCCTGAGGAAGTGGGTCACCATGAAACATGTAGAGTTTGCAACTGGAGAATTGTTTCTGTTAAAAATATTGCAGAATTTGATCTTTAATCACAGCAGTGAGCCCATCTATGTAATGAATGACTGCGACTACAGTGTCACATCTCAGGACCCAAATAGGTGTGACAAAGAAATGTGTTGTATTCTTGGTAATATTGGTATGCTTTCTTTTCACAAATAATGTGCTGTTATGCTTCAGCATTTCTGTTGAATTGCACAGGGCAAACATTTACTATATATCTTGTTCAGTAAAAAAGAAAAATGTTTGGAGAATTAAGCTGATAATTATATTGTAGTTTAACAGTACAGTAAAGTACAGTATTGTCTGTGATAAACAGTCATGCTCAAAAACATTGGCATCCCTTCATTTGTGTTTGATAATGTACCACTTTGCCCAGAAAATTACAAATGTTTAGGCATTCTCATATTTATTTCTTTTGTTTGTTTGTATTGGTATGACACAAAAAAGTGAAGAAACCAAAAGCCAAATCTGACACATTCCATGCAAAACTCCAAAAATGGTCTGGTCAAAATAATTGGCACCCTCTATTTAATCTCTTCCGGACCAGCCGCCGCAGTTGCACTGCGGCAGGTTGGCTCCCCTGCGCAAGCCATCGTAGCTGTACGTCAGCTCTTTAAGACGCCTCTGTTTATAGCGCAAAAAATGAAGAAAACTTTATTTGTGGGAAAAAAAGGACATCAATTTTGTTTGGGTACAGCATCGCATGACCGCGCAATTGTCAGTTAAAGCGACGCAGTGCTGTATCGCAAAAAATGGCCTGGTCATTGAGCAGCCAAATCTTCCGGGGCTAAAGTGGTTAATATTTGGTAGCACACCCCTTGAAAAAATAACTGAAATCAATCACTTCATGTAACCATCAATGAGTTTCTTACTCTCTACTGGAATTTTGGAACACTTTTGCTAACTGCTCCAGGTCTTTCATATTGGAAGGGTTCCTTTTCTCAACTGCTGTTTTAAGATCTCTCCATAGGTGCTCTATGACATTTAGATCTGGCCTTATTGCTGACCAGTTCAGTACTCTTTAGTGCTTTGTCTTAAACCATTTCAAGGTGCTTTTTGACTTGCGTTGGGGTCATTGTCCTGCTGTAAGACCCATGACCTCTGACAGAGACCCAACTTTCTAACACTGGGCCCTACATTGCACCCTAGATTTATTTGGTAGTCTTCAGATTTCATAATGCCATGCGCACAGTCAAAATTTTTTCCTCAGTTTAGGCCGATATGTATTCTTCTACATATTTTTTGTAAAAAAAAATCGCAATAAGCATATATTGATTGGTTTGCGTTTTATAGCGTCTACAAAATAGGGGTTCAATTTATGGCATTTATTATTTTATTTTTTTTTAATTAGTAATGGCGGCAATCTTTTTATCGTGACTGCGACATTGCGGTGGACACATCGGGCGCTTTTGACACTATTCAAATGCACTGATTACTGTGTAAATGACACTGGCAGGGAAGGGGCTAAACACTAGGGGCAATCAAGGGGTTACGTGTGTCCTAGGGAGTGATTCTAACTGTAGGGGGGATGGACTCACTACAACATGACAGGGGAGCATTAGATCTCTGTCATGTTGCTAGGCAGAACAGGGAAATCCCTTGTTTACATCTCCCCATTCTGCCACCCCGTGACACGATCACCGGCCACCGGCGGACATTGAGTCCGGGAGACCCGTGGGCATGGTCACCGGGTACGCGGCGGTCGCGCACTAGCCTGCAAATTAAAGAGGACATACCTGTACGCCCATTTGCCCACCGCTGCCATTGTGCCGGTGTATATTGGCGTGCGGCGGTCGGCAAGTAGTTAAAAAAAGATATAACAATCTTAGTGAGAAAACATTAAGATCCAACTAAATTATTCAAGGATATATTGTATTACTGTACAAAAACTTTATTCTCGACATGTTTTGCTAAAATATATAGCTTCTTCAGGAGATTCGTAATTGTCTGTGTACAGAGTAATCACTGCAATACATAAAAAATGTACATAAGACAAACAAAATAACAGGTCCTACATAGAACCTAACAGTACAAATAATATATATAAAAAACAAAGGAAAGAAAAACAAAAAAAAAAACACAAAACTGTTTCAGATCAGCCATAGCTACTCACCCCAAAAATAATTTCAGGTCAGTATGCAAACCCACCAGGACAACCGTATTGCCAGATACTAGGATATCTGTGTGTCATAGGAGAACCATTAAGCCCATTTAAGAATCTAAAAATGTCAAAATATAAACTGTAACATATACTCATTGAAAAGAACCCCAAATAGACGTCCACTGACATCTACCTATATAATAAATTAGTAAAAAAGTGATTACCTAAAATGCATAAAAAAAACTGATTTGAAAGACTTGGAAGCTGTTAATTTCCTTTCTCCACCACTAGAGGGAGCCCGGACATTGTGAAGACAACAAAAGCTGGGAGTATACCAAAAGAAAAGAAAACCCTTTATTAAGTCTCATGGCTCACACCTGCATCCAAGTCTATCATTGAAAATATGCAACACTACATACTGGCTCTTACCTTCTAGCTAACTAAAGCCAAAAGAAAAAACGCCCACAGAGAGAAATCTTGCAGTGTTCATCATCAAAGGCACCCGATTTTAATGGCGCCAAATTCAATAAGTCTGCAAGGCATAACAAAGTTTGCCAAAGCAGTTAGCACAAAAATAGCCAAACAAAAATCATATATTACAACAAATAAAGCTTCAGTTCATTACCTTAGAGACTGCAGAGGTTAGTACAAGAGCTCCTGGATAGACACATGGAAGGTGGTGTTTGCAAATTAAGCCACCTCCATTCTGGGCTCAATAAGAATATGGTGCTGCGCTAATCCATTTGAAAACAATATGGTACATAAATATGTGAAAATATAAAAAATATATATATATATATAAATATTGAAGGTGCTGATATCTATTAATCAAGATATCTTGAAGGTCTATGAAGTGACTGTGTTATACTGACGTGCTGATGTAAAACATAAAACACGTGATAAAGCAACATGTGATCAATACCATGTGCAGAGTAATCACAAATAAATATAGTAACAGTAACTAGCTCCAATAAAATTCATGTAAATAATGTGCAAACCAGGCACACAGCAAACGGACAAAAAGGATAAAGTGACTAGTGCAAACGGACAAGGTATAGGTGACAACTGACTAGAAAAATGTGACAATAAACTGAAAAAAGTCCACAAATAAAAGTGCATAAATGGTGATCCTCTTTGGGCAAGTGAGGTGACTAGAACAGATGGTGATATTTTCTTTCTTCGTGCAACACACCACACATCAGTGGGCAGTGGCCCCTTACCTGCAGGTAATGGGGTAATAGCATTAGCCAATTTTAGGCATGGCGGCCCTTATTTATGGTGCAGGGATGAAAAAGACTTCCGAATGGCGGAGTACCAACTTCAAACCAGTAGTGGGGGCAATAATCTTTGGTCCTATCCTCGCTAGCCTCATATGGGAACTGTGTCCCTCCGAGTAATGTACCGGGGTCACCAGATGGGGAAAAGAGCAAAGGAAGGTCCCACAATAGTGTAATATTGTTTGGCAGTAAGCAGGGTTTATTTAAACAATAGAAGTACTCCCATAAAAGCAGTAACACAAAGCATAAATCCGGCGAGCTTGTATCTCCAATCAACATAGAGTGCCTGTCCCGTCCCTACGCGTGACGTCACGACCCACGTCCCTTCATCAGGGAATACATGGAGGCACTATGACTGTCCTTAAATAGCTCGCTCATAGACTATAATGGGTCGGCCATTTTCTAGAAGTCTAAAGGAAATGCTAGAGCGGCCATTTTTACCGGAGGTGAATGGACGCGGCCATCTTATTGGTAACTAACAGAGCGGTAAGGGGCGGATGTTGATACACGATGGCTGTAATGAGATGGCCAATTGGTAACACCACTGGCAGCAACTGTCAGCAGAGGGGGAGAATACAAAATCTGGAGAGTGACATAGCTATTGTTCTGTGTGTGAAAACATGGGAAACATCAGCACACAGACAAATAAAAACGTTTATATTTTATTTAAAATTGTTTTGGCCAACTTGGTTAATCTCAAAAAATTAAAAATATGATTTTAAAACGGTAAAAAATCGATCGGCCAAGGAGAGGCATCTATGCTGACCGTGACTGAGGGAGAACACAGGTGCAGGACAAGGCACTGGGGGAAACAGGTGCTCAGATTGCCAGTGCATAGTAAGCATACACGGGATCATAATAATCAAGGAAAAAAAATTGTATACAGTTAAACAGCTATTACTAAGTAAACATAGTGAAGATAATCATTAAAATACAAGCACATTGCAAATATGCATTAATAGTAAAAGAGTATATATCTCTCTCTTGGTATTAGAATGTGAACTAGTTGGTGCTATTAGTAAATGATGGTGCAATTGTGGATAGAATGTAAATGTCAGAAGGGAAATAGACAAACTCAACCTGAGTGGTCAGGGTTTGGATTATAAACCGATATGAATTCTAAAATCACTAAAAAATGTACAAAAAAATTTGAAAATTTAAAAATCACTGAGGAAACAGTTCAGATCAAATTCAATGTTCAGGCCTCTTGGCGAGAAAGTATCTAAAGTGAAAATCCATTTAGATTCCAGCTGGCTGAGGGTCCTAAGCTTATGTCCCCCCCCCCCCCCGCCAGTGTCTAATGTATGGTTTGATACCCCAGAACTTCAGGTGAGAGGGGTCTTTATTGTGACACAGCAGAAAGTGTTTGGATACGCTATGTTTGTCGTATCCATTTATGATGTTTTTCACATGCTCTTTGAAGGTCTTTTTGTATGGCCAATATATTGCAGACCGCAACTGCATTGTAGGGCGTATACTGCCCCCTCCGTATTGCAGCAAATTAATTTTTGGACTTCATAGGTATCCCCCGTGGTTGTAGATGAGAAGTGGAACACTTTTTCATTCGGAGGTTTGGTTCTTACACATACGAAGCATCTTTTACATGGGAAGAATCCTTTACCAGTAAAAAAGGCAAAGGTCTTCTTTGGTGGGTCTATCACGTTCTTCACCACTTTATTCCGGATCGTCTCTGCCCTTCTATAAATGAATTTAGGGTTTTTCGGTAGACTACCATGTAATTGTGTGTCTTCCAGCAGAATATGCCAATGACGTCTGATGATCTTTTATATTTTCTTGTGTTGCACACTATAATCAAGAATAAGCGGCAGTCCTTCCATTGGGCGTTTTTGTATTGCTTTATCCTCAATTAATGTTTTCCAATCCATTTCTGATACTTCTACTATCTTCTTGTTTATATAACCTTGATCATACCCTTTTGAGGTGAACCTGGCTCCAATTTTCTCTGCCTGCTCTAGAAAAACATCAAAATGGGTGCAATTTCTCCTCAGTCACATCAGTCACATTGAAGAGCCAGTTTTTGTGGTGACAGCTTTCTATTGGAAGAGAACTATTCCTGTCAAAGTTTTTAAAGTGCGTTAGTGTACTAAATGTCGAATCTTCTTGTAAAATTTCTAAATCCAGGAAAGTTACTTTCTTCTCACTCGCGTCCCATGAGAGTTGGATATTCCTCTCATTTATATTAAGTTTCTCAAGAAAATTGGTCAACTGATTGACATCGCCTTCCCATAATATGAAGATGTCGTCGATATATCTTTTGTAGATCAACAATTCTTCTGGTTGGTCATTAAACACATACTCTTCATCCCATTGGGCCATAAAAAGCCCAGCTATACTCGGGGGAAATTTGGCTCCCATGGCTACTCGGTTTGTTGGTGATAATACATATTATTATACCAGAAGTAATTGTTTTTCAAACTAAAGTCCAAGCATTTTATCAGAAACCTCCTCTGCAAACATGATAACTTGGAGTATTTCCTCAAACCCCATTTGGCAGCTTCGCACGCCAAATGGTGGGTGATGATTGTGTATAAGGATGCGACGTCTGCGGTGGCCATAATGCACGTCTTTCTTCTTTGCGGGATCTTGTCTAGAATTTGTAATATTTGTTTGGTGTCTCGCAGGTACACCTTTGTGCTCTGAACCACGGGTTGTAGAAAAAAGTGTATATATTGACCTATCCTCGACGTAAGCAAGTCGATCCCGTTCACTATCGGTCTCGGAGGTGGATCTGTTTTATTTTTATGAACTTTGGGTAGTGAATATGTAATTGGTGTACGACACGAGTCAGGGATAAGGAATCTAGCTTCTTTTTTATTTAAGATATTCTTCTTTACCCCTAGGTACACTACTTGTTCGAGTGCTTTCCTGCACCTGAACATAGGATTACTCAGTAAATTCGTATAGGTATTCACGTCATTTAGCATGTTCATCATTGAAATGTGGTATTGCTCTTTTGACAGGGTGACGATCCCTCCTCTCTTGTCCGCTGGTCGGATCACAATTTCCTTCCTTTTAGTCAATTTGCGAATCCCACTTTTAATGTATTTCGGGTCTTCTTTCTTTTTAATCTTCAGATCTTTAATTTCTTCTACAACAATTCTTTTAAAAACCTCTATATGTTTATTAGCTTTAATAGGTGGATTAAAAACTGAAATGTTCCTCAGTGTACTATGTAAAATCCTGTTGTCCTCAATCTCTGTATATTTAATGGGATTTCCCACAATATATTTCTGAATATTTAGTTTCCTCACAAATTTCTGAATCCCAATGTACGTTTCGAATTTATCCAAATTCTTAGTCGGCGCATATTTTAAACCTTTGTCTAAAACCCCAATCTCTTCCGGGGTAAGTACCTGGCCACTAAGATTGAAGATGCCTTCTCCCTTCATTTTCTTTTTCTTTTGTTCTCTCTTCCCAGCTTTCCGTCCTCTCTTCTTTGTGGGCTTCTTCTGGGATTTCTTATCTCCTCTGGATTTCTCGGTGGATGGTTTAACCTGTCTCTGTCTAAAAAAGGCCTATTATGATCAGGGTCTCCATATTGTGTGGAATATTGTCTCACTTGTCTCTCTTATTCTTCTCTATTTGTTAGAGGGGCATGGTAATTGTACGTGGGTACTGGACTCCGTTCGTACTGCCGATAATTGTTTTGCTGTGATCCTCTCCTTTGACCTTGGCCATAATCCTGGATGGGGCTCCTATCCCTTGATCTATAATACTCATAAGGTAGTGCCCTGTTATCTCTATATTCATATGTAGGTCTTCTCTGGTCCCTATATTCATATGGTGGTCCTCTCTGGTCTCTTTGGTCATAAGGGGGTCTGTACCAGTTGTTCTTATATGGTGGTTTCTTATTGCT
This sequence comes from Lithobates clamitans, assembly GCA_037952925.1. Classification (NCBI taxonomy): domain Eukaryota; kingdom Metazoa; phylum Chordata; class Amphibia; order Anura; family Ranidae; genus Lithobates; species Lithobates clamitans. Next base: position 2,336,793 of record JBBGZY010001071.1, on the reverse strand, counting down.
TTTCCAATTTTGCGGTTTCCTGCCTCCATGCTGCGGAGTCCGATTGTTATATTGAGGTCTCCTATCAGCTCTGTATGGAGTGTGTGGATGGTATTCGGTATTTCTCTCGGAGTGGTCTGGATATCTTGGAGTCAGACCTCCATTCTCGTTTCTCTGGGCCTGATAGTCTGAATATTGAGTGTCTGGCCCAAGTGGTGCATTAGCCTGTTGTGAGTATACCCTCACTATTTTCTCAGATGTAGAGTATGTAGAGCAAATATCCGTTTTCCCTATTTGGCTTTGCCATTTAAAAACCTGGTCGTTCTGGAAGTAATTTGTATCCCTGATGTGCTTCTTATGCCGCGTACACACAGGGGGGACTTTACGGCGGACATTTCGACGGACTTTATGATGGACTTTCCGAATGAACGGACTTGCCTACACACAATCCACCAAAGTCCGTCGAATTCGTACGTGATGACGTACGACCTGACTAAAACAAGGAAGTTCATAGCCAGTAGCCAATAGCTGCCCTAGCGTGGCTTTATGTCCGTCGAACTAGCATACAGACGAGCGGACTTTTCGACCGGACTCGAGTTCGACAGATAGATTTAAAACATGTTTCAAATCTAAGTCCGTCCAACTTTTGAGAAAACAAAGTCCGCTGGAGCCCACACACGATCGAATTGTCCGACGAAATCCCATCCGCCGGACAAAGTCTGCCGTAAAGTCCGCTTGTGTGTACGCGGCATAACTCTTCCTTTGTTGGACTTCTTTGTCCTTTTTTATGAGATCTTTGTTCAATTGGGTAGTTAGATTTTTAAATTCGGTCGTTTCCTTATATGGTTCCAGTTCTTCTTTTATTTCCAAGATATTCTGGTCAATTCTTTCTAGCAGGTTTTGTATTCTCATAAACTTGGGAATGCAAAACCTGTTTGAAGCAAACAAAAGACCTTTTAACTAGGGTTGCACCGATACTAGTATTGGTATCGGTGCCGATTCTGAGTATTTGCCCGAGTACTTGTACTCGGGCAAATGCTCCCGATGCCTGAGCCGATACCTTTGCATGAAGAGGCGGCTCCCGGAAATCAGTGGGCGGAGCGGAGAGTGAGGCCTGGCAGTGGAGAGCAAGTCCTGACAGGCTGGCAGCAACAAAAGGTAAGCTTGCCGGGGGCAGGGGTGTGGGTCCCTGCATCTGTGATCTGGGCCGTCACATTTGTTAATGGAATTGATGACCCACGGTCTCCATCGGAGATTGAACAGACTGACGCCCATCTTGGTACACCCTGCATTTGGCCTTAGTAAGCAGCAGTCACAAGGTGGCAGCAGACATCTTGTTACACCCAGCCCATATAATTCACTAACTATATGGGCTGGGTGTAACAAGATGTCCACTGCTGCTTACTGAGACCGAGTGCAGGGTGTACCAAGATGGGCGTCGCAGCACTTGTATACTGGAAAAAGTTTAAACTGTTATTGATTCTCTCATTGTTCATTTATCATACCAGGCTGCCAGCAATCGCCAATGCAATCAGTGCTGCATTTCATTGCCACTGCCTGCCCATCCGTTCCACCTATCATTGCCCATAAGTGCCACCTATCAGAGCCAGTATATCAGTGCCTGTCAGTCAGTGCCACCTATCAGTGCTGCATATTAATCCCAATCAGTCAGTGCCACCTATCAGTGCTGCAAATATATCATTAGTCTGTATTGTGCTTTGAAAACTGTCACATGACATTAAAAAAAAGTATCGGTATCGGCGAGTACTTGAAAAAAAGTAACGGTACTTGTACTAGGTCTTAAAAAAGTGGTATCAATGCAACCCTACTTTTAACCACTTGCTGACTGCCTAACTGTAAAAATATGTCATTACTTTGAGGTTAAATATCAGGGTTATGGCAGCAGCTAACTGCCATAACCATGATATCTTTATTTACAGCAGGCGATTAGCTTTCATATATAAGTGGTCTCAGCGGCTAATTCTTCGCAAGATCACTTTTATAGGCAGCAGAGGAGGTGCCCCCCGCCGCTTCCCGGTTTTCTTCGAGTGTACCGGACCCATTGGTAAGCCTGGAGCCAGTCGGATGCCTGAGCAGGAAGCCGAGTGAGGGCAAGATGCCCTTGGAGGACCGGAGCAACGTCTGATGTCAGTTCCTCCTCTGGGCCTTAAAGATATTTTTTTTTTTTTTTCCCTTAAAGGAAAAATTACTTTTTGACCCTAGATCTCTCAATAGAGAGTACTCCTTGTAATAATATGAATAAATGTGATAAAAGAAATGGACAGTGTAAAAATAAAAAGTTAATTAAATAGTAAAATATTTAAATCGCCCCATCCTTTCGAGCTCGCACACAGAAGCGAATGCATACATAAGTCGCACCCACATAATGTAAACGATGTTCAAACAACACATGTGAGTTATTGCCACGATCATTAGAGTGAGAGCAACAATTGTAGCACAAGACTTCCTCCTTAACCCTAAACAGTTAACCTGTAAAAAAGCATCGCCTATGGAGAGTAAGTACCGTAGTTTTTTGCCGTTCCACGAGCGTGCGCAATTTTAAAGCATGACATGGGTATCTATTTACTCAGCGTAACGTCATATTTCACATTATACAAACAAAATAGGGCTAAATTTAATGTTTTTGTTTTTTTTTCATTAAAGTGTATTTTTTTAAAATTTCGTTTGAAAGACCACTGCGCAAATACAGTGTGAGATAAATTATTGCAACGCCATTTTATTCTCTAGGGTCTCTGCTAAATATATATATATAGATATATCTCTATATATAGAGATATATCTATATATAGATATATATGTGTGTGGGGTTCTAAGTAATTTTCTAGCAAAAAATACAGATTTTTACTTGTAAACAACAAATGTCAGGAAAAGGCCACCGCCACCTATATAATTGTATGTAACTTTTCTTCTGCCAGGTTTGGAGTGGGTCGTAGATCACCAGCTTCTATCGACAGGCAAAACACCCAGACCGATTTGGTGAGCAGTGGAAAGTCGACTCCAAACTGGCAGAGGAGTGAGGACAATTTTTCTGATCAAATAGGTATGCATGTTGAGTGAATACAATATTCAGTATTTAAACTCATTGTATGTATTTTCTCCAGCAAGCTGTGATGATTGAGTGACAAGATTTTACTTTCAATTGCTGAATATTTACAAACGACTATATACAGTATCTCAAAAAAGTGAGTACACCCCTCACATTTTTGTAAATATTTTATTATATCTTTTAATGTGACAACACTGAAGAAATTACACTTTGCTACAATGTAAAGTAGTGAGTGTACAGCTTGTATAACAGTGTAAATTTGCTGTCCCCTCAAAAATAACTTGACACACAGCCATTACTGTGTAAATCGCTGGCAACAAAAGCGAGTACACCCCTAAATGGAAATTGTCCCAATTGGGCCCAAAGTGTCTATTTTTTGTGTCCACCATTATTTCCACTCACTGCCTTAACCCTCTTGGGCATGGAGTTCACCAGAGCTTCGCAGGTTGCCACTGGAGTCCTATTTCACTCCTCCATGACAACATCACAGAGCTGGTGGATGTTAGAGACCTTGCGCTCCTCCACCTTCCATTTGAGGATGCCCTAGAGATGCTCAATAGGGTTTAGGTCTGGAGATATGCTTGGCCAGGCCTTCACCTTTACTCTCAGGTTCTTTAGCAAGGCACTGGTCATCTTGGAGGTGTGTTTGTGGTCATTATCATGTTGGAATACTGCCCTGTGGCCCAGACTCTGAAGGGAGGGAATCATGCTCTGCTTCAGTATGTCACAGTACATGTTGGCATTCATGGTTCCCTCAATGAACTGTAGCTCCCCAGTACTGGAAGCACTCATGCAGCCCCAGACCACGACACTCCCACCACCATGCTCAACCGTAGGCAAGGCACACTTGTATTAGTACTGCTCACTAGGTTGCCGTCACACACGCTTGACACCATCTGAACCAAATAAGTTTATCTCGGTCTCATCAGACCACAGGACATGGTTTCAGTAATCTATGTCCTTAGTCTGCTTGTCTTCTGCAAACTGTTTGCAGCCTTTCTTGTGAATCATCTTTAGAAGAGGCTTCTTTCTGGGATGACAGCTATGCAGACCAATTGGAGGCAGCGTGCGGTGTATGGTCTGAGCACTGACAGGCTGACCCCCCCACCCCTTCAACCTCTGCAGCAATGCTGGCAGCACTCATACATCTATTTACCAAAGACAACCTCTGGATATGACGCTGAACACGTGCACTCAACTTCTTTGGCGACCATGGCGGGACCTGTTCTGAGTGGAACCTGTCCTTGTAAACCACTGTATGTTCTTAGCCAACGTGCTGCAGCTCAGTTTCAGGGTCTTGGCAATCTTCTTATAGCCTAGGCCATCTTTATGTAAAGCAATAATTCTTTTTTTCAGATCCTCAGAAAGTTCTTCTAGTGTCCAGTGACCAGTATGAGAGAGTTAGAGTGCTTACACCAAATTTAACACACCTGCTCCCCATTCACACCTTGAGACTCTGTAACACTAATGAGTCACATGACACCAGGCAGGGAAGATGGCTAGTTGGGCCCAATTTGGACATTTTTACTTAGGGGTGTACTCGCTTTTGTTGCCAGCGGTTTAAACATTAATGGCTGTGTGTTGTTATTTTGAGGGGACAGCAAATGTACACTGTTATACAAGCTGTACACTCACTACTTTACATTGTAGCAAAGTGTCATTTCTTCAGTGTAGTCACATGAAAAGTTATAATAAAATATTTACAAAAATGCAAGGGGTGTACTCACTTTTGTGAGGTACTGTGTGTATATATATATATTATAGTATAAAGAATATTTTTTTCAAAGACACCATACTGAGAGACCATGTATGGGCAGTTGGCAATTGTGAGCAGGACCATTGATGTCACAATGGATTATTGGATTATACAGTAAAAGGTGAGCAGTAGCTACAACAAAAGGTGCAGTGGTCTGCAAACCTTCCACTTTCCACCCTGTGATAGCAGCATGGCCTTCACAGTATTAAAATTGAGCTAAACTGAAAGTTGTGAAAAGTATTCTGTTATGTACATACTGTATTGTAAATTTATTGTAAATATTAAATTAATTATTGAGCCACAATTGATTCCTTTAGAGTTGAGGCGCATGGCTATATAGCCCATGTTCCCTGATAGCTTTAGTCTAACACCATTCCTCTTGACAGCTACTTTTAACGTCTGCTGAACACTTATTGGTGATATATTCATAGCACATAACATATACAAGATTGTAACCTGACTAGTTTAGTAGTTACTTTTAAGATTGTTTAAAATGTTACCAGTGGTGGTACTTTATCAGTAAAATTATTTTGGAACCCAGGTTAATCCCTCTACTTGGAAACAGTATGCATACACTTCTTGCTTATGTCATTTTTACCAACGGGTCCTAATTGGGTTGTAGGTGAGCAGACTATGTAAGTCAGTCAGTCTAAACTTCAATTTGTTTGTGTTTGGAATTTCATTTTATATGGAAATCTCAAAGCCTTTCTAATCCCCAAAACAGGCTTTTTCTTTATTTTCGCCTTGTAATTCTGCAACTAACATACTTCCTGTCCCTTGGTGGCCACAATCACTCCTCACTCTATCTATAACGGAAGCCATGGTTGCCACCCAAGCTAGACTACTAACATATCTGCCCATGTTCATCTTTAATACACAAGGATTGGGATATTAGTAGTTTGCAGTAGAAAAATCAGGTAGTTTTTGCTTTCTGTTTTGTTTACATGAAGTGACAAGGACACTGCTATCCTGGCAAGATTAGTAGGAATTTCCTGCACTTGCTGAAAATAATCCTAGCCTAATAAATGAAACTGAATGCAGTCACTGTGTCTAAGGTCTTGTGATCTTCAGTATATTACATTTTTTTCAGGGTTTAGTTACTCTTTATGGCCCTGGTGTGCAACCTGCAGTCTTTGGCATATGATGTGCAGCCCTTGGACTTCAGTAGTCCTTAGTGGGAACATTGCATAGGGAAATAGTACTGATCTCGAATAGCCTCATGTAACATGTTCTGTCTCTTTTACAGTTGCTTATTGTCATCTTGTCCCCAACCAAAAATGTAGCATTTCCACACTTTCTGACCCTTGTCTCCTTTATTAGGTTTGCAGTCCTCTCAAGCATTACATATATTGAACATTATGTATGGACCTTTGGTGATGTCAGGGGCCACATTTGAGGCCCCCTTTAGCTTCAAATGCAGCTACCCCTATTGCAGCTAAAGCCCCCCCCCCCCCCATCCCAAACTAGATATGTTTATATTTTTACAGCTTCGGGGAAAAAACACCTGTATAGCTAAACCAATTTTTACCCAATGCAAAGTATAAGAATTGTTACTTATATGATGTGTGACCTAGTCAGACACATCTTGATGTGTGTTAAAATTATTTTAGATATCTGCCTTAAGCAAATTCATATCAAGTCAGCTAACGATGAAATCCCAATTGGTCCTCGGATTTTATTGTAGTCTTTTATGGGAATGGGATGTTACCATCTAATGGGATCATGTTGCTCTTTTATCAAAATGGTATAAATGAAAATATTGTTGCATATACATTTGAACCATAAACATTGGGTCCTTAGGACAGCTTTTATAAAATGGCTTTCCAGCTAATTTACATTTTTATTACATTTTACAATTAGGCTGTCAGATGAGGCAAAATGTTAGCTGAATAAAGCAGCAGGGGATGTAGAACTGCATTGCGTGAATAAAATTCTGTTCCTTTTTTTTATTATACACGCTTTGTAGTTTGTGCTATATGAATGCTACTCATAAACATTCTGTGCACTCCATCTCGTGGGAATTAATCTAGTTTGGTATATGGTAATATATATTTTTTGTTTCTGTAATATCTATTCTTAAAAGAAAAAAAAAAAAACTGTTCCATTGCTAAGTAAGACTGTAGATGTTGGGATCCTATCATGGCGTTAATTATGTGTTCTAATTCTAACCAACCAGTTTTTTCATTTTGCACAGGCTTGCACTTAATTTCTGTTGTAAACTTAGTTTGTTTATAGAATGGTATCCAGCATTAGATAGTAAGCTCTCACAAGCAGGATCCCCCTAGCCCTCTTGTCTTTAATTGTATTGTAACTGTACTGTCTCTTTTTACTATGCAAAATGCTACACAAACTGTCAGTGCTATATAAATACAATATAATAAAATAAATAATAAAATAAATAATAATGCACTAGGTACACAGTGCAGTGTACAAGATCATTCAGACTATGAAGGAAATAAGAAACCTTTACAAAAAGGAATGTGTTGGCTTCCATTGCATAACCTGTTCCAAAAATGCTTGCTGCTATCCTCTGTCTCAATGCTTCACATATCCATACATAAAGTATGCTGCAGCTGAAGTTGTAATTAAGTATGATCTCCTGATTGACATACTTATTCCATGTCAGCCCTTGGATCTGCAGAATAACCAGTTAATGACCATTTTTAGCAGGAGGGGTCAGCAATGTTGGTGTGTATTGATTTCTTTTATTGTCACATTTCCTTGCCAGTTGTGGCTCAGTAAGTCAAGAAGTTCCTAAGCCAGAGACAGTCAATCTAACATTTTCAGGAGGAGGACAGCATTGACAAAACCTATGACTGGTGTCTACTAAACACGTGTATAACAGCCATAGTCCACTCAGCATTCACTTATGTAAACTGCTCAGAAAAATCCCTGCTGGGTTTAGTAAGCCCTGTAATAGAGCACTGGCTTAACAAAAGCAAACGCCCAGTGTCTTGGTGTAGTGAACATTTAGTCCAACGTTATATTCATATTGTGAAGGCCATATTACTACAATATATTTTAAACAAAGTGTGTATGTGTATAAGCCTCCCATATATACAGTGACGACATGCTGTAAAGTGGTTGTAAAGGCTGAAGGTTTTTTACCTTCATGCACTCTATGCATGAAGGTAAAAAACAAACTGTGTGCTGCTCCCCCAGAGCCCTCCCTAATACTTATTTGAGCCCCCTCTTGATCCAACAATGTGCATGGGAGCCTTGGCTGTCCTGTGTCTCTTTTGCCTCATTGGCTAAGACACAGAAGCAGGAGCCATTAGCTCCCACTGCTGTCAATCACAGCCAGTGAGAAGAGAGCGAGTGCTCCCATAGCAAGCAGTTTGTTATTGGGGGCACTGGGTAAGGGGGAGGGGCCAGGAGCGCCGGAGGGGGGGGGGATGGTGGCTGCTCTTTGCAAGACCATTGCACAGAGCAGGTAAGTATGGCATGTTTTTTTTAGGAAAAAAAAAAACAAATCTAATATCACTTTAATGAGGTCTCTAGTTTCCCTATCAGTTGACAGTACAGTGCCTCCTAAATGTTACTTCAGCATACAGGCAAGTAGAATTTTAGTTTATGGCTTCTGAGAACTAGCTTGATTATGTTTGTCATGTGGAAAATTGGAGCTAGAAAGCTTAGCGCACAAATTTTAGGCAGAAATAACTTTTACCACATCATTACTATGCTTGAAAAATAATGTATTGCTCTTTAAAAAGGACTAGCTACTTACTGACCCTCAATGTACCCTAAACCCATCCCCTAGTCTGAAACTAGCCACAACAACACTCATGTTCTCAGGTGATCATATTTTCATGTTGAAAAATTCTTAAATACAACTTTGGTGCCAGCTTACAATACATCTATTATCTACATTATCAGTGCTGAAAAACCACACCAATAGTGTTGCCCCAGAATCAAATCATCCAATATACAGAGACTGCAATGGGTTTTGCCAGCAGTGTCGAATTTTAGAATAGTAGTTTGAGGCAAAATATATATTAAATAATATAATGGAATTACAAATCTAATATTTAATCTTTATAAATGTTTTTGTGTGAAATACTTTTTTTTTATGCTACCTTAATAAAGTTAAAGCAAATTTATGGTATCAAGAGTTGCTTAGTAACCCATTTCTGGATTGCAAAGCCATCTGTTCAGTTACTGTATGTGCACATTTCAACACGACAAACCAACAATTAAGCAGCTCCATCATTTCTTAGTGGGACAGAATGTATATGTGATTATTTTTTTCTTTACTTTTTGCTGCAGATGTTTTGTTCTCATTGAGATGATAACAATGAATTCATCTTGTAGGTTACTTTTCTTCTCCTCTTTCTAAAAGAACAATACAATAATGGTCATGGGCTTGGCAAGGTCTAAATATTTGTAACCATGAAAAAATATTTATGTACGATATGAGGTAGTGGGGAATAGATGTGCTTTGGTATACCTCATAAGTTATGCAACTCGTATTCTATATATTTGTACAAGTATGCTGGAGGTTACCTTATAAGCTATGCAAGTTGTATTCTACGTATACAGTATCTCACAAAAGTGAGTACACCCCTCACATTTTTGTAAATATTTTATTATATCTTTTCATGTGACAACTCTGAAGAAATGACACTTTGCTACAATGTAAAGTAGTGAGTGTACAGCTTGTATAACAGTGTAAGTTTGCTGTCCCCTGAAAAAAACTCAACACACAGCCATTAATGTCTAAACCACTGGCAATAAAAGTGAGTACACCCCTAAGTGAAAATTTCCAAGTTGGGCACAATTAGCCATTTTCTATCCCCGGTGTCATGTGACTCGTTAGTGTTACAAGGTCTCAGGTGTGAATGGGGAGCAGGTGTGTTAACTTTGGTGTTATCCCTCTCACTCTCGGTCACTGGAAGTTCAACATGGCACCTCATGGTAAAGAACTCTCTGTAGATCTGAAAAAAAGAATTGTTGCTCTACATAAAGATGGCCCAGGCTATAAGAAGATTGCCAAGACCCTAAAACTGAGCTGTAGCACGGTGACCAAGACCATACAGCAGTTTAACAGGACAGGTTCCACTCAGAACAGGCCTCGCCATGGTCGACCAAAGAAATTGAGTGCAGGAGCTCAGCGTCATATCCAGAGGTTGTCTTTGGGTAATAGACATATGAGTGCTGCCAGCATTGCTGCAGAGGTTGAAGGGGTGGGGGGTCAGCCTGTCAGTGCTCAGGCCATACGTCACACACTGCATCAAATTGGTCTGCATTGTCATCCCAGAAGGAAGCCTCTTCTAAAGATGATGCACAAAAAAAGCCCATTAACAGTTTGCTGAAGACAAGCAGACTAAGGACATGGATTACTGGAACCATGTCCTGTGGTCTGATGAGACCAAGATAAACTTATTTGGTTCAGATGGTGTCAAGCGTGTGTGGCTGCAACCAGGTGAGGAGTACAAATACAAGTGTGTCTTGCCTACAGTCAAGCATTGTGGTGGGAGTGTCGTGGTCTGTGGCTGCATCAGTGCTGACGGCACTGGGGAGCTAGAGTTCATTGAGGGAACCATGAATAGAATAGGAAAGAAATCAGCGCGTGTATGACAATAAGCAGCTGAACACCAGGGTCAATCAATCAAATCCCTTAAATAAAATGAAAAAAATGGTGCAGTGCTGAGTAAACTAAACTAAACATCAAGGGATATTAAATGCAGTTGACAGAGTAAATCCTCATACAACATAAAATAGAAGCATTTATGATGCAAATCAAAAAGTCCAGAAAGTCCACCAATTGATCTTGATATCATGCTGATATGGGTGACTGATGTGCCCTTCACCGGTATCTGAAATAGCCTCTCACCTGACGATCAGGACCCTTTAATTACAGAGGGTCATGCAAGCCTTCCCTTACGGGTCATATAAGTGGATGGTATTCAGAATCAGGGACCAAGAGCTCCGTCACACACCGGGTGGAAAATTCCAGATGTTCCAATGATATATATATAATGAAAGAGTAACAACATATAGTGCTCTCCGTTTGCAAAACAATTTATTAAAATGCTAATAAATACACTTACATAGCTAGCACTTCTCAAGTGCCAGTAAAACAGCAACAAGCGGTGGCGTGTAAACACAGAAGGAATAGAGCATGCGCGGTGGCCGCGGGTGACGTCACGACGTCTCGTTCTGGACGCGTTGCGTCCCAGTGGGCGGGGACTTCTTCAGCATGAATGCCAACATGTACTGTGACATACTGAAGCAGAGCATGATCCCCTCCCTTCAGAGACTGGGCCGCAGGGCAGTATTCCGACATAACGACCCCAAACACACCTCCAAGATGACCACTGCCTTGCTAAAGAAGCTGAGCGTAAAGGTGATGGACTGGCCAAGCATGTCTCCAGACCTAAACCCTGTAGAACATCTGTGGGGCATCCTCAAACGGAAGGTGGAGGAGCGCAAGGTCTCTAACATCCACCAGCTCAGTGATGTCGTCATGGAGGAGTGGAAGAGGACTCATGTCAACCTGTGAAGCTCTGGTGAACTCCATGCCCAAGAGGGTTAAGGCAGTACTGGTAAATAATGGTGGCCATACAAAATATTGACACTTTGGGCCTAATTTGGACATTTTCACTTAGGGGTGTACTCATTTTTGTTGCCAGCGGTTTAGACATTAATGGCTGTGTATTGAGTTATTTTGAGGGGACAAAGTAATGACAGGCGGAGAGGAGTTATCACTGAACAATGTAACTGCAAACTCAGTGAGAGCTTCTTTCTGCATCTAGCGTCGCTCATCCTTCCCTAACTACATGTCATTGCTGAGTGGGAGGATACATGTGAACAGCAACGGCTCCTCTCAGCCTGTTCCTACTTTGTATGAGTTAAGCGGCTCCCACTGTTAGCCTACACCTGCCATCCTACCTGCAAGTATCTTTTTATTTCTGCTGCTGGAATCAAAGGTATGCAGGTAATAAAACCCCTGTGAAGGATGCCTATTTGTTTAGTGTTTAAAAAGCTTTAAAATTACTTTTCAAATTGAGGTTTATATATTACTATAATATAGAAAAACTGTTTAATTTTCATCAAAGGAAACCTGGTGACATGGAAAGACTTCTATTGTTGATCTTTCTCTCTAGTTCTCTGGCTGCCATGCTGATCTCTCTCTCTAGTTCCCTGGCTGCCATGCTGATCTAGTAGCTTCAGTACTGACTTGAAAAAAATATGCAAATTAGTTCTGTCTTAATTATTTTCCTGATCTGCAGGTTTATTTTAAGTCCATGTTGAGACCATAAATCCAAGAGTTTATTGTTTTCAGAAGGAGATCTGCAATGAAAGCCATCATGTTTCTTAGTACATGTTGCTTTTATGATAGGGACCCTCTGAAAGTATGTGTATCCCTAAAGATTTTACTATCCAGCTACCAGGATTGAGCTTGAAACTGGTTTGTTTGTGTTACAGAGCCAACGTGTCACATGCCTGCAGTTTCTAAGGTACATCCATCATACAGAGACAGCCCAACAGGAAGACTGATCCGTCAAGATCCTGTACTTCATCTCTCCCCTCACAAACAGGGACAGGTACATTTAAACATTCTTTACAATCCTCACTTCTTCTTCTTTTTTTTTTTTTTTTGAACATTGATAACTTTAGTTTTTTTAATGTAATCATTGACTATGTTTTTAAATGTTTGAAAGATATAAACACCATGAAGATACAGCTCTTCAGCACTCAATATAAAATACAAAAAACTGAAATAAGTGCAGTTGAACAAACAGGTATTCAAAATCTAAAATGTGAACGAGAAATATATATGTGTGTAAAACCAGCTGCCCAACTCCCTTTATTTAGTACAGCGCTATAGACAGACAAAAAATTACAACAAATTATTAGCTTCTGGAAATCTGTATTCTTTCTAATATTTTCCATCACTGGACTCCTCTCTCTCCCATTCCCTCAATTTACACTACTAGGTATTTCTATAGACAAATTCTCTAAATGTTATCGAACCTTGGTCCTGCACATACTGATCACAGCTACAGTATCTCACAAATATGAGTACACTCCTCACATTTTCGTAAATATTTTATTATGTCTTTTCATGTGACAGCACTGAAGAGAGTAGGATTTTTTTCGTCATGCTTACCTGTAAAATTATTTTCTTTAAGTACATCACGGGACAGAGCGCAACCATAATAATTACTATGTAAGCCACCTATAGGTGAATGGACACTGACAGATAGTCAAACAGGAAGTCCTCCACTATATAGCCCCTCCTACACAGGAAGGACCTCAGTTTTGTAGCAAAGCAATGAATATCCCAAAAAAGATGGGAGGGACCTCTGTGTCTATGGGATATGTTTGATGGGGAGGGAGACACAATAAGAGAAACTGACAGCTGAGAAGGATTTCTTCTGCCGCCCCAAACATACTGTTGCCAAAGCAGTATCCTCCGTGGCTTTGATATCCATCTGGTAAAATTCTGTGAATGTATGAACAAAAGACCATGTAATGGCCTTAAAATCCTGAGCCACTGACACCTGATGGCAGATGGCCCAAGATGCCCCCACACACCTGGTAGCGAGCGATTTTAGCAAAAAAAAAAAAACGGGTGAGGGGCCTTGCCCTTTCAAGCCATAGGCTCGAATAATTAACTGGCGAATCCAATGAAAAGAGTTAACTTGGATGTCTCCTGCCCATCCTGGGCTCTACCGACAACACAAGCCAGGATTCCTGACCTGCGCTGACAATTCAAGTAATTCTGACTGCCTGAAATACCTCCAGAGTATGCAGTGATTTTACTCCTGCCAACTGAGGATCAGAAAATAAGACAAGACATTGACTTGATTCAAGTAAAAACTAGACACCACAATAAGCAAAAAATAGATGAGGACTCAATATCACCTTATCATGCTGTGAGACCAAGAACGGCTTCTTGCATGAAATAGCTGCCAACTCTGACTCCTAGTGAAGTGATAGCCAAAGAAGCCACCTTCTTAGATAAAGGACCAACAGAATCTCCTGATTGGTTCAAAAAGATCAAATTCAAGTCCCAAGGACACAAGAGTGGTCTGACAGGTGGGACTGTCTACGTTACCCGCTGAAGTATGGATCAAGGAGTGAGAAACAACGGCCTCTGGAAAAAAATGTATAGGGACGAACTCTGACCCTTAACGGTACTTAAGCCAATCTCCTTGCCCCTACTGATTGGGGAATGAAAAAGAAAATCTCCCACTTGCATATTTCTGCAGGTGCCACTCTCTGGCTTCACCCCAGGCAAAAAAAATATTTCCAAGTCCTGTCATTGAAGTTCCCTGAAGCTGGCTTCCAGGGGCTCAACAGTGCTGAGATACAGAACTCAAGACCATTAGGTCCCGCTGGACTGGGAGTGTCCAAGAAGTGACCCCCGCAAGACTTGCTATGTCAGTGCACCAAGCCCTCCTGGGCTAATTCGGCTAACACTATTATCAGTGTTATCCCCTTCTGGATTCTACGCAAAAGATGTGTCAGAACTCGAAACAGAGGAAAGCATCAAATAAGGGAGAACTGGTCCCTAAGGCGTTACCAGTGCATCTACCCTTATTGCCAGTGGGATCCTCGTCCTGGACACAACCTGTCCCAACTTGTTGTAGAACTTGGAATCTAGTAGATTCACCTGCAGAGTTTCCCCTGCCACTATTTTATACCTGGAATATGCACTGATGATAGAGACAGCACTTGTGCTGTCCCAGACAGAATGTGGTTCACCTTCCTGAGCCGCATGACTCCTGGTGCCATCCTGGTGGTTGATATATAGGCCCCCACAGAGGCTTTTCCGGATAGAACCTACAACTGATTTGTACCATAATCCAGAGCAAGGCGTACTGGCCAAAAGCTCCAAGATAATTATGGGCAGTATACTGTCCTGTGGAGGCCAAGTCCACTGAACTGTAGCCATCCTCAAACCAAATGGAGAAACTGGCATCAGTGGTTATCTTCCAATACCTGTAAGGAAGAATTCAACCTTTCTAGATTCTGAACCATCAGCCACCAATCTTTAGCTGTGCAACACTGCGGGAACAGAGCCCTCTGGCAATCCAATGCCTGATTCAAGTTCCAGACAGCGAGAATGAACCTCTACCAAGACCTGGAGTAGAACTGTACATAAGGAATGTGCTTCGACCTAGATACAGTTTCCTACTGCAAAATGTATTGAAGGAAAATCTGCACCAACTGCTTCCAGAGCAAAGGTTATTGAGGTATACTGAGATTGACACCCCCTGCGTCTTTAGCAAGTCCAGCACTGGAGCTAGGAGCTTTGTGAACGTCAGAAGCTGTGGCCAAGCCCGAAGGATGGTCACAAAAAATTAAAACTGATGACTTTTCACTGCAATTACAGAAATCTTTGAAGAGGCTGGAAACAACTCAGCACATGAAGCTGTTTGTTTCCTGATGATTATGGGCCCCGTAATCTACCTTTTGCTGAGAGGTCATCACTGAACAGAGACCGAGCCTATCTGAAACAGAAGGATGCCAAGCAGATTGATATCTTAAGATAGACCTCATGTTCCTATTCAGTTTTGAGGCTGCTACCATTTAATTGTTTTACAATAATGAGCCCATAACTTTTGCTCCAAGACCCAATGCAAGGCAAAGACTGACCCGACTAAGGAAGGAGCAAACCACCTCAGAGACTGCTCTAAAATCTTATGGTCTGAGATACTCTCAAACACAGCAACCTCAGATGCCTCCCTCACTTAGGAGGGAAACCTGGGCAGTCTCCCATCCAAATACTAACCAGGCTTGATCCAAGATCAGGCGCCACAGTGGCTCAGATCACCCTGATGCCATTGGTCCAACGGGTCACATGAACATTGCCAGACCACTGAACATGAGGGCAGTGTACCTGCCTCACCCTTCTAAGTGATTTAGCTAGTCTAACAGATACATAATAAAGTGACTGTATTAGACAAACTAATACACAGTTCCACAAGGATGCAGGCCTAGACAATGATGGTCTACTGCTAAACTACCCCATAGGTATGGAAGTATGCAGGTACCCAGGTATGCAAACATGCAGGTACCCAGGTATGCAAACATGCAGGTATACAAGTATTCTTGCCATTCATGCATCTATGTTTGCACGCAAGGCAATAAGCGCATATGTATGTATCCCTACACAAATAAGCACATATGTAGTCCTAGGCAAATCGGCACATATGTATGTATACAGTTTAATGTAAATAAGCCCATATATATGCAGTTTATTTGCAACTAAACACATATGTGTGCAGTTCATATGAAAACATGGCAGCCTGCGTTTAAGCAACATGCATTTATGGAGGCATGCGTTTATGGAAGAATGTAAGTATGTGCTTATGCAAATATGCATTTAGGCAAAACACGAAAGCGTGTGTCAATGCAAACATGCACTTATGCAATGTGTGCCCATGGAGACATGCATTTACGGAATAAGCAAGCATGCATTTATGAAACGTGTTTATCCACTTCAGCCCTGGAAGGTTTTACCCCCTTACTGACCAGAGCATTTTTTGCGATACGGCGATGCGTCGCTTTAACTGACAATTGCACGGTTGTGCGACGCTGTACCCAAACAAAATTGACGTCCTTTTTTTTTATCACAATAGAGCTTTCTTTTGGTGGTCATTGAGGGATGGTTAGAATGATGGACTTTATAGGCATAACACAAAAAGTTAAAAAGGAATAAAGATATTTATTACAAAAGTTGTTAAAAAATGTACATTGACTTACATAAATTCAGAGTTTTTATACCTGAGAGCAATTTACATACACTATCTATAAAGTAAGTATTCTTTGAACAAAATGTATATTTTACTTGTATCAGTCATAACAGGTTTCAAAGTAGACAGTGTAAAAAATCGCTCAAGTTGCTCTACATGTTTTGCGTTCAATAACGCTTCCTCAGGAGCTTTGGCATACTCTATAAATGAAAGAATAGACATAAGTACATTGCACTCTACATTAAAACAAAAGAAGTTTTAGACAAATCTTTATATGTAACATATAGTGTCACCACCCTTGCGAAGTGCCAGAATTGAAAACTGTCTCTGTGCTGTAGCTCCAAACCTCTGGTGGTGAGCAAAGGTATAGAGGGAAAATTGATAGAGGGGGAGAGTGTGCGGAAACCAGATAATGAAGGGGGGGGGATGAATTGAAAATGAAATGAAAGTGGAGAAGGGGCAAAAAGAAAAGCAGGAAGGAGGAGATGAGAAAAGAGGGGGAGGGAGGAAGCAATAGGACGAGGGGAAAGGAGGGTAAGTCAATGTACATTTTTTAACAAATTTTGTAATAAATATCTTTATTCCTTTTTAACTTTTTGTGTTATGCCTATAAAGTCCATCATTCTATCCATCGCTCAATGATCTCCAATATATCGGGACATGGCATTTACTATCTATACATCGTATCCACAGTGCCACTCTGTGGTGATACGAACTTTTTTAGAATTTTCTTTTGGTGGTATTTGATCACCTCTGCGCGATTTTTATTTTTTGCACTATAAACAAAAAAAGAGCGACAATTTTGGGAAAAAAAAACTATTTTTGTTATAATAAATATCCCCAAAATGTTTTTAAAAAACACATTTCTTCATCAGTTGAGGCCAATATGTATTCTACCTATTTTTGGTAAAAAAAAAAAAATTGCGATCAGCGTATATTGTTTGGTTTGCGCAAAAGTTATAGCATCTACAAAATAGGGAATGTTTTTTTCTAGTAATGGCGGTGATCTGCGATTTTTAGCGGGACTGCGACATTGTGGTGGACAGATCGGACACTTTTTTAATACTTTTTTTGGGACCATTGACATTTTTACAGCGATCAGTGCTATAAAAATGCACTGATTACTGTGTAAATGTCACTGGCAGGGAAGGGGTTAACACTAGGGAGCGATCAAGGGGTTAAATGTGTTCCCTAGGTGTATTTCTAACTGTAAGGGGATGTGACTGAGTAGAGGAGGAGCCATATCGTTGTTCCTACTTAGTAGGAACAGACGATCTTTTTCTCCTCCCCTGTCAGAACAGGGATTTGTGTGTGTTTACACACACACACAAATCCCTGTTCTGGCTCTCGTGCCCACGGTCGCGGGTGGCCAGTGGCTATCGCGCCCGCCGGCCACGCACATCGGGTTCCCGCCGTGCAGTGGGCACGTGCATGCCTGCTGTGGCTCCTAAAGGAGCCTCCGTACATATATGGCAATTCGCGCCAGAGAGTCATCCTTCCACAGTATATGTACAGGAGCCGGTCAGGAAGTGGCTATGCAACATATATTATGCAAAAGGTATCTATGCATACCTGTCTATGCACCATGTGTTTATGCAAACACGTATATCTATGCGACATGCCTACACACTAATGCCCACACGTCTATACAAACACGTGCTTAAAAAAACCTGCATCTTTGCAACCCGTGTCCACGGAAACGCACTGTCGTGGCCTATCTTGGGGGGGGGCTGCCTGCCTGGCGGATGGGCGCTGCCCACTTGTCGGGTACGGGGTGGGCCGGGGCCCTCTGCAAACTTGCTTATGCAAGCTTGTGTTTATTCAAGCAAGCAGGTGTCTGCAAACATGGGCCCATTCAAGTAAGCAAGCGATATGAAACATTTATACTATGCTGTACCTGCTCAACTGCACCTGGGCCCATACTAGTTATAATCGGGTTTAGCCAAGTACATAGGCATCCAATTCAGCCTCTATGCAAATGTATGTATGCAACATCTATGCAAAACGTGTTTATTCAAACATGCTGTTAGGCAACAAGCTTGCAAGCATGCATACTATGCTGCACCTGCCCAACTGCATTTGGCCCCATACTAGTTTTTACTAGTTTAGCACATATGCATGCCATGCAGCCTTTTTCTGCTTCAGATCAGCCTAAAAGTAAATTCCTGCAGACCCAATGCACATTATTCTGAAGTTTGCAAGTATGCATCTGTTCAACTGCACCAGGCCCCATACTATTTTTGTGCCAAATGCACAGTATTCTGGTGACACAACACTGCTAGGGGTGTATCGACTTAGTTGTACAGCCCTCCCTGATTAGGCAGTAAGTATGCAGTATATAATCATAACTTGTCTGGCCACACATTTCTCCCATATTAACCACTTGCCGCCCGCCATATAGCATAATGACGGCGGCAAAGTGGTTTCAATACCCTGACTGGACGTCACATGACGTCCGCAGGATATTGAGCCGCTGCACGCCCCCGGGGGCACGCATCGCGGCGATCGTTGTTGCGGGGTGTCAGTCTGACACCCCGCAACACCGATCTAGGTAAAGAGTCTCTGACGGAGACTCTTTACCACGTGATCAGCCGTGTCCAATCACGGCTGATCACGATGTAAATAGGAAGAGGTGATCGGCTTTTCCTCACTCGCGTCTGACAGACGCGAGTAGAGGAGAGCCGATCGGCTGCTCTCCTGACGGGGGGGGTCTGTGCTGATTGTTTATCAGCACAGCCCCCCTCGGATCCTACCCAGGACCACCAGGGAAGCCGCCCAGGACCACCAGGGAAACCAGCCACACTGGACCACCGGGTATGCCCCCTAGACCCCCAGGGAAATACTAACCAGTGCAAAGGCACCTGCCAATCAGTGCCCACTCCAATGCCTACCACTGCCAGTGCCACCAGGGATGCCTATTAGTGCCCATCAGTGCCACGTATCTGTGCCCATCAGTGCCACCCATAAGAACCCATCTTTGCAGCCTTTCAGTGCACATCAGTGCCACCCATGAGTGCCCATCAGTGCCACTTATCAATGCCCATCAGTGCTGCATATCAGTGCCACCCATCAGTGCCGCATATCAGTGCCCATCATCAGTGCCCGCTCATTGGTGCCACCTCATCGCTGCCGCCTTATCAGTGCCCATCAGTGAAAGAGAAAATTTACTTATTTACAAAATTTTTAAACAGAAACAAAAGCAAAACTTTTATTTTTTTTCAAAATTTGTTTAGCAAAAAATAAAAACCGCAGAGGTGATCAAATACCACCAAAAGAAAGCTCTATTTGTGGAAACAAATGATAAAAATTTAGTTTGGGTACAGTGTAGTATGACCGCGCAATTGTCATTCAAACTGCGACAGCACTGAAAGCTGAAAATTGGTCTGGGCAGGAAGGTGTCTAAGTGCCCTGTATTGAAGTGGTTAAGTACTCGCACGTCATTAGTATCCATAGGCTGCTGTTATGTCTTAGGAGTCCCTGCTGTCCACATGGCAAACATGGCCGCCCCTTCACTTCCTGCCTATATAGAAATAGGCCTCTGCGCCCTCTAGTGGCTTGAGCAGAAACGGCAGCCCATGCTCCTAATAAGTACACAGAGCATGTTTTAAACAGCACACTGCCCCTAGGGGCTACTGAGAGAAGACCAGTCAGATGTCTCTTTTTTTTTTTTTTTTTTTTAAAGAGAAACTGCAAAAAAATGCAGACTTACCATTCAGGACTCTGAGCATAACAGGAGTTCAATCTTCACAGCTTGTGTAAGAGCAGTGTAAACAGCAAGTTTGGACAAAGCATTTGCACAACTTTCAGCAAGCTTTGTTGAAGCTTTTAAAGTATTATTCGGCTCCAGTTTGTAAATGTTGAACACAGATTCTAATGGGAGTGTTGACTGCCACTTTAAACAAGCCGCTAGCAGGCTTTTTAGAACTTCTTGAAGTTTGTTGAAAGCCTTCTAGCAGCTTGCTTAAAGTGGAAATCAACACTCACATTAGGATCTTTGTTCAGAATTTGCAAACTGGACCCGATTGGTACTTTAAAAGCTTCAACAAAGCTTGCTGAAAGCTCTACAAATGTTTTGTCAAAGCTTGCTGTTCACACTGCTCCCATACAAGCTAAAGTTTGTGTAAAACAGGCCTAACACAGGTGAACAGGGTTCCATTATGCAGGGTCCAGCGCAGTAAGGCTGCATTACAGGCAAACCTCGAGGAATCTTCTCTCCTTCCCAAGAGCCTTGGATACCATCCATTTTGGCTGTCAGCTTTTTCGAATGAATCTGATTTAAAGTCCTTGATCCTCAGTAGAACCATTCCAGACCTCCAAGTATGCTCCAAGAGCACATGGATCACATCTGTGACCACCACCTTACAGACACTGGCGAAAAAAACTGAGGTCCTTCCTGTGTAGGAGGGGTTATTTAGGGGAGGACTTCCTGTTTCACTATCTGCCAGTGTCCATTCACCGATAGGTGGCGTATAACTCATATAGTCATTATTATGGTTGCTCTGTGTCCCTTGATGTATGATAAAGAAATGACACTTTGCTACAATGTAAAGTACTGAGTGTACAGCTTGTATAACGGTGTAAATTTGCTGTCCCCTCAAAATAACTCAACACACAGCCATTAATGTCTAAACCGCTAGCAACATGAGTACATCCCTAAGTGAAAATGTCCAAATTGGGCCCAATTAGCCATTTTCCATCCCCAGTGTGATGTGACTCGTTAGTGTTACAAGATCTCAGATGTGAATGGGGAGCAGGTGTGTTAAATTTGGTGTTGTCGCTCTCAATCTCTTATACTGGTCACTGGAAGTTTAACATGGCACCTCATGGCCAAGAACTCTGAGGATCTGAAAAAAAGAATTGTTGATCTACATAAAGATGGCTTAGGCTATAAGAAGATTGCCAAGACCCTGAAACTGAGCTGCAGCATGGTGGCTAAGACCATACAGTGGTTTAACAGGACAGGTTCCACTCAGAACAGGACTCGCCATGGTCAACCAAAGAAGTTGAGTGCACGTGCTCAGCATCATATCCAGAGGTTGTCTTTGGGAAATAGACGTATGAGTGGTGCCAGCTATGTTGCAGAGTTTGAAGGGGTGGGGGGTCAGCCTGTCAGTGCTCAGACCATACGCCACACACTGCATCAAATTGGCCTGCATGGCTGTCCTCCCAGAAGGAAGCCTCTTCTAAAGATGATGCACAAGAAAGCCCGCATACAGTTTGCTGAAGATAAGCAGACTAAGGACATGGATTACTGGAACCATGTCCTATGGTCTGATGAGACCAAGATGAACGTATTTGGTTCAGATGGTATACAAAGTGTGTGGCGGCAACCAGGTGAGGAGTACAAAGACAAGTGTCTCTTGCCTACAGTTAAGCATGGTGAAGGGAGTGTCATGGTCTGGGGCAGCATGAATGCTGCCGGCACTGGGGAGCTAAAGTTCATTGAAGGGAACCATGAATGCCAACATGTACTGTGACATACTGAAGCAGGGCATGATCCCCTCCCTTAGGAGAGTCGGCCACAGGGCAGTATTCCAACATAACGACCCCAAACACACCTCCAAGACGATCACTGCCTAGCTAAAGAACCTGAGGGTAAAGGTGATGGACTGGCCAAGCATGTCTCCAGACCTAAACCCTATTGAGCATCTGTGGGGCATCCTCAAACGAAAGGTGGAGGAGCGCAAGGTCTCTAACATTCATCAGCTCTGTGATGTTGCCATGGATGAGTGGAAGAGGACTCCAGTGGCAACCTGTGAAGCTCTGGTGAACCCAGCATGCCCAAGATGGTTAAGACAGTTGCAGAAAACGGAAGATTGGTCGCACACCATGGAAGGAAGAACTTCTGTATAATAGTTACTTTATTGTCAAAGTGCCAAAGGACATAAACAGGACGTTACAGCAACACTGATAGACCAGTTTCACAGCAACATTGATAGACCAGTTTCAAACGGGTAACTCGTGCTTGCTCACAACAAAAATGTAGCCCCCAACCTGAGCTATTTAAATGCTCCACCCGAAAGTGATGCAACAAAAAGAGCCCGGCTTGATTGGCTGACCAACATATATAGCAATTAAACACACCATATAAAATCATTGAATCACAAAGTGTGAAAAGCTAGACTAGAAAAGTCTAGTTTTTACACACTTTGTGGTTCAATGATTTCCATGGTGTGTGACCAATCTTCCTTTTTCTTCAATTACTATTGACGGTGGTGACCCGGGGCCAGCACCCATGAGGAATTATTTATCCACAGTCTGAGCGGTGTTACGCTCTTTCTGGTTAAGGCAGTGCTGGAAAATAATGGTGGCCAAACAAAATATTGACACTTTGGGCCAAATTTGGAAATTTTCACTTAGGGGTGTACTCCCTTTTGTTGGCAGTTGTTTTGACATTAATGGCTGTGTGTTGAGTTATTTTGAAGAGACAGCAAATGTACACTGTTATGCAAGCTGTACACTCTACTTTACATTGTAGCAAAGTTTAATTTCTTCAGTGTTCTCACATGAAAAGATATAATAAAATATTTACAAAAATGTGAGGGGTGTACTCACTTTTGTGCGATACTGTAGGCTTTCAATTACTAATAAGTGGAAACAAAATTTGGCTCCAAATTTGTAATACATGGGGTTCACCTACCATGCTTCTCTGAACACTTTTTCTCACACTCACAATGGAAGCACCCACTTCTGATTTGTGTGAGAACTGTGTTTACAAGTATAAATCATAAAAATATTAAATAATCATAGCCTTGGTTTATTTATGGATCTCAGGGTATCTCTTAGGCTTGTTTCACATGGGCTCCAACTTGTGTAAGAGCAGTGTGAACAGCAAGTTTTGACAAAGCATTTGCACAACTTTCAGCAAGCTTTGTTGAAGCTTTTAAAGTACCATTCTGCTCCAGTTTGTAAATGTTGAACGCAGATTCTTATGGGAGTGTTGACTTCCACTTTAAACAAGCCACTAGCAGGCTTTTTAGAACTTCTTGAAGTTTGTTGTAAGCCTTCTAGCAGCTTGCTTAAAGTGGAAATCAACACTCACATTAGGATCTTTGTTCAGGATTTGCAAACTGGACCTGATTGGTACTTTAAAAGCTTCAGCAAAGCTTTCTGAAAGCTCTACAAATGTTTTGTCAAAGCTTGCTGTTCACACTTCTCTCATACAAGCTAAAGTCCATGTAAAACAGGCCTAACACTGGTGAACTTATGCAAAACTATTTTGAATGATGTGAATAAATATTTTTATATTTAGTATTTTTGTATACTGATGTTTTATAGTTCATGTTTTGGCTGTTTTACTCTTTGATGACACAATTCCTGACGAGTTGTTTATGATAAACACAAGCACCTACGCCATATATTGAACACTTTAGTGGTCATTATTGGAGTTCATTGAAGCTACATTGTATGGATATGTCAGTCAATTGTATGTGTACTTAAAACGCAATGAAAACTATTAAAAATGAAAACTCCATCAAATATTAAAAAGTCAATGATTGAATGAAGTGATGTAAAATGTGCAACAAACTAAACCAAAATAAAAAATGGCTTTAGCGCTAACCTAAAATAAAATCTCCACCAAGTAGCAAAAACTCATTCAAAGAAAAAAAAAGTCTTGCTAAATATAAAACAAATTGTCCACTGTGTGGGGAAATCTTCAGATCTTCATTCATTCAAATAATCCAAGTATGATATCGAAACTGAACACCCAGTGAGTCTTCAAAGTAACACTTCCACTGATTCAGTGTTGCTTCACCACACACAAGGAGATGCACTCACCATATAAACATGTCTGTCTTATCCAAAGAGAGGCAATAACAGTTTAAGTGCCGGTTCACACCAGTGCTCTCTGCGAGATCGCATGTGGTTCGCACCACACTGCAGTGCAAATCACATGCAGTGTCGATGCAATGGGATTTTAGCCATACAGATAGTATGGCTGATATTGCATTTGGACCATACTCGCACAGGACCCTTTCTTTGGTCCGCACCAGAATCTGATTGCATAAGTGTTCACACCCATGCAATCTGATTCATGTCCGAACTGTCAGTTTGCAGTGCGATGAATGAATGTTAACATTATCACACTGCGACCTGGAATCCTCGGATTGACGTCCTCCCAGCACGCCCTGCAGTTTTCGACACCGGAGACCACCGGTGCCGCTAAGAAAAGATCCTGCAACGCCATCTGAAGACTGATACCTGGACCCTGTCGCTTATTTGGACTCTTACACAGATGTCCCTTCTTTTACTTTACTTTGTAGTAAGTGCATTACCTTATATTAAAGCCTTTTAAACTTAATGCTGCACTCAGATCTGGCGCTGCTTGTCTTGTTTGTGTTTCTGCCAGAGGTTCTATCACCCTTCAGCATGCTGCCTTCTCAGTACCAGCTACCATCCCTGTGGTAACCACCCAGGCTACGGATCCCTACCAAAAACTTCTTCACTTTCTGATCAGAAGTTCCTCTTATTTTAATTTGTCATTGACTCTCTGATTCTCCCCTGGATTTTTGGACTATAAGTTCATAATTCTGATCATCCCCCCTCTTCCCCATCCCGCAGATGACACAACCTTATATGGTCAAAATATCTGAGCACAACAATTTTTTGTATTTCCCGATATGTGTGCTGAAATGGGGGTATCATTAACATTGGATTGACACTCCCAGCAGTACGTATATGGCAGTGTGAACTGCGATGCGGGAACCCACAGCGGATTTGCAGGGTTCTGGTATTGCACAAGTGTGAAACAAATCTTAGTGAAATTGGGGAGAGTGATCCTGCACCTCTCTCAAAGAAGTCCAGCTAGGAGACGGTGGATTAAGGCTGGGTTCACACTGGTGCGATGCGGGAACCCTGCGAATCCAGTGCGGGTTCCTGCATCGCCCCTGAATCGCACAGTGGTGCAGGAATCGTATCGCACACCCATGTCTGAACACCCATGCGATCCGATTCCAGTGCAGACCAAAAAAAGGGTCTTGCACAGCTCTGGTCCGAATGAGATGCGATTTCAGCCATACCGTTTGTATGGCTGAAATCGCATTGCACAGGCATCGCATGTGATCTGCACAGCAATGCGGTGCGAATTACGTGCAATGTCTTGCATCGCACTAGTTTGATCTGGGCCTACAGGTCACCGCAAAAGGCAAAAATTCTCATATTTCATTAGTGCATTTATTAAAATCAGCATAAATATACTCGCAAGCGATTCATGAACTGAAGGCATTAAATCAAGGACCAAGTGGTGAGGTGAAGTCCCACAGGTAACTGGGGCACTCCCCAGCAATGGAATATTCTAAATTTAGACTAAATTGTGGAGTCATCTGGCTGCTGTGAAATTTATTGTGGGGAGACTTGTGCGCTTGATTATATTATGAGTAACTGAGTATTATGCCGGCTGCTTAGTGTCAAAAGCGCTCCTGGACCTTCACTCTAGACCGCAGGGATCGGACTACACTTTCTGGCTCAGGCCCAACTCTTTCCATCATGCAACTTTGCCATGTCGTCTTTGAGGGCGATGCAGGATCACTCTCCCTGTTTTCCCCTAAGCTGTTATTGCCTCTCTTGAGATAAGACGGGCATGTTTTTCTGGTGAGTGTATATCCTTGTTTGTGGTGAAGGGAACAATTTGGATCAGTGTTGTTACTTTGAAGATTTACTGGGTGTTCTGTTTGAATATCATACAAGGATTATTTCAATGAATGAGGATTTTGCTACACAGTGGACACTTTGTTTAATATTTAGCAAAACTTTTTTTTGTTTGAATAAAGTAAGACTTGGTGGACACTTATGCAAGAAATACTTTTTTTTATTTTGGTTTAGTTTGTTGCATTTTATGTCAGTTGATTCCATCATTTACCTTTAATATTTGTTGTAGTTTTTTATTTGTCTACAGCGCTGTACTATACAAGAGATCATTTTTTGGACTTCATATTTTTGATATTTAAACACCATGACTGATTCTGACTTTTGCCTGGCACAAATCAATTACAGGTGTGCTTGCACTGTGGAAAAGCCACCCCTTTTTACAAAGCAAGGTCACGTCTGTTCTCTTGTAGCAAACTGCACTGAATACAATGTGACAGACTCATAATGATTTTAGGCTTAGAAAAGTCAGTCCCCCAATCCAGTGCTTTACTTTCTGTTCAATTCTGGGGGCCAAATAATTCACTCAATTTTTCATCTGTTAGGCTTTTACAATAAGATATTTTCTCAGGACCTTGCCTCTTCTCACTCCATCATCCATGGAGTCTTACTTCTTATTCTTGGCATGAGTTTTACTCTTGCTGCTGGATTCTTAAAGCGGAACTTCAGTTATTTTTTCATATTTCCATCTATTAAATCCTCTGCCCTTGTTGTTTTAACTTTTGATAGCAAAACATTTTTTTTCTGCCAGTAAATACCTTATACAACCCACTTCCTTTTTCTTGTCTGGTCATTAGCCTAGACTTATGACATCATACACTGCTCTCTCTCTCACTCTCATGAGAGTTTGCCTGGGAAGAGAAGGGGATGAGTTATAAGTGGGCCAATGAGAGCTGCAGGGCTGAAGAGCTGTGCCTCTGTGTGTCTGTGTAAATCCAGGAAGTGAACAGGCAGCAGCTTCAGCTGCCCATAGTTAAAATGATTGCTGGCAGACTTAGTGGAGGGAGATTTCTGCAGCATATTTGGCAAGTACAGAATCGCAGTATATATAAAATATTAAGCAAGTGGTTGGAGAGAAGCTTCAGAATGGCAAAGATCTTTTTATTACAAATTATGTGAGCAGACTGCAGTTCCTCTTTAAAGACATAAGACAAAAATAGACCACTTTAGTAATGTTTATGAGTGTAACTGGAAATTTAGATGCTGAAAAAAATGTCAGGCATGTGGCAGAAACTGCCTGCATCGAAACTGCTAACTTCCTTCAATATCTATTATATATAACATTTTACTGGTTTCAACATGCTTATAATCAAATCTCCTAAACACAATTATTATCTCTGACTTTAGATCTCTAAATAATATATTATTTGGTCAGATAATTGTTAAGTAACCTTTTAATGTTGAACATATGACCACTCTATTTTGCAGACTGACAGCCATTATTCCAGTCACTCCAGCACAAATACTCTTTCCAGCAATGCATCCAGTGCTCATAGTGAAGAAAAGTGGTATGACAGCGGGGAACGGCTTGACTCAGACAACTACACTTACATACAAGGGACATCTGCTGATAGTGGTATTGACACCACATTGTATAGCAACAATCATGTCAACTCCAACCTTCCTGGGGCTTCTGCCACCTCCCCACGCTCTGGGCCTCCTAAGGAAAAAGTGGCTCCTCTGTGGCACAGTGTCAGCGATGTGGGATTGATATCTGATAGGACTTGTGACAGAGAAACTCATGCTTTAGATGGGAAAAGAGAATCTCCAGTCACTATGGAGAACCACAGTAAAGTCCCAATATGCACCAAGCCATTAACCAGAGAAAACAGCTCCTACAGCCTTAGTGATGCCGCTTCTCATACCAGGTAGTGGCTCTTATTTTTTTTATT
Organism: Lithobates clamitans; assembly: GCA_037952925.1. NCBI lineage: Eukaryota > Metazoa > Chordata > Amphibia > Anura > Ranidae > Lithobates > Lithobates clamitans. Next base: position 2,308,746 of record JBBGZY010001071.1, on the reverse strand, counting down.
TTGTCTTTATTTTTTAGTGCATTAATCTTTCATTCTGTGATATGGTTGCAATAGTGGTGGTGGGTTCTTTCTGCTCCATCTAATCTTTTTACTCCAACCTGCCATCAGAGCTAGATGCAGTTATGGTGCTCTTTCAGCTTTTACTGCAGATTTCCTATTCAGGTAATTTTTTTTCCACAGTAAGACTTGTCTTTCTATTGAAACTTTACACTTACACACTATTAAATTAATTTTTTTGTTCCTAATTCAGTAACACCTATGTTTTTTGTAGCAACTGTGGTTTTTACATGTGGACATTTTATATAATTTGCGTTTAGTATTATTTGAATACTATACTGTGATGTTTGGTTTATGGACATTCGTTTACTGCAGTGGAGGCTGGTGCTCAATTTTCTCCCCCCCTCCCACCGGTCGCTCGATCGCCGCATCACCTGCCAGCCCCGCATTTACCCCATCCAGGTCGCAACTTTGGTGCCTACCCCCCTGCGTCTCCTCCTGAGTCCCGGCAGTTGCTTCTCCTCCCAGCCAATCAGGAGTTAGGACTCGTGGCCAGTCGAGTCTCAGGACCCGCTTTCTGATTCGCCGGGAGGAGAAACTGTCACAACTGCGTGGCCTCCGGACACAGTGTTCTTTTTTTAAGCCCATTAGAGCCCAGGCTCTAATCATGTGCTTAAGAAAAAAAAAAATTGAAATTCATGTGTCCGGTGCCCTGCATGTGTAGATTAGGGGCCCGGTGCATGGATTAGGAGGGCTGCGCCCTGCATGAGCGGCCGCAACTAGCCTACTGAAGGTATTAGTTTGACATCTTTCAAGTGAAAAGTGTTTTTTTTAATGATAGAGGGCAACTTATGAGGCTTGTTAAATCCACCAGAGGACCCAGTGTACTTAGCACTTGGCCATGTTAAAATCTATGCTGTAAACTGATTCTTTTGATGGTATTTGATCACCTCTGTGATTTTTTTATGTTTGTGCTAGAAACAAAAAAAGAGCGACAATTTTGAAAAAACCCAATATTTTTTACATTTTACTATATTAAGTATCCCCAAAAAAAAATTACATTTCTTCATCAGTTTAGGGCAATATGTATTCTTCTACATGTTTTTGGTAAAAAAAAATTGATTGGTTTACGCATGTACAAAAAAAGTTATATCGTCTAGAAAATAGGGGATAGATTTATGGCATTTTTATTATAAATATTTTTTTTTCCTAGTAATGGCGGTGATCAGTGATTTTTAGCGGGACTGTGACATTGCGGCGGACAGATCGGACACTTTTTTTGGGGGCTATTGACATTTATACAGCAATCAGAGCTAAAAATAGCCACAGATTACTGTATAAATGTCACTGGCAGGGAAGGGGTTAACACTTAGAGGTGATCAAGGGGTTAAGTATTCCTTGGGGAGGTGTTTCTAACTGGGGGGGGTGTGTAGTGACTGGAAGAGAGAAATCGCTGTTCCTGATCACTAGGAACAGCAGCTCTCTTTCTCTCTACTCCCCTGTCAGAACGGGGATTTGTCTGTTTACATTGACAGATCCCTGTTCTGGCTCTCTGAGGAGCGATCGCAGGTCACCGGCGGGCATTGCGGCTGCCGGCCACACGCATCGCCCCCCAGCGTCGCGGGCGCCCCCTAGAGCTCTCAAGGTGGCCGTTGTAGACCTACGACGATTTGTGCTAACCTGCCGTGGTATAATGGCAGGTGGCTGGCAAGCAGTTAAAGTGGAGTTCCACCCAGATGTGGAATTTCTGCTTATCTGTCTTATCTGTGTCACGTTTGGCACCTTTCGGGGGGGAGGGGGAGCTGGTACCTGTTTTTGACAGGTACCCTGTCCCCACTTCCGTTGGACCTCGCCGTGGCGAGGTAAGTCAGAAGTCCGGCCCCCTCCACTTCCTTCCCCTGCTATTGGGCCAGTAGGAGAGCGCAGCGCGCTTTGCGCATGTGAAGTAGGGTTCCCTTATGCCCTGTACACACAACCTGTTTTGCCGTTGGAATAAACTCTGAAGGTTTTTACGACGGAGTTCCGACGGAACTCCGCTCAAGCTGTCTTGCATACACACGGTCACACCAAATTCCGACCGTCCAGAACGCAGTGACGTACAACACGTATGACAGGACTAGAAAACGTAAGTTCAATAGCTAGTAGCCACTAGCTTCCGTCTCCTACTTGCTTCAGAGCATGCGTCGTTTTTGGTGCGTCGGAACAGCATACAGACGAGCGGTTTTCCCGATAGGAATAGGTTCAGTCGGAAAAATATAGAACATGTTCTCTATCGAAGTCCGTCTGAATTTTCGACAGAAAAAGTTCGATAGGGCATACGCACGGTCGGAATATACGATGAGAAGCTCGTAAGAGCTCAGACTCTTTCTGTCGGAAATTCCGCTTGTGTGTACGCGGCATTACACCCAACATCGGCTGCGGTGCTGACATCACAGGACCCTGAGAAAGGTAGGTGTCCTAATATTAAAAGTCAGCAGCTACAGTATATGTAGCTGCTGACCTAATTTTTTGAGAGGGGGGGAGCAGAACTCCGTTTTAATAATGAAAAAAAAAACAGTGTTGTTTGCTGAGCAGCGTGGTCAGATAGCTCGCCACCCTCCCCCCCCCAATCCTTCTCTCACTGCTATTCAACCACACCTGATTCAAGGAAATATGTATACATAGGAAGGCTGAAAGTATTGTTTCTTGAGAGGTTAACACCTTAAAAAATTCCAGACAACATAGAAACAACTGTTGCAAAATCCACATTTTATTTTAACATTATGGATGTTAAAAGTATGCAAATATAAAATCAACAATTATATTTGCATCTTCCTTCAATATAAGCAGCACTACCCAATGGTTGAACCACAACCCCTGGCTGATATACTCAGTCTATTAAGCCATGATGATCTGTTATCAAGCCTAAAAATATAAATCTAAGTATGGACATACGATGGTCAGTTTATTACGTTGGATGTGGCCAAATCTCTACACGTTTCAAGAATGCTTTTTCAGGAGGAATGAGTTGCTGTTAATTAAAGCCAAAATAACATAAATCAAAAACTCCCGAGCACACAATAAACATACAGATCATTTTGCTTTTGCATATTATGATGGAGCTATTAAAAAAAACCACAATACCTATGGTAGTACTGTTGCCAGAGGAAGCAACATTTTTGTGAACCTGTACGGGGAGCACATATAAAAACCAACCGGAGGGACAGAATGATGGTGGATAACATGCATCAAGCAAGCTAGGAATAGTACAATAGAATGTTATTTTGATTTCATCATAGACAAACTATATGAGCCTAATCATAAAATAGGAGGGGGTGTTTACCATTGTGTAACATATCACACCAAAGGAGAAGGTAATCACTTGTATGGTGCATATTGGAGTAATTTATATATATATAATATACACATACATACAATGGGTAAAATAAGTATTGAACGCGTCACCATTTTTTCTAGGTACATATATATATTTTTATTTGTAAAGGTGCTATTGGCATGGCATTTTCACCACATGTCGGTAACAACCCATGCAATCCATACAAACCAAAACAAATACGTTCAGAAATTAAATTATGTGTACGCATGGGAGGTGCAAAAAGGCATGGAAACCCAAGACACCAGTTGAAATCTATCAGTAATTAATAAGCAATCCTGCTCCATGTCAGTGCAAATTAAAATCAGCTGGTTCAGTCTCAACTGATGGCCTATAAAAAGTTTTCACACAAGAAACATCTCATGATGGGTAAAAGCAAAGAGCTCTCTCAAGACCTTTGCAACCTTATTGATGCAAACCATACTGATGGCATTGGTTACAGAAGGATTTCCAAACTTCTGAATGTTTCAGTGGAGCACTGTTTTGGCCATAATCTGAAAGCGTAAATAACATAATTTCACCATAAACTAGCCGCAACAATGTGCTCCTTGCAAGATTTCTGACAGAGGAGTGAAAATAATTATCAAGAGAGTTGTTCAAGAGCCAAGGGCCACTTGTGGAGAGCTTCAGAAAGACCTGGAATTAGCAGGTACAATTGTTTCAAAGAAAACAACATTTAATGCATTCTACCGCCATTGCCGGTATGCACTCTTACCACGCTAGACTTAATTGCCAAAGAAAAAGCATGTTGAAGGTCGTTTGAAGTCTGCTGAACAACATGAAATATTGGGAGAATATAGTCTGGTCAGATAAGACCAAAATTGAACTCTTTGGATGCCATAATACACAACATGCTTGGAGGTTAAATGGCACTGCACATCACCCCAAAAACACCCCTAGACCAACAGTGAAGTTTGGAGGTGGGAACGTCCTGCTGTGGGGCTGTTTCTAAGCATGCGGTACTGGCAAACTTCAAACCATTGAGGGAACGAGGAATAGAAAAATGTAGCAAGACAATCTGGATAAAAATCTGCTACTGTCTACCAGGATGATGAAGATGAAACAAGGGTAGACATTTCAGCAAGACAATGATCCCAAACACAAAGCCAAGGAAACTCTCAATTGGTTTCAAAGAAAGAAAATAAAGCTGCTAGAATGGCCCAGCCAATCACATGACTTGAATCCAAAAGAACATCTATGGAAAGAACAAAAAATCAGAGCTTGTAGTAGAGGCCCACGGAACCTTCAATATTTGAAGACTGATTGTGTGGAAGAATGGGCCAAAATCACACCTGAGCAATCCATGTGACTAGCTTCTCCATACAGGAGACATCTTGAAGCTGTCATTACCAACAAAGGATGTTGTACGAAGTATTAAATACTTTTCAGTTAGCGTGTTCAATAATTTTTCCCTGTGTCATTCCATAAAACACATAACTTAATTTCTGCACGTATTTGTTTTGGTTTCTTTGTATGTGTTGATTGCTTGGGTTGTTGTCTACATGTGGTGAAAATTTCATGTCAATAGCACCTTTAGAAATATATTTACCTAGAAAAATGGTGATGTGTTCAATACTTATTTTACCCGCTGTGTGTGTGTGTGTGTGTAAAATATTTATATTTAGCAGCGAGTCAAAGGATAATATGCACATAGAAAAGCCATGTAATAAACATATAGATATATGGGAACAAACACCGCTAAGAGGTCAGGCTCAGAACAGCATTAATATTAATACGTTTAAATAAAATACATTTTATTTCTCTAGCGGGGTGAAGTGCTTGAGGTATGGTTGATTACCTGTAATCAGGAGCAGGATTTCTTGCTTGTGTCTCCCTCACCCCTGGCCGGATCGGTATTCTGACCTATTTAAAAGATGGCACTGGTCCCACACTGTCCCTCCTTGTATATTTTAATAAACCAAATGCAAGCTTTTTTTCTCTATGATGTCTATTGCCTACTTGAGAGTTTAAAACCTTAACCCCACATTTGGTCTTTCTTTTTATGTATATGCATTTACTTATTTGGGATGTGGTGTTAGTTTTTCTTTACTTACTGATGCACTCTACCATTCACATACTAGGGGAAGGCAAAAAATAATTAGTTCTGACTGACAGCGCAAAGAGGAAAGGGGCGGTACAGACAGCCCTCACTCTTTGAAATATCTGCAGGCCTGTGCTCCCTTTGCACTGATAAAAGACTGAGACCACAACCCCTCCAGCCCAAGTCATTCACAACACAAGCCCCCAGCTATTATTGTAGTTATCTCCTCCGAAAGTAGCTGGCGTGCAGCAGGAGGTTGTGAGCTCAGTTTTCTAATCAATGCAAACAAGGGATTGGAGGAGGAGGCACAGGACTCCATGACAGAGGGCTGCGGAATGAAGAGAGGGCTTATAGGAACACCTATAAATTGTGCTTCTGCAAAGGGTAGAGCTACAGTCAGCACTAGCAGAACTAAAACTGATCTTTATTTCCAAACCGCAGCAACGATTTTAATGGGTACAGATGCACTATGTGCATTGGTTCTGTTGGCAGACTTAACTTTTTTTTTTTACTTCTGGTGTGAGTTCTTTAATGTTTTTCCCACCCAGCTCAGCCTAAAGTGGTTATAAAGCGTAAACATGTTTTATCTTAATGTATTCCTGGCAATAAGATAAAAAATGTTTAGGCATCAGTATTCCCCTCATCCCCCCTTTTACTTATCTGAGCCCTCATTAGATCCAGCACTGTGCAAGTCTCTTCCCTCACTTCCTGGTCTTACAGGCTTTGCTGAGGCAGCAGTGGGAGCCGCTAGCTTAGTAATGGGGGGGGGGGGGGGTGAGCCTGCAGGAGTGCCCCCATACATAGAAACCTGTTTTCTTTGGGGCACTTGCCGGAGAGGGGACCCGAAAAAAGGAGGTTTGGGACCTCTCTATGAAATTCCTTTGCACAGAGCAGGTAAGTATAAACCTGTTTCTTCTTATTTTTTTAAAGCATTTACAATCACTTTAACGTGGTTATAAACCCCTTATATATACCCAGTGAAGTGACTGGCTTCAGATGAATACACAGAGATGAAACAAATCATCCTACATAGGTTGTACCTGTTTATCAGCAGCCATCTGTCCCCTTCATCCATTCAAAGTCTCAGTTCTGAAAAGCATGGGGTGGAGAGCTGAAGTTACATAGTGAGAAGAGCTCTGAAAGCTGATTGGAGGAAAGGGACACACCCCTGTTCACACAGCACACAAGAATAAAGCTGAGGCTGTCAATCACAGGTTGTGCCCTCCTGTGTCATCTTTTTCCCTTGGTGTCAGGAAAACTCATCAGAAGTGACTCATGCTAATGGCAGAGGAATGAGGCGGCAGACAGAAGTTATACTTGGTGCTCTGAACTGAGAGAAGTATACATTACAAAGGGATATGCTTTGCTTATATTTGATGTCAGAGTTTTACAGCCACTTTAAGGGTGATGCTGCCATGAGCCTATAGTAAACACTGCTGTGCACATTTAAAAGCATACTTTTATTCACGTGTTATGATAAAACTATGATTTTAGGCATGCTTAAAAATGTTCTTATGTATATCTCAAATTGGGTGTTTTCTTGAATTTTACCTAAAAACATACTTTTAAGAAAATAAGTTGTAGGGCATTGGGGTTTATATTTGGCCTCTTATTTAGCTTAATGTGCTTTATCTGAGACTGACACTTTACCTAAAAGATGAACATCGGGAAAAAATATTTTTGCATATTTTCTATATACCAATAAAAACATTTTTCATTGTGTGGATGGCTGCTGTGTTTAATAAACTCTTAGTTTAATTCATAGTCAACGGTACAGTAAGCGCTGAACTTTCAGTGCAAAGACTTACTCCTCCTTCCTAAAGTGCATACAGTGAAGGATAGTGAGTGACTTGCACTCCATCTCCACCATTCACAAACTGTCTTGTATTCTTTTCACAGAATACAAGGTGTTCTGTGAATAAACAAGGTGATATCATGACTATATGCACACTGTATAAGAGACAAAAATGGAGGACTTAGTGCCAGAAATTTAACAATTTTACTGTTTGAATAAAATAAAACTAGGAGCTTTATCTAACTCAGCACCTATCCACGCATTGAAAATATTTCATTAGCGTTCGTTAATTGGTACATGGGAAATGTGCAAAAAATATTTTTTCTCACGGTTCAGCTTTAAGTTTCAGGAATCAGAGATTGCCTGAATTTAAGCAAGTTGCTGACTTTTCAACTGCTTGTCTTAATACTCTTCTGAGAGGTTCTTACAGGCCCAGTAATAAAGCCCTATAACTTTTTGCATATCCTTTAATGAATATGTCTACAGTAGGTCATTTGAGAGGCCAGTCACGATTGGTTCATTTTATGATCACTGTTTAGGTATACAAGCCTGCGAACCAAGGATGTGTATGTGGTCCGCTCAGGTTATACTGTATGTAGGAATGAGATCCCGTGCCTGCTGCTATGCATGCCAGCTGGGAGGGGAGCTCACCTATGCTCTGGACAATGCTGGAAAGTGACAGATATCCCGGGAGCCGCACATCAGATCAAGACCCACTGCTTGATGGTGAATAACAGTTTCAGCCTGGACCCCCGCCAGGCCACGCCCCCATGGATCCAGGCTGAGACTGACATATACTGTCACTCAGCGGGTCTTGATCTGATGTGCTTGTCCTGGGATATTGATGAGCCTGCAGCATTGCTCCCTGCAGGCTTGAGTGATCTAAGTTCTGCAAATGCATTGCTGTTTCAAAATATGAAACATTTTGAAATTTTCAGAAGTAAATGAGATTTTTCTGTTGAGTGTTTGTAGTGAAATTCCATATATGAACTGAACCAGAGTGCTGTCATCCAGCATTTCTCAGTTCAGGATCTGACCTATAGCACAGCCCAGTGTATGAGGAGCAGTTCTCTGGTGATACCAGAGCTTATGCAGGGAGCAGTGCATCTCTTCTGAAATACAGTTAAGTGAAAATCTTATTAATGTGACATGCTGTACATTTTTTGTTCACTGAGAAAATTTCCTACAGTATATGTTTATGCGAGAACAGGTTATTTTTTCATATATGTATTCAAGCACAACACTATATCAAATATTTGTGCATATTGGTACAAGAAATGTATCAAGCAGTAAGCACAATATATCATGCATCATTTACATAAATGAAGATGTCTTATATTACAAGATATTCTGAACAAACCTCTCAAGCTTGTCAAGTGATTTGGCATTTCCATACTTTTATTGTCTATAATAATAATAATTGTCCACATAACTGTTTTACTCTCAGTGGCCACGTTATTAGGTACACCTACTCAATAATGAAGGAACCAAACAACAAATAATGTGGTTGCAGCTCATTAAATAAAGCATTCAGGCCTAAGAAAGTGGTTTAGTTGTTTAAATATTAAAAAGAGAAAGATGTATGATCTAACAAACTAACCGCGGTATGATTGTTCATGCCAGACATTGTGGTTGCAGAATTGGAGAAACTGCTGACCTCATGGGATTGTTACTCTAAAGTTCATAAAGAATGGTACATAAAACGTTCTAAGGGACAGTTCGATGTGTTCAAAACCTTTTGAGAACAAAGAACGACAAGACTGACTTGTACAAGCTTTCATAGCTTCTCAGACAAGCACAAATAGCCACTTTGCTGGTGAAATGAATTACCTCAATGCACACATGTCAAACCTTGAAGAGGATGGGCCAGAGCAGAAGACGACCATGCCCGATTCAACTCCTGCTTGCTAAGAACAGGAAAATTAGGTTAAAGTGAGCATGTGATCACCAAAACTGAAGAGTGAGAATTTTCAGCACATTGCCTGGTCTGGCACATCTTGATTTTGTATATGAAATGCAGTTGATAGAATCAGAATTTGACATTCACAGCAATGAATCCTTTCGCATGGTGTGGAACAAGAGGTTTTCATTATGAATGTGCGACTTACAAATCTTCTAAAACTGCATAATTCTGCAGAGTCGTCATCGGCTGCAATAGTTGTCATCGGGCAAAATATAATTCCATGAGAAATTCAGGCTGTTCTGAAGGCAAAAGAAAGACTTGACTTATAATATATAGATGCACCTAATAAAGTGGCCAGTGAGTGTATAAAGTGTTTCCTAAAAGTGTTTAATCATTAGAATGCAAAATTCTCTCCAATAGATGTAACCTGATTAATCCCAGTGTTGCATGTAAACATAAGGGATTAAAACCTGAATGATCATAATCTCCCGGTGTTCACTTGACTGTGTTCAGTGAAGGTGCGCTAGCATTAACTAATTTTTGTGGCAAGCTATGGCTCACACCCTGGATATGGTGTAAATTATCTACAAAGTGGATGGAAAAAACAGCAATTAAGATTAGCTCTCTCTCATTCTCCCCAGCACCATGAGCTCTCGGCACTCAGCAAGTCCCGTTGTTTTCACTAGTGCCAGAAGTTCACCCAAAGAAGAGTCTCATTCTGCCACTTCCCCACAGCTCGCACCTTCTTTCTCCTCTTCCTCTTCCTCCCCTTCTGGTCCTAGGACTTTCTACCCTCGCCAGGGGGCTACCAGCAAGTACCTGATTGGATGGAAAAAACCTGAAGGGACTATAAACTCTGTGGGCTTTATGGATTCAAGAAAGTAAGAGCCCTTTCTGTTCTGTTGTCAAATCGTAAAAGCAATGTCATGTTGGCTTGGCAAATTCTTTTGACGTTTTTTGTATGGTACACAAGATTGGAAAGAGCCAATACACATTTTTGTGCTTTACAAGTTGCATAACTTTTTGGAATGTGTTGCATGTTTTAAATTTTCAGCTTTGTTTCCTGACAAACTCCCTCTATTTGTCTCTCTGTTTATGTCACAAAGAGAAATTTGAGTCCAGGTTTCTTCCTTTCTAACAGGTATTAAAGCATGAGTTTGTGGTGGTCATGACAAAACTAGACTTTTCTCCTCTCTCTGCTTTCCTTCATCGCTTTATTAGTTTGCAATGATAAACAAAATTTCAGTGTATGCTTTCTCTTTCATTTAGATGTGATCTCTTCTAATCATTTGTTTCTGTTTCTTTCAATAAAAGACGACGCCAGATTGATTGTGTGGAGATGCCACCTACCAGGCTGCGTGCATCAATCAGAGACTTGCAGGCATCCCCGAAGAGGGTGTCTACAGTTCAAGATGAGCTTAAGAAGCTCATAGACTTGGAGAATCCACCTACAGGATCAGAAAAGTCATTAAAGGTAAATACTAAATTTAAACCACCATAGACACAATTGAAACCATCATTTATCTACTCTGATATTTTATCGATTTGAAATGTTATAGAATACATTTATAATGCAGAAAGGAAACCAATCTACTAAAAATAGATTTGTCCAAACTGATAACTAAGGCTGCATTCACACCTGAGCGTTTTCAGCTCATAAAACACCTGAAAACGCCCAACAAGCAAAATCCCATTCATTTCAATGGCACCTGTTCACATCCGAGCATTTTGTTACCTAAGGCAAAATGCCTGAAAAATGCCCTAAGCTCAGAAAAGAACATGAGCTTCTTTGGGGCAGATTACAGGCATTTTTCTGCCTTTTACATTGGTGACCTGAACAAAATTGCGGTAAAAACGCACGACTTTGAAACGCTCAGGTGTGAATGCAGGCTAAATGTCAATAAGAGAAGCTTTGTGACCTTTATTTTATTTGCCGCCTTTAAAAATGTATTCATGCAAAGTTCTTAGGAAGAGGTTAAGCATGCCTGTACACATTCATAAATACAGGCTCTCCTCACTTAATGACCAGGTTCCATTCCAGCGACCAGGTCGTTAAACGAATTGGTCGTTAAACGAAGAGCCACAAGTAATCAATATTTTAAGCATTCCTTAACTACTGTACTGTATTCTGAAAAATATTTTAATACTCTGTCTAAACACAAAGCTCCAACTCAATAACGTTGTTTTAATTTGCATATGTACAGAACACAAAAATCCTGTACTGTACAATACAATGATATACAGTGCCCAAAAAGTAAAAGTAAGAGCTGGTCGTAAGTCCGAGTGGTCCTTAAACAGGTAAGTCATTAAACGAGGAGAGTCTGTACTCATTAATCTCTACATTTATAAGTGTCTTAAATACAAAGTGTTTTTAAAATTACAGTAAAAATTATTTTCTTAAACGTACACTGGATCTTTAGGCTGCACGTACACTTGGCTGTCATTGCCCCACGATTTTGCTGCATTTTGGCCTGCAGTCAAAGCGTTCCTATCTTAAAAGCAATTATTCCACGTTCAGGAGAGGGATGTTGAGGGTGGGTGAACCCCACCTACCCGCAGCAGCTCCTAAACTCTGCTAAAAGCTTGGGTGTACATTGACACACAGGTTTTTATGGAGTTGAGTTTGGTATTTTTTTGCCAAGGCTCCTAAACTCAAGTTTAGGAGTTGCTAGTGTACATGAAGCTATAGTCTTTTATAGTCTGTATGCAGCTGCCTTTAGCTGATGGACACCGGCAAAAAATGAAGACTGCAGGAACATCCTATATAAGGATGACCTCAGGCGTGTTCGCAAACAGCACGTGCAGAGCCCGCCAGGAAGTCGGCACTGCACAGCGCTAATCACAGGCATTTCCCGATCTCTGCACCCACGCATCAGGACAATGTCTCACTACTTGTGATTAGTGCTGTGCAGTGCCGACTTCCTGGTGGGCTCTGCACGTGCTGTTTGCGAACACGCATGAGCTCATACTTAATCCTATATATAACCCTTTCCACTCTAAGCTAGCCACAGTTTTGTAGCAAGCAACAGGGAAATCATAAAGAAAAGGGAGGGACCTGTACTGTACACCAAAAAATGGAATATACTGGTAAGTTAAAATCCTATTTTCTTAGTTGTACAGTACAAGACACAGGATCTTTAGTCATTAAAGTGGTTGTAAAGGCTGAAAGACAACAGCAGAAGTCATTGGCTCCCGCTGCTGTCAATCACAGCCAGAGAGGCAAGAGGCGGGGCTAAGCGGCGCTCTCTATGTCTTATTGACGCAGAGAGCCAGCTCGGGAGCAAACACACACAAGTGCCCCCACAACAAGCAGCTTTCTATGGGGGGCACTCTGCAAAGGGGAGGGGCCCAGAGCACTGGCGGGGGTCCCGAGAAAAGGAGGATCAGGGCTGCTCTGTTCAAAAAACATTGCACAGAGCAGGTAAGTATGACATGTTTTTTTTTTTTTTTTTAATGCAATGTTTTCCTTTACAGTCACTTTAACCACGGAACATCCAAAAGCAGTCCAACTGAGAAGTGGACAACACACCAAACGCACGCCACCATGCTCGTGTAACGAACAGGTCTTGAAGGGTTGACAGAAAACAGGGCAGCTTGTAGCACCTCATAGCCCTATACTGACACTCGCGGCTGTGTAAGAGGAGAGAGAGGCACACAGTACAGCTATGCCTGCCCCTCCCCTCTGCTGCCCATTTAGAGAAGCCTTTGTATTTTGTGAATTTGTTCACAAATTACAAAGGCTTCTGTAAGTCTGCAGGAAGATGGGGAGGGGCAGGCATATCAGCTGCACTGACTCTAATGTTGAAGATGCTTAGACCTGAATAATCAGCATTGGGCTTCCGGAAATAAAGCAGTAGCTGTCTTCCAGGAGTACAATAAAACTGCCAGATGTAAATAATAGAGATAAGCCCAGGAGATTTCATGCAGCTCCTTGGGCTTAACTCATAGTGTGCCTTCACTTTTACAAAGGAGCTGAATTCCTGGAATGCGGCTTTTAACAATCGTGTGAACAGAAGACCAGATGGGTTGGCAAAAAAAAAAAATGATGATGCAGACATATTCCCTTTATAACTCCCTAGCTAGCCTCAGTTTTTTTTGTTAGTGTACTTCAGTGATGAACCTCTTTTCTCTCTTCTGAGGGAAGCTTACCTCTCTTCTGTGAAGTTCTTTTTTACTAAAAGGTTGTTCCATGAAGATTTCTTGCTTCACCATAGCCTCTGCAGCCCCGACTGCAGCTTGGCTAAGCCTTGGTACCTGTAACCCACCTGGAGAAAATGAGAGGTTGACCTGTACTGTCGTTTCAGGCACTGGATCCTGCGTGGGTGCTCACCATGGCACATGGTGCATCCTATTAAGTTAGACACGGGTACAGGTTAGATACATGTGCAGGGTCATGATCTGTCTGCAGCAGAGCCCTGTCCCTGAAAACCCCTTAATAGCCATAATGGAAGGTGAAGCCAGGATAGGGTCTTATCCCTTACATTCTGTCCGCAAAGACATCTGCCACAGTAGGTGCCAGGCTTGTATTCTATCCCAGATTGCTGGTGCTTCTGCGTTCAGGATCCAGAGGAGTGCAGGCTGTGATTGTGACACTTTAAATGGTGTCATGCAGCCATGGACGAAAGAACAACCAGCCATTTAAATTAGGCATTATTTTGCCAGTGGTCTGGGGCAAACCTGCCAGTTGTGGAGCTACCGCACCTGTGCAGCCTTGTTTTTAGTTGCTTCCTTGTATGTGTGCAAGCTATTTTATTCCTTTGGGCTTGCTTCTCTTAGTGGGCACCAGCTTTTCCTGGCTCCCTACTGTACAGCACAGCGACCCAGGTAGGACACCTACCTGGGTTCAGCAGCCTATAGTTCTTGGCACAGAAGTCTTCACCCTTTTATAAGTACACCTGCTGCAACAATTTTTATATCACATGGCAGATCCTAGGCGCAGGGAAATGGGGTCAGATGGTCTTGCTAGCTCAGGTGCAGCATATGGTTCCTGAAGGAATGGGGGATGATGATCTCTCTCCACAGGGCCCTAATACCCTCAGTTAAGACAACTTTGCCCAGTCTGACTATCTGTCTTCCTCTGGGCACTCTGTGGGCCCTTTAGCTAAGCAGCCTTCCTCCTGCATATAAGGGAGAAATTTTCTGCCACAATGTCTGATTTAATGTGTGGTTTTGGTCCTTTTAGAGGCCATAGATGACAGGGGTCATAAGTGTGCCAATCATCCTTCCTGACTCAATCTCTGTGGCTAAAATGCTGGTTAGTAGAACTCCCATGCAAGAAATGCATTGAGCATCTACCCTTTTGAGGGAGAACATGTTTAGTTCCTCCTTGGTTAAATAGGCAAAACTTTTTTTGCCATCTTTGTCCCTTTCCAGAGATTTTCCTTTACTTCCTGTCCCATAGCCAAACAGGAAGTGAGAGGAAATCCCTGCATATTAAAGGGATTCCTTGGGGACCCCAGGTCACCATAACTACTGTCACCTTCAGATTTCCCCGCTATTACTTTTCTAGGGACAATCTAAAATTTGGCATTTTCTTTTACCTTCAATAATAGTAAAAAGGACAAAGAGAGAGGGTGAATCTCCATATATTTTTTTCATTTTGGATAGAGCAAAGGAGAGTTATAACCCCTGTCATTTTTTTTCTGCCATCTGTGCCCCATTGCAGAGGTTTCCCTTCACTTCCTGTCCCATGGACAAACAGGAAGTGAGGGGGAATCCCTGCAAATTGAGGGAATTGCTTGGGTACTCCCGGGTCACCAGAGCTATTGTCCCCTTTGGAAGATTTCCCCTACATTTACTTTTCTGGTGGACAACCCAAATTTGGGATTTTCTTTTTACTTTCACTTTCAATTAAAATGATAAACAGGACAAATATGTTGAATTTCCTTAACAGGGGACACAGACAGCAATACAAACTGACAGGGATTCTAATCCCTCTCCACTCTATCCAATCTTTTAAGGAAAAAAAAATGCCTTTAGTTATGCTTTAGGTACTTCAAGGCAATCACAGGGGATAAAAGTACTCTCTTCCCCCGGTCCCAGGAAATCGTTGATGTTTGGATGAAGAGTGTAATTTCCAGGGGCTACCAAGTGGAATTTTGGACTTTGCTTTCTCCGTGATTTATGATCTCAAATTTGCCTCTTTCCACGCGCAGAATGAGGGGTCATTGCCTCATTCCTAAATGAGGAACGCTTTCCACTCAAGCCTGTTTACATTTCCCAATAAAGTGGGAAACTTGTTCCTGTGGGTTTAAACGTTATGCAGTAATTGACCGGGTCAGTTGTTGCCTTCCTCTTTCCAGGGGATTTTTTGATTTCAGTAGACATCCGGGATTGTAATTTTTCTGACTCATCAACGCTGTCTGCATTTTGTAGTGGGCTCTCAGCATTATCTTTCTATCCCTCTTCCTTTCAGCCTGTCCACCCCCCTTCCCTCCCCTGTTTTTTTCCCCCAAGGTGCCTGATCCAGTCCTTAAGCTCTACTATGTTCTCAGGGAATACAAGTTGTGGGTTACCTAGGGGAGTTGCTAAAAGATAAGTCATCCCTGTCAGCCAACTTCCAGTGGAAAGTGCAGACTTGCACATAATTGGTTGGATCCTCAACCTTCAGAAATCATTGCTGAAACTAGCTCACCATTTAGGGCACCTGGATCTGCAATTGAAATCATCCCTGTTCAGAATTTTCCTGCTTCTGGACAAACGTCTGTTCCTATGGCTGGGCCCTTCAATCCGAGGGTGGTCACTTGATGCGTGCTTGCATGATTTTCTTGTGCCTGTTGGTGGCCTTCTTTGAGACAGTGCCATACACCCAGTTTCACCCCAGGTCATTGCAATTCAACATTCTGGCAGTATTGGACAAAGTGATACAGTCCTTGAACCTCTCCATGCATCTGACCTGCAAGGCCAGACTCTTCCTGGTATGGGGGATTTTCAACCCTGTGCTGAAGTCAGGGAAACCCTTTCCCCCAAATATGTGGAAAGTTCTCACAATAGATGCTATCCTTTTTTTCTGAGCGGAGAAGTCCTGAATGTCCTCCCTATACTGAGAACTTGGTCATCAGAGAAAGCCTGTGTTCACATCAACATCCTGAAACCGAGGGCGGTTCAGTTGTCAGCTGGACCCCTCAGTTGCGAGGTCACCTGACATGTAGTCAGACAGTGCTACAGCCTTGACCTAAATGAACCATCAAGGTGGCAACAGAAATCACACTGCTCAAAGGAAGGTGAATTTGATCCTTTCTTGGGCAGAACTGCGTGTTCAAGCCCTGTTCGCATCCCAGAAAATTGGCAGGTGAATTTTCTCAGTCATCACAATCTGAAACCAGGGGAAATAGGTCTCCATCTGGAGGTGTTCCTAGCCCTTTGACACAGGTGGGGGGCACCGGATATGGTATCCAGTTTGTCGCCAGGTCCAGAGACCTTTTTGCCTTTGCAGCAGATTGGTGACTCCCTTGAATCAATTCAAACTGATCTACGCTCTTTGACCTCTTCAGCTTCTGCCTTGCTCCGCAGATTTAGGATGGAGGTCATTGCGATGATTCTCTTAGTACTGAACTGGCTCAGAAGAATTTGGTACTCAGACATTTTCTTAGCAGACTCTCCACTTGCCCTAACACATACCTTCTGACCCAGGTATCCATTTACCGTCCTACTTTTTGATTACTGACTGTAAGGGCTTGGCCTTCCAACCCTCGTTAAGGCATTGGTGCAGGGTTTTTGCGTACATCCCCTCTCGCTATACATTTCCTTTTGACTCCAGTGAACCTTAACCTAGTTGTTTTAGCCCTTCAGAGGCTGTTCTTTAAAATATTTAGGGATATTCCTTTATCTGACCTTACTCACAAGGTGGCTTTTCTCTTTGAGATAGTGGCCCTATTGTGGAAAGAGGCCTTCAATGTTGTCTTAAGGAGGAAAGCCTCTTTACTCCCTATGGAAGTTTCTTCCTCCCACCCTAACAGGACATTTTCCTTCCCTCTATATGTCCTGTGCCAAAACATCCTATGGAAATTTCTCTCTTCTGTCTTGATGTGGTGTGTGCTGTGAGGCAAAAAAGGAAGAGAAGCGCCAGGCAAATCCTAGTGCAGCATTATTTTATTTGATTAAAATACGAACTGTTGACAGTATAAGGTGGACTTACATAGTGCTAGTGAGGGTAGGTGCTTTCCGTGTGTCAGCGGAAAGCTGAAGCCTCGAGGGACCTGGCGAAGATGCCGGCTGTGTAACTCTGTGTAGGAGTGTTCTGGAGCTGTCATAATAGGGAGCCGCCTACCACTGTGTCTGGCCAATCAGAATGCGTTTCGAAGGCACGGCCAAGCCTCCTTCATCAGCTCTGCAAGTTGCCTACTGCCTTTGATTCCCCCTTTATGCTTCCTGAGGGTTCCCTCAGGGGGAGTCCTGCTTCTCATTTCACCATTGCTAGGTGGATTAAACAAGTCATCTTTTGAGCCTATTGTCGCAAGGATAGGCCTCCATTCTTCCCTGTTAAGGCACATTATATAAGATATGTTGGTGCTTTACAGACATTTTAACATCAGGCATCTGTTTATCACATTTGCAAGGCTGCCACCTGGTCTTACCAGATAGCAGGCCTCCTCTGATTCCAATATTGGGCATGAGGTGTTACAAGCTGGTCTCTAAGGTCAGTCGAGCCCTTCAAGACCTGTTTGGTGTGTTGCCCATATCTCAGTTGGACTGCTTTTGGATGTCCCACAGACTAAAAATCCTGTGTGCTGTACTCGATTTTACTGTATAGGGTTTAAAACTTACCAGTAAATTACATTTCTTGGAGTACAGTACACGGGTCCCCCCCCCCTCTTTTCTTTATGATCATCCTATTGCTTTCTACTTAACAGTGACTAGCTTGTATTGGGAGGGGTTATACTGTATTCCTGCAGCCTTATTTTTTTGCCAGGAACCCTTCTTTTTTTGCTGGTATCCAGCCATCTGAAGGTAGTTGCATATAGTCCATGGTTAAAGACTAAAGATCCTGTACTGTACGTCCAGAAACTGAATTTACTGGTAAGTCAAAAATCCTATTATTTCAGGCGCTGATATAGGAAAAGGCCAGTTGTATTTCTAGTCCCATAAATGAGGTATATGGGGCTTGTGCTGAAAAGAGCAGATCATTCACCTTTCCCTGAACTATGTGATGCTTTCCAGTGGTGGCTGGTGATAAATACAAAATTTGGGGGGCGCAAACCCCTCCAGGTCCTTACCTGCCCATTCTCCGCTGTCACGGCTCCCAATACTTGAGCGCACACTATACACAGAGCACACATTGTACACAGAGCACATGCTTTATATACAGAGCGCACGCACTGTGCACTATATACAGAGAACACACTATACTATATATACTACACACTGTACACAGCACACACACTGTACACAGAGCACACACAGTACACTATACACAGAGCGCACACTATACACAGAACAGCACACACTGTACACAGAACAGCACACACTGTACACTATATACAGAGCACACACTGTACACAGAGCGCACACACTACACTATACTCAGAGCAAACACTGTACACAGAACAGCACACACTGTACACTATACTCAGTGCACACACTATACACTATACTCAGTGCACACACTGTACACTATACTCAGAGCGCACATTGTACACTATACTCAGAGCGCACATTGTACACTATACTCAGAGCGCACATTGTACACTATACTCAGAGCACACACTGTACACTCAGCACACAGTGTATACAGAGCACCCACTGTGCACTATACACGGAGCACACACTATACTTCACTGTAAGAGCCTGTAAAAATCCCTTATTGAGTTCTGAGCTTTTTATAATGGTTGTCCTGGGCGCTCTGTTTCCATGACAATCATGCAGTAGGTACTCCTTTCTGTGTTTAAAGCCAAAAAAGTGCTAGAAAATAACAGGTTATGTCAAGATGTCAGGACTCTTTCCATGCTGATCTGATGTCTTATGTGTGGCAGTATGTTTCTCTCTAAATAGGATATCGTTTTCCATACAATATCTCTCTGGTGTAATTTCGCCATTGGTCTAATTATTGCTTATAGTGACACTTCACTGTGCAATCCTTTGGGCAGCATACCTGAGCATCTAGAAGTTCAGGTGTAGTTTGAGCTGTGTTTAGCTTCCCTAGAGGCAAATAATGAGTGCTGGATGAGCTCATAATCGCACACAGATTATCTGGTGCATCTCGGTGCAATTGGGTGAGCATTCCCTGCCCTACTGGATAAAGTAGATAAGTATGTCTCTTGCTGTCACAGGGATGATGGCACAGATCCTACATATGTGGGCTTTTTTAGATCAGATGCAGTCCAATGCATTTTATTCTGCATCACAAACGCATGGACAGTAGGTTATATGGGTTCCAATGGCATAGTTCACACCAGTGCAGTCAAACAAATTAGTACATGCTGCATTTTTTCTGCACTGAACTGTACTGGAATGGAGGAAAATGCACCAAGAACTCACTGGAATGCATTACATCAGAAAAAAAACCCTGGGAAAACTTGAGAAAAAAACAAGGGGAAAAAATGCACTGGAACTCACTGAACTCACTGGAACTTACTGGAACTCACTGATAACCCATCAAAAACATGCATATGCAGAAATGCATCCAGAGTGCGTTTTTGTGGTGTGAACTGTAGGCAAAAACTAATCCAGAACGCATCCAAAGTGCGTTTTTGTGGTGTGAACCAGCCCTCAGGGATAAGCAAGTATCCTAAAAGCCATCATTCTCAGTGGGACATCTACCTGTCAGACTCCCTTTCCTGTACACATAGGCACCCTATTGGGCGGCTCCACGAGTTGTTCATATTTATATTTTGGCAATCAGTTGAAAATATCTATTTCTTGCAGCTTTAAAGCTGAACTCCAGCTTTTGATATGCTTTATTTAGTTAGTTTGTTTGGGCCAAGTTGGCCCAAACGACCTACAGTATGTCCCTCACTAACATGTGAGGCTGCTGGATGTGAGGTATAAACTGTATGTAGCTGAGGCTCCATACAACATACCGCACTGTGTTCCGGGTTGGAACCGAGACTTCCTGTATCATACTTGAAACACAGTAGAGTCTATCACAGCGGTGCTCAGCCATTCAGAAAAAGCAATGTATTAAAGCAATCAATACAAAACTTCCTCTGATTGGCTGAGTTAGAAGTTGTGACATTATCAGTTTGCCTCTCTGATTCAGCCAATCAGAGGAAGCTTTGTATTTCTAGAATACACCGCTTTCTCTGGCTGAGCGCTGATCAGATAGACTCGTATGTGTTTCAGGTATGAGATAGGTAGTCTCGGCTCCAACCTGGTAAACAGTGCAGTATGCTGTATGTAGCCTCAGCTGAGCAGGCTCACATATTAGTCAGAGACATTGTTTGTGAAATGTGTCCAGAGCTGGAGCTTTAACTACGGTAGTTCTAAGCATAAATAACATAAACATCAAAAAAGCGTTTGGATTTTTTGGAAACTATGTCAAGACAAACATCACTGAAAAGGTGAGTCATACTAGGTTGGTGGCAAATTAGCAAATGTGTGCAGCTTTAAAAAAAGGTGTGTCAGTAATTTTGATTTGTGAGCTTTTACAGCTTTACCAGGCAATTATTAACCCCCCTCCCTCTAACTCATCTTGCATGTTTTGTTTTTTTTCTTATTTTATGAAGCAAGTTAGGCCCCTTTCACGTGGGACGGATCCGTGATGATCCACCTCGTGAACATCCGCTTGCTCAGCAGGGATCGCTCCGTTGGTCCCCGCTGAGCCGGAGGATGACAGGGCGGTCCCTGCACTTTGTGCAGGGACTGCCCTATCGATCTCCGCTCTCCCCTATGGGGGATCGGATGAACACGGACCGTCTGTCCGCGTTCATCCGATCCATTCTGCAGACGGTAGAAAAATAGGATTTTCCTCCGTCTGCAGAATCGGACCATAGCGGGGACGGATGATATCGGGTGTCAGCGGATATTCATCCGCTGACACCCGCTATCCCATAGGGATGCATGTATGTCCGTATTTCATGCGAAAATGGATGGAAAACAGATGGATGCAATACGGACATACGGTCCGCACGTGTGAAAGGGGCCTTATACAATATACAGTGCCTTGCAAAAGTATTCATTCCCTTGGCTTTTTACCTATGTTGTTACATTACAGCCTTTAGTTTAGTTCAGCCTTAATGTTTTTTTAATCTGAATTATATGTGATGGATCAGAACACAATAGTCTAAGTTGGTGAAGTAAAATTGGAAAAATATATACATAAAACTTTTTTTCAGAAATAAAAAACTGATAATTGGCCTGTGCGTATGTATTTACCCCCCTTTGTTATGAAGGCCATAAAAAGCTCTGGTGCAACCAATTACCTTCAGAAGTCACATAATTAGTGAAATGATGTTCACCTGTGTGCAATCTAAGTGTCACATGATCTGTCATTACATATACACACTAGGGCTGGGTAAAAAATCGATTTGAATCTTGAATCGAGTTGAGAGGTCAAATCTATTCAAAATTTCAGCAAATCGATTTTTTTAGATTTTTTTGTTTTTGTTTCACCGCGCCGGTCCTGAGGAGCTGCAGGCAGGAGTTTTTAGGTGAGGCCGTGGCTTTGGCCTAGTCCACGAGGCCGGTCGCAGAGGACTAGGCCGAAGCCGTGGCCTCGCCTAAAAACTCCTGCCCGCAGCTCCTCAGGATCGGCGTGGTGTCCAAAAAAAAAAACAAAATTCAAATCGTGAATCAAGTTTTTTTTTTTTTTTTTTTTTTTTTTTTTTTTTTTTAAATCGCAGATTTTCTTTTTTTTTGAGAAAATTGCCAAGCTCTAATACACCCCTTTTTGAAAGGCCCCAGAGGCTGCAACGCCTAAGCAAGAGGCACCACTAACCAAACACTGCCACGAAGGCCAAGGAACTATCCAAACAAGTAAGGGACAATGTTGTTGAGAAGTACAAAGCAGGGTTAGGTTATAAAAAAATATCCAAATCTTTGATGATCCCTTGGAGCACCATCAAATCTATCATAACCAAATGGAAAGAACATGGCACAACAGCAGACCTACAAAGAGATGGCCACACACCAAAACTCACGGACCGGGCAAGGAGGGCATTAATCAGAGAGGCTGCACAGAGACCTAATGTAACACTGGAGGAGCTGCACAGTTCCACAGCAGAGACTAGAGTATCTGTACATAGGACGACAATAAGCCGTACATGCCATAGAGTTGGACTTTATGGCAGAGTGGCCAGAAGAAAGCCATTACTTTCAACAAAAAACAAAATGGCACGTTTTGAGTTTGCGAAAAGGCATGTGGGAGACTCCCAAAATGTATGGAGGAAGGTGCTCTGGTCTGATGAGACTAAAATTTTACTTTTTGTCCATCAAAGAAAACGCTATGTCTGGCGCAAACACAACACATCACCCAAAGAACACCATCCCCACAGTGAAATATGGTGGTGGCAGCAGCATGCTGTGGGGATGTTTTTCAGCAGTTGGGACTGGGAAACTGGTCAGAGTTGAGGGAAAGATGGATGGTGCTAAATACAGGGATATTCTTGAGCAAAACCTGTACTGCTCTGTTTGTGATTTGAGGCTAGGACGGAGGTTCACCTTCCAGCAGGATAATGACCCCAAACACACTGCTAAAGCAACACTTGAGTGTTTTAAGGGGAAACATGTAAATGTGTTGGAATGGCCTAGTCAAAGCCCAGACCTCAATCCAATAGAAAATCTGTGGTCAGACTTATATTGCTGTTCACAAGCGCAAACCATCCAACTTGAAGGAGCTGGAGCAGTTTTGCAAGGAGGAATGGGCAAAAATCCCAGTGGTAAGATGTGGCAAGCTCATAGAGACTTATCCAAAGCGACTTGGAGCTGTGATGGCCGCAAAAGGTGGCTTTACAAAGTATTGACTTTAGGGGGGTGAATAGTTATGCACATTGAATTTTTCTGTTATTTTGTCCTATTTGTTGTTTGCTTCACAATAAAAAAAAAAAACATTTTCAAAGTTGTGGGCATGTTTTGTAAATTAAATGATGTAAATCCTCAAACAATCCATGTTAATTCCAGGTTTTGAGGCTACAAAACACAAAAAATGCCAAGGTGGTGAATACTTTTGCAAGGCACTGTATATAAGTCCGCCATTTGGGTCCCTTACCAGTGCTGTTTCTTACTGGGGGGGGGGGGGCGATAATCCCGTGCCAGCTGGTCCTTCCATCCTGATGTCACTGGTTTTCTGGGCTCTGAGAGTACCCTGTCACTGGACAGCCAGCTAATTTGATTTTTCTTTTAAGCCAGTGATCAGTTTGCAGGTAGTGTGTGTGTGTGTGTGTGTGTGTGTGTGTGTGTGTGTGTGTGTGTGTGTGTGTGTGTGTGTGTGGGGTGGGTGGGGTACATTATTTGCCTGAAGATGGGCTTTAAAGCAAACAAAATTCTGACCAAATTAAAAAGCGCTGCCTAAACACAACCTCTGTGCCTCATTCAAGACTACATTCACTTTCTTGTGGGGCCTTGAATTTTGGCTTTATGCCTGCCCATATGTGGAATTATGCCTCTTACTACCCCACTTACAAGAGGAGGTGACTTTATTGGCCAGCCAAGGCAACCTCATTGGTTAAAGGGCTGTTATTGGTGTAGTCAATCACTGTGGGAGGCTGAGACTTAAGCTGCCCATACATTATACAATTTTCTTCTTCAGTTTTCTTTAGATTTATGTTTAACTATGTTGTGTAAGGGCATGCCTGATTGCATACAAATTTTAAGTTTTTAGGTTAGACCTCATATGGTTTTGGTAAAACTAAAGGAAAACTGTACACTAAAATTGTATAATATATGGCCAGCCTTAGGCCTCCAGTCAAGGAAACATAAAGGTCTATATAAAACTGAAAGTACTCAAATGTGCCACCCAGAAAGTAATTTCAAGACGTTGGTGATAATAGCGAGTGTTTTACATTTCATAAGATCAGAGTGGAGAAGTTTACTTAAGGGCAAGGGAAGTGTGTCGAGGAAAACCGTTGAACAGTGATGTCAGACCAAAAATCACTGACATAAATAGATGGACACTTAAAGCTGAACGCCAGGTAGATATAAAAGGCACAAAGTAATGCAGCTGTTAATCCTTAAGGACTCGTGCACATGCCTATTCCAGGCATCGCCCAGATCAGCAGGTGTAGGTGTTTCCGTTTGGCTGCAAACAGTAATCCAGGGTCAAAGCAGTGAGGGGCTGCCACTGTCTGTGGTTGTTCGCATGTAATCACTTAAAGCAGAACTAAATTATATCTGAGCACCACAAACTAAAAGCACTATTTTTAATTCATTTTTAATATTCAAAGCAAACTCACCCAGTCCATCCATGTGTCTGTACTTTATTTTGTTGAGAAATCAATTTGAAAAGCACACCCTAGCAATTCTAGCCATGACCATCTTGAGTAAGGGCAGATGGTTCATATGTAGCATTTACTTCCTGGAATCCCTCTGCCCTTAGCTCTGGCATGCAGGCAGGAGGGTGTGCTTAGCTGAGAAGGCCTCCTCTTCCCCTCCTCCAGTTGAAAGAAAAGCATTTTGGCCAAGACCAGGAAGCAACTGGTGAAATGTTAAAAAAAAAAGGTGAAAATATACCTTCCTATTTTTGCACTAATATTGGCAGCATAAGGATTAAAAATAGGTAATGCTGATTGAGAGAGTTTAATTCCACTTTAAGGAGCGATGACATGCAGCAAGGTACAGATGAATAGCCCTGTATGCAGACTGTTTGCATCCCGGACCACTCATCTGTTCCTAACTGCAAGTAATTGCTCAGTGTGCAAATACTTACTGACAGCTGTGTAGCCTCTCGGCCTGTCAATGATTGGCTGGAGGTAATTGGGAAAGACCTAGGTATACCCTTGCAGAAAAACACAGATCTGGGCGATATATGGCATGGAACAACTGTGTGAATGATCCCCAATACATCATAAAATGTTTCTTTTTGTTAACACAATCAGTCTAATCACTTAAATTTGACTTGATATCAGCCTCTTGATATCCCTGTAAAGCAGAGCTCAGAGACAGTGAGGGAGATGCAGCACAAAGAACCAATCGGGTGTGCTGTAGTGCATGGACCATATTAACAGGAGTAAAGAGAGTGACAGAGGAGCTTATCAGGCATTATCTGAGGGTACAATTTCAACAAATAATGGGGATCTAAAGGTGCCACGTCTTTGGTACTTTTCCCTCTTCTTACAACCTTTAAAATTGTATATATATTTTCCAGTCTAGTACCAAAGAAGTAAACGAGATACAGGTGCAATATTGAAAGGTTTCGTTTTCTTTTCTTTTTTTTTCAGTCATCTTTTCCTACAACTCCAATTAGCAAGCGGTCTTTGCACAGGACACTTTCTGATGAGAGTATCTACAGCAGTCAGCGAGAGATGGTATTTATTAATGCACGCACATCACTCTTGGACCAGGCACTGCCCAATGATGTTCTCTTCAGTAGCACCTACCCGTCTCTGAATAAGTCTCTGCAAATGCGCAGACCATCATATACTCTCGGTATGACGTCAATCCATGGTGAGAAATGTCACAATATCATTTGTTGGAATGCAATTAATCAAATGTATTTTTCTATCCCTTAAAGTGGTTGTAAACCTCAGTCATGAAATCTGAACAAAAGACACATATCTGTAGTGTTTACTTATCTCACTCCAAAGCTCTAAGTGTCATTTCTCTCTGGTGCTTCATTCCTCTGTTATCAGCATGAGTCACTTCTTAGAAGTTTTCCCGACACATCAGATACATTTGTGATGGGGAGGGAGCTCAGGGCAACAGCTTGTCTATTCAGAACACAGCTCTGTATCCTTCCTTCCCTGCTGTGTGGAGGAGGGTGTGTGCCTTTCCTCTAATCAGCTCTCACATAGTGTAACTGCAGCTCTCCACCCCTCCTCTGTGATACTAACAGATGGAGAAGGATTTTTTTTATTTTTTTTGGAAATATATTATTATTGATTTTACACTTCAAAGCATACAAAACGGGGAGAAAGAAAAATACAAATAAAAATGCAGTAGCTTTTACTGGCACAGCTGCTAAAGAAAAACAGTAGGGCAACAAAAACATCCCTTAATAACCCCCCCCCACCCCTCCTTCGGCAATACCTGTGCAAGGATCTAAAGACATTTACATTTGAGGTACAGCCTGGGAAAATTTCAGCATGACAATACACCAGAGCCCCACAGCAATGTTAACATACTGACAACACCTCCCCATACATGATTGATATCTGAGTACCCAACATGACTACCAATACAGTCTGATGTCCCCTCTGTCCCTCAATATGAGTAATCGACCCGACTCATGTTTAGTTATGACATCCTCAAGCATAGGTGTGCGCAGCCTATTGTATTAGGGTGTGCACCTCAAAGTTCCAACACATATGCCTTTGTGACACATTAACCGGCCTCTTCCCCACTCGTCATCCTAAAACAATGGGGGGGGGGGGCAGGTACAGCACATCGGGGGACCTGGGCAGCAGAAAGAAAAGGAACTGGGACAAGAGGGGTGGCATACATTGGTACCAATCCCCTGTATTTTCCTCCCGTGGAAGCTGAATATCGGGAAGAGGAGGAGAAGCCTACTTTCGGCTGCTGCAGAAGATAATACAGATCGGTCCCTTAATTTCCACTCTAGCCACCTATCCTGTCCATGTTCTTGGGGTCGGCAAGTAAAGATCGTGGCTTACCATTCACCTGCCCACAATTGATGGGTTGCCAACTCCAGGATTAGGGTGTGCCTAGGCACACCTGGCACACCCCTTGGGCACGCCTATGTCCTCAAGTAAGTGTGGATGAGTCAGAAGTCCAACCTTGCTATACCTTCTGAATTTTTTTGGGACATCCTCTATTTTGGTATGTGGCTTTATAGAATGACAATGCCTTATTAATTAGGGTCTTCCAATAAGTCAGTGGGGGTGCCTCAGCTTTCTTCCAATATAGAAGAGTCGCTTCATGTGTAAAAAAAAAAAAAAAGAGTAATGGATAGTAAGGTCCTTTGCGCTATTTCTTCCACCAGACCAAGCAAATACACAGCAATAGTCAAGGGTATACGAAGAGCTGTAATATCAAGGGCCCGAACCACCTCCTGCAAGAAAAGCTGTATTAATGGGCATTGCCAAAATGTCTGCTCAAAGTCCGCTGGAGAATGCTGGCAACAGTTCGCCAAGTCAGAAGCAGAAATCTTGGCAAGTCTGGCGCAAGTGTAATACATCCGATTGGGAATTTTATATTGAATGAGGTGGTTCTTGGAGGACACCAAATATTTAAAGGGGCAATCCTTCATATCATCGCAATCATTGCCTTGAAAATTGGGTATCACAGACATCCACCACTCCCTGACACCTTCAATAGATTTAGGTCTAATCATAAACAATTCTTTATAGTCTTCGGACAGCCTCTTGGGGAGTTGTTCCAATGCCAGCAACTGTTCCAGGTCTGAGGATTGGATCTGTAAAGCTGTGCTTCCAAACTGAGAAAGGAAAGCATCGCACAGTTGCAGGTAGCTGGAAAAAATACCAATTGTGAAATTGAAATTTAGATTTAAGTTCATTAAATGAAAGCAGCTGCCCTCTTCCTAAAATATCTCTAAGCTGCCTGACCCCCTTCTCTGCCCACACAATGGGATCCGAGTATTTTGGCAAAATGAGGCAAATGGTGATTATACCAGAGGGGCGTAGAAGGAGAATATTTGGTGCCCTCTGGCTGTATAATGTTTAATACCTTATCCCATGCCTTAACAGTAACCCGCATAGAGCTAGTCAGTACCTTGTAGCCCTCCGGTCCCCAAAAATTAAGTGATGTAGTCCTCCTTCATATGAGCGTAACAGCGCCACCTCCAACACAGTGGCCGCATCCCCATCATCTCTAGTCAACCGTCTACGTGCATATACCATCTGACTTGTCAAAAAGTACTTATGTAAACCAGGCAATGCAAGGCCCCCTTGGCCTAAAGGTTCTTGAAGAGCTTGCAGTCCTATTCTTGGCAGGGAAGACCACAAAAAGAAGTTAAATAGTCCCTTGATATTCTGGAAGTAGGAATGAGGGACCCGCAACAGGGTAATTCGGAGGAAATGAAAAATAATAGGTAAAATATTCATTTTAAGCAGGTGAATTTAATTCTTCCTAGCAGTGATAGGGGTAGATGTTTCCATGCCTTCAAATGCCTTTTGAATGCAGGAATTAGGGGATTGACATTAAGGGCCAAAAAATCTGTTACTTTAGCAGAGATGACAATCCCAAGGTATTTCATTTGAGCAACCCAAAGTATAGGTATATCAGCAGCAGCGAGCGCCTGAGCACCGCTATCAATAGGTAAAACACTGGACTTCCTACAATTTACTCTAAACCCTGAATAGGTAGAGAAGGTATTTAGTATTTTAAAAGCCACCTGTAGGGAGGGACCAGGGTCCTGTAGGAATAGGAGGAGATTGTCTGCATAGGGGGCTGTACATTCTCTGACTCCACGCACAAATAGAGCTCCTACTTCAGTAGACCTCCTTAGGGCAATAGCTATAGGCTCCAGTAGACCTCATGAGAAAGAGTGAAAGTGGGCATCCCTGCTGCGTCCCACGTGCCACTGCAAACGGAGCAGAAGGTGATAATACCATGTAAAAGAGAAAAGAGCCTCCAATAGCGTAATAAAGCTTAAAACCATTTATTGGATAAAAGTGAAACCCTTTTCATTACACTCACATTTAAACAGAAAAATAAACGCATGAGCAGGACATTCCGTACAGTGGATGTTAGCAGTGTACTGATGGTCACGGCGGACCTGGGATGCTAATAAAGGCTTCTCGCCCCTCTCCTCGGTGGATCCTCAGCGCTACGAGGTGATCTCAGCCGACCAAGTACAGAGCCCAGAACGTCATGCGCAGATGCTAGGTTGCCGTACAGCCCCGTCTCCGACATGTTTCGTCATACCGACTTCTTCATAGGATTGCAATCCTGAGGATCCATTGGATACACTGGATATTCGTCTGTACCCTCACTGCTCAAAAAGGGATTCTGCTCTCTGTACCCAGGATGTTTGAGTTAGCCCTGTGATGTGGGTTAGTTGCCGCCTAGCTTCCAGTAGTTTGGCATAGGTGTCAGGGGTAGGGGCCAAAGCATGGGCAAGCTCGCAGCTCTGTTCTTCCTCCTGCAACCACCGCAGGGTAGCATTATGATCCTGTCGGGTTGCCTTTATTGCCGAAATGTACTGCCCTCTCATATAGGCCTTAAAGGCATCCCAGATTACAGGAAGGGTCACTGAGGAGACATTGTCCTCTCAATAGGGCCATTCTCCACTTCGAGCCAGCCAGGACTCAACCTCCACGCACCTCCCTGTACCCGTGAGGGGAATCCAAATTTACAGACAGAGGGGTATGATCAGAAAGGCCTCCCAGAAAATATTTTGCGGATCTGACTACTTGAAGCATTGGGGATTTGGTAAAAGCCAAATCAATCTGGGCTGACCCAGGCACGTTTTACCATCTCATATTGAGAAAAGAAAGGGGATTGTGGGACTTTAAATGAGGCATGGGTATGTCTTTGAAATGGTCTAGATGAATTAGATTAAATGTCACCATCCCACAAGGGGAAAAACTGTATAGCCATAAAAAGTTGCTAATCAATCAATTGCATAGGAATCAATTCATGAGTAATATATATATAATGTATCATAATATACAATACATAAATCATGCACATTGAAGCATAATAAAAAGTAATCGTAGTCATATTGATAAGAATGCTGTTTATAAAATATAGACATAATTGATACAGACAATCACAATTGTAAAATTGAATGGATATACAAATAAGGTATAAATGGTATTCCTAATAAAAGTATTATATATATGAACGGCATATTGATAAAATTCATAGATGAGACAAAATTGAAATGGCATCCCTGAGTGTAGACTACGCGTTTCATGGCGTTTAAAGCCAATCATCAGGAGTGAGATGCATTAAGAGATGACTGAAGAAATAAACATAAATAGATAAATGAATCAATGGAGTCTTGAATAAAATCACGCTTTCAAAAGAAAAAGCAGGTATTTTAGAATATGTAAATACACATTACCTTTTAGCAACACCCAAATGGATAACCCAACAGTCCACTTAGGGATGGTGAAGGTGGCCCTGAGAGAGCTGTCACCCCCGGGGTTGAGGCAGGGACACACATGGCTAACTCCCAAACCGAAGGTCTCCATGAGTGATGGAAAATCGGAGAGGGGGTGGGGAGAAACAGCAGCCAAGGGGAGAGCCAAACAGCCATATTACATTGCCAAAGTGGGAGGTATGCAGGTATGGGCCCCAGACAAAATTCTATAAGAGATAGAAACAGGGAAATGAAAAAGAATGTGGGAAAACAAAAGGAAAAAATGAGTATGTGTCAGAGAAAAAAATGAGTGAATGTTGTAGATTAAGGGAAGTAGATTGTAAAACCAAAGTGGCTTATGGAGCTGCACACATGTTCAAACTTATTGGATGCAGGTTGTCTGTTTCCTCCATGATAATATGGGATCCCCTGTGGTGCTGGACCCTAAGTTATGTATTTTGGGGCTATTGCCAGATGTGGAGGTGGACAAATACCACACAATTTTCATTTTTAAAACATTATTCTTAGCACTCAAAGTAATGGCGCAGAGATGGATGCAGAATATGCCCCCCACACTACAGTTGTGGAAAAAAGCAGTCAATGACACCCTGCCATTTAAAACACTGATCTACACACACAGGGGATCCGTGCAAAAATATTCAAAGATCTGGGACAGATGGTTGGAGGACGGGGAGACCTGTGTATAATGGTTCCAAAGCCAGTGCAGCGTTCCCCTACACCCAAAAAAACGTGGTATATTTATATATTGGTCTGTACTGTTGCATAACTTATGACATGTAAATGTATGTATATGCATGCCCTGTAATATTTCTGCATATTTAATTTCAATGGCACAATATTTATCTGACCTTCTGTGGTTATATGTACCTGAGTGACTTGTAAAATGCGTGTTATATCAATAAAGTTGTTTTTTTCCAAGTAAAAAAAAAAAAAAGCCAAATCAATCTGAGAGGAAGACCCATGGGTTTTAGAGGAGAGAAACTGACAACCCTGGATGTTTTAATCTCCACAACTCCATGAGGGACACAGTCGGCCCACTCTAAAAGCTCAGAGGAAGGGAAATGGAAGGGGTTAGAGGTGTCAAGCATAGCATCCAAAATTGTATTGAAGTCCCTAGCTAAGATGAGAGGGAGATGCATGAAGGGAGCCAGTTTACTTGCCACATTGTACAGTACTTGTACCTGGAAGGGCAGAGAAATGTAGACATTTACCAGCACCAATCTGCAAGTGAATAAATCTGCTACCACAATTAAGTAACAACCATCTGGGTCTGTTATAACCTGGGGTACAGTACATGGGACCGACTTGCTAATTAGTATAGAGACTCCCCAGGCATAGGTTGAGTAAGTAGCATGTAGCGCCCTCTGCACCCATGGATGGCGGAGGGCCAAGATCCTGCCACCGTCTGTGATTCTCTTAGAAAAATACTACATGGGGTCTAAGAGGCTTCAGATATTGGAACACCTGGTCTCTTTTAAATTTGTCATTTAAGCCCCTGACATTCCACGAGACTAGTTGTAGTTTAGTAACAGTCATTGTAGATCATAATAAAACATAAGATTTAACATAAAATATGATACGTGCCCTGGGGCACCACAAGTAGAAGACATGTCATGCATAGACTTACGGAGCAAAACAGAGAAATGGCATTGCACTAGAAGTCCAAAAACAGTCCAAAAAAACAAAAACTCCCTGCTAATGTGTAATACCCAACAGGCCATTTGGCTAACTGTACACGCAGCCTTATCCCAAAACCAAACTGTAGTAGAAAAGTGTAACCATCCGGTTTACATCCCGGCCACGCCCCCCCCCCCCCCCCCCCCATGGAGAAGGATTTTAACATGATTCTGTTTATGAAGAGAAGACTGCAGATAAACAAGTAAACTTTATGTAGGACAATTTGTTTAATCTCTGTGTGTCACCTGAGGTCAGTCACTTCACTGGGTATATGAAAGGGTTTACAACCACTTTAAGATATATTCCCAAATAACACTGACATTCAATTTTGCACAAGTAGGGGGCGCTTACACAATTTCCTACAATTATAGACCGTTTACTAATATAATCAGGTGTTAACCCCCCCCCCACGGAAAATAAACCATCTAGCTACTATCTAGCAAAATGCCTGTCTGCTGCTGTTCTGGCCAGATGGTCAAATGGACAAAAACTATCTACCACCAACTTTGGCATATAAATAAACTGTAAGCAGGAAAGTTGTCTTGATGAATGCATTTATTTATCTTTAACAGAAAATTGGTGGTAGTTGCAGAAAAATTGGCCTTTTTAGGGCCAGCATTAATCTTACAAAAAATATGGTTTTAATGTGAAGCATATACAGTATCTCACAAAAGTGAGTACACCCCTCACATTTTGTAAATATTTTATTATATCTTTTTATGACAACACTGAAGAAATTACACTTTGCTACAATGTAGTGAGTGTACGGCTTGTATAACAGTGTAAATTTGCTGTCCCCTCAAAATAACTCAACACACAGCCATTAATGTCTAAACCGCTGGCAACAAAAGTGACTATACCCCTAAGTGAAAATGTCCAAATTGGGCCCAATTAGCCATTTTCTCTCCCCGATGTCCTGTGACTCAATAGTGTTACAAGGTCTCAGGTGTGAATGGAGAGCAGGTGTGTTAAATTTGGTGTTATTGCTTTTTCTCTCATACTGGTCACTGAAGTTCAACATGGCACCTCATGGCAAAGAACTCTGAGGATCTGAAAAAAAGAATTCTTGCTCGACATGAAGATGGCCTACACTATAAGAAGATTGCCAACACCCTGAAACTGAGCTGCAGCATGGTGGCCCAGACCATACAGTGGTTTAACAGGGCAGGTTCCACTTTGAACAGGTCTCGCCCTGGTCGACCAAAGAAATTGAGTGCATGTGCTCGGCGTCAAATCCAGAAGTTGTCTTTGGGAAATAGACGTATGAGTTTTGCCAGCATTGCTGCTGAGATTGAAGGGGTGGGGAGTCAGCCTGTCCGTGCTCAGACCATACGCTACACACACTGCATCAAATTTATTTGCATGGCTGTCGTCCCAGAAGTAAGCCTTTTCTAAAGATGATGCACAAGAGAGCACACAAACAGTTTGCTGAAGACAAGCAGACTAAGGACATAAATTACTGGAACCACGTCCTATGGTCTGATGAGACCAAGATAAACTTATTTGGTTCCGATGGTGTCAAGCGTGTGTGGTGGCAACCAAGTGATGAGTACAAAGACAAGTGTGTCTTCCCTACAGTCAAGCATTGTGGTGGGAGTGTCATGGGCTGGGGCTGCATGAGTGCTGCCGGCACTGGGGAGCTACAGTTCATTGAGGGAACCATGAATGCCAACATGTACTGTGGCATACTGAAGCAGAGCATGATCCCCTCCCTTCGGTGACTGGGCCGCAGGGCCAACATAATGACCCCAAACACACCTCCAAGATGACCACTGCCTAAAGAAGCTGAGGGTAAAGTTGATGGACTGACCAAGAATGTCTCCAGACCTAAACCCTATTGAACATCTGTGGGGAATCCTCAAACAGAAGGTGGAGGAGCGCAAGGTCTCTAACATCCACCAGCTCCGTGATGTCGTCATGGAGGAGTGGAAGAGGACTCCTGTGGCAACCTGTGAAGCTCTGGTGAACTCCATACCCAAGAGGGTTAAGGCAGTGCTGGAAAATAAAGTTGACCACACAAAATATTGACACTTTGGATCCAATTTGGACTTTTTCCCTTAGGGGTTTACTCATTTTTGTTGCCAGCGGTTTAGACATTAATGGCTGTGTCGACTTATTTTGAGGGGATAGCAAATTTACACTGTTATACAAGCTGTACACTCACTACTTTACATTGTAGCAAAGTGTCATTTCTTCAGTGTTGTCACATGAAAAGATATAATATTTACAAAAATGTGATGGGTGTACTCACTTTTGTGAGATGCTGTACATCTGGGGGGGTTTTTTCATTTTTTTTTAAATAACTATTTCAAAAGATATTTGCATTTGTTTTTTGTGCTCTCCAAAATCACTTCCACAGTTTTTTGTATAATTGCAAATCTCTGGCTGCACAGCTCACCTTATACAAAATACATATAATAGGGCATATGAGTCACTCCAGTTGTAAGAATTTAAGGAATGAAACATTTTAACCTCTTCCGGACTGCCGCATGCCGATATACATCCTAAGTCTGAAGAGGAATATCGTTGTTATGGCCGCAGCTAGCTACCATAACCCCGGTATCCTCTTTTTCGGCCCGCGACCCGTTTTCCGATAATAGTGGTCTCTGCGGCAGATTCACTGCGAGATCACTTTTATCGGCGGCGGGAGAGGGGCGCCCTCCAGCTGCGCTCCGGTGCCCTCCGCTGCTTACCGTAACCGTCTGCAGCGGCGGAGGCGATCGGATGTTCATCCATGCTGGGTATGGAGACGAGTGAGGGGAAGATGGCCCCCACCTGTCTCCATACCATAGCTCTTAAAGGGCTTTTTTTTTTTCTTTTCTTTTTTTTAATGACAACTTTTTTTTTTTTTTTTTTTTTTATTGAATTTTAGTGTAAATATGAGATCTGAGGTCTATTTGACCCCAGATCTCATATTTAAGAGGTCCTGTCATGCTTTTTTTCTATTACAAGGGATGTTTACATTCCTTGTAATAGTAATAAAAGTGACACATATTTTTTTTAAGGGAACAGTGTAAAAATAAAAAACAAAAGGTAAAATAAATAAGAAAAAAAAATTTTTTAAACGCGCCCCATCCCGCCGAGCTCGCGTGGAGAAGCGAAGGCATACGTGAGTAGCGCCCGCATATAAAAACGTTCAAAACAAACTTGTGAGGTATCGCCGCGATTAGTAGAGCAAGAGCAATAATTCTAGCCCTAGTCCTCCTCTGTAACTCAAAACATGCAACTTGTAGAATTTTTTAAACGTTGCCTATGGAGATTTTTTTAAGGGTAAAAGTTTGTCGCCATTCCACGAGCGGGCGCAATTTTGAAGCGTGACATGTTGGGTATCAATTTACTCGTTGTAACAATATCTTTCACAATATAAAAAAAAATGGGCTAACTTTACTGTTGTCTTATTTTTTAATTCAAAAAAGTGTTTTTTTTCCAAAAAAAAGTGAGCTTGTAAGACCGCTGCGCAAATACGTGTGACAGAAAGTATTGCACCGAACACCATTTTATTCTCTAGGGTGTTAGAACCCCCAAACATACTTTTTTTTCTAAGTAATTTTCTAGCAAAAAAAACAGTTTTTAACTTGTAAACAACAAATCTCAAAAAGAGGCTCGGTGCTTAAGTGGTTAAAAGAA
Source organism: Lithobates clamitans (assembly GCA_037952925.1). NCBI lineage: Eukaryota > Metazoa > Chordata > Amphibia > Anura > Ranidae > Lithobates > Lithobates clamitans. Next base: position 2,273,215 of record JBBGZY010001071.1, on the reverse strand, counting down.
AGCAGCTTGCAACCGTTCTACGTGTTTCACACCCTAGTCCCTTCCTTTCCACAAACTTGGTCTTGCCCTTTATCTGCCTATTTAATAAAATACGCTTGGCTAACCAAGAAAAAATATTTTTTTTAATATTTTTGTTTGTGCACTGTTCCTCCTAGTAAATAATGAAATTGCTGTGGCATCATTTGCGTAAAATGCTTTTGTTGTATGTATTTCCCTGTCATGTGCAGTATTCAGACAACATATGGGCGAACGGCATATTTGTATTGCATTCATGGTGGTTGTGTTTTGTTTTCCTGCAGAAACCTACAAAGTAATTTTCATGTTACTTAAACATTCAGATAATTAATATTAATGTTTTTAAAGCAAACTGTGTGTCTTTATGTTGTCCATGAACTAGAAAAAAAAACCCTAATTACACGTAGACTAACTTAGTGTTTTTGGAATTTCACAATTTCTGTGCTTAAAGCGGTTAGGTATAATTCTTTATTTTATTTTTACTTAAAATAATAAAAATAGTTACCTGCTCTGTGCAATGGTACTGCACAGAGCAGCCTTGAACCACCTCAGCTGGGGTCCCCTGCTGGCACTCACTACTCCTCTTCTCTGAGTGCCCCCATAGCAATCCAATTCGTGTGGGGGCACGCTCCTAAACCAGGCTGTGTGTGTCCATTGAAACCCACAGCGTAGCTTGACCCTATACCCTGCTCCCTCCTCACAGGATTTGATTGAAAGCAGCGGGAACCATTGGCCCCTGTGTCTTGTGTGAGAAGAGAGAGAGAGCAGCGCTGCCACTGTTAGGCACAGCGCTGGGACAAAAGAGGAACCAGGTAAGTATTTAGGGGGGGGGGTGATCATGGAAGGTGTTTTTTAGCTTAAAGTGAATGTAAACCCAAATTATTATTTTTTTATATCATACTGTAGAGTATAAGATTTTCCTATCATTTGAGCCCAGTCTTGCCACACAGAGTTAATCCATCTCTGAGCAATCCTCTTTTATTGTTCAGTGAGATCATTCTTGACAAACTGAGAAAAACTCCCCCTTGCTGTGAGTGACCGCCTAAGACACAGGCATTATTTTTTAATTCCCTCCCCCACTCCTTTCTTCAGCAGCTCTGCAAGGATTGGCTGTTCCACACCTCAGCATGATTTGGCATGCTGAAGTCATGTGGTTACTTTCCTGTCTTTTCACTGGATGTTAGAGATCATAGCAGAAGTTCAGCAGAAGTTCAGTGTTAGAAATACACAGGAGAAAATGCATATTGACAAGGGGAGTGTAGAGGTGGGCGGGGAGTCTACTGACATCACGACTCCACCCACCGAGCTCCAGACAACAGACCCACCCACAGAATATGCAGTTTTTTTGGTCTAATAACAGACAGAGGGGAGACATTTGACAGGTAAAGATACATGCAGGGGGCATGTATATCCTTATAGATAACCCCTATGGCAGTAGTTTAGAAAGGATGACATCGGGTTTACATCCACTTTAATGCAGAAAATGCATTAAGGTAAAAAAAAACTCATGCCTTTAGAACCACTTTAACCGCTTCTGCCCCGGAAGTTTTTACCCCCTTCCTGACCAGAGGACTTTTTTCGATTCGGCACTGCGTCGCTTTAACTGACAATTGCGCAGTTGTGCGACGTTGCACCCAAGCAAAATTGACGTCCTTTTTCCCCACAAATAGCACTTTCTTCTGGTGGTATTTGATCACCTCCGCGGTTTTTATTTTTTGCGCTATAAACAAAAAAAGCAACTATTTTGAAAAAAAGCATTATTTTTTGCTATAATAAATATCCCCCAAAAATATATTAAAAAAAACAATTTTTTTTCCTCAGTTTAGGCTGATATGTATCCTTCTACATAATTTTGGTAAAAAAAAACGCAATAAGCATTTACTGATTGTTTGCTTAAAAGTTATAGCGTCTACAAAATAGGAAATAGTTTTATGACATTTTTATTAGTAATTTTTTTTTTTTTTACTAGTAATGGCGGTGATCTGCGATTTTTATCGGGACTGCGACATTATGGCGGACACATTGGACAATTTTGGGACCATTGGCATTAATACAGCGATCAATGCTATAGAAAATGCATTGATTACTGTAAAAATGTCACTGGCAGTGAAGGGGTTAACACTAGGGGGCAATCAAGGGGTTAATGTGTTCACTAGTTTGTGTTCTAACTGAAGGGGGGAGTGGACTGTGCAGGGGAGATGACAGATCGTCTGTTCATACTCTGTATGAACAGACAATCTGTCTGTTCTCCCCTCAGAGAACCAGAAACTGTGTGTTTACACACACAGATCCCGGTTCTCCGTGTGCCCCGAGTGATCGCGGGAGCCCGGCAGTGATCGTGACCGCCGGGCACTCGCATCAGCTCGGGGTGCAAACGGGCGGCATGCGTGCCCCCTAGTGGCCACAGGGCGAAGCGACGTTACATAACGGCGTTTCGCCCAGCCATGCCATTCTGCCGCAGTACAACTGCGGTGGATGGTCGGCAAGTGGTTAATTTCTTATGTCTCAGCGCTCAGGAATAGGGATGAGCTGAACACTCCCCGGTTCGGTTCGCGGCAGAACATGCGAACAGACCAAAAATTTGTGCGAACACGCAAACCCTGTTAAAGTCTATGGGACTCGAAGTTGAAAAATCAAGTGCTAATTTTAAAGGCTAATATGCAAGTTATTATCATAAAAAGTGTTTGGGGACCCGGGTCCTGCCCCAGGGGACATGTATCGATGGGGTCTGGTATGGATATTAATGTGAATCCCGCCCCAAATGAAAAAATAAAGGCGTGGGGCCCCCAGGCCCTATATACTCTGAACAGCAGCAGTATACAGGCGGTCCCCGGGTTACAAACAAGATGGGGACTGTAGGTTTGTTCTTAAGTTGAATCTGTTTGTAATTTGCAACAGGTACATTTTGTAAGTGTAGCTCCAGCCAAAAAATCTATTTTTAAGCTTTTTGGATAACATAGGAAAGGGTTATCCATCACCCCTGTAACATTTTTCCCATATTAACTCTTACAGGAGAGAATTACCCTTCCTAGGGGTAGATTTCCTCTCACTTCCTGTTGTCTCCCTTCGTTTGTAAGTAGGAGTCGTTTGTAAGTCGGATGTTTGAAAATAGGGGACCGCCTGTATATACTATACGGCCTGCCCTATACACTTTGTGGAAAATTGGGCCTTAGGTGTTAGTGGTACAAGAACACTGTAAGCCCTCACAGTTACTCTTGGTGGGTGCTGGAACAGGCCCTGCTGTGAAATATTATATCAAGAATTGTAATGACATGCCCCTGTTAAACAGGGGCAGAAAAATTGGGCCTTAGGCGGTGGTGGCACAACACTGTAAAGCCTCACAGATACTTTTGTTGAGCGAAGGAACAGGCCCTGCTGTGAAATATTAGGTCAAAAATTGTAATTATGCGCCTCTGTTAAACAGGGGCAGAAAAATTGGGCCTTAAGCAGTGGTGGTGATGCCACAACACTGCAACCCCTCACAGATACTCTTGTTGAGCGCAGGAACAAGCCCTGCTGTTAAGTATTTGATCAAAAATTGTAATTACGCGCCCCTGTTAAACAGGGGCAGAAAAATTGGGCCTTAGGGTAGTAAGGGTGATGCACTGAACCGAAAATATTCTTAGAAGCTATCATCATGAAAATTGAGGAATAGGATGGTCACTCTGCCTTTGGTCAATTATGGCTCTCTTAGCTGAGGGCGCTGTGATTGGCCTAAGCATGCTGGTCATGGTGCATGCTCTGGCCAATCATCATACAGCAATGCACTGCGCTCCCGCAGTGCATTATGGGCCGTTACACACCGCTCGAATTCTTGCGAACGGACCATAATGTTCGGTTTTTGAAGAACAGGCGAACAGCCAATGTTCGAGTCTAACTCATGTTCGACCTGAACAGAAAGCTCATCCCTACTCAGGAACTGCATTCTGTACACAACAAATAATTCTAAAGAACATTTCCAAGCTTAGTGATATTAAAGGTTCAGTTTTTTATTTTCTTTTAAAATAGTAAACATGTCATTCCTGCTCTGTGCAATGGTTTTGCGCAGAGCAGCTCTGGTTCTCCTCCTCTCGGGTCCCCCACTGGCGCTTCTGGTTTTTCCCCCTTCGAGGACCCCCTCCAGCAAGAAACTTCTTGGGAAAGGGGGGGTTACTCATGTGGGCTCGATCCTAAGCCAAACTGTGACACACCAAGTGCGGGGCACCCCTGCTCCCTCATCACTGGATTTGATTGAAAGGGGAGAGAGAAAGCAGCACCGCTGCTCTTGTGCACAGTGCTGGACCGGGACAGGGCTCAGGTAAGTATAAGGAAGGGGTTAAGGGAAAACTTGCAACCAGAAGGTTTTTTTACCTGAATGCATTTAGGTAAAAAAACCTTTAGCCTTTAGAACCACTTTCAGCTCCTCTCATATATCAATTGTTTGCAGCAATGTGACAATAAGTGTCTGTTTTACAATTCGGATGTGTTTGCAAACAGCATCTGATTGTCTCAGTTATCAGCTACTGAAAACATTGGTTTATTGTAATCAAATTATTGACATATTCATGGAAGTTGAGATCTGACTATGAGGAGTTCTGCAATGCGTTTTGCAGTTAAGTAAACGGTCTATTTCAGAAGCCAGTGCTTAAGGTTCACATCTCTAAATGCTGTTTGTATGTGAAGTAGACGCAGAACTTTAACATGCTTTTAGAATGGCATTCCTATTTTTTTTAAACTAAGGTCAAATTAATTTTATGTTGGTCTAATGTCTTTTATGCTGGGTACATGGAACTTGTGGTGCAGTAACCCACCCATGTAACACGTTTCTTCACACATCAAAGTGTGTTGCATTAAGGCAGCCCATTCAAGTGAGTTGGCAACACAGAGTACCACAACGCACAGTAGTGTGTTTTCATGGTGTGCTGCCATGCGTGTTCATTGGAGCTGTGTGGCCGAAAGGCTTTGAGGCTATTGGGATACACATTCTATTTTTTTTTTCTGCTACACATTGAGAAGAATGCTCAAATCATTTCTGGGCTTTCTTTTGGGAATTCATAATTTTTATGTGTTTAATTGGTTTTTTTTACGTTATGCACATTGTAATCATTTGTTAGGAGCATTATGTGCTTTTATAAGTGCTGCATTTCTGTTTTTCTATCTCATGTATACCATGTATTAGGGTAGTAAGTAAGCTAGTTTTTATTATTATGTTTGGGTCTCTAGCACGGTTTTTGACATTCAAAATTAATGGCACCACAATGAGCCAACGCATGTAATATGCATTACAGCAACACAACCACAATGGAAAAATGTGAGCCCAGCCTAATTACTAAGAAATTATCAGTTGTGTTGTGTCCTCATGCTCAGCAGGCAGAAACTAAGTAACTATGATTATGCAACATGAGTTTTCCCATGCACTACCTCTATCTGGGCTGTAAGTATGCATGATGTCTTTTGAGTCATTTTTAGTATTTTTTCCCTTTTTTTTTTTTTTTTGTATAATCTGTTTATAAAATTATAAAACAAAACAAACATGGAAAACCAAAAAAAAAATATTTCCAGAATTTATACAACACAAACATATTACATACCAAATATATAAAAAAAAAAAAAGATTTCCCCTCCTCTCTCCCTAATCCCCCCCCCCCATCCCCCCATCCCCCATCCCCAATCCCCATCCCCCTCCCCCCATCCCCAATCCTCCTCCGTCCATAAGCTCCTCTCACCATTCCTTCTTTCTTGAGTCACCATACCTTAATTATTCTATAACTGGTAAATGATCTACCCCTATGCTTCCATCTAGTCCTAAAATATATGGTGTCAATCCTTGTAAAAACAGCCAGGGTCCCCAAATTTATTTGTTAAACCCCTATTCTTATATACCTGCCATTCTTTTAACAATACATCATTCACCTGTATCCGCCATTCCTCATATGTTGGGCTTCTGGAGGATATCCATTTCATTGCTATTAATTTTCTTGCAATAAATAGTATCCTATTAATGATTAATCTAGTTGCCGGAGTATATACTTATTTTTGTAAGTATCCTAACAAGCATATTTTTGGATCTATCTGTATCTGGGTTTGGTACACCTGGTTAATCGTTTCTATCACAGTCTGCCAATATCTAAACAATTTAGGGCAATTCCAAAGCATATGCATTAAGTCAGCAGATACTCTTGAACATCTCGGACATTCTGATGTTTCCCTTCTACCCCATTGATATAGTTTAGCTGGCTCTATATATTATGTATAATTGGGTTAAGCATTGCTTTGAAGATATTGATACAGTTTGTATGAATTCCAATATACCCTGCCATGTTTCATCTGCCATTTTTCCAAGATCTTTTTCCCATCCTTTTCTAGCTAAACAGCTATTTGTTTCTCTTGTCTGCTCAGACAACCATAAGAAGTGGAGATCAAACCCTTTTTAACCTGTTTCTTTGCTAGGGTATCCATAAGTATCTTAACTTTTTTATCTTTAAACTGACTTTGTAGTGCATGGCGCAATTGTAAATATTAAAAAAAGTATGAGAAGTCAGTATGTATGTTTTCTGTAAATGTTGAAATGTTTTTAATTAATTGTCTGTGCAATATATTTTATCCCCTTTTCTCTCCATACTCCAAATCCTTTTAATTTGTCTAGTTCCTTTTAATTTTTATTACCCCACAAGGAGGAGTATGCTGATATGTAATTATATTGCATAATATGTTTAATTTCCTGCCAGGCCTTATGTACAAGTCCAAGAGTTGGGGCTTGCCCATTAACCAGGCTACCTGATTCTATTTGAGCTATCAAATGGTATTGCGAAGATCTACTCTGAATTATTGATTGAATAGGGTCTGTCCAATCTATTACTTCCCATCCTGTCACCTGTTGTAGTTGTGCTGCTAAAAAATACATTTTAGCATTTGGAACAGCACCCTTATCTTCGGGAAGTTGTAATGTATTAAGCTTAATTCTAGCATTTTGCCCCTTCCATAGCAAGGTTCGAAACAGGGAGTCTATTTTTTTTTAAAGCATTTAAGTGGTATCCAGATCAGTGAATTGTGTAAGACATAGAGTAACTGTGGGGCCCACACCATTTTTATTAAATTTGCCTGCCCTACAACCGATAACATTAGTTTGGGCCATACTTTACTCTTCATCCTAAACTTATCTAATATGGGGGCTAGGTAATAATTAATATATTCCGGTAAATTTGAAGAGACCCTTATCCCTAAATATTTAAAGGATGTAACAACCTGTATTTTATGCTCTATTTGTTGTAAGGCATCTGTTGACTCATCGACGAGGAGTAGTACTGATTTTTCCCAATTTATTACAAACCCAGAGTATCTACCAAAATTTTCAATCAGCTTTATCACATATTGCAAAAAGAATGCCGGCAACTCGATTGCTTCTTAAATCTTTATTGAGCACAAACAGCAGTGCAACATCAAAACGCAAACATGTTTCGGCAAAAGCCTTCCTCATAGCATACAGATTTACAATAAAATCAAGTTTGTATGGGAAAAAGTATCCAATCCTCCAAAAAACGGGGGGGCGGTACAATCCAATTTAAAATCAATTAACAATTAAAATCATGTGAGTTTGGTAGAACCAGAGACAAAGGGGTAGGGAAAGAATGGAAACACAGACTGAAAACTCAAGGGCAAACGATTATTAACCCCCTGTGGAATAAAATTAAACTATTTAAAAAAAAATTCACATCCATTCTATTGTTCATTCCACTAGGAGATTGAGTATTAAATCTGTGTATCCACCACACCTACCGCTGAAGTAGGGTATGGTGTGTATCCAGGGCTTTTTTTCAGGGGCAACTTGGTGGAACTCAGTTCCACCACCTCTGGCTCAGACCCTTTGGTGCCTGCTCACCACAATCACTTGTAAACACAGAAGTCTGGTTTCTGTGTTTAAGTGACAGATCTGCCGCAATCCTGGTATTTAATGCCCCTTTAAGACCCTCCTACTGTTTTCGTGAGATTTGACTGAACACACCCACTATTTGATGTGATTTGGAGGGTGTGTGTAGGGGGAGGGGTTTTGTGGTTAAGTTCCAGCACCTATTGTTTGAGAAAAATAGACCTGTGTGTATCCCCCCCCCCCCCCAACAGATATTCTCACCTGTTCCAAACCGCAAAAGGAAAAAGACTCCAGATTATCATCATGGACTGTTCTAAAATGTTTAGATACATATTTTTTGCATTGCTATTTAAAGTGTCATTGAGTGTCCTGATATTCTAATATGTAGATTGCGGATAGTGCATCCCACATATTGTACTCTACAAGTACTGCACTCAATAGGTAAACGATCCTCTTTGAGTTGCAATTTATAACACTTTTTACTGGATATGTTCTACCTGTTGAAAAAGAAATAACAAACTTGCTTTTTCTGTGTCTTTTACACTGTTTACAGGTGTTATAACCACAGGGATAGGAGCCCACTGTCCCCAACCATGAAATGGAAGGGAAAGTGGAACGAAATAGAGAAGGCGAAAGCATGGTACCCAGAGTAGGAGCTTTCTTACTAGAAAAACTGCACCCCTGTCTTTAAAATATGATGCAAAGTTTTGTCATATAGGACAGGGAGGCAGTGTTTTATGATAGAAACAATCTGTATTGTTGTGAGTAAGTGGTCACAAAGTGAACACTTCCCCTCCCACTGGAATGTGCCTTCTTACTGGTAGAAGAATTCCCTTTATCACATATGTTAGGGATTGATCTGTGTCTCCCAAAAATAATAACCCATCATCTGCGTATAATGTAATTTTATTGACTCTTCCTCCTCTCTCAAAGCCCCTAATAGCTGTTGTCTGTCTGATTGCTATTGCCAACAGTTCTATAGCCGAAAAGTAACTGTGACAGCGGGCACCCCTGCCTGGTACCTCTAGTCAAACAAGAATGCTTTGATATTCCTCCATTTATCTGTATACATGCTTGTGGGGCTGTGTATAATAATTTGATTCACTTTACAAATCCTTTACCCAACCCAAATTTCTCCATAACCTCTCATAGATATGCCCACTTGATGCAATCAATTGCTTTGGCTGCGTTTAGTGATAATATGGCTCTCTTCCCTACATTATCTGTTGGTATCTGTAGGTTTAAAAAGAGTCTTCTCAAGTTCGTTGTTGTGGACCTACCCGGTATAAAACCTGATTGGTCCACATGCACCAACATATGTATAACTCTATTTAGCCTATATGCCAAGACCCTTGCCAGGATCTTAGCATCAGAGTTTAATAGCGAAATTAGGCAATAAGATTCTGGCAATAGATGGTCCTTGTCTGGCTTGGGTATTACTATGATGCAAGCATCATTCATGGTTTCCAGTAACTTAGATGATGCATGTGCATGATTCAGTACTTTCAGCAGTTCTGGCAGCAAGATGTCTCCATAGCTTTTATAGATTTCTGATGGTAAGCCAGTAGAGGAGCAACAAGTATAATTGTATACTCCAGGACTGAAAAGGCGCCACATATCACATGGTCCCATCTCCTGCAGATGGATGGCAAAGGGGGTCTCCGATTGTAGGCCCACCGGGTATCGATCCATACTCGCATCACATACATTATTAAAATCCCCCACTATCATTGTTGGGATACCAGGATGTTCAGCCAGAAATGTGCTAATCCTCCGCAATATTTCTGAGTTATAAGGTGGTGGTATATATACTGATCCTATTATACATTTAGTTCTAAATAATGAACATACCAATAGGACATATCTACCCTGGGGATCTATCAAAGTCTGTCTGCAGGAAAATTGTATCTTAGTTGATATTAACACACTAACACCTCTTGAATATGTAGAGAACTCTGAGTGGTATTGAGTAGAAAACTTTGCATTTTGTAATAAAGAGACAGTGTCATTTGTAAGATGAGTTTCCTGCAGACAGACTATTGATGAATTATATTGTTCCAGAATGGAGGAAATAGCCCTTTTTTTAACCGTATCCTTCCATCCTCTCACATTCCAGGATACAAATACTAACTCGTTAGCCATTATCCCCATTTGTTATATCTATAGCCAAGATAAAGAAGGAAACATAACCTGGCATTTCAAAAAAGTAAATTATAGCACGTATTAATCTTATAATAACCCCGACATATGTGCATATGTGAGAGCTCCTCGACGGGGGGGCAGACGGGGAGAGAGAGGAGGAGAAAAAAAAACACAGCCCCCCAGACACCCACCCTCACACACCCACATTCTACCCTCATTCTCATTTTCCCCCAAGGAAAAAAACAGGAGTTAGGGAAAAAAAACAGTTATCCCAAGCCTGAATGTGAACATCCACCTAGCTGCATCACACTCCCCCTACTTTTAGCTTATAATGTTTAGGGCAGGAAAAAAAAAAGCAAGTGACTTTTTCTCAGCTGGGTCTATCTCTGCAACCAGAAAACAGATTTTGCTCATTTATGTTCAGCCATATAGTGGCCTTTTTAGAATTATCAAAAAAATTGTCTCGCCTTTAACAATAATCCTCAGTTTAGCTGGGTATAACATTCCGTACGTTATTTGAAGTTTGCGAAGACACTTTCTAACTTCTGAATATTCTGCCCTCATTTTTTGTATTTCAATAGAGTAATCTGAATAAAAGTAAATTTTTGACCCTTTAACTTCTAAAATGCCCTTTGTTCATGCCAAGGCCATTATTTTATCTCTGTCACCAAAATGCTGCATTTTAACAATAAATGGGCGTGGAAACTTTCCTGGAGGGGGTGGTCTTGATGGTATCCTATGAGCACGCTCGACAGAGAAGAAAGGGGAAAAAATTTTTGTCAAAAATGTCCAACAGCCAATGTTCAATAAATTCTGTAGCATTTCTTTCTTCCATCTGTTCCGGGAGGCTCAATATCCTGACATTATTTCTGCGTAACCTGTTTTCTAAAGTGTCTATGTAATTAGCATGGTGTTTGGACTGTAAACCCACTGTTTTGGATCCCATCGCATAGAGGCCGAAGTATCTTCAACATTGCTAATTCTATCCTCCACGGCAGTTGTGCGTTCTCAAACTTTTTACATATCATGGCATATAATGGTAATTTCCTCAAGTAAATAGAGGAAGTATAGAGATCAGAAATTTAGATACCTCACACACACATTTACAGCATGCTTGTTCAAAGCAAGTGTTTATCTACATACGCAGTAGTCCTGATGAAACTGTACCATCGTGAAACGCGTTGACACCTTGATTTGGATTAGTTCACCTGCAACATTGATTATGTAACAATTAAGGCCATACTCGTTTAATTATAGGTGTTCATTTTCAAGTCCAGTATTGCAGTGCATTTTATATATTGGGGAAGTGTAGCATCGTTTTCGCCATTTTTTAATGTTGTAATGATTTTTTTTAATGTGATTTGTAATTAACTTTGAGTATTTTATATTTGGCATGTAGTGCCAATAAAGTATGTATATTTTTGTATTTTTTTTTATTTGTTGGTGACAGAGAAGGTATTTATACTCTCTGCTCCAGTTTTTTCTCAACTTCAAAGTTTGTCACTCAGAAGTATTTGAAACCAGACAAAGAAACTAGCATTTTCAAACGAGGGCCAGCAATAGCAGCCCCCTTACATTTTTCATGACAGAGTCACTTTAATAAGTTCTTGTTTTTTGTTTTGTGTAATTGATCAGTCCAAGTTTAAGAAGCCAGAGGGAAGAGCACATCAAAGGGTGGAGCTCTGGGACTGTACAGATGATCTCAGATTCAGTAACTAGATAGTTTCATCAGGGACAAGACATAGCACCTAAAACCCAAATCAGGTTTTCATGACTGTCGCTGCTCCTGCAAATATGCCAGCAGATGTTATAGAACTAAATGCCAGCTTAATCAGTTATTGTCTTGAATATGGATTTTTCAAAAAACATTCAACAATTTCCTGCTTGTTCATTTTATTTTTCAGGTGAATTTTCTGCCTCTGATACCTCCCTCACAGACATTCATGATCAAAGAAGGCAGCCTATGCCTGACCCTGGACTAATGCCTTTGCCAGATGCTGCATCTGACCTGGAGTGGTCAAACTTGGTGGATGCTGCCAAAGCCTTTGAAGGTAAGAATTTTACATTAAGCAGGCAGCAGAAACCTTACTATACTTTCCAGGCCATTTAAAGAGGAAGTAAACTTCCATCTTTAAATTTTACCTATAGGTAAGCCTATAATAAGATTTACCTATAGGTAGTGTAAATATCTCCTAAACGTACACCGTTTAGGAGATATTTCCTGTACATGCAGCCAGTGAAATCACTGGCGTATGCGCTCTGAAGGCCGTTTATTCAGAGCACTGTGCCATGACCGGCAGTGTCCGTGCGCGGGATTGACATCATTGCGGCCCCGGCAAGTCACAGAGCCGGAGTCCGCGAACTCGGAAGCAAGACGGGGAAGATGGAGGCTGTCTCCAGCAAGGACATCACATCGCTGGGGGGTTTTGTTTTGAGGTAAGTTTCACATAATGTGCTAGTGTTTGATGCATACTAGCACATTATGCCTTTGCCTTGCAGGTTAGAAGAAAAAAAAAATGTGCAATGGTGTACAACTGCTTTAAGGCTTTATATCCTGCATAGCTTAACCACTTGCCGACCAGGCTTTTTTCTGGCACTTTTTGCTTACAAGTTTAAGTATTTTTTGCTATAAAATTACTTATAAACCCCAAACATTATACTTCTTTTTTTTTTTTTTTTTTATAGCAGAGACCCTAGGGAATAAAATGGAGATTGTTGCAATTTTTATATCACACGGTATTTAAGCAGTGGTTTTCCAAACGCATTTTTTTTTAGAAAGAATAAACTTTAATAAATTTAAAAAAACAAACTATCCCAATTTGTTTGTAAAATGTAAAAGATGATGTCATGCCGAGTAAATAAATACCCAACATGTCGCACTTTAAAATTGTGCACGCTCGTGGAATGGCAACAAACTATGATACCTCACGTGTGGTGCAAACACTGTTTACATGTGCGTGCTTTGAAAAAAAAATGTTTTTTTCTTATTTACTTTATTTTTACACTGTGCCTTTAATTAATTTTTTTTTTGATCACTTTTATTCGTATTACAAAGAATGTAAACATCCCTTGTAATAGAAATAAGGATGACAGGTCCTCTTTATGAAGAGATCTGAGGTCAAAAAGACCCCAAATTTCTTCTTTACCTTTTTAAAAGCAAAAGATCAAAAAAAAACTTTTTTGATCTTGTGCTTTAAAAAAAAAAAACATATATTATTTACTTCCAACCTGGACCAGAAGTGACGTCATGATGTTGCTTCTGTCCTCCAAGGCCATAGAGTCTTTGATCACCTAAGGGAGCGTGAGGAGGGGACGTCCCCTCCTGCCACTTCGGAAAGCATTCCAGCGGCTCATGAGCCATTCGGAAAGCTTTCATGAAAAAGCCAGCTGCAGGTGTCTTGTCAAATACAGTCCCCTATCATATAGTGTCCTCCCTGTACTGCGCAGGCGCAGTACGGAGGACAAACGAGACGCCGAAAGTCTCCGAAGTTTAACAGCTGATCAGCAGCTGTACACGGCGCCTGCGCTTTTATTCTCACCCTATGTCCAGGATCATTCCCTACTATCCATGTGGACATAGAGTGAGAATATATAGTTGCCGAGCGCAGCGAGGCCGTGCCCGAAGCGTGGCGAGCCTGCGAGGGGCCCTCTTACACTGCCATCGCTAAGAACTGCCGAAGCGCCGTGTACAGCTGATGGTCAGCTGATCAACTTCGGACATTTTCGGCATCTCCTTCTGCTCCGTACTGCGCAAGCGCTGCGCCTGCGCAGTACGGAGCGGATACTATCCGATAGGAGGACACTATATGGCAGAACACCGGCTGCAAAAAAACGAATATCTTCAGCCGTAATCCCCGTAAACCACTTGCAGACCTCATCGTATATATACGTCTTGCGATCGGCAAGTGGTTAAACCTGTTCTCTGGGTGAGTCACAGAGATTGTTCCCTGTTTTGAGAAACTCAGTGACCAGTCACGCGATTGTTCCTTTTTTCCATTAGAAGACAATTGTTCCTTATTTCCATTAGTTTCGTATTTTTATACAAGTTTAGAGGAAAATAAAAAGCTATGTCCATTGCTTATATTTGTAGCCACTCTATCAATCTGTGGCTGCCAAAAATATTCTATCTTAAGCGCTTACAGACCGCCCACTGTACATATACTGTGGCAGGGTGGCCCGGCTGCACAAAATTACGTAACTGTACGTGATTTTGTGCATGCAGTGTAGGGCGCGCCGCATCCGCTGTTATTGGACACAGCAGGAGCCAATCAGTAGGTCCGGCCACCCCGACCCGCTGATTGTTTACAGGAGACACAGAGCAGCGGTGTGCCTATGTAAACAAGGCACACCGCTGATCTGTCAGTGAGGAAAAGAGAGATCTTCTGTTTCAGCTAACCTAAAACGCAATCTCTGTTTTCCTCCAGTGTAACACCCCCACAGTTAGAAAGTACCTCCCTAGGACACTCTTACCTCCTTGATCGCCCCCTAGTGTTAACCCCTTTCCTGCCAGTGTCATTTATACAGGGATCGGTGCATTTTTTTTAGCACTGATCACTGTATTGGTGTCACTGGTCCCCAAAGAGCGTCACTTAATGTCAGATTTGTCCGCCACAATGTCGCTAAAAATGACTGATTGTCGCCATTACTAGTAAAAGAAAAAAAATATATAAAAATGCCATAAATCTAACCCATAGTTTGTAGACGCGACAACTTTTGCGCAAACCAATCAATAAACGCTTATTGGGATTTTTTGTACTAAAAATATGTAGCTGAATACATATTGGCCTAAACTGATGAAGAAATTCGATTTTTTTTTTTTTTTTTTTTTGGGAATGTGTTATAGCAGAATGTAAGGAATATTGTTTTTTATTCAAAAATGCTGCTCTTCTTTTATTTATAGCGCAAAAAATAAAAACTGCACAGGTGATCAAATACCACCAAAAGAAAGAAAGCTCTATTTCTGGGAAAAAAAGAACATACATTTTATTTGGGCATAGCATCGCATGACAGCGCAATTGTCAGTTAAAGCAACGCAGCACCGAGTCGCAAAAAATGGCCTGGTCAGGAAGTGGGTAAAACTTTCCGGGGGGTGAAGTGGTTAATTAAAGAATACAGGACACAGACAAGGTGACCCTGATTCTTATATAAAATTACAAGCTGTCCAAGTAAAACTGTTCTTACAGATCGTAAGTGTAGTGTTTGCATAGACTGTTTCTACTTTAACAATCTTACTGTGTATTTAGCCACTTTCCACTGGACACTCAAACCCCCTTCCTAACCAGACCAATTTTCAGCTTTCAGTGCTCTCACATTTTGAATTACAATCACTCAGTCACGCAGCACTGTACCCATATGAAATGTGTGTCCTTTTTTTCACAAAAATAGAGCTTTCTTTTGGTGATATTTAATCACCGCTGGGTAATTTTTTAATATATCGCTATAAATGAAAAAAGACTGAAATTTTTGTAAAAAAATTTATTTTTCTTAATTTCTGTTATAAAATTTTGCAAATTAGTAATTTTTCTTCATACATTTTGGCCATACTGCTACATATCTTTGGTAAAAATAACCCAAATCAGTGTATATTATTTGGTCTTTGTGAAAGTTATAGAATCTACAAGCTATGGTGCCAATCATTGAAAATTGATCACACCTGATGTACTAACGGCCTATCTCATTTCTTGAGACGTTTACAATCCAGGAAAGTACAAATACCCCCATATGACCCCTTTTTAGAAAGTAGACAGTCCAAGGTATTTAGTGAGAGGCATGGTGAGTTTTTCGAAGTTGTCTTTTTTCACCACAATGCTTTGCGAAATGAAGACTTTTTTTTTTATTGTTTATTTTTTTTACGTAACTGTCATAACAAGTTATTTCTCACACACAGCATCTGCATACCACAAATTACACCCTAAAATACATTCTACTACTTCTCCTGAATATGGTGATACCACATGTGTGAGACTTTTTCACAGCCTGGCCACATACAGAGGCCCAATATGCAAGGAGCACCACCAGGTGTTCTAGGGACATAAATTCCACATATAATTTCTAGACTACCCTTTACATTTTTGAAGGTCCTGGAGCACCAGGGCAATGGAAACACCCAAAAAATGCCCCCATTTTGGAAAGTAAACACCCCAACGTATATTGAGGCATAATGAGTCTTTTGAACATGTCATTTTGTTCCACAAGTTTTTGGAAAATGTGTAAAGAAATTGAAAACGCATTTTTTTTTCACAAAGTTGTTCATTTATAAGATATTTCTAACACAAAGCATGTACATAGCAAGAATTACACCCCAAAATATATTCTGCAACTCCTCCTGAGTATGGCGATACCTCATGTGTGAGACTTTTACACAGTCTGGCTACATACAGAGGCCCGAAATGCAGGGAACACCATAAGGTGTTCTAGGGACATACATACATTACACTTTTGTGAGGCACTGATGGGCACTGTAGTGGCATGGATGTGGCACGGATGATCACTGATGTGGCACGGATGATCACTGATGTGGCACGGATGATCACTGATGTGGCACGGATGATCACTGATGTGGCACGGATGATCACTGATGTGGCACGGATGATCACTGATGTGGCACGGATGATCACTGATGTGGCACGGATGATCACTGATGTGGCACGGATGATCACTGATGTGGCACGGATGATCACTGATGTGGCACGGATGATCACTGATGTGGCACGGATGATCACTGATGTGGCACGGATGATCACTGATGTGGCACGGATGATCACTGATGTGGCACGGATGATCACTGATGTGGCAGGGATGATCACTGATGTGGCAGGGATGATCACTGATGTGGCAGGGATGATCACTGATGTGGCACGGATGATCACTGATGTGGCACGGATGATCACTGATGTGGCACGGATGATCACTGATGTGGCACGGATGATCACTGATGTGGCACGGATGATCACTGATGTGGCACGGATGATCACTGATGTGGCACGGATGATCACTGATGTGGCACGGATGATCACTGATGTGGCACGGATGATCACTGATGTGGCACGGATGATCACTGATGTGGCACGGATGATCACTGATGTGGCACGGATGATCACTGATGTGGCACGGATGATCACTGATGTGGCACGGATGATCACTGATGTGGCACGGATGATCACTGATGTGGCACGGATGATCACTGATGTGGCACGGATGATCACTGATGTGGCACGGATAAACCATTGATGGAGCATGGATCAGGATGGATGAGTCGGGGATGGAGCATGAATGCGGATGGATGAGTCGGGGATGGAGCATGAATGCGGATGGATGAGTCGGGGATGGAGCATGAATGCGGATGGATGAGTCGGGGATGGAGCATGAATGCGGATGGATGAGCCAGGGATGGAGCATGAATGCGGATGGATGAGCCAGGAATGGAGCTTGAATGTGAATGGATGATCCAGGGATGTAGCATGAATGAGGATGGATGAGCCAGAGATGGAGCATGGCTGAGCATGAATGTGGATGGATAAGCCAGGGATGGAGAATGAATGTGGATGGATGAGCCAGGGATAGAACATGGATGTGGATGGATGAGCCAGGGATGGAGTATGAATGTGGATGGATGAGCCAGGGATGGAGCATGAATGTGGATGGATGAGCCAGGGATGGAGCATGAATGTGGATGGATGAGCCAGGGATGGAGCATGAATGTGGATGAATGAGCCAGGGATGGAGCATGAATGTGGATGGATGAGCCAGGGATGGAGAATGAATGTGGATGGATGAGCCAGGGATGGAGCATGAATGTGGATGGATGAGCCAGGGATGGAGCATGAATGAGGATGGATGAGCCAGGGATGGAGCATGGCTGAGCATGAATGTGGATGGATAAGCCAGGGATGGAGCATGAATGTGGATGGATGAGCCAGAGATGGAGCATGGCTGAGAATTGAATGAATGTGGATGGATGAGCCAGGGATGGATGAATGGATTAGCCCAGGGATGGAGCATGAATAAGGATGGATGAGCCAGGGATGGAGCATGGCTGAGCATGAATGTGGATGGATGAGCCAGGGATAGGCACAGATCAGCCCTGTGGGCACTTCAGATCCAGCCCACAGCGCTGCTGCACCGGCTCCCTCCTCTCCTCACATGCTGTACTGATTGGCAAGGAGCCAAACCGGACATGCTCTGGTTTGTTTACAAGTGATCACTCCATCATTGGACATTGCTTCAAAGGGAGCTTCCACAAGTGAACCCCTCAGCCCCTTAGACTCTTCATCATTTGTAAAAATATTCCTACCTCACACTTTCTGGCTTGTCTAGGACTAGGTTGTGCTCCCAGATTTCAGTTCCATCTTTCTTCTATCTTGTACACAGCTCCTATACCTTTGGCATTGCAGATGCATGTTGTGCTTTATAAAAAGTAATGGTTGCCATTACTACAGATGTGATTCGGCAGTAACAATGTTGACCTGCAAACATATTTCACTGTAGTGAAAACAGTCACAGCCTAGAGTAGCAGCTCTGCTCTGAATTTAGGAACACTGCAGCAATATTCCATTCCATCACAGGAAGCTGTTTTAGGTGTTTTGTTGCTGGCAGGATCAATAGGAATTTGTGGGATTTTTGAGAGAGAGCGAGAGAAAACTAAATGCAGATGCACTTATTATTTAGTTCAGCATCATGTGCTTTTTGACATTTACCAATAATAGTGATCTTACATTTACATATCTAACTGATAAAATGAAGACTACAGATTGCGAAGCCCTCTTTGTTTTAGCACACTGCCTATTGACAAGTATTTCATCTTTACAGTATGTACATGTCACAAAAGTTAAGTGTAGAGATAGCATAACTTCATCAAACCCAAACTGTTTTGATTTTCAGAAATTGAGCTCAGATAACCTTAAACCATTAAGGCTTCATGTACACTGCTGCTGGTAAACGGACGTTTAGAAGCAGTTTGTTTTTTTTCAGCTGCCCCTGAACTCTCCTCTGTTATCTTATCAGTACATGTACACAAGGTCGTTTAGAGGCACTTTTTGGAAAGCTAAAAAATGCGTTTAGAGGCATTTGAAATGCAAAATGCCTGTAACAGTGTGTAAAACTTGCGCAATGGAGATACATTTTTGGCGATTTGAAAAAAAAAAAGATTCTAAGCCTAAACGGGGCATGTAAACACAGCAAAACTGACATTTTTAAATGTCGGTTAACTATAAGTTAAATTGTTCAGGAGAGATTTAAAAATGTCCCGTGTACATTAAACCTTGTATAACCAAGCTGTGTCAAAGATACACTGTGGATAACTTTTTCTTGTCCACCCCTTCTACTGAACGCTTTTCCACTCTCTTACATGTCAAAATTATTGTGAATCCGCACTACAATAGTTACTTTCAATGGAATAGAAGTCCTGTTTCTGAAAATATTGTTCCTTTAAAGCATATAGATATTTATTTTTTGTGTGTCTTTCACACATTGTATTCTCGTAAATGAATACCATCAGGCAAGGATGTGCAAGGAGCAATGATGACAGGCATAATGCAGTCATCAATAGCAACCTATCGGACATCACCATTGATCACTAGAAGAGGCACAGCAGCGACTCCATATGCATTTATATTAATTATAGGCAGAAAATGCTGAACTTATTGTTATTGTTATTATTGTTGTAGATCAGAGAGCTTCCTTCTTTGCCTCCACAGAAGATGAGCACAGACCAGGAAGTTCAGCTTCAGTTGTTGACCAGCTGGAGGGTCAGACAGCTTCCCAGTCCAGTCCTTACTATGGGTAAGAAATCTTGATATTTTTTTTTCCAAGGCAAATGTATTAGAAGAAGTAGGCTGTATAAGTCAACTTACAGTGGCATTAAAAAGTCTGTGAACCCCTTGGATTTACCTAATTTTTGGCAGTAATTTGTAATAAAATATAATAGCTGGTCGAACCTCTTTTGGCAGCAGTGACTTCAAGCAAGCACTTTCGGTAACTCTGGATCAGACCTGCACAATGTTCAGGAGGAATTTTTGACCATTCCTCTTTACAAAACTGCTTCAGCGAACACATATTTGTAGGATGTCTGGTGCGAGCGGCTCTCATGAGGTCAATCCACAGTATCTCTATGGAGTATAGGTCTGGTCTCTGACTGGGACACTCCAAAAGGCGCATTTTATTTTTCTTCAAGTCAGTCTGTGGTGGATTTAATTTGATGCTTAGAGTAATTGTCCTGCTGCATCACCCAACTTCTTTGAAGCTTCAGCTAGCAGACAGCCACCCTGACATTAAAATAAATGTGAAAGCTGCGCTTAGAACAATCGTTTAGGTATGATGCCCCCCTTAAAGGAGCTTCCCTAAGGATTCTCCGCTGATTTGAATTAACTTGAAAAGGGGTATGGCGCTCCCTATGGGGTTGAATGGGTTAGTGTATGGGGGGGGGTTAAAGTTGTTATATCCCCAGGTGATTTCCCCCACTATGATCCTAGTGGAGGTACCTAATACCAGCAGGAAAAATTAGTTACCAGAAATATATATGTCTATAATTATATATATGTATATATACCAGCAGAAATAAATAATTATTTAGACAAGGAGCTGTCTTCAATGGTTGTTCGACCAAACCCTATAAGTAAGGGATGTGTGCTGAGGTCCCTACAGCTGTGATAGGTCTGCACCATATACCACCACAGAGTGAAATGGCTATAACATATAAATGTAAAACATATATGTGCTCTACTAGTGCAAATAATCCAAAGCATATAATAAACTCTGCCTTAACAGTGCAAAATAAATGTATATATATAAATGTATTACCAGGAAATACATATCATAATCAAAGTCCGGTGATCAAATAAATTCATCTCAAACTAGTTAGTGCAGAAAAAATCAATTAAAAGTTTTTTAGTGATTATAGTCCTTAGAGTGAAAAAACTGTTCAGACCCAGTGTTCTAAGCAATTTCGTGACTTGAGTGCTCTCAGATAGTTCCTGTGACTTTTGTGCTCCCCCTTATGGGTCCCCACTCACCGAATCCAACAGCCCCAGAAGGGGCAACCAGCGTAGATTATCTCAATCACGGTCTCCTCTCCACACAAATCGTGTAGGGAATTCGGGATGATTTCCGTGCTGTTGGTTTTCCCAATGGCTTCCCGGATCCACCAGCCCCAGACGGGGCAGACTGCATGGGGTATTACAGTCACAATCTCCTCTCCACCACAGTCCTACTGAGCATCCAGGTAATTTCCTTACTGTTGAGTTAAGGTGTTCACAATGGCTCCCTTGATGATTTCTTGTGCAATTTGTCGTGTTTTGTTGATATCCAGGGAGGTCTTGGGATCTCTTGGCATGCTCAAACACACATGCCTCTCTTTTTTTGCTTGCTTATGCCTTTCTCTGCAGCCTCAGCTGCGTGGGACAGTGAATGAATGGGAAGTGCTCTGTGATGAGAGGTTTCCCGTTCATTCACATACTGAAGCATAGGAAACAGTTTCCTATGCTTCAGTTATGAATGGACACAGTGAGCAAGCGTGTTCACTGTTTTCATTTAGAAAAGTAAGGGGCCAGTAAATTACATATTTACTAGCCATTTCCCTGCTTTCCATCCTGAAACATCCCCCACAGCAGCTGGGGGGGGGGAGAGGAGGGAAGCC
This sequence comes from Lithobates clamitans, assembly GCA_037952925.1. NCBI lineage: Eukaryota > Metazoa > Chordata > Amphibia > Anura > Ranidae > Lithobates > Lithobates clamitans. Next base: position 2,251,580 of record JBBGZY010001071.1, on the reverse strand, counting down.
AGCAGCACTGTGGGGTGGGGGGGCCAAAAAGGGGGGGACCAAGGCAGTAGGGGGAATTGGCACTACACATAGTGATTAGGGTATGCCCAGACCTGGCACACCCCCTGCGCACGCCTATGCTTGGGATTATGTTTTGATGTTGGTAAGCTGTGCTCTCTTTGCACCATACATAGTGCTAAGTTTTCTTCCCAAACAATTCAACTTTTGTTTTATTAATCCACAACATTTTCCCAGTAGCGTTGTGGTTTAGCCTAGGTACTCTTTGGCAAGCTTAAGGTGCACGACAATGTTTTTATCAATCAAAGTAGCTCTAAACCACACCTCCAAACTCATTTCATCTATTGAAATCTAGGTGTGCAAACTACTGACTTAATTTAGCTTTTGTTGAAGTAATTAGTCCAATTAGGGGTTCACTTACTTTTTCCTCCAGCGCCGCATTGTGAATGTTTACCAGGTGTGTCTATTAAAGACACAGGAAATTATAATTGTTTGTGTTGTATCAGCGTAAACTTAGATAAGGATTAGATCACGTTTTATGGCAAATTACTGCTGAAAGGCAGGTAATTCCAAGGGGTTCACATACTTTTTTTCTTGCCACTGTATTTGGCTAGGTTTAGTCTCTGTGTAACATTTGCATTTTCAGAACATAATCCTTATACCCATTACTTATGAGGGCTTTCTCTGTGACCAATAGATACACATCCCCCATCATTCATTAAGTTCCAAGATTTTCTCTTCGACTTCTTTGGAACCCACAGCTGCTGTAGGAAGATGCAAAAAATAGTAGACTGGTTCTTGAAGGTGTCTCAGAACTGGGTCTTTCAAGCAACAGATGGTCAAAAAGTGCACAGAATGTTTATAATATACACACTAAAGCCCGCCCTCTGCCTAGCATGCTTAGCCAATTTTTTCTTGTTTTAGTTCCTTCTTTCCAAACTTTTGTATGGTGTGCCTTATTTATGTTCATTCATTCAAGACACATAAAAAGTGGCAGAATTAATACAGGACAACAGTGTGCATTGTCTGAAAAAGAAAAGAGTACCGACTCATCATATGAGTCATAAAACACTGCGGTGGTGTCCTGGGAACTAATTTGCAGCAATACCAAAGAAAAGAAGATGGCGACCAAACCAGTCCACCATCCAAAATAGTTCCATCAAAGAACAGTGGTATTACCCTTAAAACTAGCAGATTGTGGCTCAAACCAGCACAAGCAGCCGAGGCAGTCCTCTGTACAATTCACACTCCCTCAGATGCTAAACATCACAGTCCCGGCGTATATACTGCTAAGTTCAAGACGTGGTTGGGAAGCCCTGATGTGTATAGTTCACCACTACAGGGGATCCCCATGTTACAAACAAGTCAGGGACTGTAGGTTTGTTCTTAAGTTGAATCTGTTTGTAAGTCGGAACAGGTACATTCTTTAAGTGTAGCTCCAGCCAAAGAAACTATTTTAAGCTTTTTGGATAGCATAGCGAAGGGTTAACACCCCTGTAACATTTGTTTTGCTGTGTGTGCCCCTGTTCAGAAGATTTCACCTCACTTTCTGTCCCAATGACAATTGGATTTAGAAAATTTTGGGTTGTTGTGGAAACAAGCCTTGGTGAAAAAGCATCAGTGGAGGTACCTTTTCCCCATAGTAGCTCTTACAGGAGTGAATTTCCCTTCCTAGGGGTAGATTTCCTCTCACTTCTTGTTGTCTCCCTCCGTTTGTAAGTAGGAGTCGTTTGTAAGTCAGATGTTAGTAACTAGGGGACCCCCTGTGCTGTTGACACCAATCCTCCAAGGATGGATTATTTTCCATTAGAGCTGTGCTGTGATCAACTCCGCCACATTAGCCATTCATCCCTCCTCTCAGTAATTACAGCCAGTGTGGAGTTGCATGGTGATGGTGGACAGGCAACCTGACGTGGGTGTGGTGGTTTTTTGGTACTTATGTTCATTCATGCCAAAGTTATTTTTGCTACAGCTGCATGCCCCCCCAGAGCTACAAAAAAGTGCAAGAGTGTTTTCTTGAAAACAATAATAGAGACAGCTGGGATGTCATTTATTTCATTTGAATGTGCTTATATTCAGGAAGTAAGTAGCTCACAGAACAGAGGCACGCTTTACTGACGATCCACCAACCAGAAAAGATGCAGTCTTATAGTAATAAACTTAAATTTATACGTTTTGCTTCAGATGACTATAGTACCATATTATTCTTTGTCATTAATGATATTTGTACAGTTGCTATTAATTTTGTTTTCTAATATTTTTTAAGCACAGATTGTATTTATGCTTATTCTTTCAATAATTATTGAATTTGCTTTCAAGTGCTGTCGTGGAAATTCCACTATACGCTGCACGTAATCCATGTCACTTTCAGCCTTTTGGTATAATGTATCTTAGTACGACCCTGTTTCCTGTATCTTCCCAAGTAACACTGACATGACCACCATTCTTACATCCTTAGCTCCACAGCTCAGCTGTCTGATCATGGGAGCAATCTTTATTCATATAACAATAGAGCTTGGTTGCTTTACAATCGGCCAATCAAGCACAGGCATTCCTTCAAACAGGAGTTATACAAATCTCAACCAATAAACAATGACTAGGGCGGTGTGTGGGTGTGTCTATGCAGGGGCAGTGTGTATGATTTCCCGCCCCCCTGTACCTGTAAGCCATGCTCTCCAGTAAGACAAAAGAAAGCACATGGCTGGCCTTGAAATCATGGACGCTGTCCAACCATAATGCACCCAAAGACACCTGTTTTTACCATTTGGCGTGAATCCTTATTCTGCATTGTTCAGAGAACAATGCATACCTGGATTATACTACCATTCCTGTGGATGGGAGATTATCTGCAGGGGCACGTCATGGTCCCTCCATTTGCTGATCAGACACACAGAAAGACAAAAGCGCGCATCCCCCCATAATCGATAATGTCTTTGCAGAGTGAACACATCGCCCCAGACGATCGTCTGTGCATCGCACAGGGGCCCTTCGCTGGCGGACATATCCCCACTCTGTAAACACTTCTCTGCATCCTCAGGAAACTTTCCACTACCAAAACAGGTCTCAACTGGTGTCAGTGTGCCCCAGTCTGCTCCTTAGAGCGGGCTGCAGGAGAACTGACACTAGGAGACACTGTAACAATACATATTAAATACACCTTGATCAAATTTCCACAACAGTACACAGTTCACCTTTTACCATGTGTCCATATTTTTTTCTTTTTCAGACAGGCTTTGCATGGCCTACATGTATGGTGAGGGCAGGGGCAAGTATTTGAACAGCAGAGGAGGGCTATGCAGTTTCTGAGTAGTATGTTTACTGAATACAGCTTCTGTTGTGGTTAAAATTATTCATAAATGTCTCTTGAAATCTCTGTAGGAAGGAGTCCCCTACTTCCTTAACCTCAAAGGTTGAACAGCTGGAGAACATGCTGAAATTGCTGCAGTATGACCTACAAAAGGTACATCGGTTATTAATGATAACTAAAATGACGTTATCTATTGGAGTAACTTTATTGCAGTATGTTATTTTGACTAATACACAAACACTGGGACTCCTTTTTGAAAACTAGTTGTAAAAAAATTGTTGTTGGTTATGTTAGCCATTTAGTGAACTGCAGCTATTTTGATTGTTTAATATGTGCTGCTCAGCCATTCACAAGTAGCTTTGTATTTCATCAATGAATAGAATACTTCCTCTGATTGGCTGAGGTGGAGAGCCGAGCTGATGACATCATGATTTTTATGCTCTCTAAAATACAAAAAAGAAATCTTATAGGAGAGACAGGTTTTTCAGTACATTAGGGTTTAACACCATAAACCACTTGTGTAGGAGTAACCAGAGATATCTTGGGAGGTTTCTCAGACTATCCCCATCTGAATGTTTCATCACAGAAGGCAAAGGGATGGTCCCTGGAAAGCTCTTGTTGAAGAATTAATTTGATATATCAGGATGTTCCAAAAGCTTTCTCATCTGCCGAACCCCTGATATTTATGCTTTCATTGTTTGCTGTTACAATCTGTTAAGAAGATTAGTCTGGGAAACCTTTCAAATATGTTTTAAAACAAACCACACACATTTGTATTTGAAATTGCCACAAAATCTGACCGTGTTACATGAAAACAGACATTTATGTTTTAGATTACCACGTTATCTGGCCATATTATCTTTTACCTTTTAGGCCTCATGCACACAGGACATTTTTTTCCTCCCCTCGACACCTTTGCTTCACCGGAGGGAAAAGCAGTTTAACATACCTAAAGCCGCATTTTGCAAACGTGTTTAGGCACGTCAAGCATACGAGCATTCATTTGTTCCATTGGCCAGAATATTAACTTATTCTGGCTTTTGGAATTAATGGACGCTCAAGCGCTAAACCGCCTACTGTTTAGGCACGGTTACACGTGTTTAGGCATGTTCACCATTTTTCTGCCTTAACGTGCTCAGCCTCTAAACGCTACTCTTCTAATATACATGTAAACACCTGTATGTGCATGGCCACATGGTGTGTTTAGACTGAAGAAAAAAAAGTCAAACGCCCAGTAAAAGCGTATTTTTTACATCCTGTTGGCATGAGGCCTTATGATTTGCATTTGCATCCTGCATTTGGGGTGTCATTAACCTAATATTGGCACCCGCTGCAGATTGCAGTTGCAGTGCATTTTGAAAATGGTGCAAGAAACAGGCATGGAAAGTGGGTTTCCCACACTGCTTTCTGGTGTGAAGTGGCCCTTATTGGCACCCCAACGCACCGAAAAACTATTTCTTGCACATGGAAATCAATTTCCGTGCGACTGCGTTTTGAGAAAGGCACTAGGGACCTTTTCCCTGCAGAATACACAGGCACAGCAGCCCATTTTAATGAATAGGCTGCTGTTCCTGTGCACCTGCCGCATGCATTTGAACCAATGACAATCCAGCCCTCATAGCTGCGCATTAGGGTTGATACTAATATTGGTATCTTTGCCAATACTGAGCAATTGCACGAGTGCAAATGCTCTAATTGCCTAATCCAATACCTGAGCACCAATAAAGCAGCTGAAAGCTGCTTCTCCTCATCTCCCTCCCGCGGCTTTCAGCTACTTTATTGAAATCCATACAGGACGATCGGTGCTTGTAATGGCCCCCACCGATCATCCCTTACTGTCCCCTGTGTCCTCCTCCGTGCTTCTAAGGTCTCCTGCCATGTCCATCAATGCAGCCTCACCTGTACCCATCATTGCAGACTCTCCTGTGCCTGGATTTTATACAGTGGGCATCTCCCGCTGTGTCACGGAGCTTGGGTCTGTAATGTTCAGCGGCCAGCCACTGTAACGAAGTCATGCCTCCTAGACCAACGACGGCCCCTGTGATAGGCAGAACACTGATCCAATGCCGGGAAATTGAATCAGTGTTCCGCCTATCACAGAAGCCAGTCTAGGGGGCGTGACTTTGTTACAGTGGCCTACTGCCGAACATTGCAGTGAGGTACTCAAGAGGATGGAAGGACGGAAGGACTTTGCACCTGAGCCTTCCATGATTGGTCCTGGGTTCTGCTGCAGCCACAGCACAAAGCGGCCCCAGGGCAGTCAGTCTACCGGGCCCTGCTGCTAACAGGGCCCGGCAGGGCCTTCTGTGCAAAAAGTACAGGAACGCCGTTCCCATTCGTTCACGCAGGAGGAAGACCCAGCTGTCATGGTGCACGTTGGCACCAATGACAAAGTCAGAGGCAGATGGAGTGTCCTAAAGAACAATTTTAGGGACTTAGGTGCTAAATTGAGGAAAAGGACCTCCAAGGTAGTATTCTCAGGAATACTACTGGTACATCGAGCCACACCAGAAAGGCAGAGGGAGATTAGGGAAGTAAAAAAGTGGCTGAAGAGCTGGTGTAGTAAGGAGGGGTTTGGGTTCCTGGAGGACTGGGCCGACTTCTCAGTCGGTAACCGGTACTATAGAAGGGACGGACTGCACCTAAATGAGGAGGATGCAGATCTGCTGGGAATGAAGATGGCCAAAAAGTTAGAGGGGTTTTTAAACTAGGCGATGGGGGGGGGGGTCCAGAGGCAGAGATAGCCAGCGCGGAAGATATTCCAGAGGGTAGTATTGGGGGCATTAGTGGTAGGTTAACCAAAGCACAAAAACACAAGGTGAGTATAGTAGCAAGTCCTAGTTGCAATCTCGAAACACCCAATACGAGGACAATATGCGACCAGTCTAAACTATGTGGCATGTTCACCAATGCCAGGAGCATGGCGGACAAGATGGGTGAACTAGAGATATTGTTGTACGAGGAGGATTTGGATTTTGTGGAAATTTCAGAGACCTGGTTCAATAGCTCTCATGATTGGCTGGCAAACATTCAAGGGTATACCCTATACCGCAAGGATAGAGAGGGTAAAAAAGGGGGAGGGGTAGGCCTATATATCAAGAATAATGTACAAGTGAATGTGAGAGATGACATCACTGAGGGAGCTAGAGAGGAGGTGGAATCCTTATGGGTAGAGCTCCAAAGGGATGAAGCTAAGGGGAAAATAATACTGGGAGTATGTTATAGGCCCCCTAACCTGAGGGAGGAAGTGGAGACGGATCTCCTATCACAAATTGGATTAGCAGCAAGGATGGGAAGTGTTATCATAATGGGGGATTTTAATTATCCAGACATAGACTGGGCGGAGGGAACCGCGCATTCATTTAAGGCTCGCCAATTCCTTAATGTCTTGCAGGACAATTTTATGGGTCAGATGGTAGACACACCAACTAGAAATAAACATTACTGGATCTACTGATTACCAACAATACAGACCTGATCACGGATGTGGAAATACGGGGCAATTTAGGTAACAGCGATCACAGGTCAATTAGTTTCAGTATAAATCACACAAATAGGAAACATAAAGGGAATACAAAGACACTGAATTTCAAAAGAGCCAACTTCCCTAAACTACAAACCTTGCTAAAAGGCATAAATTGGGATAAAATATTAGGAACAAAGAATACAGAGGAGAGATGGGTTTGCTTTAAGAGCATATTAAATAAGGGCATTAGCCAATGTATCCCATTGGGTAATAAATTTAAAAGAACGAACAAAAGTCCTGGATGGCTTAACTCCAATGTAAAAATGCATATAAAAGCAAAGGAGAAGGCCTTCAAAAAATACAAGGTTGAGGGATCATCCTCAGCATTCAGACTTTATAAAGAATGCAACAAGAAATGTAAGGGTGCAATTAGGACAGCTAAGATAGAACATGAAAGACACATAGCAGAGGAGAGCAAAAAAAATCCCAAGAAATTCTTTAAGTATGTAAACAGTAAAAAAGGGAGGACAGACCATATTGGCCCCATAAAGAATGAGGAAGGACATCTGGTTACAAAGGATGGGGAGATGGTGAAGGTATTGAATTTATTCTTCTCCTCAGTCTTCACGAGTGAATCGGGGGGCTTCAGTAACCAAAACTGCAGTGTTTATCCTCATGACACAACACAGGAAGCACCTCCATGGTTAACAGAGGACAGAATTAAAATTAGATTTGAGAAACTTAACATTAATAAATAACCGGGACCAGATGGTTTGCATCCGAGGGTACTTGGGGAACTCAGTCAAGTGATTGCCAGACCGTTGTTCCTAATTTTTACAGATAGTCTACTGACTGGAATGGTACCAGCTGATTGGAGAAAAGCCAATGTAGCACCAATATTTAAAAAGGGCCCAAAATACATTCCTGGGAATTACAGACCAGTTAACCTAACATCAATAGTATTTAAACTCTTGGAGGGGATGATAAGGGACTATATACAAGATTTTAGTAATAAAAACGGTATCATTAGCAGTAATCAGCATGGATTCATGGAGAATCGTTCTTGGTGAGTTGCCATCTAGATAAAGGAAGGCCCGTAGACGTGGTGTATCTGGATTTTGCAAAAGCATTTGACACAGTTCCCTATAAACGTTTACTGTACAAAATAAGGTCCGTTGGCATGGACCATAGGGTGAGTACATGGATTGAAAACTGGCTACAAGGGCAAGTTCAGAGGGTGGTGATAAATGAGGAGTACTCAGAATGGTCAGGGGTGGGTAGTGGGGTTCCCCAAGGTTCTGTGCTGGGACCCATCCTATTTAATTTGTTCATAAACGATCTGGAGGATGGGATAAACAGTTCATTCTCTGTATTTGCAGACGATACTAAGCTAAGAAGGGCAATAACTTCTCCGCAGGATGTGGAAACCTTGCAAAAAGACCTGAACAAATTAATGGGGTGCGCGACTACATGGCAAATGAGGTTCAATGTAGAAAAATGTAAAATAATGCATTTGGGTGGCAAAAATATAAATGCAATCTATACACTGGGGGGAGAACCTCTGGGGGAATCTAGCAATGGCATGCAATGCCAAGCTGCTGCTAACAAAGCAAACAGAATATTGGCATGCATTAAAAGGGGGATCAACTATAGAGATAAAACGATAATTCTCCCACTCTACAAGGCTCTGGTCCGGCTGCACCTGGAGTATGCTGTCCAGTTCTGGGCACCAGTCCTCAGGAAGGATGTACTGGAAATGCAGCGAGTACAAAGAAGGGCAACAAAGCTAATAAAGGGTCTGGAGGATCTTAGTTATGAGGAAAGGTTGCGAGCACTGAACTTATTCTCTCTGGAGAAGAGATGCTTGAGAGGGGATATGATTTCAATTTACAAATAACGTACTGGTGACCCCACAATAGGGATAAAACTTTTTCGCAGAAGAGAGTTTAACAAGACTCGTGGCCACTCATTAAAATTAGAAGAAAAGAGGTTTAACCTTAAACTATGTAGAGGGTTCTTTACTGTAAGAGCGGCAAGGATGTGTAATTCCCTTCCACAGGCAGTGGTCTCAGCGGGGAGCATTGATAGCTTCAAGAAACTATTAGATAAGCACCTGAATGACCGCAACATACAGGGATATATAATGTAATACTGACACATAATCACACACATAGGTTGGACTTGTGTCTTTTTTCAACCTCACCTACTATGTAACTATATATGTAACTAGGACTCGAGCCCTGTCGGTCCTCATGCCCATGTGGCAGTGCTGGATGACTGAACTGTCCATCAACAAGCACCAATGTTGTCATGTGAGAGGGCAGGGAGCGAGTCACATGCTCCCATACTCCTGGAAGTATCGAGTATATAATTTCGCTGTGCCAGGCAGCAAAGGAGGAAGGTACAGTATGTTCAACCAGTGCGGAGACTATAAATAGTAGTGAATGCATGAGCAAGGCACAGGTTCACTTTAGGACAGAACTAACATCTTAAAGTGGTACTTCACTCTCTCAATCAACATTGACCATTTTTATCCTTATACGGATACTATTAGGAAATAGGAAAGTGTATCATTTTTACTTGTTTTGAATTATTTTATTTTTTTACATTTCTTTTGTTCCTGGTTTCTGGCCTAGGCAAATAATGTCATACATCCCAGGAGTCTTCAGGTGGAGAAGAAGGTCTTTCTCAGCTAAGCTCACCCTCCTGCCTGCATGCCTGGCTAAGAGCAGGTAGATTTCAGGAAGTAAATGCTACTTGAATCATCTGCCCTTACTCAAGATGGCTGCAACTAAAAATGCTAGAGGGTGTTTTTCAAAGTGATTTAATTTAAAAATAAATTAAATAGCGTTTTTTGTTTGTGGTGCACAGACGCAGTATAGTGCCAATTTAAGGAAGTACTGTGCTTTTTGCCCATAGTAACCAATTGGATGCGTACTTTAATTCCCTTAATGCAGTCCCAAGGAATGAAAGGATGTGGTGCTTGCCATTAGCATCACTGTTGTTACTTACATTGTAAATTGATAAACTATATAGTAAAATGTTGCTAACCATGGTATATTTGTGCCCTTGAAGGAAAAGGAAGACAAAGCAAATCTGCAAGCCGAAGTGCAGCTCCTGCGGGAAGACAACCTGCGCTTACAGGAGGAATCCCAGAATGCCTCAGCCAAGCTGAAGAAGTTCACAGAATGGGTGTTTAACACTATAGATATGAGCTAAGGGACAGAATAGACAGTGTAGAATACTAGACCCCTCGTCTCCAGTTGTGCACCATAGAATGTTAGCTTTAACTGCGCCTGGATCCAAATGTACAGATGAAAAGTAACAATTCTCCCCATTGTTTCCCTTTTTAACTGCCTGCATGATTTCAGCAAAGTATATCTATAATCACTGCCTAAACCTTGGCAATAATAGGAAATCTTTCTAGTAACTGCTGAAATGTGAATATTTCTGCTGAAAATAATGTACAGTTTAAAACAAAAACATTTGTCAAACCTGAATACTTTTTGGGCAGTAATAATTGTTGCCACAGTAATTACTTGTTTTTTTATTTTCTCTCTCAAAGCTCTATCACATGGAATTCTTTGCAGATGCAAAATTGGGCAAGAAAACCAACCTAAGCAATCCAATAACTGTAGAGTACATCTCCTACAATGTGCGGTGTTTATCAGACAAGGGGTGTGGAGTTTTCTTTGCTTGTCTTTGTTTTAGTGTAATATAGTGTACACTACAGCCATATAACAGAAGGCTTCTTGTGCATTCTCAATCACCCCAATCCCTTATTATAGATATGGTGACATTTTCCATATTTATCTTGCAAAACAGCAATAATCCCCAAGTTTATTGACAAGCTATAGATACAGAGGTTTTATGCAAACTAAACAGATATAGATTGATTGGAATGCTGCCATGTTTAAGGTTTACAGTTTAAGGAAAATTAAACAGTGTATGTTCTGCATACTACTTAAGGCTTTGTTCTTTTCACTGATTTACCTTTTGTTTTTATGCAGAGACGATGATGTAGGTGCTTTAATGTTCCTCTAATTTCCATAGCATTCCTTACTACACTCTACATAATTGGCGGTCTGTATTAGTTATATATAGTTTATTGGTCCTTACATTTTGTTGTAAAATATATTTGTCCCTGGTGGACTTTGCCTTGTTTACAAAATGTGATGGAAAAAATAGAAGAAAAGGGTGTTTTTTTTTTTTTATTTCTAATTTAATGAAGCACTAATATTTGTGTAGTTATATCAGCTTTTAATTTTCATCTTATTTAGAAACGCACGTCATTATAATTTTTGGGACAACAAATTTGGGGGTTAAATATTGTCTGCAGTGCTGGAAAAAAACACCCACCCACCCACCTTGATTATAAAATCCTATACTGCATAGTTTAAATGTTTAAAGATGTGTTGTACAAACGTTGTTGCTATGGAAGCAGAAAGGGTGACACTGGTTTTGGTGCTGCAACAGAATGCAGCTCTTCTTTTGGCTAAATAGTTCAGCAATATATATATTGAAAAAAGAGACAAAAGTTTCATATATAATTTATAAGTTCCGCCCCCCCCCCCTTTCATGTTTTATTCTAGAGGTCAGTGGTGGAATTGTAGGGGGCGCAGGTGCTCCTAAGCCCTGTGGGGTTTATGGTGGTCCAAGAAAGCCTGAAACGCAAGTACTACAACCCATCCCAGGGCTGGGACTACTGATGCTTATGTATACCTTCAGAAGCTTTCATAAAACGTGAGGACATCATGATGACACATGCTACCCCCTCCCCCCACTCAGGGGTCCACAAAAGAGGGGCTGCTCTTGTTCTATAAGATAAACTATACATATCCTCAGACAGTTTGCCTATATCAAAATTTTTAAACTAAACCCTATATTTGCTACCAGATTCTATCTAGGATGAGAAATTTATATTTTGTAAGAAAATGTCATTTGTTCTCTAAAAAGGAGGAAAAAAATATGGTTTGCTATGCTTTCTCAGTAAAGTCTGTGACAGCTTGAGACATGTTTATTTGCAATGTTCAGATCTGCTTTTTTTTTTTTTTTTGCATTATTTTTAGTTTTAATAACAAAAAAAGGCATGTACAGAAATGTCGATTCCCATGGCGACAAAGCATACCATTTAATTATTTACCTTGCCAGTGTCATTTTAGTGAAATGTTACAATGGCGATCAAAAGTGTTTGTCTTTTTTTAATGAGTGTATGAAGGAGATTTATATAGTCATGGCTGGTATAACTTGTAAATTGATTTTTTGCGAGCCTTTCTCAATTGTACTGAAATATTGTTTTGATTTTTTTTTTTTTTGCTGGAAATGGGAGGTTCTCAAGACCAGCTATTTATTAGGATTTTGCAACAAAGCTATTGTATCTAAGGTTGCAGAGAAAACTTGTAAATTCTGACAATAAATCTGGTTTTAAAAGAGATTGGTGTGTTTTCTTTACACTCAAAATTTAAAGCTAAGACTTCGGGAACTTGCAAGATGACATGGATCTTCAGCAGCACTAATGTTCTTCCATGAATGACTCACAAAAATAATAATCATCTTCCATTTTAAAGGGACTTTGATGGATTTGGCTGGTGCTCCATAATAAAAAGCACAGCTGCGAACTAGGATTGCTAAAGTACATAACAGTGTTACTATAATGTTGTTTTGTTCACAAATTACTGTGGTATGAGTATGTGGTGATTTCCCTTAACCACTTCAGCTACAGAAGATTTTACCCCCTTCATGACTAGGTAATTTTTTGCTATTCAGCAATGCCCTACTTTAACTGGTAATTGAGTGGTCATGCAACGCTGTACCCAAACAAAATTCCTATAATTTTCTTTCATACAAATAAAGTATTCTTTTGGTGGTGTTTCATCACCGCTGGGTTTTTGTTTTGTTTTATATTATAAAACGACCAAAGTTTTTGGGGGAAAAAACGATTTTTTACTTTCTGCAGTAAAACATAAAAAATTTAAAAAAAATAAGTCTTTATAAATGTATTCTGCTACATGTCTTTAGTAAAAAAAAAAAAAAATCCCTACAAAAAATTGCTACAATGTAAAGTAGTGAGTGTACAGCTTGTATAACAGTGTAAATTTGCTAATCTAAAATAAAGAAATCTTGCAAGCCTCCACTTGTAAAATAACTATTGTGTGGGCATCTGCTGGCATTGACCACATCTCATAAATTCGTGCAAAACCAAAGTGTATATTAAAAACGCCTCCCTTTCTTTAAATAAAAACAACCAAATTGAAAATAAACTGAATAAAGTGACTATAGTGCAATGGATTGATAATCACTAGAACCAAATCAGCATAATTGAATCACGCCTACCTTATATTAATGTAAATACAGTGACAATAGTGCAATAAAAGTGCTATTCACTTGAAACATAACAGAATCACAATATGCTTAATATTAATACAGTGACACATAGAAAAATACTAAAGTGCTGTAGTGCATATATGTGATATCCCATTAATATATCACATCAATCAGTGCAGCAAACGTATAAAGTCCATAAGTAATTAAGCAATCAAATGCCCGTGTAATTAGATATCTGTAGGTAGAACCATAAGAGCATTAAAGGATAGAATGAAAGAACATGTTAGAAATATCCGTAACGGTTTCGATAAGCATTTCTTATCAATACACTTCAGGGATGTCCACAACAAAAATCCAGAAGGTATGCAATTTTGGGGTATAGAGGCCCCGAAACGTCTCTGGAGGGGTTCAAATTATATAAGGGAAATGTCAGGTCACCTTGAGGCTAGGTGACATATGCACTCTGTAGGAGTCAGAAGTGCACCGCTAGGTAGTGGACCCTAGGACTGACTGCTGCAGATTGAACCCTGGGAGGTTCAGGAAGCAGGTCTACTGGATCACTGACACAGACCACACTGGGAGCTAGAGCATAGATTCCCCAGGGCGCGGAGTCTAAGAGCCAGCAGGTGTTCACCAGAGCCTCTAGTGGTGAGGATGGACTGCGCTGCAGTCTGGCTCCAGGTCGCGGCCCCCAGGGTTTCACAGCTCACGCTCACGGTAGACTACAGGAGAAGAGGAAGGAGGCAGCAGGCTGGAACAACAATGAAAGTAAGGGACAAGCCAAGGTTGGGGCCACAAGCAGACAAGGACAACATAGTTCATGCCAAGGTTCAGGGTCACAGGCAAACAGGGATGGTCGGGGACATGCCAAAGGCCAGGGTCACGAGCAGACAGGAATAGTTAAGAACAGGCCAAAGTCGGTAACTGGAATCAGACGTAGGAAACACAGCAAGTACACACGAAAGCTAACGCACAATGGTTGATCAGCACTGCTGACTTGCAGTGCACAGGTTAATATAGGGTTCCCTGATAGGAGCTGGGGTGGAGCCATGCTAGAGGAGAGTTTACAAAAGCAGTCAGGTGAGGGTCAGCTGGTCTCTAGAGATGAACACATGGAGACAGGTAAGCTGACAGACAAACTCTATTGCATAACCATGACAGTACCCCCCCTCTTATGAGGCCTCCCCCTCCCCCGCCTGTGCCCAGGCTTAAAGGGAAACTCCAGATGGAACCTCCTCAATAGAGGAGGAGCAAAGACCTCAGATGCAGTGATCCAAGACCTCTCCTCAGGACCAAACCTTTTCCAATATACGAGGTACTGAAGAATGCCTTTACGGAGCCGGGAATCCAAAACTTGACTAACCTCGTACTTTAGATTATCCTCCGAGACCGGAATCGAGGTAGGGAGAGGACGAAAAGACTTATTGAGGACTAAAGGCTTTTTAGAAATGGGTAAGGGCACGAGAAGACCATCAGAAGTCTGAGCAGGGTCCCCCAGACCCTTAAAGATGAGCTGGACATCCAACACAGGACCATCAGACTGGGTAGAGGTCAGTGGATCCCTGAGGTCAGGTTGGTTAGAAGGTGACGTGTCACAAGAGTTAAGCTGTATAGCAGAAACACAAACAGAATGCGGAGAGCCCTGAACAAAAGATTGAAAACCCCACCTGGCCGAATGAGGCAGTCTATCCAAAGGATGGATTGAGCCTCTTAAACAGGTTTGAACGGACGTAGTAGCAGTAGGGTGAGGCCAGGTTACAGAAGGTCCTGAACAAGAAACAGGAAGCTCACTGGGCATAGGCTGGACTGGTGCAGAGGCCGACTATACAGCATCGCCAGGTGCAGCGACCACCAGAATTGCATCGCAGGGCGTAGCGACTGTGGAACTGGTGGACGAGTCAGCCTGGGTGTGTGTCCAAAGGGGTCCAAGGACAGGCAAAGGGAAATGGCCATGCAAACTGGAGTGACTGATCGGCTCAGGTTCACAGGTGGGCTCCTCATCCAGAGTGCCACACGACCCAGCGAGTGCCTCAGCCCGACTATTGCAGTCAAGATCTGTCCAGCAGTCCAGTCAACATGTGGAGAATGGAGCCGTAACCAAGGAAAACATAATATGATAGGAGATGAAGCCTTAGGTAAGACAAGGAATATTATCCACTCCTGGTAGAGTGTCCCTACCGACATCTTAACAGGGAGGGTCTGGAAGCGGATAGGGCCCCCTGGGAGAACAGTGCCATCAATCGCCAAGACCACCAATGTCGTTGTAAGGGGCAAAAGGGGCAAGTCTCATGGAAGACGCAGTTCCCCAATCCATGAAATTGCCCGCGGCTTCGGAATCCAGATATGCCAAGACTGAACGAGGGGAAGCGCTAACATGAAGGAACACAGAAAGGTGAAGGTGATATTTCAGGGTCCAATACTCCACCTTCCAGATGTATTATCTCTGAGCGTTTTTCCGGACAAAGAGAACAAGTATCACGAAAATGACCTTTGACGCCACAGTAGAGGCACAGGCCCAGAGTTCTGCGCCTAGTGCGTTCTTCAGGAGATAACTTGGTCCGGCCCAGCTGCATAGGTTCCTCAGCAGGCAGGAGGTGCTCCTCGGAATGAAGAGAAGGGACATGGAGCTCAGGCTGCCTAAAGAACGGGAGTTCTGGCGTCTTTTTTCCAGGGCCTTCTCCTGAAAGCGAATATCGATCTGGTTGCACGAGGTGATGACACCATCCAGATCAGCAAGGAGAGATCTTCCTGCTAATTCATCCTTCACTCTATCAGAGAGGCTATGTAAAAAGGTTGCAACTAGGGCCTCATTATTCCAACTCAGCTCAGCAGTCAAAGTACAAAAATGAAGAGCGTACTGTCCCACAGAAGCGGACTCTTGACGGAGACATAAAAGGGCGCTGGCCGCTGAGGAGACACGACCCGGTTCCTCGAAGATATTCTGAAAAAGTTTCAAGAAATCAGACAGGCTAGAAACCACTAGATCATTTAGTTCCCACAGAGGGGCAGCCCAGGCTAACGCCTCGCCGGACAGGAGGGATATAATATAGGCTACCTTTGCCCGATCAGACAGGAAGTTTTGGGCAGAAGCTCAAAATGAATTGTGCACTGGCTAAGGAACCCCCTGCAGGCCTTGGAGTCCCCAGAGAAACGGGCCGGAGCTGGCAGATGTAATGAATGTGTGGCTGCGACTGGTGCGATAGGTGCAGCAGCAGATAGCATTTGAGGTTGTTGAACCGGGGGTCCTAATGAGGCCTGAACCTGTTCAAAACGGGATGCCAAATCCTGAAGGAATACTGGGCACTTACACCCCCTTCCATCCCAGACCAATTTTCATCTTTCAGTGCTCTCGCATTTTGAATGACAATGACTCAGTCATGCTACACTGTACCCAAATGAAATTTTTATCATTTTGTTTACACAAATAGAGCTTTCATTTGGTGGTATTTATTCACATATTCATTTTTTATTTTTTGCGATATAAGCGAAAAAAGAGCGAATATTTTGAAAAAAAACAATTTTCTACTTTCTGCTTTAAAAGAAACCAAAAAAAATCAAGTTTCGGCAAAAATTTAGGCCAAAATGTATTCTGCTACATGTCTTTGGTAAAAAAAAATCCTGATAAGTGTACGATAATTGGTTTGTGTGAAAGTTATAGAGTCTACAAACTAAGCTACGCATTACTGAAAATTGATGCAGTGATGGCTTATTTCATTTCTTGAGGACAGCACAAATACCCCCCAAATGACCCCTTTTTGGAAAGAAGACAGTCTGAGGTATTTAGTGAGTGGCATAGTAATTTTTTTGAAGTTGCAAAATTTTTTTCACACAATGCTTTGGAAAATTAAGAGATATATATATATATATATATATATATATATATATATAATTTTCTTTTTTTTTCCTTCACAAAGTTGTCAGTTTAGAAGATCTTTCTAGCACATAGTATGTACATAGCAAAAATGGCACCCCAAAATACATTCTGCTACTCGTCCTGAGTATGGCAATGCCCCATGTGTGAGACTTTTCCACAGCCTGGCCACATACAGAGGCCAAACATCCAAGTAGCACCATCAGGCGTTCTAAAGGCATAAATTACACATTTCATTTCCTGAGTACCTATCACATTTTTGAAGGCCCTGGAGAACCAGGACAATGGAATTACCCACAAAATGACCCCAATTTGGAAAGAAAACAACCCAATGTATATTCTATGAGGCATAATGAGTCTTTTGAATATGTCATTTCTTTCCAAATGTTTTTGGAAAATGTGGAAAAAAAATGAAAACTTATTTTTTTCTCACAAAGTTGTCATTTTAGAAGATCTTTCTAATACATAGTATGTACATAGCAAAAATGACACCCCAAATTACATTCTGCTACTCGTCCTGAGTATGGCGATATCCCATGTGTGTGACTTTTCCACAGCCTGGCCACATACAGAGGCCCAACATGCTAGTAGCACCTTCAGGCTTCTAACACATAACATGTACACACCAAGAATTCCACCCTAAAATACATTCTGCTGAGCAAAGGGTAATAAAAAAAAGGCTTACCTATGGTTTTAGCAGGCAGGAATACCGTTCCAGAGCAGTCAAAGCATTGGTACAGACAGCCAAAGGAAATTACCAGGAATTTTCCAGGCAGCAGACAGAGATATGGAAAAGTATGAACATGGTCCATGGTTTAGCAGGCAGTTCAGGTAACAGGCAGAGGCATGGCCAGTTCAGGTGGCAGGCAGAGGCATGACCAGTTCAGATGGCAGCACTATAACATTTAGGCCTTGGTCAGGTAAAACCTGAGGACAGGGGTAGAGGCTTCTTCCCACCCAAATCTCTACGAAGCCTCCGAGGCTCCGGACCCTAATCCGAGAAAACAAAAACCTGGAGAAAAACGTTTTCTCCACTCGGAAAATCTTTTTTGAAGCTCCTCGAATATGAGACCCCTGTGCTGTACTCAAATGATCAGTTCAGGAGGCAGGCAAAAAGAATGGTAATTTAACAGGCCGACGTCAATTCACGTTGTAGGCAGAAACATGGTTGGCAGGGGCATAGTCATAAACAGTCCGGGTCATTCACAGAAATGGCAGATGGTGGAAACTGGAAAAAAAATCATCTTCACTTTACTAATAGTGTAGTGAAGTATGATAGCTCCAATAGCATGTTCCAATACAGAGGCCTGACTGGGAGGGACATTGGGGACAGTAGTATCTGGTGTCATGACGATTTCCTCTACTTGAACACACGCAACATTTTTTGGGGGATTTGCGACCTGTTAGGGTAAGAGAGAGGATTTCAGGAAAGTGCCTTTCGTGAAGTCTGACTAATGTATCTGAGCGAATTAGTTGAGGGGCTTGCCAATGGGAATAGAGAAGGGCTGTGATCACGTCTTTTTGGAATTTTAGATAGGATAGGAAACTTTGGGTGCACTTAGAAAAAATGATATACGAATTGAACAGGGTTAGTTGCATCAAATGGCAACTTTTTTGTACCAAAACGGTTCTTTCCTCCTGGCCAAGTAGGGCTGCATTATCTAGTCATTCATATCCACCCCCCATGTAAAGATTATATTCATGCACACATTTTGGTTTCTGGATGGGGCCTCTTCTTCTCTACAGTTCCACCAAGGTGTCATCATGCATTGTGGAAAGGATGTAGACATCTCTTTTTTTATCTTTCCACTTCAGTGCTAGTACCTCTTCAGTCCTCATACTGGCCATTTCCCCCTGTTTCAATTTCTTGGCAACCAATCTCTGTGGGAAGCCTTTGCGGTTGGTCCCTGCTGTCTCACAGGCCACAGTCTTCTTTTGGTACAGATGGCGGAAAAGTGGGAGACTCGTGTAGAAATGTCTACGTATAGGTGGTAACCTTTCCCAAGCAGTGGTTGGATCAGTTGGCAGACAAATTTGCTACTTCCCATGTAGCTAGGGCATCCAGGGGGGTTTAGCTGTCTGTCTTTTCCCTCATAAATGATAGTTATGTGTAACCCGTGGCCCTGTCACATGCCTTATAAAATTTTACCCCAACGTCTGGCTCTTTTACTGGGGAGGTATTGCTTTATGCCAAGTCTTCCAGTGAAGTGTACTAGCGATTCATCTACAGATCTATTTATATCAGGGGTAAACTTTTGCTTGAAGTTGGTGCAAAAAAAAATTGATTAGGGGCCAAATTTTGAATAGTTTATCATGATTGGGATGATTTTGAGGGAGGCATTGGGCATTGTTGTTGAAATGTAGAAACCTCATAATCATCTCATAATGGGTTCTGGGCATAAAAGACGAATAGACTGGCATGTGGTGGATAGGTTGGGTAGACCAGCATGGAGTTCATTTTTTTTGTCAGCCCCACGTTGAGGGTTAGGCCAAAGAAAATTTAAAATTCTTCCACAGTGAGGGGTTTCCAAACGTAGGGTGAGCATATGAAGAATTTGGATTGTTGGCTGACATATAGATTACACTGCTCCACAATGTAGGTTAGGAGATCATCGGTAAAAAAATAAGTGAAAATAATAAATTGGGATTACATTTTCCAACTGTATTTGAGGGCCTGGCTGGGCTGTAAAAGGGGGCATTACAGGTTCTACTGACTGGAAGCCATGTTAGATATAGTAGAACATCTGGGAGGCTAGTATGGGCCCTGCCTCATTGTTGATGGGACGCCCCGTTGCTAGTATCTGGCCTATCCTCTAGAAAGGTTGCCGAATTGCTGGTGGATGCCTGCCTATCCCGGCGTGCTGCGCTGCTGGTGGATGCCTTCCAATCCCGGCGTGCTGCACTGCTGGTGGATGCCTGCTGATGGATGCCCTGGAGTGCTGCGCTGCTGGTGGATGTCTGAGCCTGCTCATATTTCCTGATCCCCCTTGTTAGGATTCTATCCTCCTCTGTTTCTATTTCGGAGCCACTATTTTCCACTGGCTCATATTCACTATCTGTGTCTGACAGAGTTCCCTGCTACTCTCGTCTGACATACTCTGGAGTATCTGGAGAGCCTCCTTGCTGATGTAGAATCGTTTAGCCATGTGGGCAGATGTGACAGATGTTGGCCCTCCTGTCGTGCACACCTTTCCTGTCTTTGGGGGGCACAGGCAGATCGGGATTGCGTGGGGGCGTGGCCGCACGATCCCCTGGCTAACATCACCCCCCCTCTCTGTTTACATCACGATGGCTGTGATTAGACACAGCCATCGTGCGGATCTGGAAGGCAAATCACAGTGCCCACCTGCCGTTCCGAGATGCAGCATGTCTGCAAGACACGCGCGCATTGGGATCGCGCGGACGCGCGCTCTCGTGATCCCGCTCCTTCTAAAGGAAGTTCAGGAACGTCCACTCATAACTAGAGAGCGCCCAACCGGACATTTATAAACAGTGGCTGGGTAGGAAGTGGTTAATTAAATCAAATTTTTTCATTAACATTCCCCTATAATATTAATATAAAGAGGTTTCCCTAGTTCTGTATCCTCACAGGTATGGGGAGAGATAATCATCTGTGGGACAGTAGAGTTATGGAATTGATCCTGTCCTATGATTTAAAACAATCTTTTACACCCTCCTTTCATATCTATTTCCTTAGATCCGTGTCCTTGTAAGTATTGGGTGGGATGATCATTTTGGGGGGACAGTAGATTTATGCAGTTGATCCCATCCAATGATTTAAATTTCCTATACACCCTTTTGTTATATTTACAATTTTTAATACATATATTTTTTAATATAATTTTTTTATATATTTATGTTATGTTTAATGTACATAATCATGTGTCATTTGTATGGCTATATTGATTTGATTATCTAGTTCTGGGATGAGGTAGTATGCCTACTCCTCAGTATCGTCCCGAGTTTGTTAATACACCATTGCCGCATGCATGGCAGTTTATGTGGGCAAAATTGCATACAATAGGGCTATGGCATGACGGAGTAAATACCGTAGGAGATTCTTATAGTCAGTCGGTAGCCAGTAATAGGTATCCGGGTAGTGAAGTTTAATGCAGTTAATATATATTGAGCCTGGGAACACTAGAATGTCCTCAGTAAATGGCCGCCGGCTGATTATTTAACAGACACACCAACCGTCCAATCATAATCCCCCTGAGGAAGATACATCACATCCCTGTATCGACACACGTTGGGGAGGGGACAGGATGTTATGGGAGGCAGCTGGTCTGCTTAAAGTGGAGACGCATACTATCTCATGATCCCGGCCTATATTTACCTTTTCTAGAGTGGTGCACTGACACATCAAGTCCATGTGAGTACCCCTGACTGGGGCTTGTGTTTAATAAAAAAAGTTCTTTTATATACCAAAACGTTATCACACTATCCAGCCTTTTTCTGTTATCCCACTTATATATAGAGACTACGCTATTAGGCAGCCCAGGATTCTACAGCATTCACAGAACCCAGAGGTGGTTCACAAGCGTGTTTTGACCAAACTTGAATGTGAGGTCACACGCTCCGAGGTAAGCGTTCATTACCTAGGGGGGAGCACCAGTGTGTGAACACACCAACACGTTTGGATCACTGCATTGAGAATTAACTACTTATGGACTTTATAAGTTTGCTGCACTGGTTGATGTGATATATTAATGGGTTACGACATATATGCACTACAGCACTTTAGTATTTTTCTGTTTGTTACTGTATTAATAATAAGCATATTGTGATTCTGTTATGTTTCACGTCAAAAGCACTTTTATTGCACTATTGTCACTTTATTTACATTAATATAAGGTAGACATGATTTAATTATGCTGATTTGGTTCTTTTGACTATCAATCCATTGCACTATAGTCACTTTATTCAGTTTATTTTCACATTTGGTTGTTTTTATTTAAAGACAGCACAACGTATTAAATATACACTTTAGTGTAAATTTGCTGTCCTCTCAAAACAACTCACACACAGCCATTGATGTTTAAACCGCTGGCAACAAAAGTGAGTACACCCCTAATTGAAAATGTGCAAATTGGGCCAAAAGTGTGAATATTTTGTGGGGCACCATTATTTTTCAGCACTGCCTTAACCCTCTTGGGCATGGAGTTCACCAGAGCGCCACTTCTTCCATGATGACATCACAGAGCTAGTGGATGTTAGAGATCTTGCGCTCCTCCAACTTCCGTTTTGAGGATGCCCCACAGATGCTCAATAGGGTTTAGGTTTGGAGACATGCTTGGCCAGTCCATCACCTTTACCCTCAGCTTCTTTAGCAAGGCAGCAGTCATCTTGGAGTTGTGTTTGGGGTCGTTCTCATATTGGAATACTGCCCTGCGGCCCAGTCTCCGAAGGGAGGGGGATCATGCTCTGCTTCAGTATGTCACAGTACATGATGGCATTCATGGTTCCCTCAATGAACTGCAGCCCCAGACCATGACACTCCCACCATCAAGCTTGACTGTAGGCAAGACACACTTGTCTTTGTACTCCTCACCTGGTTGCCGCCACACACGCTTGACACCATCTAAACCAAATAAGTTTATCTTGGTCTCATCAGACCACAGGACGTGGTTCCAGTAATCCATGTCTTTAGTCTGCTTGTCTTCAGCAGACTGTCTACGGGCACTCCTGTGCATCATCTTTAGAAGAGGCTTCCTTCTGGGACGACAGCCATGCAGACCAATTTGATGCAGTGTGCGGCGTATGGTCTGAGCACTGACAGGCTGACCCCCCCACCCCTTCAACCTCTGCAGTAATGCTGGCAGCACTCATACCTCTATTTCCCAAAGGCAACCTCGGGATATGATGCTGAGCATGTGCACTCAACTTCTTTGGTCGACCATGGCGAGGCCTGTTCTGAGTAAAACCTGTCCTGTTAAACCGCTGTATGGTCCTGGCCACTGTGCTGCAGCTCAGTTTCAGGGTCTTGGTAATCTTCTTATAGCCTAGTCCATCTTTATGTAGAGCAACATTTTTTTTTTGAGTTCTTTGCCATGAGATGCCATGTTGAACTTCCAGTGAGTATGAGAGAGTGAGAGCAATAACACCACATTTAAAACACCTGCTCCCCATTCACACCTGAGACCTTGTAACACTAACGAGTCACATCACACTGGGGAGGGAAAATGGCTAATTGGGCCCAATTTGGACATTTTCACTTAGGAGTGTACTCACTTTTGTTGCCAGCAGTTTAGACATTAATGGCTGTGTGTTGAGTTATTTTGAAAGGACAGCAAATTTACACTATTATACAAGCTGTACACTCACTACTTTACATTGTAGCAAAGTGTAATTTCTTCAGTGTTGTCACATGAAAAGATATAATAAAATATTTACAAAAATGTGAGGGGTGTACTCACTTTTGTGAGATACTGTATATATTTATATTTTTATACTAGTAATGGTAGTGATCAGCGACCTATAGTGGGACTGTGATATAGTACAGCGGGCAATCTGACTGGCTAAACAAATGAAAGAAGACTTAAAATTTTTAAAAAATAAACTTTCTTAGTTTCGGTTATATCATTTTGTAAGTAATTTTTCTCCTTCACTGATGTGCGCTGATGAGGCTGCACTGATATGCGGCACTGATTGGCACCAATAGGCGACAATGATGGGCACCAATTGGCAAACACTGATGGGCACTGTTGGGGCTAAACTGATCATCAGGACACTGATGATCAGTACCCTGATTGTCAGTGTAGATGTCCCCTGCGTGGATTGACGCTTACTGGCTCTCCTATTCTCATGCGCTGTCAGCGTGAGGAGGACAGCTGATAACCGGCAAATCCTGTTTACACTGTGATTGGACACAGCTGGTCACATGGTAAAGAGCCGCTGTGACTGGCTCTTTACCCCGATCTGTGAGCAGCTGTATCCCAAGGACACAGCACTTACAGATCACTGCCGCCATGCACCGCAGAGGGAGCACTGGAAACGCGATCATGGGAGAACGTCAACAGAGACTCTCCCAGAAATGTGCGATCACTCTGTAGCCGTCATTTGACTAAACACAGTCGTGAAGAGGTTAATGCATGTTCATGTGTGAACAGGCCCTTAATGTATAGCAAGTGAAGGTGGCATTTGCCCATGCAATAATACAACAAAATAAAAAAAAGAGTTCACACCCCTTTGTAAAAGGTGCCATTCATTGGTTGGCACAGCACCATATAAGAACGATCAAAGATCGTGGAGTGCAATAGGGATGGCCATATGTTTTGTGTTTTATTATACACTCTGTTGCAGTAACTGAGAACATTTGTGCTTTAAAAAATTAATCGTGTTTCACCTTTACTGACAGCTGGGAGTTTTCATATAACACTTGCTAGAGACCCTGACCTACGATAGTGATATCACTTCTATAGTGTGCAGGCTCATATATCCCTCTGCAGACACATGCACTCCTATACTATCATGAATAATAATGTGATTATTGCCCTTCACCTCTGAGGGGTTTAAAATATCTTGAATATGTGATCGTTTTTAAGAAAGTATGGATATAAAAATGTATCTCTTTGGACAATGTTTCTTTTTTTAAATGTAGGCATTTATATTTTTAGCTAATGACAGGAATCTGCTAGTGTAAATACACAACTGCTGTGTGTGAGAAGAATCTGTGCAAGGGGTGTGGCTGGGGTGCTGTGTAACGGGAATCTGTAGGGGTGAGGTTAGGGAGCTGTGTAAGGGGAATCTAGAGGGGCGGGGTCAGGGTGCTGTACAAGAGGAATCTGTGGAAAGGCGGGGTCAGGGAGCTGTGTGGGGGAAGCTGCAGGGGCAGGTTTAGGGCGCTGTGTGAGGGGAATCTATGGAGGGGTGAGATCAGATAGTGCTGTGTGATAAATCTGAAGGGGCGAGGTCAGGGAGCTGTGTGAGGAATTTGTGGAGGGGCAGGGTCAGGGAGCGCTGTGTAAGTAATCTGTGGAGGGGCGGGGTCAGGGAGCTGTGTGATGGGAATCTGTGGAGGGGCGTGGTCAGGGAGCTATGTGAGAGAAATCTGTGGACGGGTGTGGTCAGGGAGCTGTGTGAGGTATTTGTGGAGGGGCAGGGTCAGGGAGCTGTGTGAGAAATCTGTCAAGGGGCGTGGTCAGGGAGCTGTGTGAGGGAAATCTGTGGAGGGGCGGGGTCAGGGAGCGCTGTGTGAGAAATCTGTGGAGGGGCAAGTTTAGGGAGCTATGTGAGAGGACTTTGTGGAGGGGCGAGATCAGGGAGCTGTGTGAGAAAAATCTGTGTAGGGGCGAGGTCAGAGAGCTGTGCGGGAGGAATTTGTGGAGGGGCAAGGTCAGGGGGCTGTGTGAGAGGAATTTGTGGTGGGGCGAGGTCGGGGCTCTGTGAGAGGAATTTGTGGAGGGGCGAGGTCAGGGGGCTGTGTGAGAGGAATTTGTGGAGGGGCGAGGTCAGGGGGCTGAGTGAGAGAAATCTGTGGAGGGGCGAGGTCAGGGAGCTGTGCGAGAAGAATTTGTGGAGGGGCGAGGTCAGGGGGCTGTGAGAGGAATCTGTGGAGGGGCGAGGTCAGGGAGCTGTGTGAGAGGAATTTGTGGAGGGGTGAGGTCAGGGAGCTGTGGGGGATTTCTGTGGAGGGGTGGGGTCAGGGAGCTGTGTGCAAACATCCCAACCTGCAAAAACGAATTTCAGGGAGGTGACGCTTTTTGCAAAGGCGCCTCCCCCCCAATGAAATGCAGCATTACCCTGTGGGAATGAAATGTAGCTATACCAGTGCCCATGGAATACAGCCTGATCACAGAGAGCTCTGAAATGGATTCACTTTGAATATCCTGACGGCAAATTCCCACCTCCTATGATACATTTCACACTAATTTAATGTTTTATTGGATCTTCCGTCTTTCTAGGAAGCGGGACTTTGTTACAGTTTTCCACCTCGCACAGACTGCCATTCCCTGACGAGGATGACATCACATCCACTGGTCCCTGGGCCACAGGCAGAAGACAGAGTAGCCCGAGCGGCCGCCATGGCCGTACTCCATTTGGCCACTCGGGCTGCTCTGTCTCGGTTGAGTGACAGGCCATAGGTGGGTGTGCGCAGCCTATTACATTAGGGTGTGCACCCCGAAGTTCAAACACACGTGTATGCAGGAGAGGAAGGGTGTATGACAGTGCGTAGTGTGTACAGGAGAGTGTGGAGAGTATGACAGTGGGCAGTATGTACAGGAGAGGAGCGTGGAGGGTATGACAGTGGGTAGTATGTACAGGAGAGGAGGGTGGAGGGTATGACAGTAAGCAGTATGTACAGGAGAGGAGTGTGGAGGGTATGACAGTGGACGGTATGTACAGGAGAGAAGTGTAAAGGGTATGACAGTGAGCAGTATGTACAGGAGAGGAGTGTGGAGGGTATGACAGTTGACAGTATGCAGTGCTGTGTTTTGGCCTAGGCCAACAAGGCCCAGGCCTAGGGTGGCACTTTGCGGGGGCGGCAAAAAAGCCGCCCCCCCACCAATACGGCACCCGCGCCCTCCTCCCGCACAGCCGGGCACATCAGGAGAGTACAGCTTAGGAGTGACGTGACGTGGCCTCGCAGCTCCAGAAAGCCATTTAAGCAGGAGCCGTCAAGCCGCCCCCGTAAAGCCGTGATTCTCTCTCTCTGATTGGCCCTCTGCTGTGGCCAATCATGGGGAGGGAAATAGCAGGCAGGAAGCTGGGCAGCGGCGCGGCAAAATCAATTAGAGCCGCTCTCTCTCTTCTCCCTTCGGCTGACAGAAAGGGGAGGGGGGCGAGCGGGGGAGTTCTCTGCTGCTGCCGAGTTATCTGGTAAATGGAGCAGCAGCGCTGTGACAGGGAGAGGAGAGCTCTGGGTTGTCTGTGTATCTCCCTGCTCGCCTCCCCCTCCCCTTTCTGTCAGCCAAACAGAAGAGAGAGAGAGCGGCTCTAATTGGTTTCGCCGCACCGCTGCCCAGCTTCCTTCCCGCTGTTTCCCTCCCCATGGTTGGCCACGGCAGAGGAATATATGCAAAATAATCCTGCGCTGCTCACAAGGGAGAAGAAAAGCAGCTAACACAACCAACAAAGTGTATATGCAAAGAAACAACAAAAAGTGTAGTGCTAAACCATATCTTAAATGACACTAAATGGGTAGGTATACAGTGAAGGGGATCACCAATATAAAAACCTATTCATGGATAGGAAGTCCTGATATAGGCGTTATGACTAAAGATGACAATGGTTAGTCTTTAGGTAAACATATTATAAACATGTGAATCCAGTGTCCCAAAACGGCAGATCAGCTCACTACCACCGAGAGAAAAAAAGGCTTACCAGATGTGGTGGACCCGACAGGGCATACGCCGAATTGGGTCAGATAAGGCTTGGGTGGTAAGTGGCTGTGGATGTCTATAATATCGCAGATTGCTGAATTCCTCCAACTGGTGCCTGGGTCCTGGAAGGTGTGAGGAGTCCCAAGAATGTAGATGATTCTGTGGATCCTAGGGGGGAGGGATGAGGTGCTCCGTGGATGGATCCATTTAAAACAATGCTGCAGTGTGTAGTAACTACGAGCGCCAAGCTCGTCTCCTGTCGTTTGTGGCAGCGTCCCGTGCTCCAATCCTAATGCATATCGTCACGTCACGTGACTTCTTCAGAGGATCCTCTGAAGAAGTCACGTGACGTGACGATATGCATTAGGATTGGAGCACGGGACGCTGCCACAGACAAACAACAGGAGACGAGCTTGGCGCTCGTAGTTACTACACACTGCAGCATTGTTTTAAATGGATCCATCCACGGAGCACCTCATCCCTCCCCCCTAGGATCCACAGAATCATCTACATTCTTGGGACTCCTCACACCTTCCAGGACCCAGGCACCAGTTGGAGGAATTCAGCAATCTGCGATATTACAGACATCCACAGCCACTTACCACCCAAGCCTTATCTGACCTAATTCGGCGTATGCCCTGTCGGGTCCACCACATCTGGTAAGCCTTTTTTTCTCTCGGTGGTAGTGAGCTGATCTGCCGTTTTGGGACACTGGATTCACATGTTTATAATATGTTTACCTAAAGACTAACCATTGTCATCTTTAGTCATAACGCCTATATCAGGACTTCCTATCCATGAATAGGTTTTTATATTGGTGATCCCCTTCACTGTATACCTACCCATTTAGTGTCATTTAAGATATGGTTTAGCGCTACACTTTTTGTTGTTTCTTGGCCACGGCAGAGGGCCAATCAAGACACTTTGGGGGGGCATCATGGGAAAAGTAATCCCTGAAGAGTGGCGGCCCCTGTGTGTCCACAGACACCATGCTACAGCCCCCAGCATGCATGCACTCTGCTAGGAGGGGGTTTACAGGAGGAGAAAAAGAGAGTACTGTGCTGGGGGAAGCCAGATATGGAGCCACGCTGTACCCGCACCACCAGAGAGCCACGCTGTACCCGCACCACCAGAGAGCCACGCTGTACCCGCACCACCAGAGAGCCACGCTGTACCCGCACCACCAGAGAGCCACGCTGTACCCGCACCACCAGAGAGCCACGCTGTACCCGCACCACCAGAGAGAGAGCCACGCTGTACCCGCACCACCAGAGAGAGAGCCACGCTGTTCCCGCACCACCAGAGAGAGAGCCACGCTGTTCCCGCACCACCAGAGAGCCACGCTGTTCCTGCACCACCAGAGAGGGAGCCACGTTCCCGCACCACCAGAGAGGGAGCCACGCTGTACCCGCACCACCAGAGAGGGAGCCACGCTGTACCGGCACCACCAGAGAGCCATGTTGTTCCCGCACCACCAGAGAGGGAGCCACGCTGTACCCGCACCACCAGAGAGAGAGCCACGCTGTACCCGCACCACCAGAGGGGTAGAAAGATGAAGCCACTGCCAGGGTAGAGACATGCTACACTACTGACTAGAGTTGGCCTGGGCAACCCAGAGTATGCGAACGTCCAGCCAGAGGGATCACTGTTGCAGTTTCACCGGATCTGGTAAGAGAGCCTGTTGGCCATTATCCATTACTGTTCCCAGGAACTGAGCCATTAGGAAGTGCCTAAGCTGATATCCTCTAGGCCAACCCTAGTGACGCCACTGTCCGGGAGCCCACAACAAGTTCCAGGACTGAGTTTCGGTAACTGGCCAGACAGGGATGCGCCAGCGTGGGCACCCAGGACATCTGCCGCTTGGAGTCCCACAAGTAGGGATGAGCTTCGTAATCGAATCAAACGCATGTTTGACTTGAACATTGCCTGTTCGGTCGTTCACCAAATTCCAAACAATATGGGCCGTTCGCGCCAAATTCGAGTGGCGCGTCACGGCCCATAATTCACTGTGGCATCGCAGTGCATTGCTGGCTGATGATTGGCAAAGCATGCACTATGACCCGCATGCTTGGCCAATCACAGCACCGTCTGTACAGAGAGCCGTAATTGGCCAAAGCCAGGGTGGCTTTGGCCAATTATGGCTCAGAGGTTTTAGTACACGCCCCACACTATATAAGGCCGCCTGCACTGCGGCCCTGTGTAGTGTGTTTCGGCGTTGAGAGAGATAGATTGACAGAGAGACAGTGTTATTCGATTTAAGTTAGAGTAGGCAGGCGAGTCAGTTAGCTGCACTTACAGTGTATTGTGTGTTTATGTGTATATATATATATATATATATATATATATATATATATACATACATACATCCTAGGTGTTGTGTGTATATATATATATATTTATATCCTGTTATTCTCTTCCTACTACAGGCAGGCAGGTGTTTTTACAGTATTTACAGCTACCTGAAGAAAATTGCTGGTGTTCTTCTGATCCTATTAGTCCTATTAGCTACAGTATTTACAGTTAGTGTAGTGCGTCCTCTGCGCAAGGTGCACCTAAAGCTACCTGGAGAAAATTAGTGGTGTTCTTCTGATCCTATTAGTACAGTACCGCAGGCAGCTGCAGTATTTACAAGTTAGTTTAGTGCGTCCTCTGCACAGTGTGCACCTAAAGCTACCTGAAGAAAATTAGTGGTGTTCTTCTGATCCTATTAGTACAGTACCACAGGCAGCTGTAGTATTTACAAGTTAGTGTAGTGCGTCCTCTGCACAGTGTGCACCTAAAGCTACCTGAAGAAAATTAGTGGTGTTCTTCTGATCCTATTAGTACAGTACCGCAGGCAGCTGCAGTATTTACAAATTGCTGTTGTTCTGCTCCTATTAATACCACAGGCAGGCAGCTACAGTATTTACAGTTAGTGCACTGTTTCCTCTGCACAGTGTGCACCTAAAGCTACCTGAAGAAAATTAGTGGTGTTCTTCTGATCCTAATAATACCACAGGCAGGCAGCTACAGTATTTACAGTTAGTGTAGTGCGTCCTCTGCACAGTGTGCACCTAAAGCTACCTGGAGACAATTGCTGTTCCAGGTAGCTCCTATTAATACCACAGGCAGGCAGCTACAGTATTTACAGTTAGTGCACTGTGTCCTCTGCACAGTGTGCACCTAAAGCTACCTGAAGAAAATTAGTAGTGTTCTTCTGATCCTATTAATACCACAGGCAGGCAGCTACAGCATTTACAGTTAGTGTAGTGCATCCTCTGCACAGTGTGCACCTAAAGCTACCTGGAGACAATTGCTGTTGTTCTGCTCCTATTAATACCACAGGCAGGCAGCTACAGTATTTACAGTTAGTGTACTGCGTCCTCTGCACAGTGTGCACCTAAAGCAACCTGAAGACAATTGACAATTGCTGTTGTTCTGCTCCTATTAATACCACAAGCAGGCAGTTACAGTATTTACAGTTAGTGTACTGCGTCCTCTGCACAGTGTGCACCTAAAGCTACCTGAAGACAATTGCTGGTGTTCTCATACTAATAACACTACAGGCAGGCAGTTGATTCTGCTAGCTGCAGTATCAGTGTGTATATATATATATATATATATATATATATATATGTATATACATCCCAGCTTTGTGCAGCTACATCTCACTGCAGGCCATTAGTATGTCTTGAAGGCCAACAAGGAGAGGCAGGCAGTCACAAGCCAATAAAAGAGGGCAAGCAGGCTCTGTGTCTAGAGGCAACAGTGCTGGTCGTGGAGACGGTGCATCCTCATCAGCACGTGGCCGTGGGACACGCTTGTCCTTTTTTTCGGCAGCTGGCCGTGTTAAGCCGCAACATGCGGAAGACTTTGTAGAGTGGATGACCAAGCCGTCCTCATCCTCTCACCCAGGCTCAGGGTACTTTGTCTGGCAAAGCAGCTGCCAATGCAGCCTCTTCCCTTGGCTCAATGGCATCAGTCACTCCTTCCCTAGCCCCACCATGTCCTCCTGAGGAGTCCCCCGAACTGTTTGACCACAGTGTTGGGTACATGCTCCAGGAGAATGCCCAGCGTTTTGAAGGCTCCGATGATGGTACCCAGCTAGAGGAAGGCAGTAATGTGTGCCCAGAGAGAGGGGGGTGCCCAAGGACAGCAATCTGGCAGTCATGTTCCCCCAGCTGCAGCATACTGCCAACTTTGCTCCAGTGATGAGGAGGGTGGGGATGATGAGGTCACTGACTCCACGTGGGTGCCTGATAGGAGGAGGAGGCACATCACCAACGAGGCAGGATGCCCTCCAGGGGCCAGCTGAAGGGCAGCACACCGACTGCATCACACCGCAGAGCTCCGCATGTGCAGGGCGCTGCTGTCTCTGCGCGTTATTCCAAAAGTTCTTTGGTGTGGGCCTTTTTTGAGACAAGTGCATCAGATCCCACCGCTGCTATTTGCAACATAAGTCTCAAGCGTATCTCGTGGCCAAAACATCTCCCGCTTGGGCACCACATGCTTGACCAGACATATGTTGACCTGTCATGCAGTTTGTTGGCAAGCGTACCTAAAAGACCCACACCAAAGAACAGAGGATCTCTCCTTGCTCCTCATCAGCTGCGATCTCCAACCCCACTATACCTTCAGTCCTCTCTGAGACCTGCACTGAGAGGAATGAAGGTGTAGAATTAGGTGTGTCACAGCCAAGTACTTGGGGGCAATCTGCTATCGGTACACCGATGTCAGATTGTACCAGGCAAGTTTCCCTGCCCCAGCTGCTTCGCATTCGTGGTATCAAGGAGAGGGATCAATGCTGGCTGGCAACCCTCCTTGATCCACGTTACAAGGGTAAGGTTGCGGACCTTATCTTGCCGTCGCAGAGAGAGCAGAGGATGAAACATCTTCGGGAGGCCTTGCAGAAAGGTCTGTGCAACACGTTCCCAGAGACTGGGAGGTTACACACTCCTGTTCCTGGACAACGTGTTGCTGAGGCTTTGGTCAGTCAAAGAAGGTGGCCGTCTGACCGATGCGTTCAGACAATTTTTTAGTCCGCAGCCCCAAGGTATAATCGGTTCCAGCAACCATCACCAGCGTCTGTTTTACGTGGTGCAGGAATACCTAGGGGCAAGATCTGACTTCAGTCAGCTGCCTGAATCTGCTGAATGCTGAGATGAGGGGTGCTGTGGCTGCACAGAGAGATGCAGGATCTGTAGGAGGAGTTCTGTCCTCCTTTCTTCTGCCAACGGCTGAGACGAAAATCCTCCGGGTTACTGGCTCTTGAGGATGGATCACTGGCCAGAGCTTGCACAGTATGCAATTGAGCTACTGGCCTGTCCTGCATCCAGCGTTCTTTCGGAACGCACATTCAGTGCTGCTGGAGGTTTTGTAACCAATCACAGGGTGCGCTTGTCCACCGACACAGTCGATCGACTGACCTTCATAAAAATGAATCAGTCTTGGATCACCACCAGCTACCAAGCACCTGATGCTGATGTAACCGGATCATTTTTTTGGAAAACTCAGATCCCCCGACTGCCTATGCTGATGCTGAGTGACTATCCTGTTATGCTGAGTGACTTTCCTCTTCCTAAATGATCAGGCTGATAGCTTGTAAGAATATTTTTGGTTCTGGGCACCGCCACCAGTGGCTAAGGCCCAATTTTTCAGCCTATGCAATATTTTGCAAGGAGGGTTCGTTGCTGCACTCAACTAGAGTATTTGTGAGGGGTTGCAGTGTTGTGGCACCAGTACCAGTGCCTAAGGCACAATTTTTCAGCCCCTGTTTAACAGGGGCGTGTAATTACAATTTTTGATGCAATACTTTGCAGCAGGGCTTGTTCCTGCGCTCCAACTAGAGTATCTGTGAGGAGTTGCAGTGTTGTGGCACCAGTGCCTAAGGCCCAATTTTTCAGCCCCTGTTTAACAGGGGAGTGTAATTACAATTTTTGGTGCAATACTTTGCAGCAGGGCTCGTTCCTGCGCTCCAACTAGAGTATCTGTGAGGGGTTGCAGTGTTGTGGCACCAGCACCAGTGCCTCTTCCTCCTCAATGATCATGCTGATAGCTTGTAAGAATATTTTTGGTTCTGGGCGCCGCCACCAGTGGCTAAGGTCCAATTTTCCAGCCCCTGTTTAAC
The DNA here is from genome assembly GCA_037952925.1 of Lithobates clamitans. Taxonomy (NCBI): domain Eukaryota; kingdom Metazoa; phylum Chordata; class Amphibia; order Anura; family Ranidae; genus Lithobates; species Lithobates clamitans. The sequence continues at coordinate 2,218,187 of JBBGZY010001071.1, read as the reverse complement.
AGGGGCATGTAATTACAATTTTGGGTGCAATACTTTGCAGCAGGGCTTGTTCCTGCGCTCCAACTAGAGTATCTGTGAGGGGTTGCAGTGTTGTGGCACCAGTGCCTCTTCCTCCTCAATGATCATGCTGATTGCTTGTAAGAATATTTTTGGTTCTGGGCGCCACCACCAGTGGCTAAGGCCCAATTTTTCAGCCCCTGTTTAACATGGGTGTGTAATTACAATTTTTGATGCAATATTTTACAGGAGGGCTCATTCCTAGAGTATCTGTGAGGGGTTGCAGTGTTGTGGCACCAATGCCTAAGGCCCAATTTTTCTGCCCCTGTTCAAGAGGGACATGTAATTACAATTCTTGATCTAATATTTCACAGCAGGGCCCATTTCTGCGCCCACCAAGAGTAACTGTGAGGACTTACAGTGTTGTGGCACCAGCACCACCACCACCAAAGGCCCAATTTTTCTGCCCCTGTTCAACAGGTGCATATAATTACAATTCTTGATCTAATATTTCACAGCAGGGCCCGTTCCAGCTCCCACCAAGAGTAACTGTGAGGACTTAGTGTTGGGGCAACACCACCACCACAGGCCCAATCTTTCTGCCCCTGTTCAACAAGTGCATGTAATTACAATTCTTGATCTAATATTTCACAGCAGGACCCGTTTCTGCGCCCACCAAGAGTAACTGTGAGGATTTAGTGTTGTGGCAACACCAACACCTAAGGCCACAATTTCTGCAAAGTATATAGGGCAGGCCCCTACTTTCAAACATCCAATTTACAAATGACTCCTACTTGCAAACGGAAGGAGACAACAGGAAGTGAGATGAAATCTACCCCTAGGAAGGGAAATTCTCTCCTGTAAGAGTTAATATGGGAAAAACGTGTCTCCTCTCCACCGATGCTTTATCACCAATCCTTGTTTCACTAAAAAACCCAAATTGTCAAAAAAAATTTGTCATTGGGACAGAAAGAGGTAAAATCTTCTGAAGAGGTGCACAGACAGCAAAACAAATGTCACAGGGGTGATAACCCTTCCCTATGTTTTCCAAAAAAGCTTAAAAATAGATTTTTTGGCTGGAGCTACACTTTAAAAACGTACCGGTTCAAAATTACGAACAGATTCTACTTAACAACAAACCTACAGTCCCTGTCTTGTTTGCACCGCCTGTATACTGCTGTTCAGGAGGGCCTGGGCCCCCACGCCTTTCCTTTTTTTAATTTGGGTGCGGGGTTCCCCTTAATATCCATACAAGACCCAAAGGGCCTGGTAATGGACTGGGGGGGTGGGGGTACCCATGCCGTTTGTCTCACTGATTTTCATCCATATTACGGGGACCGTACATTACATTAAAGCCGTAAGCAGTTTTAAATGACTTTTATTACTTAAAAAATGTCATTTTGTGCAGGGACTGTTCTAAGCACGGGAAACACGCGCCACTTTACAGGCATACTATAGACACCCCCCAGGTACGATATTTAAAGGAATATTTCACTTTTTTTTCACTTTAAGCATCATTAAAATCACTGCTCCCAAAAAAACTGCCGTTTTTAAAACTTTTTTTTGCATTGATACATGTCCCCTGGGCAGGACCCGGGTCCCCAAACCCTTTTTAGGAGAATACCATGCAAATTAGCCTTTAAAATTAGCACTTTTGATTTCGAACATTCGAGTCCCATAGACTTCAATAGGGTTCTAACGTTCGTGCAAATTTTCGGTCCGTTCGCAGGTCATGGTGCGAACCGAACCGGGGTTGTTCGGCTCATCCCTAGTGAACATAGCCTGAGAGACACTCTGATGGAGACATTGGTGTAAGTGTGGAGTCTGATGGGGACACCAATGCAAGATGCTGATATAGTCTCCAGTTTTATTAACCTCTTGCGGCGGCTCTCCTGTGCAGGATCATGTACCTGTGATCCTGCACTTCTGGATCTGGGGCGTGCACGCGCGCCGCCAGCGACCCACTCATGCTGTGATTGGACACAGTGGGTCCGGTGGACTCGATGTCCGCCAGGACCCACCGATCATTCGGAGCAGAAGCAGAACGTCAGGCTGCCTATGTAAACAAGGTAGACTGCCATTCTGTCATTAGGGAAGGTAGTGAATAAAGTAAAGCAGAAACATGGATCTCTGCCTTCCCATAGTATTAGCTCTTCCTCACAGTAACCAAGCACATGTTAGGAACCCATTTAACCCTTTGATCGCCTCTGATGTTAAACCCTTCACCGCCATTGTCATTAGTACAGTGACAGTACATATTTTTAGCACTGATCACTGTATTAGTGTCATTTGTTCCCAAAAAGTGTCAAAAGTGTCTAATTTGCCCTGCGCAATGTCGCAGTGCCGCTATAAGTCACTGATCGCCGCCATTACTAGTAAAAAAATAAAAAATAAAAACAAATAAAAATTCCATAAAAATATCCCATAGTATGTAGACGCTATAACTTTTGCGCAAACCAATGAATATATGCTAATTGGGATTTTTTGTTAACAAAAATATGTAGCAGAATAGATAATTGATGAAGAAATTTGATTTTTTTTCCCCATTTTCCCCATTTTTTTCCCCATTTTTTTATTGAATTTGTTTTATAGCAGAAAGTAAGAAATATTGGGTTTTTTTTTTCAAAATTGTTTTTTTGTTTGTTCATAAAGTCCCTGTCTTGTTTGCACCACCTGTATACTGCTGTTCAGAGGGCCTGGGGCCCCACACCTTTTCCTTTTTTTAATTTGGGTGCTGGGTTCTGTAGACACCCCCCAGGTACGATATTTAAAGGAATATTTCACTTTTTTTTTTCACTTTAAGCATCATTAAAATCACTGCTCCCGAAAAAACGTCCGTTTTTAAAACTTTTTTTTGCATCGATACATGTCCCCTGGGGCAGGACCCGGGTCCTCAAACCCTTTTTAGGACAATACCATGCAAATTAGCCTTTAAAATTAGCACTTTTGATTTTGAACGTTCGAGTCCCATAGACTTCAATGGGGTTCTAACATTCGTGCAAATTTTCGGTCCATTCGCAGGTTCTGGCGCGAACCGAACCAGGGGGTGTTCGGCTCATCCCTACCCACAAGCAGCGATGGGCTTTCCGTAGCAGCCGACACCTCTCTCCCCACTGTCAGCCAGACACACTCAGTACACAGCCAGGAGGAGGAGGAGCCACAGAGTAGGGACACGACTTCAGTGCAAGAGCCTCCCAAAGCACCCAGCACATATCACCTTACCCCCCAAATGAAAAGATGCCGTATCGCTCACTGTCCTCCTCCCGTGGCGTCAATCTGTCCTCTTCCCGCGACATCCCTCTGTCCTCCCATGAAGATGACAGGGCGGATCTTAAAAAGGAAGGGGTGTGTCATAGTTAAATTAGGGGGTGCACGAGCTTAGTCAGGCCTAGGGCAGCACAAAACCTAAATACACCACTGACAGTATGTACAGGAGAGGAGTGTGGAAGGTATGACAGTGGGCGGTATGTACAGGAGAGGGGTGTGGAGGGTATGACGGTGGACAGTATGTACAGCAGAGGAGTGTGGAGGGTATGACAGTGGGCAGTATGTAGAGGAGTGTGAAGGGTATGACAGTGGACAGTATGTACAGGAGAGGAGTGTGTAGCGTATGACAGTGGACAGTATGTACAGGAGAGGAGTGTGAAGGGTATGACAGTGAGAGGTATGTACAGGAGAGGGGAGTGGAGGGTATGACAGTGACAGGTATGTACAGGAGAGGGGAGTGGAGGGTATGACAGTGTCGGGAATGTCTGTGGGTGGAGGCGAGTCAGTTGGGGAAGGATGACTTTCAGTGGTGGTGTCTGTTTTACCAGCGAGGGATGCTGGGGAGGTGGGGGAAAAAAAGTGACTCTGGAATAACGTCTGTCAATTAGGGGGTAGGAAGAAGCTGGGAGTGATGCCTGTCAGCAGAAGGTATGGAGAGGCCTGTGGTGTGTATGCACGCTGGGGGGTGGGAATTGGTTGATGAATGATATATGTCATCTGTGGGTTGGGAAATAGTTGGCCATTGATATGTTAGGGGAGGTGGGGGAGGTTACATGAGAAGTGTCTGGAAAGTAATGTTATGGGTAATGGTGAGTGTGAAATGGACAGCGAAGTGAAGTGTCAGCATTAAGGTCTCTCTCACATTTGCAGTGATGCGTACCACCCTCTGAAAAGCAATCTGTGGTGGATTGCTTTTCAGAAGGTGGTATAGCAGCAGCTGACAGGCTATCAGGAGGTGCTACTGCTGCCTCCTGGTGCGTGTTTTTATTCCCTGTTTAAATTGCTGAAAAGGTCTCACGCACCACAGTGGTGAGTCAAGTGTTTGGCTCGCAGTTGCAGAGCAGACCCATTGAACTCAATGGGTGAGTTTGACAGGCAGTTCCGCCAATCAAACTCGGCTGACTCAGGTAAAAATGCCACGGCTGTGGCTGCGGCTGCAGGCTGGATGATTAGGATTTGGTGCATAAGTAAGGAGCTCCAAAAAGCACAGGTCAGCCGCCCCACTGTCCGCTTGTGAAAAGGGTAGAGGGTGGAGTATAAAATGGCAGGTGATATCTGTTAGGTGGAGGTAGAGGTTGTCTCACTGGCCCCTCAGCTCTAGCAATGCAGTCACATATACAGTGGCAGTAAAATTACATACAGGGGCCAATTTTGTAGACCATAGCTAGCCATTTAACCTACCAGCATGTCTCTGAAGTGTCAGAGGAAACTCGAGTACCCATAGGAAATCCACGCAAGCACAGAGAAAACATACATATTTCATGCAGATAGTGAGCTAATGTTGCCTTACCACCACTCGGTTGCAACATGTCTGATTCAAGACCCGGGAGGGGAATCACACTCTACCTTTGGCTCCTCTGCTGCTGCAAATGTCTGCAGTGTAGAATCCTGCCCCCTGCTCCTAGAAGTTATCCCATTTTAGTCTTCCCTATCTCTCTTAGGTCTTCCCATCTCACCTTAGCCCTGTCCAAGGAGGTATTTACCTCGGTCATGCATGACATTATAGCCCAAATCACCCAGTTTGTTTGTTTTTTTTTTACAAACCCTGACCACAGAGGCGACAAGTGTGCTTTTGCGCCATTGCCAGCAGACTCTGTTTCTGGTCGACCATGGCCTTAGCGGCCTCTGAGCCTTTCCGTTTCTGAGATTTTGAGTCTTTTCAATCACTACCTGACAAGCTTGCCTCTGAGGAGTCACAATCTTATTCCCAAATTGAAAGAAAACAGTTTGGCACTAATTGACACAGTTTACACAACTTTAAAACCGGAAGATCAGTCTGCTACTTTTACTAGTGCTGTTTCTGGTCTAGGGTTTTTTAGAAAGCCTAAGGCCACCAAGACTTTCCAGGTGCACCCGCTATACAAAGTCTTCCTATATGGAATGTGGAAACACTCTGAGAGAATGTTTGCTTCCCCAAGCACCTATTGACCTTGTATCCATTTGAAGAGGACTTTGTTAAAAGTTGTCTGCACCCACTATGGGAGTGTCCCACTTTAAAGCTGAACCCCAGGAACTCAGCCACTTTGTAAAATGTGTTGAACAATATTTCCAAATGGATGTTTACTATCACAGGGTGACACTGTGGGTACACTGGTAGCAGTGTGCCAACGTCCTAAAAAGGCATATAGATACTAGAAGAACTATGGAGTGGACTTTATAGGCACACAAATAGATTTTCTAAAAATTATAAAGTTGATTTATTAAGTACAAAATTCATATAATACAAAACAATAGATACAGATAAAGACATAAAATTCCGTAGGATTAATGTTATATATCCCGCACACAACCTTAGCCCCACTTCATAAAATACGTAGAACTGGTAATATGACCAGCGGTATGGAAATTGAAATTCCCGTAGTGATGATTCTCTTGAAGGTGTGGGCAAGCAGACTTGTGAGTCCGAGTATGCATGAACTTTTAGTTGCTCGACATGTTGCGTGTGGGAGCACGCTTCCTCAGGAGCACATGAAATTCTAATGCGTGTATATGAAAAAACAAGTATGAGTATATACCATTTAGCACCATATAAAAGAGCATATACATATTATAGTTAATAGATACAGAAAGGATTGCTCCACACAGATCAGTTGACCTGATGCAAGACCACCCATGGGTGCGAGGGGGGGGGGGGGAAGGAGGGCGCACGCTAAACACCAGGTGGCAGAAGGCAAAGTGGGGCAGTTGGGGCGTATATCATAGCATAAAGGTGGAAACAGAGTATATGACAATGTATTGTCCATATAGCCTGGCAGGAGGACCAGCCAGCCCCCAGGGCATATGCAAGAGATAGCAGTGGGGCATCCTCATACATATATAAGATGACCATATGACATCTAAAGAATCAGCGGGTTGTACACAGAATAAAAATAAATATAGAATAATGTTAAAGATATACAAGCCCAATAATTATCTAAGATATAGAAAATTGAAAGTTAGTATAAAGTGTAATATGGGTAGGATATGTGTATATAAATAATAGGGAGGGGGGCGGGAGGCAACCAACCAGACTAATATAAAGCTAGGTAACAACACAGCAATAGATAAGGTTAGAAACACAGCTTACCATGCATAGAACAGATGGGTGTGCGGCGTTTGACCGGGGTAGGGGGCGCTGCTTGGCTCCTCCCTGTCCCCGCCTCTGCCACTACAGCATTGGCCATCTACCGCTGCGTCAGCTGCGCTCTCGGCGCATGCGCAGTGGCCTTTCGGTCTGACTGCTGTGTGTCACTTCCACCTGGACCTGACGCACTTCTGGTGGGGGTGTGTATAACACACACAGCGTCTAAGGCCGTTGGCAGACGCGAATTAGCTATCAAGCTGAGTACACGGCGTCCACGGTCTGGCCCTGTATAGGTAACTTTTGAATTTCGTCTACCATCTATGCACTGCTAGCTATACCACTCTTTTGGCTGCAGTTTAGTTTGTCTACTAAATATTATCTCTGCTTACATATAGGGTTTACCTTCCCAGGGTGCTGGTTTCTGTTTCACCTTCATGCTATATAAGCTGACTACCAAACTACACCTATACTAGGCTACACACCAGTATTCTCTATCTGCCAGTACCGTATTACCATATATTCTGTGGTCTCTAGATGAGAACCAGGAAACCATGCTTGGTAGTTTTTCCTGACACCATCTATCCTGCGTCTGTTCTACACATGGTAAGCTGTGTTTCTAACCTTATCTATTGCTGTTGTTACCTAGCTTTATATTAGTCTGGTTGGTTGCCTCCCGCCCCCCTCCCTATTATTTATATATACATATCCTACCCATATTACACTTTATACTAACTTTCAAATTTCTATATCTTAGATAATTATTGGGCTTGTATATCTTTAACATTATTCTATATTTATTTTAATTCTGTGTACAACCCGCTGATTCTTTAGATGTCATATGGTCATCTTATATATTTTTGACGATGCCCCACTGCTATCTGTTGCATATGCACTGGGGGCTGGCTGGTCCTATTGCCAGGCTATATGGACAATACATTGTCATATACTTTGTTTCCACCTTTATGCTATGATATATGCCCCAAGTGCCCCGCTTTGCCTTCTGCCACCTGGTGTTTAGCAAGCGCCCCTCCCCCTTTTCCCCTTCCCCCCTCTCCCCGCCATGGGTGGTCATGCATCAGGCCAACTGATCTGTGTGGAGCAATCCTTTCTGTATCTATTAACTATAATATTTATATGCTCTTTTATACGGTGGTAAATGGTATATACGCATACTTGTTTTTTCATATATACTCATTAGAATTTCATGTGCTCCTGAGGAAGCGTGCTCCCACGCACAACATGTCAAGCAACTAAAAGTTCATGCATACCCGGACTCACAGTGGGGCTATGGAATTTTATATGTCTTTATTTGTATCTATTGTTTTGTATTATATGAATTTTGTATTTAATAAATCAAATTTATCATTTTTAGAAAAACTTTGTAAAATGTGCTGGCAAAGTATGAGTTAAGTTCAATGAGCTGAATGCCACCTTGTGGACTTCTTTTTTTAATTTGCATCTGACAGTTTTACAAAGCTCCAGGCGTGCACCTATCACTGCACTACCGGGTCTCTTACAGGGGAGATGCTGTGTTCTCACACACAGCATCTCTGCTTTGAATTCTGTGAATGAATCCACTTAATCATTCTGTGATTGAGGAAGGGAGGGACGGGCACAACAGCTGCATGTGACTGCAGCTTTAGAAGATGGGACCAGAGGGTCCAGCGTTGGCGTGCCAGAAGCATAGATAGTGATAGTTATGATCCCAGCACTCAGAAAAAATGTAAACTGTAAATTAAAGAGATAAGTCCACAAGATGGCATGTACCTTGTAGACTTAACCCCTATCAATTCAGCACATTTTATAAAGTATTTTAAGAATGTGCTGTGCTATCAACCTGTAATCAAAACTCACATTCCAATAAAATTGTAAACCATATTCAAAGTTATGCTGTGTTCATTGTAAATGTAATGCTACAAAAACATGTGCATATGCAAGAAAATTTGAAAAGATATTTGTTCTCTATGGATGCTTGACTGCTTGAGGCTGATGTGGAGCTGGGATTTGTAGTGCCACAGAACAAAAATCTAAGCTGCTTACCTCCTAACTTTTGAACTTCAGAATGAGGGAAACTTGAGGCAGGAAGTGACCTGTGGCACACGTAAAGTGGTAAAATGGGTGTGGCCAAATGCTTAAGAGTGGGAGGGGCTAAAGGACGTGCTTAAAAAAATAAAACAAAACATGCTTTCTTGTACTTATAAAATATGCTTTGATTGCTGTGCCACAAGCTGGCGTCTCAAGGACACAAACCCCAATCATTTTTAAAAAAAGAGCAATAAAATCTGCCATTACAAATGGTTTTGCACAAAATGTGGAAGACTGCATTACGCTAAGTGTGGAAGGATTCAGGAGTGCGTTTCGTACAGAGTACAAGGTTCAGGAGCGCATTTCGTACAGAGGTCAAGCTTTGGGATTGAGTTTCATACAGAGTGCAAGGTTCAGGTGTGTATGAGGTTTTACACTACAGCTGTGATGGGTTGCTTGAGGTTTTCCATATTTTTTTCCACATGAGTCTCCTGTCAGCTTACATACAGAAAGCACTGGACTTCACAGCGTGCAAAGGACAACATCTCTTTGGATTTACCTTGGATGTCATTTTGAAGGATGGTAGGGTGACAAGATTACCCATAAGCCTCAGCCAAAGAAGCCTAAGGACTTGTTCACCCTTTCAGCTGGGGATGTGGTAAAAATAGGTGGTTGAACCACAGTTTTACTGCTCCCTTAACCTAATACACCAGCCAAGGGGAGATGTACACATGCCATGGCAAAAATGATACTCCCTGTCAGGTTCAGTGGGCAGTACCACCATTGAACATGACCCTTTTAGAGTGCACTGCAACTATCCTACATTGTATGTGGTTGTGGTGCAGGCTTTACAGGGATAAAACTGGCTGTGAGGGAGCAACATATTGCTGTCCAGCCACCTGTAAACTGCAAGGCCTGCTGCAAGTGTAAATGAGCCCTTAGATACAATCTGTCACGGTTAAGAAAGGTCCTTTTCATTAGTGCACACTTTCAGTTTTGGCTCTGCTTTTCGGCCTCAGGTGCTCATCAAGGTGCCAGCCCCAGTCATAGCCCAGCTTCACTAATTGAGGCATCCCCATTGTGGGATATTTCTTGCTGAGAGAACAATCTGTTCAGCAACATAGCCTGGACTGTCCAGACATTACATAGGTTCATATGGATAAATAATCTTGAGAAATCAGCACTGGAACCAATGTATCACTTGGAGGACTTTCAAACTTCCTAGTCCCACACTCATATTCTTCAAGTACAAGAGTTGTCTAAATCTCCTCTTTTGCATGAAAGTTATTCCACTTTGCACTCTCACCCATAAGGAGGTGTTTCTGGTAGTCTTCACCTCTGTGAGATGAGTGTCTGAGCCGGCAGCCTTATCCTGTAAGGAACCCTCTCTGGTCTTGCAGAAGGACAAGGTGATTTTGGGACCCAAAACATCCTTTCTAACCAAGATAGTTTCCAGCTTTTCACCACAACCAGGACTATGTCCTTTCATCCTTCTGTCTGGCCCCAGTTCACCAGAAGCAGATTCCCTCCAGTGCCTAGATGTGGTTTGGGCTGTAATGCCGCGTACACACGGTCGGACTTTTCACCTACAAAAGTCCGACGGACGCCGCCGGACCAAATCCGGCGGACAATCCGACCGTGTGTGGTCTCCATCGGACTTCCAACGGACCGTTTCGGTCGGAAATCCGACGTACTTTAGATTTGAAACTTGCTTCAAATCTTTACGTCGTAACTCCGCCGGACTGAGTTCCTGACGGAAAGCCCGTTCGTCTGTATGCTGGTCCGACGGACCAGATACGACGGAGGAGCAGGGTACTGCATCTCGCGCTCGCTGCAATAGGAAAAACAAATTTTCCTATTGCGGCGAGCGTGGGGGGCATCCCAGGCCCTTAGGTCTAACATGGAACTCAAAGGGAAACCCCCTACGCCAAAAAACCAGCGTGGGGGTCCCCCCAAAATCCATACCAGACCCCGATCCGAGCATGCAGCCCGGCCGGTCAGGAAAGGGGGTGGGGACGAGCGAGCGCCCCTCCCCTCCTGAACCGTACCAGGCCGCATGCCCTCAACATGGGGGGTGCTTTGGGGGAGGGGGGCGCCCTGCGGGCCCCCCCACCGCAAAGCACCTTGTCCCCATGTTGATGAGGACAAGGGCCTCTTCCCGACAACCCTGGCCGTTGGTTGTCGGGGTCTGCGGGCGGGGGGCTTATCGGAATCCGGGAGCCCCCTATAATAAGAGGGCCCCCAGATCCCGGCCCCCCCACCCTATGTGAATGAGTATGGGGTACACGGTACCCCTACCCATTCACCTAGGGAAAAAGTGTCAATAATAAAACACACTACACAGTTTTTAAAATAATTTATTAAACAGCTCCGGGGGGATCTTCCTCCGGCTTCGGGGGTCTTCTTCCGGCTTCGGGGGTCCCTCCGGTTCATCTTCTCCCTGCTTCGGGGGTCTTCTTCCGGCTTCGGGGGTCCCTCCGGTTCATCTTCTCCCGGCGTCCGGTTGGTTCTTCTCCGCTCTCTCCGGCCTCTTCTCCCGGTGTTCCAGTTCTTCGGCCGGCTCCTCCGCTGTCTTCAGGTAGCTCTCTTGCCAGCGGAGGTCCGGACTTCTGGGCTTCTTGTCTTCTCTTCTCTTCCCCAGATGTTGACACGACGCTCTATCCGGCTGGACTGGTTTCTGAGGGCCCTGTTGTGACTTATATAGGCAGAGACCCCGCCCCCTTATGATGTCACAGTCCCTGGGCATGCTGGGACTGTGATGTTTTAGGGGGCGTGGTCAACTTGGTGACCACGCCCTTAAAACGTCACAGTCCCAGCATGCCCAACAACCAATGGCCAGGGTTGTCGGGAAGAGGCCCTTGTCCTCATCAACATGGGGACAAGGTGCTTTGTTGTGGGGGGCCCGCAGGGCGCCCCCTTCCCCCAAAGCACCCCCCCATGGTAAGGGCATGCGGCCTGGTACGGTTCAGGAGGGGGGGCGCTCGTCCCCAACCGCTTTACTGCCTGGCCGGGCTGCGTGCTCGGATCGGGGTCTGGTATGGATTTTGGGGGGACCCCCACGCCGTTTTTTCGGCGTAGGGGGTTCCCCTTTAAGTTCCATACCAGACCTAAGGGCCTGGGATGCCTGCGACGGGGCTCGCAAGGTTTCAATCTCGCCGATAAAAGCGGCGAGATTGAATTCCTTTTCTAGTCCCATCGTACCCGAGTCTCGTTCAAAATGAATGGACTTGTCCGTGTGTGGAAAAGTCCGTTCATTCTGAAAGTCCGGCGGGAAGACCGGATTCCGGAAAGTCCGGCCGTGTGTAGGCAAGTCCGTCCGTTCAGAAAGTCCGGCGGTAGTCCGCCGGAAGTCTGGCGGCAAGTACGTCGGACCTAGCTTCCCAGAAAGTCCGACCGTGTGTACGCGGCATTAGAGTCTCTCAGCATTTGCTTATAAAGACTGATTCCCCTTTTGTCATTCCAGATGGTCCCCACAAGGTTTTACCAGATGGATGTTGTGGCCTCTTTTGATTGCAGCTTCAGGCATAAGGTCCTTCAAGTGGTTCTATGAGCTGCAGGTAGTCCCCAGTTTTCTGGTGGCCCTTTACTGCTTGTTTGCTGTGTTCCTCACTCCTCAGTTGGAATGTTTTGGGGATCCATGAATGACATGTGTCCCTCATTGGATGAGAAGGAAAATATTACATTTATACTCACCATAAAATCCTTTAAAGTCCCACCTCTCTGTGCTTATGATCATGCTTGCTGTACTGTTTTTCTACAAAACAGAATCATGATGGTAATACATGTGATATCCTGGGCTGGCCTATAAATTTTCTTTTTTGTTTGCCAGTGTCCAATTAACCTGTATGCAGGTTAAATACTTCCTGTGTCCCTCTATAGACTCCAAGGAAAGGATTTTAGGATGAGTACAAGAATCCCTTTCTTTCTAGTTTTGGGTAGATTAAGGAAGTATTCGTACATATGTTAGGTCTACTGATGTCTGTATCCCCAGGGAGAGACATTTTCAATTTCTGTCCCAGTGACTGTTGACAACAACAAAAAAAAAAGGAATGAACAGAAATCCAAAATATTATAGTTGTCGAAAAGGATTGGAGAGGATATCTCCTAACAGGAACATTTGTTCTAGTGCCATCTGCAAAGAGTAGCATTTCCCCTCACCTTGGGCATATTTTCTGTCATGTCCTGTTGTACCACTAGGACAGAAAACAAGGGAAATCTCCCCTGTAAAGACAGAGGCATGGGTAAAAACATTTAGGACACAAAACTGGAAAAAAAAACAGTTTGGCTTGAGTTCCACTTAAAAGAGGATGGGATTAAAAATCACGTCAAATTGCTCTCAGGAAAAGTTGTTTCCTCTGAGTTTTTTTTTTTTTTTTAACTTTTACTTGTTTTTAGATTCCTATTCACACTTGTTCATTTTTATGCAACAACAATTCTGCATTTTGCTATATGAAAATGCCTAGGTAGAAATTCTATTCTTTTGCCAATGCACTGCAACACACATATACAGTGCATTGCCATAATATGCTTTGGGATGTGAGCGAACCTTAGGTATGCAACAGAATAGGACTTGCTCCTTTTGCCAAAATGTAAAACAAAGCAGAGAATAGATAGCAATAAGGGCAACTGAACAATGCTCTAGAACAAACTTCCAAAACACAGCACAACAGGTCTAAAGAAAAGTATGATACATGTTATTGCATGCTGTGTCACTCTTTTGTTTGTTAAGAATGAATCAAAAATGCCCATGTACAAGTGTTTTGTCCTTCATCCACTACTAGCTACTTAATCATTTTGTCACAAGGGGTCACTGTTCCACTGTAGATCATGGATATTGCTTTTTATTTTTTTCAAAGCTTTTTTTCTTAGGTCAGACTCAATAAAAATGGGAATAAAAACAATTCCTGTTATTTCACATAATTATTTAAAATTTCAACATTATATGCTGTTACCACAAAACATCAGTTCTCCTTTGTTGCATGAAAATAATAAAATTATATTAGAAAACTGCAGATGTAAAACAAGGTTGCAAATGTTTTGTTTGTGAGCTGAACTTCCTGCTGCCTTAGCTAATGTATTTTTTTTTAAAGATTCTTTTTATTTATTTCAGAAAAGGAAAGGAAAAGTTACATAACAGAGCCTCTGGGCATTCCCCGACTCACAGTGCACAAAAAACAGTCTCTTGCAGAGCTTATCGGTTGGTTCCTGTAAGCAGTAAAAATGTATTGCTGTAGGACAGTGTTCCAGTGCAGTACCCCTTATGAAGATAAATGTTTATCAAATATCCTTTTGTTTCTGTCACCTCAATTACCACAACAGCGTGTACTTTTATTTCTTGTTCTTTTAAATGAGTATTACATTTTTTGTTAATGTATAACTAAAGGCAAAGCTTTTTTTTCTAGTGGTGGAGACAATTAGAACACTTGTCAGGTTTTTATTGCTGATTCATCCTTTCTGTTTTTCATGTATACCATGATCACCAAAAGTGAAAGAAAATAGCAAATTTGTCCCCAGAACAGTAATACAGGGGAAATCTTCCATCGGGGATACCAGTTTAGTGACAACCAGGGATTCCACACTTTGGGAGGGATTTCCTCTCACTTCCTGTTTTAGCTAATGGACAGGAAGTGAAGGGAAATCTCCCCTATTGGACACAGATGGCAAAAAAATCCTGACAGGGTTATAACCCTCCCTTATTCTATTTAACATGTAAACAAAAAAAGGTTTTACTTTAAAGAGAATTGTGGTGGGAGAAATTATGTGGACTGTCTTTACTTAACTACTTTTGAAAATGTTAGTTGCCCAGCCACATTCACACAGCTGGCCCAATGGAATATTGTAAATTCCAAACTCCCCTAGATTAAATTTACATCTAGCTGTATTCATCCATACTACCTTCCAGGTTTGTTATATCTTCAATCTCTCACACAGCTCTTATCCCTTTTAACACCTTGGTGGTGCTATCTCTTCATATCTGGAGTCTCTATAAATGCAAATGCCACCTGTGGTCATCTCTGTCTCTCCTCTGACTTTATTGCTAGGAGATCCTAGTTTTACTTCACCCTTTCCCTTCTCTGGTACCTTTATTTGGTGGAAGGCAAATAACTTGATCGCTCTTTCTGTTCTCCAAGAGAACACCTCATTTGCCACGTATGCTCGGCTTCAAACCCTTGGATCCCACATCAAAAAAATCCCTGATACATTCAAATTAGACATTTTTTTTTCCTTCTCACTATTCTTCATCCTATTCTGGTAAACTTACTCTGTACAAAAAAATATGGAAGTCTTTCCCCTAGAGGCAAGGGACTCATGTCCACTTTATCTAGTCTTTTGACAAATAGCCCCACACCAAATAAATGACCACACATGTTGAAGTTGTAACAAGATTGCGAGTGGCAATACTCCTTAGAGAAATGGAATATGATCTGTAACCTTTGCAAATGTAGTTGCTCCTTATCAGTCAGGAAAAAGATGTTAACCAGGTGGTATTAGACGCCAACTAAACTCCATTCTATATTTCCAGGGGTAACAGATACTTGATATTATGGCTGTGCCTCTTTCGGCCTTTTTCCTGTTTATTTTGGGACTGTGAGAGATTGCAACCCATCTGGCATAAGATTTTGGCGGATCTAGATCTTCTCTGCTAGTGTGACGTTCCATTACACTCGCTATGCCTATGTGTTATTTGCTCTGATACCTGATCCCTCCTACCACTTAGATTTGATCCACAGTATTTGTGTAGCCACACTTTATGCCTTTAACTAGTCACTCACAGACACACCATTTCTCTCTCACAAATCATTAATAGTATTCTGACTCCAACTGTTGTATGACATCCCTCGCTGAGACCTCTATGCCTGGCCTGTATATGCAGATAAAATAACAGCAGACAGTCTTTATCAGATAACTGAACTCAACTCAAATGACAATCCACATCTGGTGGCAGGCGATGTGGCAAGTGACAATATGCATCTGGTGGCAGGCGATGTGGCAAGTGACGAGCTTTATCTGGTGGCAGGCAACGTGACAAGCTGCATCTGGTGGCAGGTAACGTGATAAGCTGCATCTGGTGGCAGGTGACATGACAAGTGACAAGCTGCATCTGGTGGCAGATGATGTGACAGGTGACAAGCTGTTGGCTCCACAGAGAGGCAGAATGGGGATCTGCCAGTGCAAACAAAGCAGATCCCTGTTCTGTCAGGGGAGTATAGTGAGATTGTCTGTTCCTAGTGATTAGGAACAGCGATCTCTCTCTACTCCCTGTCAGTCTACTCCCCCCACAGTTAGAAAGCACCTCCTTAGTGAACATTTAACCCTTTGATCACCCCTGGTGTTAACCCCTTCCCTGCCAGTGTCATTTATATAGTAATTGGTGCATTTTTATAGCACTGATCACTGTATAAATGTCACCCAAAAAAGTGTCAAAAGTGTCTGATCTGTCCGCTGCAATGTCTCAGTCCCGCTAAAAATCGCAGATCACTGACATTACCAGTAAAAAAAATAAAATAAAAATGCCATAAATCTATCCCTTATTTTGTAGACGCGATAACTTTTGCGCAAACAAATCAATGTAGCAATAACTCTCGGTGGAGCTGCTGGTTTAAGCGGGTCTGTTACCTTCACTCTGCTTCCCCCTGTTTCACTGGCACTGGGTCTAGGGTTCCGTTGAGTTTACTGATGGACGATACACGCACCAACACTGGAGTACGTTTTCAATGCTTTATTAAACAAACGACTTAGAAAATAGCAGGAAAGACACGGAAAGGAGACTTGCAGAAGAAACTCAAATATTCTCTGGTAGGGTTCTCTTGACAAATGTCCTGGTAGAATTCAAATACTATGTGGAATGCGCTCCCCTCGTGGGACACACTCCTTGCTCGTCTGGATAGGCCTCTCTCACCGGTCTAGCAGCCAGCACGCAGCATGAATCAAAGTCTCTGCCACAGACTTGCTTGGGAACAAAATCCGTACGATCCTCTGCCACAGGATGTATAGATTTTTTTTGTAGTGAAATGTCAGTCACAGTGCTTGAACCTTTAAACCGAGCCGGCAACACTATGCTGTATAGTTACTTTCGGATACGTCCTCCAACCGAGTCACCAGGACCCTCTATAGACCAGCACGCCGCGTGATCTCTCCAAGACGGGTCCTCCCCTGGGATTTCTTCGGTTGTCCAGCTCAGTCTGAGGCTGTGGAACTTAGTCCAAGTGGAACTGGACTAAATGTCCCCCCTCTGATGTTGGAGCAGTTGGAGTGTCCGGACCATATTGGAGTCGGTGGTACATGCTGTCAAGACCCGGATATCAACATTCTGTCCCTGCAGAGGGCTATATCTGCAAGCCCATACGACCTTGCCAGAGAGGAGGTCCAACGATTGGAGTAAGCGCACATCTTTTACTCCTTTTTCTGCAATCAATGCACATCCGATAAGAGTCTCTTCAGCTCATTATAGCTCATTATTTCCCATGATTCAGTGAGGAGATATAACAAGTGGACTTTTTCCTTTCTACTTATTTTTTGAATCCTGTCTTGGACTGACCATGAGTTGCCTTGATGTGTGACTACTTACTTTCAGTTTATGCTAATATTTTGTTGGATTTATGATTCCATGCACTTGTTGTTATTATTCTTGCTGGGATTCACACACACATTGTGTCTCCTAGGCATTCTTTATTTATTTAATTACTGCTAGCGCACAAAAGTTTTATTTATAGGTTGTCCAGCTTCGTCACACAGGACCGACAGCTCAGGACCATTCCTCGGCCGCGGTGGTAGGCCCCAGACAAGCATCTGGACGCACCCCTGCGCCGCAGCATCGTGGGCCTCCCGAACGGAGGACCACGAGGTAGCTCCTTATCGCATACCTGTCGGCCAGGAGGGCCAGCAGGTGGCTGCAAAACGAACCTCAAAATATGGCGTCTGTCCCATAAATACCCTCGCCCAGAATGCAACTCGGAGGACCACCTCCACTGAGCTTGTCTCCGGGACAGAGGAGCATCCATACGCTTCAACACGTTGCCTTTCCAACCCTGACCAGTGGTAACAGCGACATCCACCGGTCAGCACGGAAACACACACAACGTCAGCCAAGCTGGAACAGAGGCAAACTTAACCTTCTTAACGCACAATTTACTAAATTTACCTAACATGCGGTAGATTGCAAATCTACCAGCGCTACATACTCCCCCCACTACAGTAGACGTTGTCCCCAACGTCTGTCCGAAAACAGTAACTCTCAAGCCTGAGAGTAAGCATTTGAGTTTCTTATAACTTTGGATAGACAAAGAGAGAAAGGACAGTTTAAAGACATTACAAGACTTATATCTATAAAACATTATGTTCACAGCCGCGAACAAAACCACAATATGATTGTACACAACCTCACTATCTAACTAGCTGAAAAGCCTCCCAACTCTATATATGATCCGATGATCCCTGAAAAGAAAACATAGGTAAACACACACATATATCCTATACAACAGTAGGAGCAAAGCCTCATTAAAAATGAAACTCTCTTCCCACAATCTATACTAGAAAAATATATACTTTAGGAGTCCATCCCTGCATAAGAACTTTTTCCTATAAAAGGAATCCGGCTAGCAAAAAGAAGTCCTTGGATTTAAACACGGAACAGGATCCATAGCTCTTGACCACGCAGATCTCTTTACCCTGACACTGTCCAGCTAAGTAATTTCAAAGTTCTATTGTCCATAATTACCAGTAAAACCGGGGATCTGGCAAAGTCAACGATTTTCCCTCTTTATCCACAGTGGTAATAAAGTATACAACATTATCCTTTCCCGGGCTGCAGATTACCACTTTGTCAGCATAGATGTGCCGACCGTAATTCCAATGTACAAAGCATCCGTTAAAACGTTCATCCATCCGGACCGAACATCCAGTTTTTCTAAAGGGTTTAGGTACAGACAAATAGTCCCAAACAGCCTCACTGTACCAAAGTTCCCGATTAGCTTCAATCTCCCGCATAATATCCTGGGGCACATAGCGGAATTCCAGACCATACTTTGCAGCCACACGTTTGTTTAACATCCTTTGTAAACGAGCAAGCTTTGGCAAAGATCTGTCTCTCCCCATAGCAGGCGGTACACAGGAATTCAGTGATTTGCTCACCATAGACCCAGCCGGTTACTGTAGTGAACTAGTAGCTTTCGGCAAAGTCCCAGCAACAGTATTGTGTGTTTCCACACAGGGTGACGTCTTCCCAGAACTCAGAGCTGTCCATTCAGGGAAAGTTATTGCGGAGGCAACATCCTCACCTTGAGACCATAATAGCTCCTGTGACATAGTCTCAAGTCATCATCACCGGAAAGATCTGACATGGATTCTATTTTCGAATCTCTCAATTCTTCTGCTGGCAAATATTTATTTACAGTCCCGAACACATTCCCCAACAGTGGCTTACCCGTCCCCGATGTAGACTATGGGAGCTCCGGTTCAGGTAACCTCTGGGGTAGGCCTCGACCACGGCCGCGGGAAGCCTTCACATAGCCCACCTTCCTCTGGGCAGGCACCATAGGAGTAGGCGTAGTAGACTCAGAAACCAAAGTAATGTCTCCTGATGAGACGACAGCAGCAGTGTCCTTTTCTGAAACGTTGTCAGTAGCAACAGGCAAAGTGGCGGCCTGTCACTCTCTCCGTAGCGATAGCAGCTTCCACTGCAGCGATACCTGTCACGCAATCCATCCGATAAGCACGAGGCGACGTGATAGTTTGCTCCACCACAAACCGGTATTCTCCACACTGTGGAAATCGGCCGAATGGACGAAGATGCACGGCCAATCCTTCGCATCGATGGCAGATCATGCCCAGTCCCTCAATGTCTCCTGAGGTATACAGGACAAACCTCCCCTGCGGCTTCAATCGAACTCCAGTATCCGTAATCAGAGTTCCAGATTGCACAGTATTCATCACCGTGCTTGTAAGGAACATTCTGGGTCCCACAACTGATTGCAATGCCGGAAAAGACATGGACACACTCTGATCTTCTCAGCACGATCACGAGGCTCCTCTTTTCCTCTGGCGCCAAACACATACACGTGTCCCACGCGGTATCAAGTAGGGTAGCTCCTCCCACTTGTTCTTCCAGTCACGTAGCTCCCGGCCTTTCTCTGGCGCCCAACGTCTACGCACTCAGAAGCAAAGTCCTGCAATTTAACCTTTCCTCTTCCTGAAAAGATTTTTTTTCTCAGTCCAGCTCTCTCTGTAAACTCCCGGTAAAACACTCCACAGGGTTGCGAGAATTGACGGTCAACAAATCCCGGACGACATCCCCACATGTAGCAATAACTCACGGTGGAGCTGCTGATTTAAGCGGGTCTGTTACCTTCACTCTACTTCCCTCTGTTGCACCGGGTCTAGGGTTCCGTTGAGTTTACTGATGGATGATACACGCACCAACACTGGAGTACGTTTTCAATGCTTTATTAAACAAACAACGTAGAAAATAGCAGGAAAGAGACGGAAAGGAGACTTGCAGAAGAAACTCAAATATTCTCTGGTAGGGTTCTCTTGACAAATGTCCTGGTAGAATTCAAATACTATGTGGAATGTGCTCCCCTCGTGGGACACACTCCTTGCTCGTCTGGATAGGCCTCTCTCACTGGTCTAGCAGCCAGCACGCAGCTCGAATCAAAGTCTCTGCCACAGACTTGCTTGGGAACAAAATCCGTACGATCCTCTGCCACAGGATGTATAGATTTTTTTTGTAGAGAAATGTCAGTCACAGTGCTTGAACCTTTAAGCCGAGCCGGCAACACTATGCTGTATAGTTACTTCCGGTTACGTCCTCCAACCGAGTCACCAGGCCCCTCTGTAGACCAGCACGCCACGTGATCTCTCCAAGATGGGTCCTCCCCTGGGATCTCCTCAGTTGTCCAGCTTTGTCACATAGGACCGACAGCTCAGGACCATTCCTCGGCCACGGTGGTAGGCCCCAGACAAACCTCTGGACCCACCCCTGCACCGCAGCATCGTGGGCCTCCTGAACGGAGGACCACGAGGTAGCTCCTTAACGCATACATGTCGGCCAGGAGGGCCAGCAGGTGGCTGTAAAACGAACCCCAAAATATGGCGTCTGTCCCATAAATACCCTCGCCCAGAATGCAACTCGGAGGACCACCTCCACCGAGCTTGTCTCCGGGACAGAGGAGCATCCATGCGCTTCAACACGTTGCCTTTCCAAACCTGACCAGTGGTAACAGCGACACCCACCGGTCAGCACGGAAACACACACAACGTTAGCCAAGCTGGAACAAAGGCAAACTTAACCTTCTTAACGCACAATTTACTATTTTTACCTAACATGCAGTAGATTGCAAATCTACCAGCGCTACACATATCCTCCAGCTATGGCTGTTGCCCAGCTGCATTGGATCCAGGCCCCACTTTACTAATTGCAATCCCTTTCTATCAACACATGGCCACGTTTTAGCGATGGTGACATTTGCTACCCACTATTAGTACTGTGAAACACGGAGGGGGATTGCTGATGTTTTGGGGATGTGTGAGCTACAAAGGCACAGGAAATTTGGTCAAAATTGATGGCAAGATGAATGCAGTATGTTATCAAAAAACTCTGGAGAAACATTTGCATTCATCAGCCAGGAAGCTGCGCATGGGACGTACTTGGACATTCCAACATGTCAATAATCCAAAACACAAGGCCAAGTCGACCTGTCATTGGCTACAGCAGAATAAAGTGAAGGTTCTGGAGTGGCCATCTCAGTCTCCTGACCTCAATATCATTGGGCCACTCTGGGGAGATCTCAAACGTACAGTTCATGCAAGACAGCCCAAGAATTTACAGGAACTGGAGGCTTTTTGCCTCTTAGAAGATAAAGAGCCTCATCCACAAATACCACAAAAGACTTCAAGCTGTTGTTAAAAGGGGGCAATACACGGTATGTAAACTTTTGAGGAGGGTCATTTGGCTAGTTTCTGAGGAGCATGGCAATGGCGGCCTGTGATATAGCACATGAGGCCATTATATCCTTGGTGCAAGACCGACCCTGAATGCCCAGGATACTCGGACAGAGTCATGAAGAGGTTGAGATGGGAGGAAGTATACTAATTCATGACACCAAACTGGGAAAATATGTCTGCAAGTGAATAGGATAACTGAGGTGAGTGCAACGATCGATGTGTGGGTAGCAGGGTACACATACATCATATCTGTTGCCCATAGCAACCATACTTTACCCACTCACAGATTTCCCCCCTAAATGACCAGGCCATTTTTTGTGATACAGCTAGGGCTGGGGAAAAAATCGATTTAAATCTTGAATCGAGTTGAGAGGTCAAATCGATTCAAAATTTCAGCAAATCGATTTTTTTTAGATTTTTTTGTTTTCACCAGGACCAGCGCTGACACCGCGCCGGTCCTGAGGAGCTTCAGGCAGAAGATTTTAGGCGAGGCCACGGCTTCGGCCTAGTCCGCGAGGCCGGATGCCGCGGACTAGGCCGAAGCCGCTGCCTCACCTAAAAACTCCTGCCTGCAGCTCCCCAGGACTGGCGCTGACACCGCGCCGGTCCTGAGGAGCTGCGGGCAGGAGTTTTTAGGTATGCCGCGGCTTCGGCCTAGTCTGCAAGGCTAGACGCTGCGGACTAGGCCGAAGCTGCGGCCTCACCTAAAAACTCCTGCCCGCAGCTCCTCAGGACCGGCGTGGTGTCCAAAAAAAAAAAACTCGATTCGAATCGTGAATCAAGTTTTTTTTTTAAAAATCGCAGATTTTTTTTTTTTGAGAAAATCTCCCAGCTCTAGATACAGCACTGCGTCGCTTTAAATGACAATTGCACGGTTGTGCAACGCTGTAACCAAACCAAATTGTTGTCCTTTTTTCCCCACAAATAGAGCTTTCTTTTGGTGGTATTTGATCACCTCTGCAGTTTTTATTGTTTGCATTATATAGGCCAATATGTATTCTGCTACATATTTCAAGGAAAAATAATTTTAAAAAAAATCGCAATAAAGCGTATATGGATTGGTTTGCAACGTCTCCAAAAAGGGGATAGATTTATGGCATTTGTATTTTTTATTTGTACTAGTAATGGCGGTGATCTGCGATTTTTTTGTGGGACTGCGACATTGTGGAAAACAGATCGGACACTTTTGACACATTTTTGGGACCAGTGACATTTAATGATCATAGCTGTGTCCCGTGATGTACGAAAAAGAAAATAGGGTTTTTAAAGCAGCTTACCTGTAAAATCCTTTTCTTCGAGTACATCACGGGACACAGAGCCACAGTATTTACTGATGGGTTATATAGGCACCACTAGGTGATGGACACTGGCACACCCTAGACAGGAAGTTTAGCCCCCTATATAACCCCTCTGTCAGAAACCATGAACCAGACCGAGACAGAAGTACAGTAAAATCACACTTGTTTATTAATAAATATAAAAGGTAAATAGAGTAAGCTTAGTCAAAGCATAGCCAGAGTCCAGTAACCGGATCAGGTAGTAAGCCAAGCCAGAGTTCAGTAACCAGATCGGGTAATCAGCCTAGCCAGAGTTCAGTAACTAGATTGGGTAATCAGCCAGGCCAAAAGTCAGGGATCCAAGTAGAGGAACAGCAAGCAGGATAGGGAGCCAGAAGGGATGTCAGCAAAGCCAGTCTTTAAACAGGAACGCAGGAGATGGTTTCTTGTGATGTGACCAAGGCGAAGGCAGGAATGAAGTGAGCTGGAGATCTTTAAATAGGCGGGACTGATGAGCAGATCTCCACAACAGCAAGTTAACTATGGGGAGAGATGAGAGCTGGCAATTAGCCGACAGCTGAGCGGCCAGCTCAGAGAAGGAAGGGCTGAGCCAGCCCTGATGTACTGTCCTCCTGTACCCCCTCCTCAAAAACCCCTCCCCGTCGGAGGACCACTGGGCTTGAGGGGAAAATGTCTATGGAAATCACAGAGGAGGGCAGGAGCATATATGTCCGAGGATGAGACCCAGGAGCGTTCCTCCGGACTGTACCCCTTCCATTGCACCAGGTACTGTATGCGCCCACGGAACCTACGGGAGTCAACAATAGATTTACCTCATACTCCTCATTGTTCTCAAGCTGTACAGGGTGAGGACGTGGCACTGAGGTGGTAAAGTGGTTGCAAGACCAACAGTTTCAATAAGGAGACATGAAACACATTTGAGATGTGCATACTAGGAGGAAAATCCAATGCGTAAACCACTGGGTTATTCCTGTGAAGGATACGGAAAGGCCCAATAAACTGAGGTGCGAACTTCAGTGAGGAAACACGAAGTCGGAGGTTGCGAGATGACAGCCAGACCCTGTCCCCAACCTGGTAGGAAGGCGTAGGCAGGCGTCTGCGGTCAGCAAGGAGTTTGTACCCATCATTGGCATGACGCAAAGCCTCCTGGACTTGTGCCCAAGTGGAACGAAGACCACGGAGATGCTCCTCTAGCGCAGGAATACTCTGCGGAACAAACAAGTCAGGCAACATGGAAGGTTGGAAACCATAATTCACTATAAACGGAGACAATCGGGAAGCAGAATTCAAGGCACTGTTGTGAGCAAACTCTGCCCATGGTAATAGGTCTGACCAGTTGTTGTGATGGTAGAAATATAGCAACGTAGGAATTGCTTCAAGGACTGATTGGCTCATTCTGCGACCCCATTAGACTGCGGGTGATATGCAGAGGAGAAAGCAAGCTAAATTCCCAGCTGTGCACAAAAGACCTGCCAGAACTGGGACACAAACTGACTACTCTTGTCCGAGACAATCACCTTGGGTAGACCATGTAAGCGAAAGATCTCCCGAGCAAAAATGGAAGCTAGTTCCTTAGAAGTGGGCAACTTCTTAAGTGGAATACAATGACACATCTTTGAGAATCGGTCAACCACCATGAAGGATAACTGTTGCCTTGGGAGTTGGGCAACTCCACAATGAAATCCATAGACTGGTGGGTCCAGGGCCTCTCTCCATTGGGTATTGGTTGTAGGAGGCCCACTGGAAGGTGTCGTGGAGTCTTACTCTGAGCACACACGGAACAGGCAGCTACGAAGGCAGTTACATTAGCACATAGACTAGGCCACCAGAATTGTTGGGAAATGGCCCAAAAGAGTTGATTCTTACCAGGGTGGCCAGCTGCCTTGGGAGAATGGCAAGTCTAGAGCACGGCAGTACAGAGACACTCTGGGACGAAGCAGCGGTCATAAGGCTTATCAGGAGGAGCATCGACCTGAGCAGCAAGAATTTTGTCACCCAAAGGAGAAGTAAGACTGGTGCGAACCGCAGCCAGAATACGATCAGGAGGAATCATAGGAACTGGAACCGACTCCAACTTGGAAGAGGAGGAAAATTGTCGTGACAAGACGTCAGCCCTTACATTCTTAGTACTGGGTAAGAATGAGACAATGTAATTGAAACTTGACAAGAAAAAAGCCCATCGCGCCCTTCTGGGAGAGAGGCGTTTAGCCTCAGACAATGTGAGATTCTTATGGTCAGTAAGAATGAGAACCGGCACAGTGGTACCTTTGAGGAGATGTCTCCATTCTTTCAGGGCTAAAATGATTGCTAACAGCTCTCTGTCACCAATCTCGTAATTGCACTCGGTAGGTGACAATTTCTTGGAAAAGTAGCCACAAGGATGCATAGCACTCTCAGAGGTAGGACGTTGAGACAGAAGGGCGCCAACACCAGTCTCAGAAGCATCAACCTCAAGGATAAAAGGTAACGTAGGATCAGGATGTGGCAACACAGGAGCAGAAACAAAGGCAGCCTTCAGACTTTAAAAGGCCTTAATGGACTCTGGAGACCAACTCTGTGGGTTATCGTTCTTTCTGGTCATATCGGTCAGGGGCTTGACCAGAGATGAGAGGTTACGAATAAACTTCCGATAGAAGTTGGCAAAACCCAGGAAATTCTGCAGAGGACGTAACCCCACAGGTCGAGACCACTGTAGGACTGCCGAAAGTTTCTCTGGGTCCATCGAAAAACCATAAGTGGAAATGACATAGCCAAGGAATTTAACCTGTTCACGATCAAACTCACACTTCTCCAGTTTACAATAGAGATTGTTCTCTCTTAATTTCTGAAGCACACAGTAGACATCTGTGTGGTGGCTCTCCAGGAACTTGGAAAATATGAGGATATCATTGAGATAAACCACCACACATAACTGCAACAAATCGGAGGACTACGTTAATAAATTCCTGGAAAACTGCCAGGGCCAAAAAGCATTACGAGATACTCATAATGGCCTGTTCTGGTAATAAAGGCAGTTTTCCACTCGTCGCCCTCCATAATTTTCACGAGATTGTAAGCCCCTCTCAGATCAAGCTAAGTGAAAACAGTTGCTCCCTTGAGGTGGTCACATAACTCTGTAATCAACGGGATCGGGTAGGCATTCTTGATTGTGAAACGATTGAGACCCCTATAATCAATACAAGGTCTCAGTTCACCGCTCATCTTCTTCACAAAGAAGAAACCAGCACCAGCAGGAGACGAGGATTTGCGGATGAAACCCCGGGAAGGTGCGTCTGCAACATACTCCTCCATGGCCTTATCCTCCAAGACCGACAAAGGGTAAACCCAGCCACGAGGGGGAGTGGCACCAGGTTGAAGGTCAATTGCGCAATCATACAGCCGGTGTGGAGGCAAACTACCAGCTTGACCTTTGTCAAAGACATTGTTAAAATCACAGTACTCCTCTTGCAGGGAGGAGAGTGAAGAGGTACACAGGACCTTGGCTACCTTCGGGAAGCATATTTCACTGCATTGTGGTGACCAGGAGAGAACCTCAGCACGGAGCCAATCAAAGGAGGGGTTGTGCCTCTGTAACCAAGGATAACCAATAACCAGCGGAAACTTAGGAGAGGAAATCACTTGGAATTGGATTATCTCATGGTGAGAGCCCCTACGGCCATGGACAACGGAACCATCTCATGAGTTACATGGGCAGGCTGTAGAGGTCTCCTGTCAAGATCCTCAATGGCAAGTGGAGTGTCACGCAGCTACAGTGGAATCGAGTGCTTTGATACAAAGGCAGCATCAATGAACAGACCTGCAGCCCCAGAGTCGATTAGAGCCTGTATTTCGATAGATGACTTAGCCTAAGAAAGGGTGATCGAAACCAGGGGCTTATCCTTCTGGATAACTGGGGACGACACAACACCACCTAAGGTCCGTAAATGACAGGACCTCAAGGTTGGGGTGTTCCCAGGATGGGTAGGACAAGACTTCAAAAAGTGACCTGCCTGGCCACAATAAAGACACAATCTCTCCCTCCTCCTAAAGGCTCTCATCGGCAGAGAGATGCGTGAAGCCCAAATGCATGGGTTCATCTTCACTGACCGACTTAGTACCAGGAGGCATGGGAGGTGAGGGAGGCACGGGTGGGACTGCAAAGCTCAGAGGCAAACGTACAGGAGGCTCTCGCAAGCGCTCCTTAAAAGAAAGTCTTTCTCTGAGTCTGGAGTCAATAAGGATGGCAAACGAGATCAAGCTCTCCAGCTCTGTGGGTATATCTTGGGATGCTATCTCATCCTTGATGGTATCCGAGAGACCATGAGAAAAAGCAGCCATGAGGGCCTCATTGTTCCAAGCAACCTCTGCTGCCAGTGTACGGAACTCAATGGCGTAGTCGGCAACAGTTCTCGTACTCTGTTTGATAGACATGAGGCACTTGGCAGCAGAAGCGGAGCGTGCAGGAACATCAAATACCCTTTTAAAGGAGGCCACAAACTCAGGATAACTCAAGACAACAGGTCTTTGCGTCTCCCATAGAGGGTTAGCCCAGGCCAAGGCTCTCTCAGAAAGCAAAGATATCATGAACCCTACTTTGCTTCTGTCCGTGGGAAATGCCTGGGGCAGCTTTTCAAAGTATATCTCAACTTGGTTGAGAAACCCTCTGCATTGAACTGGATCGCCCCCAAATCGTTGGGGAAGTGGGGCGGAACCAGACATACCTCTTATAGAGGTAAACTCAATAAGGTAATACGCCGGCACAGAGACTGACGCAGCAGCAGGGACGGCCTGCAACTCAGGTTGTACTGGAGCAGTCACAGTGGGGGATTCCAGGTGAGCCATGAGACTCAGGAGCGTTTGTAACGCCATGGCAAACTGATCCATGCGGTGATCTTGCTCATCCAATCTGGAAAAAATATTACCAACAAGTTAATTGACTGTATCTTCTGAATTCATGGCCTTCGCCTACTGTCAGAAATCATGAACCAGACTGAGAGAGAAGTACAGTAAAATCACACTTGTTAATAAAAATAAAAAGGTAAATAGAGTAAGCGTAGTCAAAGCATAGCCAGAGTCCAGTAACCGGATTGGGTATTCAGCCAAACCAGAGTTCAGTAACCAGATCGGGTAATCAGCCAAGCCAGAGTTCAGTGACCAGATCGGGTAATCAGCCAGGCCAGAAGTCAGGGATCCAAGTAGAGGAACAGCAAGCAGGATAGGGAGCCAGAAGGGATGTCAGCAAAGCCAGACTTTAAACAGGAACGCAGGAGATGGTTTCTTGTGATGTGACCAAGGCGAAAGCAGGAACGAAGTGAGCTGGAGATCTTTAAGTAGGCGGGACTGACGAGCAGATCCACAACAGCTGGTTAACTGTGGAGAGAGATGAGAGCTGGCAATTAGCCAACAGCTGAGCGGCCAGCTCAGAGAAGGAAGGGCTGAGCCTGCCCTGACAATAGCGGCAACATGTAACAAACACAAGTGTGTGTTTTCTTAGAACATTCTAAAATATTTGCTTTCAACTCTGCCCTGATTATCTTTTCTCATGCTGCTGTAACATGCAATCTGAACCCACAACAAAAAGGTGTGTCTGCTTCAGTCCCAGATGTCATTTTGATATGGGGCCTTTATGGAATTGTAGTAGTGAACTGTATTGCTCCTTGCTTGAGAAATTATTTTAAACCCCATACAGTGATAACATTATCATGTTCAGACTAAATGACACCACTGTACTTTCAAAATGGTGACTTGTAGGCCATGGAAATAGAAGTTGATGATTTTTTGTAAAACAAGTTTTAGTAAGGCCCCTTTCACACTGGGGAGGTAGGGGGCCTCGGCAGTAAAACAGCGCTATTTTTAGCGCTGTTTTACCGCGGTATTCGGCCGCTAGCGGTGCGGTTTTAACCCCCCGCTGGCGGCCGAAAAAGGGTCAAAACCCCTCGTACAGCAGGGTATTACCGCGGTATAGCCGCGCTGTCTCATTGATTTCAATGGGCAGGAGCGGTTTAGGAGCGGTGAATACACCGCTCCTTCACCGCTCCAAAGATGCGGCTCGCAGGACTTTTTTTACCGTCCTGCCAGTGCACCGCTTCAGTGTGAAAGCCCTCGGGCTTTCACACTGAACAAACAGCGGAGGCTGTTTAGGGGCGGTTTGCAGGCGCTATTTTTAGCGCAATAACGCCTGCAAACCGCCCCAGTGTGAAAGGGGCCTAAGTGCACCAGTGAAGCATGATCACAAGGGAAGAAGTCTGTGTTCTATTAAAAAAGTTATTATAATATATTTTAATAAGGATTGGTTGAGTAAAATAAGAAAATAGTAGCTATTTCCAGGACTTTCATACAGTATTACCATAGTGTACCTGTGAATGTCACTGTTGGGATAGAAATACTTGCAAGTCCATATAGTTATCTGCTGCCCTCTTGTGATAGTTTTGTGAAAGTCGGTCCAAGAGAACAACTTTCTTGAAAAGTTTAAGTTGTGGAAAAATCTGTATTTCTTGCATGATTAAAGGGTCTGTCTATGCAAAACTATGGGGTTAATTTACTAAAACTAGAAAGTGCAAAATCTGGCGTAGCTGTGCATGGAAGCCAATCAGCTTCTAATTTCAATCAAGCTTTGAGAAAAAATATGGAAGCTGATTGGTTTCTATGCAGAGCTGCACAAGACTTTGCACTCTCCAATTTTAGTAAATCAACCCCTATGTTTGTCACGAATTCCAGTGATGAGATTTGTATTTGTTTCCCCAAGTCTGCACCCATGTAACTGAAATCCACTTGTTGATTTGTTAATCTATTTTAAATTAAGGAAAATTCAGCTGAAAGAGTAGGAACAGCCCAAGGCTGGAGAGAACACCCAAAACTCTTAGGACAACAGAGCCAGGAGCTGTGGCAAGAAGATCTCGCTGCTGGAACCCCTGAAAGATATAGGAAGCCACATTACCTAAAGTAGATTTAAACACTAATTTAGGACATTTTGTTTGCTAAAACGCCATGTTTCATCAGAATTACTTTTTATTTTGGTTTGTGATGGCTGCATGGCATTTCTCTAATTTTTCTGTGAGATTTTAGTGATTTCGGTTGCATACACAATACTATGCAAAAAGTTTACTACTCTTGTAAAGATATGCTGTGAAGAGAGAATACTTTTAACAATAATGCATTAATAATTGTTTTTATTAATAACAAAGCGCATAAAAAAAAAAAAAAAAATCAAATCAATATTTTATTGTGTTCTTCCATTGCCTTTAAGGGCTCATTCACACCAGAACATGTGCGTGTTTTTGACAGTCCATTCATGCGCAAAAAAGTAAGGCAGGCATGATTTTTAAAGTCACGCTGCACCAAAATGCATGGTACTGCATTGCCAGGCGTTTTGGTGGCTGTTAACGCACCCGCATTGGCCAGATGCTTGGAGTGTCATTAACAATAAATGGCACCTGTGTGCCATTCTAATGCCCCGTACACACGATAGGATTTTCCGATGAAAAATGTTCCATGGGAGCTTGTTATAAATTCCGACCGTGTGTAGGCTCCATCGGACATTTTCCATCAAAAAATTTCCATCTAAAATTTTCTGACAACAAAATCTGTTCTCATAAATTCCGATCGCGTGTACACACGCACAAAGTTCCACGCATGCTCGGAATCAAGCAGAAGAGCCGCACTGGCTATTGAACTTTTTTCTCGGCTCGTCGTATGTGTTGTACGTCACCGCGTTCTTGACGTTCAGAATTTCCGACAAGATTTGTGTGACCGTATGTTAAAAAAACATGGATTTTGTCATGGTTTTGGAAATGCTATACAGGGCATAAGAGGGCAGCACATTCCTGTGCAATCCAGGAAATGTGCTCAGAAACACGTTTCCCACACAGCAGGTGGAGGGAACAGGTCCTTAAACAGCACCAATTTTAAGCCTTGGTTCTTTTGTCTCTTCATGTAATCCCAGACAGACTCAGTGATGTTAGATTGGGGCTCTGTGGTAGTCATACATTCACTTCCACTTCCACTTTATGATTTTGGCTGTATATTTAGGGTATTGTAGAATTTTTTAACACTCAGACACCTCCCTCATGGCACTGGATAATAGAAAAGTATCTGCCTGTATCTTTCAGCATTGAGTGCCGGTTCACAATGCAGCGTTGTCCGAAATCTGATGTGATTCGCACCGCACTGCAGTGCAAATCACATGCGATCTCTGTGCGATGCTGTTTCAGCCATACAAATAGTATGGCTGAAATCGAATTTGAACCAAACTCGCACAGGACCCTTTTTTTGGTCTGCAGCAGAATCAGTGTTTACACCCATGCGATCCGATTCCTGTCCAAATTTGCAGATCGCACTGCGATATGCAAACTGATTTTGGGTGTGTCATTAACTTTTAACTGACACTCCCAGCAGTTTGCCTTAGGCAGTGTGAACTTCCACCAGGAGACATGCGATGCAGGAACCCGCAGTGGATTTGCAGGGTTCCCGCATGGCAGCAGTGTGAACCGGCCCTTAGGTATCCATTAATTCTCACCATACTTAACTGTTGCCTGACACTCTTCCTTATACTGCCTTCGGCAAACAAACTGTTTCTGTTACAGCCAATATTTTTAAACTTGGGCTCATGAGTCCAGAGTACCTGCTGCTATTTCTTCAGCACACCAGTTCTCATTTCATTTTTTTTTTTTTTTTTGTGCAGAGGAGAAAGTATGGCTTTTAGCTCCAAGTCTCATCATGAAGATAGGGTATACGAAAGCCCCACAGGTTTCTATCAAGTCTGAGCTGAGGGTGGTACTGGACATCCAGGAAACGGAAATCAGCATAATGTGTATTTTATCTTCTGCACTAAATTCGGGTACACAGAGATCAAAATTAGGCTGGTTCAGCAGGAACCGGCCAAATTTTCATTAGTGTGCAGCCTTCTCTGTTCCACAATAGCTGATCATTAGATTGGCTTCTGTTGAACAGTCTTGTTGTGAAACCTGCATTCAAGTAGCCGCTGCTGCACTGAACAGTGTATCCTAACAGGGGAGGAGTCCCCACTGTGAGAATAAGATAGCAGAGTGGGGAGATTCTTGCATCCACCTCACTTATGTGGATTGAGAAATATTTTTTTTTCCTTTAGCCCATTGGTTGAATTAAAATATATATATATATATATATATATATATATATATATATATATGTATAAATATATCGATAGATAGATAGATAGATACAGTATATATAGAGTGGGGACTGAAAGTATTCAGACCCCCTTAAATTTTTCACTCTTTGTTATATTGCAGCCATTTGCTAAAATCATTTACGTTCATTTTTTTTCCTCATTAATGTACACACAGTATACAAATAATTAACTACAGCGCTGAAATCAACCAACATGAACTTGAAACATGGGTTAGAGATTATATACACCAGTGAAAATGTGAAATATAATAGCAAAACAAATGTGAGAACCGACAGTATAACCAGTAGGTATAATCAAAAAATGTCTATGGTGAAATATGGGGTAACAAGGGACCAAATTCCATAGAGTATAAGATCAGTGGAAGTCTTCTCAAAGGGGGAGATACTATCAACCCTGGGGGGTAAATTGACACTCAAATGGGAAGGCGACCACAGATACCAAGGCACACAAATCTTCAATGGAAAAGGTTGGATACCCTTACCAGATCCGTAGGACGTACCTGCCGTATAGCAGTACGTCTATTAGGCATAAGGGGGTAATCTCCCGTGATGTCCAGCAGAGTGATGTCCTGTAGGTCGCGGTCACCGGTAAACAGTAGCTGTCCTGGGTAGAAGTTAAACCACTATCACACACGCTCTCCAGTTACGGAACAGAAGGGTCAGGAGGAACTAATTGGAAGTGGAACCATGGAGAAAGAGAAAAAGGGGACTTCACATGGTGTAGGTCAAAACAAGGGGTTTTAATAGATAAAAACCATACAGGATAAAAGTGAACACAAGCGAATAAAAAAAATGGCAATGTGGGAAGCTGAAAACGCCACCCCTACGTGTTTCAACTACACAGTCTTCAACAGCGGCATAAGACAGCCTCCCCACATTGCTCTTATAAACTGTACACAACTTACAAATTGACCGGAACCGCCCCCATCATGGCGGAACCGGAAGTGAAAAATCAGTAAGGACATGAACATCCATATACAATACACATTTAATGTACAATGACACAGCTTATAAACCTAAAATATAAGAGAGGTCACAAATCAGATTGTGTCATGAAGATTTATAGCTATAAAACTCAGAACAAACACGGGCACTGTAATGTCAGCGCGGCTTGCGTTCCAAGCCTCACAAACTCTGTCATTGGGGAGGAGATGACCACCAGCAGCCAATCCGCCGCTGGTGTCACATCCGCCCACACGCATGAAGCCTGCGTTCCAAGCCTCGTATAGAGCGGCCAGCACAACGGCTGACGTAATCTCTGCTGCGAGGTGGGGAGGTGTATCGGGGCCAATCCGTAGCTGGTGGTAGAGCAACTCCCACATAGGGAGCTTGCGCTCCACACCTCACATACGCAGAGGAGGCGGTACAGCTACGGCGCACTCCTCATCTCCCCTAGTGCCTAATGATTGGACACTCACTTCAAAGCAGCCAAACCACGCCCCCCTGAGACCAGTATCACTATGGCACAGGGCAACACACATTAAAATCACTATAAGTGTCACCCAGAATACCCTGCTGGCACAAAAACAAAAGTATTAACATAGATAGCCAAAATAGGGTAGTCAGAAAAAAGGGGATAACCGTGTTACTCAACCCCTACGGCCACGGCAGAGTAATAGGCGCTCAGGCCTCTCTAATGGGTTGATGGTACCTCCCCCTTTGAGAAGACTTCCACTGATCCTATACTCTATGGACTTTGGTCCCTTGTTACCCCATATTTCACCATAGACATTTTTTTATTATACCTACTGGTTATACTGTCGGTTCTCACATTTGTTTTGCTATTATATTTCACATTTTCACTGGTGTATATAATCTCTCACCCATGTTTCAAGTTCATGTTGGTTGATTTCAGCGCTGCACTTAATTATTTGTATGTTGAGTTGACTTGGTTTGTTTGTGTGCTAGCTGCTTTTTTTTTGTTTTTGTTTTTTCAATTGTTTGGGTTAGCGCAGCATTTTTTATACCTCGTTTAATGTATACACAGCACCCCATATTGACAGAAAAACACAGAATTGTTGACATTTTTGCAGATTTATTAAAAAAAGAAAAACTGAAATATCACACGATCCTAAGTATTCAGACCCTTTGCTGTGACACTCATCTATTTAACTCAGGTGCTGTCCATTTCTTCTGATCATCCTTGAGATGGTTCTACACCTTCATTTGAGTCCAGCTGTGTTTGATTATACTGATTGGACTTGATTAGGAAAGCCACACACCTGTCTATATAAGACCTTACAGCTCACAGTGCATGTCAGAGCAAATGAGAATCATGAGGTCAAAGGAACTGCCTGAAGAGCTCAGAGACATAATTGTGGCAAGGCACAGATCTGGCCAAGGTTACAAAAAAATTTCTGCTGCACTTAAGGTTCCTAAGAGCACAGTGGCCTCCATAATCCTTAAATGGAAGACGTTTGGGACGACCAGAACCCTTCCTAGAGCTGGCCGTCCGGCCAAACTGAGCTATCGGGGGAGAAGTGCCTTGGTGAGAGGCGTAAAGAAGAACCCAAAGATCACTTTGGCTGAGCTCCAGGGATGCAGTCGGGAGATGGGAGAAAGTTGTAGAAAGTCAACCATCACTGCAGCCCTCCACCAGTTGGGGCTTTATGGCAGAGTGGCCCGATGGAAGCCTCTCCTCAGTGCAAGACACATGAAAGCCCGCATGGAGTTTGCTAAAAAAACACCTGAAGGACTTCAAGATGGCGAGAAATAAGATTCTTTGGTCTGATGAGACCAAGATAGAACTTTTTGGCCTTAATTCTAAGTGGTATGTGTGGAGAAAACCAGGCACTGCTCATCACCTGTCCAATACAGTGCCAACAGTGAAGCATGGTGGTGGCAGCATCATCTTGTGGGGATGTTTTTCAGCTGCAGGGACAGGACGACTGGTTGCAATCGAGTGAAAGATGAATGCGGCCAAGTACAGGGATATCCTGGACGAAAACCTTCTCCAGAGTGCTCAGGATCTCAGACTGGGCCGAAGGTTTACCTTCCAACAAGACAATGACCCTAAGCACACAGCTAAAATAACGAAGGAGTGGCTTCAAAACAACTCCATGACTGTTCTTGAATGGCCCAGCCAGAGCCCTGACTTAAACCCAATTGAGCATCTCTGGAGAGAGCTAAAAATGGCTGTCCACCAACGTTTACCACCCAACCTGACAGAACTGGAGGGGATCTGCAAGAAGGAATGGCAGAGGATCCCCAAATCCAGGTGTGAAAAACTTGTTGCATCTTTCCCAAAAAGACTGATGGCTGTATTAGATCAAAAGGGTGCTTCTACTAAATACTGAGCAAAGGGTCTGAATACTTAGGACCATGTGATATTTCAGTTTTTCTTTTTTAATAAAGCTGCAAAAATGTCAACAATTCTGTGTTTTTCTGTCAATATGGGGAGCTGTGTGTACATTAATGAGGAAAAAAATGAACTTAAATGATTTTAGCAAATGGCTGCAATATAACAAAGAGTGAAAAATTTAAGGAGTCTGAATACTTTCCGTCCCCACTGTATGTGTGTGGGTGTTATGGAGAGGGAGTCTAGATCACTTCATAATAAACCGTAAAATTGATTTAGAATAAAATATGTGCCTTTTCATGACAGACATACTGTATATTTGGATTTCCCATACGGCACTTCTACAGCTTGTAAAATTTGCTGTGAGACTACTCTCTTACAGGACTGCACCCTGAAATGCATCATGCACTGCTCAAGCTAAAGTTACTTCTGGAATATAAGTAATTTTAAATCAATGAATTCAGAGAGTTGAATACTGCCATAATTGGCTGCCACGAGTGTTTAAAATGATCAGGTGAATAGGGACCTTATTTTCCTGTCAAGGTGAGTGCTATTTATGAAGTAAGAATGTCAATGTGCTTTTTATGAACTAAAATATATGATGCATATCTTTATTTTTAGTGATATGCAGCATAGTCTAAATTTTCAAGGTTGAAAAAAAACATACCGTTAATATGTTAATAGATGTGTACAGTATAAGTTTAAAACATAAGGGTATAACCTCCCTATGTTTAAGAAAAAAAAGAAAATGAGGGGGTATTTAGAGGAGGTATCCTTAAACGGGAGGAAGGAGTTTTATATTGGGAGATTACAGTAGAGGATATACAGTATCTCACAAAAGTGAGTACACCCCTCACATTTTTGTAAATATTTTACTATATCTTTTCATGTGACAACACTGAAGAAATTACACTTTGCTACAATATGAAGTAGTGAGTGTACAGCTTGTATAACAGTGTAAATTAGCTGTCCCCGCAACATAACTCAACACAGCCATTAATGTCTAAACCGCTGGCAACAAAAGCGAGTAGTCCCCTAAGTGAAAATGTCCAAACTGGGCCCAATTAGCCGTTTTCCCTCCCTGGAGTAATGTGACCCGTTAGTGTTACAAGGTCTCAGGTGTGAATGGGGAGCAGGTGTGTTAACTTTGGTGTTATCACTCACACTTTCTCATACTGGTCACTGGAAGTTCAACATGGCACCTCATGGCAAAGAACTCTCTGAGGATCTGAAAAAAAGAATTGTTGCTCTACATAAAATGGCCCAGGCTATAAGAAGATTGTCAAGACCCTGAAACTGAGCTGCAACATGGTGGCCAAGACCATACGGGCTCAACTCAGAACAGGCCTCGCTATGGTCGACCAAGGAAGTTGAGTGCCCGTGCTCAGCGTCATATCCGGAGATTGTCTTTGGGAAATAGACGTATGAGTGCTGCCAGCATTGCTGCAGAGGTTGAAGGTGTGGGGAGTTAGCCTGCCAGTGCTCAAACCATACGTCACACACTGCATCAAATTGGTCTGCATCGCTGTCGTCCCAGAAGGACTTTTCTAAAGATGATGCACAAGAAAGCCTGCAAACAGTTTGCTGAAGACAAGCAGACTAAGGACATGGATTACTGGAACCATGTCCTGTGGTTTGATGAAACCAAGATAAACTTATTTGGTTCAGATGGTGTCAAGCGTGTGTGGCGGCAACCAGGTGACGAGTACAAAGACAAGTGTGTCTTACCTATAGTCAAGCATGGTGGTGGGAGTGTCACGGTCTGGGGCTGCAGGAGTGGTTCCGGCACTGGGGAGCTACAGTTCATTGAGGGAATCATGAATGCCAACATGGACTGTGACATACTGAAGCAGAGCATGATCCCCTCCCTTCGGAGACTGGGCAGCAGGGCAGTATTCCAACATGATAACGACCCCAAACACCTCCAAGACAACCACTGCCTTGCTAAAGAAGCTGAGGGTAAAGGCGATGGACTGGCCAAGCATGTATCCAGACCTAAACCCTATTGAGCACCTGTGGGGCATCCTCAAATGGAAGGTGGAGGAGCGCAAGGTCTCTAACATTCACCAGCTCTGTGATGTTGTCATAGAGGAGTGCAAGAGGACTCCAGTGGCAACCTGTAAATCTCTGGTAGAGTCCATGCCCAAGAGGGTTAAGGCAGTGCTGGAAAATAATGGTGGGCACACAAAATGTTGACACTTTGGGTCAAGTTTGGAGTTATTTTGAGGGGACAGAAAATTTACACTGTTATACAAGCTGTGCAATCACGACTTTACATTGTAGCAAAGTGTCATTTCTTCAGTGTCGTCACATGAAAAGATCTAATAAAATATTTACAAAAATGAGATACTGTAACTAGGACATTGAAGGAAATGACAAAAACTGGGGTCTGATGGTCTCCCAAGGGCATATTATCTTACATATTTGGGCTTGCTATTGGGGCTATTGAGTGCTTCTTTAAATCTATTCAAGAAGGTGGGAAGATGCGTCCTGAGGCCCTTTTGGCTCATATTACCTTGATCCCCAAGGAAGATAAAGACCTTACTAAATGCCAAAATTATAGGCTTATTTCCCTTCCTAATATAGGCACAAAGATTTTAGCTAACATCCCATATTTCTCATACATGGCTACTCCCATATTTTTCTTATGACAAATTTTCTTAAACATTTCACTAATGCAATTAAGGTGAATCTGTCTTGTTGACCAAACTGTATACAGGGCCTTAACTTACCTCCAAAGAATTATCACACCAATCCTCTTCAATTGTAAAATGCCAAAGCTTCTTGGGCCAGAAGAGGCTGTGGCATTTAAGAGTTAAATAACAAGAGATACTAGGATCTTTTTGCTTTATTGTCACTCCTTTGTAACCAGTCACCAATAAATTGTTATATGGACTACAGTGTTGCCAACTCAATCTATCCATTAGACATTGGGATTATCACTTTTTATACCCTATATATACACACACACGAGTGCGCAAACGCACACACACACACACAGAACAGTCACATTGTTTTTTAAATTGGTGGTTCTGTCATACATCTAACTACTGATATGGCAGCTCTCCTACTTAGACCCTGGACTCTGCAGTGCAGGGGACCCACTTGTGAACTGAAGAAATGCAATGGTTCAGTAAGATTTCCAAACCTAAGAGAAAGTGCCATGGCGGATCCAATCACTAGCAGGTCACTGGCACAGAAGTGTCTGAAGTATGAGCAGGTGAGTAAGCACAAGAGTGGATACTAGGTACAGAAGATATCCTGAACCACTAATGTACAGGGCTCATTATGTAACATGACTGTGGGATCCAATGGAGTACCTAGGATCTAGGGTCCTACCAATGCACAAAATAACTGGTTTGAAGGCAAGTTGAGGTACTTGCAAGTACCACAATGCACGAACATTTAACAATTCCTCAGATTTCATTTTTAAATTACAGTGATATTTTAGTAATGTACTGTAATTAATTTAAGGAAGTACCGGTATGTTAGGGTGTAAACTTAAAAATGAAAACACTATGATACATACTGTATATTTATTGTGCAGGATACCAGGGATGGCTCCTGGATATGAAATATGTGTCTCTGGTATTTGAGTTGTGGTTCCATTAGGGGGGAATTATAAAATACTTTTTTTGGAGTAGTCAGGGGTTCTCACCCATGCAAGGTGAGGGGTTCTGGGGTGGTCTAGTTGGAGAGGAGAGAACTGGCTTCACAAGATTGGTAGGTCCTCATTTGGGACCCAGGATTCAGTGACAGGGAGAGACTTTGGGTGGGAACAAGCCTTTAACCCTCATTACAGGGACTGTGGGAGGATATCTATCGATCTATACATGCACTTACACACCTTTTTATTTATTTTTATTTTAATGGGCTGATATTATATACAGTAGTATAGATAGGCACACGCAGTAGCAAAGGAGAGAAACCTGGTTCAGCAAAGTTAACACAACTACATTGTTTGGCTAAACTTTACTCCTATATGGTTTTAAGACTAACTAAATACAAAAGCATAGTGCATGCTAGACTATTTTAGGACAGTCTTTATACTATCTCTGGCTTTGGGGCCCTGTGTGTCTTGGTTGCAGCACTCAATGTCTGAAGCAAAGTTTCCCTGTGGCTGCATAACCTCTCACCTCTCCTGAAAATCTAAACGTGTCCTCTGATATGATGTATAGACTCTCACGTTGGATCCTGGAACACTCGCAGTCAGTGTGCTAGAAGCACACAGTCTCTGTCTCTAAAAATGTCGCAGTGCCACGGGTTACTGCTCCAAGCACCAGCACCCACAGTTCGCTATATTAGTTCTGTCCCTAGAGTCAGACAATAGAGGCATTCACAGGCTCAGACTTTTAGTCAGTGGTGTAGCTTGGGGGTAGGGGGTGCAGCTGCTGTGGTCTCCCGGGGCACAACCTTTAGAGGGGTGCAGACAGGGCTGGCGCCACCATAGGGCAGCCCAGGCAGCTGCCTTTGGGCGGCAGCATGGGGGGGGGCAGTAACAGTATCCTGTTGAATATAGTTCTACTCCACATGTCTTCCCTGAGGCCTCTGTCTGCTTATGGTCGAACGAGCAGGGCCCTCTGATTCCTCCTGTATTTAATTGTATTGTAACTGTACTGTCTGTCCTCATGTTGTAAAGCACTGTGCGAACTGTTGGCGAAAATGTGTAATACAGGTACCTTTTATCACTCTGTCAATAACACAGGCAAGGGTGATTTGTTTAAAAATATGACAGATCGCATATGTATATTTTATATATAGTACTTGTGGTGAGCAGGTGGAGCTGTACAATAAAATTGCATCTATTGTAGGCTATGGGCATTCAAGTATACACTGTACATATTCTGGACAAGCAGTAAATAACCCTTAAAACAAGACCTCATTGGGCTGTGTAGCTGCAGGTACTGCGGAGTAATTCATTCTCAAAGTTCACAAGAGAAGCAGTAAAACTGTTCAGCTCGAGTCACAGCCCTCTGCTCTTCCCCCTCTTCCTGTACTTTTTTCCTTTCATCCTAGTCAGGAATGAGGAGCAAAGCATCCAAGGCAAGGGAGGAGGGAAAACAAAATACTCTAGTACAGTACAGTGTAGTACTAGTATCAAAAAGTACCTTACCCCTGATATGGCTACAGAGGAAACCGGTTTGGATGACTCCAGGCAAGGTACTTCAGAGCAAAATGGGAACAACAAGTGGCGTTCACAACACACAGGTTCACCGGCAATGTCAGCAGTCACAGTAAGCAAGGGGTAAACAAGGGAATCAACAGGAGGAGCCTTGGTGGTAATGTCAAAATGTAGGATAATGCTGGCAGGAGGGTCCCTGGCTGCTGTGGGAGACGAGGTAGAGGAATTTCAGGAGGCAGAGTTGTCTCAGACCAGCGCATTATTAACAAAGGAAGATACGGCCATTATGCTGAGCAAATATAAGCAATCTTTGAAAGTGGATATGGCGGCAATATAGGCAGGGTTGAGGAGACTGAAGAACGATTGGATAAACATGCATGGGCAATCGCTGAGCTGCAGTTTCAGTTAAGATCTTTACAGAAAGCAGAGTTGGGTCATAGAAAGTGGAAGACCAAAAGAACCATAGCTTCCGTAATAATTTGTGGATCTGTGGGTTCCCAGTGGGAAAGACATATTTACCCCTTATTGGGGAGACCAAGGACAGAGCCATTGATATTTGATAGAGCGAACAGAGCAGTAAGCCCTCGAAAACCAGCCTTAGAAACCCCTAGAGACATAATAATGTGCTTCCATTACTATTAAGAAAAGGCAATGATTGTAGAGAAGCTTAGGAAGGCTCCTGCAGTAGATTATGGAGGAACGATACTTCAAGTATATTCAGATTTGCCCACATAGCAAGACACAGGGCACTTAATTCTCTTCTGGAGGTGATGTACACAGCTAATGTACAGTGTGACGGAACCGTCCAGCACCCAGCTTGGGTGCCTCCATCAAGATATATAACTTCCTCCAGTCTGGTCCCAGGAACCGTCCAACTTCCTCCAGTCTAATCCCAGGAACCAGATATTATAGCTGAGCATCAAAGACTAGCCGACAACAGCTTAGATGCAAACTGAAACTGGACTTTATTGAAAATTTACACAAAATTTATATACCACACAATATCAGGTGAGCCTGATAACATTATCGTTTACAATACAAACTGTAAACAGGAATATAATTAACATAGCTAAGGAGCAGCCAACATACACATAATCTAAGTAAGTTAATCAACATAAACATATAACATCCCACAATGGGTCATAATAAATAGGTGGCTCAATTAACAATGGAAATTCACATCTAGGCAATGCTTTGATTAATCAGGAATCCCAGACTGTCCAGCTACTACATTGGGGTACATGGAACGGAGGCCAATGTGACCAGCTCTTTCAATGAACATGTATAGTTCAGTATCAAACAAACCAGGAATAGTCTTTAGGGAAAATACAAGAAAACAGTCCTTCATAAATGTAACAAAAAAAAAGAAATATAGTAATAACAAATACCAGGGTGAATGTGGGCAGAAAAGGTCCCTGCAGCCAGTGTCTGTGACATAGAGTATCAATAGGGCTTTTCATCTTGACTCATAGGGAAGAAAGATGGATGAACAGCTATACTGAGGTTCCCCGTAGACCTTCAAAACTTTTGTAGACAACTGTAACTTATGCCACCACTTTCAACTGGTTGGAGTGACTTTAGTGTTGTAGAGATCCCTTTCTCAAATGAAAAATCCCCTTTTATGCCATTATCATTACAAATCATACTGTGAAACCAGTGGCAGCTGGTGCTCCAGTCGGGAGGGGGGGGGGCGGCAAACAAACCACTCGATCCCCCCGGGGGCAGCAAACAATCCACCCGGTGGGTGGTACTCACACGGTCGGGCTCTTGGCGGCGATGCAAAGCAGAGAGATTGCTCCGAACAGGACAGCCATTTCCCGGATCTCCCCGTACATCCTCCCCACCCCCGGTACTGGCCAATATGATCGCTTCTACTCTGCGCCCCGAGCCCACCCTCTTTTGAGGCCAATAACAGCCTCAGGCTCTAATCATGTGTTTAAAAAAAAAAAACCCATTGAAATCCATGTGTCCGGCACCATGCATGTAGATTAGGGGCCAGGCGCATGGATTAGGGGGGTGGTGCCACTGTGCCTCTAATGGACTGGACGCCACTGTGTGAAACAATGTATTTAGATTTGACTTCCATAACTTGTTTAGCATATGTTTTCTGATACAGCATCATTATTGTGTACCTGGCGTTACCTTTAGTGATTTCTGTGATGTTGCGAGCTTTGTGCACCTGGCCTAGTATATCAGAGGGGCTGAGGTCTTTTGGGAGGTTCAGGCAATGAATGAAAGACCTATGCTATCCAGGCTCTTGTGGGGGTAGCCCTATATAATGTTCAAAAGAATGTGTAGGGAGAGACCTCTAATTTAGGAGAGGGGGAAGGAAGGAGCTCTTTAAGAGAAATACTGAGGGATGTATTACACATAGAGAAGATCCTCCTTCCTTCTTCCTATTAGTTGTTTATTGAAATAATGCTTGAGGTCAGGGAACTAGGAAATATTTTATACGTATGGGCCCTGCGGGGGTGTTTGGCTCTTGAGATATTTCCCAGGGGCTGAATACTCTTGCAGGTTCGGTGCCCCTTTGGGGGTGTTTATCCCTCTCGGTGTATCGCACCAGGGCTTAAATTCCTATTGTGGGGAGAACCTGGAATCTGACTGGTGTCTTGGTGAAGACTTCTGGGAAGAGTGATCTAGTCATGCATGCAGGATTGGTGGTGGGTGGTGTGCCTCCAGGTTTCAATGTTGTTCTGAATGTAGCCAGAAGATTGTGTAAGTTGTAGATTGAATTTTATTTACATATTGAGGTAATTACAAGAAATAGATATGAAGGTGTTTATGTAGCAGAGAAGAGGGGGTGCTTAGCTGTCTATATAAGGTCTCTCCTTATGGGTTTGCCCAGGTTGGGTTATTCCCCGTACACACGGTCGGATTTTCCGATGGAAAATGTCCGATCGGAGCGTGTTGTCGGAAATTCCGACCGTGTGTGGGCTCCATCGGACATTTTCCATCGGATTTTCCGACACACAAAGTTGGACAGCAGGAGATAAAATTTTCCGACAACAAAATCCGTTGTCGGATTTGTGTACACAAATCCGACGGACAAAGTGCCACGCATGCTCAGAATAAATAAAGAGATGAAAGCTATTGGCCACTGCCCCGTTTATAGTCTCGACGTACGTGTTTTACGTCACCGCGTTTAGAACGATCGGATTTTCCGACAACTTTGTGTGACCATGTGTATGCAAGACAAGTTTGAGCCAACATCCGACGGAAAAAATCCTAGGATTTTGTTGTCGGAATGTCCGAACAAAGTCCGACCGTGTGTACGGGGCATTAGACTGGTGGATGGGTATGTGCAGTAAGGCCCCCCAAGTAAGCGGGGACAGAGAAATAAGGTGTCACTGTGGCAGAATACTGGGTTTGAATCAGGAGAATACTTTTAGAGGGGGGCACTTTCAGTGGAGTGCTAAGTGTAAATAGGGGTTTGGAGGGAATACAAAAATGGATTGACTATATGTGTTAAACCATGTGGAAAAAGGGACATGCTTTGGTCATTGTCCCCAGCGGGTAGATTCCCTATCCCCTGCTTAAGCCTCTGCATTTCCTGATCAAATTTGAAAGAAACATTCTT
This sequence comes from Lithobates clamitans, assembly GCA_037952925.1. Taxonomy (NCBI): domain Eukaryota; kingdom Metazoa; phylum Chordata; class Amphibia; order Anura; family Ranidae; genus Lithobates; species Lithobates clamitans. The sequence goes on along the minus strand of JBBGZY010001071.1, from coordinate 2,174,228 downwards.
CCATCTCCTCAATTTAGAGATCTCTTTTGGGAATTTCTGAGACAATCCGGTATACCCTCAACAATTGACTGCTTACAATTGACCAGAAAATGTGTGGTGGATGATAACTAGTGTACAAAACAATTGACTGCTATCAGTGGGTTTGGTGTACAGGTTAATGCACAAATGATGCCCGACCTGTACACCAAAGTGTCCAAAAATGAAATTTGACTCTAATGATAATATACAACAAGGGGTCCTTGCTGAGGGGTCTGTGCTGAGGGGATTGGTCTGTACTAAGGACTCTGTACTGGGGGGGGGGGTCAATCTTTACGGAGGGGTCTGTGCTGGGGGGAGATTGGTCTGTACTAAGGAGTCAGTACTGCTGGGGGGTCAATCTGTACTGAGGGGTCTGAGCTGTGGGGTGATCTGTCTGTACTAAGGGGTCTGTGCTGGGGTGGGGTTGGTCTGTACTGGGGGGGTCAGTCTTTGCTCAGGGGTCTGTGCTGGGGGTCAATCTGTGCTGAGGGGTCTGTGCTGGGGGGTCCACCTGTACTATAGGATTTGTGGTAGGGGAGAGGGATTGTTTGTACTAACAGGTCTGTGCTGGGAGGTTGGTATTTTCTGAGGGGTCTGTGTTGGGGGGCTTGGTCTTTGCTGAGCAGAAGTTGATCTGTGCTAAGGGGTCTGTGCTGTGGGTGATCGATCTCTACTAAGGAGTCTGTGCTGGGGGGTTCGGTCCAGGGTAAGGGTTGGTTGGGAATGGAACTTAGAAATGCTAGGGGAGATCTGTATTGTGAGGGATATACAGTAGGCTGGGAGGGTGATTTGTAAATGGAAGGGGCCAGGCCCGGATTTACTCCCTTTGCCGCCCCAAGGCCGGGTCCTTCAATGCCGCCCCCCCCCCCCCACACACACACACACACATACCACGTCCTTTATCGATGACTTCTACAATAGATCAATTAAAAACATATCTCCATACACAAGAACACTGAAAATAACTGGCTTTAATTGTACAGACTAAAAATACTTCAGGGTAAGCGTGCGAGGGGTAAGGATTTTTCGCGGGCAATTTTTCAAGGCAATGGCTGGTGTTAGTGCTTCAATCATCCCCAGCACCATGGTTGTTATGGTGTCAGGATGATTGAAACACATTATTTCTATCATTACATTGTAATATAAACTGAAATAGTTCAACTCACCATAATGCAGAATCATTGGGAGCCCTGAGCGTGTCACTTGCCACCATCGCTTGTCACTTGCCACTATGCCTGCCACCAGATGGAGATGTCACTTGCCACCATGCCTGCCACCAGATGGGGATGTCACTTGCCACCATGCCTGCCACCAGATGGGGATGTCACTTGCCACGCTGCCTGCCACCAGATGGGGATGTCACTTGCCACGCTGCCTGCCACCAGATGGGGATGTCACTTGCCACGCTGCCTGCCACCAGATGGGGATGTCACTTGCCACCATGCCTGCCACCAGATGGGGATGTCACTTGCCACCATGCCTGCCACCAGATGGGGATGTCACTTGCCACGCTGCCTGCCACCAGATGGGGATGTCACTTGCCACGCTGCCTGCCACCAGATGAGGATGTCACTTGTCACGCTGCCTGCCACCAGATGGGGATGTCACTTGCCACCATGCCTGCCACCAGATGGGGATGTCACTTGCCACCATGCCTGCCACCAGATGGGGATGTCACTTGCCACGCTGCCTGCCACCAGATGGGGATGTCACTTGCCACGCTGCCTGCCACCAGATGAGGATGTCACTTGCCACGCTGCCTGCCACCAGATGGGGATGTCACTTGCCACCATGCCTGCCACCAGATGGGGATGTCACTTGCCACCATGCCTGCCACCAGATGGGGATGTCACTTGCCACGCTGCCTGCCACCAGATGGGGATGTCACTTGCCACGCTGCCTGCCACCAGATGGGGATGTCACTTGCCACCATGCCTGCCACCAGATGGGGATGTCACTTGCCACGCTGCCTGCCACCAGATGAGGATGTCACTTGCCACGCTGCCTGCCACCAGATGGGGATGTCCCTTGGCACCATGCCTGCCACCAGATGGGGATGTCACTTGCCACCATGCCTGCCACCAGATGGGGATGTCACTTGCCACGCTGCCTGCCACCAGATGGGGATGTCACTTGCCACGCTGCCTGCCACCAGATGGGGATGTCACTTGCCACGCTGCCTGCCACCAGATGGAGATGTCACTTGTCATGCTGCCTGCCACCAGATGGAGATGTCACTTGTCATGCTGCCTGCCATCAGAAGGAGGAGGGCGGAACAGCGATGCGGGCAATGAGAGATGTCATCTTTCTCCCACGCCGCCGCACCGCTGACACTACAAGCTACTCTCAAATTTTTTAAAAATGGCGCCGAGCGACGCAATCACGCTACTGCGCATGCGCCGCCCGGCCGAGCGCTAACGAGTTTTCCCGAGCCCGGCCGGCATCGGAACGGCGCATGCGCAGTTGCGTGGTCGGCTCGCGGCCATCTTTTCTATGGGCACTGGTGCCCATAATAGACATTAATGGCCAGCACGAAAGGGGGGGCGGCCGCGAAGTCGCTGCAGGAGCGGCGCCGCCCCTACACCACTGCCGCCCCGAGGCCTGGCCTCGGTGGCCTTGTGGTAAATCCGGCCCTGGGAAGGGGGGTCATTTTGTTTGTACTTTGTACAAACTCCTGACCTCTGCACTATAGACAATACACATTAATAGACATGTATGAGTGAAACTTCAATTTACCTGCATGTATCAATTTTAGAAATACATTTGCATAACTAGGGAGAGATGTAACTGATAAGTAAACATTTTACAGACAAATGTTACATACATCTAGTTTGCACAGCACAGAGTAAAATATTAAAGCTGAACTGATAAGCAAATGACTAAATACAAGGTGCATGTGTATTCTTCCTTGAATCTCGGTGTGTTTTGTTTATTTCTTTTAGATCTGTGTAGTAACTCAGTGTAAAACTTTACCTCTGTGCAGAAGCTTCCTATAATAAAGACTGGTAAGCGCTGCTCTGCCCCTTCCTCAGCTATGCTGTTTGCACAGTCTATGTACAGCCCAGGGATGATGTCTGCTACTTTTGCATCAAAATGCAAAGGCATTTGGTGCACACAAAGTGGATTTATATTCTTTGCAGCTATTGAGGAATATATTTAAATTAGAGTTTTTGGGCCCAGAGTCCAGCCTTAAGGACATTATGGAGGAAGTAAACAAAACATATGTAAAAAATTACAATTAAAAAAACATCCCCACAAACAAAAGAAAACACCATTCCTCGTTTCCCTAAGCTGCTTAAAAATGTGTTGCAGATCTATAAAATACATTTGGTACAAAAAGCATACAATATAGTTAGGAAAACCTAGAACAATGCTGCACAAAAAGGCTATACTGTATTAATGCTATGAGCATAGGACACCTTTTTGATCAGTTTGCCTAGATTGCAAAATATGAAATTTAATTGATTGCATTGCCCTCAGGTGGCAATCGATCACCTTTGGTATTGATGTGCCACATCCTAGATAATCTATGAATGCTGAAATTTGGGAATAATGGACTTTGTAGGCACGTATAAAAATAATAACAAATTTTAATAGTTCACATAAAATTCATACGTATACAACACATTGTTTATAAAAGGGGTGTGGGGTATCCTAGAGGATATACTTGAGTCATATACTTCCTGTGGAGCAATACTGAGAAAATGCCCACACTGAGATGTATGTATTCCTCTTGGTTGTTCCCACAGTCCTCATAGATGAAAAATAATTGCTCGCTCTACATGTTTCGTGACCTGAACTGTCGCTTCTTCAGGAGCTTCAATATTTCTAGTTATAAAGACATACTTTAATTAGAATACAGTACACACATTTTTGTACCAAGATACATGTGTGCATGTGTATACAGAACTATACATGAACTCACCAATAGTATGGTGCTTAAACAAAAAGTTTCAGCGCTCACCTACGCCAGGAGGATTGTGACCGCAAGACGACCCCCTCCAAGAAGAGGTGACAACTAGGGACACTGGTGCTGGGCGACAACCATAAAATAGGCACGTGTGTCAGGATGTGGGGATGTACAAGGTAACTGAACATAAAGAGTATTTGAATAAGAATTACCAGTTACTTCAATTAAAATTAAAATTTGAATAAATTATAATGCTAGGTCCCCTACTCACACATCGATTGATATGTAGCCACTACTGTTTACATTGCCTTAAACAGGTACCAATCTATAGAAGAAACCATAGAGTTGGTCCTCCCAGGGTCTTTAACCATGTGATGACACACTTTAACAAGTAACTTGGGCTGAGAAAGAAAGATGGTAGCTGACAAACCCAAAAATTCCTTAGTGAACTGATCCGGGATAGAAGGACTCAGTCGTGGTAATGTGTGCACATACACAGAAAGTGTGCACACATCCAACACCAGCAAACTTTTACATCCAATTCCTAAAGGACAGAAGAAACAGGGATGCTGTGAGGACAGGGAGGATATATACACACACTGGTGCCAAAGTAACTACTTAGCTGATATCAGAGCGTGGTACATGGTGAAGTACCTGAAATTTGTGGTGGTTCCGGGTCCAGAGTATGGGGCTGACTATTTGCTGTTCCACGGGGTATGGTGGACACCTCCTTCCCTCAGAGCTCCTGGGGAATGATGCCCTATTCTCGCTATTTGTACACCCTGACTGAGCTTGGTCAGACTGGCATCTGACGTCACTCAGCCCGGCCGCTGGTGCACCATGCATGCACCAATGGGCGCATGCGCACTGGAACATCGGACGCGCCGGTCCCAGTGCCAGCTGTCTGCGGTGGTTGCGGTGAACCTTGGAGACACAAGTTGAAGAGTGTCTCCGTGGTTGCCGCGGGTGGATGCAATCCCTGGCTGTCCCAGGTCAATATGACCTGGGAGAGTGGGCTGCAACCCCAACAGCTTGGGCGGCCACACATCTCGACTATGCCGATCATGGCATCACACAGCTAATACCCCTAGTGGCCAAAGGAGTAACTGCAGTCAGAAATCCTGGTCACAAATGAGGGGAAACACATGTATACAGTGGGGACGGAAAGTATTCAGGCCCCCTTACATTTTTCACTCTTTGTTATATTGCAGCCATTTGCTAAAATCATTTAAGTTCATTTTTTTCCTCATTAATGTACACACAGCACCCCATATCGACAGAAAAACACAGAATTTTTGACATTTTTGCAGATTTATTAAAAAAGAAAAGCTTAAATATCACATGGTATTCAGACCCTTTGCTCAGTATTTAGTAGAAGCACCCTTTTGATCTAATACAGCCATGAGTCTTTTTGGGAAAGATGCAACAAGTTTTTCACACCTGGATTTGGGGATCCTCTGCCATTCCTCCTTGCAGATCCTCTCCAGTTCTGTCAGGTTGGATGGTAAACGTTGGTGGACAGCCATTTTTAGGTCTCCCCAGAGATGATCAATTGGGTTTAAGTCAGGGCTCTGGCTGGGCTATTCAAGAACAGTCATGGAGTTGTTGTGAATCCACTCCTTCGTTATTTTAGCTGTGTGCTTAGGGTCATTGTCTTGTTGGAAGGTAAACCTTCGGCCCAGTCTGAGGTCCTGAGCACTCTGGAGAAGGTTTTCATCCAGGATATCCCTGTACTTGGCCGCATTCATCTTTCCCTCAATTGCAACCAGTCGTCCTATCCCTGCAGCTGAAACACAGCCCCACAGCATGATTCTGCCACCACCATGCTTCACTGTTGGGACTGTATCGGACAGGTGATGAGCAGTGCCTGGTTTTCTCCACACATACCACTTAGAATTAAGGCCAAAAAGTTCTATCTTGGTCTCATCAGACCAGAGAATCTTATTTCTCACCATCTTGGAGTCCTTCAGGTGTTTTTTAGCAAACTCCATACGGGCTTTCATGTGTCTTGCACTGGGGGGATGCTTCCGTCGGGCCACTCTGCCATAAAACTCCGACTGGTGGAAGGCTGCAGTGATGGTTGACTTTCTACAACTTTCTCCCATCTCCCGACTGCATCTCTGGAGCTCAGCCACAGTGCTCTTTGGGTTCTTCTTTACCTCTTTCACCAAGGCTCTTCTCCCCCGATCGCTCAGTTTGGCCGGATGGACAGCTCTAGGGAGGGTTCTGGTCATCCTAAATGTCTTCCATTTAAGGATTATGGAGGCCACTGTGCTCTTAGGAACCTTAAGTGCAGCAGAATTTTTTTTGTAACCTTGGCCAGAGCTGTGCCTTGCCACAATTCTGTCTCTGAGCTCTTCGGGCAGTTCCTTTGACTTCATGATTCTCATTTACTCTGACATGCACTGTGAGCTGTAAGGTCTTATATAGACAGGTGTGTGGCTTTCCTAATCAAGTCCAATCAGTATAATCAAATACAGCTGGACTCAAATGAAGGTGTAGAACCATCTCAAGGATGATCAGAAGAAATGGACAGCACCTGAGTTAAATATATGAGTGTCACAGCAAAGGGTCTGAATACTTAGGACCATGTGATATTTCAGTTTTTCTTTTTTAATAAACCTGCAAGAATGTCAATTCTGTGTTTTTCTGTCAATATGGAGTGCTGTGTGTACATTAATGAGGAAAAAAATGAACTTAAATGATTTTAGCAAATGTCTGCAATATAATAAAGAGTGAAAAATTTAAGGGGGTCTGAATACTTTCTGTCCCCACTATATATATATATATATATATATATATATATATATATATATACCACATAGTGTAACACAGTGCCAGAAAATAAGATTCTTAGCAGGTAAAATGGTTCAAATCTAGCAGTTCAATACAAGTTGGAAAAATGCTATACTGACACATACTTATTCATTGAACATTGACTTTAAAAGGCATTTCATGTTTGGACCTATTTAGTGATTTGTAGGCAGGAAAGATCTCATGTATGTTTGAAAGCTATCAGGGCCAGCAGTATATATACGCATCTATGGTCTCTGTAGTTTAATGCATTGCCAGCTTAGGGGACATATATCATATGATGTTAGGGCTTAGCCAGGGGTCAATGCAACCATTGCACCGGTCCCTCAAAGGAAGGGCCGGTATGATAGCACCTCATTGATACCCTGTGGCTTTGTCGCTTCAAGACACTCAATTCAGAATGTCTCCTTCTGGAGAATGCGTTTGTCCCAGTTGCCGCCACGTGTGCCCTCAGGTATCGTTTCCAAAGCAATGAAGTGGACAAGGGTGGTATCAAATTTATGGTACAGGCCCAAGTGGCGGCTAACCGGAGTAAGCATTTTAGCATATTGGGAATAGTAGATATGATCATATATGCGTTGTTTAAGCTGGCAGATTGTCTTTCCTACATAAAATGCTCCGCATCTACACACCATCAAATAGATAACTCCCCGCATATTGCAAGTTGCATGGAAACGTGGCTAAAACATTTCCCCACTGGGTAGACAGACTCTTGTACCCGTTGTACCCATGGGCAATAAGTGCATTGTCCGCAAATGGAAATTCCTCGACTTGTCGGTATAATGTTGTTATTTGGTATGTATTAACTAGTTGTAATTTTGTTACCTATTAAAGGGCTTTTGCGGAATACTATCTATGGGGTGCCTCTGACGTATTTATGGAGAATGGTATGTTCACTGAGAAGAATCCAGTGTTTTTGCATGCATATTCGAAGTTGTTGGTGCTGGGCAGAATATCTGGTGATGAACTTAGTGGTCTGATCTTTGGAATTTGGCTTCGAATTGGGGTAAAGTAATATGTTTCTGTCTCTATTTAGAGCTTTATTGTATGCCTTCCTAAGCAGGCTTTTGCTATATCCCCGTTGCCGCAGGCATAACCGAAGCTCTGCTGCTTGAGTCTTAAAATCTGATACGTGTGTACAGTTCCGCCGAAGGCGGATGTACTGAGAGTATGGTATGCTGTGAACAAGAGAGTTGGGGTGTCCATTTTGTGTATGCAGCAGCACAGTGGCGGAACTTTCAAGGTCACAGCAGTCGCACTTGCGACTGGGCCCTGCCGTTCTGCTGCTGTTGGGGGGGCCCCAAGACCCGGCATCTCCCCCTGCACCTCTGGCTTTCAGTTTAGGATGCAGTGGGGGGAGTGGGAGGCGGTGATTGGCAGCTCTATGGTGCCTGAAGGGCTTGTAGTTCTCCCGAGTGTATACAGTGGAGAGGGGAGGGGCCTCTGACCCGGGCAGCTAACAGTTTCACTCTTCAGTGTACAAGTGAGTTGCTCTGCTTGTACACTGTTGCTAATAGCTGCCCGGGTCAGAGGCCCCTCCTCTCTCCACTGTATATACTCGGGAGGAGAACTACAAGCCCCAGGGAGATTGCGTGGTCCACAGACATCATAGAGCTGCCGATTGCCCCCACCCACCTCCCCCTGTGCTGGGGGTTGGAGGTACACAGACAGCGGAGACCAGCCAGGTACACGGGGAACCTCGGAAGGGGTGGCTGTCTGGGGACCCTAATGTAAAGGGGGCCCTTTGGGGACCCTGATGTAAGAAGGGCTCTCTGGGGACCCTTATGTAAGGGGGGGCCCTCTGGGGACCCTGATATGTGGGGGGCTCTCTGGGGACCCTGATATATGGGGGAGGCTCTCTGGGGGCCCTAATGTAAGGAGGGGGCTCTCTGGTGACCCTAATGTAAGGAGGGGGCTGTCTGGGGACCCTGATGTAAGAGGGGGCTCTCTGGGGAATCTGATGTAAGGAGGGGGCTTTCTGGGGACCCTAATGTAAGGGGGGCTCTCTGGGGACCCTGATATAAGGGGGCTCTCAGGGGACCCTGATGTAAGAGGGGGCTCTCTGGGGAATCTGATGTAAGGGGGGCTCTCTGGAGACCCTGATGTAAGAGGGACCCTCTGGGGGCTCTCATGTAAGGAGGGGCTCTCTGGAGACCCTGATGTAAGGGGGGTGCTCTCTGGGGACCCTGATGTAAGGGGGTGCTCTCTGGGAACCCTGATGTAAGAGGAGGCTCTCTGGGGACTCTGATGTAAGGGGGCTCTCCGGAAACCCTGATGTAAGGAGGGCCTCTCTGGGACCCTGATGTAAGGAGGGGCTCTCTGGGGACCCTGATGTAAGAGGGGGCTCTCTTGGGACCCTGATGTAAAAGGGGGCTCTCTGGAGACCCTGATGTAAAGAGGGGCTCTCTAGGGACCCTGATGTAACTGGGGCTCTCTGGGGACCCTGATATATGGGGGAGGCTCTCTGGTCACCCTAATGTAAGGAGGGGGGTCTCTGGTGACCCTAATGTAAGGAGGGGGCTGTTTGGGGACCCTGATGTAAGAGGGGGCTCTCTGGGGACTCTGATGTAAGGAGGGGGCTCTCTGGGGACTCTGATGTAAGGAGGGGGCTCTCTGGGGACCCTAATGTAAGGAGGGGGGTCTCTGGTGACCCTAATGTAAGGAGGGGGCTGTTTGGGGACCCTGATGTAAGAGGGGGCTCTCTGGGGACTCTGATGTAAGGAGGGGGCTCTCTGGGGACTCTGATGTAAGGAGGGGGCTCTCTGGGGACCCTAATGTAAGGTGGGCTCTCTGGGGACCCTGATGTAAGGTGGGCTCTCTGGGGACCCTGATGTAAGGGGGCTCTCAGGGGACCCTGATGTAAGAGGGGGCTCTCTGGGGACTCTGATGTAAGGGGGGCTCTCTGGAGACCCTGATGTAAGAGGGACTCTCTGGGGGCTCTCATGTAAGGAGGGGACTCTCTGGGGACCCTGATGTAAGGGGGTGCTCTCTGGGGACCCTGATGTAAGAGGGGGCTCTCTGGGGACTCTGATGTAAGGGGGCTTTCTGGAGACCCTGATGTAAGAGGGGGTTCTCTGGGACTCTGAAGTAAGGAGGGGCTCTCTGGGGACCCTGATGTAAGGAGCGGCTCTCTGGGGACCCTGATGTAAGAGGGGGCTCTCTGGGGACCCTGATGTAAAAGGGGGCTCTCTGGAGACCCTGATGTTGATTGTAACTGGCCATGCCAGCCAGTGCCACCAAATGTGCTTTGGCGCTGCATTGGTGGCAGTCTGGCAGCACTGGTCCATTTAGTGAGGGCAAGAGAGCAGTGAGAGATGATGTCATCTCGCTGCTCCTCACTGCACCTCCGACATTGAAGCAAGGGGGTCTGGCTGCAGAGTGGAGCTCCACCGATGACAGGAAGCACGTGACCTCCACTCCACCACGCTGTGAGGGCGGAGGAGCACTGATGTGTGGCGGGCAATGAAAGATAATGTCATCTCTCTGCACCTCGCTCCCACATTGAAGAGGCCCGGCTGTGAAGAAAGCTGATGTGGAGCGGCCGGAGAGAAATGATGTCATCTCTGCTCGTCCACCCACTCACTTCTCTCCTCTCCCTCTCTCATGCAGCCAGCCTGCCCACTGCAGCCGCGGCCCGCTGGTTAGGCAAGAACCCTGCGGCAAGAGACTTGGGGCTATGGGCCCCATATTCGGGGCTATAGCCCCAATAGCCACCCCCTAGCGACACCTCTGGTTGTATATGTATGAATTTTATGTGAACTATTAAAATTTGTCATTATTTTTATACGTGCCTACAAAGTCCATTATTCACAAATTTCAGCATTCATAGATTGCAAAATAAACTGTATATTTGCAAAAATAAACTCTATGCATGGATATAAAACACATCACTGTAACATGGAACATTTATTGAAGAAAAGCATGCTTTGCTTTGTCGAACACAAATCAGTTGTAACACTGACCGTCAGGTTCTGCTCCTGCACATGAGTATCCGATGGACTTTTCCAGGAACATTGTGTTTGAAACCAAGTACATTAATGTGTTTTCTCTATTTCAAGTTGGTTTATAATAAATCTTACATGTGTGTTATATTAGTCTTTGATGCAGTTATAAATAGTGTACAGAAAAACATCATATGTGCCAACTCATTTTTAAAAAGCACTGCATCAGGGTATGACCGCCATAGTTACATATCTCTTTACGCAATTATGAACCTGGTTCTTAAATTAACTTGATTTTTATATTTATTTTTATTATTTTTATTTTCATGTACATGTGTATTCTCATTTACCTTCTGATCATACTTGTACACACATTCATATATTGAATACATTTGTCATATATTGCCATTTGTCACATACTCTGCTGTCCCCAGCCCTCTTTCTACATACAGATATACACATTCATATTTTTTCTATTTTTCATATTTTCATATTTTTTATGGTCCATTACTACACTTATATGTGACATTACTCTGCTGCTGCTTTTTATCCACATATTTTATGGTACTTATGTTACCAGATATAGTAATTCCTCACTACCTTCTGTTTGCAAGCGTTTTATAGAAGAGGTATTATTAGAGGTATTATTAGGCCTTATTTGTTTCATTTATAATACGTTTTATTTAGCTACTTTTATTAGCAAACTTTTTTCACTTTGTTGTTATAAATATATATTATATTTATATATTTTTTTCATATATTTTTATATTTTTTTTTTATATTTTTTTCATTATATATATTTATATATTATATATTTTTTAATTGTGAATACCAGCAGCTGATCCCGCCAGCACTACTACACCCGTGGACAATATTGATATCCACTCGAGGTTGCGGAGTCAATCAGTTGCTCCTATAAATTTCCGGAGGTATCCTTAACCAATCAGGCTGACGAAGGAGGTGTGACTAGCCTCCAAAAAACACATTCCCATTGGTCATCACAACGGAAGGTGTTAACAGCTCTTGTTCGAAACTCCAGCTGGAGAGACACACACTCTGGAAGGTACCCATATACCGGACGACTTATCCCAGCCTTAGAGAGTAGGCTGATGCCAGCTCCTCCGCTTGGCTCATCCTGCTCCCTTCCCACAGCTTTTTCACATCATTCTGGATAGAGACTTCAGTGCCAGGCTCATACACAGATCTTCCTCCCTTGCCAACTGTCATCCCTTCTCCTACTAATTTTACCCTTTTTAAACTGTGCTTCACTATGCCTGCTTGGCACTTCTTTTACCTGACCTCTTATATTACAGATTGTAGATCCCCAGTAGGGATGAGCTGAACACCCCCCTGTTCGGTTCGCACCAGAACATGCGAACAGGCAAAAAATTCGTTTGAACACACGAACTCCGTTAAAGTCTATAGGACACGAACATGAATAATCAAAAGTGCTAATTTTAAAGGCTTATATGCAAGTTATTGTCATAAAAAGTGTTTGGGGACCTGGGTCCTGTCCCAGGGGACCTGGATCAATGCAAAAAAAAGTTTTAAAAACGTCAGTTTTTTCAGGAGCGGTGATTTTAATAATGCTTAAAGTGAAACAATAAAAGTGTAATATTCCTTAAAATTTCGTACCTGGGGGGTGTCTATAGTATGCCTGTAAAGGGGCGCATGTTTCCCGTGTTTAGAACAGTCTGACAGCAAAATGACATTTCAAAGGAAAAACAGTTTCCGATAAGCCCCCGCCCGCAGACCCCCACAACCACTGGGCAAGGGTTGTGGGGATGAGGCCCTTGTCCCCATCAACATGAGGACAAGGTGTTTTGGGGGGCTACCCCAAAGCACCTTCTTAATGTTGAGGGCATGTGGCCTGGTACGGTTCAGGAGGGGGGGGCACTCTCTTGTCCCCCCTCTTCTCCTGCGGCCTGCCAGGTTGCGTGCTCGGATAAGGGTCTGGTATGGATTTTTGGGGAGACCATTTTTTTTTTAATTTTGGCGCGGGGTTCCCCTTAAAATCCATACCAGACCTGAAGGGTCTTTTGAGGGGGACCCCACGCCATTTAAAAAAAAAAAATTTGACCGGGGTTCTCCTTAATATTCATACCAGACCTGAAGGGCCTGTTATGGAATTTAGGGGGACCCCCCACGTCATTTTTTTTTTAAAATTTGGGTTCGGGATTCCCTTGTGGGGAATTCCCATGCCGTTTTTATCAATGAACTTTTATGTGTATTGTCGGACCGGCAATTCATTTTACTTGAAAAAATATTTTATTTCATTGTAAATAGCTTTACAATATTTTGTGCTAGAATCATCATTTTAACACCATTATAAAACGGTCAGAATATTGAATGAAATGTATTCTTTTTATCTGCTCTAACACATTTTTTTTTAAAACTGATCAAAGTAAAAAAATGTTGTTTTTTTTTGTTTTTTGTTTTTGTCTATAGATTGCATAGAAAATAACATACAAAAAAATCATAAGACAATATTACCAAGAGAAAGCCTTGTTTGTCAAAAAAAAACAAACAATATGTGTATTTCTTTGTAATCTGAAATTATTGCTGAATAAACCGGCCCATAGTTTACATGTGTACATGTTTTTTAGTTACTTTACTTTTAGTTAGTTTTATTCTTAAAAGTCAACTAGATCTGAAAAACTTCTTTTGAGGCATATACAGTAATTGTTTAAGCAAACAAAGTTTTATTGAATACTTGGTGCATACAAAAAGAAAAAATAAAAGGTTACGTTGTCATGTTAACACTATAACAGTATTGCAATTATTATCATTGAAATAAAAATATAACATTAAGTTCAAACATATCTGGCGTATCTTGACATTCAGGGTGTACATATTTGTTTTTTTTTATACTGTCCATCCATACTTATACCTATTTTATCACTTTACGATCATATGATTATATTAGACACAGGTAGAAGATTCCTGAAGCCATCTATCCCAGATCTTGTTGTACTTTGCTGGGCAACCTCTGTTAATATATATACATTTCTTGTATGGTAATGTATTATTTATCTCCACCTTCCATTCCACTACTTTGGGGGCCTCCTGTCTCATCCACTTTTTGGCTATAACCTTTCTTGCTGCAAAGAGTGTTTCGTGTAAAAAAGTTTTAGTGTATTTGTCGGTTGTGTCTGGAGCTATACCCCAGAGGCACTGTTTAGGGTCTAGGGCTAGAGGTGAACCCATCGTGTCGTGTAGAAAAGCCACAATTTGTTCCCAAAAGCCTTTTATCTTAGGGCATGCCCATATAAGGTGGAAAAAGTTACCTGTCTCTCTCCCATACATCTGACATGTGGTGGTTTGTGTATGCTTGTATCTTGCCACTCTGAGGGGTGTGAGATATGCCCTATGGAGAATATAGAGCTGCGTCAAACGATCTGAGAGTTTAGGGGATACAGTTTTACAGGCCTCCAATGCCTCCCCCCACTCCTCATCCTCCACCGGTCCCACCTCCCTCAGCCGCGAGTAGTTTTAAATGACTTTTTTTCCTTTGAAATGTCATTTTGCTGTCAGACTGTTCTAAACACGGGAAACATGCGCCCCTTTACAGGCATACTATAGACACCCCCCAGGGTACGAAATTTAAAGGAATATTACACTTTTATTGTTTCACTTTAAGCATTATTAAAATCACTGCTCCTGAAAAAACGGCCGTTTTTTTTCAAAACGTTTTTTTGCATTGATCCATGTCCCCTGGGGCAGGACCCAGGTCCCCAAACACTTTTTATGACAATAACTTGCATATAAGCCTTTAAAATTAGCACTTTTGATTTCTCCCATAGACTTTTAAAGGGTGTTCCGCGGCTTTTGAATTTGCCGCGAACACCCCAAATTGTTCGCTGTTCAGCGAACTGGCGAACAGCCGATGTTCGAGTCGAACATGAGTTCGACTCGAACTGAAAGCTCATCCTGAATCCCCAGCCCATTTTTCAAAGGCAGCCTGCAAGCATCCACTTGTGTTAGCCAGACTTTTATACATTTTCCCATACCTCCGGGAATACGGACCTTTCTTATTGATCTAATTTTAGTATTATTTTAGCTTATATTAATGGGTCTGGCACAGAGATAGCACTGTAATATATTATGCTTTGTCTTAAATTACCTGGTACTGTCTAAAGTTTGGTAAATACTGGATATTTCTGCAGTTATAACTTTTGTGTAATTTCAGCATATTCACATAAACTTTAGTAAATCAACTCCCTAGACTCCTTTTATGTTGAATCTGTTTTATTAGGTTCAAGTATTTTTTTTAAACCACATTGAATAACCATAGGCAAGATATGACATATTTCCATTGAATGAACAAGTATACATTAGGATCGGAAGGACATTAAAATAACATGTATCACGTGTCAAGTTGATATCGCCAAAGAGTGTAGAAATAAAAGTAATGGTAAATCAAGTAACCAGCAGATCACGTTAAACAATGGTGTAGAAAACTGAAAAAACCAAGGCTCAACACGTATGGCCTGAAAGTGTGGTGAATCTACCGGTAAGATTACTTTAATCTTAAGAAGGTAAGAGAGGAGGACATGGGCGTCCGCAGAACTTTTTTCGGGGGGGGGGGCATCTTTTTAAGGTCACCCATGTTCCGCCCCTTTTCGACTGTCATTATCACGACCAGAGACTGCAGACATAGTACAGATACACCCAAATACATTGCACCTCCCATACACACAGATTACACACAGATACAATACACCCCCTTACACCCAGATAAATTACACCCCGATACACCCAGATACATTACACCCCCATACACACAGATACATTACACCTCCATACATTACACACACAATCATTAGTATGGAGAACTCCCCTCCAATCAATTTCTATATTGCAAGCTTCAGATGACAGAGATAATTAAATGGATTACTAACCCCAGAAAAGGCAGATAGAAGGCTCCAACAACAGCTGCAGATGCCAAGCAGCTCAGATGAGGCTGGGGCCCCATGCGGTGGGTGTTCTTAGGGCTCCTATCTAGAAGGGAGCACTGGGCCTCTCACACATGTCCAGGCAGAGCACACACAGCCAGCAGTCCGAGCCAAGGAGAAGGAGAGGAGATAAATCATTAGTGATCTGGTTGGGCTGAGCATTAGCAGACGCTGTCCAGGCAGCAAGTGAAAGGTAACAGGCAAGCTGCGGGAGAGATTTGTATTCTCTGCCTCTGGCCGCGCTGCCTCCCCTCAGCTCAGGGGCTGCAAACACCATCACTCCCTGACACTCCATATTGTGTATGTGACTCCTGGCCCTGGGACAAGCAGCGGGCGCCCCCGACTGATTGTGCGCACTTGTCTATAGGTAACACGAGTCCTGCCAGGGGGGGGCACTTCACCCCACTTGCCCCTACATGCGGATGCCCATGGAGGAGGAGTAGAAAGGGAGGAGAAATATGAAAAGAGAAAAAGAAATTAAAAAAAAAATGGGGGAGGGGAGGAGGGTATAAGAAAGAAAGGGAAGTGGAGGATAAGGTATAACAGGCTACTCATGAGAAGGCCCAGGGGGAGCAGTAACGGCTGCTATAAAAGGGTGAAAATCTGAAGAGAACCGGAAGTGTAACCAAACGCTCCACATAATAGTGTGGGTCTCACTTTTATCAGCATCCCACGCTAACATCCGTTCAATATGTTCAATCCTATCCACTTCGCAGGCCCAATCCGCTAGAGAGGGGACCACTGTTTGAAGCCAAGATCTAGCAATAACTGAACGTTCTGCAGTCAGCGAATGGCGAATTAAGCTTTTCTTGATTTGTTTGTATGACCCGGTAACATAGATAGGACTGTTAAGTGGGGTTCATTAAGGTATTTGTCCCCTACAAGTTTATCATACAGCTGGAGAATCTTGTCCCAAAAGGGGGTAACATGTGGGCACCTTACCCCAAATGTGTGTCATGTTACCCCCGGGGCCTGCAAGCATCTCCAACATATGTCCAAAACATTAGGATCAAGCTTGTGTAAAACAGTGGGGCACCGATACCACATAGAGAATATACGATAATTCAGTTCTTGGGCATGAGATGAGATAAATAATTTAAAAGAAAGCACCATTGTTTTGCCCCATTCCATATCATTCAGTGACAGGTTCATCTCCCTTTCCCATTTTGAAAGGAATGTTGGTGGGTTTGGATAAGAGACCTGAATCAGTATCTGATATATCAGGTATAGTGAATGGTCTGTCTGACTGGGATAACAATGGCTCAAAGGCTGTATGTGGTCTTGTCAAATCGTTAATGTTCAGTATTTTGTTTATAAGATGCATTAGTTGAGTGTGTTCAAGCCAAGCCATAGAAGGGTTGTGGCAGGAAGAGAGCAAGTCAAATAGGGGAATTGGTTTTCCAGCACAGAGCGAATGTTTTAACAGAGGGGCGTCTGTCTTTTGCCAAACAAGGAATTTAGGTTTAGCACAAGTCGGAGGGAAAGAGTTGATACCAAATAATGGAGTCAAGGAACTGGGTCTTGAGGACAATAAATCTTTGGTAAGGTAGCTGTCCCAAATTCGCAATGTAGCGGAAGTCACTAGAGGCATTAGGTCTGTAGGAGGTCTGTGTTTCGAGTGTGTCCATGGAAGGGATGTGAGGTCGGGAGATATTCAGTCATTTTCTAATGATGTCCACAGTTTAGTGGAGGAGCCATGGTACCAATCAACTATTCTGATCAACGATGCTGCGTGAAAGTACAGCTGTAGGTCAGGGAAAGCAATGCCTCCTCTATTTTTAGGCAAAGCTAAAATATGAAAGCCAATCCTGGACTTCCTATGGCGCCATATGAAATCCCAAGCTAGACTCCTTTAAGCCTTCCTTCAAGTTTCTACTTAGTTATAAAAATCCTGATGTTTACAGAGGTCAATAGCTACAGCAGAAATGTACACAGAGAGTTGAATGATTCACGGGGGTGACTTATTCCTAATAAAAAAATGATAACAAAGAAAAATTATAATAATATGACCTCAAAAGTAGATCAGTTTGTCTTTAACATTATTATGCAAATCAAATAAATGAAAAACAAAATAGATGTACTGAACACATCACAACAAAACAGGAACTTCTGTATGTTTGCTACAGTTCCATAGGTTGTGAAGTGGCATGACACACATTTTAATTTACTTAAGTATTCTAGTTCTAAAGATCTCCTGATGATTCTGACCTTTAATATGTAATTAATGCATGATAATGGCTTAGGTATTTAATAATACATGGGTTCATCAAAACATCACATACTATCCCATGTTGCTGCTACAGGAACACAGTTACAGAAACACCTTTTGTTCCCAGAAAATAAAATATTTCTTTAGAAATATGTGCAAGATATGTAGGTGAGTGGTGCATTTGACATAGTTATAGCCCTTGTTAGAAAGCACACATGCAGGTGCTATAATATTGTACAAACATACAAAATCAATTTTGCGCTTTAGTGTCCTAGTAATAGGAACACACCTGCTTAATGTAACGAAAGGACTTGATGACGGGAATGTTTTAAATAGGTCTAGCCTAAAAATACATCAAATAGTATGCCAAGTAGTGTTTGATAGTGCATCTGAAACAGATCTAGAACATACAAATGAATGCAATGCAAACAGCTTATAAGTGCATAGCTAGCTTCATAAATATTGAAAAATACTTTTAAAACACAGTGTTAAATTGATGAAAAATACAGATAATTTAAGTGCAGTTGATCCTTTAAAAAAATGTACATATAAGCTTTCCGGTTTCCATTAAAAAATAGCACGGAACTAATAGCAGAGCCTATTAGTTCCGTGCCCCCTTAGTGGCTAGGAACACCTAGGCATAGTAAAGGAATGAGGGAGGAGGTCATAGATCCTGTTATGCCGCGTACACATGAGCGGACTTTTCGTCCGGACTGGTCCGGCAGACAATTCGACCGTGTGTGGGCTTCATCGGACCTGCAGCTGACTTTTTCGGTTGAAAATCTGACGGACTTTAGATTTGAAACATGTTTCAAATCTTTACGGCGGAATTCCGCCGGACCAAGTTCCTATCGAAAAGTCTGCTCGTCTGTATGCTAGTCCGACGGATGAAAACTGACGCTAGGGCAGCTATTGGCTACTGGCTATCAACTTCCTTATTTTAGTCCGGAAGTACGCCATCACGTACAAATCCGTCTGACTTTGGTGTTATCGTCTGTAGGCAAGTCCGTTTGTTTGGAAAGTCTGTCGGAAGTCCACCGAAAGTCCGTCAGATCGTCGGACCAGTCCAGTTGAAAAGTCCGCTCGTGTGTATGCGGCATTAGTTCCACCTCCTACTAGCTAGGTCTAGGAACGTTAGCATGGAGGAGGGAGGGGTTAATTAGCACTGTGTATATGCCTACAAATATCACTGTATAGTTACGTGGGATTCCCTCCCTGTTCGCTGTATAAATTGTAGCTTCTCTGCATTTTATGGCAGCTCACTGAATCGCATCTCCGTGCTATGTTACAGTGTGAACAGAACACATAGAAAACAATTGTTTTTGGTGTGTCCTGGTGGTGACCTGCCCTCGTCCAATGCAGTAAAATGCAGGTCACTATGTGAACATTATTTCAGATGTGATAAAATATTAGTGTAGCGCTACCCCCGCAAGAGATGCTTAAGTATGTATGTTGCGTACTCTGTCTCTCAACCAATATAACAACCTCAGCCCTTCTTGACACACCTGGCAATTGTGTAAGTGCAATGACCAATGAGAAACGCACACGTTATGATAAAACACAGAAATTGTCTTTACTGTAATATTTCTGTGGAAAAGTAAGAGACATTAACAGTATATCCATTCAAGAAATCGACTGGAGAGCAATAACTGAGATTAAGAGCAATATAGCTCAATCCTGTATTCAGGCTGCTTTCAGGGGATTCCAAACCTGAGAATGTAACCCAGAGCAGAGGCACACTTAAATGGCAAATAAATCACAAACTGACACTTTATATCAGATTAGTTACCATTACTCAGGATGGCTCTATGAGTCCAGGCAGGAGGAGAGCAAAGGAATGACCCTCTTATGTCAGGCCTCTCTCTTTTGTCCCCTGACACACAGACTCAACTTTATACACTTTATTCAAATCAACATGTAATGGCTTAACTTCCTAGATAAACTGTCCCACACACCCACTGCATATACAGAGCCCTTAATACGTGTGTGTGTGGGTCCGTATGGCACTAGTAGCTCCAGTCCTTTTGAAGAAAAAATTTAGACTTTGTGTCTTCAGCGAGCCACATTCGTTGGTGCACTTAAACTCCTGAATAGCAGGGCTAAACAACACAACTGGCCTGGATTATCACTAGAAGACAGGATTGTTCTCAGCAGGGTGAAAGGACAATGATGTCTGTATACAGTGTCCCTGTGAATGGATGGCCTTATCCTTTAGCCCTGTGTTACTACAAGTGTCAGCAAAATGACTAACAGCAATGATGTCTGTATACAGTGTCAATTTAACTTCTGCTGTGCAGTGTCCCTGTTTCCTGCAAATGGGCAAAAGCCCCCTCACCCAGTCCTGCGGTCAAGGCCCAAACGAATGTCCTGGAACAGGCAGGCTCTCCTGGCGACCCGACTGGTCACCTCACACTGGAACACTTCGCCGTCGGTGCAGGTGCGCCTGGATGTGCACCTGGGATCCCCCTCTCTTAGGCTGGATGTCTGGAGGCCTAAATCACATGGTGACATCAACTAGGAGGCAGTACCTCTCCCTTAGGTCTGATCTCTTCCTCCACCTCCTGCTGTCTGAAAATCCCTCAGCAAAGCAAGATGGAGTCTTTAGTTCCTCTTCTCCAGAGCATGCTGGCTCTTGTAGTTCCATACCGTTTAATCTGAATGTAAAACTTGAGTCCTGGAACTACAGATCCCTTTATGCTTTGCTCCCTGGTGGTAATCACTCTGCTGACAGGATGTGATGACACATAATCTTAGCTGGCACTGGAGGGAAACAGTCTCACTGCAACAATGTTGCAGAGTGTCTTCTGATACTGCAGGTAAGATAACCAGCTTCCTGCTACATCAGCAAGATGAGAAACTGAATATGTCAAGAAATTGCGTTTTTCTAAACCTTATAAAAAAATGTGGCCCTCCCTTTGAGTTCTGCATGAGTTTCATCTACTTCCTGCTAAAGCTGTACTCCCGGATAAGTAAATATTGTCTAAATACAAAAGAATGCACAGTAGTAAGAACGTAAGAAGTAAATATATATTTTAATTGTTTATTTTCAGCAATTTACAATATGCAAAGTGAGCAAACAGAAGAAAAATCTAAATCAAATCAGTATTTGGTGTGACTACCCTTTGGCTTCAAACTAGCATCAATTTTCACATTTGCACATTTGCACACTGTCAGGGATATTGTAGGATTCAGGTCAGGTGTATGATTAACCAATTATACCAAGCAGGTGATAATGATCATCAATTTCATATGTAGGTTCATTTGTAGGTTGAAACACAGTCATTACCTGAAACTGAAACAGGTGTGTAGGAGGCTTAAAACTGGGTGAGGAACAGATAAACTCTGCAACAAAGGTGAGGTTGCAGAAGATTTCATGCCACAGGTCATACAACATGTCAAGACTGAACACGGAAACAAGATACAAGGAAGTTATATAGCATGAGAAAAAGGAGCATGCAACAGGGGCCACCCTCTTGGACTTTTAAGGCAGAAATAAAGTTAATGAAGTAAATAAAAGGCAACCATATGCCATTTTTATTGAATATCTGATAAATTTTGTAGTCATAAACAATCACATTAAAATATACAAAAAGTACACCAATGAACCAATTAATACATAGACATATATATCAAACCCAAAGCTAATAATCCAGGCACTGCCAGAGTCAAGCTGAGGTCAGTCCATGAAGATTTGTAGCATACATCCCGACATGTTTCGGAATTTTTTTTGGTACATATTTTCCTTCATCAGAAGATTTATACTTGGGTAACTTTATCTTTATCTGCAACATATATATAGTTGCATAGTATTTGTACAATAGTACATAAAAAGCAAGTGATTTTACATAATGAGCTATATAGTATTTAGCCTTAAAGGTACTTACTTACATATACATATAGGGTTCATTGAAAAGATGGGGAAATGGTAAAAAACAATTGCGGGGAATCCACGTTGGCTAAAAGAGTCCGCATGGACACAAAGATGGACAAGCACGCAAACCAGAGCCAGCCACTGGTTCACATCCACAAGTGACGCCCCTATGTTAAACCAGCAAAGAAGTATTGCTGTCTGAAAGTCCATAAATAAACAAAAGAAATTAAATCAATGTTTTTAGAATAAGTATACAAGCACAACTAGTATGCTGTAACAACAGGACAAGGGCATGATGACGTCACGCGCCGGCGCGAAAGGAAAGTCCCCACCTGTGTTCAAGAAACACAGTGGGGACAGGTAGGAGCTCCTCCCCGCACATATGGCTCGCATGGAGACAAGGAAAACCCCGTCATCCCTTTAGCCATGCACGGGTGGAGCCTATCCGCTGGGTGTTTGTGAAGAAATAGCGCAGCCAAGGGAGCACACCATATGCCACCCAGTGGACAAAAGGACAATAACAGTCAACATGTGTACAATGAAAAATTCATGAAAATAACCAAAAACAAACAATAAAAATGCAGAGGAGAAAGAAAGAAAGAAACACGGCGATTAAATATCAAAATGGACATGGTTAACAATGAAGTGAATCATTCACATTGCACGCATGCAGTTATAGCAATGATGATATAGTCACAGAGCTGTTTTGTGAGATATAAATCGCAGTATAGAGGTGCTAAAGTGTCACTAATTGCCATGTTTCCATACTGTCAAAAGGGGTGCCTTCATAGCTAATAAATTTGTGAAGCCATGGTGTGAGGGATGTAGCATAGAAATGCCATATCCGGAACTTGAAAAAAGAAGCTATAAGTTCAATTCACAGCCCCCTGAAACAAAGCAAGGTACCTAATTTATCTTGTCAAGATTTATTGCATATACAAAAACAACCTTCAAATGATAATACAACCAGAAGAAAAGATTTAACCACTTGACCACTGGGCACTTAAACCCCCTTAATAACCAGACCAATTTTAAGCTTTTGGTGATCTCACATTTTGAATGACAATTACTCAGTCATGCAACACTGTATCTATATGAAATTTTTGTCCTTTTTTTCACACAAATAGAGCTTTCTTTTAGTGGTATTTAATCACTGCTGGGTTCTTTGTTTTTTGCGCTATAAAAGAAAAAAGACCGAAAAATCTGTAAAAAAATGCATTTTTCTTCGTTTCTGTTAAAAAAATTTGCAAATTAGTAATTTTTCATCATATATTTTGGCCAAAATTTATACCGCTACATATCTTTGGTAAAAATAACCCAAATCGGTGGATATTATTTGGTCTTTTTGAAAGTTATAGAGTCCAAAAGCTATGGTGCCAATATCTGAAAATTGATCACACCTGAAGTACTGACGGCCTATCTAAATTCTTGAGACCCTAACATGCCAGAAAAGTACAAATACCCCCCAAATGACCACTTTTTGGAAAGAAGACATTCCAATGTATTTAGAAAGATGCATGGTGAGTTTTTTGAAGTTGTAATTTTTTCCCAAAATTCTTTGCAAAATCAAGGGTTTTTTTCTTTTTCTTTTTTTCACAAAATTGTCATATTAGCAGGTTATTTCTCACACACAGCATATGCATACCACAAATTACACCCCAAAACACATTCTGCTATTATTCCCGAATATGGCGATACCACATGTGTGAGACTTTTACACAGCGTGGCCACATACAGAGACCCAACATGCAGGGAGCACCTTCAGGCGTTCTGGAGCACCCAGGCCAATTCTGACATTTCTCTCCTACATGTAAAAATCATCATTTATTTGCTAGAAAATTACATAGAACCCCAAACATTTTTTTACCAAAGACCCAATGGCGGTGATTGCAACTTTTTATCTCGCACGGTATTTGCGCAGCAATTTTTCTAACACTTTTTTTTTAAAAAAACAGTTTTGTGCTTTAAAAAAAAACCAAAACAGTAAAGTTAGCCCAATGTTTTTGCATAATGTGAAAGATGAAGTTACGCTGAGTAAATAGATACCCAACATGTCACTTTTCAAAGTTGCACACGCTTGTGGAATGGCGCCAAACTTCGCTACTTAAAAATCCCCATAGGCGACGCTTTAAAATTTTTTACTGGTTACATGTTTTGAGTTACAGAGGAGGTCTAGGGCCAAAATTATTGCTCTCGCTCTACTGATCACAGTGATACCTCACATGTGTGGTTTGAACACCGTTTTCATATGTGGGCGGGACTTATGTATGCATTCGCTTCTGCATGCGAGCACACGGGGACAGGGACGCTTTAAAAATTTTTTTTTTTTTATTGTTCATTTTACCATTTTACTTTATTTATTTTAGTTTGACGCTTTTTTCCAAAAAAAATGTTTTTTTGATCACTTTTATTCCTATTACAAGGAATGTAAACATCCCTTGTAATAGGAATATGGCATGACAGGTCCTCTTTACAGTGAGATATGGGGTCAATAAGACCCCACATCTCACCTCTAGGCTAAGCACAACGTCAAGGACGTTGCATGTACATACCAAAAATGACCCCCAAAATAGATTCTCCTACTCCTCCTGAGTACGGCGATACCACATGTGTGAGACTTCCACAGCCTGGCCACATACAGAGGCCAAATATGGACGAGTATGGCTGAGCATGGCTGGGTATGGCTGAGCATGGCTGGGTATGGCTGAGCATGGCTGAGTATGGCAGGGTATGGCTGAGTATGGCAGGGTATTGCAGGGTATCGCCGAGTATGACTGGGTATGGCAGAGTATGGCTGGGTATCACTGAGTATTGCAGAGTATGGCTGGGTATGGCAGATTATTGCGGGGTATGGCAGATTATTGCAGGGTATGGCAGAGTATTGCAGAGTATTGCGGGGTATTGCAGAGTATGGCGGGGTATTGCAGAGTATGGCAGGGTATGGCAGGGTATTGCCGAGTATGGCTGAGCATGGCTGGGTATGGCAGAGTATGGCTGGGTATCACTGAGTATTGCAGGGTATGGCAGAGTATTGCAGGGTATTGCAGGGTATTGCGGAGTATTGTGGGGTATTGCAGAGTATTGTAGAGTATTGTGGGGTATTGCAGAGTATTGTGGGGTATTGCACAGTATTGTGGGGTATTGCAGAGTATTGCACAGTATTGTGGGGTATCGCAGAGTATTACACAGTATTGTGGGGCATTGCAGAGTAGTGCAGGGTATTGCAGAGCATTGAGGGATGGCTGAGCATGGATGGATGGATGGCAGTTGTCACTGAGCAGCGCTGTGGGCACTACACATCCAGGCCACAGCGCTGCTGCCATCCAATCCCTCCCCCTCTGTACCGATCGGTACAGAGAGGGGAGGAGACTAACCGGCATCATCTCATGACGCCGGTTTGTTTACATGTGATCGCTCCATCATTTAAAGGAGCGATCACATGGTAAACGGCCGCGATTAGCGGCCATTTACCAGGATCCGTGATGCGCCGGGTCCTCTGGACCTGGCGGTCATGGATGCGCGCAAGAGCGGAATTCTGGGAGGACGTCACTGTACGCCCTCCCAGAGTTAAGCAACCACCCTGTAGCCTTCATTTGGCTATGGGCCGGTTGTTAAGTGGTTAAAGTTGAAAGCCTTGTTTAGGCCAGGTGGTGAGGTGGCCTGTAAATTAAATATCCATCTGGACTAACATTGAAGGAGACGCTTGTTAAAGTCACCGATTCTGGAGTTGAAGTGGATACTTGAGTCGAGTGCCAGAAAGTATACCTTGGGGAAAGATTCTGGGTGAACTAATGCCAAGGTACATCACATGCCTGCCTGAGTATTGGTCAATCTACACTATTGGAGTCCCCCTTTCTTTTCTTGGGATTTGTGGCTTACTTGTGCCTGGTCCATTTGGGAAGAAGCATTGGAAGGAACCCCTGGGAGTATTCCCTCTACACCGGTGCCTCCGTTACTGCGGACCAGCCGTCTAGCGAGGAGACCGGCAGAACAACCTAAGGAATCAATTGCGAGACATCTCCAGGAGTCCATCTTTCAATACTAAGCCTGTTTTGACCCCCCTGAGTAAGGGCGGTCCCAGGCTCTCTGGTAAGCCTCCAACTTTATCATCTGGTGGCGGGCTGTACTAGCGGTGGATCATGTAACTCCGGACCCTGCATTGGCTTTTTTGTGGACTTGTCTTTTCGCTCATCACATTTATGAACATTATTTTTATTATTTTTCACTTGTGTTTCATCTTGTATACACCCTTTTAGGGTATGGTTTCACACCAGCTAAAATTACTTATTGATTTTCACTATTGTATTCTAACTTCATGACTTAATAATTTTAGGTCACAATACAATAATTTACACGTGTTTATAATATACATGTTCACTCTATCACTAGTCCAGCGCTACACTGTCCATTTTAGATATAATGCCATATGGCGACCAATAGGCACATCAGGGTCTCGTTTGCGTATGCACATCCACCACACGCAAAGGTTCCCAAAATTTTGCATATATCACCTTTATGAGATTTGTATTCGCTTGCTACCAGTTTGTCACCCACAGAGGTAGCCCTCCTGTAGGCGACAGCTGGTACGTAGGAGACATATGGACCAAGCAATGAATCCATCGTTAGTAGGTACCAGTACTTATTCAGGATATGATTAACTTGTTTGTGCTGTGTCGAGTGGGTGGTGATAATTCTGGTTGTATTATCATTTGAAGGTTGTTTTTGTATATGCAATAAATCTTGACAAGATAAATTAGGTACCTTGCTTTGTTTCAGGGGGCTGTGAATTGAATTTATAGCTTCTTTTTTCAAGTTCCGGATATGGCTTTTCTTTGCTACATTCCTCACACCATGGCTTCACAAACTTATTAGCTATGAAGGTGCCCCTTTTGACAGTATGGGGACATTGCAATTAGTGACACTTTAGCACCTCTATACTGCGATTTATCTCTCACAGTACAGCTCTGTGACTATATTATCATTGCTATAATTGCATGCGTGCAATGTGGATGATTCACTTCATTGTTAACCATGTCCATTTTGATATTTAATCACCATGTTTCTTTCCTTCTTTTTCCTCTGCATTTTATTGTTTGTTTTTGGTTATTTTCATGTATTTTTCATTGAACACATGTTGGCTGTTATTGTCCTCTTTGTCCACTGGGTGGCATATAGTGTGCTCCCTGTGCTGCGCTGTTTCTTCACAAACACTCGGAGGGTAGGCTCCACCCGTGCATGGCTAAATGGATGACAGGGTTCTCCTTGTCTCTATGCGGGCCATATGTGCGGGGAGGAGCTTCTACCTGTCCCCACTGTCTTTCTCTAACACAGGTGGGGACTTTCCTTTCGCTGGTGACGCGCTGACACGTGACGTCATCACGCCCCAAGGGGCAGGGCTACGCCATGCGCCTCCATGTCAGAGAGACGCTCTGAATTCTGGCCTTAGCTGTTTTTCATACAGCTAATGGGACAGATTAACCAGCATTACCCAAACAACCTGTGAGGATTGGCTCTCTCATTAGCTGACTCACTGTTTAGAGTGCTCAGACACAGCTGGCATGTTTCAGTCTGAGGACTGCTGCTCTGATGTCTGCACCTCTATCAGCACAGTGAAAGGTAACATACTAGTTTATATAGGCAATTCTGGGTAACATATGCCCTTGTCCTGTAGTTACAGCACACTCGTTTATACTGCTTGTATACTCTAAAAACATTGATTGAATTTCCTTTGTTTATTTCTGGCTTTTCAGACAGCAATACTTCTTTGCTGGTTTAACGTCGGGGCATTTCTTGTGGATGTGAATCAGTGGCTGGCTCTGGGTTGCATGCTTATCCATCTTTGTGTCCATGCGGACTCTTTCAGCCAACGTGGATTCCCGCAATTGTTTTTTACCATTTCCTAATGTCTTTTCAATGAACCCTATATGTAAGTACCTTTAAGCCTAAATACTTTATGGCTCATCATGTAAAATAACTTGCTTTTTATGTACTATTGTACAAATACTATGTAACTATATCTATGTTGCAGATAAAGATAAAGTCACCCAAGTATAAATCTCCCCTGATGAAGGAAAATATGTACCAATAAAATTTCCAAAACATATCGGGATGTATGCTTCAAATCTTCATGGAATGACCTCAGCTTGACTTTGGCAGTGCCTGGATTATTAGCTTTGGGTTTGATATATATGGCTATGTATTAATTGGTTCATTGGTGTACTTTTTGCATATTTTAATGTGATGTAAATGATGTTTGTAAAGGCTGGGTGTCCTTTCACGTGCATTTTTCCTCTTCCTTTTCTTTTGACCCACTAGCACCAGACACGCGTATGCCCCTTCCTTTCCTATTTCCCTTGGGGAGGAGGGGGCTCTTCTTGGGGGATTCATCGTATTCTGTCCCCCATCCCATTGGGAACATCTGTGCCCTTGAGGCCGCTTTTCCCCTCTGAGATACATTGGGTGTTAGCGCTGCTATGTTTCCCTTCCTTCTCCCTTATCCATCATGGTGGCGACCGCATCATGGTACACCAGGAAGTGATGTCACATGCCATGCGATCAGCACACAGGAAGTGACATCAGATGTGAAAGTCTCCACATTTGGAAGCACATGTGGGGAATATAGTGGAGACCGAGTCTCTTTTGAACCTCCAGGTGGATTGACTTTCTAATTAATGTGGTGCCCTTTATTGCATGATTGGAGGTTATCATCCATATGATCAGTGACTGGGCATATATATTTGAGCTTTTACCCCTTCCCTTCCTCTTGGCTGTGGACGGGGGTCGAGTGAAAGTTAATCACTATACTGAGTCCTTCTTTTTGGATGCCTTTAGATTACTAACTCTTGGTAAGATTTACATTGATGGTAATTTTTTATATTGATGTGATTACCTTAATCAATGTATCTTTTTTTTTTAAACACATGGCCTGCCTTTCCCATTGTTGGTCATGTAGTTTGTCCTTTATTTTTGTATTATTTTTTTCAGATCAATTACCCAGTGTTTCGAATCAATAGTATACGATTCAGGTAGCCCATTTTGACAACATCTTTTTGTAACCCAGCAACCAACACCCAGGTTTATCTCTGGTGTTGCAGCTATTTATTTATTCAATTTTTGTGCATGTTTATACCTTATTATTACTACTTTTATACTTAATAGTGCTCAATTCCTCTAGACTTACCATATCACCTGGAGATTTTTGCTATCCATTGTGCTTTTTGCGGAATCCCTGGAGGGTTGTCGTTTGGTGGCATTTAGCCTTTTGTATAGACCCTGTATGTTTAACATTGGATCAAGGTATCTTGATGTATTATCTTGAGCTACCATTATGAAATATATTAATCCATGTATATTTTGCAGAGGGCTGGTTTTTGAGAATGTATATCCCCCTGAGGAAGACATACAAGTTGAAATGCGTTGGCGGTTTTCAATTGATACTCTCAAGGAACAGTGTTTGTTGCTACCCACAGCATATAACAGTATATGGAGATGTTTTTATGTATTTTTTTCTATGATGTATAACTAATAAAGATTTGTTCTATTTTTTAAAATTTGTATTAGTTCTTGTAATATTTGGTACCTCACAGTCCCTGGTTACCCTCTTCACCCCTTTTTCTGATTACTGTTGGTATATGGTATCGTTTTTTTATTTTTTTAATTCTATATTTTATTTTATTTCAAACAATTTTTATCCAAACAAACATAATTCAATTGCATGTGCATCATAAACTACAACATAACACAGTTTGGTTCTATTTTAAGTAGATATACAAAATCTTCAAAGTCACCATTCTTATTTTATATATTTCTAATAATGGTATAAACTTTGACCTCTGTTGTCCTAGCTATTCACAACAACAACAAAAAAAAAGGAAAGCCTCTATTCCCCCTCCACTAGTGCACAGCCATATTCCTTAGAACAGACAAAGAGGGACCATCGTGTCCATTTTTTATTCAATTTCTCCTCTCTACCTTGTGTAATTGCAATACCTTTTTCCATAGCATATATGTCGGCTATTTTTTTGAGCCACAACGAGATTGAGGGAGGTGATTCCTGCTTCCATAAGGCTGGAACACATGCCTTAGCTGCATTTAGAAGATGAACGATCATTGAATTCCTATATTTACGCTTTGAAAGATCTGAGAGATGGGGACAGGATCAGATCCCAGAACGTGATCAGTAAGCTGACTTATGATATTGCGCACTTTAGACCAGAATTCCTCCAGTTTCTGACAGGACCAAAAAATATGGAGCATATTACCCTCTGCCTCCCCACAGCGCCAGCATGTATTCGTCCTTTCCAGATAGATTTTATGCAATACTGATGGGACTCTGTACCACCGTGTGAGAATTTTGTAGCATAGCTCTTGAAACTTACTGGCCGTTGAGGAGTAATGGGCAAAATATAGAATATAGCCCCGCTGCTCTTCTGAGAGTATAATGTCCAAATCTCTTTCCCATTTCTGGAGGAATCCTTGAACAAAGCCCTAAGGCGAGTGTATTAGCAGTTTGTATATCTCGGATGCCCCATGGGCAGAAGATGCTTCCACAAGACATAGATTTTCCAAAGATGTATTTGAACGGTCTGACCATTCTCCGCGTAGAAGAGAACTAAGAAAGTGGGTACGTTGCTGCATCCGCCACGGATCCAGTTGCAGATCAAACATCAACTGTATTTCCACCCTGGTCTTCTGTTCTGCTTCTCTTCCTTGCTCCCCCCCTCCCTGTTGGCATGCATGGATGTATAGGCTAAAGGATCGCACTCCACTGACATAATGTTTACGCCAACAGTTACTTCATACAATGTTAGGGGCCTAAATGTAGCTGCGAAACGGCACCAAGTATTACGTTAACTAAAGAAATCCACATGCTCTATTGCCTTTCTCCAAGAAACGCATTTAACTCACTCAACGCCTATCAAATTGACCTCGCCACATTTCCTACAATGGTACTATAGTCTATCTGACACCAACAAAGCTAAAGGCGTGGCAATTGGGTTCAGTGGGAGTGTATCCTTTCGCCTCACAGACATGTTAGCGGACGATCATGGTCGCTTTCTCTTCCTTAAGGGCTTTCTAGGCAACACCCAGTGTACCCTGGAAAATGTTTATTGTCCTAACCATAACCAACCCGCATTTATCTCCCAAACTTTCACAAAATTATTGCAATTTGCCAAAGGAATAGTCATTCTCTTATGCGATATAAACATGCCACTGGACCCCACACTAGACACCCCCCAGGGCCGCTCTAACATCTTGTTCAAACATTTAGCCTTTGTCAAAAAAAGGCTCCTAGACCTTCAATTACTAGACATTTGGCGTCTAGTAATTGAAGGTTTATATATAGTGGGGACAGAAAGTATTCAGACCCCCTTAAATTTTTCACTCTTTGTTATATTGCAGCCATTTGCTAAAATCATTTAAGTTCATTTTTTTCCCCTCATTAATGTACACACAGCACCCCATATTGACAGAAAAACACAGAATTGTTGACATTTTTGCAGATTTGTTAAAAAAGAAAAACTGAAATATCACATGGTCCTAAGTATTCAGACCCTTTGCTCACTATTTAGTAGACGCACCCTTTTGATCTAATACAGCCATGAGTCTTTTTGGGAAAGATGCAACAAGTTTTTCACACCTGGATTTGGGGATCCTCTGCCATTACTCCTTGCAGATCCTCTCCAGTTCTGTCAGGTTGGATGGTAAACGTTGGTGGACAGCCATTTTTAGGTCTCTCCAGAGATGCTTAAATGGATTTAAGTCAGGGCTCTGGCTGGGCTATTCAAGAACAGTCACTGAGTTGTTGTGAAGCCACTCCTTCATTATTTTAGCTATGTGCTTAGGGTCATTGTCTTGTTGGAAGGTAAACCTTCGGCCCAGTCTGAGGTCCTGAGCACTCTGGAGAAGGTTTTTGTCTAGGATATCCCTGTACTTGGCCGCATTCATCTTTCCCTCGATTGCAACCAGTCGTCCTGTCCCTGCAGCTGAAAAACACCCCCACAGCATGATGCTGCCACCAACATGCTTTACTGTTGGGACTGTATTGGACAGGTGATGAGCAGTGCCTGGTTTTCTCCACACATACCGCTTAGAATTAAGGCCAAAAAGTTCCACCTTGGTCTCATCAGACCAGAGAATCTAATTTCTCACCATCTCGGAGTCCTTCAGGTGTTTTTTTAGCAAGCTCCTTGCGGTCTTTCATGTGTCTTGCACTGGGGAGAGGCTTCCGTCGGGCCACTCTGCCATAAAGCCCCGACTGGTGGAGGACTGCAGTGATGGTTGACTTTCTACAACTTTCTCCCATCTCCCGACTGCATCTCTGAAGCTCAGCCACAGTGATCTTTAGGTTCTTCTTTACCTCTCTCACCAAGGGTCTTCTCCCCTGATAGCTCAGTTTGGCCTGATGGCCAGCTCTAGGAAGGGTTCTGGTTGTCCCAAACGTCTTCCATTTAAGGATTATGGAGGCCACTGTGCTCTTAGGAACCTTAAGTGCAGCAGAAATGTTTTTGTAACCTTGGCCAGATCTGTGCCTTGTCGCAATTCTGTCTCTGAGCTCTTCAGGCAGTTCCTTTGACCTCATGATTCTCATTTGCTCTGACATGCACTGTGAGCTGTAAGGTTTTATATAGACAGGTGTGTGGCTTTCCTAATCAAGTCCAATCAGTATAATCAAACACAGCTGGACTCAAATGAAGGTGTAGAACCATCTCAGAAGATGATCAGAAGAAATAGACAGCACCTGAGTTAAATATATGAGTGTCACAGCTAAGGGTCTGAATACTTAGGACCATGTGATATTTCATTTTTTCTTTTTTAATAAATCTGCAAAAATGTCAACAATTGGCTGCAATGTAACAAAGAGTGAAAAATGTAAGGGGGTCTGAATACTTTACGTCCCCACTGTATACAATGAAGTGAGTGATATAGCAGCACAGGGGAAGGGGGGAGAGTAAAGGGAAGGGAAGAGGAGGGAATAATGTGTTGTTTTTTTTTGTTTGTTTTTTTAGATGATATGATGAAATGACAAGGAGGAATACATGTTTTTTCAGTAAATAAATAATTTTTGGATGAGATATAGATATGGGAAGGGAAGGGGGGGTGTCCTGAGGGGATTTTTTTTTTTACCCCTCTTTCTCTTCCTTCTCTTCTGCCTTTCTCAGAAAGATAACAGCACTATATGTAAATATCAAATAAAATCAGTCACTATTTTTTAGGGATAAGGGGAGGATAAATATTCTCGTGGTAAGGCGTCTTAGGGAATGATTATTTGTTAGAGAGCCCGTCCCACGACTTGAATAAAAGGGGGAGTGTTTGTTGTGGTAGGGTTAAGTTGAGGTATGATGGATATCGGATTTTCTTTTTTTCTTTAGGGATTGAGTTGGGTTATGTTGGGTACTGAGTGTAGAATAGATACTACGGTCAGGAAAAAAGGGGATAGGAGAAGTTTCTCTCCACCCCCATTCATGAATGGATGGGGTTGCATATTGGAGGAGGGAGTGGAGAGGGATAGGGTGGAATGGGAGGAAGGTGGGGAAGTGAGTGTAAGGGAGGAGTATGCATTGGTTCAACGATGGTGTGGTTTAAGGACCCTATGGATGCTTCTTGTAAACACCGGGGGGGCATAAGACATGGTGGAGGAACCTATCCCTCCCATACTTTTGGTATAATGTCAGGTAAAAAAGATAAATGCTATTCGGTACTATCCTGGAATGTTCGACAATTAAACTCAAAGTTCAAACGAGCACTAATGTTTCAATATATAAGTAAATATAGTCCCCAGTTGATTATACTTCAAGAGACACATCTAATGAGAAAAAAATTAATAACGTTAAAAAAAGTTTGGATACAAATAGCATACCACGCCACCTATTCTTCCTATGCTAGGGGGGTATCGGTCCTGGTAAATAAATCCTTTCCGGGAGAAAATGAGAAGGCTTATATAGATATACAAGGAAATTATGTTATTGTGCTATATACGATTGGACAACAGAGGTATATTACAGTAGCAGTATATATTCCACCCCCGTTCTCTGTGGGAGTTTTGAATGAGATAATGGAAAAAATCATTCAATATCTTCCACCAAAGTTACTGCTTATTGGAGATTTTAACTCGGTCTTATCCCCAGAGTTGGATAGACCAACACCTCCTAAGAAGCATTCAGCAGATTTGTATAACTGGGTGCAGACGACAGGGGTAACAGAGATTTGGAGATGAGGCGGAGGAATCCAGAAAAAAGAACTTACTCCTGCTTCTCTACCTCCTATAAAATGGCGTCTAGAATAGATCTAGCATTTGCAGATCCTGTAATGTTAGTAGACATTGCAGAGGCCGCATATCTACAGAGTGGCCTCTCAGATCATTCTCCCTTATTTCTGTTGATACGTATCCCTACTCCGAGGAGTGCATCACTGTGGAGATTAACTCCCCAGTGGGTATTACTCACGGAAATAGCTGAAAAAATGACATCCACAATAACGGAATATTGGGAGAATAATGCGGGTTAGTCCTCAGTGGATATTGTCTGGGATGCATTCAAAGCGTATTTGCGAGAACCATATATCTCGAATATTTCAGCGGTTAATAAAAAACAGAAGGTTAGGATGCAGGAGCTGCAAATGCAGACAGAATTTCGGAAGGAAAAATATGGTCAAGAGTCTAGTGGTATTAATTTTGATTTAATGATGGCTGCCC
This sequence comes from Lithobates clamitans, assembly GCA_037952925.1. NCBI lineage: Eukaryota > Metazoa > Chordata > Amphibia > Anura > Ranidae > Lithobates > Lithobates clamitans. Next base: position 2,139,816 of record JBBGZY010001071.1, on the reverse strand, counting down.
AAAGAGATTTACATCTGCATATGGAGGAAAAAACAAGGCTATAATTATATAGAAATAGACAAAATATTTTTGAGCAAGGGAATAAAAGTGGGAGGTTTTTGGCGAGATTAGCACAACAAGAATATCAAGCTACAACTATATCAGAAATTGAGACTTTAAAAGGACAGAGAGTGAAAGAAACCTGAGGAGATATTGGAGACCTTCAGAGAGTATTATAGTTTGTTATATGCCTCTTCTCTCCCCTCCGACTTTCGCCCGGGGATTATGGCGGACCTTTTGGACTGGGTAGCCCTCGGGTGGCTGTCAGACAGGGAGAGGGAGGCATTGGTCTGCCCAATTACAAGCGAGGAGATCTTGAAAATTATATATATATTTTCAGGGGAAAAGACACCAGGTCCAGACGAATTCCGGTAGAATTTTACAAAATATATGGAGCTTTAATAGCCCCAAAACTTGCAGAAGTAATTATAAGTGGGTTACTGAAAGGGGCCCTTCCAGATTCAATGAGAGAGGCGCATATAACGTTAATATATAAAGAAATGAAGGATCCAAAGTTATGTTCCTCATATAGGCCAATAGCACTGTTAAATATAAATTTTAAAATATTGACAAAAAAATTAACACTAAGAATACAACACCTGCCTAGAAATATCATAGATTCAGATCAGACAGGATTCGTGCCACAGACAACAACGGATGTTAATCTATGTAGGTTATATAGAAATATACACACGCATCATATTCAGGAAGGTTCTAGGACAGTGGCCACCCTAGACATAGAGAAGGCCTTCATTACAATCGAATGAGAAGCACAAAGAGAGAGGCACCTCTGGGTGCAGATGTAAAAACAGTTTATTCACAAACACATGTAAGAACAACTAACAATTTTGAAGTCATCAAACAGCATGTAAATTGAGACATCCATCAAGGGAGGTGACCATCAGATCAGTCAAATACTCTTCCTGCCTGCTACATGCTCAGCCGCGTATGGGAGACACCGCTAGATGGTAAGCCGGCCGCGGTGGAGACGAACACCAAAACGAGGCCTGGAGCGCAGATGGACAGCGGGCGAGGGGAGATGACGTCACTAGCAAGTGATGTGTTTCACGAGCATACGGGCTGCAATGATGTGACAACCGCACTCCTTTGTCAAGCTGTGGGTGGATGGTTGTGGAGGCCATAAGAATCTAAAGGAGGGGGAGTGGCCAAAGACGGAAAACACTGTGATAGGTCTAAAAGGATCCGCTGATAAGTTAGCACTTGTGTCGACAATATGTGACTAGGCATAAAAAACAAAACATGGGGGAGTTGCCTGGAGAGTATTAGATGGAAAAAAATAACAGCTGTACGTGGAACCAGAAATAACACTAATACTACTGCATCATAATTCAGTAGTGGATGTATGGCTCAGCAATGAATGGTGTAACCATAATGCATGTGTATGTATTACAAAAAAGCGCATGATGAATAGGAATGATAAAATGGATGGGAATAATACAAAACGAAAAAATGTGAAAAAAGTGTGCAAAAAATGAAAAAAATATATATAATAAAATATAATAAAAATCACGAGGGGGCATTTTTTCACATTTTTTTGTTTTGTATTATTCCCATCCATTTTATCATTCCCATTCACCATGCACTTTTTTGTAATAGATACACATGTATTATGGTTACACCATTCATTGTGGTTACACCGGGAGAGGATTTCGCGCTGTGTAGTGACATGCTGGATCGGCTCTGATTGAGGGATACGCAGCGAGCAGGAGGCATCTTTCTCATTTTATGTGGATACATCTTCCTATGCTGAGCACTGCTAGAAAATGAAGAGCTTAACTTACCCTGATTAACCCTGGTGGGTTCTAACAGCCTATGTGCCGAGCATGAGAGTGCAAGGCAAGTCTTTGTGGTGAGTGCGGTTTCAAGGGATTGGATCACAATCACGATTGGTATGGTGGAAGGAAGTTTTAATACACAGGAAGATTATTCACTTCACGCTATGTGAAACACAGTGCTTTGCATGGACTTTTTACATTATCATTATTTTTGAAATTTTTATTCCATTTTTTATTTATTTTTCATTTTAATTTTACTTTCACTGTTGGAGTGTTAATACACTTGGACTTATTATGGACACTTAATAATATATTGAGTTCACAACTAGATGCATTATATTTTATATTAGATTTGATGTCACTGAATTAATGTGAACACAGCGCCACTATTTTTCATGTAAACATACTTTTTTCATTTTATTTTATCCAAGTTGGCAGCTTTAGGGGTTTACACTTACACAAAGGCGCGCAGTGGTGGCACATTAAGTCTGGTTGCACGGAACTTGGTGACCGTTATTTAAGTTTATGTGAAATGTATATGTTTTTTACTTGGTATGGAAAAAACTAATAAAGAGATTAAAAAAAACAAAACTGAACATATTGCCACATATTCTCTTTATTTTTCAAATGATCCTACTACAGACCATGATCTCCCGCTTTATTTGGAGGGAGAGCCATCCCAGAGTATTCAGAGCGGTTCTGTTTTGCTCCAAGTGCTCCGGGGGGTTAGCTCTGCCAAATCTTAAAGCTTATTACCACGTTGTGCTGTCACAAGTAGAGGACTGGAAATATCACTTTTTACCAGGTTCAATGGATCCGGGATTTAAATCCTGGGCACCAGAAGAACCCCTCCTGCTACATCATATTCTCCGCTCCAATACTCTTAAGCCGCTATCAGAGATTCTACACACTGAACCAACTACATTCATGGACAAATTGAGATACAACCAAATACAACACTTCCTCCTGACTTTCCCTCAACCACCTGAGGATTACAAGACCTAAATAGCATTGAAGATGTGTTCAACCAAAAGGACCCACCTCTGCACTGCATTTCTTTATTCTACAAAGCCCTTATCGGGCTTGAAAACCCTTCACACCCGACCTTCCTTGCTAAATGGGAAAGCGATCTTGATTCCTCCCTCACAAGCAAGCAAAAAGATAAAGTCTTACAACTGGCTCATGTTTCCTCGCTTGCATCGAAAATGGCAGAAGTCCATTACAAATTACTCACCAGGTGGCACTATACCCCATCCAAGCTACATCAAATGTTCCCCGCCAGTTCCCCGCTGTGTTGGAGGAACTGTGGGAGCAACACTACTCATGCTCACGTTTGGTGGACCTGCCCCCTAATCTACCCTTTCTGGACCAACATCCTTAACCTAATACTTCTGATCACAGACATTAGCCTCCCCAACGACCCATGCATCATCCTCTTCCACGCTACTAAGGAGCCCATTTGGATCTACAAACGCTCACTTATCTCTCACTTATTAAACACAGATAAGGCTTTAATAACCACTCTTTAGGGCCAACCTGCAGTTCCATCCATGAAGAAATGGATACAAATGGTCGCTGAGGTTCATCTTATGGAAGACATTACCCACAGTGCCAGAAGCACCACTATCCGTCATACGTTAACTTGGGCCCCTTGGATTAAATTTACGTCCACCTCCTGCTACAAGGATATCATGTCAAAGGTCCCTCAGGACACCCAACCATCCATGCTAGGTTGATTCCTTCACTCAATAGGCAAACCTTATGTCAATTATAGTTTGTCCTCCACCTACCTGATTCTAATGTTTTAGTCATCTTAAGTAAGTTGACATGCATGTCAACGACCCACCCTACCCCACCCTCTGTCCCTTCCCTAATCCCTTCCCCATCTCTTCTCTCCTTTAATACCTACTCCCTCTCTATCCCCCTTTTAATCCTTACTCCTCACTCTTCTATAATGAGATCGCTTCCAAGTCAGACACATTTTTTCTTTTTCATATTGATTAGTTCAAATGCTCGCATAGTTGTATGCCTCTGCTTGGCCAGTTGTCATAAATGTTTGGTCTAGCGTCTTCATTCTTCCAGAGGCCATTGACTGTTACCTGACCTTAGGTAAGATTGTATGTGCATAAGAACTCATGTACTTTGTCTTCATGATTGTATAATTACAGTTGTATGTTTAATCCTCCCCTTCTTTATTTTAATAAACAATTATTAAACAACAAAAAAACAAAACAGCTGTCTGTATGGCCTGGGGTGAATGCCGTATTTCCCAATATTGGGTAAAGCCGGGCAATTTCCCCTTCTGTCTTAGAAAAGAGATGGCTTTGTTGCACCACTCTCAAAGTTTTCCCTATAAGGGGGTGATGCCATAGGGTTCCAAGTGATCTTAACCTTAACCATGGCACACACTGAAGTGGGATCTGGGTACAAGATTGTTCAATCACTACCCAGGCTTTCTGTCCCGTTTTTGACCAATAGGACATAGGACCATTGTTATGGTGGAGACATGTAGACTTATCGTTTGTTCACCTGGGCTGGTTAGGAGTAGCGGCAATCCTTTCCTCTTTACATGCACACACACACCACTGCAGTTAGGTACAGATGTCAGAGCCTGGACTTGGTGAAGAAATTAACGGAGAAATCAGTGAAAAAAATGTTTAAAATAGGCATCTGTAGGATTTAGCCCCTTTACATTTTAAAAATGCAAAAGTCCCAATGAAGTTTTAGGATAAAACGTATGCTAAACTATTAAAATTAGATTTTTTTCTTTATGCTTTTAATGCTAAAAGAGAAAAGAATTTAGGCAGAAAGGACCAGATGAAAAGGTAATAGTAAAAATGGGTTATAATTCAAGGAGTGATTCTAGCAGCATCAGCATTATCTAAAAAGCCATTTGAGTATGTGGGTGATCTGAAAGAGAAAATATATGTCAGCTTTCTTTGCGCTAAATTTAGTATCTACACGTGTCAAAGGTTCCCAGCAATCTGGTTTTCAGTGAAAAGCACCCAAAAATTTTAGGAAATGCATCTACTGTATATAAAGATCTTTCTCTCCAACAGGAAAAGTTTTAAAATGGAAGAAACCGTAAAAAAGATGGAACAGAAAATGAGTAGATAGAATTCTGAAGTGGCTGGCAATATATTTTTAACCCAATAGTCTCTGTAGATAGCGTTAAACTAAGAAATTATGACCCTAACATGAAGTTGGAGTGTTATCTTTTGTTAATTAGTGATTGTAAACCTATTCCTTTTTTAAATAGCAAACATGTCATATATACTTGTTCTATGCAATGGTTTTGCTCAGAGTAGCCCCGATCCACCTCTTCTGGGGTCTCCTCCAGGTCCCCCCCCCCCCCCCCGCCGGATGACCCCATAGCTAGCCTTAAAAATAAATTCTCTGATAAACCCCACTAGAGTAGTACAGTGTCACTATGGTGACATTAACTACTCTAATGAGAATATGTAAAAAAAAAAAATTATGGAAATTGATTAAAAACTTTTTTTTTCTTTTAGATACTGTCACCAGTCAGTATCCCTGATCACTGCCACACTAATCATATAATGACATTGTACTGCACTGGTGACAGTAATAAAAATTATAAAAAAAATGTATTTAATTTCCTTATTTTCCAAAAAATTGTGAACAAAAAATGTACCATGCCTCTTACTAAATACCTTGAACCGTCATTTGAGGGGTATTTGTACTGTCCTGGCATTTTAGGGCCTCAAGAAATAGGCAGTCACATCAGAATTGATACATGTTCAAATATATATACCATAGTGTGTAGACTTTATAACTTTCACACAGTCAAAATAATATACACCAATTTGTGTTATTGTTACCAAAAAAAGTTGCAGATTACATTTTGGCCTAAAAGTATGAAGAAATATTATTTGTTTGCAAAATGTTATAACAGAAACTAAAAATGTGTTTTTTTTCCATATTTTTCAGTATTTTTTTTAATTTATATAGCAAAAAAATAAAAAACCCAGTGGTGATCGAATACCACCAAAAGAAAGCTCTATTTGTGTGGAAAAAAATGGGTTCATTTGGGTACAGTGTTGCATGACCAAGTAATTGCCTGTTAAAGTAGCACAGTGCTGAACAGTGTTGTCAACCTTCTCATGTGAAATTTACTGACATGATGCCAAAAATTTACTGACAGTACAAATTTTGTACTGGCAAAAGCCACTTTTTTTACTGACTCTTTTAAAATGTACCTAAAATTACAGTTTTCAGTGCAAAACAGTACACATATAGCTAATGCTATTAGCAATGTGTTTAAGGTATAACAAAATGCAAAAACCATTTACATGAAGGTCAGGTTAATCCAACATAGAGTTCCCCCCTTAAATCACAGTCTGTAATGTTCCCCTTTACAGTGCAAGGGAAAACTTTGTGAACCCTGATGTAAATGGGAACTGTGCAGACTCTGATGTAAAGGAGAACTCTGAGAACTCTGATGTAAGGGGTAATGCTGATGTAAGGGGGTCTCTGGTCACCAGAGGCCCACTTATATAAGAGTTCACAGAGCTTCATTTAACATCAGAGTCCACAGAGTTCCCCCATGCACTGTGTGGGGACTCTGATGTAAGGGGGAATGCTGGGAACATACCACATTCCTTGTACAAAGGGTTTTATTGAAAATATATATCAACAGAATAGTACAAAACAGTGATGGATACATCTTGGATTAACAGGTATAGGACTGCCGGTATCCGGCAGGTAGAACTAATGTTCAAGATTTTAAGCCTGGTCTCGAGCGGTTCAAAGCCGAGGCCAGGCAACATACAAGGGAGTGTCCTCAGCTCGCGTTTACTGGTAGAGTGGTATAATGTAAGCACAGAATATTATGTTTGCGAACACTCATGGATAACTAAATGGACTAATGGATAAATGCATAGCGAGATGTTGTTGTAATACGTAACATTGCATAAAAAAGAACCAAAAATAAAATCGGGTTAAATTCAAAAAACTTCAAAGAGAATAACATACCCCTGGGAAATCGGAAGTGTGGACCAAGAGGTAAGCATAGCCTCCAGTTTTCGGAAAAGTGGAGGAAAATTGGCTTGATATAATCCCGAGTACCTCAGAGTAAGTTTAATACCCAAATAGGGTAGTGATGTTAACCATTGAAAAGAGAATGCCGATTGTAGGGATTCTAATTCCGGGGCCCGAAGGTTGATAGACATCGCTTTAGACTTTGCCGGGTTAACTGAAAGGCCTGTGAACGAGGCAAAGGAGTCCAAGAGAGAGAATAGGTTGGGGAGGGAGATTCTGGGTTTAGTAATGGTTAATAAAATGTCATCTGCAAACAATGACAGTTTGTGTGCGGTGCCTGCTACTTCTACTCCTTATATGTCTGGGTGAGAGCGAATGGCCTCTGCCAGGGGTTCAAGTGCTAAAATAAATAGAAGTGGGGAGAGCAGGCATCCCTGACGGGTTCCCCTCCTAATAGGGAAACTAGGCGATTCATATCCATAATAACGCACTTTGGCCTGAGGGGAGTCATGTATGGCTGAAACCCAGCTCAAAAAGGAGGTGCCGAAACCATAGTGAGTGAAGACCTGTGTTAAATAGGGCCAGGATAAGGTATCGAAAGCCTTATTAACATCTACAGAAAGAAACATTGTCTCCAGGGACCTTTCATGTGCTATATGTTGGATTTGGAGGAGTCGTCCAATGGCATCTCCTGCCTGTCTACGGGGGACAAATCCCACCTGATCTTTTTTTATCAGGTGCGGTAGAAAGGAATTCAGGCGATTGGCCAGAATTTTCGTCAATATTTTCATGTCAATATTAATTAAAGAGATTGGCTGAAAATTTGCCCAGGAAGAATGGTCCTTATCTGGCTTAGGAATGATCACTATGTTAGCAGTCAGCAAATCTGGTGTAAATGGGCGACCTCCTTTGACCGAGTTATACATAGCCGCTAGGTGTGGGGCCAGAACATCTGCAAATTTTCGATAGTACAAAGCAGTGAAACCATCCGGGCCTGGTCTTTTGCCCACCTTCAGTTCCTTAATGCACTGGAGAACCTCAGAGACCTGTATATCTCGGTCCATTAGGGAGATATGGGAATCGGATAGGGAAGGTAAGGTCTATGGCGGAATTCTTCCAAGACCCGCTGGGGATGTTATGGCGGGTAGGCAAGGTTATGGGAGTTAATTTTCGGGGTAAAGGTACGCAGTCTATTAGCCAACTGCGCATTAGGTTTGTTTGCCTTAGCATACCACTTCTGGCGGGCCCAACGTAAAGTACGGTCCGCTTCGTCTGTCAGACACAAATCCAAGTCTGTACGGGCCTTGTCTAAAGATCTGCAGTTAGCAGGGTTGGGGGTTAATTTAAAGGCCGCCGAGCGGTCCTCCAGATCCTGCTCTAACTTGCGTCGGGCTTGAATCCGTTCTCTCTTGCGTTGAGACGCTATTCAAATAACGCGACCCCGGAGGGTGGCTTTTTAAGCCTCCCATAGTGTTATTGGGGATGAGACAGAACCTGCATTAAGTCTAAAGTATTCCGCAGAAGCTTCTTGGATTTCACTGAGGATCGGTTTGAAGGATAAAAATGAATCATTCATCACCCAGGGAGCATGTTGTGGTTTGCTGAGTAGGGAATGACTAACAGTCAGAACAGGATCATGATCCGACCAAGGGACTGCTAGGATCAATACCGAGTCGATTAAAGGGAGATGTTTCCGTAACACAAACGAATGGTCGATTCTAGAGTTAGAGTGATGAGGATGGGAATAGTGGGTATAGTCCCTGCCCATGGGATGAAACTCTCGCCATATGTCTACTAGGTCAAGGTTTTGTAGGGCTAGCAAGAATTTTTTTGCAGCAGGGGAGGGGGCTTTATGATCAGCCGGGTACTTATCAAGGGCAGGGTTGAGCGTCACATTAGAATCACCCGCCAACAGGAGGGTGCCCTTCTGGTTGACCTGTAGCAAGGAACAGACATGAGACAGAAATGGGCCCGGATTGTCATTCGGGGCGTAATAAGTCATAATAGTTACTTTATTGTCCTGAACAGAACCCTGCAAGAGAAGGTATCTGCCATTAGGATCAGCTGTTTGTTTACTGCAGATAAATGGGACCGATTTTCGTATAGCTATAAGAACCCCTCTCTGCTTAGTAGGACCATTGGCTAAATAGACTTGGGGGTAGTTTGCAGCGAAATATTTGGGGCAGGAAGTGGAAGAAAAGTGGGTTTCCTGTAAACAGGCTATGTCTATTTTTTGTTGCTTAGGGTATTTAAAAACCTTGACCCTTTTTTGGGGGGAATTCATACCCTGAACATTCAGGGACAACCAGTGGAGGGTCATTGGGTCTGAGATAGAATGCTATGGACTACTCCGTCCGCACACCCCAGGGGCCGGGGGGAAGGGAAAAGGGGAAGGGAAAGAGAAGTGAGAGAAGAATAATGAAAATAGAAAAGAACATAAGGTATGAGAATACCGAGAAGATCTCGGATTAGAGTATGTAGTGAGTACATTGACGTATCATGCCATGGGCAGTAGGGCCCACAATGAGGTGGGACCATAACCAAGACAAATGTCTTAGCCAGGTGCCAACACATGGGGGGAGCAGTGGTCCGTCTGAACCACCGGCCTATAGTGAAAATAATTCAATCAACTTAAATAAAATTTAAAAAAACAGCAATAACACAGCGCCAGTGGTAGACTACCTGGAGAGCTCCAATCAAGACATGCGGTGTGCAAACATGTGTATTTACCACACCATGTACTGTGACATTTTATATACATGTAGCATGACTTGTAAATAAGATAGGAGGGGGGAAAAAAAGGGAACACCCGTGCAGCTGGACCAACCGTAGCTGGTAGATACAGATCATAACAAAAGAAGAACAAATATAGCCCAGCGCTCAGGATATTATAAAAAACAACCTGCAACAGTCATAAATAAATGAAAGTAATTTAATAAACCAAGTGGTGATTGTAAATTGTCAATAATAACTGGTGAATTATAAAACCAAGTTGTAAGAAACTGTTACAATAGAACCCACAGTAACACAAGATAATACTATTACATTGCACTAAATATCAACATGTGAATGGCACTTGAAATAAAAGACAGTCAGTCCTTGAACGGCAGGAGACCAGCACAGGAGATCCATCCAAAAAACGCCCCAGCAAAAGGCAATGAGTGAAATGGTGAGAGCGGAACAAGTGCTCAAAACAAGAGTAAAGAAAACTCACAACTTCCCCGTTGGCTAAGGAGTCTGGCACCGTGCAGAGCGGCTCGCAGGCTCCAACGAGCTGTGTGATTACTGTGGCGTGGAACAGAGCCGATCCTCCGCCGTGAGGAGAGCAGCCTTACCGAGGCTCCGTGACAATGAGTGATGACGTCAGCCTGGGGAAGCCGCCGGGATGTCAGCTGATGGAAGCAGACCGCTGACTTTCCAGGCTGTGTCTCCACGGGAGTGAAAGATCCTCAATGATGGGTGGTGACACTACACAGAGTCCAATGATGGAACTGATAGGCCAATCAAGGGGGAAAATAATGCTGCCGGCAGGCTGATGGAGCTCACATCTGCCTAGACGGCCTGAGGCTCCTTAAAATGGAATTAATGATGAATGAATGGATGGAACAACCAAAGGAACTGATCAAAAATAGCCAAACAGGGAATATTGGAGATGATGATTCTGGAAAAGACACACTACTGGCTGATGGGGAGCTTCACAAAAAGAATGGATGGATGGATGGATCAATGGTCACCGTGACATGGCTCTGGATAGGACCACTGTCATAGGGTTGCCTTGAAGACACGTTTCGCGCATGAGCGCTTTGTCATAGTCAAGGGAGTAGACAACTCGCAAAGTTTAAATACATAAATGTGAATTAGGGGAAGGGACACAATGGGAGGGGGAAAAAAAAAAAGGAAAGTAGTTAACCCACTGTGCGGGGGGGGGGACAAAGTCTCTGGTGCTAAACCCCTGTTGTTCAAACAACCCAACAATGGAAAAAACACACAGTAACATTTGCATATTAAAATTAAAATCTACATTCAGGGTACAAATCCTAGAAAACACATAGTATACAAAACATTTTCATTAATTGTCACAGAATATTTTCTAAAAAAAAAAAGAAGATATTTTTCAAAAACTCCTTTAAAAACTCTCTCAAAAAATCTTATTTAAAAAATCTCTCAAAAAATCTTATTTAAAAATTCTTTTCAGTCTCATTTCAAAACTTCATTAATATTCTAAAAATCATCCAGCGTAACACCAACTCTACACAAAGCTACATGTTTCCAGTTCCTCATTTAACCCCTTGGGGGCAAGCGAATCAAACATATAAATCCAAAAAACCTGACGCTTGCACAGCAAGGAGAATCTCTCATTATTGGTTAATGTACCCTTGGGGATCGTTTCGATCACAAAGACCTCTAAATGTTTGATATCCTTGTTGTGGAAACGTAAGAAATGCCGAGGGACACTGTGTTCATCGCTCCCTTTAGAGATAAGTCTACAGTGGTCACCCACTCTAGCCCGTAGTGCTCGAATGGTCCGACCAACGTAGACTAGCCCACACGGGCAACGCAAAACGTATATAACGAAGTCAGTGGAGCAAGTGATGAATTGCCTAATCTCGTATTTTTTACCTGTGTTAGTTGTGATAATCTTAGTGCCATGGGCAATAAATTGGCACGTAAGACACACCCTCTTTTTACACTGAAATATGCCCTTTCTATCGTGAAAATAAGATCTAATGTTCAGGGGGGATTTGGATGATTTGTTTACTATTTTGCTGGGTGCTAACAAATTTTTAACAGTACAGGCTTTTCGGAACGTTACCTGTGGAACCTCAGGTAGTACCGGAGCAAGACGTTGGTCCAAACGTAGAATACCAAAATGTTTCCTGACAATTCTAGATATAGACTTATATCTATCATTAAAAGTAGAAATAAATCTAACTGTCTGGTTGGTTCTTGATTCGTCTTTTGAACACTTGTCCCTGAGAGGGGGATTCATGTGGGACAGGAAGGCGTCATTGATGAGGTCAGATGGATAACCCTTCTCTTGGAATTTCTTTTTCATCACTGCCCCCTGTTCGACATAATCCTCCACTCTTGAACAATTGCATCTAAGTCTGTTAAATTGGCCACTTGGGATGTTACATTTCCATGATGGATGGTGACAACTTCCAAAATAGAGATAGGAGTTGCCACTGGTTGGCTTAACGTAGTTTTTAGTAAAGATCCTATGTTGATCATGGGCTAACACCAAATCCAAGAACACAAGTTCATGGGGATCTATTACATGAGTAAACGACAGGCCAAAAGGATTAGAATTACAATGGGCCACAAATGAGGAGAACAGATCTGGGCTACCGCTCCATATGATCACAATGTCATCGATGTACAGCCCAAAAAAGACAATGTGCTCAGCGAACGGATTGTTAGCCCAGATATTGTGTTCCTCCCAATAGCCCATGGTGAGATTGGCATAGACCGGAGCAAAGTTCGCTCCCATGGCAGTTCCCCTACGTTGTAAATAAAATTGTTCACAAAACGTAAAATAGTTATGTTTGAGGCAGAATTCAGTGGCTTGAACAAAAAATTGTGATTGCAGTGAATTGAAATCCCCACTTTTGGTCAAAAAATATTGTACGGCTCTCAGACCTATTTCATGGGGTAGAGAGGTGTAAAGGTATATGTAAAGATGCCCACCAATATCCCTCTTCCCATGAATAATTCTGAAGGGCTTTTATTACGTTGTTGGAATCCTTAATATATGATGGTAGTTGACACACAAGGGGCTGCAAACAACAATCAATGTTTATGGACAAACCATTACTGAAGCTGTTAGTGCTCGCCACAATAGGTCTCCCAGGAGGATCCACCAATGATTTGTGGACCTTTGGAAGGTGGTAGAAATAGGGAGTACTACACTCAGATGGTAATAGAAATTGTCTTTCTTTATTGGTGAGTACTCCATTTTGCCAAGCTTCCTGTACTAGTTACCCTAATTCCAGTTGAAACCCTGGAAGGGGGTCAGACTATAATTTCAGGTACGTGTTGATGTCCGCTAACAACCTACTTGCCTCTTTGATATAATCAGTACGATTTTGTACCACCAGGCTACCACCCTTATCCGCCTGCCTAATGATGATCTTAGTATTAGACGTTAACTCTTTCAAAGCCACGTTCTCACATCTACTCAGATTCTCGTGTTTCCGCCTCTTGGAATCATCACATAGTGATAGAAAATCTTTATATACAGCTTGATAGTAAGTTTCTATGTAGGGGCCTTTTGAATTGATTGGAAAGAAGGTTGATTTAGGTCGGAAGGGGGTAAGCATTACTGGTGGTTCTAAGCTAGCAGTAGGAACATAACCCTCTGTATGGCCCTCAGCCCATAGTTCCTCAAGGGCCTGTAGTGCAGCTTCATCAAGTTCCGTGGGAGGTGTGCACTCTGGTACCGGAACTAATATGGAATTAGCCTCCTTCCTATCTTTTTTATGTATAGCCAAAGGATTGGGGGCATAATGGCGTTTTAACGTTAATAAGCGTATAAAACGATGTAGATCTTTAAAGAGACCGAACTTATTTGGGCCTGTCGAAGGCAAGAAACCCAAACCCTTCTGGAGTAAAAGCTCTTCAGAAGGGGTGAGAGTATGTGAGGACAGATTATATATTTTTATTGTGCTATCATTTATGTTGATTCTGACCTCTCTTTTTTGTTTACTCTTCCTAGTGGTTCCTCCTCTTCTAGTTTTCTTTTCTCTTTGGGTACTCCCTTTGGAGGAGAAAACTGAAAATTTTGAGAATTTGAACTTTTTGGAGATCGTATAGGACAGTTGGCGCCCTGGGGGCAGTGATCATCTCTAGTGTCTTCAGATTTGAGTCTGGCTCCCAGTAAGATATAGTCCTCTAGGTCACGACACAGGGGACTAAAACTATTCTGGATAGGTATATTGTAATCCAATTGAAGTTGAGTAGTAGGTGGTGAAACAATAGCAACCTCATGCCTTGCTGTAGAAGGGATGAGAGGTACTATCAAAGAGGAGGAAGCCACCAGGGGAGAAGGGTTCAGGTCTATAATAGTAGTGGTCGGTATAGTTTCCCCTCCAGTCTCAGACTTCGATGCCAAGGTATTGGGACTAGTAGATTTAGAAGCCCCCCTAACTGGTAGGTGTGAAATTGTTTTAGAAATAGGTTTCTTGGGGTTATTGGGATTATGTTTTTTGTCCATATACAATGATTGTTGTTTGCAGCCCCTTGTGTGTCAACTACCATCATATATTAAGGATTCCAACGACGTAATAAAAGCCCTTCAGAATTATTCATGGGAAGAGGGATATTGGTGGGCATCTTTAGATGTGTCCTCCCTTTACACCTCTATACCCAATGAAATAGGCCTGAGAGCCGTACAATATTTTTTGACCAAAAGTGGGGATTTCAATTTGCTGCAATCACAATTTTTCGTTCAAGCCACTGAATTCTGCCTCAAACATAACTATTTTACGTTTTGTGAACAATTTTATTTACAACGTAGGGGAACTGCCATGGGAGCGAACTTTGCTCCGGTCTATGCCAATCTCACCATGGGCTATTGGGAGAAACACAATATCTGGGCTAACAATCCGTTCGCTGAGCACATTGTCTTTTTTGGGCGGTACATCGATGACATTGTGATCATATGGAGCGGTAGCCCAGATCTGTTTTCCTCATTTGTGGCCCATTGTAATTCTAATCCTTTTGGCCTGTCGTTTACTCATGTAATAGATCCCCATGAACTTGTGTTCTTGGATTTGGTGTTAGCCCATGATCAACATAGGATCTTTACTAAAAACCACGTTAAGCCAACCAGTGGCAACTCCTATCTCCATTTTGGAAGTTGTCACCATCCATCATGGAAATGTAACATCCCAAGTGGCCAATTTAACAGACTTAGACGCAATTGTTCAAGAGTGGAGGATTATGTCGAACAGGAGGCAGTGATGAAAAAGAAATTCCAAGAGAAGGGTTATCCATCAGACCTCATCAATGACGCCTTCCTGTCCCACATGAATCCCCCTCTCAGGGACAAGTGTTCAAAAGACGAATCAAGACACAACCAGACAGTTAGATTTATTTCTACTTTTAATGATAGATATAAGTCTATATCTAGAATTGTCAGAAAACATTTTGGTATTCTACGTTTGGACCAACGTCTTGCTCCGGTACTACCTGAGGTTCCACAGGTAACGTTCCGAAAAGCCTGTACTGTTAAAAATTTGTTAGCACCCAGCAAAATAGTAAACAAATCATCCAAATCCCCCCTGAACATTAGATCTTATTTTCACGATAGAAAGGGCATATTTCAGTGTAAAAAGAGGGTGTGTCTTACGTGCCAATTTATTGCCCATGGCACTAAGATTATCACAACTAACACAGGTAAAAAATACGAGATTAGGCAATTCATCACTTGCTCCACTGACTTCGTTATATACGTTTTGCGTTGCCCGTGTGGGCTAGTCTATGTTGGTCGGACCATTCGAGCACTACGGGCTAGAGTGGGTGACCACCGTAGACTTATCTCTAAAGGGAGCGATGAACACAGTGTCCCTCGGCATTTCTTACGTTTGCACAACAAGGATATCAAACATTTAGAGGTCTTTGTGATCGAAACGATCCCCAAGGGTACATTAACCAATAATGAGAGATTCTCCTTGCTGTGCAAGCGTGAGGTTTTTTGGATTTATATGTTTGATTCGCTTGCCCCCAAGGGGTTAAATGAGGAACTGGAAACATGTAGCTTTGTGTAGAGTTGGTGTTACGCTGGATGATTTTTAGAATATTAATGAAGTTTTGAAATGAGACTGAAAATAATTTTTAAATAAGATTTTTTGAGAGATTTTTTTAAATAAGATTTTTTAAATAAGATTTTTTGAGAGAGTTTTTAAAGGAGTTTTTGAAAAATATCTTCTTATTTTTTTAGAAAATATTCTGTGACAATTAATGAAAATGTTTTGTATACTATGTGTTTTCTAGGATTTGTACCCTGAATGTAGATTTTAATTTTAATATGCAAATGTTACTGTGTGTTTTTTCCATTGTTGGGTTGTTTGAACAACAGGGGGTTAGCACCAGAGACTTTGTCCCCCCGTCGCACAATGGGTTAACTACTTTCCTTTTTTTTTTTTCCCCCTCCCATTGTGTCCCCTCCCCTAATTCACATTTATGTATTTAAACTTTGCGAGTTGTCTACTCCCTTGACTATGACAAAGCGCTCATGCGCGAAACGTGTCGTCAAGGCAACCCTATGACAGTGGTCCTATCCAGAGCCATGTCACGGTGACCATTGATCCATCCATCCATCCATTCTTTTTGTGAAGCTCCCCATCAGCCAGTAGTGTGTCTTTTCCAGCATCATCATCCCCACTATTCCCTGTTTGTTTGGCTATTTTCGATCAGTTCCTTTGGTTGTTCCATCCATTCATTCATCATTAATTCCATTTTGAGGAGCCTCAGGCCGTCTAGGCAGATGTGAGCTCCATCAGCCTGCCGGCAGCATTATTTTCCCCCTTGATTGGCCTGTCAGTTCCATCATTGGACTCTGTGTAGTGTCACCACCCATCATTGAGGATCTTTCACTCCCGTGGAGACACAGCCTAGAAAGTCAGCGGTCTGCTTCCATCAGCTGACATCCCGGCGGCTTCCCCAGGCTGACGTCATCACTCATCGTCATGGAGCCCCGGTAAGGCTGCTCTCCTCATGGCGGAGGATCGGCTCTGTTCCACGCCACGGTAATCACACAGCTCGTTGGAGCCTGCGAGCCGCTCTGCACGGTGCCAGACTCCTTAGCCAACGGGCAAGTTGTGAGTTTCCTTTAATCTTGTTTTGAGCACTTGTTCCGCTCTCACCACTTCACTCATTGCCTTTTGCTGGGGCGTTTTTTGGATGGATCTCCTGTGCTGGTCTCCTGCTGTTCAAGGACTGACTGTCTTTTATTTCAAGTGCCATTCACATGTTGATATTTAGTGCAATGTAATAGTATTATTTTGTGTTACTGTGGGTTCTATTGTAACAGTTTCTTACAACTTGGTTTTATAATTCACCAGTTATTATTGACAATTTACAATCACCACTGGTTTATTAAATTACTCAGTTTTATTTATTTATGACTGTTGCAGGTTGTTTTTTTTATAATATCCTGAGCGCTGGGCTATATTTGTTCTTCTAAATAAAATTAACATAGAGTCTAAACAATAATTAGAGACAGCATCAAAACAAGCAACTTAAAATGAGTTACAGTATGACAACCTCACTGTGTTATCGACATTTGAGGGTGTAGATGCAGGAGTCCCCCCTGCCCCCCAGGGACAACAGTCACAAGACCATCCACCCTGGAAGGCAGGGCGAGACCCCACACCAAAGTCAAACCGCCAGCCCTACCACTCCACTGAACAGGAGTGAAGGGCCTCAGTGTGAAAACAAAACAAACAACCTACATAGCAATCAATGGAGGCGTGTCCCTAACCTAAAACCATTTACCCCTCTCCCCCCACCCTAACAAGTCTTGAGAATAATTTCCTAAGCCCGATGAACCATCCAGTCCATGAAAGCCATCGGGAATGTAGAGGTGGTTTGGGGGGCAAACTAATGTCGGAGACCCATCAGGGAACCCCATGTGGGGTGGTCCATGCCCGAGACCGCCATCTCACAGGTGGGGCAGTCTACAATGGGGCAACGACCCCCCCAGTCAAGCAACAGTCAACTCGATAGGGCAATGGGGGAACAGACCACATTCCACAGAGTGAATACACTAAGGTAAGAGAGAGTTAATGAAAAAAGGGGGAACGTTTATATCAGTGCCCCCTTACCTTAGAGTATTCATTCCCCTTTCATCAGTGACCCCCCCCCCACAGACTTTGTGGCAACTGGAGGCTGGAGATACCAGTCACTAGCTTGCTCCATTGCTGGCTCGCATGCAGGGCAGTCAAGCACGGTCCTCCGGCTGGCTCCTCTCATCACCACCTCTGTCCTCTTATCCAAGTTCTCTTCCAGAGTCCATGTCCAGTCCTCCAGTGAGTGATACAGTCCCAGCCATGGAGTGGACCTAACCCCCTATTCCATCACTCATCTCTGCATCCGCACTCTGCCACTCACCTCTGCATACACCCCCCCCCCCCATTCAACCACTCACCTCTGTACCTACCTTCACCTATTCCAACACTAGTTTGGAGGCATCTTCCCCTCAGTGGGGGTCTCTCTCCCCCTCCCCTACCATGGACTTTCACTGCCCTCCCTTCTCTTTGTCTGACCCCCCTATCTCACCCCAACAAACAGTACAAAAGGAGACAAAATGATTAAAATACCCCAAAATACCTCCCAACACCCAACCCATCCTCATACAGTACAGCAGATATATTCCATCATCTGTATTCTACCATCATCTCAATCCTCTGTGTGTATTCTACTATCAACTCCATCCTCTGCATTCTACCATCATCTCAATTCTCTGTGTGTATTTTGCCATCATCTCCATCCTCTGTGTGTATTCTATCATCATCTCGACTTCATCCTCTGTATTCTCCTGCTCTCCCCAGCATCATTGTCCCCTCATCAGAGCTTCCTGGCAGCAGTGTCCCTATCATTAGAGGTCCTTCCATCAGTATCTCCCTCATTAGAGGTCCCTCCATCAGTGCCCCCCTCATTAGAGGTCCCTCCAACAGTGTCCCCCTCATTAGAGGTCCCTCCATCAGTGTCCCTCTCATTAGAGGTCCCTCCATCAGTGTCCCCGTCATTAGCAGTTCCTCCATCAGTGTCCCCCTCAATGGTCCCTCCATCAGTGCCCCCCTCATTAGAGGTCCCTCCATCAGTGTCCCCCTCATTAGAGGACCCTCCATTGGTGCTCCCTCATTAGAGGTCCTTTAGTCCCCCTGCCGAGGGTTGGATTGGAGCTGAAACTCAATGGACTCAGTGGGCGGAACTTGGTGGGCAGGATTCAGTGGGCTTGGTATCACAGTGTTTTTATTTTTAGGGTTGAAAATGTTTTTATTGATATAAAGTAACAGAAAGGAAAAGTACAGGTGACAAATTGTTTACAACACAGTAATAACCAGCGTGCCAAATGGTTATCACCCACAGCAAAGCTGGTATCTATTAAAACATCGGTGGTTATATTAATAGGCAATGACAAACAATAAAAGGGTATGAGAGGAAATGGAAAGAAAAGAAAAGGTGCAAAGAGTGAAGACTAGGAGAAGGACAGGGTGGAAGGGGGGGGGGTCTGCTGGCAGGGACCGGAAAGGAAGGAGTCCGACCTATTAACTGAGAGTCCCATTAGGGGCCCAGGTGGAGCTCAAGTCACTGAGGGAGCCGAGCTCGGGGGGACAGGAAGCAGTGTAGCCAGCGCATCTGAGGGGGAGAAGCGCCGCCAGACCGACCACAGGGCTGTAAATTTATCATATGTGTCATTGTCTAGCGCCAGCATCTCCTCCATACGCATAATATTATTCATGGTGGAGATCCAGAGAGATAACGGGGGGATAGTAGTTGTCTTCCACAAGAGAGGTATGAGTTGGCGGGCAGCAGACAGAAAAAAGCGTAAACACCATTTTTGAGAGGTTATTGATCCCGGTAGGATAGACAGAAGGGCTATTTCAGGACTCAGTTGTAAAGGTTTATCATATATTTTATCATATACCTGGAATACCTGTCCCCAGAAGGGTCAAATCCGATCACACTCCCACCAGACATGAAGATACGTGCCTGTGGCCGCATTGCATCGCCAGCAGGTAGATGGAGTAGAGGGAAATATTTTTTGTAATGTGGCGGAGTCCCTGTACCATCTCGACATAATCTTAAAATTCTTCTCTTGTGAGTAACAGGAGATGGAGCACTTGTGTGCGAAGTGAAATGCAATCTGCCCATCCGCTCTGGAGATGGTCTTTCCCAAGTCTGCCAACCATATCCTGGTGTAAGTGGGTAGGTCATTTTGTGTGAGAGCTTGGATCAAACTGTAAATATGTGAAAGTAAGTGTCTGCGTAATTCTTGAAGAGAGCCCAGACGTTCAAATTCAGTCAGTGGGCGATGAATCTGGGATGAACTGAATAAGTGTTTGGTAAAGGATGTTAGGTGTAGGGATGTAAGCCAAGGGAGATGGATCCGAGGACAGGATCTCACATAACCCTCTCCTGTACCAGAGCACAAGGGCAGCAGAGGTTAGTGGTGAGGAGCTAGATAAGTCCGGTAGATTGCCCCTGTAACCCCACAGGAGAGCCCTTAAATCGACAGGAGACATATCCTGTTCGACCATCACCAAAGCTTTTTGAAAGGGTCGTGGAAACCATTCTAAGATACGAGCCATCAGTGTGGCTTTGTAATATAACTCATAATCTGGTAAGCCTGCACCTCAATGTAATTTTGGTCGTGTGAGTAGTTTATATTTAATTCTAGATAACCCTTTATTCCATATAAAACAGATGGAAAGGGAGCGTAGGGCAGAAAAAAAAGATTTGGGGACAGTGACCGGTATGGTCTGGTATAGGTATAGTAGTTTGGGCAAGGTGTCCATCTTAAGGGCATTAATGTGTCCAAACCAGGGTATGCTTTTGTCCCCCCAGGAAGCTAAATCTTTTCTGGGACGGGAAAGGAGGGGGATATAATTTAATGCAAAAATATTAGAGATTAACAGGGATTGTTACACCCAGGTAAGTAATGCCCTTGGTCTGCCATTGAAATGAGTAGTTCCAATCAGATACCCCTGAAGAAGAGTATATCTCGAAACGCGTCGGGTACTCCCCGTATGCGTGTTCCATATGTACCGGAGTTCAATGATTGTATATCTCTGCATATTGTATTGCAATTTCTTTGTCTGTATCACGCATCCTGTACCCCCTTTTGTATTTCTGTTACATTTACCTTGTGTACCATAGACATGTTTAGGCCTATACCTTGATAAATACCTAATTTCATTTCAAATATACACTCCTCACACCCCTTAATACTCCCGAGTAGGTTCTCCTTTTAATGTCCCGCAAGAGGAACAAATTTCCATTTTCCTAGACACATTGGGGATGTGGGTTTACCCTACTCTCTAGACCAACTTAGCACCACCCCTATCTTGTTTCACAGTTGGAGCGGAGTGAGGACATGGTAGATGCGGAGAGAGAAATGTTAAGGGCCTCTGTTTTGTAAATGTTGAGCTTAAAATTGCTTAGCCTTCTGAAGCGCTGGAATTCTGAAAAAAGGGATGGGAGAGTTATATGGGGCTGGCGGGCATAGATTAGTAAGTCATCCGCGTACAATGATAATTTGTGGTGGTGTTCAGATACCTTGTATGGAATCATTTTGGCGGATGGCACATGCCAAGTGTTCCATTACAATAACTAAGAGAAGGGGGGAAAGGGGGCAGCCTTGACGAGTACCGTTGGATATGTCAAACCCTTCTGATGAGGTGCCATTCACTAAGTTCGAGGCAGAGGGGTGTGAGTAAAGGGCCATGATTTTGGAGATGAAAGAGGATCCTAAACCAATTTGCTCAAGGGAAAGTCTTAAAAAACTCCAGTTAACCCGGTCAAATGCCTTCTCGGCATCGAAGGATAGAAGGCAAACCTGTTGGCCGTGGCGTTAGGGTATATGAGATGAGGTGTATAGTCTTGGTGTTGTCCCGGGCCTCCCTGCCCGGAACAAAACGGACCTGGTCTCTATATATGATCCCCGGGAGTAAGGGGGAAAGACAGTTGGCAAGAACTTTCGCAAAAAGTTTAAGGACTATATATAATAAAGAAATAGGGCGATAGCTATTGCACTGGGAGGGATCCTTGTTGGGTTTCAGAAGAATGGATACATTGGCTGATAATAGTTCTTTGGAAGGAAGGGTAGTGTCGTTGATTGTGTTAAAGGCCCTAGTTAGAAATGGTTCTAGCAGAGGTGCAAAGGTTTTGTAAAACCTCGGAGTATAGCCATCTGGGCCTGGGCACTTGCCTGGTTTTAGCCCTTTCATGACACCCAGGAATTCCGGCTCAGTCAGAGGTCTATCAAGATCCAAGGATTCCTGGGGGTCGATTGTGGGTAGTGCCGTATCAATTATATAGGTCTACATTGGGTCCTGAGAGAAAGACATAGGACTGTGCGGGGTCGTTTGCGGGAGGTTGTATAATTGAAAGTAAAAGCCTTTAAATGAGGTAGATATGCCCTTGGTGTTAAAGACTTTGGTCTGGTCTGGTTTAGTGATGAAGGGGATGGGGTGGCATAGAGATCTAGGGTGAATGACCCATGCTAGGTGTTGGCCACATTTGTTAGCTATAGAGTAATAAAAGTTGCGGGCACGGTTCCTGGCTATTAGAGAGTGGGAATCTAGTAATTGGAGAAGATCACGACGGGTATTTGAGAGGGTAACAAATGTAGATGGGTCCAAAGTTTGTTTCTGAAGGGATTCCAAATCCAAAATGGTGGTAAGGAGGTGCCGTATGTCGTCTGATCTAATTTTTTTTTAACGGGAGCCATTTTGTATAAGGACACCCCTGACCACACACTTCAGGGCCTCCCATTGGTTAAGTGGAGTGGTGGTATCCGATATATGATCAGATCGGAAATTTTGGATAGCTTTAGTAACTTCAGCAACACATACTGCATCTCCAAGTACGTTGTCATTGAGACGCCAGGAATACCCTCTATGTAATTGCGGGGGTCGGGCAAAGGATAAATATATCGGGGAGTGGTCAGACCAGAGGGCATGCCCCAGGGAAGTCTGTAGAGGGGTATCTAAGAGGGAAATGAGGAAGTAGTCTAATCTACTGTAGGAGTTGTGGGCTATGGAGAAATAGGTAAAATCTCTGTCTGTAGGATGGTGTATGCGCCACACGTCCACTAAATGATGGGAGTGTAGGAGAGACTTGATGTGTGAGAGTGAGGTTGTGGATATGGATGATTTATCTGTGGATGTGTCGGCAGATGGGGACAGATCAAAATTGAAGTCACCTCCAACGATAACACAGGGGCCTCCAAAGGAGGATAGTCTGGTGAGAGTGGTAGATAGGAAGCGAGCCTGATCCATGTTGGGGGCGTATATATTAGCCACCGTGAAAAGAAAGTTATTAAGTTTTAATTTGAGAAACACAAAACGTCCATTAACATCAATACAGGAGTCAGGTACTTCAGGGTGAAAAGACCTATGCAATGCTATAGAGACCCCTTTAGATTTAGCTAGTGGGTTAATACTATGGAACCAGGTAGTGTAGTAGCGATTACGTATCGTGGGTGTTGAGCCAGAACAGAAATGTGTCTCCTGCAGTAGCAGGATGCTAGCTCTTTGTTTATGGAAGTGGTAAAGGATCTGGCTGCGCTTCTCCGGGGTGTTAAAACCTCTACAGTTGTAGAATGCTAGGTTAAGAGGAGGTGTGACTGCCATATTGGGAAGGGGGGTTAAGAGTAATAAAAATAAAATAATGGGAGTCCCTCGGGGGCCAGCCCCAGTCAGCAGAAAAGGGGGGGAGAGAGAAGGGGGGGTAGAAGGAAGAAGAACAAGGATAGGTAACAAATGAAGAGAGACATGTAAGAAAAGAAGGTAGCAGCAAAAAAAAGTACCAGAAAAAAAAAAAGAGGCCCAGACTACACAGTTGGCAGAGTAGCAAAACGACATGTTTTGTCAAAATCAAGTGCAGGAAGCTGGGATCCTGACAGCAGAGGATAAACCGATTTACTTGAATAGGCCACTAGGTGGTGCCAGGTAATCATAAGTGCAAAATTACAATACACATAAGAATACATTGTGGGGAACATCTAAAAACCAGGGTATGGTGCTAAATGTGAGCACCGAGTATTCCTAAGGGGGGTTAGTGGTTAGCATGGGGGAGCCCCCAGGGGCCCCGGGCTCCACAAGGCAGGAGGTAAGCATGAGCGAAATAAGCTGTAATGGGGAAAGAAAAAAAAAGTTATGCACAATGAAATATGATAGGATATAAGGTAACGGGGTATTGAAATCAGGTTTGCTCGCAATGAGAGTAATTGTGGTTTGCAATCAGGTGCATATTTCCCTGAAAAAACAAAAGTTAGAGTTTAACAAACAAAAACCTCTGGTATCAAGGAGACAGATGCACTTTGAGACAGGCATCAGGGCAAATAAGGAGGACGAAAGTTGCAGGTGACGGGACTGATGGAGTAGGGTAAGTTCTCCCCTGGCGTGCCTGAATCCGTCATTCTAGCCTTGAACTGAAGAACCTGGTGTCTTCTATAGGTAAGTCCCAATGTGAGTAAGTAGTAGAAAATCTTCCAAGTGGAAATAACCGCTAACAGTAGCAACTAGTTGGAAGGTGTGCGGAGAGGAGAAGATCATCAGGAGAGTCTCGGAGAGGTAATACTCAGAGATTCTGAGTTGATGCAGGAGGTGTTCCTGCTTTCAAAAGGAAAAAGGTGGATGACCAGCCGGCCTAGAGGACATCAATCGTCAGGATCTGTGTGAGATGAGGATCCAGGGTGTCGTTTGCGACTTTGTTTTTGCCACTGAGGTATGTATGGCAGGCCTGGTGTGGAGGGAGTGAAGGGCCAATCCGGTATACAAACATGAGGCAGCTCCAAGGTGCTGAGGAATGTGGGAAGGTCACCCAGTGTGCGAAAAATGTCAGACTTACCGTCATGGTGAACCCGCAGCTGGAAGGGGAAGTGCCATTGGTATTTCAGCTGACGTGACTGAAGTAACTGTGTGAGAGGTTTTAGAGCTTTCCGCATGGTTAGAGTTAGGCGTGAAAGATCAGGCAGCAGCATCACTGGAGTGGTATTGAAGAGAATAGAGTCCTGAGTGCTGGCAGCACGCATGATGGATTCTTTTATGTTGTAGAAATGCACTCTGCAGAGAGTGTCGCAGAAAATAAAGGATCAGATTTCTTGGGGCCAGAGGTCCTGTGGACCCGGTCAAGCTCAAGGGGATTATCTTTAGGCAACTGTAAAAACTGATTAAAGATGGCCGTCACTGCTGCTTTTAAATCCTTGGGTTCCACAGATTCAGGTATTCCGTGTACGCGAATGTTGTTGCGCCTGTTTCTGTTTTCGATGTCGTCTTGCTGATATGCCAGGTGTTGCAGCATGACTATATGAGAATTGAGTATTTCCTCATGCGTCTGCACCGTGGTATGCAGGGCCTCAGTGGTGGCTTCAATATCCTCAAAACGCACACCAATGTCCCGTTTAAGCTCAGAGATCTCCTGCTTGTAAGTCTTTGTGGGGAGAGATTGCATGTAACTGTGCAGGGATCTCATCTGTGATTCTAAGTCCCATCCATCCTCTGAGCCCAGAGATGTATTGGAATGGCTCCTAGAGTGCCTGGGGAGCAATCCTGTGTCACAGGGGTAGGGTGGGATGCCTGGGAGCCGGCCAGTGAGTCCAGGGCTGACTCTGAGGGGCCGGGAACGGAGGCCCCAGCGCCATCTTGGATTCAGGCCGGTGCTGGGCCGTGGCCGAAGCTCGGGTAAAAAAGTGCCCTAAATTCCCTCCAGGCCGTGATCCCTCTGATCCCCCTGTACTTATCTTTCCCCATTTGGTCTGGTAAAACAGTGGATTGCAATGCGGAGAAGCCCTGAAGAGCCGAGGGACCGGGAGCTGAAGCACTGCACGTCCTCTCACTCCATGCGTCAGGCCACGCTCCCGTGTTTTTATTTTTATATGCGGCATGGTTAGTGTAGTCCTGAGCCCTCAGCTACACCTGAAGCAGGGAGAGAGGCTGGGCAGCAGCCAGGTCTAGGGGAGGAAGTTCTGTTCTCCACTGAATGCTGAGGGTGGACCAATCACATGGTTGGTTGCTAGACGCAGCAGCGGAGCCACAGGTAGAGCAACAGAAAAATCATTGAAAAATGTCAGAGAGATGTATATGTCATGTTAGACATATGGACACGTGTTCCCTGGTGCCGTCCTGGTAGGCAGCGTTTTTATGCACACTTCATGTCTGTAACGGTCATTCATGGACAGCTGTAAAAATCAGATTTCTACAAATTGTCCGTGAATTTACTGATGGTTGGCAACACTGGTGCTGCATAGAAAAAAATTGCCCAGGTCATGAAGGGTGTACAACCTTCTGGAAGTCAAGTGGTTAAAGGGTACAATATCACATCACACGTCATTGAATTTAATGAAAAGTGGACTTTTATCACTATGTTTATATTATAATCTATACATAAATATGTTACCGAAGGGTTAAGTGAGTTTCATATTATCAGTAGTTTCCAGTCAGTATCTATTTAACCACTTCAGCCCCGGAAGGATTTAACCACTTCCTGACCAGGCCATTTTTTGCGATATGGCATTGCGTTAGCTTAACTGACAATTGCGTGGTCCTTTAACGCTATACCCAAATAAAATTGATGTTCTTTTTCCCCCACAGATAGAGCTTTCTTTTGGTGGTATTTGATCACCTCTGTGGTTTTGATTTTTTTTGCTATAAACAAAAAAAGACCAACAATTTTGAAAAAAACAAACAATATTTTTTACTTTCTTCATACATTTAGGCCAATAGGTATTCTTCTACATATTTTTGGTAACCCCCCCCCCCCCCAATAAGCATATATTGATATATTGATTGGTTTGCGCAAAAGTTATAGCATCTACAAAATAAGTGATAGATTTATGGCATTTTTATTTATTTATTTTATTTTATTTATTTTTTATTGTAATGGTGGTGATCAGCAATTTTTACCGGGACTGTGATATTGCAGAGGACAGATCGGACACCTAACTGACATTTTTGACACTTTTTTAGGAACCAGTGACATTATTACAATGATCAGTGCTAAAAATATGCACTGACATTGTACTAATCAGGGGTCATCAAAGGGTTAAATGTGTTCTTTGGGAGGTGTTTCTAACTGTATGGGGGATGGGATGCCTGGGACATCACACAGATCCTTTTTCCTGCATAGCAGAAAGACAGGATCTGTGTGTCATCCCCTGACAGAACGGAGATCTGCCGCTGATTGGCTCCCCCGCTGGCCAATCGGCG
This sequence comes from Lithobates clamitans, assembly GCA_037952925.1. Taxonomy (NCBI): domain Eukaryota; kingdom Metazoa; phylum Chordata; class Amphibia; order Anura; family Ranidae; genus Lithobates; species Lithobates clamitans. The sequence continues at coordinate 2,113,043 of JBBGZY010001071.1, read as the reverse complement.
CACTCACGCGACCACAGATCGCCGTGTATGAGCCCAACGTACACCTTTGGTGAGTCGCGCAGCAGAGCCAACCTGGAGCAGTATAATTGCGGCGGCTGGTCGGCAGGTAGTTAAGGTGTAACAAAACAGTCGAGTTTCGATTCCGGGTCCTTTCACACTGATATGTTTTTCCTGCGTTTTTTTCCTTGTGATTTAACATTTTTGGTGCATTTCTGATTCGGACAGGGGGACAGTGGGATGGACAGAGGGACAGTGGGATGGACAGGAGGACAGTGGGATGGACAGGGGGACAGTGGGATGAATAGGAGGACAGTGGGATAGACAGGGGGACAGTGGGATGGACAGTGGGATGGACAGTGGGATGGACAGAGGGACAGTGGGATGGACAGAGGGACAGTGGTACTCAGTGATGGACTGTACATACCTCTCTCCTGCTGTCCCGTTCTGTAAGTTGTGGGTTGCACTTGTTCCCTGTACACTGGCTGCTCCTTCTGCTGGGCTCCTGCAAGAAGCACTGCATTGACAGGGACGAGGGGGTCAGGGCGGACGCTGCTTTGCTCTGCATGCAGAGAGGAACTGAGGGAGTCGGAATTAGGGGGTGGAGCTGAGGTGGACCGAGCATCGGCAAGCGTCATTGGTTGCTAGGACACTGGTCATAGCTGCCAATGACTTCAAAGTAGATAATGCGGGAAGGAGGGGGGCGGCAGGCGCAGGGTGGGAGAGAAGAAAGTTGGACACAGAGGCGCTGGCAGGCGGGCAGCAATTTGCCGCCCCCCTGAAAGTGCCTCCTGGAGCCTTCGCTCCATCGGGTCCCATGGTAGGGCCGGCCATGTATCTAACTCGCGGAATAAATGTTTGATATTGAGTTGATACGTCACACTACTGTGTCTTGTGCCTTCTTATCATCTTGAGCTTGGAGTGACCTAACCTAGCAGAAGTGAAACAAAGCATGTGGCAGATTTAATCCCTGGGGGATTAATCCAACAGTCACATTTACACTACAGTGGTACCTTGGATTACGAGCATAATTCATTCCATAAGAATGCTTGTAATCCAAAGCACTCGTATATCAAAGCGAGTTTCCCCATAGGAGTCAATGGAAACTCAGATAATTCATTCCACAGTGACTGCTATTGTATGTAGTACCGCATGTGGCCAGAGGTGCGGGGGCACTGGAGACTTTTGGAGACCGATGGGAGCCGTTAGGATGCACTCGGAGACACTCAGAGAGGCTTGGAGACACGCAGGAACGGAGTGTTTCCGAGTGTCTCCAAGCGGCTCCAAGTGCATCCGAGCAGCTCCGAGCGGCTCCGGGTGTCACCGGCGCCCTCGCACCTCTGGCCAAATGCGGTACTACACACCCTATTGGCTTGAATCCTGCTCATCTTGCGAGACAACGCTCGCAAACCGAGTCAGGATTTAAAAAAAAATAATAGCTCGTATTGCAAAACGCTCGTAAACCGTGTTACTCGTAATCCGAGGTATTACTGTATTAGCAATTTTGTAGTAATATTTTAGTGACAAAATTTGTTTGCACATTATAATTTTATTTATTTATTATTTAGAACCCCTGTCACACACATACACACATATATATATATATATATATATATATATATATACAGTGGGGACAAAAAGTATTCAGACCCCCTTAAAGTTTTCACTTTTATATTGCAGTCATTTACTAAAATCGTTTACATTAATTTTTTTTCCTCATTAATGTACACACAGCACCCCATATTGACAGAAAAACACAGAATTGTTGACATTTTTGAAGATTTATTAAAAAAGAAAAACTGGGGGTGCATGCGTGGAGCAGACAGCAGACAGCGATGGACATGTCCCGCTGAGGCTCTGTTATTCCTGGGACTTCGCGGCTACCACAGACGCCCGAATGGCAGGGTAACTAAACAAAAAGCATACCAATATCCTCCTTAGTACCCTGTGAACCAAATAGAATGGTTTTGGGAGCTGCCTGAGGCAAAACAAAAGTGAAAAGCCACAAGGAAAAACCGCTCAGAGGCTCCTGTAATATGGCTCAGTCAAATTCTCCTCACAGAGCTAAGGCCTGCGCTGACAAGAAACAGCTGCATTTACCTCAGGAACTGTATGACACAGATAGTGAATACAGTGCCAGCTCCCAGCCACAACAAGCAGATACATTACACCCAAATATATTAAAACAAATAGAGAAAATGCTACAGAAAGCTTTAAAGCAGACCTCTGACCAAATTACAGAGAAACTGACAAAAGAAATACGTGATTTAGGCCAACGCACAGCTGAATTGGAAAACAGAATGGATGACATTGAAACTAATGTACTATCACATGACAATGAATTGGAGTCTCTTAACCGCTTCAGCCCCGGAAGATTTTACCCCCTTCCTGACCAGAGCACTTTTTGCGATTCAGTACTGCGTCGCTTTAACTGACAATTGCGCGGTCGTGCGACGTGGCTCCCAAACAAAATTGACATCCTTTTTTTCCCACAAATAGAGCTTTCTTTTGGTGGTATTTAATCACCTCAGCGATTTTTATTTTTTGCGCTATAAACAAAATAAGAGCGACATTTTGAAAAAAACGCATTATTTTTTACATTTTGCTATAATAAATATCCCCCAAAAATTTATTTAGTCACCTCTGCGATTTTTATTTTTTGCGCTATAAACAAAATAAGAGCGACAATTTTGAAAAAAACGCATTATTTTTTACATTTTGCTATAATAAATATCCCCCAAAAATATATAAAAAAACATTTTTTTTTTTTCAGTTTAGGCCAATACGTATTCTTCTACATATTTTTGGTAAAAAAAAAAATTGCAATAAGCGTTTATTGATTGGTTTGCGCAAAAGTTATAGCGTTTACTAAGTAGGGGATAGTTTTATGGCATTTTTATTAATCTTTTTTTTTTTTACTAGTAATGGCGGCGATCAGCGATTTTTATTGTGACTGCGATGTTATGGCGGACATGTCGGACATTTTTGACACATTTTTGGGACCATTGTCATTTATACAGCGATCAGTGCAATTAAAAATGTACTGATTACTGTGTAAACGACACTAGCAGTGAAGGGGTTAACCACTAGGGGGCGGGGAGGGGTTAATCAGGGGACTGTTTTCTAACTGTAGGGGGGTTGGGCTGTGTGTGTCACTAGACTGATCACTGCTCCCGATGACAGGGAGCTGTGATCAGTGACACTATCACTAGGCATAACGGGGAGATGCTGTTTACATCAGCATCTCCCCGTTTGTCCTCTTCGTGAGGCAATCGCGGGGATCCCCGCAGCGATCAAGTCCGCAGGACCCACGACCCGACTCACGGAGCTCCCAGCCGGCGCGCGCGCTGCCGGCGGCATGCACGCAATGGCACGGCGGGGAATTCAAATGGATGTACAGGTACGCCCATTTGCCCAGCCGTGCCATTCTGCCAACCTACATCATCGTGCGCCGGTCGGGAACCGGTTAAAGATGAAAATTTAACGCTACAAGCGCGTTTAGAAGATTTTGAGAATAGGGCATGTCGTTCAAACCTCCGCATACGAGGTATGCCTGAGTCAATCATTGACCTTCAATTGACTATGACTGCTCTTTTTCAGGAATTAACACCATCAATCCCAAATGAAAGATTGAAATGGACAGAATCCATAGAGCTTTGGCGCCACGCAAAGCTGAAGGTCCCCCTTGTGACATAATTGTAAAGTTCCACTTTTTTCGCACAAAAGAGCAACTTATGACAGCTGCTAGGAACAAAGAATGTCTTACTTTTCAAGATCATTCATACCAGATTTTTGCTGACCCATCACCAATAACAGTTGCTAAATGGCGCGCGATGAAACCTTTGCTCCAAAATCTCCAACACCACCATATCCCTTATCAATGGGGATTCCCATTTTCTATTTGTTTTACATTTCAAGGCACCAAATATTCAAGCAGATCCTTCGAACAATTACAGAACACTTTGCAAAACCTTCATCTATACAATGGGCCCTCTACTAGCCCTCGTCGACGTACAACATCTAATTCTCCACAAAGTGCATCTAAGCCTGGAACTGACAGCAGACAAAGTGCATCAAAAAGGGGTCCATTCAATTCCCCAGACCTAGACCCACCAGACACAATGGACTGAACGCATTTTGCATTTCTCTCTGAAGCTCATTCAACTTAACGGTTCACCTACCTTATCTTTAATTTTAAATATTTCAAGTTCTTAATACGTTATAAGTTAAAGTATATAACTTTACATTCAAATATTCATATATAATTAATTAAGGATTTGTTAAAAGGAATACTATTTAATCTGACTTGTATGTTTGCTTATTTTTTAAGGAATATAGCCAAAATCAGGTGTCTGAATTGAATTTTTTAATTTTTTCATAAAATTTGGCCACGGGGGACCCGAGAATTGGAAACTGCTGCCCCCATTTTTCTGTCCTAGGACTCTTCTCCACTTGGGTTACAGTGTGAGGGGCCTCCTCGGATAGACTTTGTACCTCTGAGCTAGCAGATATTCCATGCTCAGTACGCCATTGTTTTATTTTTATACATATATTAGTAATTATAACTTATTTTAAATATATGACTCTTATTATTTCTTTCTTCTCTCATAATCTACTTCTTCTTTTTTCTTTTATCCAATCTTTCCCTGGGGTTTCTTTGATTCCGCACCTGATAATAGAAATATATCGATATCTCTTATGTTAAAATTATATATGGCTCCTTTAAATGTCCTAACCTTAAATGTCCAAGGTCTAAACATTCCTCATAAGCGAACTAAAGTATTCAGATCTTTATCCTCCTCAAAAGCCCATATAGTGTGCCTCCAAGAGACGTATTTTACTGAAACTTCAACCCCTAAATATTTTGGGACATGCTACCCCCAAATTTATACTGCTTCAGCTAAATCAAAACGCAGAGGAGTACTAATAGCATTTCACCGAACTACACCTTTTTCCCTCATAACAGAGATCAAAGATCCAGAAGGCCGCTATCTCATACTTTTGGGACATCTATGTGATATCCCACTCACAATTGTTTCCTATTATGAACCTAATAAAAGACCAACATAATTCCTCTCTCACTTGTTACAAGTAATAGATTCGCATAAAATGTGGTGATTCAAATCAAGTTCTATACTAGACATGTGCACAGCCAAAAAAAATCGTTCATTTTCGTTTTTGTTTCATTAGTTTATTATTTTTTTCGTTTTTCGGGTCATTCGTTATGATCGCGATTTGTAAATTCGTTCATTCGTAAATTTGTAAATGCGTTCATTCGTACATTCGTAATTTGAACATTCGTTCATTCATACATTCGTTCATTCGTACATTCATAAAATCGTACATTTGTAAATTAAAAAATTCGGAAATTTGTAAATTCGAAGTTTGAAAATTCAAAAACCCGAAAATTCAAAAATCTAAAATAGTAACTAACTATTAAATTATAGGTATTGTAATTTCCTTTCAAATTTGACTGTCAGTGAATGTAACAAATACAAATTTAACCGAAGTTAAGAATTATCAAAAACGAATGCTGCATCTAATCAAATGGAACGGAACAAATTAATAATAAATAATAATAAGAAGAATTGTTATAAACGTTGTTATTATTATTATTATTGTTATTTATTATTATTAATTCATTACGTTCCATTCCGTTTTTTCGGATCATTCTCATAACTTCGGATAAATTTGTATGTGTTACGCTCACTAACAGCCAAATTTAAAAGGAAATTACAATACCCATAAATTAAAAGTTACTAGTAATTACTAATAGTTAAGTTATTATTAGTTAACTATTATTTCAGATTTCCGAATTTTCGAATTTACAAATTTACGAATTCACTAATTTACTAATGTACAAATGCATGAATGTAAATTGCGAATGTATGAATGTCCGAGTGCCCGAATGCCCGAATGCCCAAATGTCCAATTTTATCGAATTTACGAATATTCGGAAAAAATTCGTTAAACGGGTTTTCGTTAATTCGGATATTCCCGAATTAACGAATTTGTCGAAATTAGTTAAATAACGAATTCAGAACGAAACAAATTGCACATGCCTATTCTATACCCCTATCTAGATAAATCCCCTACTCCAACCGTATCCAGCTCTCAATCTCGTATGTTTCAAAGACTTCTTCAACAACATTCACTGCTAGATTCCTGGCGTGAAATAAATTCTTCAAAACGTCAATTCTCTTTTTACTCCCACCCACATAAATCTTTTTCCCGTATTGACCATATCCTAATATCTATAAGTATGTCACCAGAATTGCTCAACTCTTATATTAAACCTTATACTTGGACAGATCATTGTGTGATAATTTCAACCTTTACTTCTTTAATCCCAAAAGCTCAAGACCCCACATGGCACATAAATGATTCAATTCTCACACACCCATCACATTCATCTGACTTAGAATCAGCAATAAAAGAATATCTGGGAAACAATGATACTCCTGATATATCCCCACTGACATTTTGGGAAGCCCATAAACCTGTTCTTAGAGGGGTCTGTTTACGACAAGAAACATACCTTAAAAAAGAAAAACGACAACTACAACAAAAACTAGAAAAAGAATTTAATGACTGCCACACAAATTTCCAATCAAACCCTACTCCAGTGTCAAAAGCACAACTTGATAAGGCAAGTTTAAATCTTGACCTATTCCTAGCAGAATGGGTAGACAAAACAATATGTAAATCTAAACATAAATTCTACTTTAAAACGAATAAACCTGGCACCCTTCTTGCATGTGCGCTTCAAAAATTAAATAACCCCTTTAAGCCAATTCGCCTAAAAAAAAAACATGATAAATACACTAGTAACCCAGTAAAGATATTACACATCTTTCATAAACATCTTACTTCTTTATACAAAAAAGAAGGATCCTTCGACCAATCCTCAGCAGAATCATTTTTTTCACAAGTTAAACTTCCAACCATTTCTCAAGTTTAAATGATAACCTTGAAAGTCCTATTGAACCTATAGAAATCGAAATAGCAATTAAATCCCTTAAGTTAAATAAACGACCAGGCCCTGACGGATTCTCAGCCCTCTACTATAAAAAATTTTCCCATATTCTTACTCCCATCCTGACAAAAGCATTTAACTCCCTACTTAACAAACAATCCTTCCGACCGGAAACTTTAACAGCAATAATTTCAATGATCCCTAAACCTCAGTCTGATGACTCATCTTGTACTAAATTTAGACCTATATCCTTATTAAACCTAGATATAAAACTACTAGCAAAAGTAATGGAGTCTCGTCTTAATAATATAATTGGTTCATTAATAACCAAAGATCAAGTAGGTTTCATCCCTTTACGACAAGCAGCAGGTAATGTTCGTAGAGCATCATTATTGATTCAAGCAGCTAAAACAAGGCGAATATGTCAGAGGAATAGCAGAGTCAGAGCCTGTCAGTATCGGCGCATCCCTGTGCGCCTGCGCGGTAGAGTTGCACATCAACACGTATGGGTACACGATCGGCGGGTACGAGCGCGTGACCCAAACAGATTAGCATACGTGGGTACACGAACACATGCGCACAGCGGGACGTCCCCTTGGCGGGCCTATATAAAGGCAGCTATGCCTTGTGCTTTTTGCTGGTTTGTCTTCTCAGCTCCCAGTGTTCCCGTTTACCCTCTGCATACCTGTACCTGCCTATTGTGACCCGGATCGTTTGACTACTCTTATCTTCTCTCCAGTGTTTTACCCTCGGCTTGATTAAGGACTCCTCTTATCTTCTCTCCAGTGTTTGACCCTCGGCTTGATTAAAGACTTGCTATAACGATTACCTGGTGTTTGACCCTCGGCCTGTTTAAAGGACTTGCTATAACGATTACCTGGTGTTTGACCCTCGGCCTGTTTAAAGGACTTGTTCTTGCTTAATCCTGTGTTTTACCTTCAGCTGCTTCAGTGGATCCTCCTCCAGTTCCTGCCTCCAGGTCAAGGTGTTTGAGCCCCTGCCAGGCTTCTCATTGGTCCAGCAACCAGTCCATTCTACGTGGGTTCTACACACCTAAAGATACCCTCGTGGCCTGCACACCTGCTAGCAACCCGTGCCTCTCCGTGCCTGATACCCTCTGTGCCACCTTCAGGGGTATCGCGCACCTAGTTGCTAGGGAAGCCGCTTTCAGCATTCTGGCCTTGGTGAGTACCAGAATACCTCTGTGTCTCCTGTCATTAGATATCAAAAAAGCATTTGATACAGTGACATGGCCCTACTTAAATTTCACTCTACAAAAATGGGGCTTTGGCCCTCATTTTCTAAGATGGGTCACTTCACTTTATAATAATCCCAAGGCATATGTTAAATATGCAGGATAAAAATCAGACATGTTTGACATAAATAGAGGAACACGTCAGGGGTGTCCTCTCTTCCCACTTTTAATTGCCTTACTCATTGAACCTCTTTCCCAGGCTATCCGTACAGACCCCTCAATCAAGGGCATAGATTTAGCTGGCCATCAACATAAATTATGTCTATTTGCTGACGATATATTAATTTTTATGTCTTCTCCTCATATTTCTGCTCCCAATCTTATAAGCAAACTAGATCACTTTGCCCAAATTTCTGGACTAATTATAAACTCACAAAAATCAACAGCTTTAAATGTCTCTTTACCCCCGCAAACACTACAACAAGCTCAAACATCTCTCCCTTTTACATGGTCAACGTCTCACCTCACATATCTAGGTATTACTCTTACCCCCAATCTATCTGATGTCTTCTCTGCTAACTATCCTCCACTACTACGAAAAATTACTAATTTTCTTAAACAATGGTCCTCTTTGCCAATATCATGGATTGGTAAAATTAATGTAAAAAAAATTACTGCATTACCTAAAATATATCTCTGTTAGGATCGCGAAATATGTTCCACAATACTCTCCACTTTGCTTTCACGGCTGTGGCGATCTAGGAACGTATTTTCATATCTTTTGGGATTGCCATATAGCAATAAATTATTGGAAAGAAATATTCCTAATGCTCTCTAAATTTTTCAAGAAAACTATCACCCCAGATCCGACAATTGCGCTTCTAAATGTAAAGCCTACCCAAATCTCCTATACACAAACTCCTTCTACAAATTACCACAGCCGCAAAGCAGACCATCGCCAAAGCGTGGAAGTCCTCATCATTAATGCTTTCTGAAACTATGAATAGAACACATCAGGCCATGATCCTCTGGAAAACAGATGCCAATGATAACATACCTAAATTTGAGAATATTTGGAGTCCTTGGGTGACCCACTTTCTTTCTCCTAATTTTGACACTTCTTTACTAAGACCTTGGTAACTATATAACTTTGTTTTGAATAACTGATAAAAAGATACTATGTACATATTGTTACTAAGAAATCCCCGGAAACCTCTACTAATCCAGACTTTTTTTTTCCTTCTTATCTTTACTTTCCTTTAATCCTTTTCTTTTCTCCTTATTCTATCCTGTCTTCTCCTATTTATTTTTACATAACTAAATGGTAGCGAAACATTCACTTTTATAATGTTCAATTATAATACAATAATAGATAGTAAGCTCTAATGTCCTATTATAAATAACTGAATCTCGTAGTAATTAATATTATTTCTTTATTACATATTACTCAAAGTTAAAAGTTTTAAGTATAAAATTGATGCGCTTTAAATAAATAGTGCACAATATGCTGCTGCGACTAAGCTTAAATCCAGGAATAAAAAATGCATACATGTGAATAAAATAAATTAATAATTATGGTGCTAATACATGTGTTAAAATTGCCAAAATAAATCTTCAAATTGGTGATGTGATGGTGAGTATAAATAAAATAATAATGACACTCTAAATACAATGTCCAGGCAGAGATAAACATTGTGCAAAAAACAGCAATTAACAAATTAAATGTGCAACGTGCAATCAATATGTGCAAAAATCGCAAAAACCGCAAATGCAGTGTATAATAAACATATAACCAAAAAATCAATATACAATCACTAAAAACCTCAATGGATAGTGCAAGTAGGCAATGCAGTGTATAATAAACATATAACCAAAAAAAAACTTGTGAAAATTCAAACAAAGGCAAACATGTGCAAAATATATAATGGGACTGGGAATGTAGTCCAATGCGATTAAATCCTCTTAATGTGGCTAATCAGAAAATGTGCAAAAAAGTGCAATAAGGTGCTGAGAGCATGGGGGTGACGTCACGCGTAGGGACGGGATAGGCATCCAAGACTGATATATGTAAACGAGCTCGCCGCTCGTAGGAGATACGTTTTCTGTGTGTTTTATTCTTGTAAGTGAAGTGAGTACCCTCACCATTGTTGTAATAAAAACCAACCTCTGATTGAAATACTACACTATCTGGCCCCTTCTTTCCTTTAATCCCCCTCCTGCTCAACTGAGAGACAAAGACCCACTAACAGCTCCATCCAGCCCAGGAATCCAAGTGAGAGGCAGTTAGGAGAACAAGGGAGAAGCAGCCATTACCAGCAACTTTATGCGGTTACCTCTTTACCGCAAGGTAAGAGGCCATTTCACACCACTGTGTGTCCTGTGCACGAAGAGGAGATCACCCCATGCTCTCAGCACCTTATTGCACTTTTTTGCACATTTTCTGATTAGCCACATTAAGAGGATTTAATCGCATTGGACTACATTCCCAGTCCCATTATATATTTTGCACATGTTTGCCTTTGTTTTAATTTTCACAAGTTCTATAGTGGACTTATTTTGGTTATATGTTTATTTTACACTGCATTTGCGATTTTTGCACATATTGATCGCATGTTGCACATTTAATTTATTAATTGCTGTTTTTTGCACAATGTTTTTTGCCTACTTGCATGATCCATTGAGGTTTTAGTCATTGTATATTGATTTTTTGGTTATATGATTATTATACACTGCATTTGCGATCTTTGCACATATTGATTGCACGTTGCACATTTAATTTATTAATTGCTGTTTTTTGCACAATGTTTTTTGCCTACATGCACGGTCCATTGAGGTTTTTAGTGATTGTACATTGATTGTAGTGTTTCCAGTAAGATACTTATCACATCTGGCCTTAAGTCTTTATTGAATGATTTTCTTAAACTTTGCACTTTGCGGGGGGCGTGGCTTAGCTATGGCCGAGTGAAGACGTGCTTTGGAGGAGCTCCCTGTCCAACTCGGCCTGCACGGATCACAAAACGCCTTTTTTCTCCAGCAACCACGGCATGAGCAACCCCAAACGATACAGAACGAGATCGTCGTCCCGGGGAACCCATCACCGGACCACACAGACGGGCATCCCACATTTTTTCAGAGGTCAGGCGGACCTATCTCCCGGCGCCATAGCGGCCGCGCCACGTGGGCCCAAAACTCCTCCGCGCTGCGCGGAAACCCCGATGGCTTCCTCCACACAGAACCCAACGCCCTTACTCCTTACGGGCACGCCAGCCTTACTCTGCACGGAGATGGAGAGACACCCGAGCAGCCAACTCATCCTGGAAGACGACCTCCGCAGCATGCTCAGGGCTCTCCCCACAAGAGCAGACCTGGAGGCCCTACCCACGAGAGCGGACTTCGAAACTATGATCCTGAGGATCGAGGAGGCTCACAGGAAAGACATCCAAGAAGTAAGGGATGACTTACAAAATGTGGAAACCCGAGTCACCTCGGGCGAATCTAAGATTGCTGCCCTGGAGGTGAGGATGCAGGCGATGGAGCGCTCACAGCAGACGCACACCCTGGAAGCACAAGACATGCAGCTCCACCTGGAGGAATTGGAGGACCGTAGCCGCCGTAACAACCTGCGGCTACGGGGGATACCAGAGGCCACGGGACCAGAGGACCTGGCGGCGACGGCGACGGCGATCTTCCAGAGCTTACTGGACCATCCGCCACCACACCTGGAGATCGACAGGATCCACCGCACCCTAGGCCCAAAATCCTCTGACCCAGCCAGACCGCGGGACGTTCTTTGTCGCATTCACCGCTTTGCACAGAAGGAGACTCTGCTCAGAAAAGCATGGGACCAGGGAGAGATAGAATTCGACGGGGCCCGCATCCAAATTTTGCCCGACCTGTCGAGGGCTACGTTACAGCGCCGCACCATGCTGAAGCCCATCTTGGAACTAGCAAGGAGACATGGCTGCACGTACAGATGGGGCTACCCGCTCGCAGTGACTTTCCGTAATGATCGGGCCCACTACACACTACGCACCCCAGCAGACCTACCGTCCCTTTTCGACTTCATGGGGGCGGATCCGATCCAGGTCCCGAATTGGCTATCGAGAATCCCACGCCCGACCGGCCGCTCGGGCCTGAACACGAGCAGAATCAACCCGTCTACCCGCTCACAGAGGTCCCGAGGAAGATCCCGCATCAGATCAGATAACGGTGCACGTGAGTCTTGAGTCTTCTGTAAGTAACCGCGGACATTGTGCTTACCACACACCTACTCCCTTTGTCAGTTATAGTTGGGCATTCTACACCCACTCGCTCGGTGGTCCCCGAAACAGTTGGCATTCCTACCTGATCCAGGCGGTTTGTAAGCCGCCGGCTGTCCCTTGCACCCCTGCGTGCGGTCGGGCTGAGCCTGCTCCCCTGCCCCTTGTGGCATGATATGTTCCGTTTACGTGACTGCCAGGGTTACTCTTGAACCACCTAACCCCCCCCGGTTGGACACAGCAAGGGACAAAATAGGCCCGGGAAATGTCTATGGGGAGACTGGAAAGTTCCTGGGGCCTACCTGGCGGCGCCCCCCCCCCTGCCCTGGATTTTCATCTGAACAGACGATATGCATGGGGGTTATGTTTGTCCTACACCCCCCACCCCCCGCCTCTCATCCACCCTGTTGTTGAAATAAGCAGTGAAGAAAGGACATATTGATTACTCCTGACCAGCAGGGGGGGTTGCGGGTGGCTGCAATGGGAACGTTATCACACTGCAGGATCTATTGGCAACAAACAAGTTCGGTGATCTTACAGAGGTGCATGTCAGCCTTGGGAGACATGGGGGTTTCTGACTTGCCTCTCAGGGGGAGGGGGAAGGGGGACTTGGTACGGGGGTGCTTGTTGGGGAGTATAGCAATGCTTCTAAATAGCAGGGCACATATGATATGTAAGTAGATGTTAACCCGTACAAATTGTGTCGTAAATTGTGTCGTAAATAAGATGGAGAGATGAAGGCTGTGCGGGGCACTGACTGCAGTGGTGATGCAGTAAATAACATGTTTTCTGCTCCTGAAACCGGCAACACAACGCGCAGTCTTTGCATCGCTGGAATATTACCGACAGCCATCACTTGTAAAAACAACACTTGTAAGGGGTATGCTGAAGATCATCAGAGAGGCTCTACCACCACTATTACATTCATGCAGGGTGTGTTTGCTGGTTAGGCGGGTTCATAACCCAACTAGTTGAGTAGAAATGGAAGTTTCACACGGTTGATTATAGACTGCTAGTTTACCGTTAGCATTTGATGATTACAGTGTGGCTCATGTCACACAGTAAGTACTTCACAGTTTTAGTTTTTAGATATGCTCCGAGAGTTAAAGTTTTGTTTACCTGGAGTACCAATTTTATCATAGATCCGGGGGCTTGGGGAGGACACAGCCCTCCTCCCGAGGCCTTGGCTTGACACTTCCCCACTTAGGAAAACGACTACACCCAGTTAATTCTGGTGTGCGTGGAAGAATAACTTCAGTCTATAGTAATTACCCACTCTTTGTTTTGGGTATCCGGGAGGACCTTCCTTCTCGGCGCCTGTTGCAAACAAAGTGGGCCTTTGCCTCTTTCTAAACTTTTCCCCCCTTTTTAATTAACCTCCTTTCCTCCCCCCCCCCTCCATCCCCCCCCCTCCATCCCCCCCCCATACCTGTTATCGGTTCTCGCGGACATGGGGGTACTCAATGTGGTCACCCTTAATGCAAAGGGACTGAACGTCCTGGAAAAACGGAGAATGCTTCTAAATGAAATGAGACACATGAAAGCCGACATAGTTCTCATACAAGAGACACACTTCAGGGAAGACAAGTTCCCAATTCTAAAAAATAGGTACTACCCGACTGCATATCATTCCACCCACATAGCCGCTAAATCCAGGGGGGTATCTATCCAGATTTCCGCATCTATACCGTGGACATTGGTGGACAAAAAGTCAGACCAGGCAGGCAGGTTCCTTTTTATAAAAGGCCTGATAGGTAGCACCAAAGTAACCATCGCTAATTTTTACGCCCCAAATGAACACCAAGACACATTCATGAAACGACATCACAAAACACTACAGAATTTCTCTGAGGGCCAATTGATTGTGGGAGGTGATCTTAACATCCCCTTAATCCCGGCAGAAGATACCTCGACAGGCTCTTCCTCCGTCACACGTGGCACCCTCAGAGAAATGTCCCTAGCCCTCCATACGGCACAGCTAATAGACACCTGGCGCCTCTTTCACCCTGGGGAACGAGACTACACTTTCTTCTCCCGTCCACACCAGGTGTATTCTCGTATTGACTTTCTCCTAGTCCCACACAACCAACTCCGGGCTGTCAAAAACACAACCATCGGTTCCATTACATGGTCCGATCATGCCCCAGTGTCCATGCAATACGACCTCACAGACTATTTCAAGGGTCAAAGGAAACCCTGGAGACTAAATGAAAGTCTTTTACAAGACCCAGCCATAATAGCAGACATCACAAAAGAGATTTCACACTACTTTCACACTAACACCTTAGAAGAGAGTGACTTTAGGCCTAACATGGGAAGCACATACAGCAGTGATCCGCGGAGTGCTTATTAAGCACGGGTCAAGAGTGAAAAAACAAAAGTCAGCGCAATTAGCATCACTGTTTGACAAACTCCATAAACTAGAATCTGCCCATAAAACAACGCCGACCAGACCCCTGGGAAGCGAACTTGATACGATACGCATGCAAATAACAGACCTACTCCAATTCAAAGCTAAGGCAGCTCTACAGATATCCCGGAAAAAGATATACGAATCGGGCAACAAGTGTGGCAGACTTCTAGCCCAGTCCCTTAAAGCACAAAACACGGCATCATACATCCCGCACATTAACTCTCCTACGGGACGAAGAGCTGCCTTGCCCCAACAAATCACGCATGAATTTAGATCATACTACGAAAACCTATATAACTTAAACATGACTCAACCCTCTCCAGAGAAAATAGCAGAATACCTTGCGAACTCCAAAATGCCATCCCTATCGACTGAGACGAGAGACATACTGGACGAACCCATTACGCTGACAGACATACAAATGGCAATAAAAAATACTAAGCAAGGGAAAGCTCCCGGACCTGACGGACTCACACTCCAATATTACAAGACACTACTCCCATCATTAGGACAATACCTAGTTAAACTATTTAATGACCTAGGCAAAGGGAAACTACTACACAATGACACACTACAGGCCCAAATAACTGTAATCCACAAAGAAGATAAAGACCCGACCCAATGTGGTAGTTACCGTCCTATATCCCTACTAAACACAGATCTGAAGCTATTCACGAAAATCCTGGCCACTAGACTACAACAACACATAACCAGCTTAATACACCTTGACCAGGTGGGATTTGTCCCTACCAGAGAGGCGAGGGACAACACTACTAAGGTCCTGAACCTGCTTTATCACGCCACTAAGACAGCCACACCGATGGTCTTGCTCAGTACAGATGCTGAAAAAGCATTTGACCGGGTAAATTGGTCGTTTATGCTCTCCACATTGAAATACATTGGCCTGGGCGAATCCATGTTAAACTGGATTTCAGCAATATATGCAGCACCGACGGCTAGAGTAAGGGTGAACGGAGTAACGTCCGATGTTTTCCAGATTTCGAATGGCACAAGACAGGGCTGCCCACTTTCCCCCCTTCTTTTTGCATTATCATTGGAACCATTCCTCTGCCACATAAGACTAAACCCGGACATTACCGGCCTTATCTTAGATGATACTCAATACAAAATTTCAGCATACGCTGATGATTTGATGTTTTCATTAACAAACCCAATGATATCCCTTCCAAACTTGCTAAAAGAATTCTCCGAATACGGATCCCTAGCCTACCTAAAAATTAATTGGGCCAAATCAGAAGCTATGAGCGTAGGTATCCCTGACTCAATGCTCAAGCCCCTTAAAGCCAGTTTTAAACTGAAGTGGACAGACAAAGCCCTAAAATATCTGGGCACGTATATCCCCCAAACAATGGCAAAGCTGTATGAAGTGAATTTTCCCCCACTAATTACAAAAATTAAAACACTGCTGAATACTTGGCAATCGGGCCTTCACTCCTGGTTGGGGCGTGGTAACATCCTGAAAATGTCTATTCTGCCCAAAATATTATACCTAATGCAGGCCATTCCGATACGTATTCCCCCCGGTTTTTTCAAGCAAATTCAAACAATATTTACTGATTTTATATGGGCTAAGAAAAAACCCCGACTGCCTCACAAATTACTTGTCCTCCCCAAATCGCACGGGGGGTTAGCGATACCCGACATACGCGTCTACCACCAAGCAATACACCTGGGCAGACTCATAGACTGGCGTAGACACAGAGAGACTAAATTATGGACCCATCTTGAGCAATCCCACACCAGTATCCCGTTAGGAGGTACACCATGGTGCTACTCTAGTCTACCTAGGGAACTCAAACAACATCCTCTGATAGGCAACACGGCCAGAATCTGCGCTAAATTAATCTCTAAACCACACATCTCATCTCGAAACTCACCCCTAGTCCCAATTATAGGACATCCCCTATTCACCCCTGGATTACAGGATAGAGTCTTTCGGTTATTAGGGGAAACTGGAATACACTCGGCCCTGCATTTCAGCTCAGGCGGGGTTTGGAAAACATACACGGAACTATCGAGCCCGCAAGGGATATTTCGCCTGGATTTCATGCGTACTCTTCAACTCGGACACTTCCTCCACTCCATTACACCCCCCGCAGACGAAGACCAAGGACTCACAACCCTAGAAGAAATCTGCTCTAACACAGGCACTCTACCACATACAATATCACTAATGTACAGCCTCCTGATCACACCCCCCTCAGACTACATACCCCCGGGTCTGACCATGTGGGAAGAAGAATTGGGTTGTAGCTTCAACCTCACACAGAGACAACGCATTCTTCGCTTCACACACAAGTCTTCCATCTGCGCTAAAATCCAAGAAACAAACTACAAAGTTCTTTCTAGGTGGTACAGAACCCCGACACTCTTACATAAAATATTCCCTACCACATCTGAAGAGTGTTGGAGATGTCTGAGAGACAAGGGAACCCTGTTACACATATTCTGGTCATGCCCTAAGCTCTCACGGTTCTGGAAGGTCGTAATGAGACGATACAACTGTTTACAGACAGGATAATCCCAAAAGATCCGGCACTCTTTCTACTACACGCCACTGACATACCAGACAAAGTATACAAACGATCAGTCATACGACATCTGTTAGATGCAGCCAGAGCTTGCATACCTCTTTGCTGGAAACTCACCACACCACCGACTATTGACATGTGGCTTGGCAAGGTAGAAGACATAAGGCAAATGGAGGACCTGATCCATACAGCACAACATAGGGAAGAAGCATTCTCTAAGACATGGCAATTATGGCAATTATGGACGATGTTTATGTACTCGGCGGCGGGTCAATCTTTGAGAGACGCAGACGCGACCCGGTGAGTACACGGACACGTAAGCAGTGTCACCAGCATCCTGTGAACGGAGCCGTGATTATTCGAGCTCTGGATAATATGTGGGCCCACATGCTCACGGGAACCTTCCCCTGTCCCTTTCCCCCCCTGCCCCCCTACCTCCCTAACTTTTCCCCCGTTCTCTCTCTACCCCCCCTCCCCCTTCACTCTCCTTCACTCCTTTCTCTCTTCCTTCTCCTCCCTGTCACTCTACCCTTAATCTCTTTTAATTTCTATTCTTAATTAATATAGAAAATAGAGGACCGGCGCAATGGGAACCAGCAGTGAAAGTTGTCTCACGTACACTTCGACCCGATGGTTCAACTCACTATAGTCATATAAGAACTGATGTATGGTCTTAGATTGACAAGCTGGATATAGTCCTGGTGAATAAGATGTTGGTAAGAATTTATATCATGATACTATACCATGTATATGTTCAAACGAATGTATATTTATGTATCTGTGGGCCCATGTGGGCCGTGTTCTTGTCCTAAATAAACAATTTAAAAAAAAAAAAAAAAAAAACAAACTTTGCACTTTGCTATTACCACCGATTATTGTGGAATATCACACTGCACCTATTGGGTATAGAAGTACTCTATATTGATTGTACTTATTCTTATATTGTTTCTGTTTTTTTATATGTTTATATCATTTTACGTGTTCATTTACCCTTGTACTACTACCTCTAGCAGCATAGGTTTTTTTTTTTTTTTTAAAGAACAGCGCAACACCAATTGTTACATGAGCTCCAGAGATGCAATCAGGAGATGGGAGAAAGTTGTAGAAAGTCAACCATCACTGCAGCCCTCCACCAGTAAGGGCTTTATGGCAGAGTGGCCCGATGGAAGCCTCTCCTCAGTGCAAGACACATGAAAGCCCTCATGGAGTTTGCTAAAAAACACCTGAAGGGCTCTAAGATGGTGAGAAAAAAGATTCTCTGGTCTGATGAGACCAAGATAGAACGTTTTGGCCTTAATTCTAAGCGGTATGTGTGGAGAAAACCAGGCACTGCTCATCACCTGTCCAATACAGTCCCAACAGTTAAGCATGGTGGTGGCAGCATCATGCTGTGGGGGTGTTTTTCAGCTGCAGGGACAGGACAACTGGTTGCAATCGAGGGAAAGATGAATGTGGCCAAGTACAGGGATATCCTGGACGAAAACCTTCTCCAGAGTGCTTAGGACCTCAGACTGGGCCGAAGGTTTACCTTCCAACAAGACAATGACCCTAAGCACACAGCTAAAATAACAAAGGAGTGACTTCACAACAACTCCGTGACTGTTCTTGAATGGCCCAGGCAGAGCCCTGACTTAAACCCAATTGAGCATCTCTGGAGAGACCTAAAAATGGCTGTCCACCAATGTTTACCATCCAACCTGACAGAACTGGAGAGGATCTGCAAGGGGGAATGGCAGAGGATCCCCAAATCCAGGTGTGAAAAACTTGTTGCATCTTTCCCAAAAAGACTCATGGCTGTATTAGATCAAAAGGGTGCTTCTACTAAATACTGAGCAAAGGGTCTGAATACTTAGGACCATGTGATATTTCAGTTTTTCTTTTTTAATAAATCTGCAAAAATGTCAACAATTCTGTGTTTTTCTGTCAATATGGGGTGCTGTGTGTACATTAATGAGGAAAAAAAATGAACTTAAATGATTTTAGCAAATGGCTGCAATATAACAAAGAGTAAAAAATTTAAGGTGGTCCGAATACATATATATATATATATATATATATATATATATATATATATATATATATATATATATATATATATATATATATATATTTCCTGGACCTCCCCATGTCAGCCTACTATGGGTCAGAAAATAGAAAAAAACCTGCATTGCGCTAATAAATAACCATAAAAATTATTAGAAATTGTCAATTAAGAGTATCATATACCCCAGACTGAATCACTAAGGTGCATAAAGTCAAATGGGTGTATAAGCTATATTAATATAAATCTCTGTGATCGCTAATGGTATAATCTATAACCAATTTGAATACATAATGAAGAAACAAATAATAAAAAGTCTCTCAATAAATAATATGAATTTTCCACCCGTGCAAAACAACAAGGACAGTATAAAAGTCCACACAAAGAAAAATCTTCAACTGTTGTGTAGCGAAAAATTTGTGATCCACCACCAGTGTAGAAGGGGTTACTCCTTACCAGACATAGATGATACCCCATTACAGAGGGTCATAGAAGACATGTCGGCTGTATTGGTAAGTGTATCTCCCGTGCTGGACTGCTGAACTGTGGCTGTACCTCAGATCGTCATATGGGCCAGATCATTTCACATGTAAAACATGGCATGTAACATAAAGTAGAAAAATTCCGATCGTGTAAAACCTTTAACTTTTATTAATATAAAACGTCAAAAACACACTTACAAACGTAGTCGGTAATCAAGCCTAGAGTCCGTTGTGTCGGCCGAACACACATGGACAGACCCGTCCTACTGGAAGAAACACACAGACTGGAGTTGACGTCAATGCGTTGTCCTGCTCCGCTCTACGCGTTTCGTGATAGGTCACATCATTCAGGGGCATGGGCGGCGCATTGCGTCACCTCCCTAAGTACCGGAACATTGTGCCAAGCCTCGCTCTGAACCGCGGTCCACCAATGAGCGTCCAAATTGCTCGATATGGACCGCGGGGCCAGGCACGGATGGCCAATGAGTATTAGTAGATAATGCCAATACTAATAAGCCTTATAATAAAATCAGACATGGTCCAGTTTAATAAACCAAAGCGTCTCATACTACTCTGTTGTACCATATATCCCACAAAACATAAATAAAACTCTAAAGCACCTATGCATATTATCTGATATGAGTTCAGCCAAAGGCATCCAGTGCTAATAATATGTGTAAAAAAATCCTCAAATATTAATAAAAGTATTAATAAAAAAACTGTATATTAACAGAGGGGCCCTTGATAAATATATCAAGGACACACCAGAAAGTTGTTAATCAAAAGTTAGTGAGAGATGCATATTCTTGTCAATCGCAACCCTGAACGGGAGTGCAATTGACATGTTAAACGTGGTACAGATCAACCCGCATGAAGTGTATGGTCCATCTTCACATTAACCTAACCTATGTCTGGTAAATGAACACTCAAATAACCAGCAGCTCTCACTAATCTGATAAATATAAATATATAGCAAACACCTTGGGTCCTACCAAATGATCTAAAACGGGAAATTAAAAGATTTGGACGATTGGGACCACAACCACAATGAGAATCACTGACATCTAGTGGTGAAACCACAGAATGCACAGCAAAAATTATCATTATGCATAGGATAAACCCACTAACCATGAAATCAAACCATAAAAATGTGTTAATTAAAAATATTCTTAAAAATTATTTTAGACACCAAACTTTTGTATGGAAACTCCAAAACAAAAAAAGGGGGGAGAGGCTGTGACTTGTGCCACAAACATGTAAATTTGTGAAATAATATACAATAATCCAGAAGCATCCCCATGGGTCCAAACATTGTTAATGAGAAGGACTCATAGGACCCGGTGGATAGAGGCTTGGAGCAACAGCACTAATCACCCCCCAATCCACCAAGAACCATATAACCAACAAATACTCAAGAATTATTGATGAAAGCATTCACGTCGGTGTCAACATTGAGTCCAAATGGGACATAGGATTTGAGTCTGTAGATCCAGGACATTTCACATTTTGAAATCTCCCTAACCAATGACCCACCCCTCCAATAGGGTCTATATTTGTCAATACCCATATATAATGTATTAGAGGGGTTTCTACCATGTACCTCATCATAATGTCTTGATACTGGATGTTTATCGAAACCCTTCTAATATTATTTATATGCACAGTCAGTCTGACCTTCAATGCCCTTTTGGTCCTCCCACGTACTGTAAACCACATGGACACTGTATAAGGTAGACCACATCTTCAGTTGAACAGGTTATAAATGGTTCTACCCTATACGTACGTGAGGTACTAGTAGAAGTAAACTGACTGATTTTTCTGTCTCTACATCTATTGATGGTGCAGACCTGACATTTTTTACATCTATGGTAACCCGTGAGAATATGAAAAAAATTCCTGTTTAGACTTGGTGGAACTTGAACTGTGGGGGCAATCCTATTACCAAGCGAGGATGCTCCTTTAAACACAACCTGGGGATTTTTTGGTAGTATGGTTCCAAGAACCTGATCACTGGTTCAGATATGCCAGTGTTTACGAATCAACCTCTTGACACTCTTATGTTGCATTGAAAATGTTGTAATAAATGGCAAAGAGGATTGGGTGTTAGCCCTATCCTGTTGTTTATCTCTCAAAAGCAACAACCTATCTTTGTCCCCTATAAATTGAAGCATTCTCGACAAAACACCACCATTATACCCCTTCTCCACGAACCTTTTGGTAAGGTTAGCTGCCTGGCTGTCAAAAGTGTCAACCTCAGTGCAATTTCGTCTTAAACGTGCATACTGACCATGAGGAACTGCCCTTAACCAAGATTCGTAGTGACAACTGTCAAGGGGGATGTAGGAGTTCTTATCAGTCGGTTTGAAATAGGTGGATGTTATAAATTTATCACCTTTAACAGTAATTTTTAAGTCCAAAAAGTTTATTTCTTCACGACTGGCCTCAAAATTCAATCTAATCCCTCTGTTGTTGTCATTAAGAAACAACATAAAGTCCCGAAGTGTGACCTCGCTGCCATCCCATAGGAGGAGGACGTCGTCAATGTACCTTGCCCAGGGGACCAATTCCGGTCTAACCTGGGCATTGACGATGTCCTCCCACTTGGCCATAAAAAGATTGGCCAAGCTTGGGGCATACTTAGCCCCCATGGCCACATCCCTATCTTGGCGATAAAATTGATGGTCGAACCAGAAGTAGTTGTGACTGGCCGCATATTCTAGAAGTTCCATAATAAACTTGATCTGAATTGGAACCAAACCAGACCCTCTAGTCAAGTGTAACTCGACCGCCTCTAATCCCAAAGTATGAGGGATAATAGTATAAAGGGAGGTCACGTCAGCCGTGACCAACCATAATCCTTTCTTGGGAGTGATAGTGGACAGCATATTCATAACCTGTTTTGTATCTTTGATAAAGGAGGGGACCTTCTGCACCAAAGGCTGTAGGTAATGGTCTATATACCTGCCCACCCGGGACATAACCGAATCGATACCACTGACTATGGGACGTCCCGGGGGGCAAGTAAGACTTTTGTGGATCTTTGGGAGATAATATATGACGGGCGTGCGGGGAGCGGTTGGCACCAAAAACAACTTCTCTTTTTTGTTTAAAATACCACTGCGAAAGCCCCTGTCTACAACAACTTTAAGCTCCTTCTTATACCTCACCACTGGATCCCTACTAAGTGGAGTATAGGTATCTGCATCATCCACAATACGGTGCATTTCCTTTAAATAGTCACACCGGTCAAGGATCACTATTCCCCCAGCCTTATCAGCTGGTCGTATGACCAGGGATTTATTATTACAGAAAGACTCCAAACAATTTTCAAGATCCCTATGCATCCTCACCTTCTTAACCTTGATGTGTTCTAAATCCCTTAACATGGCATCTCTAAAAACTCTGACATTCAGGGCCAGAGACCCAGGGGGATTGAAAAGAGGTCGCACTTCGGGACTGTTTCTTAATGACAACAACATATGGATTAGATTGAATTTTGAGGCCAGTCGTGAAGAAATAAACTTTTTGTACTTAAAAATTACTGTTAAAGGTGATAAATTTATAACATCCACCTATTTCAAGCCGACTGATAAGAACTCCTATATCCCCCTTGACAGTTGTCACTACGAACCTTGGTTAAGGGCAGTTCCTCATGGTCAGTATGCACGTTTAAGACGAAATTGCACTGAGGTTGACACTTTTGACAGCCAGGCAGCTGTCCTTACCAAAAGGTTGGTGGAGAAGGGGTATGATGGTTGTGCTTTGTCAAGAACGCTTCAATCTATATGGGACAAAGATAGGTTGTTGCTTTTGAGAGATAAACAACAGGATAGGGATAACACCCAATTCTCTTTTCCATTTATTTATTTTTTTTAACAGTGAATTTTTTATTTAAACATTTAAGACAGTACAAACATTGACAGCATTATATATGGATCCAACATCAATCAGAAGACTACAAATGTGGACAAAACCTATACAGTTCATGAAGTATGACATCTTCCTGAAGTGGTTCGTTGTTGGGATGTTCTAAGGAAATATCAGTTGTTACATCTAGGTGTAATTACCCGAGCTACCTTACCACCTCCCAGATAAGGGGGGAGGGGGGGGAGGGTGAACACCTGAGGCCACCCCCACCATCAGGGGTCAACCACATGCGTCTACCCAACTCGACCACACTTTATCGAATTTTTGAGGACAGTTCCTGCTCTCATAGGTCAAACGATATAGTGGCAGTACATTGTTTACCGCCGCTTCCCAAGCATCACTGGTGGGTGCCTCTTTTTTCTTCCAGTTAAGGAGTATTTTTCTACTTGCATAAAATAAGGAGTATGTTAGACACTGTTTAATATAGCGGTCTCCCTCTATTTCTTCTAAGTAACTGAGAAATAGAATTAAAGGATCCATTGGTATCTCAACACCACATACCACTCCCAGCTTGTCTGCCACCGCACTCCAAAACGGGCGCAGTTTGGGACAGGACCAGACCATATGAAAGAAAGTGCCTACTTCTAATTCGCATCTGGTACAGTTGGAGCTCTTTTCCGGGTAAATTTTCGCTAATCGTTGGGGCGTATAGTAAGCTCTGTGAATAAACTTTAGTTGTATAAATCTATCCTTAGCTGCAATCATGGACGGGATAAACGTAGTCAGACACTCCTCCCATTCCTCCTCCCCCAACGAGGGGATATCTATCTGCCATTTAATTCTGGTTCTATCAGTTTTAACATCATGAGCAACTGTTAAATATAAATACAGAGAAGATAGGGGTTTGTCCAACGTCTCAGAGATCAAGAGACGCTCGATTGAATCCGGTTCGAGCGTCACCTGAGAGGGAAACTGGACCTTGAGGGCAGGTTGCAGCTGCCAGTATCTAAAGAGGAAGGAATTTGGCAAGTTATGAGCCTGTTGCAACTCTCTAAATGACTGTACTACTCCCCTTGACATTACCTGTTTTAATTTGGTAATGCCTCGTCTAGCCCATACCGCCGGGTCTGGGACACTGAAGAGATGTGGGAGCATAGGATTAGCCCACAATGGGGTGTGCAGGGACACAGTGGACGGTTGTAATAAAGCTGCCCTAGAGGATCTCCACACTTGGATTGTGGTCTTCATGGGGCCTGTAACAGCAGGAGTAGCCTTCATTCCCCTATACGGGAGATTGGACAGCGCTGCATAAAGGGAAAATGATTGCCGCTTCCAAGGTAACTGCCGGATTTTGTCGAGGCTGCGAAAACCACCACCTCACCGTCACTAAGACGGCCGCCCAATAATATATTAAGAAGTTCGGCAAGGCGAGTCCACCTCCGGATAATGGAAGGTATAAAATAGCTTTAGCCACTCGTGGGGCTTTCCCTGCCCAAATAAAAGAAATCACCACGCTCTCCAGCCTGCGAAAAAAGGATTTTGGTATCAGAACTGGAGTGTGCCTGAAGTAGTATAAGAATTTTGGTAGATATATAATTTTTAGCAAATTCCCCCTACCTACCGGGGACAGGGGGAGGGACCTCCAGGTGGAACACTTTTGTTGAAGCTGAGGCAGTAGTGGATAAACATTCCTGTCGAGGTACCCCTTTAACTCACCCCCTACCCTGACTCCCAAGTACGTGAACTCGCCTACCCACTTCAAGGGGGTGTTTGTGTCCGTAAGAGGTACTGATCTGCAGAGAGGAAAGAGCACCGATTTATCCCAATTGATACGGATACCCGAAAAACGACCGAATGTATCAAAAAGGGCTAAAGCTGCCTGTAGGGAATCCGAGGCATCGCCAGATACAAGAATGAATCGTCCGCGTATAGAGAATTTTTTTCCGTAATCACACCCACCCGTATCCCCCTGACCGCTTCATCTGCTCTAAGTAAAATGGCAAGTGGCTCAAGTGCCATAGCAAACAGGGCTCCACATCCACGTCCGAGATCCAATACCTAGACAGTCGCCAGAGTTTATCTGATGAAACAGCCGAGGCATCTAGATCCAGGAGAAGCGGGGCGTGGTCCGAGATTCCTCGGGGGAGGATTGTAATGTCCCGAACTCTAGGCAGGACAGAACGCCCCGCGTAAACCAGGTCTATTTTGCGACGCAGAGTGGCAGGTATATGCCCTCTCCCGCGGATGCTTCTATCTCCAAAGATCAAACATACCATAAGTGTCCGCCCATTCCGCGAGCCCTTGTGAGGTCGCACCAGTGGGGGTCAGTCTATCTAAACTTGCATCCGGTACCAAATTGAAATCCCCCATGATTACTACGTTTTCAGTAGAGAATTCCGCTATTTTCGCAGTTATCTGATTTAGTATTTGGAGGGAGGCCGGGGGTGGCAAATATAGGCCCACAATAACCCATGGTACATTATGAAGCAGGGCATGTAATACCACATACCTACCGCCCGGGTCCAGAGCCAGGTCAAGGAGTTTAAATGGAAGTGTCTTTAGGATTAGTATGCTTACTCCTCTTGAAAAAGTGGAGTGTGTCGAATGATAATAGTACCCCACCCACAGTTTTTTAAGACTGAAGGTCTTCTTCCCCACCAAATGTGTCTCCTGGAACACACACAAATGGGGCTGATATGTTTTAACAAACTGAAAAACCAGCGAGCGCTTCACCGGAGAATTTAGACCCCTCGTGTTCCAGTACAGCAGCCTAAGGGAGGTCATCAAAATAACCCAAGATTACAATAGGATCTATGGGAGGTACAAGCTCCTTGTCTGGGGGTCTGGGCCCAGGCAGGCCAAAACAACACACTAGGCGGCATGGAATGATGTGCAGGTAGTCGGCCTGTAGTACTGTCATAAACAAAAAACATAAGAACAAAAAAAACAATAAAAGTGGGTCTGCAACTGCAGTCCAGTTAAACCAAACAACCCCACCCCCACCCCGCCCCTCCCCCAACTCAGTAAGAGGGGCCTCATTCCCGACCAACAAAAAAAGGAAGGCTCAAAGCCTAACATGAGGGCAATGTGCAATCGGCGCTCAGCCTTTCACTTTCGAATATGCATCTTATTATCCGGCATGGATAGTCAGTGTGGATCACCCAGGTCCCCGGGGGCACATACTTAAACTTCTAGGGTAACAACCTATACAGCTACCCCTATTAGCAATAAAGTGTTCCTTGAATTATTGATATGCACAGTCACCATAACAAGATATACTGTAGGAAGTCCAGGTCAGATGACTCCAGAAGCAGGATCCGTAAACTCTCCCAATACATCAGGAGAGGAGGATCTTCGGTATGAGGGACAGATGGCAGAAAAGGGGGAGGATGGGGGGGGGGAAGGGGAAAAAAGGGAGGGGGGGAGGAGAGAAAAAAGGGGGGGGGAAGAGAAGGGAGAGGGGGGGAGAGAAGGAAGGGGGGAAGAGAAGGGAGGGGGGGAGAGAAGGAAGGGGGGAAGAGAAGGGAGGGGGGGTGGGAAAGGGGAGGATGTGGGGACACGGTGTGGGGAGGGAGAGTATAGAGACTAGCGAAGGGTAGGCGGGCCCTATCCCGGATCAATCGTTAATACAGTACATATGATTTGACATGCAAAGGAGAAGTGTGGACAGTCAATGTCCGGGACCCGCAGGTAGGCCTCTGGATCTTGATCGATGAAGAAAAAAACCCCCTTCACCCCACCTCTGGGCCATTAGTACAGTCAGCAGGGTTAGTAGAGGGTTGCCTCATTAGATCCGTGGACTGTGTCACATGTCTTTTCCTATGTGAATTATTGAAAATGAAGTAAACCATAATGATCGCCCGATTCACTAGAGAGCGCTGCTTCATAAGGTTTAGATTTCTCCAACTTATATTGCACGTAGGCACAGTTATGCAAAAAACACCCGAGAGGATAAGTCTTGAAATTCTGTGAACACTTGGATATCAAGTCTGAAGTCTATTCAGAGGGGCAACATGTAACCAGCCCAGCCTATCTAGGGTTCAAGGACGGAGTGTTTCAGCCCAAGCTGCAGCTTCTCTGGGAGATGTAAAAAATTGTATTCTCTCCCCGTCTTGGACCCGCAGCCTAGCAGGAAAGAGCATGCTATACTTCACACTCTTTTGTCTCAGCATGGCTCTGACCTGATCAAAGGACTTGCGGCGACGCTGTGTCTCCACCGAGTAATCCGGGAATATAAGTAAAGTTGCATTATCAAATTTCAATTCTTCCTGGAGTCTAGCTGCTCGTAGGATCGTGTCGCGGTCTCTGTAATGCAGTAACTTAAATATAAAAGTGCGCGGCGGCGCACCTGGAGGGCCCCTAGTCGCTGGCATCCGATGGGCTCTCTTTATAGAAAAGTGAGGAGAAAAGGTGGCCCTGGGAAGCAATGTAGGTAAAAGCCCCTCCCTCTGGGAGACCAAGGATCCACAAATTACTCCTCCGATTGCGGTTCTCGGTGTCCTCGGCCCTACTTTCCAGGTGTTTGACTTTCAGCTTCAGGGCCTGGATATCCGCATGATGGTCTCTCTGTATGTCCTCCACCTCGGATATTCGTCGCTCCGCTTCGGATACCCGGTCTCTAAATTTGTCCATATCCCTCCGGATAAGAGCTGTTTCAGTCTGCACATGATCAATTTTGGTTGTTAATGTGGCCTGGCAGGTGGTTATGGCCAGCATTAGGGCATCAAAAGCCGCCGAGCCCGCTTGTATGGTCCCGTCAGGTGGGGAGTCTGCCTGCGATGCCATCTTGGACGCCTCGTGTGCAGCGGATCTCGGCACAGAGCGGGTTCTCACGAGAGTATTGTTGTACCTGTTCTGGCTCGATTTCCTGCCCGCGGGCATCGCCCAGTCTCCCTCTGAAGCTCCGGGGAGTGATAACGTCCTTTTTTGCGATCTCCACATTAGGATTATATCAGGATAGATGGCCGGAGACGGGAGCTCAGCTAACACACGTCAGCTCCCAGCGCCATCTTGGACACGCCCCCCCTCTTTGCCATTTATTACAATGTTTTCAATGCAACATAAGAGTGTCAAGAGGTTGATTCGTAAACACTGGCACATCTTAACCAGTGATCAGGTTCTTGGAACCATACTACCATAAAATCCCCAGGTTGTGTTTAAAGGAGCATCCTCGCTTGGTAATAGGATTGCCCCCACAGTTCAAGATCCACCAAGTCTAAACAGGAATTTTTTTCATAACCTCACGGGTTACCATAGATGTAAAAAAATGTCAGGTCTGCACCGTCAATAGATAAAGAGACAGAAAAATCAGTCAGTTTACTTCTACTAGTACCTCACGTAGGTATAGGGTAGAACCATTTATAACCTGTTCATCTGAAGGTGTGGTCTACTTTATTCAGTGTCCATGTGGTTTACAGTACGTGGGGAGGACCAAAAGGGCATTGAAGGTCAGACTGACTGAGCATATAAATAATCTTAGAAGGGGTTTCGATAAACATCCAGTATCAAGACATTATGATGAGGTACATGGTAGAAACCCCTCTAATACATTATATATGGGTATTGACAAAAATAGACCCCATTGGAGGGGTGGGTCATCGGTTAGGGAGATTACAAAATGTGAAATGTCCTGGATCCACAGACTCAAATCCTATGTCCCATTTGGACTCAATGTTGACACCAACGTGAATGCTTTCATCAATAATTCTTGAGTATTTGTTGGTTATATGGTTCTTGGTGGATTGGGGGTGATTGGTGCTGTTGCTCCGAGCCTCTATCCACCGGGTCCTATGAGTCCTTCTCATTAACAATGTTTGGACCCATGGGGCTGCTTCTGGACTATTGTATATTATTTCACAAATTTACATGTTTGTGGTACAAGTCAAAGCCTCCCCCCCCTTTTTTTGTTTTGGAGTTTCCATACAAAAGTTTGGTGTCTAAAATAATTTTTAAGAATATTTTTAATTAACACATTTTTATGGTTTGAACTTAGTGGGTTTATCCTATGCATAATGATAATTTTTGCTGTGCATTCTGTGGTTTCACCACTAGATGTCAGTGATACTCATTGTGGTTGTGGTCCCAAACGTCCAAATCTTTAAATTTCCGGTTTTAGATCATTTGGTAGGACCCAAGGTGTTTGCTATATATATATTTATCAGATTAGTGAGAGCTGCTGGTTATTTGAGTGTTCATTTACCAGACATAGGTTAATATTGAGATGGACCATACACTTCATGCGGGTTGATCTGTACCACGTTTAACATGTCAATTGCACTCCCGTTCAGGGTTGCAATTGACAAGGATATGCATCTCTCACTAACTTTTGATTAACAACTTTCTGGTGTGTCCTTGATATATTTATCAAGGGCACCTCTGTTAATATAAAGTTTTTTTATTAATATTTGAGGAATTTTTTTACGCATATTATTAGCACTGGATGCCTTTGGCTGAACTCAAATCAGATAATATGCATAGGTGCTTTAGAGTTTTATTTATGTTTTGTGGGATATATGCTACACCAGAGTGGTATGAGACGCTTTGGTTTATTAAACTGTACTTTGTCCGATTTTATTATAAGGTTTATTAGTATTGGCATTATCTACTAATACTCATTGGCCATCCGTGTCTGGCCCCGTGGTCCATATCGAGCAATTTGGACGCTCATTGGTGGACCCCGGTTCAGCGCGAGGCTTGGCACAATGTTTTCGGTACTTAGAGAGGTGACGCAGCGCGCCGCCCGTGCCCCTGGATGACGTGACCTATCACGAAACGCATAGGGCGGAGCAGGACGACGCGTTGACGGCACCTCCAGTCTGTGTGTTTTCTTCCAGTAGGACGGGTCTGTCCGTGTGTGTTCGGCCGACACAACGGACTCTAGGCTTGATTACGACTACGTTTGTAAGTGTGTTTTTGACGTTTTATATTAATAAAAGTTAAAGGTTTTACACGATCAGAGTTTTTCTACTTTCTGTTACATGCCATGTTTTACATGTTAACCGATCTGGCCCATATGACGATCTGAGGTACAGCCGCAGTTCAGCAGTCCAGCACGGGAGATACACTTACCAATACAGCTGACATGTCTTCCTCTGTAATGGGGGATCATCTATGTCTGGTAAGGAGTAACCCCTTCTACACTGGTGGTGGATCACAAATTTTTTGCTACACAACAGTTGAAGATTTTTCTTTGTGTGGACTTTTATACTGTCCTTGTTGTTTTGCACGGGTGGACAATTTATATTATTTATTGAGAGACTTTTTATTATTTGTTTTTTCATTATGTATTCAATTTGGTTATAGATTATACCATTAGCGATCACAGAGATTTATATTAATATAGCTTATACACCCATTTGACTTTATGCACCTTGGTAATTCAGTCTGGGGTATATAATACTCTTAATTGACAATTTCTAATAATTTTCATGGTTATTTATTAGCGCAATTCAGGTTTTTTTCTATTTTTTGATTTGGTATATGTGTGTCATATATTTTGAATTGCTGCTTTCACAGTCATAAGTTCACGTCATTTTTGCATCACTTATTTCTTAGTGCAGTTTTAATTTTCTTTTTTTCTACTATGGGTCAGCTCCGCCCCCTCTGACCCCTCCAGGACCACCTCTTTTCTAGCCCATAAAAGGGCGGCTGTCTGCCCACACCAGTGTTCTTTTTTCGTCCTTGCTCCGGACGCCTTTTAAAGTTTATTTTTATTTATTTATTTATTTTTCTCTTCTCCATCCATCTATCCATCCTGTCGGGTTCAGCCTCTCCCGATTCAGAAGACCCCCCCATATAGGCAGTAAATCTCCTGAGGAGGTGGGTTCTTGTAGTGCTGGGATTGTATGGTACAGTATAAATGACTGTGTATTACTGGCAAAGGTCACTGGCAGTATAAATGACTGTATATACCTTTGTTAGGCAGGTGCTGGCACTCTCTCCTTTCATGTTTTTGTGTGTTCAGGCAGTGGTTTGGCTTGCTGGGACTTGTAGTTCACCGCCTCCACATGTACTCCTTTAAGGAAGCTCAGAGTTGAGCAGGTGAGGTCAGAGGTAGCTTCCTCTTTGTGTTGCCTAGCAAACACCAGAATGCTCACTGCTGATTTGCAGCAGCCTCTGTCCTCTAGGCCAGTGTTTCTCAACTCCAGTCCTCAAGGCGCACCAACAGGTCATGTTTTCAGGATTTCCCTCAGATGAAACAGCTGTGGTAATTACTAAGGCAGTGAAACTGATCAAATCACCTGTGCAAAATAGTGGAAATCCTGAAAACATGACCTGTTGGTGCGCCTTGAGGACTGGAGTTGAGAAACACTGCTCTAGGCGGATCTCAGTCTCCAGCTGGTCAATCTGCTACTCTGCTCTGCTCTGGTAAGCCTCCTTGCAGGTTTCTTATTACTTTCTGCTGTGTTACTTGTCTGTCAGAGTATTTTTCTTATCCTGTACCTTCTAGGACTGGGGAATTTTGCCTGCCTGCCTAGCTGCCTTAAGCACTGAAGATTTGGATGGAGAAATGTATTTTAATTGTATTTATTTATTTATTTTTGTTTTGGGAAAAAAAAATGTGGTTATTTATTTTTTAAAAGAGAGCACATCCTCTGTGTTTTACAGAGAGAAGGGCCCACTGCAAGATAAACTCCCGCAAAGAGGTTCCAAATCAGCATTCCAGCCTCAAAAGAGTAAAGAAGGGACTAGACTTGACAAATCGCAGAGTTGCATGCAGCTAGGTAGATGCCTGTTGTCACAGCATTCCAGATCTCCCTCGCTCTTACCTCACTTTAGTCGCTCAGACCCAAGCCAAGAGAGGTCAAGACATCAGACGGCTCAGGACAAGGCTGCGATAGCACGCCAGGTTACATTAAGCACGCAGTCAAGGAAGGGTTAAAGAGTGTTTCAAGGTATCCTGCTTATCCTGCTGTATCTTCACCATCTGCAGATTCAGATTGTGTGTTTTAACTCTGAAGTCGATTAGCGTTTCGGATCCATATGAGGCTGAGATGGTCTCAGAATCGCATACGTTTGATTTTTGCACTAGTTCCCCCCTTGGTGGAGGCTGTTAAGGAAAGAATCGTCACCTCCAAAGAAACAGCAAAGATACTACCCGTATTTAAAGAAATTGTTACCCTCCTTCTCATTTCATTTCTGAAATTAAAAAAGTAATTGACGATGCGTGTGGGGGGGGGGCCTGAGAAGAAGCTCAATGTGCATAATGGAGTATCGAAGCTGTGCCCCTTGGGACACTACGCTTAAGGTGGATGCTTCATTACGTATATTCGCCTGCCACATTGCGCTTCCGCTGGAGTATTCGGTCTCTTTTAGGGACCCTATGGATCGCAAAATAGACGCAGACCTAAAAAAGGTTTATAGTTTGGACAGCAGCCTGCAGACCGGCGGTAGCACTCACTCCTGTGGCAGTAGCACTTGGGCTGGGTTCGCACCTGTGCGTTTTTTTGGTGTTTTTGGCGGATTTGCACTACCGTCCATTTATCAGGGTCTCCTATGGAACATGTTCTGTGGTGCGGTTCTACGGAATGTGCTGGGAGTGCATGGGGTTGAATCCAGCCTTAGAGTGTGGGTAGTGGAGCTGGTGGATGGATGTTTGGATGAAAGTCTGGGAAGTGGCAGTTCTTCTCCTTGCAGACTGCTGTAGAGCTGTGGCTGAAGTGGCTGTCGACCAGGTCAAGATGACAGCAAAGATAATGGCTCTTTCCGTCACAGCCCGCAGAGCCTTATGGTTGAAGCATTGGTCGGCCGATAAGGCCTCTCAGCACAGTCTGTGTTCTGTTCCATTTGATGGGAAGCTACTCTTCGTGAAGACTTAGAATCAGCAATTCAGCGGGTTTCCGGCGACAGATCCGGCCTAATCCCGCAGAAGATAAAAAGACACAGCAGCCCTTTCGGTTTAACAAGAGATCCAAAGAAGCATTTAAAGAGGCCAGGGCTTACAGACAGTGGAGGGGAGCTGGATCAACCTTCCAGAAACCTTCCAAGCCCAGGGCCAACAAAGCTCCTGGGGCTGTGTTTCCACTGCTGCGTCCCCAGAGTCGCGCGATTTACACTGCGACTTTGCTGTGCGATTTGTGATGTGATATCATTCGACCTGTGAAAACCGTGTGCAAACAAATAACACAGATGTCGGGAAAAAGTAGTGCAAAAACCTTTTTGGAGTCCCTGCGACTTAAGTCAATTAGAACGGGGACCATTGAAATACATGGGTTTTGACTTGTCATGCGACTTCACATGTGTCGGGTCGCACAACAACTCACAGTAGTGGAGACAGAGCCTAAGGCTTCAAATAAGTCCTTCTGAAGCTGTCTCCAATTAACCCTCTCAAGTAGGAGCAAGACTAGCCCAATTCAGGGGGGGTTTGGGCGAACATCATTCGATTGCGTTATCGTCTCGAGTTCAGAACAAGGCCCCCTCAGACCTTGTTCATAGAAACTGGCAGAGGCTTCAGGAGGTTTCGGACCAGTTTTTGACCTCAAAGTCCTGAATTCTTACATGAAGGTTCCACCATTCAAAATGGAGTCATTGGAAACGATCGTTTCGGTTGTGGAGTCAGGAGACTGGATGGTTTCCATCGATCTGGCGGATGCGCATCTTCATGTCTCCATAGAGGGATCCCACCATCGCTTTTTCAGGCCTTCCGTGGAAGGCTCTTGTTTTCATTTTTTAATCTCTCCCATTCAGTCTCTGCACGACTCTGAGAACGTTTTTAAAGCTACTGTCTGCTGTTGTTGCGACTCTCGGGGTCAAGGGAGTGCAAATATTTCATTATCTAGATGACATGCTACTTCTGGGTCCTTCAAATGAGCTCCTTCTAGTTCATGTGATTTCACCTGCAAAACACTAACTCGTTTCCGTTGGTTGATCAACTTTCGGAAGAGCCAGATGCATCTGACCCAAATGTTGGAGTATTTAGGAGTATAATTCAACACGGATTGGGGTCGTGTTTCTCTTCCTCAGAGGAAGGTCCAGGAGATCCAGTCTCAGACAAAGCAGTGATGGCCAGGCCTTCTATGATGCTAAAGGAATCCATGCAGTATCTGGGTGTTTTATCAGCCACAGTTCCAGTAGTCCCGTGGGTCAGGTGACGCAGAAGGAGGTTTCAATGCAACTTTCTTCTTCAGTGGGATCATCTGCCAATTCCCATAATCTGGTCCCTGGTTGGTTGGTCAGTAGCTCGCAATCTTTCCCACGGAGTTCCGTTGAAGGCCTCAGAACCAATAGTGATGTCGACCAATGCCAGTTTGGCAGGCTGCAGGGCACACTGCCTGGGACAGCAGGTTCAAGGCCAATGATACCTTTGTGGGGCGAAGAGTTCAAATTTCCTGGTATGGGATGTTGTCAGACGTGCTCTTAGCATTCCAACCTATGTTGCGAGGTCGAGCTGTCAAGATTCTTTTGGACAACAAAACTACGGTGGCTTATGTGTCTCATCAAGGGGGAACAAGAAGTCACCCTCTCCTTCAGGTAGCATGTCAATCTTCCTCTGCACAGAGATGAATCTTGGCTCTTGCAGCATCTTAACTCCCAGGGCCTGGCAATGTTTTAGCAGATCGCTTGAGTCGAGGCTTTGGGGATCACAACAAATGGGGCCTCAACCCCAAGTACCTACTCAAGATCTTCAGGGTCTGGGGGACGCCTTCGATAGATCTTATGGCATTGGAGAATTGTCAACTGCCTTGCTTCTTCTCCCGGACCTAACCTCCACAGGCATTGGGTCAGGGTGCTCTGTTCAGGTCTTGGAACTTCCCCTTGGTGTATGTGTTCCCGCCGCTTCCATTGGCTCTCAAAATCCTGCTGAAGATTCAGCGAGAAAGGGTCACAGCAATAGTAGTCCTACCTTACTGGCTCAGGGAGCTGTGGTTCCCTCTGGCTTGGAGGATAAAGTTAGGCCCACCAATCCCTCTGCCTCCTTGTCGAAATCTCCTTCTGCAGAGTGGGGCCTGACACCCGAACCGCAGGAGGATAAAGTTAATGACATTATTACAGGATTGTCAGATCGAATGTAACCTATCACCGGATCTGGAATACTACAGAAAGGGGTTGGGACCTTGGATCTCCTTCAGTATCTAACATTTTGGAGTTTCTGCAGAGTAGTCTCCAGGGGTTAGCTTATAATTCCCTGAAGGGTCAAATCCCTGCCTTGTCGGCTATGTCGTGTACAAGATATGCTCTACATCCGTTGGTGATCTGTTTTTTTTTTTAGGGGCAGCCATAGAAATCAGACCTCCATTGAAATCGTTTTTTCCAAAAGAGGACTTAACACTAGTCTTGGGAACATTGCTGGTTCCTCCATTTGATCAAGCTTTTTCTTGTTCATTATTTCTTTTTACCAGTTTTTGTTTTTTACTAGCCGTGGCCTCAGCCAGAAGAGACTCCGAGTTGTGCGCCTTTTCATCTAAAGGACCATATTGTTTGGTGCTCCCAGACAAGACAGTCCTTAGGCCGATACCGAGCTTTCTACCTAAGGTGGCCACATAATTTCGTATGAACTGGGAGGTCGTTCGCCCAGCCTTTGCGGCGGATACAGCTGATGATAAGTGGAGTAGGTTAGACCTGGGCTCTGCGGTTTCAACCTACCTGAAATGGACTAAAAGCTTCGGCAAACAAGATCAGCTGTAGGTTTTCCCAATGGGGCCTAAAAAAGGTATGCCAGCAACATCCAGAGTTGTGTCTTCCTGGTTTGTCAAGACCATGCATATTGCAAACAAAACGCTGGGCCTTCCTCCTCCTTCAGAGATCAAAGCACATTCGATGAGGGGTATGGCAGCATCCTGGGTATACGCGAAGGTCGCCCCTGAGGTAGTTTGCAGAGCAGCAAGCTGGAGCATGCCCAACACCTTTTATTAGGCATTACAAGCTTAATATGGCTTGTCCGCCTGAGGAAACATTTGGCTCTACAGTTATTACGGCGATTGTTGCCCATTAAAAATTTTTAGTAGCATTGCATTGAGGGTTTGGCTTACTTTTTGTTGTCTTCCCTCCCTTCTTAATATTGCTTGGTACATCCCATAGTAGGCTGACATGCGGAGGTCCAGGAATAAGGAAAATTGTTATCCATACTTACCGTAATTTTCCTTTCCTGGATCCTCCCCATGTCAGCCGGAGGATTCCCACCCAGTTTATCTGTCGCGAGGCGGGGTTTTTTTTTTAACACTGGTGTGGGCAGACAGCCGTCCTTCTATGGGCTAGAAAAGAGGTGGTCCTGGAGGAGTCAGAGGGGGCGCAGCTGACCCATAATAGGCTGACATGGGGAGGATCCAGGAAAGGAAAATTACGGTAAGTATGGATAACAATTTTCCTTAGTATATATACACTGAGAAAAATTATAAATGCAACACTTTTGTGTTTACCCCTATTTATTATGAGCTTAAAGGTCTAGGATGCACAACTTATTCTATGTACACAAAAGACCTATTTCTCTCAAATATTGTTCACAAATCTGTCTAAATCTGTGTTAGTGTGCACTTCTCTTTTGCCAAGATAATCCATCCACCTCACAGGTGTGGCATATCAAGATGCTAATTAGACATGATTATTGCACAGGTGTGCTTTAAGCTGGCCACAATAAAAGGCCGCTCTAAAATGTGCAGTTTTATTACACAGCACAATGCCACAGATGTCACAAGTTTTGAGGGAACGTGCAATTGGCATGCTGACTGCAGGAATGTCCACCAGAGCTGTTGCCCTTGAATTGAATGTTCATTTCTCTACGATAAGCCATCTCCAAAGGCGTTTCAGAGAATTTGGCAGTACATCCAACCGGCCTCACAACCACAGACCACGTGTAACCACACCAGCCCAGGACCTCCACATCCAGCATCTTCACCTCTAGGATCGTCTGAGACCAGCCACCAGGACAGCTGCTGCAACAATTGGTTTGCATAACCAAAGAATTTCTGTACAAACTGTCAGAAACTGTCTCAGGGAAGCTCATCTGCATGATCGTCGTCTTCATCGGGGTCTCGACCTGACTGCAGTTCGGCGTCATAACTGACTTGAGTGGGCAAATGCTCACATTCGATGGCGTCTGGCACTTTGGAGAGGTGTTCTCTTCACGGATGAATCCCGGTTTTCACTGTACAGGGCAGATGGCAGACAGCGTGTATAATAAAGCAAATTAAAAATCCGAGCTTAGAATAAGACAATAAGCTTGCAGCCTCCCCTACTACGCCCCCTACTGAGGGCTAGGAAATAATTAGCTACCTATATATTAAAAAGTGAAAGACCCAGATCGCTCTATATATGGTGTGTCTCCACTTAGTGTAGGTAATGTGTATAGGTGTAACACTTCCCTTAATATTAAACCATACCCAAATTATAGTGCATACAGTGAATGAGATTAAATTCCCATAATTAAAGTGACAGCAGTGTTAAATAAATGTGCTGCGTCCACTAAAGGAGTGACCTGTGTTTGTATAAGATATAAGTAAACATAATAAATACTGGAAAACTGTAAGTATATGGTGCTGAAACAAATGTATATATCAAAAAATATATATATTAGAAAAAAAGTCTTTAAAGGAAAAATTCCAAAGTGACCAGTGCTTGTAAATAAAGAGGTATGCAGGTGACTTTCATGCTCCCCCTCATGGGTCCCCACTCACCAGCTCCACTAACCCCTGCAGGGGTATCTCACATGTAAGACAGACTTGGTGTGCAGGTATAGATGATCTTCCAAAAGCCGTTCAGTCAGCCAGAATCCATACTAATTCTCCATTATTTCCCTCCGATATCCAGACAAGGTGGTTCCTTTTATTGCTTTCAGTATTGAATATTCATACAAAAAACGAGATATGGGCTCCCATAGTGTAGTATTCAAAATTCAGGAATGTTTTTATTTAAAAGTTAAGTTGATTAAAAACAAAAAATATATATATATAAAAACAGAAGTTCCATGCAAGGAAAACTTCCCAGAAGAAACTACAACTAAGGGGTAATAGATAGTCTCAGAGCTGTGGTGTTGCACCACTATTTTTTGATATATACATTTGTTTCAGTACCTATGAACTTTTGGACTGGTTATATATATATATATATATAATTTTGTTCTGGTTTATATGAACTCATGGTCATTGCCATTGCACCGTGTACTTACAGTTTTCCAGTATTTATCACGTTTACTTATATCTTATACAAACACAGGTCACTCCTTTAGTGGAGGCAGCACATATTATTTAACACTGCTGTCACTTTAATTATGGGAATTTAATCTCATTCACTGTATGCACTTTAATTTGGGTATGGTTTGTTATTAAGGGAAGTGTTACACCTATACACATTACCTACACTAAGTGGAGACACACCATATATAGAGCGATCTGGGTCTTTCACTTTTTAATATATAGGTAGCGTCAACAACCCCATTCTTTTTGTCACTAAAGACAGCGTGTATGGTGTCGTGTGGGTGAGCGTTTTGCTGATGTCAGCGTTGTGGATCGAGTGGCCCATGGTGGCGGTGGGGTTATGGTATGGGCAGGAGTATGCTATGGACAATGAACACAGGTGCATTTTATTGATGGCATTTTGAATGCGTAGAGATACCGTGACAAGATCCTGAGGCTGTGAGACTTCCACATACCTGACCGATGAGCCCGGTATAGCAGGGGAAGGCCTCCCTTACGTATGTGGTTCCTGGCCCCTGGTAGTATGGACAGGAGGAATGGGAGCACAGAGTGGTATGAGGGCCTGGTGGGTCAGCAGCAGGAGGATCCCGGTGAAGGTGGCTTGGAGATCACCAGACAGCTGAAGCACAGGTCAGGTCACAGGCAGGGTCGGCAACAGGCGGGCAGCATAGTACAGAGAAACAGGCAGGTTCGGAGTCAAGACAGGCCGGGATCAGATGCAGGCAGAAGACAAAGGATAATCCAAAGCCAAGCCGGGTAATCAGGAGATCAGACGTTCAGACAGGTAAGCAGGAGCAAGAATACTGGGAGCTGCAGATCGGACAGCGCCGGACCAAATGTGCTGACAGTTTAAATAGGCAGATTGGCGCCAGGCGGCGTGCACGCGCGCTGATGCGCACAGGAGCACGTCCACACATGCGCCTGCACGCCGGCACTCACAACAGCGCGCACGCCAGCGTGCCCTGGCGCACAGCATCCACTCTGGAAACCTCTCTGACAGTGCCCCCCCTCAAGGGCAGCCTCCGGATGTCCAACTGAGCCAGTCTGGTGGAGTGGGCACTCCTAAAAGCCCTCAAGAGCTCTTCAGCATGTAAATTGCTTTCTGGCTCCCAGGAATTATTTTCCGGTCCATACCCCCTCCACTTGATTAGATATTGCATCTGGATGTGCCTTTTCCTGCAATCCAGAATAGCCTCTACCTCAAATTCTTCCTCGTTGTTAATAATTATGGGTTCCGGTGGACCGGTATTTCGGCCAGTAAAGGGGTTGGGAATAACAGGCTTAAACAGAAATACATGAAAGACTGGATGGATCTTCAGAGTACCGGGTAAGTCGAGTTCGTAAGCTACATCATTGATTTTCTTTTTAACTGAGAACGGACCCATGAACTTAGGGCCCAACTTCCTTGAAGGACAGGCCATTCTTATGTTAGTTGTGGACAACCAAACCTGGTTGCCAGTTTCCAGGATGAGCTCTCCCCGCTTCTTCTTCTCAAACATCTTCTTATTATATTCTTGGGTCTTAGCCATGGTTTCCTGCAAGAGTTTATTGTTGGTGAGGAAGAAGTCCATGGTTTCAGAGACCGCAGGGATAGCAGACTCGGGTAAAGAACTGGGCAGGAAAGACGGATGGAAGCCGTAATTGGCAAAGAATGGCGTTAATGGCAGAATGTAAGGAGTTATTGTAGGAAAACTCAGCAATAGGCAGAAGAGAGACCCAGTCGTCCTGTGAAAATATAGAAAAGCAGTGGAGATATTGCTCCAATGTCTGATTCGTTCTCTCCGTCTGCCCATTCGTCTGGGGATGGTAGGCCGAAGAGAATGCCAACTCGATTTCAAGAGAACCACAGAGAGCCTTCCAAAATCTGGAGGTAAACTGAACACCTCGGTCAGATATGATACTTGACAGGACTCCATGCAGCTTCACAATCTCCTTAATGAAAACCTTTGCTGTTTCCATAGCCGAGGGCGTGCTTTTCATTGGTAGAAAATGGGCCATTTTGGATAATCTATCCACCACGACAAAGATGGTAGAGAAGCCTCCTGCCTGGGGAAGCTCCAAGATGAAATCCATCGAAATCATCTTCCAAGGTCTTTCTGGGACAGGTAAGGGTCTTAGTAAGCCCTAGGCTCTTGTCCGGCTATTCTTGCTCTGTGCACAAGTAGTACAGGATTCCACGTAGCTCTTACAGTCACTTGTCAGCTGAGAGAATGTGCACTGTATCAGCTCTGCCGTTTTTAGAACACCGAAATGTCCGGCCATCTTATGGTCATGGCAGAGCTCTAACACTGCCACCCTCAGATTCTCTGGAACCACAATTTTGCCCTTGTGCCAGAATAATCCATCTTGGGCTCTTACAACATCTTCGGAAGGCGGAGTCCAATTCAAGGAAGCTTGTTTTATTCGGGATAGAAGATACCCTTGGAGTAATAGAAAA
This sequence comes from Lithobates clamitans, assembly GCA_037952925.1. NCBI lineage: Eukaryota > Metazoa > Chordata > Amphibia > Anura > Ranidae > Lithobates > Lithobates clamitans. The sequence continues at coordinate 2,071,696 of JBBGZY010001071.1, read as the reverse complement.
TTTCCAGGAGGGAGAATAGTGTCTGGATGCAAAGATTTCCCAGAGTCAAGGAACATGCAGGATAGTGCGTCCGGTTTGATATTTTTAGAACCTGGTCTGTACGTGATGTGGAACTGAAATCTGGAGAAAAACAGAGCCCACCTCGCCTGCCGTGGTTTCAGTCTCTTGCCGTTCTCAGGTACTCCAAGTTCTTGTGGTCAGTATAGACCAAAATGGGATGTGCAGCACCCTCCAGTAAGTAACACCACTCCTCCAGAGCGGCCTTCATGGCCTGAAGCTCCCGATCTCCTACATTATAATTTTTCTCCGCTGTGGAGAGCTTGCGGGAAAAAAAGCCACTCGATAGAGAAGGGCCTTGGTGCCTTGCCGCTGGGTCAGTTCGGCTCCTACTGCAATCTCTGAAGCATCTACTTCGAGAACGAATGGTAAAGCAGGATCCGAGTGTTTCCATATAGAAGCAGAGGTGAATAACTCTTTAAGTCTTTCGAAGGCAGATTGCGCCTTAGGGGACCAATAGAAACGGTTCCCTTGTTTGGTCAACTCGGTGATGGGGCAATTATTGCAGAGAAGCCCCTGATGAACTTCCTGTAGCAATAACTCTCGGTGGAGCCGAGTATGTTTTCAATGCTTTAATGAACAAGTAATAAAGGAAGTAGCAGGAAAGAGGCAGAAGGAAAGCTGCAGGGAAGCTCAAATACCTTTTCTTATTATTCTTTAGAACATCATTTGGAATTGAACACTTGTAGTTGGATGCACTCCCCTTGTGGGATTCAATCTTTGCCCACCTGGATAGGCCTCTCTCACTTGCCTAGCAGCCAGTACGTAGCACGAACAAAAGTCTCTGCCACAGACTTGTTTGGAATAAAACCCGTACGATCCTCTGCCACAGGATGTATTGATTTGCAATGAATGTCAGACACAGTACTTGAACCTTTAAGCCAACCCGACAGTACTATGCAGTAAGACTACTTCAGGATACGTCCTCCAACTGAGTCACCAGGCCCCTCTCCAGACCAGCACTCTACATGATCCTTCCATGACTGGTCCTCCCCTGGGATCTCCTCAGTTGTCCAGCTTCTTCACTCAGGATAGACAGCTCAGGACCATTCCTCTGCTGCTGTGGTAGGCCCCAGACAGACCTCTGGGCCCACCCACACGCCGCAGCGACGCGGGCCTCCGGAACAGAGGACCACGAGGTGGTATTCCTATCGCATACCTGATGGCCAGGAGGGCCAGCAGATGGCTGAAAACGAACCCCTAAACATGGCGTCTGTCCCATAATCACCCTCTCCCAGAATGCAACTTGGAGGACCACCTCCACTGAGTTGTCTCCGGGACAGAGGAGCACTCATACTTTTCAACACATTGCCTTTCCAACACCGGCCTATGGGGACAACGACACCCACCGGCACAGTGTGGAATCATACGCAACCCAGCCAAGCTGGAACAGAGGCAAACCCAACTTCACCTAACAAGTAACCCACTATATTTGCCTACCAACGGTAGATTAAAAATCTACCAGCGCTACATACTCCCCCCACTAGAATAGACGTTGTCCTCAACGTCTGTCAAAAATAACTCCCAAGCCTGAGAGTAGGTATTTGAGCTTAAAACTTGGATTAAAGTAAAGAAGAGAGCAAGACAGTAGAGAGACATTACAATTTGAACATTTTTCTTTTAAACAATATGTTCACATCCGTAAACAAAACCACATTATGACTGTTGCAACCCCACTGTCTAGCTGAAAAGCCTAACAGCTTGATAGGAGGTCTACTTGCTCCTGAAAATAAAAACAAAGTTAAACACACACACAAGATATATACAGTTTAGGAGCAAAATCTCATTACTAGAGAAAATGAAACTCTCTTCCCATAATCTTTTTTATGTTCCCACTAAGGAACCAACTAAAATAACTTGAGGAGTCCATCCCTATATCTATTTAGGTATGTCATTTCTTTTAAATGAAAGAAGTCTAGCTAGCGAAGAAAAACACGGGAATCAAAATAATATTTATTGCATATGCAAGAGAAATGATTTGCATTACATGTTCATGCTGTCATCGTCATTTCTGAAGAAAATACTGTGGTACATGTCTTTTTTATAGGCCCTGGACACCCCCCTTTCCTGTCTTAAAACATGCCCAGTCTCATGTATTTTCAACTTTATTCTGGACACAACAGGAAAGGTGGAAGTGTCTGTTACAGACTGTTATCTTCTGTCAGGAATAATAAGTAGTAATAAGTTGTGCCTTTTTAAGGACAGGTTTCCCACACAATAATTATTATTGAGTAATTTTTAACGAGGATATTTTTAAGATACAAAATCAATCTATATGACACAGTCTATGCATGTGAAACGTATTCACGTAGACATGTGAGCATACGAAATAGTCATTTATTGGTTGACAAAAACAAATAATCACATGAAATTGAGATACCGATTGCGTTACATGAACGTCTTGAAAATCAATAAAAACACTTGCAAAAATAGGTGTACAGTCCCTTTGACATAATACCACCATGATAACTTCTCGGTAGAATCAATAACCTTGTGTACTTGACAATTAAACAGAACGTCAGTATTTCACACGTCCAACCGTTACTATACTGAAGTAAGTAAGTGATTAACAATGTGAAATAAATTAGACGTTTGTTTTGTCAATAAATGTGGCAACTATGCAAAAAGAAAAATATAATGAAAAATTTGAATCTTTAGAGAAAAATCTACAAGGCCGTTATTGATTCGGGAGAATGATTATCAATTGTATAATATTCAATACATCAATATTTGAGAGAACGTATCAATATTTGAGAGAACTTACAAGATAAAATCAACATGACATAATTACCCATTCCAGGATGGCTACTGTTCCTATTGGCTGGTTACCAGAGTTAAGATGGCTGCCGTAGTTTCAAAATGGATACTCTTAAAGAGGATTTACTTCTTGTGACCTCCGAGTTCTAAGTATTAGGTGTTGAGGAATCTTCATGAATGTAAAGATATGTATTCATGCATGGTGCATGAGTGTCAGTCTGGGAGTGTGTGTATCTCCCAGTGTCCCCCCTCAGGGTGGATCCCTTAGTTTCCTTCTGAGCTCTCCCCCTGATCTCACTTCCTCTCCATCTTTTTTTCTCTCTTTCTCCTTTCCTCTTTTTTTTTTCTTACTTGCCTCTAAATACCATTTCAGATAATAAGACCATAAAAATTATAATGGCTCTGCCCAAAAGGACGTGGCTTCTTTTCTATTGGTTATAAACTTAATCATTTACCTTTCTCGTAAATTTAGTTAGTTCAAATAATACCACCTTTAAACACCAGGTGTCTCACATGTGTTTTGAGTCTATCCTTTTAAGTTAATACGTTCTATTTTCATAATGTGTATAATGGTAAGGATAGTATATACCTTTTAAATATTCTGGTAATCGGTCTAATGTAAAATACACTCAGTATAAGTGTTGATTAGTCACCATTACATAACTTGGTCATATATATGTATCTCTATAAATGTATGTCTATCAAAACTGGTCTATCTATGAAATACACACGTTGTTATATATAGGAAGGCCGGTTTACCGGCCTGAAATTATGGGAGGAGCCCGGAGGGTATATAGCCAGACCATCCACAATGGTCTGTGTCAGTTCCAGTGCGCGGTAGCTCACATCACAGGGCTGACTCTTCCCAGCTCACCTCATGTTCGGCAGTCTGTGCATTCAATCGCAGGTGCACTCCGGCTTTTCATTCGTGGTCTTCGTCGGCGGTTCCCACTCACGGTCGCAGGTAGTATCCAAACTTTCGTGTCATGTGCAAAATCTTGCGGTTTATTATGCTTCTTATCCTGCACCCCTTTTGTGAAAAAACCTGCCCCGGAGTTGTTGTCGCTCATGTCCCGACATCATTCCGCACAGGCATAGTACATTCGTAAAGTTCCTTCTGACAAATATACGATTCATTCGTAGACCCAAGCCTCCAGTCACTGTCGGTCGTTCTCAATATCACTCGCAATAGGCTTCACTGGTCAAAAAATTCATGCTTCATGGGGTTGCCATCTCATTCATTAGGAGATCAGCATATATCGTTTGTATAGGTTTCTGTGGCTGATTGAGGTGTGGTTGAGCCCACCTGGTGCCTTCTTTGCACTTGATTAGCCTGGGGGGATGGGTGGTTGATAGGTGTTCAGTTTCACAGTAAGGGATGGCATACACTCTACAACCAATTTGTATCAGATACTCCTTACTACCGATTTATATCGGATTAATTTAATATGTTTTACAAACTGATTCATATCAGATGCATTGCAGAGGCCGACTCTACCAACTCACTGCATGTCCTTCGAGATTGGTCGTAGGTTTTTATCAATTGTCCCACACTCACTGTCGCAGGTAGTGCTTTCCTGCTACCGAACCGTTACTTTATGTTCCCCTTCGTAAACCACCTACAACTTCGTAGGTCTTACTCGGTTATTCGCACACATCCGTACTTACTGCCTTTCTCCGTTCCTCATTCGAGCCCCTTACGTCCACAACCAATCTGAATCTAGTCGCATAATCAGCGCAAAGATTCGGATCCTCTGCAAAACGAACTCCACCAACCGATCCGAGTCCAGTCGCAGCACCGGCTTAAAGATTCGGATCCTTGGCAATACAAACATCACCAACCGATCCAAGTCCAGTCGCAACACCGGCTCAATGATTCGGATCCTCAGCATACACAAGCACTCACCAACAGTGTGCTTCTTTCATCCCACCGATCCGAGTCCAGTCGCAAAACAGCGGCTCTGCGATTCAGATCTTCAGCATACAAGCACTCACCAACAGTGTGCTTCTTTCATCCCACCGATCTGAGTCCAGTCGCAAACAGCGGCTCTGCGATTCGGATCTTCAGCATACAAGCACTCACCAGCAGTGTGCTTCTTTCATCCGACCGATCTGAGTCCAGTCGCAAAAGCGACTCAATGCTTCAAAACTTTAGCATACACAAGCACTCACCAACAAGTGTGCTTCTTTCATCCCACCGATCCAAGTCCAGTCGCAAACAGCGGCTCTGCGATTCGGATCTTCAGCATACAAGCACTCACCAACAGTGTGCTTCTTTCATCCCACCGATCCGAGTCCAGTCGCAAACAGCGGCTCTGCGATTCGGATCTTCAGCATACAAACACTCACCAGCAGTGTGCTTCTTTCATCCGACCGATCTGAGTCCAGTCGCAAAAGCGACTCAATGCTTCAAATCTTTAGCATACACAAGCACTCACCAGCAGTGTGCTTCTTTCATCCCACCGATTCGAGTCCAGTCGCAAACAGCGGCTCTGCGATTCGGATCTTCAGCATACAAGCACTCACCAACAGCGTGCTTCTTTCATTCAAACCAATCCCAGCCCAGTCGCATACCGGCTCAGTGATCCAAGACCCCCGGCACAGCAAAAAACCCCACCGCACATTCCAAATCCAGTCGTAGCACCGGCTCAACGATTCGGGTCTCTCACAACAGATACCCACCACCTATTTTTCCCAATGCCGCGCACGGTTTTCCTACATAATCAAATTTCAAAAAAAAAAAAACTCTTTTACTTTGTAAATCACCGCAAACATTTACGAAATGGCTTCATACAGCCATTCATCTTTCGTAGTAACACGGCTACTCATCGATTTCTCCAACCCTTCCCCCTTTCAGGTCAGTAGAGTTCTTCAATTGATCCATCCTGCAACAGGTGTGGACAGTATCTTCCTCAGCTTCCCGGTCGACCCAAGTCTCGACCTCAAAAAACTAAAACTCCACTACTAGGACTTCAAGGCAGCGGACACCATGTCGCAGGCCAGCAGCGAGGACCTCGCCTCCACCCCGTCGTCACCTGGGGCAGACTCAGCAAACGACGACTTACAGTCTCTCAGAGCTTGGACCATCCCCAAGCTTACAGCTGAACTACGGCACAGGGGAATACCTTTCCCTGCGACTGCTAGGAAAGCTGAGCTTTTCAGCTTGCTATTTCCTCCGCCAGCGGCAGCCCAATCGGGCACCCAGGCATCACTACAGTCAATCTCATCAGCAATCACTCAGCTGCACTCCTTGGTGACCACACTATCGGCAGCAGTCACTGATGTCCAGACAAGAGTGGGAACCCTGGAGGTACATCAAGCTGCACCCTCACCATCTACAGTAACCACCGCCACCCCCATGCCTCTCCTTACAGGTACGCCCGACATCTATACCTACGTCCTCCCCGCACATCTCGTCCCAGCAGGCATCAGGAAGGACATCATGGATGGGAAGGACATTAACTTGGCATCCCTCCTCATCGCAGTACACGACCCAGCCAAAAACAAGTCCTATGCGTGGGGAGACGTTTCCGTCGTCCTAAAGGCCAAAGACCATAGGCTTACCCGCAAACTCAATATTGCGGAGTTCGTACTAGCATTTGGCATGTTCAGAGACGTGCTATGCACGGTCAACCCCAACAGGAGAGAGGAGCTGGACCTATACCTACACGCAATAGTAGATCTAGGTTATAAATATGGGGGATGCTCCTTTTATGACTATCACAGGTCATTTTCAGCAAAAGCAGCAGCTAGACTTTCCCAGTTTCAAGTAAAAACCAACTGAAGTACCATCGATACAGAGCTGTTCTGTCGCCATTTCGCTGGCCTACGTTCCCCACTCTGTACCAACTGCCAGTCATCCACCCATACGGCCAACTGGTGCTCCGAGTCAGGTGGCAGACGCCCCCCCAACCCTCCCTTCTTTCCCAGCGTCACTCGTCACTCAACGGCATTTACTCAGCCGGCTCAGGCAGACAGATTAGGACGACCCATCCAGGCACTAGGGGGAGCAGCCATATGCAATAACTTCAACTTTGGGGGTTGTAACTTCCCCCACTGCAAACTACTTCATGTCTGTCTCACATGCCACAAAGCTCACCCAGGTACGCTTGCGCTATGAAACAGCCTAAACCCGAATGACTAAGCCGAGTGCACGTCGGATGGCTCGCGTTTTACCTCGCCTCACACCCAACACCTTCACTGGCAGCCTTTCTCATCCGGGGATTCACGACAGGCTTTCACACCGGACTTATCACACTCCCAAACACAACTCACGAATGCAAAAACCTGCTGTCAGCCGCTACCGACGAGGAAACCATCACCACCCTGCTGCAAACAGAACTAGACCGGGGATACATAATCGGCCCCTTTACACAATCACCTTTTTCTGTATGGAGAGTCAGCCCTATCGGCCTTGTGAAGGGCAAGTTTTCAAATAAACTTCGTTTAGTTTATGATTTGTCCGCGCCTCATTGTTCCCATATACCCAGTTTAAATTCCCTAATACCTTCAGAAGAGTTTACACTTAAATATTCAACGGTAGACTCAGCTATTCAATCCATCATTCTCGCAGGAGCAGGCGCCTGGTTGTCTAAAGCAGACATCTCGGACGCATTCAAATTGTTGTCAATTGATCCGTGCCTATGGCGGTGGCACGGAATCAAATGGAAAGGTCTATACTATTTCGCCACCAAGTTAACGTTCGGCTCCAAAAGCAGCCCGTGGCTATTCAACACTTTCGCTCAGTCTCTTTCCTGGATTCTCTCACAACATGCGTCCTGTCAGAAAGTGATCCACTACTTAGACGACTTCCTACTCATAGAGAAACCCAACGAGCCCCCAGTTGATCTAAACAGCCTCAGAACAATCTTTCATAATCTTAACGTACCTTTAGCGGATAAGAAGGTAGAAGGCCCGGCACAGATCGTCACCTTCTTGGGTATCATGCTCAACACTCACACCATGCAAGCTAGTCTGCCTCCCGACAAATTGACCCGCATCAGGACAGTCATCCACACATTTACTAATACGCAAGGCTGCACAAAAAAGCAACTGCAATCCCTCCTTGGCATGCTGAACTTTGCCATAAGGATCATCCCTCAAGGGCGATCCTTCGTCTCACGTCTCCTGGTGTTCCTTTCCCAGGTACAAGACCCCGACCTAATATTTAAACTAGACAAGGCAGCCGTAGCTGACCTAGCCATGTGGGACGATTTTCTAACAAACTGGAACGGCATTTCGATGTTTATCCCATCAGCGTCTCCCACTTCACCCCAAATAATCACGGACGCCGCAGCCTCCACAGGTTTTGCAGCTATTTTTGGCCACCACTGGTTCGCAGCACCATGGCCGCCAGAAATACTCTCGATCCCCGGGTTCAGTCAATCCTCCTCGATGTTCGAGATTTACCCCATTGTTGCAGCAGCCCACAACTGGGGGAATAACTGGGTAGGACAAACAGTGACATTTTCCACAGATAATCTAGCCACAGCCTCTATTATAAACAAAGGTCGCTCCAAGTCCTTGGCCATCATGTCCTTCCTACGCAGGCTGGTGCAACTCTCACTACAGCACCAATTTAATGTCCTCTGTGTTCATATCCCCGGTAAATGCAACACTTCGGCCGACGCGCTATCTCGCTTTAACTACACAACCTTCTTTTCGCAGGAACCTGGAGCCGACCCGACCATGTATGCTATCCCACATTGGTCACAGCTAACCCTGGATTGAAGCGACATCTTCATGACGCCACTAGTCTGATTAACCAGTCACTATCTCACAATACCCTGAAAGGCTACCATGCTGCCTGGAAAAGCTATCACAGGTTTCTAGAGGCTAACCCCGGGGCTATACCAGGAGATCTCCATCATATCCTGGCCTTCATTTCATACTGCCACACTCAGCTGAAGTTATCCTACAACACTATTAGACTCTACCTAGCTGGCATCCAGCATTTCACCTCTTTTCTAGATCCTAACAAACCATCCTTGTTCGCTACCCATGCGGTCAAGGCCATCCTCCGAGGCATCCACAAGCAGAAACCCCAAGTTAGCGGTAAACGCTTACCAGTCACCAGTGCCATGTTTCGAGACATGTCCACCATACTCTCACGCTCACCTTTCGGTTTTTTGCCCAGCTTGGTCATCCAAGCTGCCATCTACCTGGCATTTTATGGCTTTCTACGACCCAGCGAATTCACAGTCAGCAGCACCAGTCATAGGGCCTTACGCAGACGCCACCTCACGCGTCACCACAGCCACTTCACGATACACCTCGAGGTATCCAAAACACAACAGTCCGGTCCAGGGGTTGACATCAAGCTCTTCAGAACGCACAACGCCTGGTGCCCCGTAGCCATCCTAGATAGTCTATTAGCCCATTTACTTGATCCCTCGCAGGACAGCCCATTGCTGCCGTACCCGATCAGCCCGCTTAGTACCAACCAGTTCACTACTCACGTCAGGGTTCCTTCTGCGCAACTTAGGCCTTGACCCCAACCGTTATTCTGGACATTCTTTCCGTATTGGAGCAGCATCAGCAGCCTCACAAAACGGAGTCCCGGACCACGTGATCAGGAAAATGGGAAGGTGGAAATCCACCTGCTTTGCTCGCTATATTCCCAATCCACAAGTAGAAATGTCACGAGCCTTTTGCAAGCTCGCTTTGTAAGAAGACCATAAACTTAAATAAAACATTACCTCCCTAAACCAAGTCTTTTTGCGCCCTTCTCTGGCATACTGCCCAGCAGATCTGGGTTTACCATACAGCAGGCCAGGGCACACTTCAGGTTTATTTATGTTGTTAGTCTTGTGACGTGTTTATGTGTTTCATATCTATCAGGACGGAGGGCTCCGACCATAAATAGGAAGGCCGGTTTACTGGCCTGAAATTATGGGAGGAGCCCGGAGGGTATATAGCCAGACCATCCACAATGGTCTGTGTCAGTTCCAGTGCGCGGTACCCACCCACCCATTCCCCTTCTCAAGGCACTTCTCTTCAAACAATATCTCTACAGAAATATCCATTACTTTCTTAAGGTATGCGCCCTTCTCTGGCATACCGCCCAGCAGATCTGGGTTTACCATACAGCAGGCCAGGGCACACTTCAGGTCTATTTATGTTGTTAGTCTTGTGACGTGTTTATGTGTTTCATATCTATCAGGACGGAGGGCTCCGACCATAAATATTAATTAACTACCTAAAAATGATTATCTATATGGATACCTGTATAATTCTGATATCTCCAATGAATATTTGTTTATCTAAGCATAGGCTACAGTCTTATATAGTTATAATCATAATTATATGGTTTTTCCTAATACTAATTAGTTTCTTAAAACACTTCTACTTATAAAATCACACTTTCATATATATTTTCTTCATACCAAAGTTGTTGGGTCCACAGATGCCAAAATTATAATATGTCTCTGTGACCTACAATGTCATAGTTTGAAATGACTTATAATAACCTTACATATACTTTTAAAATATTTTTGACTTGCACCAACTTCAAATCTTTCCCACTGGATGTTTAGAGATGACTTGTTTGTCTAAACAGTTCCTAAAAATTCACACAATGGGATTAGCTATTTAAACAGTCCCTCACTTGAACACAATAGGTTTAGGCCAGGAGAGGTTATTTCTATGTGAGAATAGTCTGTATAACCTTGTTTCCTATGGCTGTAAGGGTAGTTTTCGTTTATTCACTAATACCATGTAAATATCTCCTTGTTTTGTGACGAGAGCAGCCATTGTTCCATCGAGTTTTCCTCACAATACATGCTTGTAAAAGTCTTCAATATTTGATGTAGTAGAAAAACTTGGAAAAACATGAGAACGTCGATTTTGTTCTAAAGGTCTCCAAAAGGGCAACAGTTCAATAACTGCAATAATCATGGTTCATCTGCTTTCTTTTGAGGCCTAAGAAACTCTCATATTTCTGCCAGTAAATATAAAATGTATTCCTTCATGAATTCACAACACTTCATTAACAATGGTTACAGGATACTGACTTGAAAACTCCCCAAGCCAACACAAAAATACAGGATATATTCAAAAAACTGCAAGTCTAAGCTTCTTATTACTAGGCTAAATATTGTTGAGTCTACATAGTACTGACTCCATATTATCACTAGTCTATAGATTATTTCTAAGCCATGATAAACAAAATGGCGTTTTTCATAACTGACATTTAAAGTATAATTTCTCTAACATCTCCCCCCTTTTATACTCATAATGTCAATAATTCACATATCCAGGTTCTTTTATTTTACCAGGTAATATCATTTAGACAGATGAGTCCTTAGCGAGAGTTGTAAATTCATCATCAGGTTCTGAGTATAGTTTCGTGTTGCTCTGGAGGAGCATATTTTTTGTTAAAGATGTGTCAGTCAGTCTTTGAAGAATTCCCCTAATACAGGGAATGCAGCAACATCCACACAATGTAAGAACTGTGGCTGCCATGACAATAGAGATAAGAAAACTTTTTGCAAGATCACCCCATTTACCAAACCTTTTTTCGAAAAGTCCTGTCAGGGGGTTCTCTATACCAGAGTTCTCAGCTAATTCTTCGGATAGCATTTGTAGGCCTTGGTGATACTTCCATCAGGTGCCGTATTGTTTGGAATAAAAGTGCAGCAGAAGGTGCCGAACATTTTGCATACCCCGCCCCTTTCTGCCAGCAACATATCCAACGCTATACGTTTCTGCAACGCTGTCAAAGAGGTGGCGTCCAATTGTGCTGCTATGCCTTTGATAGCATCTCTGGTGTAATTCACAAACCTCTGCTGGTTGTAGTAGATGTAGTTTATCCAGTCGACGTTCTTGTTAGGCTGGACCCATATGAAGAGTGAGGTGAGTCCTGCTGTTATTTGATTCTGCGCTTTAAATTCATCTGGAAACAAACAAGATAAATGTCTTTTTTGCATGTGTGCGCTGTAATATTTTCTTCTACTGTATGGTCTTATGGCTGCACCATCTTTAATGCATTTTTTAGAGTGTGCCCCCCAAATATCTTGTTTGTATATTGTATGGATTCTGACCAAATCCTTTTTGGGTGCGGAGCACCTCACTACATAACATAAGTACCTTTAATTAGTGTCCACTTGTGTCATGGGTGGAGACCTTATGATTCTCCCATTTAGAAGAGTGTAATGCTCTCATGGTTCAGAGATGCAGGTTCTCCCACTCCATGGATAGTGTAGGACCCACTGATTATGGGGTACTTTGTCGCAGTAAGTGGGCTTAGCACCATATAGCAATATGGTGTGACCAAATCCCCATATTTTTTGATAATGTTTTTCTAGAAATGCTTAGGTGTTTTAAACTAGCCTTGCTTGAGGTAAATGTCTTTTTTGCATGTGTGCGCTGTAATATTTTCTTTTAAATTCATCTGGAACTCCTCGTGGAACACATATTTCGTCTATATACACTCAATTGTCAAATGAGCCTTGTGGTGTTTCTCGCTTAATTCGTTTAAAAAGGATTTACCTGGTAGTTTCATTGATTTATCACTCATAGGAACTATATAAAAGGGAAGCAGCAATCGGGTAAGGGCACAACTACCCTCCCATCTAGGTGGTAGTCTGGGCCTTAGTCTCTTATCTCCACACAGCCACAAAACATCAGCCAATTGCCGTTTCTGTTCCTGAAACCATTTTAGTTGGTACTTAATGTCTGTAGTAAGGGTTGTAGTTGCACAGTATTCAGGGGATATGGTGCCAACATTTGTACCATTACTGTCATTGTTAGAGAAACAAGTAAAATTTCCTGGTAATGCTTGTACTGATGAGGGTATACTTTGCATTTTAGTCTTAGGGTAGCTCTTTTTCTCATTTTCACATTCCGACCTAATAATATTTTCTGAAAACATTCTTATTATACAAGTCAAGTCTGTTTCCTCTTCAGGGAGAGGAACGGTGGCTAGTTGTGATCTTGGGTTTGCACAAGAAATTCAATCACCTAACCCCTTAGATTGGGTTGTGTATCTGATCCACTCTATCCACTCATTTTTGTCTCCAAATCCTGTTTCTATACTTAATTGTTCTTTTATAGGTAAAATCTGTTTTAACCAAAGAGGGATTAAGTTTAAACTGTGTTGGTTCTGGGGCTGGGGTGGTCTGACCAGGGGTTACAACCTTAATAGTAATTCTCCCTAGTAGATCACCCTGACTTGCCCTATATACTCCTAGTCCATAAACTCCAGCATCTGATACCTGTGGGTTTTTTATTGTTATTGAAATGGGATTACACTTCTCACGTACAGTATAGGACTGGCAGCTCCCAGTTCACCCTCTGCGGCTGTACATTGATATACGTTCTACCTGATCCTTCCTCTGTTCAGGGATCACGGCAGAACTAGCAAGCCATCCGTCATCATCGGATGACCACCATACATCAGCCCATGTACTGCATTCTAGAGTAGAGCATAGGTATTTGCCATCAAAGCCATACGTTTGATGCCCAATGTCTATGACCTGACTGAGATCAAATCGTATGGTGGTGGTCTTACCCTGTGTAACAGTTATGGTGGCACCGTCTGGTCCCTTCGTCATCTGTCTTTGACCCATTATGCTCAATATCGGGATAAGGTCAAGAAGCACATAAATTCCCACAACTATGCCCACTATTATCAATATGGCAAAAAGTATTCTCCCCCTCCATGTCTTGGTAAAATACCCTGGCTCGAACATAAGTCTCTCTCTGGGTCTTCCCTCCACCCCTATGAGTCCATATTGCACCATGTTCTTCCTCTGTTGTGTGGTAGTTAATTCTTAATCTGTCTTTTTACTCAAATAGTGTGCCTTCTTGCAGTGGGTGAGATGTATCCAAGGTATCCGTTCCACAATTTTTACTGCAGTAGGGGTAGACAACAATACTTGATAGGGTCCTTCCCACCTGGGGTCAGACCAAGTCTTTCTCTTTATTATTTTTATCCAGACCCAATATCCAGGTTGTACAAGATCTTCCTGTTCTGATTTAGTCTCTTGACCTGTAAGAGAATTTGGGCATAGGAGTTTTTTAGTTGTTAGCAACTTCCCCATATAATTTGCCAGTTCATAGTCCATTTCCTCGTCATCTCGAGTAAATGCTCGTGTTGTGGAATATAATAAGGTTTACCATACAGCATTTCATACAGTGTTAGTCCTTTAGCAGTAGGGGTAATTCTTGTACTCAACAATGCCATTGGCAAACACTGAACCCAGTTTTTTCCTGTCTCCTCTATCAATTTTCTTAGTTTACTCTTAAAGGTAGCATTGTGTCTCTCCACTGTGCCCGCAGATTGTGGATGGTAGACACAGTGGTTCTTTAGGTCAATATTGTACCATTTACCAATTTGTTGTATCGTTCGGTTTACAAAATGGGAGCCGTTGTCACTAAATCACAGAGGGGATTCCTTGATGTGGAATCACCTCTTTGATTAGTACTTTGGCCACTGACTGCCCATCTGGGTGTGTCATAGGAAAAGCTTCCACCCATTTCGTAAACATGTCAACTATAATCGAACAGAACTTTTTATTCTCACATTTGTTCAATTCAATAAAATCCATGCATATCGTGTGAAAGGGATAAGGGGGTTGTGGGAAATGGCCCCTTAAGGGTCTTAGAGCACCTTGAGCATGGTATCTGTTACAAAGCGGACATGTGAGGCAAACATTTCTAGAATAGTTCGTAAACCCATATGTTGTGAACACCTTGTTGATCACCTGTACCATCCCTCCTTTTGAGATATGGGCTTGTCCATGGCTCAATAACGCAGCATATCTAAACAGTGATGTAGGTAAGATGGGTTTACCTTCTGTACTTGTGTATATACCATTGATCAGCGTTGCCCCTTTAGATAACCACTTTTGTTTTTCACCTGCTGGTGATGTTTTCTGCATTTCTGATAACCATGTTTTATCAATAGCTTTTCGTACCTCACCATTTTCCTGGGGACCTGTATAGTATATGTGTGTTTTTTGATGTCCTGTAGCAGCTTCCCTTGCGGTCTTGTCTGCTAGTGCATTCCCTAGAGTAATTGGATCTGTTCCCTTTCTGTGTGCTGTACATTTACAAATAGCCACTTGTGTTGGTTTTTTTTTTTTTTTTTTGCAAGAATAAGATCTCTATGTGAGATTGGTTTACCTGTGGACGTAATCATACCCCTATTTTTCCATTGCTGGGCAAATATGTGTATAGTAGAAAAAGTGTATTGGCTGTCTGTATAAATATTTATTTTCTTTCCTTCCCCTAGACTACAGGCCCTGGATAGGGCAATAATTTCAGCTTGTTGTGCAGAGTATGAACTGGGAAGGGGTCTGGCTTCAATGACCTGGTCATGTGTTACTACAGCGTATGCCGTTTGATTTACCCCTTTATCGTTCGTTTTACAAGACCCATCAACAAAAAAGGTAATGTCAGCATCTTGAAAGGGAATATCAGTGAGATCCTTCCTAGGGAGTACCCGTTCATCAATTTGTGCTATACAATCATGTGGATCCCCGTCACTAGGTGTTGGTAACAATGTGGCTGGGTTCAATGTGGTACACCTCTCGATTGTAATGTGCGGCTGTCCCAGAAGACATACATGATAGATGCCTGGCTGGAGATAAATAGGAGATTTTGTCTTGTAGTAAGATTACTGAAATGGCATGTGGGACCTTAGGTACCAGGGGGTGGAACAGTACTATCAGTGCAGACGACTGTATGGCCAATGAGGCTGCTACTACAGCTTGTACACAGTGGGACAAACTCTGGGCTACTGGATCAAATTTAGTTGAATAGAATGCAATTGGTTTGTGCTTGTCCCCATAAACCTGTGTAAGAACAGAAGTCATGTACCCTTCCTTACAATCTACAGTCTGATAAAAGGTTTTACTGTAATTGGGAAGGCCAAGCACAGAGGAACCCACAATGAGGTGCTTTACCTTCGTAAATGCATCCTCTGCTTGCACATTCCACTGAATGGAATCTTTTGCAGACATTAGTGTACCATAGATGAGATCAGAAAGAGGCGCCACCTCCGTAGCATAATTTGCTATCCATGCTCTACAGAAATTTGCCATGCCAAGAAATGACATCATTTCTTTTTTGGTACGTGGTTTGGGGGCTTGAAGGATGGCCCCTTTTCGGATCTCATCCAAATGTCTGCCTTCTTGAGATAAAATATATCCCAGGTATTTCACCTTTTCTTTCCACAGTTGCAATTTGTCTTTGCTGACCTTGTGACCTTGGTCTGCGAGGAAATGCATCAGAGCCAAGGTGTCAATTTTACATTGTTGCTCTGTAGGAGCCGCTACCAGAATGTCATCCACATACAAGAGAATTTGACTCCCACTGGGAGGTACAAACCGAGACAAATTATTGGACATTTCTTGTGAGAATATAGTTGGACTTTCACAATATCCCTGGGGTAACATGGTGTATGTGTATTTTTTTTTTTGTACGTAAATGCAAACCAGAACTGACTATCTTTGTGCAAGGGAATGGAAAAGAAAGCGTTACTGATATGGATGACATATTCTCTGGGTGGAGGTCGTTCAGGAGGACATGCGGGTCTGGGACCACCGGGGCCCTCGGTAATACGGCCCTATTGACCGCCTGTAAATCCTGCACGAGTCTCCACCCATCTTCCCCTCCCTTCTGCTTCCTAACTGGGTACAAGGGCGTATTGCATGGTGAATTTGGGCATTCAATGATGACACCTTGTGCTAATAATTCCTTTATCAAGGGATCTACACCCTCATCAGCGTCTTTCCTCAGTGGATATTGTTTTTGGTGAGGCCTCATTGTACTCTTAGGGGTTATTTGGACTTCACTGGCTGTTTTAATTAGGCCCACGTCCGTCTTTCCTCTTGACCACAAGATATCGGTACGTCTTTTAGGGCATCCTCTTCCTCTTGGGTCAAAAGTGTCAGTCACTGTCTTTTGTCACAAATTTTAATCATGTGAGTTCTGGGTGTACACTTAACAAACCACGACAAATTGTACCTCCAAATCCCTCTGGATTTTAGTTCCTAGTCTGTCAATTGGACCCAGTCCGTGATAAGTTCTCCTAGCTCATGCCATGGTACCTTGGGGTTCCGGGTGACCGAAACATGAGGTACAGTATCCTGCCTGTATATATATGCAGAATAGACTGTGGTAGGAGACAAGTAGCCACACTATTTCCTTCCTTATCACATTACAGGCATTTTAAGAGAACTTCAGTGTTAGTGAGACTCATTAACTGTTTCTCATAGGACTTATCGGGCCCAGAGGTCTTTCTGTAGTACATGGTGCAATAGAGGTTTGTCTGGACCTTATACCCTTTCCTCTCAGGCTCTTCTTCAATTATTTCTGTCAGGGTTTAGGGTATATTTAAGCCCTCAGTTTGCAAATCCAGGCTGTACCAGTATCGGGGCTCATTATCCACGGCTGTGATTTGTTTTTCACTCAGCCGATGGGCTTTGAGACCTCCCTCCACTGGTACGACAGAAATATCAAGAGCGTGCAACATGTCTCTACCCAAAAAATTAACAGGACATTTAGTTGAAATTACAATTTTACACTGAGCCTTTTTACCTGTCTGTGGATCTTCCACAGTAAGGCCTTCAGACACGGCCTCCTGGTGCATCAACCCATTTGCAGATTTTACATCTACTACACCTTTTTTCTTTACCCCTGGGGGCATATCCAGTGGGTGTATTAGGGTCCTACAAGCACCAGTGCCACAAAGAAATGTTACCCATCTACCCTTCACAACCAAGGTTATTTCTGGTTTGACTTCAGCATGCAAACAAGTTTCAACAGTGCACACATCCACACTTTCAGATTCTTTCTCATCATTTCCCTCTGTATCTCTCTCTGCAGACATACCAACATCTAGTCATGCTTCTTCCTCTCTGTTTCACCTACATGCTTTTGCCAAATGCCCTCTTTTACCACACAGGAAACACTCCTCCCTCTTCTTTTTCCCTTCATAGTCCTGAATGCGGGGCCTTGTTCGAGTGTTTCCCATCCTTCTGTTCTCTTTCTGAATGACATACACATCATTACCTTCACCTACCATAAGCACTTTCTCTTTCTTTACTTTCTTTTTTTTTTATTGGAAGTGCCCCTCAGCATGCCTCGCATACTCAATCAGCTCCTGAAGTCTGCAGATCCAATGGTTGATCATGTGTTTGGTAACAAAACTTGATATAGGGGCAAGCAGCCCCTTCAAGATTGCATTCTTTAACTGTTGCTCATATGGGCTATCGTTTACTTGATTTACTGGGACTTCTATTCCAGAGTGATTATTGAAAATCTCCCTCATCCTAACAATGAAATTGTCCACTGTTTCCTCTTCTCCCTGCACACACTGATTTATAATGGACCAGTCAGCTCAACGTATCCATCTATTCTCTATCCCTGCTATAAGAGCATTTCTCCTGTTTTTGAGTGCTGCATCATCATGAGGCAACACCCCTCCCTGGTTGTTTAATCCACTCCAATCTCCCACTACATGATGCCAGTCGGGACCCAGGATCTGTCTGATGACCTGCTCTACAGTACTTTGTTTTCCACATCTTAAGAAATTTCACATTATCTTTGTCTAGACTACACATATACTTAGCATCTTCATTCATACCAACAGATTTCCATGGATCATACCCATTTTGTTTATCGTGCACACAGAGCTCTCTCTTTTTTTTTTTTTTGTTCATGTCTTCTCACAATGACACAACACACGCGCACAGTATCTTATCACTTGCAGTCACTCACAGACTTTCTAGTCGTGATATATCACTTCTAGATTACTGATCTTGTGTATTACTAAAACACTGGTTTCTTAGAGAGAGCATTTACAGAATTACGAGGAGACTGAGTTCTCCTGACTGTTCTTTCATCGTTTCTTAATACTTCACTAACTTGTAGAGAGCATTTACAGAATTACAAGGAGACTAAGTTCTCCCAACTGTTCTTTCATCTTATCAAAACATTTAATATTTTAGTCCTTGATCCAAGGGTATTTATGTGCCTGCTCAGGATTAATACAACATATGAGGCTGGCATGAACACTGCGGGTCCGCCAAATGTCCTCTGTTTGTTACCTGGAAATTTATCAGGCCACACCCTTGTATCAACAGGGGGTTCTTTAGGTTTTTTTTATCTGGGAGTATTTTTGATCCAAGGGTATTTATATGTCTGGAAATCTATCAGGCCACACCCTTGTATCAACGGGGGGTTCTTCAGGTTTTTTTTTATCTGGGAGTATTTTTGATCCAAGGGTATTTATATGCCTTCTCAGGATTCATACAACATATGAGTCCCAGGATTCATACAACATATGAGTCATACAACATATATGTCCTCTGTTTGTTACCTGGAAATCTATTAGGCCACACCCTTGTATCAACAGGGGGTTCTTTAGGTTTTGATCTAGGAGTGTTTATGTGTCCCCCGGGATTTTCTGCAGTTTACAAGGCTGTCTGGATCTAAGATCCAATTGACAAATTTCCTTTATCTGCACCCTGATATTAGTATAAGACCATACCCCTATATCAAATTACAATTAACCAGGATAAACAAACAAGAACACACAAGAGAGATAGAACACCCGCAGTGCTCGACTGCCGCCAGGTCGCCCTGAGTGCGTCTTCCCAAAACGCGGGCTAGTCACTAGGTCTGCCCATCCAGGATGGCCACAGACAGATCTATACGGAGAATATGTGACCACTTATTTCCCCTCAACAAGAGTATAGCAGATAGGACAGAAACAGATAAACATTCGATCAGTCTCTATATTGTATGTATGTATTCTAATCCCTTATTCATTAAATTCCTAATCAAGTCTAACCCAAAAGGTTAATAATAAAATAAAAATTAAAAATCTTACCTTGTCCCGAGAGCGGTCTCTTGTGCTGATCCGGTAAGTCGCTGCCTGGGAGGCACTAGTTCAGCGGACCGGCCTCTCTTTAACATCTAATTTGAGACGGAGGACTTACAGTTTTGCCGTACGGTCATCGGTCACTGAGTTGGTCCAGTGCGTCTCGGGAACTTGGACTTCCGGCTTTTCAAAGGACCAAATTGTTATGGAAATCACCGTCTCAGACCGTCCTCGGGAATCAAGATAATTTTTCTTGCATATGCAAGAGAAATGAATTGCATTACATGTTCATGCTGTCATCATCATTTCTGAAGAAAATACTGTGGTACATGTGTTTTTTTATAGGCCCTGGACACCCCCTTTTCCTGTCTGAAAACATGCCCAGTCTCATGTATTTTCAACTTTATTCTGGACACAACAGGAAAGGTGGAAGTGTCTGTTACAGACTGTTATCTTCATTAACAATGGTTACAGGATACTGACTTAAAAACTCCCCAAGCCAACACAAAAATACAGGATATATTCAAAAAACTGAAAGTCTAAGCTTCTTATCACTAGGCTAAATATTGTTGAGTCTACATAGTGCTGACTCCATATTATCACTAGTCTATAGATTATTTCTAAGCTATGATAAACAAAATGGCGTTTTTCATAACTGACATTTAAAGTATAATTTCTCTAACAGAAACAGAGTTAAACACCAAATCTTGATCACGACGATCTCTGACACTGACTCTATCTATCTACATACCCCACAGTTCTTTATCCATAATCGCCAGTAGAACCGAGGATCTGGCAATGTCAGGTTCTTTCCCATTTTATCCACTGTAGTAATAAAGTACACCACGTTATCTTTTCCAGGTCTGCAAATGACCACTTTGTCAGCATAGATGTGCTGACCATAGTTCCAGTGTAGAAAACATCCACTGAAGCGTTCATCCATACAGAGTATCCAGTTTTCCGGAAAGGCTTAGGCACAGACAAATAGTCCCAAACAGCTTCACTGTACCAAAGCTCCCGGTTGGCTTCAATCTCTTGCATAATGTCCTGGGTAACATATGGGAACTCCAGACTATATTCCGTGGCCACACGCTTGTTAAGCATTCTCTGTAAACGTGCAAGTTTGGGCAACGATCTATTTTTCCCCAAACCAGGGGGCACACAAGAGTTCAATGACTTGCTCACCATCGACCTGACGGGTGTCGACAACAAAGTAGTAACTTTAGGCAATGTCTCCTTGATAGTACTGTGTGTCTCCACACAAGGTGATGTTCCTCCAGAATTTAGGGCTGACCACTTTGAGAAAGTTAAGGCAGAATCAACATCTCCCTGAGCCCATAACAGTTCCTGCGACATTGTCTCAAATAAATCATCATCACCAGAGAGATCCGACACGGAATCCATCTCCGCATCTCCCAACTCCTCTGCCGGCAAACATCCACACAAAGTCCCAGATACATTCCCCTGTGAACACTCACCCGTTCCTGACGTGGACTTCTTCGGTTCGGGCAGTCTCTGGGGTAGGCCTCGACCACAGCCGCGGGAAGCCTTTACGTAATCCCCCTTCCTCTGGACAGGTACAAGGGGGATAGGCGAAGCGGACGCGGAAATCAAAGTAACGTCCGCTGATGAGTCAGTTACCGTAGTATCTTTCTCAGGAACACTTTCTGTGACAACAGGCGAAATCACGGCCTGCCGCTCTCCTTCAGCAGCAGTAGCAGCTTCTACTTTGGCGATACCTGTAGCCCAATCCATACGATAAGCATGGGGCAACATGGTAGGTTGTTCCATCACAAACAAATATTCTCCACATTGCTGGCAGCGGACAAATGGACGGAGATGTATGACCAGTCCTTCACACTTGTGGCAAAGCATGCCCAGTCCCTCAATATCTCCGACTGTATAAGGAAAAAACCTCCCCTGCGGTTTCAGACGAATACCGGTATCTGTAAGCAAAGTTCCGGTCAGTATAGCACCCGCAGCGGTGCTGGTAGGGAACATCTTCGGTCCCACAGTTGGTTGCATCACCGAAAAAGACATGGCCACACTCTGATCTTCTCAGCGCGATCACGAGGCCTCTCTTCTTCTCTGGCGCCGACACACACACGCATCCCACACGGTATCAAGTAGGCTAGGCTCCTCCCATTTGTTCCTCTGCTCACGTAGCTCCCGGGCTTTTACTGGCGCCCGACACCTACGTAGTCAGAAATAAAGTCCTGCAACTTTTAACCTCTTCTTCTCCTGAGAAATTAACAAAGTCCAGCTTTCACCGTAAACTCCCGGCGAAACACTCCTCTAGGTTGCGGGAGGTTGATGGCTAACAAATCCCGGTCGAGCCCCCACATGTAGCAATAACTCTCGGTGGAGCTGCTGGTTTAAAGCAGGCTGTTACCTTCACTCTCGCCACCTCTGTTTCACCGGCACCGGGTCTAGGGTCCCGTTGAGTTTACCTCTGGACGATGTAGGCACCAAACACTTGAGTATGTTTTCAATGCTTTAATGAACAAGTAATAAAGGAAGTAGCAGGAAAGAGGCAGAAGGAAAGCTGCAGGGAAGCTCAAATACCTTTTCTTAGTATTCTTTAGAACATCATTTGAAATTGAACAATTGTAGTTGGATTCACTCCCCTTGTGGGATTCAATCTTTGCCCGCCTGGATAGGCCTCTCTCACTTGCCTAGCAGCCAGTACGTAGCACGAACAAAAGTCTCTGCACAGTCTTGTTTGGAATAAAACCCATACGATCCTCTGCCACAGGATGTATTGATTTGCAATGAATGTCAGACACAGTACTTGAACCTTTAAGCCAACTCGGCAGTACTATGCAGTAAGACTACTTCAGGATACGTCCTCCAACTGAGTCACCAGCCCCCTCTCCAGACCAGCACTCTGCATGATCCTTCCATGACGGGTCCTCCCCTGGGATCTCCTCAGTTGTCCACCTTCTTCACTCAGGATAGACAGCTCAGGACCATTCCTCTGCTGCTGTGGTAGGCCCCAGACAGACCTCTGCTCCCACCCACACGCCACAGCGTTGAACACCTTTTTTTTTTTTTTTCAAATATAGTTTTATTATATTTTTTCCAGCACGCCCAAACTGGGCTTGAACCAAACATTACAATACAATACTTACACACAATAGGGGGGGGAATTAGGGAGGGACAGGGGGGGGGGGCACACTCCAACATCATAGGGAGGGAAGGGGGGGGGGCACATTTCACTTCAAAATTATTAGCATGTATCAGATAATTCCTTTCAGTAAGGAGTGGACCTATAATATCTTCTCACTCCTCTCCCCCCCACCGACCCCTGATCACCTCCTGGCCCGACTAGGCCAAACCTCCGTGCCCGGGGGGGGGGGGGCAGTAGATAGAACTAGATAATACATAGAAGAGGGAGGGTGTGGGGGAGAGAAGGAAAGAGGGGGGAGGGGGAGGGAAATGAGACAAGGATGGAGTGAGGCAGGGGGGGGGGGGGAAGGGGTGCTCTGGCTGATTCAGGGCAACCCCACGTATCCTGGTGGCTGGTAAATTAACCTCATCACGTAGTCCTGAGGGCGATACCCTCTGAGGATAGAATAAACTGATTCCACATTGCCCATGTTTTTTGATATTGTTCCTGTTGGTGTCTCGCAGTGAGCACCAGGTCCTCCATTCTACTAATCTCCTCCACCCTCCGAACCCACTCCGCCACCGTTGGTGGAATTTGGCTTTTCCAATGAAGCGGGATGCATGATTTAGCGGCATTAACCAAATGGCGTACTATGGATTTTTTATATCTTTTAATTGATATCGTATTTAAATGTAAAAGGAAGAAGGCCGGGTCATGTGGGATGTTGTATTCTGTGAACCTTTGGATAGTGGCCCTGATCGTGGACCAGAAATGTGATAACCTCGAGCAGGACCAAAATACATGTAACAGCGTACCTCTCTCCACTTGGCATCTCCAGCAAAGTGCTGAGGTGTTTGGGTAGAAGGTATGCAGCGCCTGAGGGGTCAAGTACCACCTCGTTAAGAGTTTATAATTGGTTTCCTGTAGTTTTGTACAGATGGAGGATTTTAATGCTAAAGTTACCATACGCTGAGCCTGGCTCGAAGTGAACGTGCAGTTCAGGTCCTTCTCCCACTTACTTAAAAAGGTTAGATGTGTATCATCCGTAGGGGTGATCAAAAGGTTATACATTACGGACAACGTTCTCGTAAGTACATCCTCTCCAGAACAGTAGTCCTCCAACAAGGTCAGAGGTCTGGCGAACCCCTGTGGGTTGGGTATAGTCGCGAGAAAATGTCTTAATTGTACGGATGTCCAGAATGATAACTGGAAGGGACCCGTTTGATCGCTCAGTGTCTCCACTGACGGCCAGGAGTCATTTATTAGGAAGTGTCGCGCTTGTGTGCGTTTCAGGCTAATGAAGGTATTCTGAACCTGGGGGTCCAGCCCTGGAGGAAATTGTGGATTGCCTATAATGGGATATAGCGGAGAATTATATGAGGATAATGATTGTGAGAGGCAAGTTTGTGATCCCACCCTAAGCGACGTCCCTATCAATGGGTGCCTTTTGTCTTGTGCTCGAAGGTGTTCATAGCACCATAAAGCCCCTTGTAGCGGTATTGGCATTTGGGCCTGTTCGAGATGTGTCCATAATTTAAAGTCTCGGTGACGGCACCAATCTATAATCCTACCAAGGTGAACTGCCTGGTAGTATTTTTTCACATCTGGAATAGCCAGGCCTCCTGAGACTTTCGGAAGGGAAAGGAGAGCTCGAGATAGTCTCGGTTTCTTATTTGCCCATATAAATTTGATAAATTGGCTGTGTACTTTTCTAAAAAATGATGTGGGAATCGTTATTGGAAGAGCCTGTAGCAGATAAAGGAATTTAGGTAGGATACACATCTTGACCAGGTTGCATCTACCAAACCATGAATGAAGACCCTTACCCCAAGATGTCAGTAGGTTTCGTGTTTTGGCTAATAAGGGGGGGAAGTTTAACTTAAAGGTAAGGTTAAGGTCCGTTGGGACTAAGGTTCCTAGGTATGTTAGGGCTTTAGATGTCCATTTAAAATTAAAGCTGGAGTGGAGTGTTTGTAGTGTCTGTTGCGAGACTCCTATACTCATGGCTTCCGATTTGTTATAATTAATTCTAAGATTGGAAATAGTACCGTATTCCTCGAATTCCTTGAGAAGGTTTGGGAGAGATATAGTCGGGTTTGAGAGGGAAAACATCATGTCATCAGCATATGCTGAGACCTTGTACTGGGTATCCCCAACCGTTAGGCCTTGTATGTCTGGGTTATTTCTAATTTTGCACAAAAAAGGTTCTAGTGAGAGGGCAAAGAGGAGGGGGGACAATGGGCACCCCTGCCTCGTCCCATTTGTAATTTGAAAAGGGTCTGATAGGATTCCGTTCACTTTAACCTGCGCGGAGGGGGTCCGGTATATTTGGGTGATCCATCCCATCATCTTCTCTCCCAGCCCTAGATGTCTAAGGACTGCAAACATATATCCCCAGTTGACCCTATCAAATGCCTTTTCTGCGTCCGTGTTGATAAACACTGAGGGTGTATGAGTCTGATTGGCTACGTGTATCAGGTTTAGGACTTTAGTGGTACTGTCTCTAGCTTCCCTAGTGGGGATGAAGCCCACTTGGTCTAAATGTACTAGGGACTGCATATGTTGGGTTAATCGGGTCGCTATAATCTTAGTAAAGAGCTTGAGATCTGTATTTAATAGGGAAATGGGTCTATAGCTATTACAGAGTAATGGATCTTTGCCATCTTTGGGTATGACCGTAATATGTGCCCGCGTGGTGTCGTTCGCAAAGGCTGCCTTCTGCCCTATCTCGTTAAAAAAGGATATCATGTGTTGATTAAGGGACGGGAAAAGTGTTTTGTAGTATGTAAGGGTAAGGCCATCTGGTCCAGGTGCTTTACCAGGCTTGGTCGACTTAAGGGCTACTGTCAGTTCTTCTGGCGTTATTGGAATCTCCAATTCCGCTACATTTTCAGGTGTTAATCCGGGCTTGTGCATTGGGGAGTTTTGGTAAGTTGTATAGGGTTTCATAGTAGTCTTTGAAAGAGTTGGCTATCTGATGTGGCAGATTGACTTTCGTGTCTGTGGTAGTTTTGATATGGGGAATGTATGTCTGCATCCTCAAGTCCTTAACTGCCCTAGCGAGGATCCGTCCGCATTTGTCTCCTGATTCATAAGAAATGAGGCGACACCTTTGCAGCGCTGCTTTTGCTTTATATCCGAGGATGTCATTTATTTGACTACGGATGGTATTAAGTTCAGCCTCCACTAGGGGATCAGGCGAGATTTTGTGTTGTGACGCAGTGATGTGGAGTTTGTTGAGGAGTAATTCCAACTGTTCCTTATTTTCTCTTTTTATGCGTGACCCGTGTTTTATAAATATCCCCCTGATGACTGCCTTATGGGCCTCCCACACCGATCCCGGGGCGCAGTCTGCTGTCTTATTCGTGGAGAAATAGTATTTTAGTTCTCTATTCACTTCCTCAAGGACTTCCGGTCTTTGTAAAAGGCTTTCGTTTAGTCGCCAGAAAGGGGTTTTATTTGTGAGATTATTGCTTAGCGCATAGATTAGAGTTATAGGAGCATGATCTGACCATGTCCTTTGGCCTATAGTTGATTCCCTAACCGCGTGCAGTTGGCCATGTGGGATAAGGAAGTAATCTATCCTCGTATGAAGTTTGTGGGGGGGGGAGTAGAACGTATAGTCTCGTTCTCCCGGATGTTGGAGGCGCCATACGTCGATCAGTTGATTTTCATGTAAGGCTTTTGTGATGCGTTTACGGGCTTTAATCGAAATAGAGGATGATCCCGAGGAGGTGTCTATTGATGGGGCTAAGGGTGTGTTAAAATCCCCCCCTAATATCAGTTGGCCTTCTTGGAAGTTAGCTAGTTTGGATAAAATTTGTTGCACGAACGCTTCTTGGCCATCATTTGGGGCGTATATGGTCGCTAACGTCAGGGGCACTTCTCCAATGAGACCTTTAATGAATGTATATCTGCCCTCCTTATCTACTAAGATATCACGGAGGGTCCATTGTATTTTACTTGATAGGAGGATGGATGTTCCTCTTGATTTAGTTTTATTAGTAGAGTGGTAGGCGAGTGGGAAGAATCTATTCTTTAGGACTGGCAATTTGTCCTCCTTAAAATGGGTTTCCTGAATAAAGGCTATGTCGGCCTGGGCTCGTCTCAATTCAGTCATCAAGATACGTCTTTTTTCCGGCGTGTTAAGGCCTTTCGCATTAACCGAGAATATTTGTATGTTGTCCATCCTCAACCAGAGCACGGGGGGGAAAGGTAAAGGAGAGGGGGGGGGAAAGGGGGAAACCTGCTTTAGATTGGAGAGTAAGAGTGACCTCTAACTTATACCTGGGGAACTGCGGTTATCGCAGTGTATTGGTTTGGTGGGAGCAGGGGAAGAGACAAACAATAAAATAGGGGGGGGGGTAAACTACTACAGCAAGCAAGATGCTTGCGTTGCACCTCACTGCCTATAACAGACACGTGCGGTGCTGGCCTATGTGGGGGAGTAACTGGAGACGGCAGAGGGGGGGTGCTCCCGACCCATCCCACCCAACCCGAGCCCAAGGAGTAACATGAAAACGTCCCCCTCACCCCCCCCACCCCGAACCCCCCCAGACTCCCCCCGAAGGAGGCGCCCGCAGGGAGGGCGGAGAGGGGAAGGGAGGACAGCGGTCTCACACCCATGGTCTCCATTTAAAGCGTTTCTACATGCCGAAATTATCCGCGCTGGGCATGGCGGCGTGAGGGAGAGGGCCGGTGCGTCATGACCCAGCGTAGGAGGTCACAGGCCCAGGGTCAGTCAATAACCTGCAAGTCCCCAATGTACCTGTAATCTAGTTTAACATACCTCCTAAGATAACATAACATGAACTGTGTAAACCACTGTATACCAGATATATATTATCTCTAAAAACCAGTAGAGAAAAGAAAATAAAAACAAATCAACATTGGGACATTATCGTCCTTATACCGTGCTTAGAGTGTCCCTGAATGTAGAGGGAAAATGGGGAGGGGAGGAAGTCTTATCAGCGACCATAATTGTTCTCACCATGTATCCAGTAGCCACATCCTGGGTGAGAAATGTCTGGGGTATAGTTCCTCCAGAGGCGACGGTAGGGTAATGAGAAATCACCTCTCTCAGTCTGAGAGGTGTCTTGGCGTTGAACTGATGCTTCCAAAGTTCTGGCAGTGTAGTTCCAAGAAGGGGGGGGTCTATGTGGGGGGGGGGACCTCAGCCAGGCAAAGCCGTACGGTGATAAAGAATCTCTTATAGCAGGGGAAGGGAATAATCCCTTATGACTCACGTGTCCCGTCTGGAGTAGGTGGTCGAGATCTCCGTCGCTGCCTTTGTGGTCTTGGTTGGAAGTTCCTCTGTGAAGACTGTGGGCCGGATCGTCCTCTTGTTTGTGGAAGGAATGTCAGCCAGTTTGGGATCTGGAAGGGGGGTGTCTCCAGGAACGCAGAGAGGGCCGGTAGGTCTCTCGGGGAGCGGAGTTGAAATGATTGTTGCCCTTTTTTAAACAGCACCGACAGGGGAAATCCACATCGGTATGTGGCCCCCTGCCGGCGGGCTGTCTCAAGCACCGGTCGGAGTATGGCTCTGCGTTGCAGGGTGGCTCGGGAAACATCTGGCAGAATCTTGATTGTTGCTCCGTCAAAGTTTACGTCCCCCGCCTCCCATGCTCGACGGATGATCGTTTCTTTGTGGGAGTAATGATGGAGGCGGCATATAACATCCCTCGGTCTGTTTGGGTCTTGCGATTTAGGGCCCAGCGCTCTGTGTATTCGATCGAACTCCAAGGTTTGCGGGAGCTGGTCTCCTGGAAGCTTGCTGAAAATGGCTACTGCGGTGGCGGCAAGATCTTCTTGCCCCGTCGCCTCTGGGAGGCCGCGTATACGGAGATTGTTGCGCCTGCTTCGGTCCTCCATTTCCTCCTGGTGCAGCTGGAGCATCGTAGCGGCGTCTACATGGGCTTCCTGGAGGTGTTCCAGGTCGGAGACTCTGCGTTCTAGGTCTGTTACCGAGGTCTCTCCCGCTGTCAGTCTGGTAGATAGTGAGCTCAATTCACCGTTCACTCTCTGCATGTCCCTGCGGTGTTGTGCTTCTAAGCGGTCGATGAGTGATTCGATGTCCGCTTTAGTGGGGAGAGCTCTAAGAAGTGTCCATATCTCTGCACTTCCCTCGGCACCCCCTGAACCCAGCAAGGGGGGGGTCCCTGAGCCTGACTGCAGGGCAGCTGGGACGTCCGAGTAGGAGTCTGAGTCCATAGATGCAGCCGGGGATGCCGAATGGCTCCTCCGGGTCTCACTCACCCCTCCACGTGTCTCCGCCATCTTAGATTCCAGAGGGGGAGTCCGGGGCTGAGTCAGAAAGTGGTCTAAAGTGCCTCCTGTGTCTTTTGTTTTCGCTGGTTTGGCTCTCCCTCCTGTTCTCCTTCTCTTGGAGTACATGCCTCGTTCATCGGGTGTGTTTTAGAGCATAATTGGCACGGTCAGCCGGGACGGAGTCGGGAGCTCAAAGGAGAAGCGTCCTCACCTCGCCATGTCCAGGCCACGCCCCGAACACCTTTTTTTTATCGGAGGGAGCGGGCCAGTCCAGGATGGCAGATACCTTTTGGGGGTCCATTTTAATACCATCGACAGAGATGATTAGGCCTAGAAACTGGATGCACTGGAGTTCGAATTGACATTTTTCTGGTTTAGCGTAGAGTCCATGCTACCTGAGCTGAGTTAAGACATTTCAAAGAGGAGAAGATTAGGATATCGTCTAAATAAACTATAACGTACAAGTCCAGAAAGTCACGGAAAATGTCATTAACAAAATGTTGAAACGTTGCTGGTGCATTTCACAGGCCGAAGGGCATAACGAGATATTCAAAGTGCCTGAATCAGGTACGGAAGGCCATTTTCCATTCATCTCCTTCCAGGATACAAATTAAATTGTAAGTGCCACTGAGGTCTAATTTGGTAAAGATTACTGCGGATCCCAGCCTTTGGAAGAGTTTGGGCACCAGGGGTAGCGGATAACGGTTTTTGATGGTTATTTTGTTTAATTCCCGGTAATCGATACAAGGACGTAAGGAGTGGTCCTTCTTCTCTACAAAAAAAATGCCAGCACCAGCCGGAGAGGTGGACGGGCGGATAAAGCCTTTCTTCAGGTTCTCATCAGAACGCAGATCTTTAAAGTATCCAACTCCTGCTCTGTTAATGGAAAAATCCTCCCAAAAGGGACTTCCGTTCCTGGTAGGAGCTCTATCGGGCAGTCGTAAGACCTGTGAGGAGGAAGGGTCTCTGCCCCCTTCTTACTAAACACATCAAGGAAATCCTGATAGGGTGCAGGGATTACCTGCTGTAACTCGGTGTCAGTGTCCAGGCAGAGGAGCTAGGTAGGTTTTACAGGAATACTGTGCAAACAGTGCTGCTGGCAATATTTGGAGAGAAACTTGATTTCCCCAGTAGCCCAGTCAATGCTAGGATTATGGGCCTGCAACCAAGGCATCCCCAGGATGATGGGAAAAAGAGGTGAAGAGATGGCATCCAGATGCAGGAGTTCCTGATGGTGGGAGCACATGGTTGCCAGCAAAGGGATGGTCTCCTGTGTGACAGGACCGGAGCTAAGGGAGGAGCCATCAGCGAGATGTACAGCAAGTCCCTGAGTTTTAGGTTGAAGAGGAATGCGGTGGTTGGCAGCGAAGGTCATGTCAATGAAACAGCTAAATGCTCCTGAGTCAATTATGACAGAGACTGGGATATCCTTTCCTGGTAGCTGTAAGATGATGGATAGAGCAAGGTGAGCGGCAGGATTAGGCAAGGCAGATGCACACATTGAAGAGGTTGGAAGAGACTTACGTGTCTTGTTAGGGCAAGACCTCACATAGTGTCCGGACTCCCCACAATACATGCAGAGGTTGTTGACTCGTCTGCGCTGTCGTTCTTCCGGAGTGAGGGAGGGACGGAGAAGACCAAGCTGCATAGGTTTGGGGGTATCAAGGACCGGAGTGGCTGGTGCAGGAAAAGACTCTCCGAGAGAGTTGGGAGAACGGGGAGCATCCAAGTGGGGAAAAATTGACTGGTGGATCTCTCAGAGCGACGCTCCCTGAGGCATCGGTCAATTTGGACAGACAGATTGATGAGCTCATCCAAGGTTTGGGGTATTCTGAACCGTGCCAGTTCATCTTTAAGTGGATCCGATAACCCCATACGAAATTGGTAACGCAGGGCAGCATCATTCCAGTCTGTGTCAGAGCTCCACCGCCTGAATTCCACCACATAGTCCTCTGCTGCTGTACGCCCCTGTTGAAGAGCATGCAAAGCGGCCTCAGCAGTCGCTGTTACTTGGGGGTCCTCATACAGCTGGGACGTAGTGGCAAAAAAGGCATCAAGGTTATCAAGGAATCATGATTTCTGCTCCAAGAGGCGGTGAGCCCAGGTCTGTGGTTCACCGGACAAGAGAGAGATCACAAAGCCCACCTTGGTTGCCTCCAGAGAAAAGGTGCGCAGCTGCAGGGCGAAGTAAAGTTCGCAAGCGTTGTGGAAAGCCCAGTATTTACTGCGGTCTCCAGAAAATCTTTTGGGTATAGATAGCCTAGGCTCAGGAGTTAGCATTACTACTGAGGGTGCAGATGAAAATACGGCAGAAGTACCTTGAGGGTTGCTAGGACTCGTTCTTCCAACCTTGTATAGCCTTTCTGAAGGCTCCTCACAGCTTGCGTGAGACCCACCAGGTGTCTACACAATTCCTCCATGGGGGAAGTTTCCTGCTCGGGCTTGGACATGGCTGTCCGATACTGTCAGACTTCCACGTACCTGACCGATAAGCCCGGTATAGCAGGGGAAGGCCTCCCTTACGTATCTGGTTCCTGGCCCCTGGTAGTATGGACAGGAGGCATGGGAGCACAGAGTGGTATGAGGGCCTGGCAGGTCAGCGGCAGGAGGATCCCTGGGAAGGTGGCTTGGAGATCACAAGACAGCTGAAGCACAGGCAGCAGGTGCAGAGCAGGACCGAAGTAGGAAGGTCAGGTCACAGGCAGGGTCGGCAACAGGCGGGCAGCGTAGTACAGAGGAGCAGGCAGGTTCGGAGTCAAGACAGGCCGGGGTCAGATGCAGGCAGAAGACAAAGGATAATCCGAAGGGCAAGCCGGGTAATCAGGACATCAGACGTTCGGACAAGTAAGCAGGAGCAAGGATACTGGAAGCTGCAGATAGGACAGCACCGGGCCAAATGTGCTGACAGTTTAAATAGGCAGATTGGTGCCAGGCGCTGATGCGCGCGAGCGCCCGCTGATGCGCACAGGCGCGCGCCCATGCGCACACGTACGTGCCCGCACGCCGGCACTCACAACAACGTGCACCGGCGCACAGCGTCCACTCTAGGAACCTCTTTGACAGAGGCCCATTGTTGTGCCATTCATCCATGACAATCACCTCATGTTGCAGCATGATAATGCACAGCCCCATTTTGCAAGGATCTGTATACCTAGAATTCCTGGAAGCTGAAAACATCCCAGTTATTGCATGGCCAGCATACTCATCGGACATGTCACCCATTAAGCATGTTTGGGATGCTCTGGATCAGCGTATACGACAGCATGTTCCAGTTCCTGCCAATATCCAGTCATTGAAGAGGAATGGACCA
This sequence comes from Lithobates clamitans, assembly GCA_037952925.1. Taxonomy (NCBI): domain Eukaryota; kingdom Metazoa; phylum Chordata; class Amphibia; order Anura; family Ranidae; genus Lithobates; species Lithobates clamitans. The sequence goes on along the minus strand of JBBGZY010001071.1, from coordinate 2,039,365 downwards.
ACATTCCACAGGCCACAATCAACAACCTGATCAACATTATGCAAAGGAGATGTGCTGCACTGCGTGAGGCAAATGGTGGTCCCACCAGCTACTGACTGGTTTTCGGATCCCCCTGACTCCCCCCAGTACAGTAAAACTGCACATTTTAGAGTGGCCTTTTTGTGGCCAGCCTAAGGCACACCTGTGCAATAATCATGCTGTCTAATCAGCATCTTGATATGCCTCACCTGTGAGGTGGATGGATTATCTCGGCAAAGGGGAAGTGCTCACTAACACAGAAGTGCTCACTAACATGGTCATTACCAGCTGCTCTGGTATCATTATGCGCTGGTGGGCGGATGATGCGGGTCTCTGTTGCCTAGTGTAGGGTGTGGTCTCTGCCCCCGCTGGGCAGTACCCAAGAGCCTTGTGGACTCGGCGTTCTGCACATCATGGCCTACTGCCTGCGGCGGTGCCACGTGCCGCGCACTCGAGGGGGGGCATTTGGTGGATGTCCACCTGTTGCCAGTAACGATCTGCACCTATGTTGATGCCCCACTGCTTCGTTCGGGGTATTCTCCCATTGCGTCCTCGCCTTACGTTTCCTCCCTTTCTCCAAGTACTTTTAGGCCAGCAGGTGCTAGTGCACACTCCTGCTGCCTCTTTTGCTACAACCAGTCCTGCTGAGAGCAAGGATATTCACATGATAGGACACCTATGGGGTAAGTTTTATCCACATCATTATAGGTTCTGGTCCAATGAGGATATATTTATAGTCAGTTTATGGGGTTTGGGTTTGCCTTTCTGTCTGGATGTGCCAATTTAGGTCACCCTTTTAAATGATTTACCATTAGGTTGTGTATAGTTATTGGATGTTCATGTGCATATTGATAGATTTATTTGAACTTGATATATGCACAGATTGTATACGTATTATGTATGCGTTGTTGATAGCAACTTACAGTCTTCCACCTCCTATTATAGATATAACCCACTGATTAAAGATATAGAGAGTCACTCTCAAAGGCGATTCTCCAGACACTTCCCTTTCAGTGCAGACTGTTCCCCTGTAACATCAACTCCGAAGTAAGCTGTTCTATACATTCTTTTACTTGTTTTACTCTTTTGTGTTCAATTTTGATACTATGGATCATTAGTGTGCATATTTATGTACATTGTTCTCTATATACCTATATTTTACTGTCTTTATTTGTAGACTAGACAAACTAGCAACAAGTTCTTATCCCTTGGCCTTACGCTGTATATCTACTAAGTGAGGGGGGTTGAGGTATCATACTAGAGAAACAACCCCCTTCTGTTTTTTTCTCTTTCTTTCTCCTTCCTTCTCTTTCCTCCCCCTCCCCTTTTTACCTCTCTCTTTCTTCCTTCCTTTCTTCTTTCTTTTTTTTTTCTTTTTTTGCTACTCTTTGAGTGGCTTTGGGGTCTTGCACACATCCTGTATATGCATGTCATTTATATGTGCATATATCATCATCACTTAATTTACTTATATACTTATTGTTAGATTTACATCATCTTCAACCTGGTGTGAATTGCCCGGTTCCTGGTTGGGGCCTTCCCCTCTCTTGCCTCCCCTTTTGGCCGTCGCTGGGTTGGCCATGCCCATCTCCATCCTTCCTGGGCGCTGTGAGGCTAGCACAACCATGTTTTCTTGTTTTTCTCTTTTTCCCTCCTTTATTCATACAAAAATTCTTGATGTGACATACCAAGACATCTGCTTCTATATGGTCAGTAGACAATGTATTTAAAATATATATATTGCTTGTCTGAAGACAAAACTTTTGTCTAATTATGTATGTATGCAAATATTCTTTACTTATTGTTTTTCTTTATGAATTGTAGATATTATATAATATTCATACCACCTTTTCCTGATGAAGAGGAATAATGCATGACCTTGAAACGCGTTGAGTATCACTCTGTCTATTTATACATGAGTGATGTAAATGAGTGTTTTCTTGATCTCATTATGAACAAAATGTTATCAACTGTAATTTTGTAAATGGTCAATACAGCAAAAGTTGTGTCCAATTTTATATTTTGCATTATTAAATTTGTAACTTTTTATCTATCTTTTTGCATACTTTTTTTTTCTGGAGTCATTACCCTTTAAAGTCTCGCCAGAGGGTTTTCTGTTGTTCTCACTAACACAGATTTAGACAGATTTGTGAACAATATTTGAGAGAAGTAGGCCTTTTGTGTACATAGAAAAAGTTGTAGCTCTTTGAGTTCAGCTCATGATAAATAGGGGCAAACACAAAAGTGTTGCGGTTATGATTTTGCTCAGTGTATGTATGTATGTATGTATGTGTGTATATATATATATATATATATATATATATATATATGTATATGTATATGTATGTATATATATATATATATATATATATATATATATATATATATATATATATATATATATATATATATATATATTTTTTTTTAATGGAAGGTTAGAACCCCTGTCATATACAGTATCTCACAAAAGTTAGTACACCCCTCACATTTTTGTAAATATTTTATTATATCTTTTCATGTGACAACACTGAAAAAATGACACTTTGCTACAATGTAAAGTAGTGAGTGTACAGCTTGTATAACAGTGTAACTTTGCTGTCCCCTCAAAATAACTCAACACACGGCCATTAATGTCTAAACCGCTGGCAACAAAAGTGAGTACACCCCTAAGTGAAAATGTCCAATTTGGGCCCAATTAGCCATTGTCCCTCCCTGGTGTCATGTGACTCGTTAGTGTTACAAGGTCTCAGGTGTGAATGGGAAGCAGGTGTGTTAAATTTGGTGTTATCGCTCTCACTCTCTCATAATGGTCACTGGAAGTTCAACATGGCACCTCATGGCAAAGAACTCTCTGAGGATCTGAAAAAAAGAATTGTTGCTCTACATAAAGATGGCCTAGGCTATAAGAAGATTGCCAAGACCCAGAAACTGAGCTGCAGCATGGTGGCCAAGACCATACAGCGGTTTAACAGGACAGGTTCCACTCAGAACAGGCCTAGCCATGGTCGACCAAATAAGTTGAGTGCACGTTCTCAGCATCATATCCAGAGGTTGTCTTGGGGAAATGGACATATGAGTGCTGCCAGCATTGCTGCAGAGATTGAAGGGGTGGGGAGATAGCCTGTCAGTGCTCAGACTCAGGTACACTGCATCAAATTAGTCTGCATGGCTGTCATCCCAGAAGGAAGCCTCTTCTAAAAATGTTGCACAAGAAACCCTGCAAACAGTTTGCCGAAGATAAGCAGACTAAGTACATGGAACCAAGTCCTGTGGTCTGATGGGACCAAGATGAACTTATTTGGTTTAGATGGTGTAAAGCGTGTGTGGCAACAACCAGGTGAGTAGTACAAAGACAAGTGTGTCTTGCCTACAGTCAAGCATGGTGGTGAGAGTGTCATGGTCTGGGGCTGCATGAGTGCTGCCGGCACTAGGGAGCTACAGTTCATTAAGGGAACCATGAATGCCAACATGTACTGTGACATACTGAAGCAGAGCATGATCCCCTCCCTTCGGAGACTGGGCCCAGGGCAGTATTCCAACATGATAAAGACCCCAAATGCACCTCCAAGATGACTACTGCCTTGCTAAAGAAGTTGAGGGTAAAGGTGATGGACTGGCCAAGCATGTCTCCAGAACTAAACCCTGTTGAGCATATGTGGGGCATCCTCAAACAGAAGGTGGAGGAGTGCAAGGTCTTTAACATCCACCAGCTCCGTGATGTTGTCTTGGAGGAGTGGAAGAGGACTCCAGTGGCAACCTGTGAAGCTCTGGTGAACTCCATGCCCAAGAGGGTTAAGGCAGTGCTGGAAAATAATGATGGCCACACAAAATATTGACACTTTAGGCCCAATTTGGACATTTTCACTTAGGGGTGTACTCACTTTTGTTGCCAGCGGTTTAGACATTAATGGCTGTGTGTTGAGTTATTTTGAGGGGACAGCAAATTTACACTGTTATACAAGCTGTACACTCACTACTTAACATTGTAGCAAAATTTCATTTCTTCAGTGTTCTCACGTGAAAAGATATAATAAAATATTTACAAACATGTGTGGGGTGTACTCACCTTTGTGAGATACCGTGTATGTATGTATGTATATATATAATATGCATTTTCTTCCTGTGATATATCTGTGTTTTGTTTTTCTAATTACATATATTTAATCAGAGCTTTCTGTGATATTCAATTTATTCGGGCGCTCCCTCGAAACGCGTAGACCAGCCTACTATTGATCGCATATATCTAAGATTTGTATTATGTGTATAATTATGTGTTGTATGGTACATGTTATGATACCTTTTTTAATGTATATTTTGAATAAAAATGTTTTATTTTTGCAAAACAATTTAGTGCTTACTGGGCTCTCATAGACATACTTAAAGCCCTGTTACCCTTACGTTTGTTTTTGTTTTCGGAATTTAATTATCTCAGTAATGATAGCGCTGCGCTAAGTAAGTTTTATTTGAAGGCAGAGCATTATTTAGAGTTTTCAGAACAATTCTACCCTCCACAAGATGCAGAGTCACGTTTCCAAAATAGTGTGGATTTGGGAATTGGATACACCAACCGATGTGTTCTTTGATTATCAACATCTTTTAAATGTAAGCCTCTCTTTAAGAGGAGGGAAGACCTTTTCATTTATTTCTGTTTTTAGCAGAGAAACTAATGGGAATCTTTAAATAACTGTAATTAGCAATACCAGGGATTCCAACAATTATAATTTACAGTTTGGTATATTAACCTATTTAGAACCAACCATTCAGACGCTCAGACAGTCTCAAAAGAAAAGTCATCCTAGGTCATTGGTTTTGTAGTTCTGTGCACTACCATTTTCAGCAACGAAAGAAGCTCCCGCAACACGGAGACAGCAATAAATATTAATTGGGTCATGTTTAGATAACATTTTACAGGTAGTTCATTCATTGTTCATAGGCTGGATAATTAACCAGAAAATATCAAATCTAGTTTCAGCTTTATATAAAATAATTCTTAGATACACTGATAGATATGTGCAGGCAGATGTCCTTTCTCCCAGAGGCAAAGAATTGTGGTTTTTTTTGTTTCTCAGGTAGTCAGCTTGCTGACAGTATGGACGCAATTCACGTTCAAAGTTTTTTGTAGAACAAAGCAGTCAGGTGGGCTGAGAATTATTCACACTCTTCAGTTTGCCATTATTATAAAGTAAAATAGAAAACCTGGAAAAAAAACTAAATCACCAGTTTTATTGGATCGAGTAGTCCTGTCCCCTGATTGGCAGAAAATCAGCTCAAGTCATTCAACAAACAAATCCTCAGAGTCTAAGAGATCAGATTAATGTAATAGTGGAGAAAGGAAGGAGGGAGAGTGGCGCAAGGCCCAGTCTGGTCTCTCTGAGGCTCAGGCAGCAGTACTGCAGCAAGCAGCCATCTTGAGCTGTATATCTGTTTCAAATCTCCCACCCTTATGCCTACACAACTCCTTTCACAGCCCTCTAGTCACCTTGTCTGCATATTCAATTGATGGTAGCCATAGCCATAGTGTGACAGAGTTGCAGAGAACCCATGTTCCCTGTTCACTCAGTGCACTTCTACACCAAGGAGTAATGCCTGACTTTACTTCTGGGTGGGGTAGAGGTTCAGGAGTGAACAGTAAATGCTAGTTTCCCACATCTCTATGTGGCTACAAAAGTATATGTATGAGGCCATTGTTTCTCAAGTCAAAGTTTAAAAGTGTGCAAAATCATGAGGCACCCCATTTCCAAATTGTATTTATTTGGCTGAAGGACACTGACATCTGCATTGAATGATGATGTTACCCTCCACTTTATGACACAGAGAGCACCCCCCTTCACACCAGAGTCCCCCATTACTTTAGAGTTCTTCATTCAAATTATTACATCAGAATTCCTCTTCTTCACCTTAGATTGCCTTATCACAGCACAGTCAGCCCCTATTACCTCAGAGTGCCCCTTTCCTCAGGCCTCCCTTCACAAATAAAGTCCTATTTTCAGATCCTCACAATGGCTGTGGCATCATAGCAGAGAGTCGGAGCAGACCTGGAGTGAAACAGAACATCCTTTACTGAATGCCCACTCTGAATCAACCTTGCACCATAGCAAAAAATGACTTCATGCATCCTTTTTTGGTTCCCTGCCCCAAGGAAATAAAAGATGTGGTGTGTCATCAAGGCTACATGATGCCCCATGGCTCCTCCACTTCCTGATACTGACATCACTTTTCTTGTAGGGGTCATGACTGAACTCTGAGGGAGTTCAGTGCAGCCAACCTCAGCACCCTGCTAAATCCAGCCCTGGTGGGTGGAGATATCCAATAATTTCCCTGCCTAGTGGGAATTCTACTTGTGGATTTTGTTAAAAGCAAAGCTGACCAAAGATGAGTAGAAATTTTAACAAATTCCAGTTCAAGAGATCATTCAATATTCACATGGTTAATGCTTATTTCAACTTTCACCATTTACCCAATAAAAAAAAAAGGTTTTGTTGGAAAAAAAAAATCAAAATGCACAAATTTCAAACCATTACTGGTGCAATCGTTCAAGAAAAAATGTGAAAAGTATTGTGACAGACCTAGCCGGGAGAGAGACTTTTGGAGGGGATTGTATGCTAGCCTCTTGCCGATCGATCGTGGGCCCTGGCATTTGGGGGAACGGTGCTCTTTGTGAGCTGTATGCCTAGGGACCCTTGAGGCGGTATTACTGTGGATTCGGGTCCTGGTCCCCCAGGACACACAGACTCTGGGGACCCTGGATTTGCCATATTAGAAATAGTGGCTGATTCATAATGCTGGGACAAATACTGTTAGGAGATGCTGATGTCAATTTCAGCCACCTGTCTGTCTGTTGCCTGCTAGAATGTGTATTGTAAATAAGTCTCTAGTATGGGATCTAAGAGTCATTAGATCCCCATTGTTGTTTGTGTTAATTAACTCTGCTATTGTGATAATGATTGGGTTTTCTGAGCTACAAGATGGCCAGTCTGGCCTAAAGGTCATGTCTGAGTCATCTAGGCTGTCTAAAGGGATTAGTTAATTAGCCAGTGTTAATTAGGTTTCTGGTCACAGGTGTATGTTCAGAGTAATATTAGCCGGAGGTACGCACCTCCTCTTTTATTGTATAAAAGAGCCTGTATTTTTCAATAAAAGAGATTCCTGGTTGAACTTACATACAGCCTGCCTGGTGTTTGTTCTGCGCTACACAACTGGATTAGAACGGCACATAGCTGTAGTTCTAGTCCCGGTGCATCGGATGACCGAACCATCAGATGTTGCGATCTGCAATCTGATTCTATAGCCGCAGAGGAGTGTCGGGAGAGTGGAACCGAGCAAGCAGAGGCTCGTTACATTGGTTGGCAGCCGTGGGATTTGCTCTCCAGTTACTGGGATACTCCAAACCAGCCTGCAGGAGAGTCACGCTGAAAGACTTACTTGAGAGCCGTGGAGGGAATGGTGGGATCGTGCTTCCTTGCCATGAACACATCCAAACCATTACCTAGATCCAAGGTCCAGATAGCAGGAGAGGAGAGGTACAGATACCAGCCACCATGGAAGAGGATTTCAGAAGGAGGTTGCGAGAGATGCAGATACAGCACAGAGGACCAGTATCAGAGCAGGTCCTGCTAGGATGGTTTGATTCTATCCGCTGCGAACTCTGGAAGGAAGCGCCAGCCCGTGAGCAGCGAAACCAGGCAAAAGTTCTCCCCTCCATCCATGTAAGGTACTGGTCGCAGTATGAAGTGCGAATGCTGTTATTGGGGGGACAGCCGAACCAGGAGTGGACAGCTCAGTTAAGCAGGCTGATCCGGGCAGAAATGCGGTTGGACGAGAGCTACAGAGCCCTCCAGTGGTATGTAGCCCAAGTGTGCCCGTGGACAGCGGATGACAGCCCCACGGAAGGCTTTGACTACGATGGCCTGGGATTGTTGTACTGGAGGCTGTCCGAAGACCCTGACTTTGGGAGTGATTGGGAGTGGCGTTTGGAGGAAATAATGGAGCACAGAGAGCGAAGACTGAATGTCTCGGAAGTGCACTGGGCACAGGAAGATTTGGCGTTTCTGGCCGTTCAGGAATGGGAGCTTGAGATGGCCTACAGACAGCTGCTAGACTCTGCTCAGCAGCAGGGTGATGCTCCCTTTGCCTGGGACTATCAGGAATTACCAGTTGACAACTCTGAAATCCTGACTGAAGAGTTGACAATGTGGCAGAGTAACAGTGTGCTTTGCCAACCTGCCCCCACAGCTATGGAGGCGGAGGTCTTATGGCGGATGCAGCAAGTGCTGACTGACCTTGATGAACCTGTTTCTGCATTGGATGATCTTGGATGGAGGAATGTGCCTGTCCAGCAGAATGCCAGAGAATCGGCAGTGGAAAATCTGGAGATCGCTATCCCCAAAGCTGAAGTACTGACAACGAGGCAGAGCTCTGCTAACCTCTGCCCAGCACTGATAGCATCTTCTGGGTTCCAGGGACAGGAGATGGTGAACCTTTATCCCCAGACACCAGTTGCAGAGACAGGGGATTTGATAGACTTTTCTGCCGAGGAAGAACAACCTGGTGAGCCTCCAGCAGAAGAGCTGTTATTAGGGCCAAACTTCACTGTGCTCTGCCCAGCACCAACAGAAGTATCTGTGAAGTTACAAGGAACTTCCCCAGCTGAAGCGCTGGCAACCGGACAGAGGATCCAAGATCTCTGCCCTACACCTGCAGCGGTTCCGGAGGCTCGGGGTGAGAAGGAGGTGGTCACTTCCCAGCAGCAGATCAGGATTCAGGGGGAGAAGGGAGAGGAGGTGTTCATCGTCCCTCCCCAACAGTTGGCCAGGGTGGAGGAAGTGGTCTTTCCTCCCCAGCAAAGATCCATGCACCTGGGAGACAGTACCACAGACATATCGTCCCAACATCCAGATGAGGGAATGGAAAAGGAAGCAGCCGGCTCACCTCCCCAATGGCAGCTACACAGTTTGGGAGTGGAGGAAGCGGTTAGCTGGAGCGGAGGATGCAGAGTCCCCAGCAGAAGTGCTGGCAATAGGGCAGAGTGCTACCAACCTCTGTCCAGCACCGGCAACAACTACAGAGTTCCAGGGAGGCTGGGCAGTCGGCCTCCCTCCCCAACAGTTAGCCGGAGCAGATGTGTGGGGTTTCCAGCAGAAGGGCTGGCAACAGGGCCGAGTACTGCTGGCCTTTGCCCTCAACTAACAGAGGATGGATTTCCTGTGAAGGTGGATGGGACTTCAGTCTCCACCTGTATACACCAGGGATGCTGGGCAGTCGGCCCAGATCCCCAACAGCATGACGGAGTGAGCCCAGATACCCTGTCTTCTCTCCAGCGGCAGAAAAGACTCCAGGGAGAAGGGCCAGTCCAGGCCTCTCCCCAGCGGCAGATATGTTCTCTGAGAGAGGCAGAGGTTGGCTGGGTGAGTAATGCTTTGTTTGGAACAATTTGTTTGGGGTACTGTGTGGGTACAGGCATTAGAGGACTGGAACTACTGACTAACTTCGGAGTCAATCCGTCTGGGGTCTCCTCCTGTGTTAGTCTCCTGCCGAAAGGAGAGAAATGTGACAGACCTAGCCGGGAGAGAGACTTTTGGAGGGGACTGTATGCTAGCCTCTTGCCGATTGATCGTGGGCCCTGGCATTTGGGGGAATGGTGCTCTTTATGAGCTGTATGCCTGGGGACCCTTGATGCGGTATTACTGTGGATTCGGGTCCTGGTCCCCCAGGACACACAGACTCTGGGGACCCTGGGTTTGCCATATTAGAAATAATGGCTGATTCATAATGCTGGGATAAATACTGTTAGGAGATGCTGATGTCAATTTCAGCCACCTGTCTGTCTGTTGCCTGCTAGAATGTGTATTGTAAATAAGTCTCTAGTATGGGATCTAAGAGTCATTAGATCCCCATTGTTGTTTGTGTTAATTAACTCTACTATTGTGATAATGTTGATTGGGTTTTCTGAGCTACAAGATGGACAGTCTGGCCTAAAGGTCATGTCTGAATCATCTAGGCTGTCTAAAGAGTTTAGTTAATTAGCCCATGTTAATTAGGTTTCTGGTCACAGGTGTATGTTCAGAGTAGTATGAGCCGGAGGTACGCACCTCCTCTTTTATTGTATAAAAGAACCTGTATTTTTCAATAAAAGAGATTCCTGGTTGAACTTACATACAGCCTGCCTGGTGTTTGTTCTGAGCTACACAACTGGATTAGAATGACACATAGCTGTAGTTCTAGTTCCGGAGCATGTGATGACCGAACCATCAGATGTTGCGATCTGCAATCTGATTCTATAGCCGCAGAGGAGTGTCGGGAGAGTGGAACCGAGCGTGCAGGGACTCGTTACAAGTATAATACATGAGAGCTCTTTATACAGGGTCAGATCCATTGATCCACCTGACCCAGATGGAATGGATTCTCAAACTGTGGACTGTGCTGTTTCTTTTGAGTAGGACAGAATAGTTCTGCCTTTTGTGATGTTTAAAAAAGGAAGGGTTCCCCATTATGGGACTTTTAGGGCCCTGGTGGTTGTGAGTACAGTCACCACAAATACTACATGGTAATAGTAAAAAGTAAAAAACTATGAAAATATATAAATGATTTTATTATACAAGAGTAAAAAATGTTAGCAAAATACATGTAAACATAATGCGTGGCTGTGCAAATACACATCAAATGACACAACAATGATGTATACTACTGAAGGGTTCCACACCACCGTAATGGAGTCCTTATCCCACACTCAATGCGTTTCAGAATATCTTCTTTCTTGAGGGGTGTTTTTTATATAGCAAGAGGGGTGAACAATAGTCACACTAAAATAACACTAAACAAATTTTAGAGAACAGTATGGTATACATCATGCATAGTACAAAGAGCAAAAAACGTGCTCACTATAGTAGTTGTGTCCAAGTAAATTCACATGTTGACGAATTGAAAACCATATAGCAGCCACAACAATTTAAAAGCAGTGAAAATTCATCCAGGGATGGCTCAAGACCCAAATCCAATCACACCGACAGGTCTGAACATGTAGGCCCAGCAAGGCCGGGTAGAGGAACGCCCCCAACGAGGTGGGTGTGCCGTAGGGAGATTGTATCATGTGCGGTTTGGAGTCTATGCAGAAAAAAGGGGGAGGGGGGTTATATATGTGTAGTATAGTAAATTGGGTAAAATGTATAATCCAAACATCCTACCAATATTCACTCTGTCAGATGACATAGAGGTGTGATAAACTGAGTGTGTGTATATATAAGCTACCAAAAATGCATAGTATTTTGTATATAGAGCAAGATACTTCAAGAGGTTGCCCAGTTCGAAAGTTGCCCAGTTGGTTATTTGTTAGATGTGCATATGTATTTGTATATAGGTATAAAACTGTGGTTGAGAGACCGGTAAAACAGTTACTCAAAGACAGCCATTTAAAAATATTCTATCGCTGCCAGATTTGTGATGTTTAGGGGTTGTTTAGCTCAAGTGTAGTGCACACCAATTCCCGACACGCTTCATTTATTTTTTGTATCTGTCCCCATTACGGAAAGATATATGTCTGCATTTCAAAGTCTGTATTTGGTAAAGAAGTATATGGTATATTTGTTTTTGATTTGTATGATTCTTTTTATCTACAAAATAAAAATTATTTGAAATCAAAAAAAAAAAAAAAAAGTGTAGTGCACACCAGTAAGTACAGTCAATGCCAGATATGCCACTCTTATTAAACATCTGCCGCTGGGCGACGTACCCGTACATTGAGACATTTTAAAGGGTTACTAAACCCTCATGTTTTTTTTTAATGCCAAACATGTCTTACTTATCTCCACTGTGCAGTTCATTTTGCTCAGAGTGGCCCAGATCCTCCTCTTCTGGGGTCCCTCAGCGGCGCTACTAGCTCCTCCCCACATCGAGTGTCCCATCGGAGAAGCGCTCTCCTATGACATTGACACAGAAAGCAGGACTCAGTCCCCGGCGCCTGCGTCATTGGATTAGATTGACAGCAGCGGGAGCCAATGGCTGTGCTGCTATCAATCTATCCAAACAGGACAGGAGACACCATCTAGAGCTGGTGTACTCATCCCCAGGGAGAAGAAAAATGGGTCCAGGTAAGTAAAACAGAGGCACTGGGGGGCTGCAGCACTACAGAAGGTTTTTTCACTTTAATGCATAGAATGCATTAAGGTGAAAAACCACAAGGGTTTATAACCTCTTTAAGTGGTTATATTGGGATGATGCCTGCAGTTGGTATTTTTTTTTTTAGAGCTAGTGGTATACTTTTATGTAAAAACAATCCTAGCAGCTAAACAGCTGCTAGGTTGCTTTTACAAATGGCAAAAGGGATTTCCCCCATCCCACCTGCCTTCCCAGGCTCTCTCGTCCCACCGGGGAACCTGAGATTTCAGCCAGCAATCCCGCCAGCTTACCACAGAGCTGATCAGGGACCAAAATAGCCCTGATCATGTCTATGGTCTAAGAAACCAGAAGCGATGAGTATTTTGTCACTTCCGGTTTCACTGATTGTAAACAAACCATTACTGGTTAGAGAAAGGCATAGGATCATACTGATCTTGGTATGATCCAAAGCTTTTGAGGGCAGAGGAGAGAACTGGGATCTTATAGACCCCAGATGTCTCAGTAAAGATGACTGGTCACTGCCTATTGCTGTCACAAGGGATGTTTACATTCATTGCATTGTGGCGATCGGTGGTGCGGTGTGTCAGTCTAACACACTGCTACACCGATCTTGGAGAAGAGCCTCCGACAGAGGCTCTTTACCACGTTATCAGCCCTGTCCAATCACGGCTGATCACAATGTAAACAGGAAGAGACGTTGAACGGCTTTTCCTCACTTGCGTCTGACAGACGCGAGTAGAGGAGAGCCGACCGGCTGCTCTCCTGACATGGAGGGTCTGTGCTGATTGTTTATCAGCGCAGCCCCCCCTCGGATCCCGCTCAGGACTACAATCATGCTGCCCAGGACCGCCAGGATGGCCATCCACACTGGACCACCAGGTATGCCCCCCTAGACCACCAGGGAAATGCAAATCTATTGCAAAATGTGGACAAGGTATGGTGAGAATTACTCCTGCGCTTGTGAAGGCATTTGTTGTATAAATAGGTAGTATTGTAGAAGGTGGAAAGACTGGAGGAGATGGTAATGTGTGTCCCGCTGCCTCAACTGACCAGGGGTGGTCTGGAGAAGACTGTGTGGAAGGAGGTGGATGGAGGGCGCGTGATCAAACACTTACATCAAAAAATGTTTGGTTTATTAATGTAAAATGGAATACAAACATATAAATAATACAAATACTATGTTTCGTAAAAACAGGTGACAAAATAAGTACTAAAATGTTAAAATCGAGGTATGCCCATATTGAGGCAGGTATTTAAAATAGGCTGACGTGTTTCGAGGGTGACCTATTCATCAGAGCCTGGAGAACAGGAGCACAGTCTGTGTGAGCCGGTAGGCCGACATGTGTACATCACAGGACATACCTTCCAACTAGCCCCTCCTCCCCATGTACACATGTCGGCCTACTGGCTCACACAGACTGTGCTCCTGTTCTCCAGGCTCTGATGAAGAGGTCACCCTCGAAACGTGTCAGCATATTTTAAATACCTGTCTCAACATGGGCATACCCCAATTTTAACATTTTAGGGCTTATTTTGTCACCTGTTTTTACCAAATGTAGTATTTGTATTATTTATATGTTTGTATTCCATTTTACATGAATAAACCAAACCTGTTTTGATGTAAGCGTTTGATCACGCGCCCTCCATCCACCTCCTTCCACACAAATGCAAATCTGTGCCAAGGCAGCTGCCAATCAATGCCCAAGCTACTGCCACTCAGTGCCCACTCACAATGCCTACCACTGCCAGTGCCACCATGCATGCCTATCAGTGCCCATCAGTGCCACGTATCAATGCCCATCAGTGCCCAGCAGTGCCGCCTATGTTTCCATCAGTGCCCAGCAGTGCCACCTATCAGTGTCACCCATAAGTACCCATCTTTGCAGCCTTTCAGTGCCCATCAGTGTCGCCTATCAGTGCCCATCAGTGACCACCAGTGCCACCCATGAGTGCCCATCAGTGCCGCCTATCAATGCTGCATATCAGTGCCACCCATCAGTGCCGCATATCAGTGCCCATCGACGGTGCCCGTCAGTGCCCGCTCATTGGTGCCACCTCATCGTTGCCGCCTTATCAGTGTCCATCAGTGTCGCCTTATCAGTGCCCATCAGTGAAGGAGAAAACTTACTTATTTACAAAATTTTATAACAGAAACAATAAGCAAAACTTTTATTTTTTCAAAATTTTCTGTCTTTTTTTATTTGTTTAGCAAAAAATAAAAACCGCAGAGATGATCAAATACCACCAAAAGAAAGCTCTATTTGTGGGAACAAAATGATAAAAATTCTGTTTGGGTACAGTGTAGCATGACCGCTCAATTATCATTTAACCAGTTGCCGACCGCCGCACGACGATGTACGTCGACAGAGTGGCAAAAGGGCTTACCTGTACGTCCTTGCCTGCCCGCGGGTGGGGGGGGCGATCGGACCCCCCCCCCGGTGCCTGCGGCGGTCGGCAAATCTCCCCCGGCGATCGGTGGTGAGGGGGAGGCCATCCATTCGTGGCCCCCCCCTCGCGATCGCTCCCAGCCAATGGGATCATTTCCCTGCCTCTGTATTGTACACAGAGGCAGAGGAAATGATGTCATCTCTCCTCGGCTCGGTATTTTCCGTTCCGGGCCGAGGAGAGAAGACTGTAATGTGAGTGCACCAACACACACACACACAGTAGAACATGCCATGCACACAAAATACCCCAAAGCCCCCCCCCCGATTGCCCCCCGATCCCCCCCCAATCACCCCCCCAGTCACAGTTCTGATTACTGTATTGGTGTCAGTTTGTGACAGTTACAGTGTTAGGACAGTTACTGTTAGCCCCCTTTAGGTCTAGGATACCCCCCTAACCCCCCCTAATAAAGTTTTAACCCCTTGATCACCCCCCGTCACCAGTGTCACTAAGCGATCATTTTTCTGATCGCTGTATTAGTGTCGCCTGTGACGCTAGTTAGGGACGTAAATATTTAGGTTCGCCGTCAGCGTTTTATAGCGTCAGGGACCCCCATATACTATGTAATAAATGTTTTAACCCCTTGATTGCCCCCTAGTTAACCCTTTCACCACTGATCACCGTATAACCGTTACGGTTGACGCTGGTTAGTTCGTTTATTTTTTATAGTGTCAGGGCACCCGCCGTTTATTACCGAATAAAGGTTTAGCCCCCTGATCGCCCGGCGGTGATATGCATCGCCCCAGGCAGCGTCAGATTAGCGCCAGTACCGCTAACACCCACGCACGCAGCATACGCCTCCCTTAGTGGTATAGTATCTGAACGGATCAATATCTGATCCGATCAGATCTATACTAGCGTCCCCAGCAGTTTAGGGTTCCCAAAAACGCAGTGTTAGCGGGATCAGCCCAGATACCTGCTAGCACCTGCGTTTTGCCCCTTAGCCCAGCCCAGCCCACCCAAGTGCAGTATCGATCGATCACTGTCACTTACAAAACACTAAACGCATAACTGCAGCGTTCGCAGAGTCAGGCCTGATCCCTGCGATCGCTAACAGTTTTTTTGGTAGCGTTTTGGTGAACTGGCAAGCACCAGCCCCAGGCAGCGTCATGTTAGTGCCAATAGCGCTAACACCCACGCATGCACCGTACACCTCCCTTAGTGGTATAGTATCTGAACTGATCAATATCTGATCCGATCAGATCTATACTAGCGTCCCCAGCAGTTTAGGGTTCCCAAAAACGCAGTGTTAGCAGGATCAGCCCAGATACCTGCTAGCACCTGCGGTTTGCCCCTCCGCCCGGCCCAGCCCAGCCCACCCAAGTGCAGTATCGATTGATCACTGTCACTTACAAAACACTAAACGCATAACTGCAGCGTTCGTAGAGTCAGGCCTGATCCCTGCGATCGCTAACAGTTTTTTTGGTAGCGTTTTGGTGAACTGGCAAGCGCCAGCGGCCTAGTACACCCCGGTCGTAGTCAAACCAGCACTGCAGTAACACTTGGTGACGTGGCGAGTCCCATAAGTGCAGCTCAAGCTGGTGAGGTGGCAAGCACAAGTAGTGTCCCGCTGCCACCAAGAAGAAGACAAACAGGCCCGTCGTGCCCATAATGCCCTTCCTGCTGCATTCGCCAATCCTAATTGGGAACCCACCACTTCTGCAGCACCCGTACTTCCCCCCATTCACATCCCCAACCAAATGCAGTCGGCTGCATGAGAGGCATTTTTATGTCCTCCCGAGTACCCCTACCCAACGAACCCCCCCCAAAAAGATGTTGTGTCTGCAGCAAGCGTGGATATAGGCGTGACACCCACTATTATTGTCCCTCCTGTCAATCCTGGTCTTTGCATTGGTGAATATTTTGAACTCTACCATTCACTAGTTGAGTATTAGCGTAGGGTACAGCATTGCTCAGACTAGGCACACTTTCACAGGGTCTCCCAAGATGCCATCGCATTTTGAGAGACCCGAACCTGGAACCGGTTACAGTTATAAAAGTTACAGTTACAAAAAAAGTGTAAAAAAAAAAAAAAACACAAACAAAAATATAAAATAAAAAATAATAGTTGTCGTTTTATTGTCCTCTCTCTCTCTATTCTCTCTATTGTTCTGCTCTTTTTTACTGTATTCTATTCTGAAATGTTTTATTGTTATTATGTTTTATCATGTTTGCTTTTCAGGTATGCAATTTTTTATACTTTACCGTTTACTGTGCTTTATTGTTAACCATTTTTTTGTCTTCAGGTACGCCATTCACGACTTTGAGTGGTTATACCAGAATGATGCCTGCAGGTTTAGGTATCATCTTGGTATCATTCTTTTCAGCCAGCGGTCGGCTTTCATGTAAAAGCAATCCTAGCAGCTAATTAGCCTCTAGACTGCTTTTACAAGCAGTGGGAGAGAATGCCCCCCCCCCACCGTCTTCCGTGTTTTTCTCTGGCTCTCCTGTCTCAAAAGGGAACCTGAGAATGCAGCCAGTGATTCAGCCAGCTGACCATAGAGCTGATCAGAGACCAGAGAGGCTCCAAACATCTCTATGGCCTAAGAAACCGGAAGCTACGAGCATTTTATGACTTAGATTTCGCCAGATGTAAATAGCGCCATTGGGAAATTGGGGAAGCATTTTATCACACCGATCTTGGTGTGGTCAGATGCTTTGAGGGCAGAGGAGAAATCTAGGGTCTAATAGACCCCAATTTTTTCAAAAAAGAGTACCTGTCACTACCTATTGCTATCATAGGGGATATTTACATTCCCTGAGATAACAATAAAAATGATTAAAAGAAAAAAAAAATGAAAGGAACAGTTTAAAAATAAGATAAAAAAGCAAAAAAATAATAAAGAAAAAAAAAAAAAAAAAAAGCACCCCTGTCCCCCCTGCTCTCGCGCTAAGGCGAACGCAAGCGTCGGTCTGGCGTCAAATGTAAACAGCAATTGCACCATGCATGTGAGGTATCACCGCGACGGTCAGATCGAGGGCAGTAATTTTAGCAGTAGACCTCCTCTGTAAATCTAAAGTGGTAACCTGTAAAGGCTTTTAAAGGCTTTTAAAAATGTATTTATTTTGTTGCCACTGCACGTTTGTGTGCAATTGTAAAGCATGTCATGTTTGGTATACATGTACTCGGCCTAAGATTATCTTTTTTATTTCATCAAACATTTGGGCAATATAGTGTGTTTTAGTGCATTAAAATGTAAAAAAGTGTGTTTTTTCTCCAAAAAATGCATTTGAAAAATCGCTGCGCAAATACTGTGTGAAAAAAAAAATGAAACACCCACCATTTTAATCTGTAGGGCATTTGCTTTAAAAAAATATATAATGTTTGGGGGTTCAAAGTAATTTTCTTGCAAAAAAAAAAAATAATTTTTTCATGTAATCAAAAAGTGTCAGAAAGGGCTTTGTCTTCAAGTGGTTAGAAGGGTGGGTGATGTGTGACATAAGCTTCTAAATGTTGTGCATAAAATGCCAGGACAGTTCAAACCCCCCCCAAATGACCCCATTTTGGAAAGTAGACACCCCAAGCTATTTGCTGAGAGGCATGTCGAGTCCATGGAATATTTTATATTGTGACACAAGTTGCGGGAAAGAGACATATTTTTTTTTTTTTCTTTGCACAAAGTTGTCACTAAATGATATATTGCTCAAACATGCCATGGGCATATGTGGAATTAGGCATGGTGAGTATTTTGCAGCTCTCATTTGTTTTTGAAAATGAAGAAAGACAAGAAAAATGTATTTTTTTTCAATTTTCGAAAGTTTGTGACAAAAAGTGAGGTCTGCAAAATACTCACTATACCTCTCAGCAAATAGCTTGGAGTGTCTATTTTCCAAAATGGGGTCATTTGGGGGGGGGGGGGGGGGGGGGTTGTGCCTCCGAAACTGTGCTAGGCAGTGAAGAGTGAAATCAAAAATTTACGCCCTTAGAAAGCCTGAAGGCGGGGCTTGGTTTTCGGGTCCCGTGCGTGGCTAGGCTCCCAAAAAGTCCCACACATGTGGTATCCCCATACTCAGGAGAAGCAACAGAATGTTTTTTGGGGTGTAATTTCACATATTCCCATGGCATGTTTGAGCAATATATTATTTAGTGACATCTTTGTGCAAAAAAAAAAAAATAAAAAATAAAAAGATTTGTCTCTTTCCCGCAACTTGTGTCACAATATAAAATATTCCATGGACTCGACATGCCTCTCAGCAAATAGCTTGGGGTGTCTACTTTCCAAAATGGGGTCATTTGGGGGGGAGTTTGAACTGTCCTGGCATTTTATGCACAACATTTAGAAGCTTATGTCACACATCACCCACTCTTCTAACCACTTGAAGACAAAGCCCTTTCTGACACTTTTTGATTACATGAAAAAATATTTTTTTTTTGCAAGAAAATTACTTTAAACCCCCAAACATTATATATATTTTTTAAAGTAAATGCCCTACAGATTAAAATGGTGGGTGTTTCATATTTTTTTTTCACACAGTATTTGCGCAGCGATTTTTCAAACGCATTTTTGGGGGAAAAAACACTTTTTTAAATTTTAATGCACTAAAACACACTATATTGCCCAAATGTTTGATGAAATAAAAAAGATGATCTTAGGCCGAGTACATGGATACCCAACATGACATGCTTTAAAATTGCGCACAAACGCGCAGCGGCGACAAAATAAATACATTTTTAAAAGCCTTTACAGGTTACCACTTTAGATTTACAGAGGAGGTCTACTGCTAAAATTACTGCCCTCGTTCTGTCCTTCGCGGTGATACCTCACATGCATGGTGCAATTGCTGTTTACATTTGACGCCAGACCGACGCTTGCGTTCGCCTTTGCGCGAGAGCAGGGGGGGACAGGGGTGCTTTTTTTTTTTTCTTTATTATTTTTTTGCTTTTTTATCTTATTTTTAAACTGTTCCTTTCATTTTTATTTTTTTTTAATTAATTTTATTGTTATCTCAGGGAATGTAAATATCCCCTATGATAGCAATAGGTAGTGACAGGTACTCTTTTTTAAAAAAAATTGAGCTCTATTAGACCCTAGATCTCTCCTCTGCCCTCAAAGCATCTGACCACACCAAGATCGGTGTGATAAAATGCTTTCCCAATTTCCCAATGGCGCTGTTTACATTCGGCGAAATCTAAGTCATGAAATGCTCGTAGCTTCCGGTTTCTTAGGCCATAGAGATGTTTGGAGCCATTCTGGTCTCTGATCAGCTCTATGGTCAGCTGGCTGAATCACCGGCTGCATTTTCAGATTCCCTGTTGGGACAGGAAAGCCAGAGAAAAACATGGAAGACGGTGGGGGAGGGGGGGCATTCCCTCCCACTGCTTGCAAAAGCAGTCTAGAGGCTAATTAGCCGCTAGGATTGCTTTTACATGAAAGCCGACCGCTGGCTGAAAAGAATGATACCAAGATGATACCTAAACCTGCAGGCATCATTCTGGTATAACCACTCAAAGTCCAGCAACATACCAGTACGTTGCTGGTCCTTGTTAGGCATATATTGTAAACTTTTTTTTCATGCAGCCTGTGGGCTGAACGAAAAAAAGATATTGATCGGTGGGTATGCCCACCATTAGAATACCTCCCTTCATCCACCCACTTCTAATGATGGGCATACATGCACCATTTATATATGCCGAAGCATGGGGGCATCCTCCCGCAAAAGGCAGGAGCAAATTGCTCCTCCACCCACTGCTGCCCCCACGCTTCGGCATATATGCTGAAGTATGTAACTGTGGTGGTGAAATTACCTCCGACAGCGCTGGAGTCACGGCTTTATATATCGTGGGAGCAAACGCTGTTGCTGTCAAGATAAATAAATCCGCGCTGCAACTGAATGGCGTACCTGCTAAGCAAATGATGGTTAACAATAAAACAAAGTAACATTACAGTATAACAGTAATGCCCCGTACACACGGTCGGATTTTCCGATGGAAAATGTCCGATCGGAGCGTGTTGACGGAAATTCCGACCGTGTGTGGGCTCCATCGGACATTTTCCATCGGATTTTCCGACACGCAAAGTTGGACAGCAGGAGATAAAATTTTCCGAAAACAAAATCCGATCGCGTCAATTCCGACCGTGTGTGGCCTGTTCCGACGCACAAAGTGCCACGCATGCTCAGAAGAAATTCCGACACGGGACAGCTCGTTCTGGTAAACTTAGCGTTCGCAATGGATACAGCAATTTCGTCACGCTGCAATGTTAAAAATGGTTTAATACAGCGCACTCTCTTCTTCTTTATAATGTGACAAGAATTAAGTAGTTTTGCTGCTCATATTCACACACACTTCTCACAAAGTTTTATTTGTGTTTTTTTTGTGGGATTCCCTCAATATATTGTTATTAGTTGTCACATCTGACAGTTTTATATTTTTTATGGTTTTATTTTTTTCTTTTTAAGCCTTTTTTTTCTTTAATGTTTGGATTTTTTCCAAGGCTGATCTTTGTTCAATGTTATTTTTATTTTTACTCCAGAATATTTTTGTGTGTGTTTTGTGTGGCAAGTTACCCCAACACCATTGATATCTTTTATTATTTAATCTCCAGGAGATTTTTTGTTGTTGGTGTCCCTTGTTCATTTCACATTTTATATTTGAAATGTACCTGAATCCTCACAAACAAACCATCATTTTTGAAGTAAAACACATAGGAGAGTATAATTCAAAACAAAAATCCTTTATTAAGGGC
The DNA here is from genome assembly GCA_037952925.1 of Lithobates clamitans. Taxonomy (NCBI): domain Eukaryota; kingdom Metazoa; phylum Chordata; class Amphibia; order Anura; family Ranidae; genus Lithobates; species Lithobates clamitans. Next base: position 2,018,105 of record JBBGZY010001071.1, on the reverse strand, counting down.
TCAGAACCAAACAAAGAGGAAGGCAACACTGGATCAACAGGAGAAATTAGTGAAGCCTGGGACCCCCACGGCAGACATCAATTCTTAAACCTCAAAATTGGTGGCCTGAGGAGTCCATATATAAGGGAGGGCAGTCTGGTCCGGGATTCACAGAGACTTGGATAGCAGCAGATGACATCTGTGTCCCCAGGCTGTGGTACCACAAGAGGCTGCATCTTTTGGCCGACCAGACTGGATCCAGGGCAATCACTCTCTGGTCTTCCTTTCACACTTCCTTCCCGGCTGTGGCTGTGCAGTTGGAGATGTGGCAGGAGGAGGAGTAGGACCTGGAGGAGGAGGAGGACTGGGAGGACCTGGAGGAGGACTAGGAGGACCTGGAGGAGAGGGAGGAGGAGGAGGAGGAGGAGGACCTGCAGGAGGAGGAGGAGGACCATCCCAAAGCTGTGTGTGAGGTGTAATGTGGCCCCTCACACCTTTCTCCAGAGCCTCTGATATGAGGGCCTGACACATGACTTTTTGGCCCTCCTCCATCCTCTGCATTTTATAGGCTATGATTGCCGCAAGGTTCTCCTGCATGGTGTGTGGTGCTCCCAGGACCTCTGTAGCCCTACAAAAAAATCTGATAGCCGCCTCCTCTAGGGCACTCCTCCTCCTGCCACTTTCTGTTTCCAGGGGGGGTGGAGGGACCTGCAGATCAGCCACCTCCTGGCTGAGACTTCCCTGTGTATGAAAAAGGGACATGGTTTTAGTTTTTGCATCATCAATCACAATCATAAATTAGTACTCCCAACTAACATCTAGGTAACATCATTGATTGGACAAGCAGAAATATTTAGAGGAATGCTATACCTGGCTCAATCTGGGCTCCTCCACATATGGCCTGGAAGGCCCAGGTTGGGCGTCAGAAGCCTCAGCCAGGGGGGAAGGAAGCGTGGAAGGAAGACTGGAGAGGGATGGCCTGGGTTCAGTCTGGCCTGCCAGAAAGTGCAGCCTGTCGTAGTACAACATCCTGGGGTCACCTGCTGCTCCGGATCTCTGTGAATCCAGGACTTTATTGCGCTCCCTCAGATATGTGCTCCTCAGGCAACCAATTAATATCTTTAAATAAGTGATGTCTGCCGTGGGGATCACCTGCTTCACAATTTCACACAATTGCTCCAGTGCTGCCTTCCTCTTTGCTTGGTTCTTGTAATGGGGGTGGGTAATCTCCCACAGACAGGGCAGCTCACTTAGCATATCAATGAATAGTGACATGAAGTCAGTATCTCTCATTAAGATATCCATGTTCACTGCAAGACACAACACAAGACAAAGCCTAATGTCACACCAAACTCTCCTAATCTTGTTACAATATAGGCCTCAATCTAGAAGCAGTATAGGCCCAAGTTTGTCTCTTACTTCGTTCTTACGATCGGCGCTTCCAATGCTCCTTCCTCCGCTCACAGATCGTACGTAATACGCACGCGTGTTACGCTTTATACACACTGCGCATGTGTGTAACTCCGCCCGCCCCTGACGTTCTTTCTATTCTATTCCCCGCCCCTTTTCGTTCGGCGCAGTGGGGGAAGAGCATGATGGCGGAGTTACAACAGGTGCGTGATAATTCGAACAACGAGGAGGAGGAGGAAAGCCCGGATCCAGGCACGTCCCGATCCAGAAGGAGACGTTTTAAGGCCACAAATATGTCGTTTGGGGAGATGTTGGAGATGGTCGACATCATGAAGAAGTCCGACTATGACGGAAAATATGGGCCTTACCCCCACCCCAACATCAGAAAGGCCAAAATCATTGGTAAAATGGTCCGGAGTCTGGAGAGGAATTTCGGGGTACGAAGATCTAAAGATCAGCTCAGGAAGCGGTGGTCGGACCTGAAGTTGAGAGAGCCGGAGCAGTACCGAAAGATCCGGAGAGTGCTGCAAAAAAGTAAGTAGTTGTGCTGTGTTCATATTCTTTCTGTCTTTATTCCGTTCGTTCTGCTCCATATGCTTTTAGTAATTGTAACGTTTAAAAGGGCAACTTTAATGTTCATGGGCCCATTATTCGTTCGTATCAAACATTTTTTCTTTCGGGCCTCTAGAACACCATTGTTTAGGCCATATGCATTTTCACACATTTTTTTTGGGCCTACTTGGATGCAAAATATTTGTTTGTGTAGATGAGTTTGTTACTAGAATGAAATGCAAACTAGATTGTGTGTAAGGAGAGGACACTGAGCAGCTGTTTTCACATCTGGACACTGGAGCACTAGTGTGGGACCCCAGAACACCATTTTTATTAGGGGGGGCACACAGGTGCTCCAGTGTATACTATAGGGGGGTCTACATCTGTGAAGCTTGTACCAAACAGGTAAAGTATTGCAGCTTGACAAAGGGCAATAAAAAATATACATCTTGGAACTCGGCTAAAATAGACAATTGTACCCCACTTCCAAGCAATGTTTCCTATTTCTAGTTCTGCCATCAAATATCTGTGTGCTAAGTATACCATTTTTGTTTTACATAGGGGAGAAAAGACTCGGAGGTCACTCCTCATCCCAGGAGACCAGAGACCCCCCCCTCTGGAAGAAGGGGAAATACCTACCCAAGAAGAAGAGCAGGAGGAAGAAGAAGATGTGGTGGAGATTGGCACCACAACAGGTGAGTGTCTGCGACCACAGACTCAGGTAAAAGAGATGGATGTTAGCAGATTTTTGAGACCTGTTTTTTTTGTTCTTTATCTCTTTTTAGGTGATCGGGATCCAGAACGCTTTACATCAGAAAGTGCCCAGATACTGATAGGGGAGATCATAGGATGTAATCTCCAATTGCAAAACATCCAGCAACAAATCACTGATGTTATTAAAAAAAATAATAACATCATTGATGTTTTGGGGCGAATTTAAACCCCAGAAAATCACCTGTTTTATGTTAATAAAATTTTTACAATGTTTCGAAAAGCCAAATTTGGAGGATGCACACAGTGTGCCAACATGTGCTATCTGCCATCACAGGAGATCAATGGACGCGTTTTGGGGGTGCAACCCCTTCCTCAATTATAAAGTAGCGTTGGGGAAGGGCTTGCTCCCCCAAAACACGTCCCTTGATCCCCCCTGATGGCAGATAGCACATGTTGACATTCGTAAATTTGTGTGCATCTTCCAAATTTGGCTTTTCCAGGGGGGATTTCCCCCCATCTGAACGCTATATCAAACCCAGTTCCTAAATACTGATGTCTGATATAGCCTTCAGGTTTTACCTAATGTGAACTTTGTAAGTTCAAGTTTTTTGGCTTTCTTGTTGGTTTTACACAGGCCTGTTTTATCTGAAATGGATATTTCGATTTTTGATAATGCCCCCCCACAAAAATTGTTATACAACAAACATGTTGTTTTGTTTTAAAAACCTTTGGTAAATGCACATGTGATTGTGCAGGTATAAAAAAGTGCCTTACTCAAGAATGTGTGGATTATTGTCTCAACGCTACAACACTTTTGGGGTGATGTAATTGCTGTTTTATGCAAAAATGGGGGTTATTTCCTAAGGGCAAATACACTTTGCACTACAAGTGCAGGTTCAGTGCAGTTGCAAGTGCACTTGGAGTGAAATGTGTTTTTGCATTTAGGAAGTACCAGCCAACACTATTCTTTATAAGGTTACCCAATCACGACATTTTCTGCACTCAACACATTTCTGTTAGGGTCAGCTAAAACAAACACAAGCAGTAAATGTCCACCAAGAATTTCTTTGGGTTGTTTTTTATTTGAAAAAGGTGTCACATATTGTCTGGCATATTGATAGCCCCCCTACCCGCAAAGAACTCCAGGTATCGTAACCGGACATCACGGGCATTCAGGGAGGGCAAGCCAGGATGGCCGCTTTCAAGTGCCGTCATTGTTGATGTATTTGGGATTCCGGCCTCAGGCCCAACTGAGCCAGCATAGTTGGCTGAATGTTTTCGTAGAAAATTATGGAGAACACAGCAGGCAAGTATTATATGGTTCAGTTTATACTCCGCCATATGGATGGGTGTCATAAATAATCGGAACCGGCTGGCCAGGATTCCAAATGTGTTCTCCACCACTCTTCGGGCTCTGGCCAGCCGGTAATTAAAAACCCTCTGTTCCGGGGTGAGGGTCCTCATCGGGAATGGCCGCATCAGGTGGTCCCCCAGCGCAAATGCTTCATCAGCAACGAACACAAATGGGAGACCTTCAACATTGTCCTCTGGAGGTGGCAAGTCCAAGCTGCCATTCTGGAGACGCCTGTAGAACTCCGTCTGGGCGATCACTCCACCATCGGATATCCGGCCATTCTTCCCCACGTTCACATACAAGAAGTCGTAATTAGCCGACACCACCGCCAACATCACTATACTATTAAACCCCTTGTAATTATAATAGTACGACCCCGAGTTGGGTGGTGGAACGATGTGGACGTGTTTCCCATCAATTGCCCCTCCGCAGTTAGGAAAGTCCCACCGCTGGGCAAAGTGGGAGGCCACAGTCTGCCATTCCTGTGGCGTTGAAGGAAACTGTTGAGGAAAAAACAATAAACATTACTATTTTTTCACAGAAACCTGGCAAGCAGATTAGACACAAACATTATGGGTCAACCTCCAGATAGCATTTATTAAGGGGAATTTAACAACAACAAAGTATAAGGTACACCTATCATAATCCCCCCTCCCCCCCTCTCATGGGCCATTTCTAACATTTTAGGGGGGGGGGGACTCTTGGACAGGTAACCCTCTTCACTTCATTGAGAGATGAATGCCTAAATACAGGGTATTACTTGGAACAGCCCCTCCTTAGTTACACTATTGGCAGCCCACTGGACAGGTAAGAAGTGTCATAATACAAAGATATAAATACACACTGTACACATTTGAGCACATTTGGACATTCTGCTATTACCTATCAAGATCATAATAGGATACAAGAACTTTAAACAGTACCATTGGAAAGTATACAGGCAGGCCCTTGCACTACATGCTTTGGGGAATTCATCCATAAATCTGAGCACTATAGAGGTGGGTATATTGTGTATGGGTTTGGCAAAGACAGCAGATAGATGATTGAGGATAGAGAATTGGGATCAGCTGACTTAGCAGTTGGGGGAGGGAGGGTTACAAAAAATTTGGGGACACCACAAAAAAAAGCCTCTGGCCCTCTGCCTGAATTTAAATCCAAAATAACATTTCCAAACATTTTAGGGGGTGTTTGGGGTAAAGCACTACTATGGAGCTGATAAAATACATTGTTAAGTGACTACATGAGGTGAATATAGGGCAGGAGACACCATGCTGGGGAGGTTATTGAAGGGCAAATATGTATGAGGGACATAAAATAATAATTACATAAAAATCCAGCATGCATGAGAACAAAGGGGACATTCACAGCATATTACAATCATGGTAATTAGGGAATGAGGAAAGAAATACAATATATTATCAAACATTCAATACAAAAAAATGTGATATAAAAGGATAAAAATCTTACCTTCATATACTCCTTCTGTAGGACCTGTATGATGGCAGAACAGGTCTCTGGGATAATGATCCCCAGAGCCTGGGGGGAGATGCCTGTCGAGAACTTGAGGTCCTGCAGGCTTCTCCCTGTGGCCAAATACCGCAAGGTAGCGACCAACCTCTGCTCCGGAGTGATGGCTTGCCTCATGCAGGTATCCTGCCTGCTGATATAGGGGGTCAGCGAAGCCAACAAACGGTGAAACACGGGGTCCGTCATCCTGAGAAAATTCCTGAAATCATCAGGATTATTCTCACGGATCTCACGGAGCAAAGGCATATGACAGAACTGGTCACGCTGAAGCAACCAATTCTTGGTCCATGAACTCCTCCCCACCCTGTTCATGAACTGGACTTGTGTCAAGGTCAGGACCCCAACACCAAGCCCCCGCACAGCACGAACTCTACGAGGAGTACGCATACGAAACATGGCTAGAAAACGGTCGGCTGCTCAGAATGAAGTAACAGAACGCACTGAAGAACAGCAAGGCCTGTGAAGAGCGACCTGAAAAACAGCAACGAGCGGACAAGATCGCACAGAAAACTCCAATACGAACTGACTGCACGCACTGAAGAGCAGATACAAACCCACAAGCACAAACTGAACGTCAGAAAACGATCTGAAAGCCACGAGTCTGAAAAAGCGCGAATCGTCTCTCACCAAACTTTTACTAACACGAGATTAGCAAAAGGAGCCCAAAGGGTGCTGCGCTTGGTTCTGAACCGGCCTTTTCTAGTCTCGTCGTACATGCTTGACGTCACCGCGTTCTTGGCGATCGGAAATTCCGACAACTTTGTGCGACCGTGTGTAGGCAAAACAAGTTTGAGCCAACATCCGTCGGAAAAAATCCGAGGATTTTGTTGTCGGAATGTCCGATCAATGTCCGACCATGTGTACGGGGCATAAGACTTACCATACCTGCAAAGCAAATACAAAAAAAAAAAACATAGTAAAAAATAAAACATTTAACGCAACCTGTGCCTAAAATATATATATGCCGAAGCATGGGGGCATCCTCCCGCAAAAGGCAGGAGCAAATTGCTCCTCCACCCACTGCTGCCCCCCACGCTTCGGCATTTTAATGCTGAAGTATGTAACTGTGGTGGTGAAATCACCTCCGACAGCGCTGGAGTCACGTCTTTATATATTGTGGGAGCAAACGCTGTTGCTGTCAAGATGAATAAATCCGCGCTGCAACTGAATGGCGTACCTGAAAACAATAAAATGGTTACCAACAAAACACAGTAAACGGTAAAGTATAAAAAATCTGAAAAGAAAACATGGTAAAACATAATAACAATAAAACATTGCAGAATAGAATAGAGTAAAAAATAGAAGAACAATAGAGAGAGAATAGAGAGAGAGAGAACAATAAAACAACAACTATTTTTGGTTTTTTTATTTTATATTTTTTTTGTGTTTTTATTTTTTTAAATTTTTATTTTTATTTTTATTTTTTACACTTTTTTTTAGTAATTTTTGTAACTCGTTCCAGGTTTGGGTCTCTCAAAATGCAATGGCATCTTGGGAGACCCTGTGTTAGTGTGCCTAGTCTGTGCAGTGCTGAACCCTACGCTAATACTCAACTAATGTATGGTAGCGTTCAAAGCATTCACCCATGCAAAGACCAGGATTGCCAGGACAGGAGGGACAATAAGACCGGGTGTCACGCCTAAATCCACGCTTGCTGCAGACACGACATCTTTTTTGGGGGGCTCGTTGGGTAGGGGTACTCGGTACCAGCGTCTGGCCTTACCGGCAACTAGGTACGGTGCCAACAACTGGTCGTTGAGGTCCACCCCTCCCATATTAAGGTTGTATTCATGGACACAGAGGGGTTTCTCCACAACACCAGTCGCCGTAGGAATTTGGGTCGTCGTGTCTGCATGAAGGGAGGTGAGAACGAAAACATTCTTCTTATCCCTCCACTTCATAGCGAGCAAATTATTATACTTCAAGCAGGCTCTCTCCCCCAGCCTAAGACGGGAATCTACAAGCCGCTGGGGAAAGCCCCGGCGATTAGGTCGCACGGTGCCACATGCTCCAATCTGCTGATCAAACAAGTGACTAAAAAGTGGCACGCTCGTATAATAATTGTCCATGTACAAGTGGTACCCCTTTCCGAATAAGGGTGACACCAAGTCCCACACTATCTTGCCAGCGCTTCCTATGTAGTCAGGGCAGTTTGTCGGCTCTACGTGACTATCTTTTCCCTCGTAAACCATAAATCTACATGTATAGCCTGTGGCCCTGTCACAGAGCTTATACATCTTGACCCCGTATCTGGCACGCTTGCTGGGAAGGTACTGTTTGAATGACAAGCGGCCAGAAAACTTAATCAGGGACTCATCAACGCAGACAACTTGATGGGGGGTAAACAAGTCTGCAAAACGTTGGTTGAAGTGGTTTACGAGGGGCCGAATTTTGTAGAGCCGATCGTATGCAGGGTCTCCACGAGGACGACAGAGTTCATTGTTGTTGAAGTGCATGAACCGCAAAATCTGCTCGTATCGTGCGCTGGCCATGGAAGCAGAGAACAAGGGTGAATGGTAAATTGGGTCAGTGGACCAATATGACCGCAGCTTACTCTTTTAATTCAACCCCATGAGGAGGGAAAGGCCCAGAAAGGTCTTAAATTCGGAGACCGTAATTGGTCTCCAATCTCTGGCAAGGGAGGACTGGGGATTAGCGGCGATGTGTTGACCAGCGTATAAATTGCTTTGGTCCACAATAGATCTATAGAGATCTTCGGTGAAAAACAGTGAATAAAAATCCAGTGGCGTAAAGTCAACTGTTTCCACCTGAATTCCGGGTTGGCCAGTGAAAGGGGGAAGTACGGGTGCTGCAGAAGTGGTGGGTTCCCAATTCGGATTGGCCAATGCAGCAGGAAGGGCACTATGGGCACGACGGGCCTGTCTTTGTCTTCTTGGTGGCAGCGGGACACTACTAGTGCTTGCCACCTCGCCAGCTTGAACTGCACTTATGGGACTCGCCACGTCACCACGTGATACTGCAGTGCTGGATGTACGACCAGGGTGTACTAGGCCGCTGGTGCTTGCCAGTTCACCAGAAGGAGTAGCGGCGCTAGTACTGCTCTGCTCCATACGAGAGCCCTGCGGTTCTTGCACTTCAAGGACAGAAGAAGACTGGGGTCTGGTACGCCTGACCTTAGCAGGGACCACAACTCTGTCGTCGGAGCTATCTGTCATGGAGCCGCTGTCCTCTACAGGTTCGTATTCTGAGCCTGAACTTGACAGATGAGTGACTTCCTCTTCACTATCTGTCATACTCAGAAACGTGTAGGCCTCTTCACTAGTGTACCTTCTATTTGCCATTTTGGGCTCTAAATTTAGGGGTACACTAGTGAGACTCACAGGCAAAAAAGCTCCTGACTGTCAGCGACTGTATCAAAACGCTACCAAAAAACTGTTAGCGATCGCAGGGATCAGGCCTGACTCTGCGAACGCTGCAGTTATGTGTGCTTAGTGTTTTGTAAGTGACAGTTATCGATCGATACTGCACTTGGGTGGGCTGGGCAGGGCTGGGCCGAGGAGCAAAACGCAGGTGCTAGCAGGTATCTGGGCTGATCCCGCTAACACTGCGTTTCAGGGAACCCTAAACTGCTGGGGAGTATAGATCTGATCGGATCAGATATCAATCCGCTCAGATACTATAGCACTAAGGGAGGTGTATGCTGCATGCGTGGGTTTTAGCGGTACTGGCGCTAACCTGACGCTGCCTGGGGCGACGCAGACCTTATCTGATCCTAAAAACTTAACTTCTATCACCGCCGGGCAATTAGGGGGTTAAACCTTTATAGGGTAATAAACGGCGGGTGCCCTAAAACTATAATAAACTATAATAAACTGTAATAAACTGTAATAAACTACAAAAAACAAACTAGCTAACCAGCGTCACCCGTAACACTTATACGGTGATCGCTGGTGAAAGGGTTAACTAGGGGGCAATCAGGGGGTTAAAACCTTTAGCAGGTAGTATATGGGGGTCCCTGTCGCTATAAAACATTGACAGCGAACCTATATACTTACCTCCCTAACTAGCGTCACCTGTGTCACTAATACAGCGATCAGAAAAACGATCGCTTAGCGACACTGGTGACGGGGGGTAATCAAGGGGTTAACTTTTATTAGGGGGGGTTAGGGGGGTACCCTGGACCTAAGGGGGGGTACCCTAGACCTAAAGGGGGCTAACCTAACTGCCCTAAAACTTTTAACTGACACAAACTGACACCAATGCAAAAAAAAAAAAAAAATGCTATTGGTGTCAGAGTGACAGGGGGTACAGGGGGGTGATCAGGGGGTGATCGGGGGGTGATGGGGGGTGACAAGTGTGCCTGGCGTGTTCTACTGGATGTGTAGTGTTGTGCAGACTTACTTTATGTCTTCTCTCCTCGGCGCGGCGACGAAAAGACCGGCTCGAGGAGAGATGACATTACTTCCTTTCCCTCTGTTTACATTACAGAGGGAAAGGAAGCATTCTCATTCGCCGGGAGCGATCGGGAGGGGGTGGCCAACAATGGATGGCCACCCCCTCACCTCTCATCGCCCGGGAAGAAATGGCGACCGCCTCGGGCACCGGGGGGGGGACCGATCGGACCCCCCACCCGCAGAAGGCAAATCACGTACATGTACGTGATTTTGCCTGTCCGTGCCACCTTGCCGACATACATCGGCGTGAGGCGGTCGTCAAGTGGTTAACCATGTGCAAAATTGTATCAGCTTTGTCTTTGTTTGTGCTACTCTTTCATGTGTGATCATTTTTGCAATAAATGTTTTTATTGTATTTATATTTGTCAATTTCATCGGCCAGTTGTGCACACCTCATACAAAGTCCCAAAGAGCGATACCCATGTTTTTAATGTACAAACACTATGCCTCTGCTAGCTCTCCTTCTGGCAGCTCCCTGATGATCAGCCCTCAGGCTTGGGCTGTTTATGTGCTCTATTACAGGTCACACCATGCAGACATCCACACTTCTGGCTACTACCTTGCAACCACTCGGACTCCTCAAGAGGATGGAGTCCAAATCTACCACCAGGTCCCAGACTACAACAGGTGTCAACACCTGTGCCATCAGTGTGTCAGTTGCCTCCAAAACCTTGTTCCAGGATTGTAGATTTCTCTCCCAAATCCCTATAAAATCTCTAGGCTCCAGGTCCCAAACGTGGTTTTACCAACCACTGAGGAAACTGCAAACCCAGTTTCCTCTGAATTAAATATGCATCCTGGAGCCCCTCTCCTGCCTAGTTGAGAATCCCGGGTGACCTAAAACTCTTATAATCATTAAGGGGCACCACACTTTCACACATCCTTCCCTCCTCCTTGTTTGAACCCAAAGGGCGAAACAAACAAATCCCTCCTTTTAGCATCTCTGTGCCAGCTAACATTTACAGTCCATTCCTGTCTAACCAACTTCTCTTGTCCCCAAAGGGGAATGTTACCCACTGCCACCATTGGTGTCTAATATAAACAAGGCCTGGGGAATGCCCAGGAAAAAATTCCAAGCCTACTTACCACCAGTTCGCAGACATCCAAATTAACCTGTCTAACAGTATGCGTTAAAAACAGGGGTTTAGTCCGCACGCATTTGCAAACGCATGCGTAAGCCACAGAGCCTCGTCATGGCACCCTGATATCTGTGGTCCTAACACTAAAATATGAGTGTCCCCACAGTGGAGGCACATGCATTCTGATGGATAAATGAGAGCAGATGGACTGAAGGGAAGCCCATCCCTTCTTAAAGGTACAAGAGCACACCAGACACCCAGCAAATAGCACAATGGCTGCAAAGGTGCTGGTGCGTTCCTGGACCAATACACACACCAAGGTGATCTCAAAAAACTTGCCACCACCCTCATTTATAGCTGGCTATCGCAGTAAGCGGCATTGGTGTCTCCCTATAGGTCCCAATGCCACTTCGTTATGGGCTCTAATGAGACTTTCTCAATTCTTTTTTTGAGTGTACTTCCATTAGCCCTTCTTAATGTGGTCCCTCTGGTCTTCCTATCAATCCTTCTGCAACCTTGTTTGGGGTTCCCAGGCTTCCTGATACCTCTCAGAATTAATGTCACAAGACTGCAGGGGGCCTACCTCTATGGCATCTGTTATGGAACCACCCCTATTATGACCTGTATCAGCCTCCACCAGCTGTTTTCTAGGTTTACCAATACCCATGTGGTTACCCCTTGCAATCCAATCAACCATGTATTATTCTGTTCAATGTCATTCAGTGATAAATTACACCTTTCAATACTTCGTATGCCAGGTGTCAACACCTCTTTTACCAGGCAGTGTCTTCAGAAGAGGGCTCCCAGGTGGGCGGCCATCATACACGAGAACCCTTTCAGATACCACCTCCCCTGCTGTCAAGTCCTTTGCAGGCAGCTGTCCTACCATCTGATTGTTTCCCATGCAACCTGAGTCTCCATCCAGTTCATAAACAGACAAGACCTTGTCTGACCAATTGTGCCAGTTTTCACACACTACATTTATTATTTGTTCCTCTATATCAGATGTCTCATCAGTTTTGTCACCTAAACCTATTTTTGTACGGGTGATCCCAGTCTCTTTAACCACATTTGTTTGAGTTATGGTCAGCATTTATGCTGTTTTTTGGTCCACGCTCCATCCTTCCATTTCATGTGGTTTGCTGAATACATGTGCCCTTCCCTGACACCAACAACTGACTAGCATCACCCTGGACCACAGCAGCAAGATTGCTTTCTGTTTGGCTGTCATAGGGAGAAACCTCTGCCATTTTTTAGGTTGAATTTATTTTTATTATTACAGTATATGAAAGTCAAAACAGGGGAATATCAGGTAACAAGTGTGATCATTGTATGAAAGCTATCTCTAACAATTAACAAAATCATTTGAACATCTTATAAATGTCACATCAGATGTTAAGAGCAAAACATTGGAGGGGGTCTGTGAGTCCTCCATCCAAGGGTCCAAGGGGGGGGAGTGGTTGTGGGAAAGGAAAGAATAGGAAGTAAAAAAGAAGGAATAATTAGGTTGAAATTAGTTGACACAATGTGGTCCATAAAATTGCACAACTACCAGAGGTCTCCACTAGACGGGTTGGCCTATGGAGAGAATAAAAAAGAGGAGAAAGGCAGGAGGAGAGTTATTAAAAGAGCAGGAGGTGGGGTAGAGGTGGGCAAATCCAAACTGACATTTTATTGTGGTTTTTAATTTCCCCAAAGCATTTTCCATATATCATATTTCAGAAAGTAGCTCAGTAGCGTACCAAGAGACAACTTTCAACATTATTAATTGTGACGGAACCATCCAGTACACAGCTTGGATGCCTCCGTCGAGATATATATAGCTTCCTCCGGTCTGAACGTAGGAACCAGATATTATAGCTGAGCATCCAAGACTAGCCGACAATAGCTTAGATGCAAACTGGCTTTATTGAAAACTCACACAGAATTTATATACCACCCAATATCAGAGGAGCCTGGTCACATTATCTTATACAATACAAACTGTAATCAGGAATATAATTACCATAGCTGAGGAACAGCCAAAATAAACATATCTAAGTAAGCTAATCAATAGACATGTGCACACTGAAATATTTTGTTTTGGAATTTCGGTTTCGCCTGAAAAATACATTTATTTAGTTACTCCCAAAATTAGTTTCTTTTTCCTTTGTTTCGTTAAAAAATGCATTTGTACGAAAATCTGAATTAAATTTTTTTTTCCAAGATATTTTATTACATTTTTGCAAGTATACAGTAATCAAAACAGTATTGTATAATGCATAGTCATCAGACAAAACCACGTAGACAAGAACATTGAGAAAAACATTGGTAACTATGTATGTCGAGAACTTATCTTTGCTGAGAGGAGTATCTGTGGTTTAAAAAATGTAATCAAGGTTTGTATGTATCTCTGTTTGGGTAGTCTAGACCGTGTCGAGAAGAGTAGGATTGATCTACAGTTTTCTATACCAGAAAGCTGGAGTATAATTGTGAGATAAGCTCAGTGGGAGTTATGAATTTGTACCGACCGTAGTATCCCTCGCCTCCGGACACCCCTAAAGGGTTCTGACTGTGGCCGGTGGTTGGGTCTACATATGTGAAGACAAGGCGTATGTCTGGTTGGTAGGGCATAATGTATGAAGGAGCCCAAAATTTGTAAGGTAGAGTCCTAAGTTCCAGGGGGTCTAAGTTTGTAGAATAAAGGTTAGAAATGGTGTCTTGTCAGTGGAGTGGGCCTGTTTGGGTAGGCTTTACAGACCCCAACTTGGACTGGTGATAGAAGGAGTGATTCAAAAGGCTGAATACATGCATAAAGAATATTGTTAGAGATGAGATAGGGTATGGGAAGGCGGATAGGGGGGGGGGGGGGCGGAGGTTTATGGTGTGTATCTGTCACCAGAGGTTATGTGCTGTTCTAGGAGGTGGAAGAAGAGCTAATCTTGGGAGTGTTTGCTGTTAGTGATTCTCTAAAGTGTGACCAGCATGTCCATGTTGTTTTGTATTTAGACGGATTCTCTCTAGATTGGTGGATGAGGTTTTCCATCTCAGCTACTCTGTCTACTCGTTGTATCCATTCTGTGATCGTGGGGGGAGATGTACTTCTCCAATGTACCGGAAGACATTGATTTGCCGCATTATTGAGGTGGAATACAAGGGATTTTTTGTACACCGACTGGGTGATGGAGGTGTAATGTAGTAGGAATTGTGCAGGAGTAAAGTCTGGGGTGTATGTCGAAATTTGGATGATTAGACGATGGATTTCTGTCCAATATGGTTGGATGAGCGGGCACTCCCACCAGATATGGAGCAGTGTGCCATGGGCTGTGTTGCATCTCCAGCACACCAGGGGGAGACTAGGGTGGAATTTATACATTTTGTTAGGTGTCCTGTACAGGGCTTTTTTTTCTGCCGGAACTTGCCGGAACGCAGTTCCGCCACCTCAGGCAGCCCTCTCCTCTGCAGTCTGTCACATAGAACAGAAGCCGATAGAGGAAGTTTTCTATACCATTTACTTCCTCCACCAGCTTCTGTATGCTAGGCATCCAGGGAATGTGCTCCACAGCTGACTGATCAGATTTCAGAGACAGCTATCCCCGCCTGCTGTCTGTCAGATCAGTGTAGCACGGAGCCGAGCTCTCTGAAACTCCTCCTCGGTTCTGTGCTACACTGATCTACTGATCTGACAGACGGAGCTGCACGGAGGAGACTGCACAGTGAGCTGAGGGGGGGGGGGGAAGATAGCTGTGGAGGGAAAGGGGGAGGAAGTGGGGCTGGTTGTGCAGAGAGTAGAGACTGAAGTTGTGGATGATGTTCTGCAGAGGTCAGAGCTGGGGGGTTAGACTGTGCAAAGTGAGAGTTGTGAGCAGGGGAAATGTATACAGGGTCAAGAGTGCTGGGGGGGGGGCTTGGGGTGCAGAGGTGGAAGATGGGGGGTTGTAGAGAGTTAGAGCTGTAGATGGGGGTGCAGAAGTGAAATGTGGAGGGGGGAAGATAGGCTGTGGATGGGAGTTCAGAGGTGATTGTGGACTGGGGGTGTAAGCAGTGGATGGGGGTGTGCAGAAGTGATATGTTGACAGAGGATAAAAGGGGAATTGTGGATGGGAAGAGGGGACTGCGCATGGTAATGTGAATTGTGAAATGTGGGGGTGAGCTGGCTGTGGATGGAGGGGGATGAACTGTGGAGAGGGGGGAGAGGGTGAGGTGTGGGGAGGTGAACTGTGGAGAGGGTGAGATGTGAGGGGGGAGGTGAACTGTGGAGAGGGTGAGATGTGGGGGGAGGTGAACTGTGGAGAGGTGGGAGAGGGTGAGCTGTGTGGGGGGGGTAAACTGTGGAGAGGGTGAGATGTGGGGGGGAGGTGAACTGTGGAGAGGGTGAGCTGTGGGGGGGAGGTGAACTGTGGAGAGGGTGACGTGGGGGGGTGAACTATGGACAGGGTGAGCTGTGGGGGGTGAACTGTGGAGTGGGTGAGATGTGGGGGGGAGGTGAACTGTGGAGAGGGTGAGCTGTGGGGGGAGGGGGGGGGTGGAGAAGGGGGAGAACTCTGGAGAGGAGGGAGAGGGTGAGCTGTGGGGGGGAGGTAAACTGTGGAGAGGGTGAGATGTGGGGGGGGAGGTGAACTGTGGAGAGGGGGGAGAGGGTTAGCTGTGGGGGGGAGGTGAACTGTGGAGAGGGTGACATGTGGGGGGGTGAACTATGGACAGGGTGAGCTGTGGGGGTGAACTGTGGAGTGGGTGAGATGTGGGGGGGAGGTGAACTGTGGAGAGGGTGAGCTGTGGGGGAGGGGGGATGGAGAAGGGGGAGAACTCTGGAGAGGAGGGAGAGGGTGAGCTGTGGGGGGAAGTGAACTGTGGAGAGGAAGGGGGAGAGGGTGAGCTGTGGGGGGAGGTGAACTGTGGAGAGGAAGGAGGAGAGGGTGAGCTGTGGGGGGAGGTGAACTGTGGATAGGGTGAGCTGTGGGGAGAGGGAGGTGAGCTGTGGGGGAGTGAACTGTGGACGAGAGAAGAGAAGGTAACCAGAGGGAGGAGGGGGTGAGCTGTGGAGAGGGAGTAAACTGAGAAGAGAAGGTAAGCTGTGCATGGAGGGAAAGGTAACCTGTGTGTGTGTGGGGGGGTGAGCTGTGGACGAGAGAACAGAAGGTGACCTGTGGATGGGGAGGTGAGCTGTGGACAGGGAGGGAGAAGGTAAAGAACACTTTACTTCTCTTTCCCAAGGAATGGCGGTATTGGGGGCGGGAATAGGGGTGGAGTTGGGGGGGTGAGGGGGCAGAGAGTTGACTGGGGAGGGTGGATTCCTGCACCTATTCTCTGAGAAAAAAAGCCCTGGTCCTGTACCATTTTGCGAAAATGTTATATCTGCTTTCTTGAGTAGATACATTAAGGGAGCCTTTGTGTATGTGATTGTAAATGTGCTCCCAATCCTCAGTGGTTAAGTCTAGATTAAGGTCCGCTTCCCACTGTCGGACCATCCATTTTGTCTTCTT
Organism: Lithobates clamitans; assembly: GCA_037952925.1. Taxonomy (NCBI): domain Eukaryota; kingdom Metazoa; phylum Chordata; class Amphibia; order Anura; family Ranidae; genus Lithobates; species Lithobates clamitans. The sequence goes on along the minus strand of JBBGZY010001071.1, from coordinate 2,001,613 downwards.
TGATTTTGCGTGTCGAGGATAGGAGCGCATACACAGTCGAGATTAAGTGTCGTTGAGGTTCTGCGCTATTACAAATGAGTTCAAAAGGTGTGTGCTCCCTGTGCCGGGGGTTCGAGTTTTGAAGAAAGTGGCAGATTTGTAGATATTTGTACCAAGGAATGTGGTGTTCTGGGAATTTAGAGGTCATGGCTGCGTGTGTCAGGAGTTCTCCATTATGAAAGAATTGTTGTGTTCTTAGTCGTGGCCTGTGTGGATCTGCCGTTGGGTTGCGCAAGGCCAGGCCTGGTGGGAAGTCTGGATTGTCTTCTAATGGGGTCATGGGTCCGTGTGTAGGTCTCAAATGTAGTATTTTGCATGCCGTCCTAAAGTGTAACATTGTGGTGTTGATTAGTGGATGTGATTTAAGTTCTGTAGGGAAAGTAGTAGGATTAATCCACGGTAAATGCTTCAGTGGAATCTGAGTAAAAGCGTTTTCAAGCTGGATCCAATCTTTGCTGCGTCCATGAACATGCCAGTCAACAATTCTGGTCAAGTGGCATGCCCAGTGATACTTTTGGATGTCTGGTAAGCCTAAGCCTCCCCTTGCTTTGGGGAGCGTCAGTCTGTCCCAACTTAGTCTGGGTGGTTTGGAGGTACATATGAATGTTCTACACATCCGTTTGTATGCTGAAAAGAAAGCTGTCGGGAGATTTATGGGGATGGCTTGAGAGAGATACAGGAGTCTGGGCAGTACTTTCATTTTCAAAATGGCCGTCCTGCCAAAACCACGAAAATGGACCTGCGTGCCATTTGTGTAGGTCATCTTGAATGGTTTGAAGGACAGCTTGAAAATTCTGGGTGTAAAGGTTTGTTAGTTTAGCAGGGATTTTGATACCAAGGTACGTGATAGTGTGAGGTTCCCAGCAGAATGGAAACTTGTGCTTACACTGCGTAACTAATGCGGATGGTAGGGTAATGTTTAGGGCTTTTGATTTTGAGAAGTTTATTTGTAGGTTAGAAAGGGATTTGAAAAGTGAGAAGTCCTTGAGAAGGTTAGGGATAGTGTTTATCGGGTCAGTCAGGAAGAGCAGAATATCATCCGCGTAGGCTGCTACCTTGTATTGTTTTTGATTGATCTGTAGGCCTTTGGTATCTGGGTTCTCTCTGGGTTTACGGAGAAGGGGTTCCATGGTAAGTATGAAAATTAAAGGAGATAACGGACATCCCTGTCTTGTACCATTGGAGACGGAGAAGGCGCTCGACAGATGGCCGTTTACTCTAAAATCCGAATGAATTGAGGTCAAATCTGTCAATTGAAGGCTTATGGTGTCTGTTGGATGTTATAAGAAGATTTGACGAAGCAGCTAAACTGTACGACGCAGCGATCGTACATTTCCGGTCGAATGTTCCGCCCACAAGCTATAGTAGTTCTAAAATTCTAATTATTAATTATTATCACTAGTCAAACAACATTAGAATTCTTCTATAGTCTATGGGCGGAGCATTTGACTGTAAATGTCCGCTTACAGCTATCGTATGTTTTTAGCTGCTTCGTCGAATCTTCATATCGAATGGTGTTATACATATTTTTTATTTTATCGAATTATACGATACTTGTTTGTTACTGTTCATGTTGAACGGTCTACCCATACACATTGCTTAATAATTCAGGTTCTCTTTTAGCAAGCAAATGGACCAGCTAAGATTGACTGTCTGAAATGATTGTGTGTGTCCCTCTCTGCTAGAAATTGTAAGTGAATGTAAGTTGGCTCTGTACATGTGTACTTAAGGTCTAGCTATTTTACTGCTCCTCCTCTTTGGTTACAATCAGCCAAAAAACATTTATCATTATCGTCATTTTACTTCCCCCACCCATCCCAGCAACGACCACTAACAGCTCTTTTACTATTGTCTCTATAATGTCAAATCTTTTCTCTCTATATCGAATAATCTTGGACTAATAGAGTTAGGTTAGGCACATTTGCCCGCAGGTTTGATAGACACAGATCGCTATTGTCACCGTTATGTCAATTCTTCTATCTACCTACAGCGAACTGTTGTTGCATCGATACGAAAATATATAACGGATACGAAGATAAAGCATTTTTTTATTTCAGGTCTTTTGGATTTCGGATTCTGTGCGTTCGTTATCGTTTAGTTAAAACTAACGCGAACATCCCCGAAGTTCGGACGAAAATGCATTCAGACAATAATGAATGCACATGTCTACTAATCAACATAAACATATAACATCCCACTATACTTTGATAACAAGGTAACGTGGACACAATATTAATCTCATCTCCAAGATAAGCAGATAGACAGAAACAATAGGTGACTCAATTAACAATGGGAATGCACACCTAGGGGCACACATTGGAAGAAAGACACTTAACACATAACACCTTAAACAGATTATATCAGAAGACCCCAGAATTAGGTTGCTTTGAGCTGATGATAACATCTGCTCTGAGTATCACAATCTAAAGCAGTCATTGCTGATTTTGGGCATAGAGGCCCTTAATATGTATATGGGGCCCCCAGTTCCCAGAGTCTGTGTGTTTTGGGGAGAAATTGACTAGGTAAGAGGCCAGCCTGTAGTCCAAAAGCCTCTGTTCTGGTTAAGTCTGTCACGTTAATACATTTGGTACCAAACCATTCCTGTCTTGTCCTCCTTTGTGTTCAGTACAGCCTGCTATTCTGAGCTCTTCCTAGTGGTGCTCCGCAGTACAAGAATGTCAAATTGTGGAGGAGACACTTCTGTATAGACCTGTTGGACATCCCAAATTTCATGCATTTCCTTTAACATTTTTGTTACAAAACATTCTTTCGATTCCTGACCTACAGTAAGTCCTTCCTGGAGACTTTTATGACACTGTGAACACAGACAGACTCATTCGCTGAGGCTTGAGAAGTTGCAACTTTTCAAGGGACCTCCTCCATACTGAAGTGTCAGGACTGGGCTCAGCTGTTCCTTCTCTGAGCTGGCCGCTCAGCTGTTGTCTAATTGCTAGCTCCTATCTCTCCACGGTGACTCACCTGTTAATGATATCCTGCTTGTCAGTCCTGCCTACTTAAGCCGTCCAGCCCAGATGATCTCTGCCTTCACCTTGGTCAACATCACAGAGACTCCTGCGTTCCTGTTAAAGACTTGCTTGGCTGAAATTCCTTCTGGCTCCAGATCCTGCTTGCTTTTCCACTACGTTGATCCCTGGCTCCCCAACTTTCTGGCTTGTCTGACTATCTGTTCCGGTTTGCAAACTTTGGCTATGTTTTGACTACGTTTGTTCTATTTACTTTTTTTCTTAAACAAGTGTGATTTAACTATACTTCTGTCTTGGTCTGATTCATGGTTTCTGAAATGGAGGTAACCACAGTTTTTTGCTCTATCAGAACACTGCCAGGTGCTGGACACACTCTCAATTTCTCAGACTAAGCATCAGTGAGCTGCTCCCTATCATTACCAGTGATAATGTAAATTTCAAACTCCATACCAACATCACTTTTGTGGGTCACGGATAAAGTCCCTGCTGTGTGATTGCCCTTTTCTGGATCTTTTGTCTCGTGAGGGTTAACCTCTGCAGAAACCACTGCACCCTTAGCTATATGTTCTACTGCAGACCCTCCTGCTGGGACAATAAACAGTGTCCATATTTTTTTTTATACAGAACAGCCTTGTCTATCATTGTTATTAGGCTTTTGGGTCAACTATCCCAATCCATTGTATATGCATTCCCTTTGTCAGTACCGATCCATCCACCCAAGGAGACACATAAGAACAGATGAGCTTAGATACCAACCCATTGCACTAGTCATTGTGAATCACGCCACACTGTGACAATACATGTTTTCCTGCAGCAGGTTGCTATACACCACATCCATCACCTTGCTTTGGTGGCGTTTCATGCACATTTGTATATTCAGCAGGCTTTCTTAACTTGCTATTTACCTGAACAGTTTCCTGTGAATGAAAAAAGCATACTGGAGCACTTCAATCTGCCTAGTTGAAAATCCTGGGTGACCTAAAACCCTTTTAACACCCTTTTAACACTGTGACAGGGCATCACACTCTCACACTTTGCATACCTTTTACCCTTTTGCAGTAATTGCCATACCCAGTGTTCCCAAGACTGTATTCATGACTTTTTGTTACATAATGCTAATTGTAAATGGCTAGGTAGTGAAAACTGCTGTGCATAGTAGTCTTTTTTTTTTTTTTTTTTTTTTAAATGGTTTTTATTGGATTTTGTCAGAAAAAACAAATTGTACGTACAAGCATCCGTTACATGTCACAATTTAAAGCGGGGTAACAGGGAGAAGTGCAAGTCATATTCACAGTAGTATTTTTTGCAATATAATGACTTATATACTAGAGTAACATCGTCGACTAACTGTAAACTGAGATATCTATTAACGAGTCCTACCTGGTCCTTGTTCTTGCGAACTTAGCGGGTGAGCCATAGGTATTTATCCCAGTCCACTTCCAGCACCCCTTCATGGGATCACAGTGTGCTGGGGAGCGGAATGAGACCTATTTACTAGTGACCCGAGGACCTAGAGAGACATTAGCGCTGTATAAAAAAAAGTAGTAGAAAATTTTGGCGCATTGACCAAAAGATCTTAATTACAAAAAACTGTTTGCTAAACGGGTTACATTTCAAGTTTAAGGTAACTTAACAATTCCATTTGTACATTTGCTGTTAAGGCATGTGCAATAAGAAGCTATCATTCCTGAGTAAACCTCAGGGAAACATCACAAAGTATAACATTCTACTATGGTTCACTTCAGGGTTTACCCACTTCAGGAGTGAGTTCTATTCCTGCCTGCCGAGTATGGGGAGTCAGGGAGAAGAGAAAAAACAAAAATAAAAGAACCAAGAGAAGGGTTAGGGTAGAGAGAGGAGGGAGGAATAAGAAAGAGAGAGGTAAAGTGCAGAGAAGAGAAAAGTTTGGCTGTCTGCTCGGTGCCCCCACCTCGAGGGACCATTTCTAAAAGCTTGGATGAATCCCTATTCCTATGTATTTGGCCCACGGGTCCCAAATTTTCTCAAACTTTGCTGAGGTATCTAGTGAAGAGCTTACTAATTTCTCCTGAGTCATTATCCATGACACTTTCCGTTTAGCTGCTATGAGAGAGACTGAAGGCTTCCTCCAAGCTTTAGCAAGGGTAATTTTGGCTCCAAGGAGAACGAAGAAAACTAATTTCTGTGATGATTTCGAGATCCCTGGGATGGGATGGTTGAGAAGAGCTGTTAGAGGAGACTTGGGGATGGTCTTACCTTTTATTTTGGATATGGCGTAAAATATTTTTTGCCAAAAGGTCCTAATTTTAGGGCAGTCCCACCATATGTGTAACATGGAACCGTTCATGTGACATCCGCGAAAGCAGAGAGGGGAGACCGCGGGGTGCATCATAGCAAGCCGGGAGGGGGTCAGGTACCATCTAGTGATTACTTTTAGGCTAGCTTCAATCAGGGAAATATTATGAATGCCTTTGAATGATCGGAAGAAGGCCATGTGCCAGTGATCTAGATCCCAAGTGTCCTGTAAATCTCTCTCCCATGCCAGCATGAACGTTGCTTTCCTATCTGTATCAGCAAGCGAGGAGTAGATTAAGGATATCCCCCCCTCTGCTCCAGGATACCCCCACACCATATTTCATATGGGGTGAACTGCGGGGGTTCAGGTTTCTCACTCCAGATAGATTGGAGAAAGTGTGAAATTTGATAAAACCTGAACCTCTCTGAATTGGGGAGGTTCAGATGTTTGACGCAGTGGTTGAGGGATAATGGCCCCGCTGCGGTAAAATAGTTCCCGATCCGGTACATTCCCCTATCCAGCCACCACTGAAAGGCTTTAATGTTCATGCCCGGGGGGAATGCGGGATTACGGAAAATGTGTGATAGAGGTTTGTTGGGCGACACTAAGGAGGGGTTCTTTCTGAGAGTGTCCCATATCGTCAGAGATTGTGATAATGCGGGCGACATGATCAGAGGCCTAGCCTTTGGTGGGCACCAGAGGAGGAAGTCAATTGTAAATGTTGGTACTGCCTGTCTTTCCATTTCTATCCAATCAGGTCTGGCTGTTTTGGCATAGACTGTTGATATCTGTGCCAATCTAGCCGCCTGGTAATACCAAAAAAGATTTGGAAGTCCCAATCCCCCCTTTTTTCTTGGGCCGAATAGGACGTTTCTCGGGAGCCTGTGCCCCTTTGCACCCCAAATAAATTTTACGACCTTGTTTTGGAATGCTGAGAGGTGATCCTTCCGTATCGCGATTGGGAGCGCTCTGAAAATATATAGGAGACGTGGCAGCAGAGTCATTTTTACAGAGTTTATTTTACCGAGCCAAGAAATGTGATGTGGGGACCATTGTTTGAGATCAGATTCTAATTTTTTGTAAATGGGGGGGTAATTTGCTTGATATAGCTGTTCAAATTTGGGGGTAAGATTGATTCCAAGGTATCGAATGCTGGACTCGCTCCACGAAAAGCGGAACGCCTCCTGCAACCGAGATACCAAGGCTGACGGGAGGGACACATTGAGTGCTTGAGACTTGGAGTAGTTAACGCATAGCCCAGAGATCTGTGCAAAGTCGTCTAGGAGCTTACATAGCACTGGGAGGGAGGTTGCTGGTGACGTGATATAGAGAATGAGGTCATCAGCAAACAGCCCGCATTTATGTGTTCCTGGCCCACAGCTCACCCCTGCTATGTCCGGATTAGTGCGTATAGCAATCGCTAATGATTCAATCGCTATCGCAAAAATCAGTGGTGAGAGCGGGCAACCTTGGCGGGTCCCTCTAGCTATTTTAATAGGATCAGAGAGTTGTCCTTGTAGTTTGATTCTAGCTTCTGGGCTAGAGTATAGGGAGTGCAGTAACCCTGTGAACCGTGGGCCAAAACCCCATTGTTGTATGATTGAGAATAGGTAAGACCAAGATACAGAGTCGAACGCTTTTTGTAAATCTAGAGATAACAACATTCCCTTTTGCGCCCCACTACCATCCCAGCCCGATTGCAGGAGGGAGACTACATCCACCGTTCTTCTGATTTGGTCGGGACCTTGCCTACCCGGGATAAACCCCACTTGGTCCTTATGGATATAGGATCCAATAAAGGAGGCCAGACGGTCAGCCATAATTTTAGTCATAATTTTTAGATCATTATTGATCAGGGATATGGGTCTATAGTTGGATACTTCTCCCTGGTCCTTGTCTGGTTTCGGTATTACAGTTATGAAAGCAGCGTTCAACTGCGGGTCCAGAGGCTCCCCCTTGGTTTTGAAGTTAATGAATCTAGCAAGGTAAGGCGCTATGGTATTTGCATAAGTTTTATATTACGGTACGGAGAAGCCATCTGGGCCCGGTGCCGACCGCCGCTTAAGGTTTTTAATAACTGCTAGCACTTCTTCGGCGGAAACCGGAGCTTCGAGCCTGTCCCTGTGCTCAGCCGAAAGGGTAGGAATCGGGAGATTATTCAGGAAATTCGTCAGAGTTTGGGGATTACTTGTCTTATGCTCGCTATATAGATCTGCATAAAACCCGTGGAAGGCTTTCATGACCTTCAGTGGGTTTGTTGTGTGGGGTTGGCCCGCTATTTTGATTTTGGGGAAGATATATGTGCGAGGGCGCGGGGTGAGACGGGATGCCAAGAGAGACCCAGCCCTGTCCTTTTGATAGTAATATTTCGCTCCTAGCCATGATATACTTTTATCCGCTTTAGCTGTAAGAGCTAAGTTTAGTTCTAGGCGTGCTGCATCCAATTGGGATACGGGTACTAAAGCAGGGTCTCTCTTGTGTTCCGTACATAACTTTTGGAATTTCTTTTCTAGGTTGACTATGTCTATCCCATGTTCTTTTTTAAGTTTGGCTGCTATTTGTATTAATTTCCCTCTGATTGTGGCCTTATGTGCTGCCCATAAGGTTTCCGCAGGGACGTCTGCCGTGTCATTGTGATTAAAATATTCCTTTATGGCCTTTTCAATTTCAACTTTCCAGGCGGGGTCAGAAAGGATGTTTTCCTTTAGTCTCCAAAGGTTGTATTTGTGGTGTGGGGTTTGGTTATTTATCAGAACACTTAACAGGGAGTGATCCGACCAGACTGTGTCAGTAATTTGTGATCTTTGGGCTTCCGGGATCAAGTCATTCGAGACTAGCAGATGGTCAATACGAGCATAGGATTGGTGGGCGTGGGAGAAGTGGGTATAATCTTTTTTGGTGGGGTTTAATTCCCTCCAAATGTCAGTGAGTCCTTGTGAGTAGATCAGCTTAGCTATTTTCAAGCTGGTTTTGGTTGGGCGTATGTTTTGGGCGGGTGGGGGTTTAGATTTGTCTAGGCCCTGGTCGAAGGCCACATTGGAGTCTCCCCCAAAAATTACAGAGCCTTCAATCAGTGGTCCAAGTGTCTTAAACATTGATTTAAAAAATTTATGCTGTCCTGTGTTAGGGGCGTAGTAGGATATTAGGGAGTATAATCTGCCTTCTACAGAACCCTTAACTAGGATGTACCTACCCTCTGGATCTCGTTGAACCTTCTGTAGCGAGAATCTGCAATTTTTGGAAATAAGGATAGCAACCCCTCTGGTCTTATCTTCCGCATTGGCTAGAAAATATAATGGGAACTGGGAGTGGATAAAGTTAGGTTTGTACCGGATCGGGAAGTGGGTTTCTTGGAGAAATAAAAGATCAATCTTGCGGGATTTCATAAAATCAAGTACTTTCCTTCGTTTAGAAGGAGAGTTCAGCCCTTGGGTATTGTGTGTGGCCACCCTTAATAGGGAGGGCAGATTTACAGTGTCAGCCATGAAGCAGAAGTAGGGGGCCTACCCCCCATCCCTCGACGCTTACCTCTTCCAGTTGGAGAGTAGGAACCGAAGTTGGGACCACTAAGACATCCTTCCGCTTCTTTCTGGAGGAGTGGGTATAACCCAGCAGACAGCCAACTATAAGAGAATAGATTGTTAGAGATGATAGTAGAGAAGAGAACATAGGAAGAGGGGAAGAGGGGAAGATCGAGTCCTCTCGGGACTTGTGTGAACAGTGGAGGCAGCAGAGCACTCCACTCTTCACAGTGGAGGAAACGTCCAGACCCTGTTGACAGGGAGGATTCCTAACCCAGGAGACCAGTATCACCTGGTCCTCGGGATTAATGGAGGTGCAGCCTAACTGCCGCGACCTCGGCGCACATCAGTTAAATACTGAATAAACAACAAAAAAAAAAACTACTGATCGGAGCTAGTCCGACCTGGGGAACCGAAGGGGGCCCCGCCCACCCTTTTTTCCCCACCTTCCTCCCCTCCCACCTAGGACAAAATTCCGGGTGGAGGAGGAGGGCTCCTTGCGCTATAGCCCATGCAATACGAAGTTCATTTTTGCGTCTAAGGCACATCATAAGGAGAAGTCATGAGAACACACTCTGTTACCCAGTGCTTAGGAGGCCTGGGCCAGAAAGTGGTGTTTAAGGATCGTGTTGGTTGACATTCAAATATCCAGCCCCAGGAGGGCCCCAGTAGGGTTACTCCCAAGGGACCCCCCTGGGGCAGGGATACCCGCCCACGTCCCCCCCATCAAGGAAAGACATAGAGGGGTGAGGGTGGGGGAGAAGAGAAAGGGGACAAATCGTCCCCTCCCTCCCCCCCCCCCCCCCCCGGCTAAAAGAAAAAAAGTCCCGTAAATCTCCAGCACATATCCTCTAATGCTGTTATGACCAAAGGGAGAAACCAACCAGCAATAAAAAGAGAAAAAAAAAGAAAAGTCAATCGTGTTCGTGTAGGAGCCCACAAAGGGAAAAAGGGATCAGGGAAAGTCCATCAAACCGCGTCTTGACTCGAGGACTCATGGAGGTCTGGCTTCCTTGGGGCGCTTGTATTTGGGTTTTTCCCACAGGGGTTGCAAAGGGCTTGCAGGGGATGGGCGCTTGTATGCTCCTGCCGCCGAATTGTTGAAGTCCATTGCTGACTCCTGCGAGATGAGGCGGAGGTCTAACAGGATCCGTTCTCCTTCTTGGAGGCTGCGGAAAGAGTAGGTTTTGCCTTTGTGATCAAACTTGAGAGCAAATGGGAAGGCCCATTTGTATTTGATTTCGTTTTGCGCCAACACCGAGAGTAGGGGCTTCAACGCCCTCCTTTTTTGTATTGTGTTAGGTGAGATGTCCGCAAAGACTTGTACGGCGTGGCCTCTGCACGTGAGGGGTTGTTGGTATCTGCACTTTTTCATCACCTCTTCTTTAACTGAGAAGTAGTGTGGCTTGATCACTATATCTCTGGGGAGGCCATCTTTCCTCGGTGGTCCTAATGTCCTGTGAGCGCGGTCAATTTCCAATTTATGTGGAGGAATGTCCGGGAGAAGTTGTTTAATGAAGTCTTGGACCACCATCGTAGAGTCAGTTATAGATTCTGGGAGACCTCTGAGTCTAAAGTTTTCCCTTCTGGATCTATTTTCAAGGTCATCAATGCGTGAGAGAGCAATGTCCAGTTGGTCTTGTATGACCTGTATGTGGTTGGAGTTCTGCCTGGTTTTAGAGATGGTCTGATCAAGTTTATCCTCGATCGCCTCCATCCTGGAGCCCAGGGCCTGGAAGTCCTCTCTGATATCACCAGTTATTTTGGCTGCAGTTTGGGCCAGACCTCTATCCAGCAGAGCAGATAACTGGGAGAAGAGGTCAGGGGCTGTGAGGATTGAGTGGGCTGGATTAGGCGCCATTTCAGGCCCTGTTGTAATGTGAGGAGAGGGAGGCTGTGAGGGGGGCGTCATGGGATGTTCTGCAATGTGCTCTGAAAGGGCCGTGGACTGAGCCGAGTGTAGAGAAGTACTCACTGGGGTCCCAGAGGAGAGAGAGCGGGTCACAGCGGCATAGGAAAGTTTATCTCCTGGGCTCTCTGCAGCTGTCTGTGCTCCGTGCAGCATGGCGCCCGCCATCTTGGATTCGGCCCGCTCCGCCGAGGCTCTAAACAGAGGATCCAGGCCCTTCCTGGACGATCCGGCCGGCATAGGGTAGTTCCCCGACCCCTCCTATTCGCCTTGAGGGGGGTTACGTGGCCTACGGGGTCCCGGTTCCCCCGCTATGTGCGCCGGGTGGTCAGGGCAGTGCGGAGCTCCGGGCTTAAGCGGCCATCTTGGAGGAGTCCGCCTGCATAGTAGTCTTTAGGTTACTTCTAGCTTTGCTATGCACTGTATACAGTATATGTAAAGGGAAAAAAGGACATGCTCAAGGTATATGTAATGGTGGGTAATCCACAATAGCATTACTAAATGTCCCAATTAAGGTATATATTTTTATTTATGTACAGTTTATAATTATATTTTATTTAATAATTAGTAATTCAGTGAAGGTAATTCGGTTACCCCAGGCAGCTGCGTGAAATACAGGTGTGAGCGGACAGACATGCACTTCTCAGTATTCCTGTCAATGCTGGGAGATCACTGTATGCACCTGTGTTGCCATAGTGGAATTATATGATAATTCCTATTATTACTGCCAATACACTTGATTTCCATGAAAAGCCTCACTGAACCTTTTTTATAATTATTATGTAGTAAGGCTGCATTTGCAGAAGAAATATGCTTTTCCTCTGTGTTCTTTAAATTACTAAGCGCTGCAAATTTTTTTTTTAAATATCTTGTGCTAGGAGCACGCTAGAGAACTGACTTCCGCTCTTACACACAACGCAGCAGGTCTCCAAAGATCTAACACACCCCCTTTTCAGCAATTTTCACCTATTTTTCTGGCCTTTCTTGCATCTCAGTGCTGCTTTTCCCCTTCCTCTTCTTTCAGGCACTTCCTGTCCACATGCACTTGCTCCAGCATTAGTTGCAAATCATTTTAACTGGATCAGCTTCCTGATAGTGAAACAGGTTTAGATTAGAGTAGGGTGACCAGACGTCCCCAGTTTCCAGGTACAGTCCCCGGATTGAGGACACTGTCCCCGGACCAGTCTGTCCCCGGATCTGTCCCCAGATTCAGGGGGTTGCCTATACTTATTGCTGACAGCCTAGCCCTAGCAGGACATGCAGCAATGTCAATATCCATCCAGTGTGGTTTGGATTGGTGGGCAAGCCGGGAGCGTAGGACCGCAGTGACACTGAGAGTGAGTGGAGCTGTCAAACCCAAGCTCTGATGTCGGTGATGGGCTGGGCCGATATGCGGAGCTCCGCCCCCTCTGTCAGACAGCCCTGCATAAACAATAGCTGGCGGTTTATGCATTGGTGGGTGGGGAGTAAGGTGGCAGGGGGCAGGACCAATTGTAACTAGTGTATATGTACCCACAGCGGTGTATAATTCAGGTTTATTATACACCGCTGTGGGTACACATACACTACTTATAATTGGTCCCACCACCTGCCACCTTCCTCCCTGCCCACCAATGCATAAACACCGGCTATTTGTCTATGCACGGGCTGTCTGACAAAGAGGGCGTAGCTCCGCATATTGGCCCCGCTCATCCTGACATCAGAGGTTGGACTTGACAGCTCCGTTCATTCTCACTACTCAGGCAGTCTTGGGGCGCAAATTTGAAACCCTGGGGTGTGTCTTGGATGTCTATGATCAACATCTCTGTCCAGCACCTTTCCCTGGGAGCTCTGACCTCCCCCTACAGAGCAGCACATATAGAGAGACCAGCTGTACCCACCAATCACTGCACGGGGCATAACAAATCCTGAAGAGAGAAGGAGGAGCAGTGCAGTCACCAAGCAGAGACACAACTTCTGAAGATAGCACGTTTGCTCACTTCTATCAAAACTCCATCTCAACTATCTGCTGCTGCAACAGCCTTTTCTCCCCCCTGCAAAGTCCCCCCCCCCCCTGCAAAGTCCTCACAATCTCCAGAGAACACACAGATTGCATGCTGCATACCTTGGCATCCCCTCCCCCTCAGACACTGTAAGTAAGACTACTCAGCTACCTACAACTTCTTTCTGTTAACTAATGATGTACCAGAAAAGTCTTTACACAAAATCATGGCTGCACTTATGGCACCTCTCACCTCTTGCCTTGTGTCATTGCAGCCTTGCCCAGTGTCTTTGCAGCCTTGTGTCATTGCAGCCTTGCCCAGTGTCTTTGCAGCCTTGTGTCATTGCAGCCTTGCCCAGTGTCTTTGCAGCCTTGTGTCTTTGCAGCCTTGTGTCATTGCAGCCTTGTGTCATTGCAGCCTTGCCCAGGCAGGCTGATTATTTAAAATTGGCGTGGATCTCCGCTGATTGTGAGAGGAGAGGAGCGAGCGCTCCTCTTGCAGTCCCACCCAGTCCCGCCCCTATGATGGACATAACACAAGTCCAATGGCGGAACTGGGTGTGACTGTGAGCGAAGCCGAGCCTAGCCGAGTACACTCGGCTATGTGTATATTGGCGGCGCTCGCTCCTCTCCCCTCAGCGGAGCGGAGATAGGCGGGGATCGGCGTATAACACACACCCACCCAAAAGCCGATAAATACGGTAATTGGTGTCTTTGCAGTTTAACTAATTCCTGAACCTTGCACTCTGTACAACGCACTCCTGAACCTTACACTCTGTACAACTCACTCCTGAACCCTGCACTCTGTATGTAATGCATGCCTGAACCTTGCACTCTGTATGTAGCATCCTCCTAGCCCTGCACTCTGTACGTAGCATCCTCCTGAGCCCTGCACCCTGCATCCCCCTGAAGCCTGCAGGTAGCATCCCCCTGAAGCCTGCACGTAGCATCCTCCTGAGCCCTGCACCCTGCACGTAGCATCCTCCTGAGCCCTGCACCCTGCACGTAGCATCCCCCTGAAGCCTGCACGTAGCATCCTCCTGCACCCTGCACGTAGCATCCTCCTGCATGTAGCATCCTCCTGCACCCAGCACGTACCACCAGCATACAGGGGGCACACTGACCACCAGCATACAGGGGGCACACTGACCACCAATATGCAGAGCCAGTGGTTACCAGTATACAGAGGACATAACAAAGTAAAACCACTGCCATGCAACAAAAAAAATCTCAAAAACAATAAGAGAATCTAGTTAGCTGGTTCCCTCATCTAACGCGAATCAATAAAAAGCAAAAAATGCAGTGCTGCCCTACATGTTATCTAAAAAATTGTACAAATGGACTTATAAGGGCAATGGTAACACCTATAAATGAAGATCCAGTGCAAACCAACCAATGTATTGCAATATAAATATAGTAATGATGGTCTTACCCCCTCTGCAAAAATATTTTGAGAAATTGCAGAGCTGCAATGTGCATATCGTGGTGAAATCCACTATGTATTAACATAATAAAATGTACAATTGATGTACATATTTTACATTTTATTAATATGATTATATATAGGGGTTTTCACCATGATTTGCACATTGCAGCTCTGCAATATTTCTTACCTTTTGCAGAGATGGTGACACCATCACTACTATGTTCTAATACACTGCTTGATTTGCATCTCTGTTATTATTGTACGTAGGGAATTTCACCATTATTTGCACATTGAAGCTCTGCAATTTCTCAAAATATTTTTGCAGAAGGGGTGACACCGTCACTACTATATTGCAATACATTGGTTGTTTTGCACTGGATATCATTTTATAGGTTTTACCATTGCACTTATAACTCCATTTGTAGAATTGTATAAAGGAAGAGTAGAGTTGTGCTGCATTTTTTTGGCTTTTTATTGGTATACAGAGGCCAGGATATACTGATCACCATTGTACGCCATGAAGAAACCTCCACTTTCTGACCGCGGCAACTTGCTGGCCACACCCACTTTTGGCCACGCCCACAGGTAGCGCACCACACTAGCACCCTCACTTTTACCTCAAGCACCGCCATAGCACCCCCAAAAAGTTTGTCTGGAGCTGCCCCTGCCCGGATTGGATTTGAATTTAGCTGCCCCATCCCTCCCCTCCCAAAAAATTCTAAGAAGTATCTTTTTTTATCTCATGAAGGAAGGGTGAGAAATAACATATTTATCATTTTTACAATCATTCCATACTCACATACCACATGCACTGCATATATTTACATACATTTAGGAAAATATGCTTATAAAATATTTTACCATTTGCCAATAAAAAAAAAAAAATGTACCCGAATTTCATTTTAAAAATCTGGTCACCTTAGATTAGAGTTTTTTAATAGTTGCAACAATTAGTTAGGGGTGTGTTGGGGATATGGTTGGGGTGGGGGGAGGGTAGAGAATCCCTGGTTAAAGTAGGCCTGTAACAATAAATGTAGTTTTCTCTACAGTAGAGTTTTAAACAACTCTGTTTAACTTCTTTAGGCCAGAGAACATAACCTTACTATTGTGAACATGCCCCACTGGTATTAATGGAAGTACTATTTCTCTTTCAGGACCAAGGACAGTGACGACTATATTTGATTATTTAATTGGTTTGTAATGGATTTTCACTTTTTTTTTTTATTTGCAATACAATATAATAATTTTATATATGGATAATTGTAACATAAATATTTTATAGCCACAAATGTTTCCCAGGACCGCAAACCAATATAGTGAGTCACAAAACAAATGATTGCAAAATGGCTTCAGCTGGCTCTCAACCAGGAAAGGAAACAACAAGGAAAGCTGGTCTAAATGTTTTATCCATGTAGGGCTTAATCATAGATATTAGTGTGCAGTCCTGGGAAATATTTGTGGCTACATAAACAGGCTTTATGTGCTCTTATCCTTGACCCAGCACCCAGCTGCTGTGTGCTGTGCTCCCTCTGATCATTCATCCAAAGTGGGGGCACTCTAATACAGGAGGTGTGTTACCGGCCAGATCATAGGTGACAAAAAAAGGGCAAAAAAGCCTAAAAAAAAGAAAACTAATGCAACCACCATATCTAGTGATTGGTCAGCTGTAATACATTACATTTTTGATTTTGGGTTAAATACCATTTTAAGGCATTCTTTTTCTTGTTCACTGCTGAGTAGGCAAGTCATATTCAACCTGCCTACCCTCAGTTAAAGAGGAGAAAGCCGTGGAATGGTACACATCTACCTTCTTCTGGGTTCTTATGTCCTATATTGCCATTTTGGTTTAGATAAAAAAGAAACCAGAAGGAGTTTATAGAGCAAGAGGTCAAATTGGTACTCCAGGATACACAAGGCTTTGACATTTATGATTTCTACTAAACTGTGTTATAAGCAGAACTACAGTGACCTGGCTGATGGACAAGCTGAGGAGAGCATGGCATATTCTCAATTTTATTTTCATACACATGGTTACAACAACTCAGGGTTTCTAACATAATAGCTAAGATTTTTTTATGTTTGTTTTATTGGTATTTAACATACCAAAAGAGAGTAAATAGAAAAAGCTCATTTTTAGAGTTTACATACTGCAATATGGAGTTACTTAGCTCAGTGATAGTTGCATTTGTATTGAGTCCATGCAAGTCAGGAATGAGGATAAGGGTTTGCTGGCTCACTTTTCCTGAAAAAAGAAAAGTAAAGTCCCTACAGCAGGTTACCCATGCAGGGAAATTTCAACATCTAAAAACAAGAAAAGAAAATGCTGAGCCACCTGGCTCCCTGTTCAGCAGTACTACTACTCTTCTTGTGGATCCCTCCGACTGTGTCAACCAACTCTTCTGGTTCTCCTGGCTCACTCAGCCTACAGTTACAGCACCCTTAGTCCACGTCACAATAGGGTTTATGTGCTGCTCCTTGCATCCAATGTAATTCCAGGCGCCAGCCTGATTAGTGCAAACATGCACTTGCTGCTCCCTGTAGCACAGGCCCACTCCCTGACCTCTCAGTGAGGGTTTTTCTGATGACCCAGGATCTCTCACTCCTCTGAGACTTACAGATTCTCCCAGTCCCCTGGGCTTGCCTAGTTGTTCCTGCTTTCTCAGTCTCCCAGACTTACGTAACCGCCTCAACTTGCTAAGTCTGATGAACAAGGAATCATTCAAACATGGAGTCCCCTGAGTAGAGTACCCCTGTCTTCTGGCAGAAACACACATCCCTTCTGGCTGGTGTACACAAAACTCGTCTGATGGGTCCCTGAGCTATGGTCAGCTCCTTGTTTATACAAAGCGTGTACACCTGCACACTCACACAACCCGCAGGTCTCCTTAAGACCCAGACACAGGATTGGAGACTTCTTCTCACCCCAATCTCTTTGAAGCCCCCAAGCTCCAGGCCCTGATCCAGGACTACAAAACCCAGAGAAAACTGAAACCCCAGTGTTTTTCCACACAGAAGCAAAACGTGGGAGCCCCTCAGACGGTAACTTTGAGAATCCTGTGTCATCTCCCTTTACCTAGTAGCAGGGCCTAGCGCTTTCACTTTATGCAGGTAAATTTTAGGAAAAGGTAACGTGAGAAGCACATTTTTCTATTCCCAACAAGTAAAGCATAAGTTTAAGTGGACATGGTGGCATTTAAATTGAGAATGATCAACAGATGTTTTTTTTTTTTGTTAATTTCAACAGTTTTCTTTGGTCTGTACAAATGTTGGTTTTGTAGCACTGCGGATATCATAAAATGTCTGCCAAAGCCATATTTGCATGCTATCTACAGATAAACATGCTCATTGTACATATTTAGTATTTCTCAGTAAATACTGTTACATATTTCTGCTCTACTTTGCAAAATACTATGATTTTTCACGTAGTATTTTAGAGAATGAAAGCTGTATGCTTCCATCACATCAACAGTCACCATAATCCTCCCCCCTTACGTGACCTCTCTAATCTTCAACCTCCAACACACTGATCCTGATCATCCTTCCCCTCCTGCATACAAAAAGCAGTGTAAATCCCTCTATGCTCTCAAGGTTTTGTATGATAAATTCACGCTGTTTCTTGTGTCTCTGTAAAATACAATATAATGACAAAAGACCTAATAAAAAGTTTACTATTTACATCTTGTGCAACCAGTCTAAAACAGAAATGTTTTGTGACCAAGACTGAATTGTGTTTGTGCGACCGTAGGGAATATAAACTACAGATTCCTAGAGCATAATTGTAAACTTATCATTTAGCATTAATGCTATAAATTGTCTTCATTCCCAATACTGCAGCCTTAGCAGAAAATGATTTGGCTCATTTTGAAGCTTACAGATGGATGGCGCTAAAAGAATTGTTTCATCTCTAAACAATTTAATTGCAAATCACACCATGAGACTTTCAGTTTTTCAGAAACTGGGCCATTTCACTGAATTGGACAATATGAACAGGGAGTGTATGGCGGGTATAAAATAGTAGATAACCTGATTGTATCATGTTATATCATGTACATAGTAACATAGCATGAACCAATTGCATGATTGTATGGTTTTATTACATATGAATCACATAATAGAAAGATAACATAGTAACATGTGGGTACATGACAACAACATGATAAAGGGGAACCGCCAGACTCTAAAATCAATTGTTCACATATTGTATCAGGTCCATGGCAGCTTGGCCAATAAAAACAACATATTATTATAAATTTGTTAGGTAACACTCTTGAATTGAAAAATCGTAATGAAGGCATCTATATAGCTCGACGCGTTTCATGGATAACCTCCAATTTTCAGGTGCAGATGCGCAAATCGGTATCTATAAACATATCTATCAGAAGTTCACCTATTTACACAACATTTCTACAACATGTCGTTAATAGTACATATTTAGCATTCATGTAATACCATATGATCTTCTTACCTCTAATCACATACACATCCTAGTTTTCTTAGTTAGGGGTTCACCAACTCAGCTCCCGGGACTGATGATATCCTTTTTTCCCCCAGTCGGTCCCAGCCCATGGCGCTGTCACCTACACTCACAGTTTATCTGTAAGTTAGCTATGGGTGATTCATTGTTATCACCCTAATTATCCAAAGCAATCTTTCTCTCACTCACCCCCTTCCTTTGCCAGTTATAATAATTAATTTTACAAAATGTTTACACATACTGATTTGCGCATCTGCTCCTGAAGATCTATATAAATGCCTCCATTATGATTTTTTAATTCAGGAGTGTTATCTAACCAATTTATAATATTATGTTGTTTTTATTGACCTATACCAAGCTGTCATGGACC
Organism: Lithobates clamitans; assembly: GCA_037952925.1. Lineage (NCBI taxonomy): Eukaryota > Metazoa > Chordata > Amphibia > Anura > Ranidae > Lithobates > Lithobates clamitans. Next base: position 1,982,634 of record JBBGZY010001071.1, on the reverse strand, counting down.
TGATACAATATGTGAACATAGATTTTAGAGTCTGTTGGTTCCCTGTATGATAGCAGAAATCAAACACTCCTCTGGGATCCACCTGCCATCTAGACAGTATTCAGAGCACACATCTTGAGCTAGATCAGGAGGGCATAGAGGCATACACAGCAGTGCACATATATATATATATATATATACATGTATGCCCACATGCACAAATTCTATGTGCACGTGTCCAAACTGTAGCCGAAGGAACAAGACTAATTCTGCATAGTATAAATACACGGGCTGCACAGACTCGTTTAAAAAATCCATGTATATACATTAAAAAACAGTAGTTATGCAAATGTGAAGCCTATTGGATCTTCATCCTTGGGAGTCTTACTCCTGGAGGGCTTAATAACACGAATATTTATAAACACTGGGGTGAAATGGTAAACATATATTTTTTTTTTTTTTCTGGGAAAAGTGTACTTCTTGCCCCTCCTTTATAAGTCGATTGTTCACCTATGTGGGTCTTACTACTATTATTTAGTGGGCGTCATCCTTAGGCTATGGGCCACCCACTAATGTGGATGGTGTCTCTGGATCCCTCTGGGAGGTGCCTTTTTGAATGCATATTGGTGCATATGTGTATATATATGGGAAGCTGAAGGAGGCAACACTGCTAGGCTCTGAGAAAGAAGGTAATCCTTCGAAACGCATCATCCAGCAGTGGCCTCTGAAATCTCCTCTGTTACCATCTGGAGTCTGTTGTCATTTAGACCAATTGCTGTCATCTGGAGATTATTTGTATTGCGAGTTTTCTTCCATACGTTTGTGGTTATTTTTTTTACTTAATTTTTAATATAATAAAATATATCCAAGGATAATGCATAAAGGTTGGTGCGCCCTTTTTTTCTTTCTTCTCTTTTTGGTTCCCTTTTATCATGTTGTTAATGTCATTTTTCCTTGGTATTTTCCACTAATAGTTAAACTAGTAAGGTTATTACTTTATATCTCTCTTGTAGTTCCTGGCTCAATGGGGTTTTTTTTTTTCCTTAGACAGGTTTTAGGGGAGTGGCTTAATTTACCTTTACATGTCCATCAATTAGTTTTGTCCCTTCCAGCTATCTCTGGGGTTGGGTGTGGGAGGTTTGGGTTATGGGTATTGGCTGGGGATCTCAGTCCCGGGAGCTGCGATGTGCACTGCCTGCCCTCTCCTTCCCTCCCCGCCCTTGTGACGTGGGGGCTCGGGGGGATGTCACATCGATGCCACGTCCCCAGTGATGAGCGTATAACGTCAATCTTGGAGTTTTTGCTCCTACGCTATGTATACATCCAGGCGGCTTTCATGAGGGAATCATGGTGCCAACTGCCGAGCAGTTATTTCTGTTCAGGTGGGGAACCCTTCCTTCTAATCAACCATCCGCGTGACGTTGGCAGTTACCCATTGGCTGCATTGGAGTATTTATACTCCTCCTAGCTGATCAGACTTCCCCTGTAGAGACGTTATGTCAGTGGCCATTATGCACCAGCTGGACTATAGCTGGACTATATGGGATGACATGGAACACTTAGGTAACATTGTGGTTTATTTGTTTGGTTTGTTCCCTACACAACTTATTTTGGCGGCTTGGTAGCAGCTTTTTTCACATACTCTTCTTCATTGGGCCACACTGTCACTTTCTTTGCTTACCTCTTATATCTATCAGAAGTTTACCTATTTACACAACACTTCTACCTATGCCGTTAATAGTACATATTTTGCATTTATGTAATGCCATGTGATCTTCTTACCTCCAATCACATAAACATCCTATTTTTCTTAGTTAATAGTTTTTATGATTGTCACATTCTAGGTCACATGGGGTACTGCTCCCCAGGAATGTCTGTTCTTTGCTGGCTCTCCACCATGTTGCCCCTGGGGTTCATCGCCTCAGCTCCCGGGACTACTACAATATGTGGAATCGCATGTTATGTGCTTTGGTGTAATGCAGTGTCATTGTGACTTATTGATACTCCAACACATCTGGCATTGGAAGTGTGTTGCGGGGCAAAACAAATTGTGGTAACACGCTAACGTGTTTTTTTGTGCTCCCCAAAAATAGTGGATTGTTGTTAATGTAATGTTCATCGCAAATAAATAGCAATGCTTCACACCAATGCAATAAATGTGCATTGCTTCCAATTTCAGTAATTTTTGCTGTAACACGCTTTAAGGCAAAAACATGATGTGAACAGGCCCTAATGCAGGCTGAACACAAGGAAATACACAAAATATTTGTTCTATATGTGCTCTGTTCACACCATTTATATGCATTGTATAAAAATGCAGCATATCTAAATTTTTATGCAACACACAAAAATGCATTGCACCTCACCACACTTTGTCACAATGTGCTGTTATGCATAAGGTTGAATAAAGTGTAATTCTGTGACATTTCAAAAAGTTTTTGAAAAGGAAAAACAATAAACACAGTGCACACTAGCATGTGAGTGGTGGCTCTTTCACACTGGCGAACTCCGCCAGCGGATCCACCTGCTCAGCGGGGGATCTCTCTGCTGATCTCCGCTGAGCAGGTGGATCACAGGTCCATGTCCACTCCGCTTATGCACAGTGGACATGGACATAGCCCGCTTTCCTCTATGGGCGATCCGTTTACATCCTACTGTCATCCGATCCGCCAGACGGATGGGGAATGGATCCTCCACCCGTCTGTTTTTAGCTGATAGGGAATGGATCCTCCATCCGTCTGTTTTTAGCTGATAGGATCGAATGTCGGCTGCTATAAATGGATACATTTACATCCACCTCCCTATAAAGGGCAATGGATGGTCCAAATGGGTCCAACGCAACGCAAACTATTATTACTGGATTACAGACAGAAAATATTTTGGGTCAGGAAATGGCAGCTCCAGTCAGAGCCTTTTCACACAAGTGCTTAACTTAATGGATACATCTCCTAAAAAATAGCAATAGTTAATAAAAAAAGACTAGAACTAGATGCAATACTTACAGATGTAAAGTGAAAAAAAATTCTGCACTTTGGATACATGCTACATTACATAAAAGCTTAAGGCTACTTTCACACTGGGGTTAACGGGCGTCGGCGGTAAAGAGGCGCTATTTTTAGCGCCGCTTTACTGTCATTTTAGCGGTGCTATTCGGCCGCTAGTGGGGTGATTTTAACCCCCGCTAGCGGACGAAAAAGGGTTAAAACGGCCCGCTTAAACAGCACTCATGTCACATTAACCATCCATTATTTAAATTAACTAAATAAGTAAAAAAAGTATCCTATAAAATTTATCACTTGCCGACCGCCTAACTGTAAATGTACATCATTACTTCGATGTTAAATACTGGGGTTATGGCAGCAGTTAGGTGGCCCCTCCTGCCACTTTCCAATGTCTTCTTAGTTTACTGGAGCCACCAATAAACCCAGGAGCGACCCAGTTCAATCGGTGGTTGGCAGGAAGCCGAGTGAGGGCAAGATAGCTCACTCGACTCTATGCCCTTGGAGGGCCAGAACGACGTCTGACATCACTTCTGCCTCTCAGTCTTAAAGGGGTAATTAATCTATTTACTCACTCAGCATAACATCCTCTTTCACATTATACAAAAAAATTGTGCTTACTTTACAGTTTTTTTTTCTTAAATTCATTAAAGTGTATTTTTTCCAAAAAATTGCATTTGAAAGACCGCTGCGCAAATACAGTGTGACATAAAATATTGTAACAGCCACCATTTTATTCTGTAAGGTCTCTGCTAAATATATATATATATATATATAATGTTTGGGGGGGGTTCTAAGTAATTTTCTAGCAAAAAATACTGATTTTAACTTGTAAGCAAGAAATGTCAGAAAAAGGCCTGGTCTTAAAGTGGTTAATGTGCTTCACGGAAAACAATAAACAGTCAATCCGTTTAAATTAAAGTGCAAGATGCAAAGTCCCATTTAAATCTACCCAAGTGATAAAGTGCTGGTGCTCTTTAAAACTTAAAACTTGGTGCTCTATTCTACTGTGCATGTAGTGCCCCACACTGATTTGCACTCACCGAAAGGACATGACCACCTATAACTAGCGTGGTCAATATCGCTTGTGGGGCATGTCCCCTTTAATACTCAGCTTATCTTGGATTCACTCTGCTTGATAGCCCAGTATTACCACTCAGAGGAAATTATGACAGGAAGGAAAATATCATAGTGTAAAGCCGCTCGGTACGTTTATTAGAATAAAAACTGGAAATACACTCACTTTTTAAAGTGCTGATTTAGACCTGGTACCTGGTGTATACAGCATTGGTTACCATTTAAGGGTACCACCCATCGTGTTTTCCGTAGTCAGAAGTGGTCCCCACCCAAAAAGATGGTGGCTGCAGCTATCAAGCAGAGTTGAGTTAACCCAAGACAAGCTGAGTATTAACCACTTCAATACAGGGCACTTTTACCCCTTCCTGCCCAGGCTAATTTTTAGCACTTGCACTCCGAATGACAATTGCATGGTCACACAACACTGCACACAAATTACATTTTTATTGTTTTTTTAGACAGACAGAGCTTTCCTTTGGTGGTATTTAATCACCACTGGGGTTTTTTGCTAAATAAACAAAAAAAGACAGAATTTTGAAAAACAAACCTGATGGGCACTGATAGGTTGCACTGATGAGGCTGCACTGATGGGCACTGATGAGGGAGCACTGATGAGACTGCACTGATAAGCTGCACTGATTGGCACTAATTAAGAGGCACTGATGAGGCTGCACTGAAAAGGCAGCATCGATGGGCACTGATAGTCAGACAAAAAAGTTAATGAAAAAGAAGAAGAAAATAAACAAATAAATAAACCCAAGCACAAAAAACAAAAAAAAATGGGCAGACTTGATGGACTACTCAGTATGTTTTCTGTCATCGCTTTTATATGTTTCTGTGATAGGTGGCACTGACGGGCACTCATATGCTGCACTGATGGACTCTGATATGCAGCACTGATGAGAACTGATATTCAGCACTGATGGGCACTGATATTCTGTACTGATGGACACTGATGGACACTAATATGCTGCGCTGATAAACACTGATGGGGCTGCACTGATCATCAGTGCCCTAATGATCAGTGCAAATGCCTGTCACCACAGGAAACCAGTTATCGGATTTCCTTTGCTCAGACACTGACATCGCTGAAGAAAGGAGATAGCAATAACCGGCATTTGTTTACATGTGATCAGCAGTGATTGGACACCGTTGATCACATGCTAAAGAGCCGACATCGTCGGCTCTTTACCGTGATCAGTGATGTGCTGTGTCCGAGGAACACAGTGCACCACAGATCGCCGCCCCGCATGCCATGAACAGGAGGACTATTTAATACTACAGATGATGTGTATAAGCACCCACTATTGGTTAAGCATAAACATTACTTGAAAGGTAATAAACAAGAATCCTTACTGGCTGTGTTGATTTAAAAATATAAACTGATCAGACTAAAAATTGCAAGTCAACACTATAAGGGCTTTTTTACTCTTGCTTCAAAACAAGGCGTATGACACACTTTTTTAAAGCACTCTGAATGTCAATCAAAGAACCTGTCACTAAATAAAATGGTTACCAAGTCCTGTTCACACTGTTGCATTTGCTTTGCTGCACTTCAGAAAGATACTCACTTTCGCATTCATCCTGCTTCAGCGCTTCTCTAAAGCCCTGCAGCGGTACAAGGACAATAATTCAGCTTTAGCTTTACATTATTATCACTTTCCTCTTTTTTTTAATTCCGCATTTGTTCCAGGAATGCTTTGATAAGGAGCCATTAAAGTCCTGGCCTGTATAGGACAGGGACCAGTATTATCCTGGGACATCTTATTTTGGGATACTGTATGTAATCAGTGGGAGACTGCAGTGTACAGAATTTTATAGGGACTGGAGCAGGTGAATTTTTTGTTAGTGATGAAACAGAGTAGTCAGAGTAGTCAGTACTACTCAGTACTACTGTTTCTACTCTTTTTTTTTCTTTTGTATATGATTAAGTGTAACTGTGGTATTATGTTGACCTGATTGGCCTACCTGCCCACGTTGGAAAGTAATCCAATGGTATGGTTTATTATTTCTCTGTCTATGGCTATATTTTGACATATAAACAATTAAAAAATTGGGGGAAGGGACAACAGACATCAAAGGTTCAAAGGTTGTGGTATCTGACACATGCTTTTCCAGCAGAAGACCTTATTATGATTGTAATCACCAAGGTCTCGCCAAAATTTTCCTATTTTAGACTTTATCATCACATCTTCCTTCCCCTTGTGTTTTTCTTGAGGGCCCTAAACTATTCAGGTAGAAATTGTTGAACAGGTTTGGATAGTTCAAAAAAAAAAATGCTCTGGGCTTTCTCATGTTGGGATTTATATTTTCTTTTTCTTTGTACAATCACAAGCTGAATCCATTTTTGTGTACAAATTTCTGAAATCTTTTCCCACTTGATCTTATGGTCATTGTTCAGAAAAGAACAACCCTTCAGGACACGTAGACCTCAAAGTGAGATTTTTAGACTGAAAGTATTGTTGAAAAAAAATCTTGGCCGCCCATTGCTGGTTGGTGGAAGTATTAATATCCCTATTTTTCTGGAATTTAGTACATATATCCCTATACCTTAGACCAGACAATGAACAGTCAATAGAGAAGAGATTATGGGGTTGATTTACTAAAGGCAAATAGACTGTGCACTTTGCAAAGAGCAGTTGCACTCTGCAAGATCAGCTGCGCCAGAGCTTAGTAAATGAGGAGACGCTCTGCTGACTTTCATCATCCAATCAAGTGCAAGCAAAAATGCTGTTTTTTTAAATTTTCCTTGCATGTGATTAGGTATTCTTTGTAAAGTGAAAGTTTACCTCACTTACTAAGATCTAAGAAAGTGCGCAGTCTGTTTGTCTTTAGTAAATCAACCCCTACAGCATACAATTCATTCAATATGCCATATATGGCCAATTTAATGTTTTGGATCAAATCCATTAGAAAATGCTGTGAAATAGCACAAAGACACCTAGAACACTAAACTTCACACACATTAACATAATTCAAGGGTAATAAACAATATGGGTAAATAATATTGCAAAATGGGTTTAGCCTGACCAGATGTAGTAACTGCTATACCCCATTTTGTGCCATTCTTTACCTATATTATTTATTATATAATATTGTCCTCTTGCAACCCACGATAAACCATCTCTGCCAAAGGAATACATTCTCATTGACCAGGGCTGCAATTATAAATCACAGGCCCCCCCCCCCCCCCCCTCAAAAAAAATCAGTTATTTTTTTTCCAATAAAAATACACTTAAATCATTATTAGTGGACACAAACATAACTTACAAAATTCCTACAAAATCGAATTACATTACCTGTCTCCTGCCCATACCTAGGCTCAAGTTTGAAGCCCATCCCACTTCTACTGCAATTATTGCACACCACCAGCCCTGTCCATCACTCCCCCCCTATTATGTCCTCATTCTGACAACATTTTGAATTTTAACATTTTAGCTAGAAGGTAGAGAGGAGTAATGGTCCTGAAGTTTCATGTAACAACAAGCACTCCATTATGGGTAGCTCTGGAGGTGATAGAATGCGACCTAGTTTTCCATATAAATGGATTGATCTGATGGATAAACCAAAGATATCCAACCCTATATTGAAACGCACTATAAAGGTTTAAGATACCCACAAATATTCTGGAGGATTACAATTGCCCTCATGGCTTTTGCTAACAACCTAGCTTTTCTATAGCATCCTAATTTCTAGCTTTGAAGCCTGGACAATGGTAAACGTGACCCGGGTTTTTAAGCTGACCACAGCCAAAGGTGTACATTTTTTCCCGTCATTACAACAAACCTTCCACTTGACGTCCATGGGACCTTTACATAACTTCAAATAAAAAAACATTTTCTAGAGCATAACATTACATTTTCAGATAGCCCTTTGCTCCTAACTGCCTTTGAGCAATGATTTCAAGATAACCAGGCCTGATAACACTCATTTACATGCTCAGATATGCTGTTGTCCCCCTTGATATCTCATCTCAGCTTCCAGCATACACTCAACAATGTTATACTGATTTAGGGACAGCTATAAATGATGAAGAATGCAATCAAATTTGGAACACATAGGAACTCAGTTCATGAAATCTTTTGGCCGTAGAAGAAAATTATAAAGTCATGACATGATGATATATGGTAAGAGTTTGAACAACTCATTATGCACCTGATTTTTCTCCTTCATGTTTTTGGGGTGTGGACAATTGAGAACCTTATAGCAATACTGGGCTGATATCTTCTTTATTCTTACTATACTTATGGGACAATAGATCATCTCAATTTGCTCTTCTGTGTGTCAGACCACCTGACCTTTTCAAGGTTCAGTTCAAGCTTGTAGTCTCCTCACTGCTGCTAAACAGACAATTGGTAAAGCCTGGAAAACACCTACTTTTTTTTTTTACTTTTTCAGTAGTTGAAACCAATTGAAACCGGGTCAAGAATCACACAGCTTATGCTACAGCAGAGGGTAGAGGCAGAGAGTAGAGGCCAGGATATCTGACATGATGGAGAAGTGCTTGGCTATCTGGTACCCTTGGTTTACTAATTTCTTTCCCCTTGGATCAGATGCTGGCCTACTATATCTTTTAATAAGGTCTGACCACGACCCTAGCTACCAATCTCCCTCCCCCTGTATCCTCTCTGTACAGTGTATACTCCAATGTACTCTTTTTTTGTATGAATCCACATTTCTCTCTCCCTTCTTTTCCATGATCATCGCAACGATGATATGATCTGATGAGCCAACAAAATCAGTTATGTCAATCTGTTATGTCTCTTATGTCAATTTTTTTTCAATAATACATTAATTACTTGGTTTTCTTTTTATCTATGACCAGTTGGATTGTAGGTCAATTTCTGTTACTGTTATTCTTATAAAATGGGATATGTTTTCATTACTGTTTTCGGTCTGTATAATATACTGTCTGAAATTAAATGTAAAACAAAACCCAATAAAAACAACTGAACCATAGAAAATAGCAAAAGGTTTTTAGAAAGCTAGGAAATTCCCCTTTTCAGTGTTTTTCTGTTGTGGTGACGGATAGAAGCATTTAAATCTTAACACTATGTGATTAGTTTTGGAATGAGTCATGTAAGCAGGATGCTTATCTTATCTTGAAAACTCATTTTAAATATTTTTTCTGCTCTGGAGGCACACACCAGTGGTGATTGTAATTTTCCATTTGCAGGTTCAATGTGCTGGTAAGTAGCGCTAAACATATGAAAGGATCAGTACTATGTTAACAATATGGTGCTGCTGAGATTCTAAGAACCTAGTTGTTATCGATTATAAATTCTGCAGATGCAAATGTACTGCCACCTGTAGACTGGGCACTGGAAACTCAAATAACAGAAAAAGTATCTATTCTCTGTATTTAAATAATATAGAAGCCAATATGCAGTTAATTATAGTCTTGGAGAAAAAAGGCTGTAGGAGATGGTATTTACAACTTTTATGCTTAGATAAACAATTAGGCCCTTTTCACACTGGTGGCAACTTCTACCATCCTCTGAAAAGCAGTTCATTGTGGATCGCTTTTCAGTGGGCTGTAGAGCAGTGGTCCTGCTGCCTTCGGAATAGGTGATTTTTATGTTTGTTGTTTTTTTTTTCAATCCAAAATAGGACTTTTCTTTACAGAAACATTAATGAAAATGGTGCCGCCTATCAAACTTGGCATGACAAGATAAATTTGCCATGGCAATGGCATGTGTACAGCAACTTCTGACAGCATGTTATGTTTTAGGTGGGCAGTCGGTGGTGCTAAAACTTGGTTTAGTTATATGTTTCTACTGCACCTTGCCTGCCCATATGAAAGAGACCTCACTGCAAATTATCACCAAGCTTTACACCTGATTAGCGTGTGCTTTAAAGCAGTGGTGACTACACTTTCTCTTGAGGCCACAGAGCACTTAAAGTGACACTAAACTCTGGTTCAAAAAAAAATCCTATTGAATTATGTATTTCTAACTCAAAAAAAGTACCTTTTACAGCTTTCTGCCTTCTCCGAATTCTATTTTTTTGTTTTTGTTTGCTGTGATGAGATTTCCTTTTAGAGGCTGTAGAATGTTGCTATAGACAGTGTATATAAGTAGAAAAGAGTAGACTTGCCATACCAGATTGAAGCCACTCTGGAGGAGTCTGGACAGGGAGCTGACAGCAGGCATAATTATTCACATATCTGTTAACTGTAGCAAAGGTCATTGGCAGCAGCAGACTGTAGAGGTATCCAGTAACAAAGTAAAGGTTAATAACAGGAACAAACAGGCAAGGCATACAGGTGCACTAGATCAGCAGGTAAACACTATCTGTAGCACAGAGGCACTGGTTAATGATGTTTAAATAAGGCAACATAAGGGGCTGGAAAGCTGCATCCCTTTGTCCAGCAACTAGGACACTATTTTAAAGTAGAGGTGCAGCTCTAAGTTCCACTTCTCCATACACAAGACTCAGGCTGCTGCTGGAAGGAGAGAGTGTTATGAACCAAACAGATGGGCTGCCAGTGGATGGGTAAATATGTAGGCATCCTAAAATAAATCTCCTTTGAGGAGAGGCCTCTGGTTTCACTGATTGGGATTGGTGGAATGTGCTTACTAAATGTTTAAAATGGACTGAAAAGGTTGGGACTCCAGAATGTTCTTCAGGCCTGTAGCCTTTCCAATGGACAAAGGGAGTTTCCGACCCTTATGAAGTCTTAGATCCTTTGTATCTTATACTCTTCTTGTTCACCCATGAGTCCTGATGATCTGGAGGCCACTGAGTTCTGAGGGTGCACCAGTTTCAGTAAAGAGATGTAATGGGAAACTTTAAAGGACAGAGGCAATCTGAGATGGAAGGGAACAAAATTGACTATCTGAGTAATCCGGTGTGGCCTGATTTAATGTGGGTACAAACTTTTGTGTTGGCACTTTGATAGAGATATTTTTGCTAGAAAGTCACAACAAGTCACTGACCTTGAACTAGATGGGTGAAGATGAACATCAGGACAGGTCTTTTCGGAGGATGCTACAGATGTTGAATTGTTATGGACAGGTCTTTTCGGAGGATGTTACAGATGTTGAATTTTTATGGACATTATTAGATGGACAACTGTGATGGAACAAGGGACATTAAAAGGCAAGTTCAAGAATGAGCAGGTCTTCAGATGGTGTTGGTAGACACAAAAATAGAGATGAACCCTGGATGAGGAATGTGGATGGTTATGACGGGCATATTCTGTCCAGAGCAAATGTGATGCCCAATGTACTTGGTTATCTGGGACAAAGTACCAGAGGAAAAGTTCTAGGCACTAATTAGTCACTTCAGTCTGCCCATTAGATTGTGGGTCATAGGTGTAAGAAATATGGAAACACCTAGAAGAGAGCAGATGGCTCGCCAGAACTTCTAAATGTATTCAGAGTCATGGTCAGAAACAATGTCTAAGGGGATCTCATGCAGTGTGTGTATGAACAAGGCTGCCAGTTTTTTAGCTTAACTTAAGAGGTTAACTTGATCTACTGTGACCCACAGCTGTGCGGTCAAATGAATGATGAATGTCTAAGATACAATCCTTTGAGAGGTAGGTCCATGGATTGCTGGAAATGGAAAAAAGCAGAGTAGGTTTTGGCTAGGGAACTTGGACTTGGCACAGACTTCACAAGATTGAATGTACAAAGTTACAAAGTTAAATCTTTTCCCAGCATGGCCCACAATAAGTCATTGAGATGATGGAGAAGTTCTATGTGATGTCAGGATGCCCTACTGTACAGGAACTGTGAGGTTCAAGTAAAACATTAGGTCTGTGTTTCAGAGCTACAGTTTACTGATTGGAATTTCCTTTGGGGCCCTCTTTGGGGCTGCATGCTCGAATAAGGGTCTGGTAAAGATTTTGGGGGAAACCTCACACCAATTTTTACATTTTGTTGTCAGTGGGGAATTCCACAGCAGATGAGGCAAGGTTGGCTGGTGCCACTCACTGGTTGTTAAAGCAGACCTAAACCCATCAATTTACGGTTGAAAAAAACATGCCAGGAATGCTAATTGTCATATATGCTTGTGCTATCAACCAAACTGTCAAACCATCAAATGGCTGGTGTCATAACTGATCACATATGCATCACCATGCCAATTGCAGATCAAACCTAGGCTAAGATGGCAGTTTGCTTGGCTGAAAAGGATAGAAGGGTTTAGTTCTGCTCTAAGGATCACAGTGGGTCCTGGGTCCTTAACAACCAACTATACACTGGTTGTTAAGGATGCTGGCATGTGCCAGCTCCTTAAATACCAACTAGCTCATTATATACCATGTGGCTAGACCATCCCTTATTTAACAAATGTTTTTGTTCCCCTATTTTTTATGTCAATTGACTTTTAGACAGGTTTATGCGGGGTTTACAGAGCGTTTCTTAGTTGTTGCGGTAAGTACCACTTAAACTTGTAGTGAGCCAATGTACATCCTTGTGTGTCTCATAACACCCATTGTGCACCAGTGCACATTCCTGCGGCCATGTAAAGTACTGGTAGCAATGCCAGGTCTTTGTGCACCTCTGCTGCAAACAGTGCCTTGACACTCTTATTCCTTGTACAGTATAGACTACCAGGGTTTGAATAGTCCAGAAGCAGGGAAAAGAAAAGGTTACCGCTCCAGGTGTTGTGTTAAAAATTACACTCTCCTCAGGGTGGAAGCAGAAGGTGCAGGCTAAGCATGTAGCAATGAAGAAGAAGGATTGGGACAGCTGCACTCCAATATAAATGCCTTTATTGTATTAAATAACAAAAGTTCAAACAGCAGTAAGGTACAGGATAGATTGAACTAACGCATTTCACCCTCTCAATAGTGCTTAGTCATAGCCATGACTAAGCACTATTGAGCTATATTGGAGTATGGCTGTGCAGATCCTCCTTCTTCATTACCAGGGTTTGAATGCTATCACAAAAATCATAAAAAATCTGTATCCATTGCCTGATATCACTAAACTATTTGACTGCTTGCAAGGAGCCCAGGTCTTCTCAATACCTGCCCCAAGAAGAGCCTACAATCTAATCCAGATAAAGGAGGGAGATGAATGGAAGACTGTGTTGAACACCTAGGATGGGCATTGTGAATATCCCACAATGCCCTTTGGCTTATGTAATGTTCCTTCACTTTTTTTTTTCATAATGGGATCTTTCAGGATCTTCTGTATGTGTGTATGGTTGTATATCTTGATATGCTTGTCTATTCTTTCAGTCACATGTGCATGGTCCTACAATGCCTGTGAGATAACTCGCTTTATGCTAAGGCAGAGAAGTGACTCTTTGAATAATAGGAAGTGCCATTCCTCAGGTACATAATTTCAAGGGATGGCCTCCAACTGGATTTATATAAGGTCTCAATTATCGCAAATTGGCCATGCCCTGCTAGTCTGAAAGCTACCCAATGATCCAGGGCTTCAAAAACTATTATTGCTACTCCTTTATGGTGGCACCAATCACTGCTCTGACTTGTTTTTAGATCCTAAAAACTGATCTCCCAAAGCCATGGAAGCTTTCAATGCCTTGATGCAAGCCAGGCCATTGATAGGTGGGGTGACACCATAAGGGGGGTGGGAAATGTCATGATGACTTACCTTTCTTGTTCCTCTGCCAGCGCTTTCTTTATCTCTCACAGCCGTGCACATTTCTTAGTTTTGCCAGGAGTGACATGGCACGTCACATGAACCAGGCACCCATTTATACTTTCACATTTAACGGATTATGTCTGCTACCAGTAGTCATCTTTTGGCATGTTTATGTGAGTGCATTTCTATTTTTTAATAAATGTCATTTATTTTATTTTTTGATGCTACACTATAGGGTTGCGCTGTTGTTTCTTTTGTTTTCTTCCAGTAGCTGCAAAGTGAGTGCCCTCTCTGGTCTTTATGCTGCGGCTCCTGGTTTTAGCTATGTTTAGCACTCTAGGCTATTCTACACAAACCTATAAATACTATTGGTACATTTTATTAGTATTGTCATTTACCAATCATTTTCAACAACTTTCATCTTTTGTTTCCTATTTGGTACTTTTAATTTTCTACCCATTTTGTATGATCCATCCATTTGGTAGATTCATTACAATTACCATCCATGTTATGCCTGGTTTATCAGACCACTCCTGAGCGATGTAGTTTGTCTGGGTTTGGCAAGCTCATTCATTAACATATACAGTATATTCCTTATAATGTTGTTCAATCACGTTTTCAATGTGTTGAAAAGTAAAATGCAGCGCTATACAGTATAGGTAATAAAGTGCAGTATAAACCAAGTATAAGTGATAGCAATAATAGTGCAAAGAATGCCCAATATGTATATACTGTAGTATCCCTCTTATGGACAAAGTTCAAATGTCCAAAATCAAAAATAAAGTCAGTGAGTAGAAGAAATATCTGGATGTTTCTTAATTGCTCCAGCCAGATGGAAAAAAACTCACTAGAAATCCTGGCTGCTCAATTAACTGCAGTAAACTTGCAATCTTGTCAAATATACCAAAGATGGAATTGTTGTCTCCAGCCACATTTGTAGGTCCTGCGCATCTTTGGCTTACAAGTACATTTGAAAAGAAAAGAAAAAAGCTTGTGTGATGTAAGCACGCTATCTGCCGCGGCCATCTTGATACATTTGTTTGACATGCTTTTTATATTTGTTGTGAGTGCAATAATTTTAAATAAACCAATGTTTTAGGCCTTTTTGGGACGTACTGCACCATTATTTTGTTATCTACATCTCTTTGAGGTTACCCCATGTCCTTTGGTGAAAGTCTGGAGTGACGGTTGATGTAGGGAGTCCGTGCCACAGATAATCCATACGATTTTGTCTTTCCAATGCTGGTGTTGACCTCTCTATAATTTGAGGGTCAACACAAACTGGTAAGCGAATCAGCTTTATCTCACAGCGGTGATGTTAGATCTTTTCTCCCTCATCGACATTGGTGTGTGGTGCCTTCTATCTGCACATCTTTTGGACTTTATATCTAGTTTTATAGAGACTCATATGACTAAATTGGCGCTGCCCTCTTTATATGTTTCATAGTGTGATATTGTTTACACAATTTATCACACCCAGGTATGACTCTGCGTGTTACCAACACCAGCTTGATTTTGGACATTTGAACTTTGCCCATAAGAGGGATATTATTATTACATTATTATTATATTATTACTATCACTTATACTTGGTTTATACTGCTCTTTATTACTTATACTGTATAGCACTGCATTTTCAGCACATCATTTAAGGTTTAGTATTTTACCTTTTTCTACAAGCGGTTGTACAGTTGTTTAGGGTGTTTAGCGCTGACTTTTTTCAATTCTTGAGCACGTTGCCAATGTATGTTCCTATTTAGAGATGGGCCGAACACCCCCCCCCCCCCCCTCGGTTCAGTTCGCTCCAGAACTCTCGAACACTGCAAAAGTTTTAACCAGAACTGTGAACCTGAAGTCTATGGGACCTGAACTTGAAAAATCAAAAGTCCTCATTTTGAAGGCTAATATGCAAGGTATTGGCCATAAAAAGGGTATAGGGGCCCAGGTACTGCCCTGGGGGACATGTACCAATGCAAAAAAACGTTTAAAAAAGAGTGTTTTTAAAGGGCTTTCACACTGGAGAGACAGGAGAGGCTCTTTACAGGCGCTATGCAGGCGCTATTTTTAGCGCTGTAGCGCCTGCAAAGCGCCTCAATGTGAAAGTAGCCTAAAGCAAACATTTATTACATTGCAGTTCACTGATTCTTAGATGACAGGGGTACTTACAATGGCCGGCTTTTATTCATTTATGTAAAACCTTCATTCCAAAAGAAAAAAAGAACCTGTTGCTGTAACTGCTTATAAAGTGTTAGCTGGAGGTTTGTTTTTTATTTGTTAGTTCATTTCATCTAAATCTGCTAGTACATCTAACTCTACCCTCTCCCCAGTTGACAATGCTGCTCTCCAAGGGTGTCTTTGTTGCTCCTCCATCTAGAACAGAGACACCCAAAGGCAGGAAGTGTATTGCTGCCTGATCTCCAGGTGAAAATAATTTGTGAAAAAAGCCTGAAAAGAGAAAATGAATGCAGCCACCACATTTATTAATTGGTAAACTGCAATATATAAAATTGTTCTTTTGGCTTTAAAACTGCTTTAATCCAGCATATGTATCAGGTACTATTGGGACCCAGGAAACTAGCCATGGCTCTGTTGAAAATGTGGACAGCTTTATAACAGTTTCTACCTCCTTTAAACCCAAGCTCGAGTAGATCTAAAGCTGCACACATTATGTTATACAAAGAGGGTTCTAAGGATTAAACATCATGTGTCCCCTTCCTTTTAGTAATAGCCAATCCTTTTTTCCAGCAGGAGATTTAAAGGCTCCTTTCAAGACTTGCCATGGATGAGGGATTAAAACTAGAGAGGATTTTATTGATAGCTCTAATGATCGCAGGTTTTTGCCTAGCTTTCTTAGCAATGCAAGGTGCTATATTAAAAACAACGTAGGGCTGTTTATATATTCACTTATCATCATACTTCATTATGTTATTAGAACTCCTCAAAGTAGTATTTGTCTCCAAAATATCTGTATAATTTACTTATATTTTAAATCTCTTAAATGCTTTCTGTAAATATATGTAACATGGCTTTTAAATACATTGGAAGTCTTCAGTGCCCATTCACACTATTTGTTTATTACCTGTTTCATGTGTGTTCGTAACACGCAGTGTACATGTGTTTTTGAGGGTTTCTTATTCATTCCCTAATGCATAGCAACATAGCAAACAACACACCTGACCCCTCAAGATGACACTATGCATAGATGTAAATGCCCATATATTATTGTGCACTGTTTAATTGAAAAAATATGTCAGGGTTATTTATTGGTTCGTGGACCCAGGTTAAGGGTCCATAGAAAATTAATGGGTTCATGCAAAGCAACAAGATAAAAGTCTGGGTTGGTAAGCCAGTTCCCAGATAGAGGCCTGTGATACAGCTTTGCAAGTTTGGGTGGAAAGGGAAGCTCTAACTACAACCAGCCAGCTCCACCACACACTCAGCTTCCATTTTCAATCTGCCTTAGGCCCGGGCAGGAGTCTCTTGTTACACCCAAAATGGGAGGCTTCTACTGTACCCCTGGATCCAGGTTCAGGCCTAAGGAAAGTCACTTTTCCCAAATGGAGCTCATGTGAGATGGGGGTCCAAGTGATGAGTCAAGTGCACCACAGGAATTTCACCAGCCTCTGACTGACCTTAAGAAGCATCAGGAAACTGGCATCACTCTATACCAGGGTAAGAGACCTCACCTCCGTCATAGACTCCACCCTCAATGTATTTTGTCACTTGTTTTGTGACTTCCTCAAGGAGAAGACACATTTTGTGAAGTTTTTATTTTAGGGGTTTCTACCGCCATCCATAATTGTAGTTTATGATACATTTTGCACTTTGTATATGTTTTGTTTGAGTATTCGGATGAAATATTGATGTATATTAATAGGAGAGGTTCTCATCATTCACATATGACATATTGCGTATCAAAAAGGTTGGAACTGCACCTTCACTGCACTTCAAATGTCTTATGCATAGTCCCTAGTGTTAATCACTTTGTATGCTAACTTTTGTTATTACCATGATATAATCCATTTAAATGCTAGCCTATTTACCCATATTGGGTGACAATATATTAAGTTTGCCTTTACTGCCTGATTTGGTGCCTGGATTCTTTGATATAGCAATACTATAGGGCAGGGGTGTCAAACTCAATTTCATCGTGGGCCGCATCAGCATTTTGATTGTCCTCAAAAGGGCCGGTTGTATCTGTAAGATTATATTCCAGCGCATCCCCTCCCCTTACATTATATGTCAAGAGCCACGCCACCATCAGAAGTTGAGTCCCCTACCCTCCCTAACATCACAGTGCACCCTCCTTCCTTATGCTGCTGCTGTGAAGAAGCTGGATGCATTGCTTGAAAGCAGAAAGAAGGGGTCTGGAGGAGGAAAAGAGGAGGGCTGGAGCTCTCCTACAGCTGCAGAAGAGGTGCGAGGACCACCTGAAATGGCCTGGAGGGCCGGATTCGGCCCGTGGGCCTTGTGTTTGACACCTGTGCTGTAGGGCATTAAGTATTACTTTCAGTGAAGGTCAAGGCAGAGAACAGAGGACCCATCATATCCAGTGCCTACTATGGGGGCAGCACTACATTTATTTCCCACAAAGTATGTAGAATTGGAATTGAATTGCTCTTCCTGTGTTTTCTTAGAATTCCTCCAGGTGCTCCTGTTTACTCACACAATCTAAAATATATTGGTATGTAAGTCAATTACCTAAAATTGTATGTATGCGTGTTAAAGCCCAACTCCAGCCAACATTTTATTTATATTGGATAGAGAAAAGAATGACTATAGCCTCAGTCAAGTTTATATTGCCGTCTGTGCACCTATTAGAAACGTTTCTCCTCACTTGTTGTCAGGTGTCACAGGGACAGGAATATGGTAAAACCTCCCCAATGGGTTTACAGACGTAAAAAAAAACACGACAGAAATAATATACTTTCCCCACTGTATTTTAAACTGTAAAAATAACTGGGGATGGACTTTAAGGGCCCATTCACACTAGAATGCTGTGCGGGAAACCCACTTTTCTTTACGGCTTCCTGCACCTCATTCAAATCGCACTACCCTTGCAATCTGCAGCGGGTTCGGTGCGATTTCAGCCCAATCAAAATGAGGAACACACAGTAGTGCCATCCTGTACGATTCACATGCAGTTCCTAGTTGGAATGGACTATAAAAGTAATAGACTGTAAACAAGCAGGTTTTTAAAAAGATAAAAAAATAAGAAAAGAAGTGTGTATAATGCCCCGTACACACGGTCGGATTATCCGACGGAAAATGTTCGATGGGAGCTTTTTGTTGGAAATTCCAGCCGCGTGTAGGCTCCATCTGACATTTTCTATCGGAATTTCCGTCGCACAAAATTTGAGATCTAGATCTCAAATTTTCCAACAACAAAATCCATTCTTGTAAATTCCGATGGTGTGTACACAATTTCGACGCACAAAGTGCCACGCCTGCTCAGAATAAATTACGAGACGAAAGCGCTCGGTCTGGTAAAACTAGCATTCATGATGGAGATAGCACATTCGTCATGCTGCAATTTTTAAAATTGTTTAATGCAGCGCATTCTCTTCTTCTTTATAATGCTAGAATAATGAAGTTGTTTTGCTGCTCATATTCACACAGAGTTCTGACAAACTGATTTCTTTATTATTTCTTGTGATCTACTGAATAATATTATTTATTTGTTTCGTCAGATCTCCATGATAATGTTTTTAATTTTTGTTTATATATATATTTTTATTTATTTATTTATTTTTATCAAGATTTCCTATTTCATTTTATTTTTTCTAGTGATCTCCATAATATTTTTTTTCGTTTTGTGTGTCAAGTTACCACAACACCATTATTATCTTGTATTTTTTAATCTCAAGGAGGTTGTTTGGTGTTGGTGTCCCTTGTTAATTTGACCTTGTATTTTGGAAATGTACCTGCCTACTCACAAACAAACTGTCCTTTTGAAGTAAAACACATAGGCAAGTATTTCTGAAAATAAAATAGCCATTTATTCTGGGTCATAACAAAATAAAGAGGAAGACAACGCTGGAGAAACTGCTGAAATTGGCGAAGCCTTTGTACCCCAGGGCACACATCAACTATTTGCCAGCCAAAATTGGTGTCCTGAGGAATCCATATATAATAGTGAACACAATCCAGTCCAGGACTCCAAGAACTCAGGAACAGCAGCAGATGACATCTATGTCCCCAGGCTGTGGTCATACAACAGCCTGCTTCTTTTGCCAGACCACACTGAACCCAGGCCATCAATTTTTTGTCTTCCTTACACGCTTTCTTCCAGGCTGTGGCTGTGGTGTTGGAGGTGTGGCAGGAGGTGGAGGAGGAGAATGGTCGAACTCAAACAGGTGGGTTTTTGTTGTGAGTTGACTCCTCAACCCCATATTTTGGGTGATCACCAAAAGTTCCTCACACAAGAGGCGTTGGCCCTCCTCCATTTGGTGCATTTTGTATGCAGTCATGCATGCAAAGGCCTCTTGGAGAGTGGGGTTGACTTTGAGGGCCTCATTAGCCTCCCTAATCAGCCTGAGCGCTGCCTCCTCCACGTTACTCCCCTTCCTGGCCCTTTTGTTTGGAAGGCGAAGGGCAGGGACCTGGGATTCTGTGGGGCTCCTACTGGGCACGGCCACCTCCTGGCTTCCTCTTACCCCCGTCACCTCCTAGCTGCCACATTCCCCAGCCTCTTCCTGGCTGCCACTCTCCACAGCCTCCTCCTGGCTGAGGCTTTCCTGTGTCTGAAAAAGGGACATAGTTTTAGTTTATTGTTCATCAATCACACACAATTTTCAGCTCATGACTGTTGTAAATTTAATTTTAATAAATAGAAAAGACTATCATTCTGACCCCAGCATTTTTCATTCTTGGCCTTTACATTTTTTGCCACTACTGTCTATTGATATATAAAACACTTTATTAAATCAGCAATTAGTGATCAATAATAATGTAGCACTAACTCCCGGTGGAGCTGCTGGTTTAAAGCGGGCTGTTACCTTCACTCTTGATACCTCTGTTTCACCGGCATCGGGTCTAGGGTCCCGTTGAGTTTACCTCTGGATGATGTAGACACCAAACACTTGAGTATATTTTTCAATGCTTTAATGAACACGTAATAAAGGAAGTAGCAGGAAAGAGGCAGAAGGAAAGTTGCAGGGAAGCTCAAATACCTTTCCTTAGTATTCTTTAGAACATTCTTTGGAATTGAACACTTGTAATTGAATGCACTCCCCTTGTGGAATTCAATCTTTGCCCGCCTGGATAGGCCTCTCTCACTTGCCTAGCAGCCAGTACGCAGCACAAACAAAAGTCTCTGCCACAGACTTGTTTGGAATAAAACCAGTACGATCCTCTGCCACAGGATGTATTGGTTTGTGATGAATGTCAGACACAGTACTTGACCCTTTATGTCAACCCGGCAGTACTATGCAGTAAGATTACTTCAGGATACATCCTCCAACCGAGTCACCAGGCCCCTCTCCAGACCAGCACTCTGCGTGATCCTTCCATGACGGGTCCTCCTCGGTTGTCCAGCTTCTTCACTCAGGATAGACAGCTCAGGACCATTCCTCTGCTGCTGTGGTAGGCCCCAGACAGGCTTCTGGGTCCCCCCACATGCGATGTGGGCCTCCGGAACGGAGAACCACGAGGTGGTACTTAACGCATAGCTGTCGGCCAGGAGGGCCAGCAGGTGGCTGAAAACGAACCCCTAAACATGGCGTCTTTCCCATAAATACCCTCTCCCAGAATGCAACTCGGAGGACCACCTCCACCGAGTTGTCTCCGGGACAGAGGAGCACTCATACGCTTCAACACGTTGCCTTTCCAACACCAGCCCATGGTGACAACGACACCCACCAGCACAGTGTGGAACTACATGCAACTCAGCCAAGCTGGAACAGAGGCAAATCTAACTTCCTCTAACAAGTAACCCACAAGATTTACCTATCAGCGGTAGATTGAAAATCTACCAGCACTACATACTCCCCCCACTACAATAGACGTTGTCCTCAACGTCTGTCAAAAAAAAAAAAATAACTCCCAAGCCTGAGAGCAGGTATTTGAGCTTAAAAATTGGATAAGGGCAAAGAAGAAGGAAAGACAGTATAGAGATATACAGTTTTAACATTTATATAACAGTATGTTCACATCCGCAAACAAAATCACATTATGACTGTCACAACCCCACTATCTATCTAGCTGAAAATCCTAACAGCTTGATGGAGGATCCAATTGCTCCTGAAAAGAAAACAAAGTTAGACACACACTAAATATGTACAATATCCTCAATAACAGTTTGGGAACAAAGTCTCATTCCAGCAGGAGAATGACACTCTCTTCCCGTATATTTTCTCCTTTTAAAGAAACAAACTAGAGAAACTTTAGAAGTCCATCCCTATATATGTTTAGGTATGTCTTATCTTTAAACGAAAGAAGTCCAGCTAGCAAAAACCCAGCCTTGGATTTAGAAACACAGAGCTGAACACCAAATCTTTACCTCGAAGATCTCTGAACACTGTCACTATCTATCTACATACCTCACAGTTCTTTATCCATAATCACCAGTAGAACCGAGGATCTGGCAATGTCAGTGATTTTCCTTGTTTATCCACTGTGGTAATAAAGTACACAGGGTCATCTTTTCCGGGTCTGCAAATGACCACTTTGTCAGCATGAATGTGCCGACCATAGTTCCAGTGTAGGAAACATCCACTGAAGCGTTCATCCATAGCGACAGAATATCCAGTTTTCCGGAAAGGCTTAGGCACAGACAAATAGTCCCAAACAGCTTCACCGTACCACAGCTCCCGGTTAGCTTCAATCTCTTGCATAATGTCCTGGGTAACATATGGGAACTCCAAACCATATTCCCTGGCCACACGCTTGTTAAGCATTCTCTGTAAACGTGCAAGTTTGGGCAACAAACTATTTCCCCAAACCAGGGGGCACACAAGAGTTCAATGACTTGCTCACCATAGACCCGACGGGTGTCGGCAACAAAGTAGTAACTTTAGGCAATGTCTCCCCGACAGTACTGTGTGGCTCCACACAAGGTGATGTTCTCCCAGAATTCAGGGCTGTCCATTCTGAGAAAGTTAAGGCAGAAGCAACGTCTTCACCCTGGGCCCATAATAGTTCTTGTGACATTGTCTCAAATAAATCATCATCCCCCCAGGTACGAAATTTAAAGGGATATTACACTTTTATTGTTTCACTTTAAGCATTATTAAAATCACTGCTCCCGAAAAAATGGCGTTTTTAGAACTTTTTTTTGCATTGATCCATGTCCCCTGGGGCAGGACCCAGGTCCCCAAACACTTTTTATAACAATAACTTGCATATAAGCCATTAGCACTTTTGATTATTCATGTTCGTGTCCCATAGACTTTAACGGTGTTCGCGTGTTCGAACGAACTTTTTTCCTGTTCGCATGTTCTGGTGCAAACCGAACAGGGGGGTGTTTTGGCTCATCCCTAGTGCCCAGTATATACAGCCACTTGTGCCCATCAAATGTATCCACTTGTGTCCAGTATGTGTAGCCACTTGTGGCCATCAAATGTGCAGAAAGGCCCGTCCCCCGACTCAGCTGTCACTTCACTAACCCCCCCGCGGCCGATCCAGCGCCACTTACTGAGTGACGGGGCTTCCTCCTCCTCTTCTGTAGTAGCGGGAAGCGGCTCCTATGTCCGCTCGACTCCTCAGGCTTCCTCCGCCATGTCTCCTCTTCTGCCAAAGCATTAGGCATCCAATAGGATCGCCTAATGCTTTGGCCGATCGGGAAACAGGTCTCACTGACCTGCCTGCTCTAATGTCAGGGAGAAATGTTAGTGTGAAAATAGCAAAAATTAATTTGCTATGCCACACAACAGGGTGGGATCGGGACACAGTGCTCTGCGCCCCGTGCCCACCCTATTTTGAAGCCTATTAGAGCCTCTGGCTCCAATCATGTGCCTCAAAATACACCCCCCCGCTTATTCCCGCCATAATATTTCATGTGTCCGGCATCCTGAAAGGGGCCGGGCACATGAATAGGGAGGGCGGCGGAGGTGTCGGGGGGCGGCGCCCGTGCTGCTAAAAACGGGTCACAGGAGTGCAAAACGCATTGCACTCCTGTGACCCATAGGAGAAGCCCAGCCTCATGAGTTCAGGCTGGACTTCTCCTTTAAGGCAGCTGCTAGGGCTACCCACTGAGTGAATGGTGACCAGTTCATCAGGATCCGACCAAAATCCGAACAGCATAAAGCCAGCTTAAACCATGAGTTGCTGGGGTCATAGTTTACCAGGGCTATAGACAGGCCCAGCTGAATAGCGTGATGGTAGAGCAAAGGAAAGGTAAATATCTCCTGCTAGGGAATAGGATGAAGTAAAAAGTAAAACGATTGGTTTGCCCTAAATGGGCAAGGTGCATGTTTGTTTTAAAATACCTTAATCCAACCATTAGGCAGTGATGATCAGTGATTCTGGCTGGTATTTTGCTGAAGAGTAATCAACATGGATGAGCAGAATATGGTGGTCGAATTAGAGCAAGGCACTTGTTTCTAAAGTACCTGTATTATGAGAGAAATATCAGGTGGCCATTTCTAACTTCCTTCTGAGAAAGACAGTTGCCTGGCCCTGTCTGACTTTAATACTGCTGTGCCAGTGACCCTAACAGGAATGTAGTAAACACAAGGCAAAGAAAAGTCAGATTTATGTGTGTTTGAGGTCAGTGACTTAGAAATTGTAAAAGCCAAGCATGACAGCCAGGGAGCTAGCATTTTTAGGAGTTAAGATGATATGACCACAGGTCATGTCCTGATATTTAACATGGCTTGTGTTAAAATTAGTTGAAACATTTTTTTTTTATGGTTGAATTTTGTTTTGTTTGCCAAAAAAGAACACTGGACCCAGAATCCATAATTTAAGATTAAAGCTGAATTCCATGCAGATTTAAAAAAAACACCATTGAATGCAGGTACTGTAGCTGTTTGTGAGCAGTTCTGATTTAAGTCTAGTTTTACCTGGATACATTTTGATATCTCAGTTGTGCAACCAAAATCCTGAAAGACTGAGTGATTTTATTGCATTGCATTACTTTTAATGTAAGCTGCTGTACAAGAAGATAGTAATTACACTAAAGAACGGTTAATCGCACATTGCTGCAACTCAATCATATAGCCAAATTTAGTGACTAATTCCCTCTGCTGTATAGACGAGGAATGAAATAAAACATTGATAATTAAAATCATTTGATTTCATTTCTGCTTATTTAGGAGGTTTTTGAATAATATTATACCTAACAGTATACACCTACACTATTGTCTCATGAAAGAAAATCCCTTAAATATTGATTCTGCAGCTGGTAAAGTATCACTGAAATGCAACTGGCACTGCCTATGGAATTCACTGCCTTGCTGACTAGAATGTCATAAAATCTTGTAAGGGGACAGTAAGGGAGCCACACTTCAATGAAACGGTCAGTAAGGGAGTGAAACCATAGAAGAATATTAGTTGACCAACACCAATTCCATCGCTGGCAAGTTGTTTCTAGTGACAGAATTGCTAGTTTGACATGGGTCTGAAGCTACCCATACAAAGAATATGCAAAAATACACGTAGAGCATCTGAATATAGGTATAAGTGAATGGTTGTATGATTAGGCCTTCTCAGATGCCTCCTACTCAAGCTTGCTCATGGCAACAATAGATTTTCCTAGCCAATTAATTTTTTTGTCCTCCAAGAGCCAGCATGTGTAGAGCTCACTCTTTCCGTGGGCACAAACATTCATGGTTGCTGTATACAAACTTGTATTTTTGTATGACAGTTGCTTGTAAAAATTATCATTAAGAGGTTTTATTTGGTATGTATGACTGGCCAAAGTCCTAAAGCATCAATGGAAGGACAATTAATATATACTCTAGTGAATGTATAGAGTGCCAAGACCTGCCACTATCCATATCCAACAGCAACAGTGGTGTACTTTAATTCTTCCGTCCTGTCCACAGGAAAAGGATAGATGTTCTTGCAAGTTGGAAAATATCCCTGTGCAGTGACAAGTGCATCTGACTGCAGTAGGAGTTTGTTATCTTTATCTCAGAGATGATGCTTACAAGCCAGCTCTAGCCCCAGCATCTTTGACCATATATAAATAGGACCCCAACATTGGATGACACTAAACTTGAAAGCTTTATCAAACACGTATTGAATAATATTACTCATTGTACTTTTGCTGTCCCTAATGGCACTTAATGAAGACAAGGAATGCCTGCCAAGCTTCCCATTTGATGCATGAGTGTCTTGTGTCTAATTAACCACACAGTCAAAAAAACAAGAAATTAGAGAAAATCTGCAACAGGGACACAAACAGCAAAAGAAAAAACTGACAAGGGGTTCCTGCTTTCCTTAATTATACTAATTTAAAAAAATGCAATTTTTATTTCTCTTGCTTTCTGTGTGGTGAAACTATTGTCACGGTCAGTCAGTGTCAATATATCTCTGACTGTATTCTCTGTAATGGAGCCATGAATGGCAGTAAAAACCCGACAGGTATATGCCATCCCAACTTCCGCCAAAACTAAAAAATTGTTTTGGCTGGACATATACTTTAATGCCCTCCTTTCCAACTAAAACTCCTAGTTCTTACAACTTAGTTCACAGCTGGCCCAAAATGACTTTATGTAAATGTAGCAATAAACTACCTGTGTTTAATTCTCTCACACAGTCAAATACCATGTGAAATCTGCAATTCTGCATATTTTACATAATGGAGCTGTGAACTCAGCAGTTAGTATTATTTCCATATCAAGAGAATTGTGTAAATATATATCATGTGTAATACAGTATAACTAATACATAGAATACACTGTAAGTAATGTATTTAATAATGACAGCAGCTTGCTTTTGCTGTCTCATGGGATGCCTGTCCAGTACTTACTAGAGAGTTCATTTCCTCTCTAACAGGGATTCTGTCCAGCTCCACAAAATAATTGCTTGTATTTAGAAGGCTGCCATTGTGCAATCACTCTCTGTGGACCAAAATATTCAGATTTGTTTTCTCCAGGGATCAAGAGAGAATATGTGAACAAATATTTATATTCCATCAATGTCTAAAAAGTGTCATGGTGCCACGCCCCTAAAGTAATATAAAAAAGAAAAAAGATGGATGGGATTTTTGAGGCATGATTCAATGACCACTATTATATAATTCATAAAATTCTCCACAATTTTATTAATACAAAAGTCTTTAAAAAGAAGGGAGCATCCTGCATAGTGGAGGTGAATAATTCTTTGCCCTAAAAAAAAATTATTTATGTCAATAGGGGTTGTCCAAACAAATAGAATAAGATTTGGGATAGATGGTTGCAGGCTGCTGTCACATGTACCTGATAAGTATTATCAATGTGCTGATTATCAGCACAGACCCCCCTCTGACAGGGAGAGCCGCCGACCGGCTCTCCCTGTCAGCGTGAACTGAAGAAAGACATTTATCGGCACTTCCTGGTTCACGCGATGATCAGCTGTGATTGGTAACAGCTGATCATGTATGTGGTAAGAAGCCTCTGTCAGAGGCTTCATACCACGATCGGAATTGTGGTGTGTCAGACGGCTCACAACGGATCTGTTATCCTTGTCACGTCATATGACGTCAGATCAGGATAACACAACCACTTTGCCGCCGTCATTCTGCTAAATGGCAGGCGGCAAGTGGTTAAGCACACATTTCTGACAATTTTATGGAGCGGATTAAGAAGATATAACCATGCCAATGGTGCAGCAGAAAACATATAGCACAGTGAGGAAGGTTTTTGGTCCAGGATAATAGGACAGTCAAAATTAGAAGCGGAATGCTGACCGCCCGCATACCGGAAGCAGTGCAGCCACTTTATGGGGGCGCTAGACTAATTTGCCTCTCAGCCCAGTCCGCTCCATAAGACTGGCGCTACATTAACAGTGTAGCGCAAGCCGCCAGGGACTCTTTCCGTGCTGGCCCCCTGCAAAGTGCTGTCCTAGGCCTTGGCCTTGTCGGCCTAGGCCAGGATACAGCGTTGATTCTATACTACACTACGACGCTTCACTTTTTCCCCCATACCTTGGAGTGGACGTTGTTTTCAACAACTTGCTCACTTTTACTATGCCCACATGTACGAATGAATTATCAAAATCACATTTTGACATAAAGAGTCTGTAGATGTAACAATGAGCTTAAATACATTTCAACATGCAAATATTGATGAGTTCTGAAAAAAAAACGTTAACAATAGACCAGAAATAATACTATAAATCCATTATACAAAAGGGGTTATATGCAACCACTCACAATGATCAAAAGGTCAAATAATTATTGAAATGGATGCATTTGCCTGGTGTAATGTTTACTGGATTGAGACACAAAGGATGCCACTATTACCACAACCATCTAAATAAAGAAAAAAATAACAATGCACAGGAAAGACTGTAACGATGAATTGTCCACAGCATGGATCAAAAACAAGTCCTTAGAGCCTACCCAACCAAAACGTACAGTTAATAAAAAAAGGATGACTACAGCATGATCATAGCATACAGTGCCTTAAAAAAGTATTCACACCCCTTGAAATTTTCCACATTTTGTCATGTTACAACCAAAAACGTAAATGTATTTTATTGGGATTGTATGCGATAGACCAACACAAAGTGGTACAAAATTGTGAAGTGGAAGGAAAATGATAAATGTTTTTCAACATTTTTTACAAATAAATATGTGAAAAGTGTGGCGTGCATTTGTATTCAGCTCCCGACTCAATACTTTGTAGAACCACCTTTGGCTGCAATTACAGCTGCAAGTCTTTTTGGGGATGTCTCTACCAGCTTTGCACATCTAGAGAGTGACATTTTTGCCCATTCTTCTTTGCAAAATAGCTCAAGCTGTCACATACCTGGTAGGAGTCTGAAATGGTGAGGTCAGCCTCTCTTGTATCTCCAATCCAAGCCCCACTGGAGGTGGAACAGATGGTGGCAAGGATCAGGAGGAACACGAGTGCCTGTGAATGCTGCGTGCAGAACTTGCAGGAAGTCTTGCAGACTGGGAAGTGCAGGCAGGGTTTCTGGTGCAGAACTGGAACCAGCACAGCTGAGAGGATGGACGGCCAGCACAGGTACTCGGAAACAGCGTGGAGCCAAACAGGAGACAGGAGCGAAGTCATCAGGTAAGCCGGGTTCGGCAACGGGCGGGCAGCGAGGTACCAAGGCATAAACAGGAGCAAGGTCAAACAGGAAGCCAGGATCAGGAACTGGTAATCAGAGTAATCAGAGTCCAGAAACAGGGTCAGGAAGGCCAGGGTTCAGCAACAGGAAGTCAAGTCAAACAAACAGGGTTTCAGAATCTCAGGACACAGCTGAAGATCAAGCAGCACTTGTCAGAAGTCAGAGCAACCCTTAAAAAGGCTGTCTGGTGCCAATTGTGGCCAGAGGTGTGCTCCTGCGCATGCACACAGTGCGGCGTGCACGCGCATGCGCATTGGTGCGCGAGGAATTCTGCCGATGCCCGTGAATGTGCATGTGTGCGCGCCGGGTGCATTCTGACAGTTCTCTTACATTGCCCCCCCCCCTTAAGGGCAGCCTCTGGATGCCCTTCAAGTGTCTTTTCTCTGGGTGGCGTTGAAAAAAGGCTTGCACTAGTTTGGGAGCATGCACATCTGAAGCTGGTTCCCAGGAATTCTCTTCCGACCCATAGCCTTTCCATTTAATGAGGAACTGTGTTTGGTTATGCCTCTTTCTACAGTCCAACACGGCTTCCACCTCAAATTCCTCATTCCCTTCGATGAGCAGCGGAGGAGGAATTTCAGAAACCCAATCTGGAAATGGATTTGGTACAGCTGGTTTCAACAAAGAGACATGGAATACAGGGTGGATCTTTAGATTCTTGGGTAACACCAACTCAAATGCTACTACATTAATTTTCCTTTTTACTGGGAAGGGTCCCAAAAATTTTGGGCCAAGTTTTCTTGAAGGACAGCTAAGTTTCAAATTTGTTGTGGAAAGCCAGACCTTGTCTCCAGGTTTAAGGTTCAGATTACCTCTCTTCTTCTTGTCAAAGAACTTTTTATTGCTTGCTTGAGTCTGGGAGATTGTATCTTGCAGTAATTGGTTATTAGTACTGAGGAAGTTTAATCTGTAATGTACAGCAGGTACAGATGATTCAATGGCCAGCTCAGGTAAGAAAGAGGGGTGGTACCCATAATTGGCAAAAAAGGGTGATTGCTTGGTTGCAGAGTGGATGGAATTATTGTATGAAAATTCTACCAATGGGAGAAGTGATAGCCAGTCATCTTGTGCAAAAGAGGAAAAACACCGTAAGTACTGCTCGAGGGTTTGATTGGTTCTTTCAGTTTGTCCATTAGTTTGTGGATGGTAGGCTGTGGAGAGGCGGAGTTCAATGTTCAGTGCTTGGCATAATGCCCTCCAAAATCTAGACGTAAACTGCACCCCACGATCAGAGATGATGCTATCAGGGACACCATGTAATCTTACAATCTCCTTGATGAAAGCTGAGGCGGTCTCTGTGGCCAACGGAGTTCCTTGTAGGGGTACAAAATGGGCCATCTTGGTCAGGCGATCCACTACAACAAACACAGTGGGGAAGTCTTCGGATGGGGGGAGCTCCATGATGAAATCCATGGAGATCATGCTCCATGGTTTCTCAGGTACAGGGAGTGGCTCAAGTAGGCCCTAAGTTCTGGCTCTGTCCATCTTATTCCGAAGGCATGTCACACAAGAGTTAACATATCTTTTGCAGTCTTGCATCAAGTCTGGCCACCAGAATGTACAAGAGATCAGATCGGCTGTCTTGCGAATTCCAAAGTGGCCCGCTAATGGGTGGTCATGACATCGCCTCAGGACAGCAACTCTGAATTGCTCAGGGATAAAGATTTACTTCTTATGAAAGTACAGGCCATCCCTCAATTGAAGAGCCAGATCTTTGGAAGGTGGTTGGTTTACCACATCTGCTTTTATCTGAGACATCAAATCCGCCTAAAAAAGCAAAAAATTTTTGGCTGGTAGCATAGTATGAGGTTCTGAGGATACCACTGGGTCGCTGAACATGTGGGACAAGGCATCCGGTTTACCATTCTTTGAGCCAGGACGATAAGTTATATGGAACATAAAACGAGAGAAGAAAAGTGCCCACCTTGCCTGCCGGGGTCTTAGTCGTCTAGCCGTCCTCAAGTATTCAAGATTTTTATGGTCCGTAAAGATGAGGATGGGGTGAGCTGCTCCTTCCAGGAGGTAGCGCCACTTCAAGCGCAGCCTTGATAGCCAGCAATTCTCGATCTCCAACATCATAGTTCCTTTCAGAAGGATTTAATTTCTTAGAGAAAAAGGCCACAGGATGGAGCAAAGACTTGGGACCTTGGCGTTGAGACAAAATAGCCCCCAGTGCACTCTCAGAGGCATCCACCTCCAAAACGTAGGCTAAGGCTGGATCAGGATGTTTCAAGAGAGGAGATGACGTGAATAAAGTTTTTAACTGTTCAAAAGCTGTTTGAGCTTCAGGGGTCCATCGGAAAGGAACATGCTGCTTTGTTAACTGAGTGATGGGAGTGATGATGCCAGAAAAGTTCTTGATAAATTTTCTGTAAAAGTTGGTGAATCTCACAAATCTCTGAACAGCTTTCCTGTCGACAGAGGCAGGCCATTCCAGGACGGAAGTGACTTTCTGGGGATCCATGGAGATACCGTCAGCAGAGATGACAAGTCCCAGGAAATGTATGGTTGGCTTTTCAAAGTCACATTTCTCAGCCTTTGCGTAAAGGCGGTGTTCCCTCAGCCGACCCAGTACTTTCTTTACATGAGTCCTATGAGATTCTAGAGTTTCAGAGAATATAAGGATGTCATCCAGATACACGATGACGAATAAATCAAGGAAGTCTCGAAAAACGTCATTAACCAGATGTTGGAATGTGGCAGGGGCGTTGCAGAGTCCGAATGGCATGACTTGATATTCAAAATGACCGAAGCCTGTTCGGAAGACCGTCTTCCATTTATCTCCCTCCCTGATTCTGACAAGATTATAAGCACCTCCCAGATCCAATTTGGAGAACACTCGTGCCCCACGCAGCCTTTGAAAAAGTTCAGGGATCAGAGGCAGAGGGTACCGGTTTTTAACAGTGACCCTGTTAAGGTCACGATAGTCCACACAGGGCCTCAGGGTATGGTCTTTCTTTTCAACGAAGAAAATATCGCCCCCTGCTGGTGAAGTGGAGGGCCGGATGAACTGTTTTTCAAGGCTTTCATCGATATAAATATGCAGGGCTTCTAGTTCAGGCTCAGAGAGGGGATAAATTCACCCAAATGGGATCTCGGCCCCTGGTAAAAGTTCAATAGGACAATCATATGTTCTATGGGGAGGAAGAGTGTCTGTTCCTTTCTTGTTAAATACATCCAGATATTTGTGGTAGGCAGCAGGAACCAGATTAGAGGTTTCATGGTCAGGGAGGATACCCAGGAGGGGTGTGGTATTGAAAGTCTTTTCAGGTGAGCAGTGAATTTGGCAGTAGTCAGAGGAGAAGGAGATGTCTCCGGTAAGCCAGTTAATGTGAGGATTATGTGCCTTCAACCATGGAATGCCAAGGATGACCGGGAACATGGGAGAAGCTATGATATCCAAACGGAGGAATTCATGGTGGCCGGAAGAAGTACTGCAGGAAATATGTAAAGTCTCTTGGGTAACTGGGCCTGATTTAATGCCGGAACCGTCAGCCAGATGAACATGGAATTCCTGCTTCTTGGCACATACAGGCAGCTGATGGAGAGAAACAAATGCAGAGTCCATAAAACAACTACAGGCCCCAGAGTCTATGATTGCAAGTACAGGAACAGTCTTTTCAGAAAACTGGAGCATAATGGAAAGAGAGACATGAGACCGGTACTTTCATGAGAGATGCATCATGTGAGGCTGAAGGGAGAAAGACCTGCGGGTCTTTGCCGGGCAAGTCTGTATAAAGTGACCCGCCTCCCCGCAATAGAGACACAGATTGTCCTGTAATCGATGAAGGCGTTCATCAGGAGAAAGGGCTGGTCTTCGAAAACCTTTATGAGGAGTTTTGTGCCGTTCCCTGCTTCTGGGGGATGCAACAGATGAGGATGCAGGGATGTCAGACCTTGAAGCCACAGAAAGGGTTCCTTTGGACCTTTCGGATTGCCTTTCACTTAATCGCTGATCGATCTGAATGGTTAGATCGATCAGGTCTTCCAGGGGTGCTGGAACTCCCACTCTGGCAAGCTCATCCTTTAAGGTGTCAGACAGTCCTAGTCGAAACTGGTGGCGAAGTGTGGAATGATTCCATTGGGTATCTGCACTCCATACACGAAAGTCAGTTACGTATTCCTCAGCAGGCCTTGGACCTTGCTGTAATTTGCCAAGCATGAATTCGGCAGTCTCCTGGTAGAAGGGGTCTGCATAAAGCTGAGCCATGGCTGAGAAGAAAGAATCCGTAGTTGTCAGGACAGGGTCATGTTGTTCCCGAAGATGATGAGCCCAGGAGAGTAGTTTGTCCAATAGTAACGTAATGATAAACCCCACCTTGATGTTTTCAGACGTGAAGGTCCGGGTAACAGGGAGAAATATAGTTCACAAGAATTCCAGAATGAGCAAAACTTCTTGCGATTTCCGGAGAATCAATCAGGCATAGGCACCCTGGGTTCAGGAGCAGAAGCAACCTCATGGTACAAGCCAGGCTCTGTTTGGGAATATGAATCAGAGACCAAAAGCGGAGCACAGGCCAACGCGACATTCTCATCGTGGGGAAATCGCTCTTCCATGCGACTCAGATATTCTTGTAACTTCTGCACAATATTAGATAGTACAGAAATAGATCTGTAAATGTCCTCAGGTGGAGAGGCCTCCCTTTCAGACTCCATTTGTGGCTGCTTGATACTGTCACGTACCTTGTAGGAGTCTGAAATGACGAGGTCAGCCTCTCTTGTATCTCCAATCCAAGCCCCACTGGAGGTGGAAGAGATGGTGGCAAGGATCAGGAGGAACACAAGTGCCTGTGAATGCTGCGTGCAGAACTTGCAGGAAGTATTGCAGACTGAGAAGTGCAGGCAGGGTTTCTGGTGAAGAACTGGAACCAGCACAGCTGAGAGGATGGACGGCCAGCACAAGTACTCGGAAACAGCGTGGAGCCAAACAGGAGACAGGAGCGAGGTCATCAGGTAAGCCGGGTTCAGCAACGGGCGGGCAGCGAGGTACCAAGGCATAAACAGGAGCAAGGTCAAACAGGAAGCCAGGATCAGGAACCGGTAATCAGAGTCCAGAAACAGGGTCAGGAAGGCCAGGGTTCAGCAACAGGAAGTCAAGTCAAACAAACAGGGTTTCAGAATCTCAGGACACAGCTGAAGATCAAGCAGCACTTGTCAGAAGTCAGAGCAACCTTTAAATAGGCTGTCTGGTGCCAATTGTGGCCAGAGGTGTGCTCCTGCACGTGCACACAGTGCGACGTGCACACGCATTGGTGCGCGAGGAATGCGTGCATGCTCATGTGTGCGCGCCGGGCGCATTCTGACAGTTCTCTTACACAAGCTCTGTCAGATTGGATGGAAAGCATCTGTGGACAGCAATTTTCAAGTCTTGCCACAGATTCTCAACTGGATTTAGGTCTGGACTTTGACTGGGCCATTCTAACACATTAATATGCTTTGATCTAAACCATTCCATTGTAGCTATGGCTGTATATTTAGGGTCGTTGTCCTGCTGGAAGGTGAACCTCCGCCCCAGTCTCAAGTCTTTTGCAGACTCAAACAGGTTTTCTTCTAAGATTGCCCTGTATTTGGCTTCATCCAGTTTCCCATCAACTCTTACCAGCTTCCCTGTCCCTGCTGAAGAAAAGCATCCCCACAACATAATGTTACCACCACCATGTTTCACGGTGGGGATGGTGTGTTAAGGGTGATGTGCAGTGTTAGTTTTCTGCCACACATAGCGTTTTGCTTTTAGGCCAAAAAGTTACATTTTGGTCTCATCTGTCCAGAGGACCTTCTTCCACATGTTTGCTGTGTCCCCCACATGGCTTCTCGCAAACTGCAAACAGGACTTCTTATGGCTTTCTTTCAACAATGACTTTCTTCTTGCCACTCTTCCATAAAGGCCAGATTTGTAGAGTGCACAACTAATAGTTGTCCTATGGACAGATTCACCCACCTGAGCTGTGGATATCTACAGCTCCTCCAGAGTTACAATGGGCCTCTATGCTGCTTCTCTGATGAATGCTCTCCTTGCCCGGCCTGTCAGTTTAGGTGGACGGCCATGTCTTGGTAGGTTTGCAGTTGTACCATACTCTTTTCATTTTCGGATGATGGATTGAACATTGCTCTGTGAGATGTTCAAAGCTTGGAATATTTTTTTATAACCTAACCCTGCTTTAAATTCTCCACAACTTTATCCCTGACCTGTCTGGTGTCTTCCTTGGCCTACAGGATGCTGTTTGTTCACTAAGGTTCTCTAACAAACCTCTGAGAGCTTCACAGAACAGCTGCATTTGTACTGAGATTAAATTAAACACAGATGGACTCTATTTACTAATTAGTTGACTTCTGAAGGCAATTGGTTCCACTAGATTTTAGTTAGGTGTATCAGAGTAAAGGGGGCTGAATACAAATGCATGTCACACTTTTCACATATTTATTTGTGAAAAAAAATTAACAACCATTTATCTTTTTCCTTCAACTTCACAATTATGTGCCACTTTGTGTTGGTCTATCACATAAAATCCCATATATATTTGGTTGTAACATGACAAAATGTGGAATATTTCAAGGAGTATGAATACTTTTTCAAGGCACTGTAGGGGCACAAAACATCATCTTACACACAGATCCATAGACCCATACACCCAGTGACAGAATTATACCACTTAAACTTTTGTAAATATTTTATTATATCTCTTAAAGTGACAACACTGAAGAAATGACACTTTGCTACAATGTAAAGTAGTGAGTGTACAGCTAGTATAACAGTGTAAATGTGCTGTCCCCTCAAAATAACTCAACACATAGCCATTAATGTTTAAACCGCTGGCAACAAAAGTGAGTACACCTCTAAGTGAAAATGCCCAAATTGGGCCCAATTAGCCATTTTCCATCCCCAGTGTCATGTGACTCATTAGTGTTACAAGGTCTCAGGTGTGAATGGGGAGCAGGTGTGGTAAAATTTGGTGTT
Organism: Lithobates clamitans; assembly: GCA_037952925.1. Taxonomy (NCBI): domain Eukaryota; kingdom Metazoa; phylum Chordata; class Amphibia; order Anura; family Ranidae; genus Lithobates; species Lithobates clamitans. Next base: position 1,946,836 of record JBBGZY010001071.1, on the reverse strand, counting down.
ATCGCTCTCACTCTCTCGTACTGGTCACTGGAAGTTCAATATAGGACCTCATGGCATAGAACTCTCTGAGGATCTGAAAAAAATAATTGTTGCTCCACATAAAGATGGCCTAGGCTATAAGAAGATTGCCAAGACCTTGAAACTGAGCTGCAGCACGGTGGACAAGACCATACAGCGGCATATCCAGAGGTTGTCTTTGGGAAATAGACGTATGAGTGCGTCCAGCATTGCTGCAGAGGTTGAAGGGGTGGGGAGTCAGCCTGTCAGTGCTCAGACCATACGCCGCACACTGCATCAAATTGGTCTGCATGGTTGTCATCGCAGAAGGAAGCCTCTTCTAAAGATGATGCACAAGAAAGTCTGCAAACAGTTTGTTGAAGACAAGCAGACTAAGGACATGGATTACTGGAACCATGTCCTGTGGTCTAATGAGACCAAGATAAACTTATTTGGTTCAGATGGTGTCAAGCGTGTGTGGCGCAACCAGGTGAGGAGTACAAAGACAAGTGTGTCTTGCCTACAGTCAAGCATGTGTGGGGCATCCTCAAACGGAAGTTGGAGGAGCGCAAGGTCTCTAACATCCACCAGCTCCGTGACATCATCATGGAGGAGTGGAAGAGGACTCCAGGGGCAACTTGTGAAGCTCTGGTAAACTCCATGCCCAAGAAGGTTAAGGCAGTGCTGGAAAATAATGGTGGCCACACAAAATTTTGACACTTTGAGCCCAATTTGGACATTTTCACTTAGGGGAGTACTTACTTTTGTTGCCAGCGGTTTAGACATTAATGGCTGTGTGTTGAGTTATTTTGAGGGGACAGCAAATTTACACTGTTATACAAGCTGTACACTCACTACTTTACATTATAGCAAAGTGTAATTTCTTCAGTGTTGTCACGTGAAAAGATATAATAAAATATTTACAAAAATGTGAGGGGTGTACTTACTTTTGTGGGATACCGCATAATATCCCCAGGTATATCCAATTCCTTATTATTATAAGTTACCTAATTACATCATTTATCATAAGTGCAAAATGGTCCAGAGAAGGGCAACGTCCAACAGATAGCAATTGTCAGCCACTAAACCACAAAGAGGGGAGGACTGTGAATTCAGCTTTTATTTCCAGCCTATAGAAAACAAAGAAATAAAACCCAGTCAAATTACCCCAATCCGACATCAAAGCAACCCACAGTAATATAAACATTTTTGGATAACCCAAATTTTGCATACACTATACAGAAACCATTGTTTGTATTGTCCTTTTCTGCATGTCTATACTATATAATCTGAATGAATGTTTTTGATTACGGAAGTTCTAATTTTGTGTGAAACTTTTCTTATTTATAATTTTGTTTGTCTCGATAAGAAATAGGAAAAAAAAAAAATTCTTCACTCTCAATTTTTCTTGTCAATATATTTGAAAATGATCATTGGTTTGTCTCCATTAACCATTAGGAATTTGAACTGACATTTGAAAAATAAACATTTAAAAAAAATATTCTAATTGTGTATAACCACCTTTAGTGGTTAATGTGGTTACATAATTACATAGTTAGTCTGGTTGAAAAAAGACACAAGTCCATCCAGTTTAATCATTAAAAGGATGAAAAAAAGAAAAATTTACAATCCTATATACACAATCCTATACCCACAGATGATCCAGAGGAAGGCTTCTGGTTGAAGCATGCTCTTATAAATTCTTAGTAAAGAGATTGATTAACCCCTTTTTATGCATAGTGGCTTTTTAGATATAGGGCAAGGCAAATTTGGTAATTTAACCACTTGACAACTGGGCACTTAAAACCCCTTCCTAGCCAGACCAATTTTCAGCTCTCACACTTTGAATGACAATTAGTCATGCAACACTGTACCCATATGACATTTTTGTCCTTTTTTTCATACAAAAAAGAGCTTTCTTTTGGTGGTATTTAATCACAGCTGGGTTTTTTATTTTTTGCGCTATAAATCAAAAAAGACTGAAAATTTGGTTAAAAAAAAAATAAAAAAAAATCTTTGTTTCTATTAAAATTGATTGCAGAGTATTGGCGGGTAGTGGCAGAGTATTGGCAGAGTATTGGTGAGTATTGGCAGAGTATTGGTGAGTATTGCAGGGTATTGCAGGGTATTGCACAGTATTGCAGAGTACTGCAGAGTATTGCACATTATTGCAGAGTATTGCACATTATTGCAGAGTACTGCAGAGTATTGCACATTATTTCAGAGTACTGCAGAGTATTCCACATTATTGCAGAGTATGGGCACAGAGCAGCGCTGTGGGCACTACAGATCCAGCCCACAGCACTGCTAAAAACGATCTCTCCCCCAGGGGGGCGCGCGAGAGCAACATTCTGGGAGGACGTCCCACGGATGCCCACCCAGCATAAGCCGACCGCGCTGTAGCCATCTTTGGGCTATGGCCCGGTCGGCAAGTGGTTAAAAACAAGAACATTTGGACTTCCTGAAAAAAAGTTTAAAAAGGTGGTTTCATGGCCGCATGTCCTGGCTTGTCGGCAGTCCTAAATATCTTGCAGCAGGCCTGGAACCCTGCTATTACTGGATCATCTATGCTTTCATCTGAGGCAAGGGTGTCCCTATCAGAGATTGTCTTTCAGCCTAGGCACAGGTGTCCCTGTCAGAGATTGTCAGCTTCCTCACTATGCAATGACCTAGCCATGTTAAACCATCCATCCCTCACTTAAACCCCTTGTGAGTGCATTTCGTATGGTTTTTAAAATATTTTCTGGATTTGACTAATGATGGCCATACACTATACGAAAAATCGGCCGAACACATTTTCGAAAAACGAACGTTCGACCGTGACCGCAAACGATCGTGCCATCATGTAATGACCGATAAATTGTTCAGTGGACATGAATAAATAATTTTTTGTTCGTTTGTTTACATATACCTAGTGCAGACAGTTCGGACGGGAAACACATTAACCTTGCAATTTATCGTACGTTCGGCAGAAATTTTCCAAACTTCCCGTTCGTTTTTTTTCCCACAAAAACGTCACAAACGATTATCGATTTGTGCCCATTAACTTGCCGAAAAACGAACGAAGTGTCTATACGAACGATTTTTCAGGCAATTTTTCGTATAGTGTATGGCCAGCATTACTTCACTATGCAGGTTTTTGCTTTGTGTTTTTTTCTCTCTATTTGTTTCTTATATGAAAATTATTTGTTAAGTGGGGATGTTAGCATACTGTTTGTACAAATATAGGTTCAACAATCATTCTCATATATTATACTGTGATTAGTAGTTTCTCAAGCATAGGGCAGCCCATTGAAATTAATGCCCTTAACAAAATGCACAGAAACAATCAAAAAAGCACGAACGCTCTATCCCACCTTCTGGTGTGAATGGAGCCTAAATGAAAACTTTATACTTTTTTTTCTTGTTAATATATTTGTGCTATCCAGTTCTGTATTTTAAATTGTTTACCTGTAATGTAAAGCATGGTTTTCATGATTAGCACTATACACGAGTGAAAAGAATTGTCTCTTTTCTTCAAGATACACTTCAGTGATTTTGCTTAAGTGCAGTAATACTGTGGCAGTGAAAAGCAGCAAGCTCAAATATCTCCTTTCTCCAACAAGAGGTAGAATAAAAGAATTATTTAAATGAATGGAAATATGCATTGTATTTAAACTGTGTCAGTCATCAGAGCTTGCTGTGGAACAATTTCAACAAAACGAAAAAAAATAAAATAAATAAAAACCTTCTGATTTCCAGACCAAGCATATAGAATTACTGTATGTAGAACACCTGGTCTGTATTGTGTTCACTAATCAGCTTCACCTGTATGCCTATAAGACCATGGTTACCAAGATTGCTGCTATTTATGTATAGGGTGGCTATGAGGTCTTTGTACAGTTTTACACATGATAGAAGCATACACTAAACACCATTTAAAAGCTTAGATCTTGCTGTTTTAGTAATGTTTGTTAACATTTGTTTGGTCAATGAAACCATGTTCTTTTGATGAACTTAAAGGCAGAACTATGGGCAGAATAAAAAATGACATACTGTATATGATACAGGCTACCAATAGCATTTAAGGAGAAGTAAAGCTAAAGCTTTTTTTGGCTCTAATTCTCCTATGGACCACAGAGCTGCAGGAGTTCGTTCTGCACTTCTGTGACCCGTTTTCAGCTGACATCACAGAGCCAGTCCAGGCTCTAAAAAGATCCCAACCATATGGTCGTGGATCCACCCAGATGCCTGGACCAGCAGCTGGCTCAACTTCCCAGCTGCTAGACATGTGCAAAAGAAAAAGTTTATTTTGTTTCATTTCAATTCTTTATTTAACTAATGTCATGTAGTTGGATTTGTTAAATTCATTTAACCGCTTCAGCCCCGGAAGATTTTACCCCCTTCCTGACCAGAGCACTTTTTGAGATTCGGCACTGCATCGTTTTAACTAACAATTGTGCGGTCGTGCGACGTTGCACCCAAACAAAATTGACGTCCTTTTTTCCCCACAAATAGAGCTTTCTTTTGGTGGTATTTGATCACCTCTGCAGTTTTTATTTTTTGCACTATAAACAAAAAAAGAGCGAGAATTTTGAAAAAAACGCAATATTTTTTACTTTTTGCTATTACAAATATTCCCCAAAAATCTATAAAAAAACTATTTTTTTCCTCAGCTTAGCCCAATATGTATTCTTCTACTTATTTTTGGTTAAAAAAATCGCAATAAGCGTATATTGATTGGTTTGCACAAAAGTTATAGCGTCTACAAAATAGGGAATAGTTTTATGGTATTTTTATTATGAATTTTTTTTTTTTTACTAGTAATGGCGGCGATCTGCAATTTTTATTGGGACTGCGACATTATGGCGCACACATCGGACAATTTTGACACATTTTTGGGACCATTGGCATTTATACAGCATTAAGCGCTATAAAAATGCATTAATTACTGTAAAAATGTCACTGGCAGGGAAGAGGTTAACACTAGGGGGCGATCAAGGGGTTAATAGTGTTCCCTAGTGTGTGTTCTAACTGAAGGGGAGAGAAGACTGTGTAGGGGAGATGACAGATCGCTGTTCATACTCTGTATGAACAGACAATCTGTCTCTTCTCCCCTCAGAGAACTGGAAACTGTGTGTTTACACACACAGATCCCGGTTCTCCGTGTGTCAGCAGCAATCGCAGGAGCCTGGCAGTGATCGTGACTGCCGGGCACTCGCAACGGCTCCGGGGGCGAGCAGTGGCCCTAGTGGCCACAGGGTGAAGCGACGTAGCATAACGTTGTTTCGCCCAGCCATGACATTCTGCCGCAGTACAACTGCAATGGCTGGTCGGCAAGTGGTTAATTTGTTTTTGGAATTAGTTTTGTTTTGTTTATTCGTATTAGAATTTCTGAATTTGACCACATTCGAAAACATTTCAACCACATTTGAAAACATCTTAACCACGTTCTAAACATTTCAACCTCATTCGAAAACATTTCAACAGATATTTTGTGACAGATGTTTTGGTGTGTGGTACACACTGAGACAGATGTTTATGGGACACTAGTACAGGTAGCCCTTGTACAATGCACATATATGTTTCATTTAAGCACTTGAATACTGGACAATTCTTTCCTGACAGGGCCTTTCACATCGGATGTTGCTGGGACACTAGTAGTACAGAGGTTTTATGCAATGCAACACTGTGTGTGACACATGTTGTGCGCTGGTACACACTGAGGCAGATGTTGATGGGACACTAGTCATACAGATGTTTTTGTACACTGGAACATGCCTGCTGTAACAGTTGATTGGTTGCACTGGTAAGCTCTGACAGATGTTGATTGGACACACACTACTACTACTGCTACAGATGTTTTTGGGTACAGGACAGGTATACTATGACAGATGTTGATGGGGCACTAGTAGTACACCTGACCTAGAGACAACATTTTGAAAAAATAATTTTTTTCATCAGCAGTAATATGATGTAATCATTTTGATTTCATTTCAAATTCTAATCGATTGGAACTAGTAACAATTGCAATATTGGATTGTTATTTCTGTCAGCTTGGGTAGCCCCTGTACAATGCACATATATGTTTCGTTAAGCACCTGAATACTGGACAATTCTTTCCTGCCTGGACCATTTTTCACCTTTCACGTCAGATGTTGCTGGGACACTAGTATTATACAGGTTTTGTGCAATGGTACACTGTGACAGATGTTTTGGTATGCTCTGGTACACTGGGGCAGATGTTGATGGGACAATCTATTCTATTCTTTTGTATTCTATTCCTTTATTTTCTATTCTATGTTACTATTTTATTGTATTTGTAAATTTGAATTAGAACTGGATTCAAAAACAATTGGAACTTGAAAACTTTTAAAATCTAATTATAAAAGAATTACAAAAATTTGATTTGAATTTTGTCCGAAATTTTGTTTCATTATCGGATTCGTTTAAATTAGTTACTAGTTAAATTTGGATACATCCGAATTTACGAATAACGAAAAATTTGTCCGAATTTTGATTTGGAACTAAATGAACCGCACATCTCTACCAGCGGCTGCTGCCTCCTCCCTTGCCCAATGCTCCAGTGAGTGCTGGAGGGGCAGAGCAGTGAGCAGATGAGTGACAGTCCCAGGCAATCTGCTCACTGAAGGCTGAGAAATGAGTGATCAGCAGTCTTTGAATGTTGAGTTCTCAGTCTTAAAAGCGGGCAGATGCAGCATTGGACCGATGCTGCATCCACCTAAGTGAGTATCATTTTTTTTCCCTAAACCCATACTTCTCTTTTAACACAGCAGTCTTTGTTTTTCTGAGTCTCCCCATCACATAGTTTTACTGTACTGTAACAGGACAACATGTATTGTCACCTTCCCTTTGGCGCCACATGGGGGAGTCCCCTCCTCACAAGCTTTCTCCCTTAACACCAGAGTTCCTCCATTACTTTAGAGTCCTGCTATTACATCAGAATCCCCACATCACATCAATGTCCCCCCTTCACCGCTAAGTAACACCATTACATCAGAGTTTCCCCCTTACATAAGAGTACTCTCATTTCACATCAAAATCCCCTACCTTCACATAAGAGTCCCTCCAGTACATCAGATTCCCCCCTTAACATAAGAGTCCACCCATCACCCCAAAGTCCTCAATTACACCAGAGTCCCCATTTCACATTGGAGTTCCTTTCTTTACACCTGAGTTCCACCCTTCACACCAAAGTCAGTCCCGTTCATGTCATAATCAGCCCCCATCACATTAGAGTCCCTCTCCTTTACACCAAAGTCCTATACCTTCACACCAGAGCCCTCTAGTACATCAGATTCTTCCTTCACATATGGGTTCACCCATCACACCAGTGTCCCCTACTATACCAGCACCCCCCTATTACACCAGGGTCCCCTTCCAGCAGCAAACAAATACTCTTGCGCACAAGAGTAGGTATCCCTTCGAAACGCGTCAGCCAGCAGTGGTCCTCATGTCCTCTCCTTCACCATCTGGAGACTGTTGTACCTAGACCGATTGCCATCACTTGAAGGCTTTTTACAAAGCATTTTTTCTTCACATGTTTGTGAGCAGCATCTGTTTTTATAAATAAATTTACTAAGGATAATGAACAAAGCTGGTGCGCCCTCTTTTCTTTTTTCTTTTTCCTCCTTCCCACATCACATCACAGTCAGCCCCTATGACTTTGGAGTCCCCCTTTACAACAGAGTCCTCATTCCCCCGTCACAAAAAAAGTCCTAACTTCAAATCTTCACCACGGCCGCAGCATAATGGAAGAGGGTGGGGGGAAGAGCAGGTCGGGACTGAAGCAGACCTCCTCTTCTGACTGCCAATCTTGGATCAACATTATTCATTTACATGTTGTGGGTAGGCTGGCTGCTGGAAAGATAGCAAAAAATTATGCCATGCGTACTGGTTGGCCCCCTGCCCCAAGGAAACAAATAGTGTGGTGCATTGCGGAGGCTGCACAGTGCACCCTGGCCCCTCCACTTACTAATACTTACACTGGTTTTGGGGGGGGCACGACTGAGCTTTGGGGGCAGCCCACCCCAGCAGCCAATAGATCCAGCCCTGCATCTTGGACATCCTGTGGGCAGCCCAGCCTGCTCTACCCTGAACCCAGGTTCTCTGATCTAATCTGCAATCTCTTTCTGTCAACCAGAGTTCCATTTATTTTGCTAGACACAAGCCCATATGTGAAAGTAGTCCCCCACTGGCCAAGATTAAACAAAGTCCAAACCAAGCTTCTTAAAAAGATGTTCAACTTTACCAGAGAATGCTAATTGAACAATCAGCCATGTAGGATTATGGTGGCACCACACTTGAATAAGTTGCAACAGTTCTTGCAATACTGGAAAAAAAGAAAAAGGAAGAGAGAGACCCATGCCCCATGCAGTGGATAGAACACATTTTCAGCATTCCTCCAAATGAAAAATGCAGTCAGTCTCACTCCACCAAGTGGGAGAAGACCTTGTGCTTTCCCTGAAGGGGAAGAACATGTTGAATAGCTTTCCAGCTACTTTGTCCCTATAGATGGGAAACACTGCTTGCTTATTTTACCACAGACTGAAGACTCCCTACACTAACATAGGTACATAGTTAGTTTGGTTGAAGTCCAACTAGTTCAACCAATAAAAGGGGGAAAAAAATAATAATAAAAAAATGTTAAAATCCTATATATACAATCCTATACCCACAGTTGATCCAGAGGAAGGCAAAAAACCCAGCAAAGCATGATCCAATTTGCTCCAGCAGGGGAAAAAAATGCTTGCTGATCCTCCAAGAGGAAATCAGATATTCCCTGGATCAACTTTACCTATAAATACTAGTATCCAGTTATATTATGTACATTTAGGAAAGAATCCAGGCCTTTTTTAACCACTTACGGATAAAAGTGGTCTCTGCGACGGATTTGCCGCGGGATCACTTTAATCGGCGGCGGGAGAGGGCCCCCTCCTGCCGGGCTTCGGTGCCCTCCGCCACTTACCGAAGCCATCAGCAGCTTCCGAGGCGATCGGATCTTCTCCCTTGCTGGGTATGGAGACGAGTGAGGAGAAGATGGCCCCCATCCGTCTCCATACCATTGCAGGGCGGAAGCGAGGTCAAAACGTCACTTCCGCCCATAGCTCTTAAAGGGACTTCTTTTTTTTTGCATTTTAGTATAAATATGAGATCTGAGGTCTTTTTGACCCCAGATCTCATATTTAAGAGGTATTGTCATGCTTTTTTTCTATTACAAGGGATGTTTACATTCCTTGTAATAGAAATAAACTGACACAATTTTTTTTTTTAAAGAACAGTGTAAAAATAAAAGATAAAATAAATAAGAAAAAAAAAAAAAATTTTTAAATGCGCCTCGTCCCCACCGAGCTCGCGTGCAGAAGCGAACGCATATCTGAGTAGCGCCTGCATATGAAAACGGTGTTCAAACCACACATGTGAGGTATTGCCGCAATCAGTAGAGCGAGAGCAATAATTCTAGCCCTAGACTTCCTCTGTAACTCAAAACATGCAACCTGTAGAATTTTTGAAACGTCGCCTATGGAGATTTTTAAAGGTGAAAGTTTGTCGCCATTCCACGAGTGGGCGCAATTTTGAAGCGTGACATGTTGGGTATCAATTTACTCAGCGTAACATTATCTTTCACAATATAAAAAAATGGGCTAACTTTACTGTTGTCTTAGTTTTTAATTCAAAAAAGTGTATTTTTACCAAAAAAAGTGCAATTGTAATGCCCCGTACACACGGTCGGACATTGATCGGACATTCCGACAACAAAATCCTAGGATTTTTTCCGACAGATGTTGGCTCAAACTTGTCTTGCATACACATGGTCACACAAAGTTGTCGGAAAATCCGATCATTCTGAACGCGGTGACGTAAAACACGTACGTCAGGACTATAAACGGGGCAGTAGCCAATAGCTTTCATCTCTTTATTTATTCTGAGCATGCGTGGCACTTTGTGCATCGGATTTGTGTACACATGATCGGAAATTCCGACAACGGATTTTGTTGTCGGAAAATTTTATAGCCTGCTCTCAAACTTTGTGTGTCGGAAAATCCGATGGAAAATGTGTGATGGAGCCTACACACGGTCGGAATTTCCGACAACAAGGTCCTATCACACATTTTCTGTCGGAAAATCAGACCATGTGTACGGGGCATAAGACCGCTGCGCAAATATGGTGTGACAGAAAGTATTGCAACAACCGCCATTTTATTCTCTGGGGGGGTTAGAAAAAGAAAGGATAATGTTTGGGAGATCTAAGTAATTTTCTAGCAAAAAAACAGTTTTTAACTTGTAAACAACAAATCTTAAAAAGAGGCCTGGTCCTTAAGTGGTTAAAGCAATCTACTGAGATGGACAGAACCAGCTTTTGAGGGAGTCTATTCCACATTTTCACAGCTCTTACTGTGAAGAAACCTTTACATACAATGCCTAGAAAAAGTATTCATACCCCTTGAAATTTTCCACCTTTTGTCATGTTACAACCAAAAATGTAAATGTATTTTATTGGGATTTTATGTGATAGACCAACACAAAGTGGTACATAATTGTGAAGTGGAAGGAAAATTATAAATGGTTTTCAAAATTTTTTTACAAATAAATATCTGAAAAGTGTGGCGTGCATTTGTATTTAGCCCCCCTGACTCATTACTTTGTAGAACCACCTTTCACTGCAACTACAGCTGAAAGTATTTTTGGGTATGCCTCTACCAGCTTTGCACATGTAGAGAGTGACATATTTGCCCATTCTTCTTTGCAAAATAGCTCAAGCTCTGTCAGATTGAATAGAGAGCGTCTGTGTACCGCAATTTTCAAGTCTTGCCACAGATTCTCAATTGGATTTAGGTCTGGACTTTGACTGGGCCATTCTAACACATGAATATGCTTTGATCTAAACCAGGGATATGCAATTAGCAGACATCCAGCTGTTGCAAAACTACAAGTCCCATCATGCCCCTGCATCTGGGTGTCATGCTTGTGGCTGTCAGAGTCTTGCTATGCCTCATGGGACTTGTAGTTCTGCAACAGCTGGAGGTCCGCTAATTGCATATCCCTGATCTAAACCATTCCATTGTAGCTCTGGCTGTATGTTTAGGGTTGTTGTCCTGCTGGAAGGTGAACCTCTGCCCCAGTCTCAAGTCTTTTGCAGACTCTAACAGGTTTTCTTCTAAGATTAAATGACATGCAGGTGGACTATATTTACTTTTTAGGTGACGTCTGAAGGAAATTGGTTCTACTAGATTTTAGTTAGGGGTATCAGAGTAAAGGGGGCAGAATACAAATGCACGCCACATTTTTCAGATATTTATTTGTAAACAATTTTGAAAACCATTTATCATTTTCCTTCCACTTCACAATTATGTGCCATTTTGTGTTGGTCTAGATGTGTTGGGATAGACCAACACTTTGTGTTGGTATGGTATGTATGTATGTTGGTATGTGATAGACCAACACTTTGTGTTGGTCTATCACATAAAATCCCAATAAAATACATTTACGTTTTTGGTTGTAACATGACAAAATGTGTAAAATTTCAAGGGGTATGAATACTTTTTCAAGGCACTGTATTTGGAGATTAAATCTCTTTTTCTCCAGATGTAAAGAGTGCCCCCTTGTCCTCTGTGATGGCCTTAAAGTGAATAACTTTAGTGATATAGTGAACACCAAGTGAACACCAAGTTCACTATATGGACCATTTATGTATTTATACATGATGATCATATTCCCCCTTAATCTCCTCTTCTCCAAAGAGAATAAATTCAGTTCCTCTAATCTTTCCTCCATGCCTCTTATCAGTTTGGTTGCCTTTTTCTGCACTTTCTCCAATTCCCCAGTATTCCTTATGTGAACTGGTGCCCAAAACTGAACTGCATATTCCAGTTGAGGTCTTACTAATGATTTGTTCATGGCGCAAAATGATGTCTCTCTCTCTGCTCTCTCTCTGCTCGCTTTGAAAACCGCTGCTTGCCATTGTATGCCATTATTAGGTTTATGATCTACCAGATCTGGTCATGTGACTTAAAGAGGAGTTCCACCCAGGGGGGCCGTCAAAAAAATTAAAAGTCAGCAGCTACAAATACTGCAGCTGCTGACTTTTAATTGGACACTTACCTGTCCCTGGGTCCAGCGATGCGGGGGATCGAAGCCCCGCTCGTCCCCCCCCTCCGCTCGTCGGCGCTGGCATTTCAACTGTGGGCGCCGGGCACAGCCTGGCACCCACTGCGCATGCGTGAGCAGCGCCGCGCGCCGTGATTGGCCACTCAATCACCTGGGACCTGTAATGGGTCCCAGATGATTGACAGGAGGGAGTGAGCAGAGCGGAGCCCTTCCTGTGCCGAGGGGGAAGTGATGTCACCAGTTAGGCAAAGGAAGAGGCAGACTACGAGGGACCACCTAGCAACAGGCATTTAGAGGTAAGTGAAAAAAAAAAATCCAAATGTTTTTTTTTTGTTTTTTTTTTAGAATTTTTGAGGTATTTTTGTTTTTTTGGGTGGAACCCCACTTTAAGCAGGTCTCTCCCTTCCTGTAATTTTTATTCTTTTTTCAAACACTTCAGAGTCCCCAAGGCAGATTTTTAAAACATATTGCTGTGTTTTTAGCCATACTGCTGCTTTTTAATGAGCCCCTAGGGGTCCATTACATCACAGAGTAGATACCACTATCCCCTGTATTCTGAGGTATTACTGTGCACTGTGGCCTGTGTTTACAGTCCATTCAAAAAATGTGACTCGAGGTGTGGAGCTTGTAGTAAGTCAGAGTTCTTTCTGCTTAACCAGCATACCAACATTGTGACTGAAGGTAAAGGCCAGTCACATGACCGGTCTCTCCTGTCAGCTTTTTTTCCCTCTTTCCTTCATCCATTTTATTAGTGCTCCACATGCTTTGCAATCCCGGACAAAGTGTATGGTCATAACTTTGCTTTATAAATTGACCAAGTTACTTATCCTAGCACCAAGACATACTCCTAGCAGCACCATAATTTATTACAAAGTTCACCCTTGAAAACTTACATCTCATATGGTCCAGTGGTGTGTACTGCCAGAAAGGGGGACCTGGCTTCCCTTAAGCTCTGTCATGTGAATAATGGTTGACATTCTGTCGCATGATACAGAGCACAGGAATAGTCAGGTCACATTTGCCTGCAGTGCTCATCAGTCACCTATCTGGGACATGGCTCAGCAAGAGAGAACTTTGCAATTAATGATTATTTATCTGCTTGGCTTCTGTAAGGCAAATTAGTAATCAGGACATATGGGACTTCTTCTTCTAATGGACATGGAGACCTGGAGAATTAGAATTAGTCCAGCCCTGTGGATATACCTACCTGCTCTGTGCAATGGTTTTGCACAGAGCAGCCCTGATCCTCCTGTTCTCGGGTCCCCTCCCTCCTGCCAAGTGCCCCCATAGCAAGCCGATTGCTCCGGGGGGCACTCATGCGTACTCGCTCCTGAACCACAATCGGGCTCAAGTAAGTATAAGGGGGAGGGGCACTGGGGGAAGAATGCAGAGAATACATTAAGTTATGAACCTTCTTCCTTTTAGAACCACTTTGAGGCAAGAAATTGTCAATGCGTTTCGGGGTCCCCTTAGCTTCTACAGGACGGGGACTGGTGTGCAGTGGAAATTATATACCAGAAATCAGATCCATCTAAACAACAATATAAATTATTCATGCATGGTGATTATATACTACTGCGGACTGTAAATATATAGAATATTATCACAGTACAACTTAACATATGCAACAAGGAACCTACCTTCCCACAGGAACTCTTTTAAGGTTTACTTATTTGGTCTTTTGGATCCTGTTTGATTGAAATGGTCCCTAATGCCAAGGGGAGGGGGGGGGACACATACCAGAAATGAAAATGCCCAGGTGCCCACCAACCAAGAGGCTTGCAATAATAAAACTTGAACTTTTAGGCTTTAGGGAGCTCATATATCCAGTGCTTATGCTTTTTGAAGCTGGCAGGCCTTTGTTTTAAAAAAGAAAGAATATTAAAATCTTGTTCTTAGCCAGATAAAAATATACATTGGGCTTGATGATAGACGTGAAAATAAAGCCATTTTTTATCTTGGATAAATTAGGAAAAGGTTAGAAACCTCTCTGGCATATATTTTATGTCTGTGACCAATGTCACCATTACAGAAAGTGATAGGAAGTCCAAATTTTTGAGTTGTCACTGAAACATGAATAGATCAGAAATATTCAAATGAGGACAATTGTTTCTGTGACAATGATCTAGGAGGATAATTCCCTTCCATTGGAGAGATCTTTTCTCACTTCCTATTGTGTCTTGAGATAGGAAATGCAGAACATTTAGGAAATTCTCCCCAAAAAGACACATGCAGGAAAAACTAAGGGATTTTAACAATTTTCTACTAAAAAAAAAATTGTTGTCTTTAGATATACCCTGAACAGCCCAAGCTTATCCTTAAAAGTGGTTCTAAAGGCTATACGCATTTACCTTGACGCTTTCCCTACATGTCCTCACTTGATCCAATACTATGTCTGTCTATAGCGGCTCTCTCCCCTCTCCTTGCTCTCACAGGCTTTGCTGAGGCAGTGGAAGCAATTGAGGGAGATGGGTCGGGACCATTGACACACTCTGTGTGTCAATGAATGCACACAGCCCTGCCTGGGAGGGAGGGAGCTGGTGCACCACCCAAAGGAAGTGACTTACTATGGGGGCACACCGACAAGAGGAGGAGTGAGGAACCCCAGAAAAGGAGGTTTGGTCCTGCTCTGTACAATACCATTGCACAGAGCAGGTAGGAGGAGAATAGCATGTTTGTAAAAACCTGAGTCTTTACAATTGCCTAAACCTTAATTATACACCAAAATCTCAAATAAGTTTTCACATGTTAACATAATTTGAAAATATTTTTTCGATATCTGCAAATTTGCAGTTTTTCATTTAATGCTAGCTCGTGATCCTGCTATAAAGGTCTTTGTTCGGGTTTTTCCTATGTCCTAACTGTCTATGCCTGTCTCCCTGTTGTGCTCCTGCATTGTCACTATCCAAAGTAAACTTCATGTGTCCATTTGAACTCACATTGGCCACAATTCAATAAAGCATTGGCACAACTTTTATGACGGAATTGGCACATTAGAAAGTCCTGCACCTAATTCATTAAAGCCTTGTTATGACAGTTCAGACAGTTTACAACAGATTCAGGTAGTTATTTTCACCACTTTCACAACATGTCACTATGGCTGCAACAAATTAAAAAATAATTACCGCCAGTTTAAAGATAAGTAAACTGGAGATCATTTAGACCAACTCTAAATTGTTGTACAAAGACAGATGAGAATCCTCATGGTGGGGCCACTTTGTGGTAAAAAGCAGGGCATGTCTTTATGTGCCACCCCATCCCCCCCATCCCTTTCATTAGTTGCTAGAACACTAGAAGCCATCTTATCAGAACAGCGTTATTGGTTGCTAGGATGCTGTCAGCTGCACAATATGGTTTATATGGGATTATATTGTGCATCTAATTACTACACTTCCCGCCATGTTTTAACTACACCTCGAAATGCTTTATCTCTAGCTAAAACTTTTTTTAGGGAATCTCCCATTGCATCTGTTGTGCTACCCCCGTAGGAGCCGCTTAAATTAACTGGTTCTTTCCCACTACAGTACAGAGACAGCCAGGCACACAGCAACAGTCACCCCGACTCTGATCAGTCTACGGGTTTGCCCTTTTCTGCATTTTTTTTCTCAAAGGAATTGGGGCGTTAATTTGGGGTGGTGTGGGATACTTCAAAACGCTTGGACACAATTCCATGGAGGACAACTTTCTGGGAACCATGAGATATATTGTAGACCAGGTGCAGCAAGACTGGAACAGTCTATAGGTTCACAGCTTGGGACCAAGGACTAGCTTGCAGAACAGATAGGCTAGACTGAAACAGTCTATAGGTTCAGAGCTAGGGACCATGAACTAGCTTGCAGAACAGAGAGGCTAGACTGGAGCAATCTATAGGTTCAGTGCTGGGGACCATAAAGTAACTTGCAGAGTGGATAGGAGGCTCTACTCACAGAATCATGGAATATGATCAGCCCATAGATTTAGCTTCTTGTTAGTAGCTCAGCATCCAGTCCCAGGGGTGCCAGGGGTGAGCGTCCCCCTCCTCCTTTCAGCTCAGTAATCTATCCCCTCAGGTGAAAGAAAAGACAATTTACAAACTATTTAACAGCTTTCCCAGCCACCAAATGGGCACACCTTCCCAGGGATTAGCTGGGCCTTGTTCAATATTTAGGGGGTCATCTGAATTCTCCCTCCCTAAACTCAAGAAACTTCTTCTAGAGGTAGGGGGAAGCAATCAAACTCTCAGCCTGTGCAGCCTTGAGCAAACCAGAATAAACAATTACTGTTCTTCTGGCTACAGCAGGAGCCAAAAACAAAATTTCCCTAGCAGCCTAACTAGGTGAGTGCTACACGTGTATTTAGTCTCTGACACATTTCTGTAGCTTTGCATTTACTGAAATGAATGTCTCTGTAATCATAGACTAGTGTCCCAATAGTGACGTGTAGTCAACAAAACACGATGATCCGCAATGGATAAATAAACGGTGTAACCGTCCCTTCAGTTTCCCAAATCTCAGTTCAGATGTCATCAGACTCATAAAAAGTTGGGGTACGCTTACCGGAACAGTTGGATTCTACTGCCATAAGCATAGAATCAATCGAGCTGTGTGCCGCCCTGGGCAAGTGGGTGTGATGGTTGGAGGCCGATGGTACCTCTATGAGGCCTGGATGTCACCTCTGGATACACGAGAAATGGATGGAGACCTGGTTCCAAGGTTGATGATATTTTCTCAGTTCCCGAAAGTATATAGAAAAGAAAAGGGGTGCCTCCACATGGTGTAAATCTGGGTAATTTATTTGCTAAAAAACCACTATACATAAAAGTGATCACACAATTGTAAAATGGCAGTGTGCAGGGTATAAAAACCGCCCTACGCGTTTCGATCGACTGCCCCTGTTGATTGACACAGCTCGATTGATTCTATGCTTATGGCAGTAGTATCCAACAGTTCCGGTAAGCGTACCCCATCTTTTTATGAGTTTGATGACATCTGAACTGAGATTTGGGAAACTGAAGGGACGGTTACACCGTTTATTTATCCATTGCGGATCATCCTGTTTTGTTGACTACACGTCACTATTGGGACACTGGTCTATGATTACAGAGACATTCTGTTCTTATGACACATGTTTTTTAGCGCTACAATTTATTTAACACAAGTACACATTTTAGTCACATGGTTTGTAGCAGCTTATGTTTTTCTTTTCAGGTAGCGCATTAATCATTCCTTTTTCATTTACTGAAATGATGTGTAGCCTTTAGGTAATGTCAAATGCCACATAACCCCTCAAGTAAATTGACCACAACTGCTTTGAAGCTTCTCTAGAACAGTTATTTAACATGAGCATACACATACAGTATATGCGACATGCCTTAAGTGGGTCTTCTTTTGTGGGGTTATATTCATATGTGAGTACCTGCCACACAGAGTACTTCCAGCACAGAGAGTTATCATCAACAGCTCTGGGTCTCGTAATAACAATCAGGAAACAGGAGGACCGGCTCTCAATCACATGATTACTGTGTAAGCCTGTGGTTGGGTTATCAATGATCATTCACTGTACAGCCCACCCATGTTCTTTCTCCTCTTGAATTGAGAAAAAGATACACTATATTTTTCCTCTTCTTGCTAGAGGAGAAGATTGTAAACAATAAAAAAGTGTAAAAAGAAAAAAAAGATACAAAATAGCTAGATCAGTTTTTGATTAAGGCCCCTTTCACACGAGGCGGACTCCGTTTCCACGGAGCCCGCCTCGGTCCGCCGGCTCAGCAGGAGATCAGTCCGTTGATCTCCGCTGAGCCGGCAGATGACAGGTCCCTCTCTGCTCACTGAGCGGGGAGGGGCTTGTCAGGCGCCGCTGCCGCCTATGGAGGGATCGGATGAAAACGGACAGCATGTGCGTTTTCATCAGATCTCACCCGATCCGATCCGCCAGCGACGGACCTGGACGTAGAGCCATCCGTCTGCTTTTAGTGGATCGGATCGAGTCGGATGTCAGCGGACATGTCTCCGCTGACATCCATCGCTCCATAGGCTAACATGGAGCGCCCGTTCAGGTCCGCCGTCAAAACTGACAGGCGAACCTGAACGGTCCGATCATGTGAAAGGGGTCTAATACAGCAAATACTCCCTTAGGCCAGGGTTAGGGTCAAAGGTCACAATCCGGGATTAAGGACACTGTCAGTGTGTTTTGGGTAGGATTAAATAAAAAAACAAAATGAACACTATTGTTTCTGGGCCCTACTATCGGTACAACCAACAAATAACATATGGGGTATCGCTGCGATCGTCAGAAGTAGGAGAATTCGTTTTAGGTTGTTCTTTGGTGATAGATCATAATGACGGAAAGAAATAAACAGTTACATTTCAAGAAATATGGTTTTACTATTTTGGACGAGTTTTACTTTAGTAATAAAGAAAACAATCATGAGATATCCAGGACCATGGATACACTAATGCCGCGTACACAGGGTCGGACTTTCCGGCATACTTGGTCCGGCGGACCAGAGTGTGCCGGACAATCCGCCTGTGTGTAGGCGCCAGCGGACTTTTCCGGCGGACTTTTTCCCAAAAGCCCGCCGGACCTAGATTTGAAACATGTTTTAAATCTTTCCGTCGGACTCAGTTTCGGGCGGAAAGTCCGCTCGACTGTGTGCTAGTCCGACGGAAAGCCCGCTCGTGTGTATGCTGGTCCAAAGGACCAAATACGACGCGAGGGCAGGGTATTGCATTTCGCGCTCGCTGCAATAGGAAAAACACATTTTCCCATTGCGGCGAGCGCGGAGCAAACCAGGCCCTTAGGAACCCCCCTACGCCGAAAAAACGGCGTGGGGTCCCCCCTAGAATCCATACCAGACCCCGATCCGAGCACGCAGCCTGGCCGGTCAGGAAAGGGGGTAGGGACGAGCGAGCACCCCCCCCTCCTGAACCGCATGCTGGGACTGTGACGTTTTAGGGGGCGTGGTCACCGGGTGATGTTGACCACGCCCCCTAAAACATCACAGTCCCAGCATGCCCAGGGACTGTGACATCATAAGGGGGTGGGGTCCCCGCCTATATAAGTCACAACGCAGCCCTCAGAGAGCAGCCCAGCCGGAGAGAGCGTCGTGTCAACATCTGGAGAAGAGAAGAGAAGACAAGAAGCCCAGAAGTCCGGACCTCTGCTGGCAAGAGAGCTACCTGAAGACAGCGGAGGAGCCGGCTGAAGAACTGGGAGAGCGGAGAAGAACCAACTGGACACCGGGAGAAGATGAACCTGGAGGGACCCCCGAAGCTGGAAGAAGACCCCCGAAGTCGGATCCTCCCGGAGCTGTTTAATAAAATATTTTAAAAACCTGTGTAGTGTTTTATTATTTACACTTTTTCCCTAGGTGAATGGGTAGGGGTACCATGTACCCCATACTCATTCACATAGGGTGGGGGGCCGGGATCTGGGGGCCCTCTTATTATAGGGGGCTCCCGGATTCCGATAAGCCCCCCGCAGACCCCGACAACCAACGGCCAGGGTTGTCGGGAAGAGGCCCTTGTCCTCATCAACATGGGGACAAGGTGCTTTTGGGTGGGGGGGCCCCCCTCCCCCAAAGCACCCACCCCCATGTTGAGGGCATGCGGCCTGGTACGGTTCAGGAGGGGGTGTGCTCGCTCGTCCCCACCCCCTTTCCTGACCGGCCAGGCTGCGTGCTCGGATCGGGGTCTGGTATGGATTTTAGGGGGGACCCCACGCTGTTTTTTCGGCGTAGCAGGGTTCCACTTTATAATCCATACCAGACCTAAGGGCCTGGTATGCCCCGCGACGGGGCTCGCAAGGTGTCAATCTCGCCGATAAAAGCGGCAAAATTGACATCCTTTTCTAGTCCCGTCGCACCTGAGTCACGTTCAAAATGAACGTACTTGTCCGTGTGTTGGCAAGTCCGTTCATTCTGAAAGTCCGCCGTAACTCCGGCGAAAGTCCGTCAGAAAAACGGGCGGACTTATCCCGCCGCAAAGTCCGGTCGTGTGTGGGCAAGTCCGTCCGTTTTAAAGTCCGGCGCACCTGGAGGACAAAGTCAGTCAGAAAGTGTGCCGGACCAAGTAGGACAGAAAGTCCGACCGTGTGTATGCGGCATAAGTAGTTGCAATATGTGCAGTTTTACTAGCACATGTCAAATTTGCAAAACTGCATTCAGGTGTTAAAGAATTAATTCACCTTAATTCACATTTATAAAAAAATATAAATGCAAATTTTTTTAGGTAATAATATGCATTTTTTTTTTTAGTAGGAGGCTGGAAAGCCATGCAGGACTCCTGCAGACTTGTCGGTGTATCTGTCTGCTCGTACTTCGTACAGGCGGACAGAAGCACAATGACAGGAAGAGACAATTAACTCCTAGAGTGCTCAACAGCGCCCTACAAGTACCACAAAGGTTGCTGGTACTTGTAGTTTCTCATTCACAGAACACTAAATAAATGATGCAGCTGGGTGGGCAGAGCCCCACGTAGCCGCGTTTTTTTTAAATAGTGAAAGCAAGCAAGGGGAGAAGATCCCCCTTTTGCTTTCACTAGATGCAGTGGATTGGGGAGATGCTGCAGGAGTGGGAA
Organism: Lithobates clamitans; assembly: GCA_037952925.1. NCBI lineage: Eukaryota > Metazoa > Chordata > Amphibia > Anura > Ranidae > Lithobates > Lithobates clamitans. Next base: position 1,926,176 of record JBBGZY010001071.1, on the reverse strand, counting down.
CATGTTACATGTGCCACCCTAAAAAGTGACTTTGAAGCCGACATCCCTGCGCGACTTCATCGCTGCTTGCATACGACTTTTTTAACAGAAAATGATGCAGGTCGTGATAAATTTGCCCCAAAGTAATGAAAAAAAACGTTTTCTAAGTTGGAGCGACTTGAGTCGCACCGATTAGAACCGTTCCATTGCCGTTAATGGGGCGCAACTTGTCATGTGACTTTGTTGCATGACAAGTCGTAGCAGTGGGAATGAGGGCTTAAAAGAGAAGTACAGCCAAAGCTTGTTTGGCTGGGCTTCTCCTATGGATCACAGGGGTGCAGTTCGTTCTACACCCCTGTGACCCATTTCCAGCAGAGAGCGGGCTGAAGTCCACTCTCTGCTGATGTCACAGAGTCGGTCCAGGCACCGCGTCATCACGACCATGGAGTCAAGATCCACCAGGTGCCTGGACTGACACCTGGCTCAGGCTCTCAGCGAATCCCTGAGAGCCTGAGCCAGCCGCTCCCGCTCCCTCCACAGCCCAGCACTCCAATGAGCGCATTGGGGGGGGGGGGGGCAGAGCAGAGAGCTGCTGACTGACAGTCTGCAGCTCTCTGCTCAAGGAGTTGTGAGGACTGACCATTCGGCAGTGTTCGATCACTCAGTTCTCAGTGTTAGAGGCGCCAGGGGACAGATGCAGCATCGAACTGATCCTGCAGATCAACAACCCAACTGATCCTCAGCATCCACAGCTCATGTAATCTCAACCTAAAACAATGCTGAGTCCTATTATAATATGATTCCTATTATAACCATCATATTTACTACATACACACTTCAAAAAGTTAGATGGCTTGGCTGGCAGATAGCTTTGGTGTATACATTACGGCATTTTTGTCTCATCTTCAGCTCCCTTTTAACCCCTATTTACACTGGAGCATTGCGTATGTGGGTAATTTTGGGCCTTTTTTTTGTACGTTTTTTTCCATGTTTTTATAAGTGATGCTGTACAGCAGCTCCTTCAGAGTGGAATTGCACTTTTTTGGCCTAAAGAACTTTTTTTTTTTTTGGAAGCACATTTTTATTTTTTTGTAAGCTCTAATTGAGGTCAACAGGGGAAAAAAACAACCCATTCTGCTTCATGGGTCTGTTTACACATAATGCATAAAAATGCTTGAAAAATAGATGTACATTGCCTTCCATTGATGTGTGTTAATGTGCATTCTTATGCGCGTCGATATAGGACTTTATGCGCGTTTATGCTGCATTTTGCATATTATTTCCTCCAATATCACATCCTTTTCCTGTTTGTGGGTTGAGAGAAGGAGTAATGCCGCGTACACACGAGCGGACTTTACGGCAGACTTTGCCCGGCGGACTTTTCGACGTACTTTACGACAGACTTTCTGAATGAACGGACTTGCCTACACACAATCCACCAAAGTCCGTTGAATTCGTACGTGATGACATACGACCGGACTAAAACAAGGAAGTTCATAGCCAGTAGCCAATAGCTGCCCTAGCTTGGCTTTTTGTCCGTCGAACTAGCATACAGACGAGCGGACTTTTCGACCGGACTCAAGTTTGACGAATTGATTTAAAACATGTTTCAAATATAAGTCCATCCAACTTTTGAGAAAACAAAGTCCTCTGGAGCCCACACACACGATCGAATTGTCCGACGAAATCCCGTCCGCCGGGCAAAGTCTGCCGTAAAGTCCGATCGTGTGTACACGGCATGAGGGAGAAAGGAGTGAGAGACAGAGACAAACACATTTTTGTTTTGGAGAGGCATTGGCAAACGGGATGTCCATTGTTACAGCTCTAATCAATGTGAGTGTGCTAGCTATAATGAGCAGGAGGAGATTTGGGCAAGCCAAAGAGCACTATTGAGTGTATCCATTGCTCACACAACATGAGAGTAAAGGGTAGTTTTGGACCTTTTACCTTTTATCGTGTCACTCATCTATTTCTATAAAATCTGCCATCGAGACACCTCACAAGCCAGCTTTCCACTCTCTACCATGCTCTCTAAGATGGCTGCTGTATTGGTCCTTGTAAGGGAAAAAACAATAAAAAGCTTTTTTTCCTCAATAGATTTACATTGTGTTGTGTTAATGTGTTTTTACATGCATTTACGTGTGTTGTGTTGCGGTAAAATGCATTCATGTAGAACTTTAGTCCAACATACCACACTGCATATGACATCAGTGTTGTGGTGTGAACAGGACACATAGAAAACAATTGTATTCTATATGTCCTTGTGGTGACCTGCCTTCTTCTAGTGCAGTAAAACACAAGTGGCTGAAGTATGTGTAAACATGGCCCAAGGGTAGGCCAGGTACCTTCTGGAGCTTCAGTCTACAGACACCTGACCAGGGACAATGTAAGGCTGCATTCACACCTGAGAAACATGGAAACCTGGGCGGAGATCTGTCCAGATCTGCCCTATTGCGTTTCTGAAAGCGTGTGAAAAATGCTCAGTGCCCTTTTTTTTGAATGGCACCCCAAACACAGGTGCATAGAATGCATTAGGGTGAAAAAACATGAGCCTTTACAACCCCTTTAACCACTTGCTGACCAGCTGCCGTCATTATATTGCAGCAGGTTGGCTCCTTCCTGCGAATCGCCATCATTGTACGACGGGCCGGGAACTCTATTTTGTGGGCGCCCACTGGCCAGTGGGAGAGCCAATGACCGGGTGGAGCGGACTCGATGTCTGCTGGCCACCCGCGATCGTTCCCCGCAGTGACAGAACGGGGATCTGCCTGTGTAAACAAGGCAACCCTCCATTCTGACAGGGGAGATCACACAGATCCTGTCTTTCTGCTATGCAGGAGAACGGATCTGTGTGTTTCCCCAGTTGCGCAGTCCCCCATACAGTTAGAACACACCTGCAGGGAACACATTTAACCCCTTGATCGCCCCCCAATGTTAACCCCTTCCCTGCCAGTCATTAGTACAAAAGCAGTGCATATTTTTATCACTGATTACTGTACTATTGTCACTGGTTCCTAAAAAAGTGTCAAAAATGTCAGTTAGGTGTCCGATCTGTCCGCTGCAATGTCGCAGTCCCGCTAAAAATTGCAGATCACCATCATTACTAGTAAAAAAATAATAATAATAAAAATGCCATAAATCTATTCCCTATTTTGTAGACGTTATTACTTTTGTGAAAACCAATCAATATATGCTTATTGTTTTTTTTTTTTTAACAAAAATATGTAGAAGAATACATATCGGCCTAAACTGAGGAAGAAATGTGTTTTATATATATTTTTTGGGGGATATTTATTATAGCAAAAAGTAAAAGAGATAGCATTTTTTCAAAATTGTCGCTCTTTTTTTGTTTATAGTGCAAAAAATAAAAAACGCAGAGGTGATCAAATACCACCAAAAGAAAGCTCTATTTGTGGGAAAAAAAGGACATACATTTTGTTTTGGTACAGTGTCGCACGACCGCGCTATTGTCAGTTAAAGTGGTTCTACTCCCTGTACAACCACTTTTACCTACAGGTAAGCCTATATTAAGGCTTACCTGTAGGTGCTTGAAATATCTCCTAAACCTCCACGGTTTAGGAGATATTTACTAAAAAGCAAGCGCTGATGACTACGGCACATTGTGCCCTTTCTAATAGGGGTCATGCCTTGACTGGCGGCTCCCACACGCATGCGCGGGAGTGACGTCACGCGACTCTGGTCAATCACAGAGCCAGAGTTCGCTGCCCCGGAAGGAAGAGGGGTGAAGATGGGCGCTCCCTGCTAGTGGGGACAACGGAGACATAGCAGGCTTCGGTTTCAGGTAAGTGACACATAATGGGCTACTTTGCGATGCATAGTAGCCCATTATATTTTACCTTTGCAGGGAAATAAAGAGGAAGTAAAACCCACCAGGGTTTACTTCTGCTTTAAAGCGACGCAGTGCCGTATCGCAAAAAAAAAATGGCCTGGTCATTTAGGGATAAATCCTTTCCGGTCCTTAAGTGGTTAACCACGGCCCTGCGTGCAATGCAAAACATGACACATTGCTTTGATCAGGTGTGAATGCAACGGTTTCTGTTTGCGATTTTCTTAGCGCAATTTATACATATTACCAGGAGGTTGCGCATAACCCTATTCGCATTTGTTCGTGCAGAAGAGGCTCATGCGCCTTTTTTAGCCCCGTGAGCTTCGTGTGATTTGGTCACGCCTGTTTCTGACTTGTGAAAACAGTAAAACATAAGAATGAACGACACCCAAACAAGTGTCTCACGTGTTTGCCACAATTTCAGCGCAATTTGGAATCGCTGGCAGAACTGCGCCGATTCTGCCTGCGATTCTAAATCGCTAGGTGTGAATGGGGCCTAAACGCATTGGGGTTTGTGTTTGCTGGGTGTGTTGGAGGTGTTTGAGCTGAGGTGTGAGGTGAGGGCTCTATGATGAGCTGTGATAGACAAGCCCGCTCCCCTCAGCTCCAGCCAGTGATCCCATCGTACACCTAGGGAGGAGCGCGCACAGCGCCATCTAGCGGGCGGCCGCTCCCGCTGAACATGCACACCCCGGAGAGGGATGAGGAGGATGTTGTCTTCCATACCATAAAGCTCCATCAGAGAGCGCTCCGGCTACTGCAGCATCCTCGGTGCGGGAGGAGGAGGAGGAGGAGGAGGAGGAGGGAAGCAGCTTGTCCTGTTTATTCTATCCATCCATCCTCAGCCAGTGTTCAGCACGCACAGGGATGGACCTGTCTCCGGGGGACCCTGTGGCTACCTTCCCACCTCCCTCCTTCCACTGAGCAGGTGTCGGGGCTGCACCCCATCTCTTGTGAGGATCATGTCCCGGGCTCCCCGCACATTCCTGTGACAGGGAGAGCACAGAGAGCCGAGGAAGCCGCCACTGAGGAGGAGGAGGAGAAGCGGATTCTCTGGTTGCTAAGGTAATCCCAGCTGGTCCTCTCCTGGGTTACAATGTATGACAGCCCGGGTCCCTGATCCTTCCTATGGGGGTAATCCTCCTGTACATCCCTTTCCCCATCCATTCTCCATCACCCACCATGGCAGCCATACAGATGCCAGCAGGGGGTGGGTGCTGCTTGTGCTGGAATGTATGTGGGGGGGCTGCTTTGTCTGTTTTGGGGATGGATGGATTTATTTCATCTTCCATTCATGTCACTTGTTGGGAAAGGCCTGGGCTGTGTTAGATGGAGAATCCTGAAATATGGCTATAGGACCCCATCAGTGTGTCATTTGTGTCATTTGTGTCATTTGTGTCCTTTACCAGCTGCGCCTACATGGCTTACTCCAATCTATGAATGGCTGGAAGGAGGATGGCTGATGGTTGGGGGAGGCTGATTTGGATTTAGTGTGTATAGTTTTTTTTTTTTTTCTTCCTGACAGTGAATTTGTAGTGTTTATTATGTATATGAGCCGGGTGGATGCCTACGTAGACTCACTCAGTGTGATCGGAAATTGTTCCATGGATCGGAATTGTTTTGGGAACGGTTGGGTGTAATGATAATCCTCCTCCTCCTTTTTTTTTAGACTATTTTTAGGGTAAAAGCAGTTTATAATCCCCGGACGTATCTTGACGTATCGGTGTAGCGCATGTGAACCTTTATACCTTATCTGTGTACACATATATGTGCTTATATTACGGACACATTAAAACATGAAAATAAACATTTAAACTGAATACATGGGATACATTCAGCATTCATAACCACATATATTTTTCTATGGATAGTGCCATGTTGTAAGAAAAGTCATCCATTCTATCTACAACAGCTTGGATAGGTGACCAGTACAAGGTTGGGGCTGGACTGTGAAATGTGTTTGTTTGGAGGGTTTGTTATGTTGTTTATAAATTGCATTGTATGTTACTGTGCAGGGTTGTGTATTTCATTCTGCTTGTGTTATTGCATTTTTCTGCATGGATTTGTCAGTATTTTAGGTGATCACTTTTATATGGATATTTGCATTGACATAACAGTAGGACAGTGACTATCTTGGATTTTTGTAGTGCCCTTGAAATGACAAGATTATTAAAGCAGTTTGGTAGAACAGTTAATATATTCATCTTTGGGTGTATGGATTAGGATTAATGTGTTTCCTTAGATAATTATACCATCACAACACTGGAAAATCCATTACTTTATTATTTATTTTCATTTTGCGGATTGGATTCGATGAACACACATGCTATAATATGGCTTACCCTTAGGTAGTGCAAATATCTCCTAAACGTGCACAGTTTAGGAAATATACCTACATATATAGACGAAAACACACGTATATATAATTTGTGTCTTTTTATGTTACTGATTAGGGCTTATTTAGGATGTTATTGCAAAGTGTAGTGACTGTGTGCAAAGTACAGTACCCCATAGTGCCCTATTAGAATTAAGGTATCATTGCAATGGTTCTGGAAATTATCACCAATAGCCATTAGACGCTTTATAAATCTCCTCAAACACCCCAGGAGCCCTGAATACAGAAGAACACTGATATGGAAATTCTGGCACTTTCTAGCAGTGCTAAGAGCCGGCCTGTCCATCTCACACCTTTCTGTAGACCAGTCGGGTGTCCATTATAGTGGAAGGCCAATCAGAAGGTCCAGGAGGTGAGAGAGCGAGGCTCAGCTTTTAATTTACATATCAAACTATGTGGCTGGCTTTTATATACATGTACACTCATCTTTTTTTACTGGAAAAAACAAAAGGAAATATGCCCATGGGACTTTTATGAGTGGTTCTTAAAGAGGAAACTTCCCTCTTTAAATTTTACCTATAGTAAGGCTTACCCTTAGGTAGTGCAAATATCTCCTAAACATGCACAGTTTAGGAAATATTTACTGTACATGCAGCCAGTGAAATCACTGGCGCATGCGCTCAGAAGGAACGGCCCGTCTGTGCCATTTCTTCAGAGCCCTGTGCCGTTTCTTCAGAGCCTTGTGCCGTGACCGGTAGCTCCCACGCGCACGCGTGGAAGGGAGGGAGGTCATCGCGGCTCCGGCCAGTCACAGAGCCAGAGTCCGCGAACCCGGAAGCAAGATGGGTGAAGATGGAACCTGTCTCCAATGACATTGCATCGATGGAAGGCTTAGTTTTGAGGTAAGTTTCACATAATGTGCTAGTATGCGGTGCATACTAGCACATTATGCCTTTGCCTTGCAGTTAAAAAAAAACGTGCAGCGGTGTACAACTGCTTTAAGAAAGGTCCAACAAGGTGTTAAAAACGTACAAAATATTGTTACAAAATATTTAAAAAAGACAACAGTAGTGTCCTTCAATTTAGATAATATTAATATCCACACGTAAGACATGTATGTACAATATATCACCCATAATTGCTGAAACATGTGATTTTCAATTCAGGCTTAAAGCTTAAAGGCTTTCTACGCGTTTCATGGGGTAGCGCCCACTTCTTCAGGAGACTGCCCAGATTGAAGTTCTTTGTGTGTATATATCTGTGGAAAAACCATGTCATGAACAATAACAATTTGAATAGTTTGAAATTGGTGCATTTATTGAGAAAATACATCCTGTTACGAGAAAAGTTCAAAAATGTATATGGGGAATATACTCACACCAACATTGAACAAAAATGGAGGATACGCAAAACAATGTGGACTGGTTGAGTTATTTCACGTTACACAAGATCATTGCATTTTGCACTAACCTTAAAGAAGAACTCTATTTTTTTCCCCATGCAGTGGGGCTGTGCCTACACTGCATGGGTTAGCTGCTTGTTTTATCTAGGGGTGTAAGGGAAAGCTGTACTTACTCGGTCCTTCGATCCACCGGAAAAATGCGCTCCCCCACATCACATCACATGTGAGGACTGTTCCTGCCATCCTCACATCCTGAGCCAGTCTATGGGCGTGAGGATGTCAGGAACAGTCCATACATCTGCGCTAAGCAAATTCTCTAGATGAAAACGAGTAGCTAATCCTTGCAGTGCAGGCAAAGCCCCATTGCATGGAAAATATTTTTTTCCCTGACTTCTTTAAATAAGCCTGGCATATCTAGATGATCCGACAACTGTATTGGTGGCCATACATGGTTAGAAAATCGTTATAACATTTTTTGATATGCTTGATCGTTCGACTTTCAAAATGTTATTGGGCTCATTTTAATTCTCTCATTTAAAAAAAACTGAACCTTCCTGTCAGATTCTTGTAGCATAAACAATCAATTTTCTGTGAATCAATGTTATCATTAAATTACCTTGGACTTTTGAGCGTTTGGTGTTCTCATTGGTTTGTATGAGTGTGGATTGTCATCTCTGGGTCTTTTCCCTTTTTCCTAAAGGTGGTCCCTTTCTTGTGGAGTACTGCCAAACCAGAGCCAGTGTGCCCAGTGACAATTTCAATGACTCTTAGAAAATCTGAACCCAGCACCCTGTTTGTTATTATGTTTAGTGACCAATGACACACATGTTATAGGTGCCTTTACAGTTAGTGACTGACAGCTGAATGGAAGCAGAGGAACTTTTACACCAAGGCCAGTAAGGTGAGAAGGTCCAAGTGGGATGTCCCATCACAATCCCGATATGAGAGATAGCTACTGTTGTTGCCACTTTTGTGATCTGATTTTCTAAAATGTAGTTATAAGTACCCTCAGACTTTTTATCTGAGCTTTTATTTGTACATTTACAGTGCCCACTATAGATTACATTTAATCTATTATTTAAGGATCATTAAAATATTTGCATGATTTGATGCACTAGATGTTGAGGGAAATAGAGAGGATTTACCTCCAAGCAAATGTTTATTTATTCACACCTGTCATGTACAGATTTCATTATCAATATGAATGAACAGAAGAATTCCCTGCAATCTTTATAGTCTTCGCTATATTTTGGTATTTACAATGTTCAGTTGGCTTATTATGTCTGCGCTGCATGAAACAAACAGTTTTTGCTTGAATGTGTACATTTAAATAGAAATGTATAATGGATGTAATTGTTGGGCTTTTCCATTCACCGGTACATCTCTGGAAAATGCATTTATAAACATATTTCCCCAGCATATGGAAATGGTAGATGAGCTGATGTTATTTATAATTCTATTACTTTCTCTCCCTTTTTCTCTTCCTCCTTGAAATGAAATACAGTGTTCTACTTTTCACACTAGGGAAAAACCCAGTGCTTAAATAAGCATTTATCGGACTGAATACATTAACACCGATTTATTGCAAGTAATTAAAGTCTGCCTTTTTTTATACTGATAATTTCATTTTATGTTTCAAACATGTTAGGGCTGTAAGATGTTGGTATATATTAGTATAGCTTTTTTAAAATACATATTTACTATTCGTGTAAATATGATGCTGGGGAGGAGTTCTTGAGTCATAAAGGTTCTCAGGAAACTTCTGTTAAACTTGGATGACCACAGCTTTGTAGACTTGTGGGACACATTTACTCTAATACCCCGTACACATGATCGGACATTGATCAGACATTCCGACAACAAAATCCATGGATTTTTTCCGACGGATGTTGGCTCAAACTTGTCTTGTATACACACGGTCACACAATGTTGTCGGAAAATCTGATCGCTCTGAACGCGGTGACGTAAAACACGTACGTCGGGACTATAAACGGGTAGTAGCCAATAACTTTCGTCTCTTAATTTATTCTGAGCATGCGTGGCACTTTGTGCGTCAGATTTGTATACACACGATCGGAATTTCCGACAACGGATTTTGTTGTCGGAAAATTTTATAGCAAGCTCTCAAACTTTGTGTGTCAGAAATTCCTATGGAAAATGTGTGATGGAGCCCACACACGGTCGGAATTTCCGACAACAAGGTTCTATCACACATTTTCCATCGGAAAATCCGACCGTGTGTACAGGACATTAGCATGCATAATACAAAATGTGTTTTGCGTAAAAGGTGTTGCAAGCTAATTTATCTAATAATCTATGGTTGGCTGAAACTAAGATTAATCTGTACCAGAATGACGGGAAGAAAAAAGTTTGGAGAAGACTTGGAACAGCTCATGATCCAAAGCACACAACATCTGTAAAACATAGTGGAGACAGTGTGATGGCATGGGCATGCATGACTTCCAGTGGCCCTGGGTCATTGGTGTTTATTGATGATGTGACAGAAAACAGAAGCAGCCGGATGAATTCTGCAGTGTTTAGAGATATACTGTCAGCCCAGATTCAGCCAAATGCAGCAAAGTTTATTGGATGGCGCTTCATAGTACAGATGGACAATGATCCAAAACACACTGCAAAAGCAAGAGCTTTTGACGGAAAAGAAGTGGAATATTCTGAAATGGCCGAGTCAATCACCTGATCTCAACCCAATTGAGCATGCATTTCACGTGTTAAAGGCAAAACTAAAGGCAGAAAGACCCACAGGTAATCCTTTTTTTCAGCAGTGACCTCAGCTACAGAGGATGGAAATCCAGACTTTGTGACATCAGTGTTGCCTACTGATGATGTATAAGAATCTCATTACCTTTGTGGAGGTTGCTGTGTGGAAATCATGGCCCAAAGAATGCTGGTCTGATTTAGCACAGTGCCTTCTGCTGATACAATTTTGTTTAACTTACTGGCTTATGGGCCAAGCCCACAACAACTATGACAGGTTTTAAGCTGAGATTCTTGGAAGAAAGTTCTGGCGCAACTGGGAAAGGAAACAAGCCGCAAGGAAGGAAAAACCTTCTACTCTAGCAACAGGAAAGCAAGTGGGTTGCTAGAGGCATGCTATAGACAAGTGTCCTCTATTCTTGGGTAAAAGGCAACAAAAGCTCATCAAGTTGGCATGGAATAAGTGTCAGCAGTCACCCCTATCAACTGTGGAAAAGTCCCTATTAAGCCTACAGGGGGGTGACAAGCTGCATGTATTGTCCGTGGCTCTTTCTCCTTGTGGCCGCATTAGTGGAATGACAGGTCTAAAGAAACAGAGGAGTTGTTTCATCTCCAGCACTCTCAGATGAAGAAGGCAACACCTAAAGCTGTGGCTGGTAAGCTTTAAACTTGGTCAGACTGGTGATGACACTGTTTGTTGCAAAGTGTTCTAGTTGGGGATCCACTGTGTATCTGGAATAAGCATAGGCATGCTGGCTGTGCCTGGGCACCCCCTAATCACCCCGTGTAATACCGATTCCCCCACTTCCTGGTGCAAGCTGTTTCCCCCCTGCAGTGCTGCTAGCTTCCCTCCTGCTGCTGGGGTAGTTGAGTGAGGGCGAAGGGGCCAGTAATAATTTTATTTACCTGCCCCTTCCTTTGCTAAATGAACACAGTGAGTGATCTGCACTGATCACTACTGTGTTCATTCTTAACTGAAGCATAGTAAACTATGCTGCTCAGCAAAGTGAGACATCAGGGGTCTGTTTAGACCCTTCATATTTTACCAAAGCCCCCCCCCCAATGGGGCTCCTAAAAAATTGTAAATAAATACAAATAATAAAAATAATATTGTAAATAATTAAAAAACTAAATTGTAAATATAAATATATATATATATATATATATATATATATATATATATATATATATATATATATATATATATATATATATATATATATATATATATATTGACACTGTCCACTGCCCTACTGACACCAATCTCTGATCTACTGACACCATCCACTGCTCTGCTGATATACACGCATGTGTGTTTGTGCTCTGGGGTGCACAACCTAATACAATAGGCACCAATGTGCAGTTCTTTGTATAGTGGGGATAGAAGGGTTAAAAATGAACCTGAACGTGGGATGTTTAATGATGAAAAACCCTTTGTGTGTGAGTCATTTATTTTCAAAGGTGGTACCTGAGCCATTTAGGCAGAGTGCTGAGGTAAATATGATAGGGGAGACTACAGAGGAAAGTGTCCCGTTTTCTTTAGCATTTGTATCAGGTGCAATAGAGATGTCACTAGAAACCTCCAAGGGGTCGGGAGTGCCAGAGCTAGAGGTTGTTTAGGACAACTGATTACGCTGTCATGGACGAGAATGTTCCCTCAAAAATTGAAGCAAATATGCATGTTTTAAATAAAGAGCCATGGCCTCATGATGTTGAAATATGTTACGAGGTCTGATATGACCGAAGATGTGTACCAAAGCTTCTGATGAGATTGTAAAGCAACTTGTTGATGCTGAACCAGGGATGTTAATAAATGGGAGAACTTCAAGCTAAGTTGGTTATGTATAAGGCTCACCCCAGCTTGGAAGAGGTTCCTTTAAAAAAATGCAACCTCAAGAGCTTCAGCAACTAAATCTCTGCACATTCTCAGTCACAGGAGAGTCCCCAGGAGGACCTTATGTGTTTAAATTCTGGGTTCCCCTTTTAGACAGACATGTTGAAGGGAATGTGATGATGAATGTATATCTCTGTGTCTCCTCCTCTGACTTTTGGGCAGGTATTGTGGAGAACCAATAATTGGAGTAATAGCTATACTATCTGACACATACAAATATATGAATTAACTGTGAAGGTGACCTTTATTTACAGTTGAACACACCTTCCCCAGGTGAAGATGTGTTTGAAACAGGAGTTCCGCTTTAATAATTAGTGCTCTGAGAAGAAGATTGAAGAAGATTGATCTGACTGTCTTTTCTGTAGGCTATGATCAGCCCCTCCATGCCCTATGTTTGTATATAAATTAATTATTTTTAAATTAACATTGTAATAAATAATTGATTTATTGATGCAAGTTAAGAGAGCAATGGATTGTTGCATGTTCAGGTACAGTATAGAGCACTCACGTAGATAATATAGCTTAGAGGGACCTAAAGCTTTTTTTTCCTGTGCTCTGGGCTTCTGCTCTCTGTCATATTACTTATCAGGCACAAACTATAATTATGTTTCTGTGTCACCGTCAATCTGAAATTGGAAATGCATGATGGATTATCAGTGATGTGAGCTAAACACTCTCCCAATGTTTGCAAGGCCTCAGGCACTTTGCTGTTGTCTTTTTTATGAAGGGTGAGATAAGGCTCAGTGCTGTAGGAAATCTCAGCATCATATTACATTTACCCCTTTTCATCTTTTAAAACTGGGAAATATTGGAGATATTACATTAATGATCTTGTTGTTGGTTTACCACATGATTTAAGCTTTGAATGACTTGCATTTCATGTGTTTATCTTATTAATTCTTGCCCACATAGATTCTTTTGCTTGTTGCTACCAAAATTACTCAAACACTGTAGAGCAAAGCATTTTTCTTGTTACATAGTTACATAGTAGGTGAGGTTGAAAAAAAGACACAAGTCCATCAAGTCCAACCTACGTGTGTGATTATAGGTCAGTATTAAATTGTATTTCCCTGTATGTTACGGTCGTTCAGGTGCTTATCTAATAGTTTTTTAAAACTATCGATGCCCCCCCCCCGTTGAGACCACCGCCTGTGGAAGGGAATTGCACATCCTTGCTGCTCTTACAGTAAAGAACCCTCTACGTAGTTTAAGGTTAAACCTCTTTTCTTCTACTTTTAATGAGTGGACACGAGTCTTGTTAAACTCCCTTCAGCAAAAAAGTTTTATCCCTATTGTGGCGTCACCAGTACGGTATTTATAAATTGTAATGTAAAGTTTAACCCATACATATAATTATAAAACAATTATATAATGATAGTAATATACGCATAACACTTAGAGCAGTCTTGTCTAGTGAACAAGAGTCATAGAGTTACATTAATAGCAAATACATGGACTTTAAAATTCCATATACTGTATTTTACCAATCCTTGTACTGTGTCTGGACAAAATAAAAAAAAACAAACAAACATATTAAATACATCTGGGTTACATCAGCATTTTCAGCCCTGCCCCTTTCTCCCTTCTGGACCACGGAATATTTTCTGTAGTCCAGTTGAAAGTCTTGACAACACAGCTTACAATTTTAGTGCAGCAGAGATAGCGTTATCAGCCCGTTACAGGAAGTTAGGAGTTCACTGGATTTCTGCTAAGATCAACGTGCATTTTTCTATATTTGCAGCATTTTTAAAGGCTAAGTTCTAGGGCAGAATTACACTTTTCATAATTAATAGAAACATTTTGTAATATAATTTCAGACCCAGCCATCCCGGTGTTCTTACTACTTACCTTATCCACAGAAGGTTTGAAATTTCATGTTTCTGAGTTTAAAAAAAATCTTTCTGCTCGCAGCACTTCCTGTAGGTCATTCCCATCATTCACTGTGCTGTTGCATCACAGAAAAAGGGTGTGATAGGGCATGTATTATCAGTGTGGACCACACCTCCCTCATTAATATACCACTACCTCTTGCTTTATTTCTACCCACTTTCCAACTTCTTCCCTTAAGGTGACCATACACATTACAATCTGATTGTAAAATCTCCCATCAACTATATAGTACAAGAGACTGCCTAATTCAATACAAATTTAATGGATTGTTCAGGTGGGACTTCCTATTCCATGGTTCTGGTAAATCTAAAGGAAATTGTACAGAGATTGTACAATCAGATGGCATAGTGCATGGCCAGCTTTACACAAGTACATAGGAGGGAGTGGATAGGGACATTCAGCTGTCAGGCCCGGTTCACATCTTCACATAGCGGGAACTCATGTTCTTGCACGTTTTTTGGTTTTGGAGCATTTCCACTCGTCATACATAGGGCAGCCCATTTACTTGAATAGGCTGCCCAATACGCAACCATCGCCCCAAAGAAGCTCCAGAACTTTTTTTAGAGTGAAGCGTGGTGTGTTTTTTACCATGCTTTTTTGGTGCATTTGCAGCGGGTCTTTGAAACTCATGGCAAAGCGTGCATTTTCTGTGCAGTTTGCCAAGTGTTCGGAAGCACAAAGATGTGAATGGAGCCTCATTGTTCTTGAGTGAACGCACCAATTTCACTTTCAGGCCTCATTCATGCCTAGAGTAGTGGGAGTGCTTGTTTTTTGTCTAATTTTTCCCATGATTTCAATGGGCTGCCCTACATGTGGCAAAGTAGCTTATGGGATACTTTGGTGTGTTGTTGGTTGCACATTTTTTACTGTGTTTTGCTGCATTTGTCGCTCATTTTTTCACTTGGCAAAATGTGTGTTTGCTTCTCTGGTTTCAACGGGTATGAATACTTTTTTTTCAAGCCACACAGTGCCTTGAAAAAGTATTTACACCCCTTGAAATGTTCCACATTTCGTCATGTTACAACCAAAAACGTAAATGTATTTTATTGGAATTTTATGTAATAGACCAACACAATGTGGCACATAATTGTGAAGTGGAAGGAAAATGTTAAATGGTTTTCAAAATTTAAAGTAAATATGTGAAAGGTGTGGCATGTATTCAGCCAATACTTTGTAGAACCACCTTTCACTCCAATGACAGCTTTAAGTCTTTTTGGGGATGTCTCTACCAACTTTGCACATATAGAGAGTAAAAATTTTGCCCATTCTTCTTTGCAAAATAGCTCAAGCTCTGTCAGATTGGATGTAGAGCCTCTGTGAGCAGCAATTTTCAAGTTTTGCCACAGATTCTTAATTGGATGTAGGTCTGGACTTTTACTGGGCCATTCTAACACATAAACATACTTTGATCTTAACTATTTCATTGTAGCTCTGTCTGTATGTTTAGGGTCGTTGTCCTGCTGGAAGGGGAACCGCCGCTGCAGACTCTAATGCCCCGTACACACGGTCGGACTTTTCATCTACAAAAGTCCGACAGCCTGTCCGACAGACTTCCGGCGGACTTTCGGTGGACTTTGGGCGGACTTGCGGCAGACTTTCTAACGAACAGACTTGCCTACACACGACCACACAAAAGTCCGACGGATTCGTACGTGATGACGTACACCGGACTAAAATAAGGAAGTTGATAGCCAGTAGCCAATAGCTGCCCTAGCGTGGGTTTTTGTCCGTAGGACTAGCATACAGACGAGCGGACTTCGGGGTCCGTCGTAGTTACGACGTAAAGATTTGAAGCATGTTTCAAATCTAAAGTACGTCGGATTTGAGGCTAAAAAAGTACGTTGAAAGTCCGGAGAAGCCCACACACGATCGGATTACCAGCCAGCTTTAGTCCGTCAGCGTCCGTTGGACTTTTGTAGCTGAAAAGTCCGACCGTGTGTACGCGGCATAACAGGTTTTCTTCTAAGATTGCCCTGTATTTGGCTCCATCCATCTTCCCATCAACTCTGACCAGCTTCCCTGTCCCTGCTGAGCAAAAGCATCCCCACCACCATGTTTCACGATGGGGATGGTGTGTTCAGGGTGATGTGCAGTGTTAGTTTTCCACCACACTTAGCGCTTTGCTTTTAGGCTACAAAGTTAAATTTTGGTCTCATCTGACCAGAGCACCGGAACCACATGTTTGCTGTGCCCCCCCAATTGGCATCTCTCAAACTGCAAACTGGACTTCTTATGGCTTTCTTTTAACAATGCCTTTCTTCTTGTCACTCTTCCAATAAAGGCCAGATTTGTGGATTGCACGACTAATAGTTGTCCTGTGGACAGATTCTCCCCAGGAGAATCTGGATCTCTGCAGCTCCTCCAGAGTTACCATGGGCCTCTTGGCTGCTTCTCTGATTAATGCTCTCCTTGTCCAGCCTGTCAGTTTAGGTGGACGGCCATGTCTTGGTAGGCTTGCAGTAGAGCTGCACGATTCTGGCTAAAATGAGAATCACAATTTTTTTTCTTAGAAGATAGATCATGATTCTTGCGGCGTAACATCATCTTTCACATTAAAACAAAAAAATTGGGCTAACTTTACTGTTTCTTTTTTTTTATTCATTGAAGTGTATTTTTCCCAAAAAATTGCATTTGAAAGACCGCTGAGCAAATACAGTTTTACAAAATATTGCAGCAATTGACATTTTATTTCCTAGGGTCTCTGCTAAAATATATATAATGTTTGGGGGTTCCAAGTAATTTTCTAGAAAAAAATATTGATTTTACCTTAAGAAACAAGTGTCAGAAAAAGATTTAGACTTTAAGTTGTTTAACTTCCTGCATATACACGTTGTTTAAAAACTTGGCAGACTGCCTGGATTTTTTTCTTTACACACAGAAGTTTCCCTTTGATGCAAGAAGGAAGTTAGTTACAATGTTTCATTTTAAAAACTTGGCAGACAGCCGGGATGTTTTCTTTTGACAGCTGAGTGAGCACATAAGTCTCTCCACTGGTTATATGAAAGAAAAACCCTGCAACAGAGATCATCAGAGGGGTTGAATCGAGATCACGATTTTTTAACGATTAATTGTGCAGCTCTAGTTTGCAGTTGTGCCACACTCTTTCCATTTTCGGATGATGGATTGAACAGTGCTTCAAGAGATGTTCAAAGCTTGGGATATTTTTCTATAACCTAACCTTGCTTTAAACTTCTCCACAACTTTTTCCCTGACCTGTCTGGCGTGTTCCTTGGTCTTCATGATGCTGTTTGTTCACTAAGGTTCTCTAACAAACCTCTGAGGGCTTCACAGAACAGCTGTATTTTTGCTGAGATTAAATTACGAACAGGTGGACTCTTTTTACTAATTAGGTGACATCTGAAGGCTATTGGTTCCACTAGATTTTAGTTAGGGGTATCAGAGTAAAGGGGGCTGAATACAAATGCATGCCACACTTTTCACATATTTATTTGTAAAAAATGAAAACCATTTATCATTTTCCTTCCACTTCACAATTATGTGCCACTTTGTGTTGGTCTATCAAATAAATTCCCAATAAAATACATTTTTGTTTTACGTTTTTGGTTGTAACATGACAAAATGTGGAAAATTTCAGGCATCCCCTGCAACAAAAATGCCATTTTTGGTAAGATACTCCCAGTAGGAACACGTCTAAGGCACGGTTCACACTGGAACCCGCTGCGGATCGCACAGGAGTGCTGTGCCTCCCTGTTCCACGTTTTAGGGATGAATCCGGCCCTGAAACGGAGCCAAAAACGCACAGCGTTTCTGTGCAGTGCGCTCCACAGCAATGGAGATATGTGAACCAGCTCCATAAGGAGCCAGTCACATTCTCCTGCTATGTGAATAAGATGTGGGGAAACCCGCATCTAATTCACATAGGTGTGAACCCGGCCTTAAGGTATGTAGACCCTGCAATTTTCCTCATTTTCCTCATTAGAGCCTTGCAGGTGCAGCAGCTGATTAATAATTATGAAACCACTCCCATACAGATTCACTCAGGACATGGACAAAGACATGTGTAAAACACAGGGATTTCTTTAGAATAACAAAAGGTAGGAATCTGCAACAAAGTTTGGTAAAATCCTTGCAATGTACATAGA
This sequence comes from Lithobates clamitans, assembly GCA_037952925.1. Taxonomy (NCBI): domain Eukaryota; kingdom Metazoa; phylum Chordata; class Amphibia; order Anura; family Ranidae; genus Lithobates; species Lithobates clamitans. The sequence goes on along the minus strand of JBBGZY010001071.1, from coordinate 1,908,011 downwards.
TCACCCAGAGGGGAATGTTTTTTTTTTTTCTCAACAAAAGTGGAGTTACTCTTTAAATACCACTAAAAGAAAGCTCTATTTGTATGATATAAATTTAATTTGTGTACAGTGTCGCATGACCGAGCAATTGCCACTTAAAGCAGCACAGTGCTGAAAAGCCTTCAGGAGGTCAATTGGTTAGTATAATAGAAATAACACAAATCAAAACTTTCTGTTAAAGTGGAACTCTAGCCTAAACTATTATTGTATTACAGAGTGGGAAAAAGTGTCCTTGTTGGGGAAGATTACCTAAAATGTTATTGCTGGAGTTATATGTTAGCCCACTTCTGCTGCTTGAGGAAATAGATGGACTGTCTGTAAGCTTGCATGACAACAGGAACATTTATGAAGAGTTTATAGCAGAGTTCAGGAAAGGAGGTGTACACAGACTTGGCTTCCTTCCAGATGTCACTACTGTCACACTGATTAATGAGTGACTTAGCTGCATGTCTGCTCTTCCTCAAGCGGCTGCATCACATAGTGTTATGGAGATCCAGGCTCTTCAAACAGCTGCATACATAGTAAACAGTTATTCCTGTAATTATTATGACTGCAAAATCATTATTATTGATTCCTGCAAATCTTCTAGGCCCCTTATCAAGCAACCGACTCCCGGTGAAAGGCATTCATCTGGAAGCCCACATGCTTTGGATGACTTGGCTGCTTTCATTATGTACACGGTTGCCAACTGCTTTGATAAACCCCTGTTGTTTTCCTTCATAAGTGTTTTCACCTGGCAACAGAGGCAAAATCCCTGAGCTTAATGTCCCACATCATTTTGTAGTTTTAATGTAGTGTTCAAAGATTACAATGTGCAGTTTTATTAAAGGACACATACATTGGTTTTAAGCTTGTTTTTTTCAATGGCCAGTAAATAAAACAGGTTACAAATATTGTTTTAGACAGTCAGAAAAATATTGCATACAAATACTTTATATTCACTTTTTGAGCTAGCAGGTGCAGTATTTAGCTCCAGGCTCCTTAGTATGTTTTAGTGTAAATAATAATGGTGCAACGCTAGAGAAGAGCACACCCACATACATAGTCTTCAGTAATATTGTGTTAGAAAAACCAAAAATAATAAATATAAACTCAATGCAACTAATATTATTTTAAATTCCTATATGTATAAAGTGCTAGTGCTCTTGCAGTGTCCCAGAAGAGTGTAAATTTGCTGTCCCCTCAAAATAACTCAACACACAGCCATTAATGTCTAAACCGCTGGCAACAAAAGTTAGTACACCCCTACATCACATTTGTAGCTCTGCCCAACATGTTTCGTCAGTATGACATCTTCAGAGGATCAATGGGCGAAGCACGAGCACTTTGTGGTTTATAAGAATGACCTGTTTTTAACAGGTACTTTATTACACGTTTGCACAGGAAGATATATTTGTGAACTGCATTCAAGGACACTATAAGAGCACTTTCAATTCTTGTGGAATTATTATGTGGTACACAATTTGGAACATTAGCACTTTATATGCATAGGAATTCATATTATTATTAATTGCATTGTGTTTATATTTATTATTTTTTGATTTTTTTAGCATAATATTACTATAAACTGTATATGTGAGTAAGTTCTTGTTTAGCACTGCACCGTTATTATTTACACTATTTGCACTATTTTCCCAATTGGGATTATAGGGAGTTTAGTAGGTTTAAAGTGTAAGTAAACCCTCCTATCATTTTCAGCCAAGGAAGCTGCCATCTTTGCCTCTGTTTAATCTACAACTGCCAAGATGCTGCAAATGTCATCCGTTATGGCCCCAGTCATTGGATGGTTTGACAGCTTACAGTTTAGTTGAGAGCACAACCAATGGAAGTGTTACATTTCCGCCACATGCCGTAAATGAAACTGTTTTATGGATGGGTTTACTTCCGCTTTAAGAAGTGAGGTTCACCAAAAGCGCAGAGTTTTGTTCTTTTTTATCCTTAGTATGTTTACTGGTAAAAAGCCTGCTTTTCCCAGAACTCAAACACACATGCTACAATTTACCCTAGGTTCACATTGATGTGATTTGGCATGCGATTTGACATGTCAAATTGCATGCCAAATTGGCGGCTATTGCTGGCAATGACACCGTCCGAATCGGTGCGACACCGACTTTGTGGCACCGCACTGATTCCCAAAAGTAGTTTCTGCACTTATTTTGCCGTCTTCGGTTGCGATTTTCATAGACATCTGTGCAGGAACCCGCAAATATGTCTCTGAAATCGCCCCCGAACTGGCACGATTTCAATCCCGCTCCAATGTGAACCTAGGCTGACACACATAAATGGATGAGTAATATCAGTGACTCCTCCTTTGTTGGATGGCTAAGTCTGATATTCCAGTCAGACAGTTTCTCAAAGCACACAGATTTTGCTGTCACTTTAGATAACCCAGTGTTTTGGTAATCCTTTTTCATGTAGTAAGTGTTTATTTGTAAAACAAATTTTATATACATATATTTAAATTATAGCAACTTTTATTAAAAATACAAAAACATTTTTTTTTAAGCTCCTAGAAGCTATTATGAACATTTTTTTCTGCTCCAAGAAGCTAATAGTGTTATCCTAAGTGTCCATACACACTATTTTATGCTAGAAGCATTTTTCGAACTTCAGCGTTTAGGAGCAGAAAAAAGTTGGGAGCATTTTCCTGGCAGAAAAAAAATGCTAAATGCTGCTAAAAGCTACTAAAATGCTACTACAAGCGGGCACAAAAACGCTATTAACAGTGTTTTTCATCCAGTGTTTTTTCTAGCATTTTTTGAGCTCATAAAAAGCTAGTATGCATGGAGTCTCAATAAGGTGCCAATTACTGTGGGAAGTCTTCTACTCCACTAAATGTTGCCAGTCTTTTGGGTTGCATAATGGGCAGCATCATTCATCCCACTTTCTCTGAGCCCAGCTGTCATGCTTTAGGGTGTGCATCATCACAATGGCTTAGACCTATAGTAATACTAAACTGAAAAGAACAGACACCCTATAATGTGAATGCCCATCACTGCTACCAGAGAAGAAGACAAAGAACCCATATCTTTGCTGGACCAGCCAGAAGAAACTTGAACACACGGTATGTGCAGTGGATATAAAATGTCTATACACCCTGTTAAAATGACAGGTTTCTGTAAAGTAAAACATGAGACAAAGATAAATCATTTCAGAACTTTTTCCACCTTTAATGTGACCTAGAAATCTTTTAGGTGGAGGGAAGTAAAAATATAAAACTAAAATAATATGGTTGCATAAGTGCGCACACCCTTAAATAATTTTTTGAAGCACCTTTTGATTTTATGACAGCACTCAGTCTTTTTGGGTATAAGTCTATCAGAATAGCACATCTTGATTTGGCAATATTTGCCCACTCTTCTTTGCAAAAACACTCCAAATCTTTAAGATTGCGAGTACATCTCCTGTGCTCAGCCCTCTTCAGATCACCCCACAGAATTTCGGATTCAGGTCTGGGTTCTGGCTGGGCCATTCCAAAACTTTAATCTTCTTCAGGAGAAGCCATTCCTCTGTTGATTTGGATGTATGCTTTAGGTTGTTGCCATGCTGGGAGATGAAGTTCCTCTTCATGTTCAGCTTTCTAGCATAAGCCTGAAGGTTTTGTGCCAGTATTGACTGGTAATTGGAACTGTTCATAGTTCCCTCTATCTTGACTAAGGCCCCTGTTCTATCTGACGAAAAACAGCCCCAAAGCATGGTGCTACCACCCCCATTCTTTACTGGGGGTTGTAGGGTGCTCTTGCCACTTTACCCCATAGCCCAGACATATGAAGAATATGGGAGATTGTTGTCACATGTACCACACAGCCAGTACTTGCCAGATATTCCTGCAGCTCCTTTAATGTTGCTGTAGGCCTCTTGGCAGCTTCCCTGACCAGTTTTCTTCTCGTCTTTTCATCAATTTTGGAGGGACATCCAGTTCTTGGTAATGTCACTGTTGTGCCATATTTTTTCCACTTGATGATGACTGTCTTCTCTGTGTTCCATGGTATATCTAATGCCTTGGAAATTCTTTTGTACCCTTCTCCTGACTGATACCTTTTAACAGTGAGATCCCTCTGATGCTTTGGAAGCTCTCTGTGGACCATGGCTTTTGCTGTAGGATGCGACTAAGAAAATGTCAGGAAAGACCTACTAGATCAGCTGAACTTTATTTGGGGTTAATCAGAGGCATTTTAAATGATGGCAGGTGTTTACTGCCTCCTATTTACCATGAGTTTGAATATGACTGCTTAAAGCGGGGTTCCACCCAAATTTTGAACAATATCTGTATGTATTCTCTTCCTTGCCTAGATGCTGACATGCCATTTAAAAAAATTTAAATCGCCGTAATTACCTTTTATTTTTCTATTCTTCTTTGCACTTCCTGGTTCTCATCCCGTGGGAGTAGGTGTGTTTCTAGCCTCTCCCAGACTCCTTGGAGCTAGTCTCAGGCTTCCCAGGATGCCACTGAGCATGTGTGGGAACGAGCGGTGAATGCTGGGAGCACAGCATTCACCACATCCAGGAAATAAATGCCTGTGGGCTTCAAATGCCCACAATGAAGATGGAAACCGCCTGCAGTGAATAATATAAGTTATTCTTTCCGACGAAATCTGACACAGGCGGACATATTACACACAACATGCGAGTATGTAATGCTGAGAAGAAAAGTTTGTGAATGAACTAAAAAAAAAAAACGATAGATAGGTGGACCCTCGCTTTAATTCTGAACATCCCCATTTATAAAAGGGTGTGCACATTTATGCAACCACATCATTTTAGTTTTTATTCTTACTCCCCCAACCCCCCCTCCTAAGAGATTTCAGTTTGTTTTTTAATTAGGTTGTATAGTTTATAGGTTACATTAAGGTGTCCGTTTATGAAGCAGTGATCAGCGGTGATCCCAAGGATCGCCGCTGATCACAGTCCATAAACAGTTTATGAAACAGAGATAATCGGGGGGAGAAGTGTTTGAACTTGTTCTCCCGCCGATTATCTCTACACATGGAGAATCCTCATTGAATGACACAGTAATGGCCAGTTTATGAAGCGGTGATCTCACCGCTTCACTGGCGATCTGAGTCAGAATTCACACTCCCGGGTTCACCAGCTCAGAAGTGGTGAATTGGGGAGTGAAGAGGAAATCTGGGGGATCTGAGGGGGAAGGAGGAAGATTTTTAACTTCCTTATGCCTCCTTCAGGACCCCCCAACACTGTAAGCATGTCCCCCTGTCATATTTATGTGTATACATATATATATATATATATATATATATATATATATATAATATGTATATATATATATATATGTATATATATATATATAATGTGTGTGTATATACATGTATATATAATATGTGTGTGTGTGTATACATGTGTATATAATGTAGGGGGACTCATTATTTTAATAACAATAATCCACGCCGTCTGTCTGTGTATTGAGCGGTGATAATTTATCATTGCTTAATAAACTGACATCTTTGTGTTTCAGTGAATTTCTGGTGCTGTAATCTCATAAAGTCTCACGAGATTCCAGTATCAGGGGCCGTTCTCCACTGTTGGAAGCGTTTGTAGATCTCTTCACTCCTCCAAAGGTGAAGCGACCTACAAAGCTTCATAAACAGGCACACAGAGGAGAAAGATCTCCTCTGTGAATGGCGGAGAATGAAGCAGTGAATAGATTTCACTGCTTCATAAACGGACACCTAAAGGTGGAAAAAGTTCTGAAATGATTCATCTTTGTCTCGTTTTTTTACATCACAGAAACCTGACATTTTAACAGGGGTGTGTAGACGTTTTATATCCACTGTATATGCAGAGGGGGATGTGGGTTTTATGGAGAACTACAAGTTCTGCTTTTAACACAGTATAGGAACATCACTTTAAAATGTACAGTATTAACAAAAATAAATTAATACATAAATTTGACTGAAACTATAATTACCGTGTACTGACGTAAAATGACATGTATGTTTATAATAGCTTCCCACTGTGTAGATTGCGCTGATTGTGTATTACAAGAGAAACAATAGCAATCACAAAGTGATGGAAAATCACAAGTGGATGACTGATTCTTCTTACAATATTGTCTGGGCTAGGGCATGTCTGCACGAATGTATTACATTTTGTACTGCATGGAATAAACAAAGAAAATATTTACAAATATTTCCTTTAAAGGTGTAGCTTCTAGCTATGGAAGCGAATCTCACTAAGATTCACAGCACTCACCCTCCAGTAGATCAATTTCCTTTCGTTTAATGAAAACAAGGGATCACAGATAGAAGCTGCTGACAGATAAGATTTGCAATTTTTCATCTCTAGAAACAAGTTACAGAAATTAGGAGTTACAATTTTTCTTAAGGTAACCTATTTTTCATGGTGAATAATAACTTGCCATAATAAGTACATAATTACAACTCTACTCTCTCTCTCTCTCTCTCTCTCTCTCTCTCTCTCTCTCTCTCTCTCTCTCTCTCTCTCTCTCTCTCTCTCTATAATATACAGTATATATATATTATGGTCTGACCACTAAATAATACATAATGTTCTATTATACAAATGTCAAAACAGTGTTTTTTTTTTCTGGACACCTAATTGCAACAGTTTTCAAACATCTGTATTTACAATTTTTCTTGAGAGGTTTAATTTAACATAGATGCAATTTCATCAGTAATTTGGGTAGACTACAAAGTAGTCAAGGAGGATGTTTTTTTAGTGATTCCTTGTTACTTCTGAGTAACAGAATCCTGTTTCTATTTTTCACTGCCTTTGAAATTTTTTTAGAAGGTCATTTTAATTTCCACTTCAAATTATGAAAAATATGTTTCTTTTTTTGCAGTAGCAGAATTATTTCTTTTGGCAGGCCTGGAAGCAGTACTTAACATTCCAATATAATATAACAGCAATAGCTAAATGTTTCTTGTAGCATTGCAACAGTTCCTAACATGACAGTTTCTTGTGACATGCATCACTCTCATAACTGCTAGTCTCTTGTTCTTTACAAAAATCTCTTGTTTTGTAACAATGTAGTCTTTTACAATGTGACAGCTCTCTTATAACATGGCAGCCTGTTGTAGCAATGGTAGCAGTATATATACAATTTAAGTAGGGTGCTCATAACACCTATTATCTTGGAACAAATGGGTGGGGCTTTGGGGGTACAGAGGTTGCATCTGTGCTTCAGATAGCAACATCAGCTTTATTTGCAAAGGCAACCTCACTGTCTGCATTACCCCTCTATATAGAAGAAGCAGGGCTGGATTAAGACTATCATGGGGCTGGTGCTGAGGATTTTGGTGGGCCTTTTTATGGAAAGCAAACAGCAGCTCCACTATATGTGAAGGTAGGTGCCCACTTCCTCCATACCTCCAGCATATGTTAGAGGTAGAGGTGTATATATGATTCAGAAGTCCTGGGGACCTATAACACAAAGCTATTATCTTTTTTCCTGGTAATAGGAAGACAAAGTTTGTGGGTGAAGGTAAAACACTTTTTTTCCAGTTATCCTCTGAAAACAAAGAACCCAGGTAGGTCTCCCACTTGAAGACAAAGGGAGGTTCTGCAGTGGAAATCCCCTCTCCTCTCTCAATACACCTACCTCTATTTTAAACAATATATTTCCAGTGTTTAGAGATCCCCTCCCCAATCAGCTACAATGTGTCTATGTCAGTAAACAAACATCTTCCAGTTGTCTTCCATACGATGCTTCATAAAGAATTTTATTAGACGCTCACCGGAAAGTTAGACCCTAAATACCAATGGGTCGTGTTTTCAATAATGAAAACAGCCACTAAGTGTGGTACTCCTCCCTCAGCGACTGTCATTTTTGGGAAGATACTCCTAAAGAGCAATCACATCTAAAGGGATGCAGACCCTGCCACTTTCCTCATTAGAACCCTGCAGGTGCAGCAGATGATTGATAATTATAAAATTACTCCCATTCACATTAATTTTACACATGGACACAGAGAAACAAACAGATATTTCTTCAGAATAACAAAAGGTAGGAATCTGCAACAAAGTTAGTTAAAATCCCTGCAATGTAAATAGATCACCCAGAGGGGGAGTATTTTTTTTCTCAACAAAAGTGGAATTACTCTTAAACTGAATAAACTGACATTAGAAGTTGATTGGTAACCATGCACCACTGCGCCAGATTTTGAGTACTTTTTGCTGTAGTATCGACTATAGCCCTTAGGGGTGTCTCTGCTTCACAGCTAGGATGTTGAGCACCCACCTCCCATGTTGAGGGCATGCGGCCTGGTACGGTTCAGGAGGGGGGCGCTCGCTCGTCCCCACCCCCTTTCCTGACCGGCCGGGCTGCGTGCTCCGATAAGGGCCTGGTATGGATTTGGGGGGGACCCCCACGCCGTTTTTTCGGTGTAGGGGGGTTCCCCTTAAAATCAATACCAGACCCAAGGGCCTGGTATGCCCTTGGAGGGGGAACCCATGCCATTTTTTTTTTTAATTTGGCGTGGAGTTCCCCCTCAAGATTCATACCAAACACAGTGCCTGGTATTGGCAGGGATCCAAGTCGGATCCCCGTTCATTGAAAGTCGGACGTATGTCGGCTTCTAGTCGCAAGGAAAAGTCGGATCCACAGTAGGACGGCTGTCATGTCGCACCAGTGTGAAACCAGCCTGAATGAGATGAAGCATTACTTTGCAAATAATACCCAATCACATGCAAGGCAAATAAAAAACAGCATTTTTGCTTGCACATGATTGGATGATGGAAGTCAGCAGAGCTCCCCCTCATTTACTAAGCTCTGGAGCAGCTGCACTTGCAGAGTCTATTTGTCTTTAAATCCACCCCATGTATTCATGCATACAAAGGCATTTAGGCTAAATTTAGACATGTAGCTGGGAGGTGGTAAAAATGTGCAGTTGAACTGCATTTTTACTGCTCCCAACCGCTCCTCCTTGAACTGCAACAGGCAATGGATGGGGGTGTTTACATGCCACGAGCGTGATGCTTCACGCCTGTGGCAAAATCTACCTGGTATGTAGTGATAGGTGGGCGATAAGCCCGCAGAACATGACACATTCAGGCGAACAGGGAGGTGCTACAAAAGCCCTGAAACCACTTGTGTTACATTTGTCACCTTCTAACTGTATTGTCAATCACCTCTGAAGCGCGATCTAAACGCGTAACGGAATTCAGAGGAGATCTACCGTTAGAGGCAGCAAAAAAAAAAACAGTGCCAGTGCGCTCAGTAGAGGAATGTTTTGTCGCAAAAAAAACGGCTAATGTGCCAGTGCTTGGTGTCTTTACAACTTCAGTATTCATTCCAGTGGTTAGAATAAATGAATATTCTGGCCAATGGAATGAAAGAATGCCCAGGCGCTACACATGCCCAGACGCATTTGTAAAACACAGCTTTTTCCTCCGCTGGAGTAAAGGCATCCAGGGGAGGAGAAAAACATCTTGTGTGTTTTGAGGACAAATAGATACAAACATATATAATGTTATTATATGGACTTCTATATGAATTAGTCCATATGAAATAGAATACAATCATCATGGCTCCCCACCTTTTGGGGGATTCCTGTATATGGGACTGTCCATACAAGTATCTCCTTATCACATACATCTCTCTGGGTTCAGTGTCGGAGACAGCTCACTCACGGCTCTGCTTTACTGGACATGACCGCTGGCAGAATGGTTTGTGATGCCCGGATCTCTCCTCCCAGGCGATCTGTAGGTGACCTGCTGTGTGCTACCAGAGGGGAGGGGCACACCCACGAAAGAGGGTAGGGCTACCAGGTCACATTTATACAGGAGGCGTGAGTCATCCATGCATGAGGGTATCAGGGCTTATCCATAGAGGTAGCGGGTCAGCCAGGTCTCATCGATAGAGGTGGGCAGGGCTATAACCCGGACCAGGCAGTCACAGTGCGTGCAGAATACAAGGCTGGTCAGGGAAGATCTCTGCCCATTGGCCCATTGCTTTCCACATGGCACGGGACCTGTTCTTTTTGGGCTTCTGGGCCTATATTAAGGGAGGGGCCTTAAGCTGCTCCTCCAATAGCCCCTATGTTAATCTGACCCTGAGAAAAAGAACTACCACTGATTATTAGCAGCTTTCGGTTCCAGCTAGAAAGATTTCATCCTCTGCCAGTACTCTACTCTTTTTTTACTACTTTTTATAGTTCACTTTTTGTGTATCAATGGGGTAAAGGTTTGTCAGTGACCAAAGTTATAGCAATGATTTCCAGTGGCTAACTCAGATAAAGATATTAAATTCTGCCTCTTGCAAAAAAAGCCCTGTTTTCCTGCCTTTGGAAAGCAAGGATCATACAGTTGGTCTTCTAAATAACAACTAATGTCAAAGCTTTATAATCATATTGACAAGCAGTCTGCACGCGTTTCTTCCTTAACCACTTCAATACTGGGCACTTTCACCCCCTTTCTGCCCAGGCCAATTTTCAACTTTCAGCGCTGTCGCACTTTGAAATATGAAATAAAGAAAAAATGTTTTTCTTAGTTTCTGTTATAACATTTTGCAAATAAGTAATTTTTCTCCTTCTCTGAAGTGCGCTGATGAGGCTGTACTGAAGTTGAGAAAGAGAGAGCTTCACACACTTTTTAATAATCCTTTACTTTGCAGTCGCTAGCAATAATCGCATGTAACAGGCTGGTTGCACTCAAATTGATTAATCGTCCAGCTTCTTTCAAGCAGTCAGGGGGAATAACCCCCTTCTTGGGATCTAAGGTCTACTACCTATTATGCTTATTACAAACCAAGACAAAGAATTCTGATGATAAATGTCTTCACACAAAATTTACACAGTTTTCACACAAGATTTATACATTTTTCTAATCAAGTTGAAGTGGGGAAAATGTGTGAATTCTGGCAGAGAGTTGTGAATCTTGTCTGAAAACATTTATAAATAGACCCCAAAGTGTCAACCCCCCCTTCTGAATCTTTTATGATAAATTAATACATGGCGCTTGATCAGCACCACAGGCTATAACCAGCTGCACTGATAAGTATATTTTGACAGGGGGCAAGTCCCCCCCATTAGAACACAATAGCTCAGGGAGAGTAATTCCCCCATATACCTTGTGGATGTAGATGGAGGAATTCTTTCTTTTTTTATTTTTGTCCAACCATCTGGTTGAATAAAAAAACACTGAATCATTTAGGCTGGGTTCACACTTGAGAATGCAGCAGCTCACAGCTGGAGTCCGGTGCATCCCCATTCACTGTTTCAGGTCCGATTTCAGCTCGAATTTTGTGCTGAATTCGTGTCAACCCCCCCTTCTGAATCTTTTATGATAAATTAATACATGGCGCTTGATCAGCACCACAGGCTATAACCAGCTGCACTGATAAGTATATTTTGACAGGGGGCAAGTCCCCCCCATTAGAACACAATAGCTCAGGGAGAGTAATTCCCCCATATACCTTGTGGATGTAGATGGAGGAATTCTTTCTTTTTTTATTTTTGTCCAACCATCTGGTTGAATAAAAAAACACTGAATCATTTAGGCTGGGTTCACACTTGAGAATGCAGCAGCTCACAGCTGGAGTCCGGTGCATCCCCATTCACCGTTTCAGGTCCGATTTCAGCTCGAATTTTGTGCTGAATTTGGACCTGAAACAGACCAAAAGACGTACAGGACTCCTGTGTAATTTGCACCGAAGCCACTGCGGAGATGTGTGAACCGGCTCCATAGAGAGCCGGTCACAGTCTCCGGCTATGCGAATTTGATGCGAGGAAATCCACATCCAATTTGCAATAGTGTGGACCCAGCCTTTTGGTCAGCCTATACGTGATGTGAGAAGCCGATGGGTGATTTACCATACTTCCTTCTAAAGATCAGATTTGAGGGGACTTAATCTTTAACAGTTCTAAACTGTGTAAAATTAAATTGTATGTAAACCCAAACAAGTAATTTCTCTTATTTACACATTTAATCTGTTAAAATAAAATGCAAGGAATAGGGATTTTTTTAATGTCTAATGTGTTAACACATTACCTCTGCAATGAAGTTTGCCATGGCCTGATGCTTCTCTGTACTTAAATTCAATCTGGCTTTATTGAAGGAAAGAGAGTATACAAAGCACCAATATAGATTACAAAAGGAAGATACAGTATCAAATATAGCATGCACAAGGTTTCCAGAGTTGTTGATTTGCAAACATTAGCAGTATAAGGTCCCTTTCACATGGGGCGGGCTCCGGTGGAGTCTGCCTGCTCAGTGGGGAATCTGTTCGCTGATCCCCACTTAGCAGGTGGATGTCTGGTTTGTCTGCATAAGCAGAGCGGACACACACACAGCCGCTCTCCTCTATGGGCAGTTGGATGTACACGACACCTGTCCGTTTACACCCGACTGCCATCAGATCCAATCCGCCAGACAATGGATCCCCATCTATTTGTTTTTAGTGGACAGGATTGGATTCGATATCGGCGGGTGTCAACGGTCTCCTTCATAGAGAAGACTGGAGGGTCAGATTGGGTCTGCCTGAAAAACTGACAGGCATACCCCATTGGTCCGCCTGTGCGAAAGGGCCCTAAGAGAGCATTATGCAACTAATAAAAGGCTAAGACCCCTTTCACACTGAAGCGCTTTACAGGCGCTACATCGCTAAAAATAGCACCTGTAAAGCGCTTCTCCTGTCTCTCCAGTGTGAAAGCCGGAGGGCTTTCACACTGGAGCGGTTCGCTGGCAGGATGCTAAAAAAAAGTCCTGCAAGGAGCATCTTTGGAGCGCTAAACCACTCCTGCCCATTGAACTGAAAGCAAAGTGGCGCTTTGCGGGTCGTTTTAACCCTTTTTCGGTCGTTAGCAGGGGTTAAAACCGCCCTGCTAGGCCGACACCCCAGTATGAAAGGGGTGTAACATTAAAGAAGTAAAGAATTATTGGGCTTTTCAGGGCTAAACCATCTGGTTAATGTCTACATAAATTGGCAGAACTAAAGCGTTAAAAGGCAGAGCTGCTCTGTACTTTAAAATCTATATTTTTCTTTATGCCACAAAGCATGCCTTATGCTGTATATGCTGCTTGATATGAGAGTTCTGGGTCTCATAGACGGTAGCCCTATTGTCATTTATCCACCCCTCTCTTTCCTGGCCATTCACAGAATGCCTTGTATTCTGTGCCTAGAGTTCCGCTATGTTGTAGACATACAATATGGGGTAGGCATGAGGAAGTTTTACAAAAGAAAACTGGGCAGAGGTGACGCTGTTTAGACTACAAAAATGCTTTGTGTTGTCAGCTCACAAACAGACTTGGTAGATGACTTGCTGGTAGATGAACAAATGTTTTTCTGTACTTTCAGGATCTGCAGGATTTGCCTTGACAGATACCTTAAGCACTGTATTTGGTAGTTTTATTATTTTATGTATCTTCCATTCTGTTTTGTTTAAGGTTTGAATTAATTCCGAGTCTGATGTTTTCTGTGATGGTGGTGACCATTTTACTAAGATTTTTATTATTAACCTAAACTAAACCTAATTTAATATTAAATAAGGTTAAAGTAGATAAGTGTATTACATAGCTGGGTGCCTGCACTATGAAGCAGAAATGTAGCTTTGAAGCTACCTGAAATATAAATGTTTTACCGCAGGGGGTGATTGCGAAGCAAAGAATGGTTGAAACAAGTTTACTAGGAATAGCATTCTGCAGATTTTGAGTCGCCTTACACATTCCACTAGTGCATGATTAATGAGAGTATCAAGCTAAGCAAATGAGTACTACAAATGTATCGTCTGTTTACTATTGCACTGTATTTTTGTACTCTGAATTGTGTAAAACTTTTTCACCTGAAAGCCAAAGCGGCCAATAGCCAGTTTTCAGAAATATGATGAAGAAGTCTAATCACCATTCAGGCATTACTTTAGGCACAGAATTCAACCTATATTTACCTGTGGCTACTAAGCTTTGAATAATTATGTTAAGATACATCTACACAGAGCAGATGTTCATGTGGAAAATATGGTCAAACTGAATGCAATTCTAATAAGTTAAGTTCAATTGTCAGTAAATCTGAAATTAGAAAAACACAGGTTAATGCAACATACTACCACACATATAAATAATGCACACTTGATCTTACTCCAATGGCTGGGCACTTAAAACAAAGCTCCTACTTCATATGACAAAGAGCAAAGTGCAATGACCCATAGTATCTATCTATAAAACAAATCAAAGCGAAATTCCTACTGGTTGCTATGTGTAGCTGTATATCATTGTTTTTTGTACTGTTAGCAAGTAAAAAACATTATGTTCAATTAGACTTTTAAACATCAAGATATGGTAATATTTGCAGCAGGCCTAAATGCACAGTCCTCTAACTTCTTCATAAATCATAATCTAGCACAATCGTACATGTTTATGCAGAGATTATTTTAGGCTGAATGATTTTTGGGCCTTTTAATAAACTGTCAGATAACATACTGAAGACAGTGAGGAAGAGCTATCAGACTACATACTGCACAGAGTGGGGTAGAACTGTCAGGTACCATACTGCAGACAGTGGGGAAGAGCTATCAGACTACATACTGCAGAGATTGGCATAGAGCTATCAGACTACATACTGCAGAGAGTGGGGAAGAGCTATCAGACAACCTACTGAAGACAGTGAAAAAGAGCTGTCAGACAGTGTACTGCGGACAGTGGGTAAAGCCTCATACACACGATCGGATTGTTGGCCAACAAAACTGTGGACTTTTGTCCGAAGGGCGTTGGCCCAAACTTGTCCTGCATACACACAGCACACAATTGTTGGCCAACAATCACGAACGTGGTGACGTACTACATGGTTTTTCAGCTCTTTAGCGCCACCCTTTGGGCTCCTTCTGCTAATTTCGTGTTAGTAGAAGTTTGGTGAGTGTTGATTCGTGCTTTTTTTTTGACGGCCGTTCGTCAACCAGACATGTTGCGGAATCGGAGGAGATAACGTGTTATTTATTATTGGCCTTGGAGTTATTGCTTTGACATTTTTTTTTTTGGTTGAATAATGATTTGATTTAGTATATTTTCTATATTTTTGGATGCATAGAATGCACTTTTTGGTTAAGGTCTATTGGCAAATAGCATGTCTAATTTTATTTGTTTTCTTTTTTAAAAACACAATAACAAAAATTGTGGAGAATAATACTTGGCTATGTGTTTTACTTCAAATGACAGTTTGGGAGTAGGCAGTTACATTTAAAAAAATACAATGTAAAATTGACAAGGGACACCAACATAGTTGTATCTTTGATCTTAAAAACTACTGGATAACGGTGTTGTCGTAACTTGCCCAAAGAAAAAATATTATTCTCGATATCACTAGAAAAAAAAAGCCTTCGAAAATTCGTTTGCAATAACAGTATCACCAGCAAAGCAGCTTCATTATTATCCCATTAAAGAAGAGAATTGTGCTCTGCATTTCGAGATTTCATAAATTGCCACGTCACGAATGTTAATTCACCATTACGAGCGCTAGTTTACCGACCGCTTCTGGCTCGTCCTTGCTTCCGAGCATGCGTGTTTGTACTTTGGACTTTTGTCCGACGGACTTGTTTACACACGCTCAGAAAATCCGACAACAGACATTTGTCCGCGGAAAATTTTAAAATCCGCTATCCAACATTTGTCCGCGAAAAATCCGACAAGAATTGTCCGATGGAGCATACAAACAATCGGATTTTCTGCCAACAGCCTGTCATCACACATTTCCCGTTGGAAAATCCGATGACAAACACACAATTTCTGGTGTGAATGGGCCCCCTAAATATGTATATGCATAAAAATGTTATTATTTTTGTTCTGTGCTCTAACTGGCAAAGCGCCAATTATGGATGTCATTATCATTGGGTTTCTTGTCCCATTTGTATGTTTTTTTAAATCTCATACACAAATTCCTGTGTATTTCACTGAACACACAAACCTTTTGCAATACTAAACAAATCCTAGGTCTCAGATTGCCAATGCTCTAGATAAATTATAATTACTGCAGACATTTTTAGAGCCATTTCTGTTGTAGTCAGTAGAAGCATAGACTCTCTGCCTCCTTCCATTAGATTGACTGGCCCCTGAATTTTACCTTTATATGTTTAATGACTGCTCATGTTTTACGTACATAAAAATATTGTAAAATACCATAGTCAGACTGAATGTGTATTTTTTTTTTAGGGATGCTGCATTGTTATGCATCACTTTTTAATGTTGCTAGCAGAGGTGATGAAGTGTGTAATGCAGTATTAGGTGAAAAATAATTGACTTAATTACATTGCTGGCTGTAGTGATGTAATGTTATGTAGAGGATAATTACCTTCATTAATATTTTGGCAGTGTATAATATAATATGGGTTAACACCTAATTACTTTTATTTATGCATAATGACATATATGGCACAAGACAAATAACTTTAAGGAGCTTATACCTAAAATTCAAGTTGATGTGATGGAGTCATACAACTTATTTTTAAAAATCAACTGGTGTTATTAAAACACACAATTTCAATGCAGATTAGGTGACAAAAGTTACAATGATTTATAAAAACTGCTGAAGTAGAACAGTTCCTCCTTTTATTTGAAAGAGGAAACTTTATTGACTGCAAATTGCAACAGTTAAACCTTTATAGCGTTCTGTTTTTCTGAAGTTTTTTCATATAATGTAGGTATGTGTCTGCATGTATGGTGTCAATTTATTCAAAGAAGTGTGCCCATTTCCTGTAGTCTATTTTGTACTTTGCACCACCACCCAGTAAGAAGATGATGAAAATGTGACAAGGCAACAAAGACCAGTTTTCGCCACCCTTTTCATCCTTGCTTTTAATTAAGAGTAATGGCCAAATTAAGGCATTAATACAACAGTTTACCAGCCCCATCCTGCAAGACAAGTGACTCTGCAGTAAAGAAGAAAGACTTGTTCTAGTTGCAGCTCATTTGCCCATTTCATGTTTAAAGGCTTTTGGAGGTGGAGGTGACTTTAATAAAGAGAATGGTGGAAAAAATGGGGAGGAAGCACCCCAACTGAGCACTGTCAGGCCAGAATGCAGGTCTATCATTCCAACAGTAAACCTGGCTCTGTGTAGAGGTCTTCAGAAATTTTCTCAGAGAACAGTATGGTGTGCTGCTATGAAAGGCTGTTGTGTCACCTTGACTCTTGCTTGTTTTAAGTAATTTAAAATTATATTGGACAAGGCTGGGCAAAATCAGGCCTGATTGTGCGAAAGCTAAATTCTAATTGCTGCCTTAATTAGATTGATTGAAGGGGTAATTACATTCTCACACCTGTGAATGCATATTTTATTATCTTGTCACTTTTTGCTCTCTTGGGTATCATTCATGTTTCTAGATCGGACAAAAAAGGTTAGATTCAAATTCATGTTAAAAAAATACTGCAAAAAAAGAAAAATATTGTAGACAGCAAATACATTTCCACAGAATTGCAACTTTATGAGATTGTTATGTGACCGCTTTTCCAACTAATAATAATAATGTATATTTTAAAAAAATAGCTCCCCAATTTTGCCGTACTACCAGCTTGATTAAAAATGTAAATATATCACCAAATGACACCGTAGCCCTAAGGAAATCAAGAGGATCAACAGAGCTAAAGTATGGACCTTTCAAAGTGTCCCTTCTTAGCACATCCTGGTAACTGTCTTGCACTAATGATACCCTCTTCAGACTGAGAAGTCTTGATAACATACGAACAAAGAGAAAAAGGCCTAGTGCATTACCTAGGTGGCATTATTATGTAATGCTCCAGGCTTTCGCACCTTTTTTTCTCTTTATTTGGTCAAAAATTGCCCTTTGGAAATTTCCCTAGCCCTGCACTGCAGTGTGCTGTGATAAAATTCAGACATGCTACATTTTATCGCAGCCAACTGTGCCAAATCACACAGCAATATACAGCAACGCAGCGCAATGCACTGCTGTACATTGCCGTGAATCATGTGCGCGTTTTGAACAACTCAAATAAAGTTCATACAAAACAATAAAAAGGGAGCCGTGTGATGCTCTGAATCACACTGCCCCCTACTGGTAAATTGCTTCAGCAGGTCTCCAATGCAGGGTAAATTAGGCCTCATACTAAGGGGATTATGTCCGACAGGCATTTTTCTGGGACATAGCAGCCTTTTTTCTGGTTCTCCCAGCAATAGCCATTTTTCTAGTCCAGTGGTGGCTATTTTGTAATGGACTATTCTGGAGGCTCTGGGTTCTCTGTTTTTCCCTGGCGGACAGAGATTACAATGGTGGTCATCTTGGATTTCCCCTGGAGTTTCCCCCTCTCATGTTGGGTGGGTTTTTCCTGTCTTCTGGACAGACTGGCGTGTTTCCCACATAGCCTCTCTGCCCCCCCCTGCTGTGTGGATGGCTTCCAGTCTAGCCTAATAAGCCTGCCAAACCAGCAGATATGTCCTCTTTAGCATGAAGGCTTACCCTCACCTGTTATGACGGTGGAGAGTCGCATTCACTGGTTCACAGACCCTCCTGGCTTTCCGACATATGGGTCTATGAACTAATTTTGTCTGGCTAAAAAAAAAGACAATTTTATTCCTGTGCACCAGAGAGATTCTCTCATTGCAATCTTTGTTTCTCCCCATCTTGCTTGCAGGATCTCTATGGGGCGGTGCAGAATCTGCTGCTCCAGGGGTTGATTGTCCCAGCTCTGGATTCAGAGAGGTTTTTTGGGGGTTTTATTCCAACCTCTATATGGTTCGGAAGACAAAAGGAAGGGTCTGTTCCGGTTCTGGACCTCAAGGTCCTGAATTTTATCATGAGAGTGCATAAGTTCAAGATGGAATCTATCCAGTCATTGGTAGCCTCCCTTCATCAGGGGGATTTCCTGGCCTCCATAGACATGAAGGATGCATACCTGTACATTCCCATTTGTGCCAGGCACTAGTGTTTCCTACGTCTTCCTACAGTTAGAGACACACAATATCAGCTTGTGGAGCTGCCCTTTGGCCTGGTCTCCACTCCTCAGGTAGCTACCAAAGTGCTGGTTCTGGTTGGCCTTGCTGAGACATTAATGGATGACCATGATTGGTTACCTAGATGACCTGTTTCTGCAGACAGAGACTCACTCAACATTGACGGATGACGTGGCAATCAAGATCTGCACTCTGCAGGAGTTCAGGTGGATCCTGAAAGTCCAGAAGTGGGCTCTGACCCCAACCAGGAGGCTGGAATATCTGGCTCTAACTCTGGACTGGCCAAGGTGTTCCTTCCAATGGACAAGCTCTGAAAGCTTCATTCAGTGATTAGGTTATTGCTGTGACGCAGGGTGGTCCCCTTTCTGCTCTTGCATGCAGGTTCTGGGCCTTATGGTGTCTACCCTCGAAGCAGTTCCATATATGTAGTAGGATGGTCCTGCAGAAGGAAATCTTATCCAAGTGGGACAAGTCCCCCAAGTTCCTGGACACCCAGATTCAGTTTTTTCCCTTGCTCGCCAGGCGGGGAAGTTGTTTCTTCCTTTTACAATGGACAGTGTTCATGACAGATGCCAGCCTGTCCAGCTCGAGTGGAGTTCTGGGGTAGAGCTTGGCCAGGGGTCATTGGAAACTGGAGGAATCTAAGTGTCAGTCACTGTTCTGAGAACTTTAGGTGATCAGACTATGCCAGGAACAGTGGACAGAGCTTCTTTGGGCACGCCCGGTCGGGATCCAGTCGGACAATGCCACAGCCATAGGTGTGTGCAGGGGGTGTGCTGGGTGTGCCTGGGCACACCCTAATCACTACGTGCAGATTCCCCTACTGTCCAGGCTTCCCCCCGTGTTGCACCTTTTCTCAATGGTGCTGCATTCCCTCCTCTCCTCTCCCCGGCTGCTGTGAGGGGGTGTTTCAGAATAGAGAGTGGGCGAAGGGGCTAGTAAATATGTATGTCATTTACCAGCTCCCTCCATTTCTAGATGAACAGTAAACACACTGAGTTCATTCATAACTGAAGCATAGTAAACTGTGTTTGCTAAGCTTCAGTATGTGAATGAACAGGAAGCTGCTCAGCACGGAGCACTTCCCATTCATTCACTGTCCAGTGAGAAAGGCATGTGTGTTAGAGCTTTGGGGTGCAAACCCTAATGGCCTTACGCATTCTCTGGTGGGTGGAATGCCACGTGCCAGCTCTATCCATCGTACATATTCCGAGTGCAGAAAATTGACAGGCAGAAGTTGGATCTAGGAGAGTGGTCTCTGCATCTGAACGTATTTTGCCAGATTTGTCTGCAGTGGAGCACTCCGGATATAGACCTTCTGGCATCTCAACAGAAAGGTGCCGAAGTATGCATCGGACACTTTGGTGGTGCCATGGAGTCAGTATCGTCTCATTTACGTGTTCCTCTCAAGTTTCTGCCATGTCTAATGCTCAGGACAGGGACCGAAGGGATTCCAGTCATACTGGTGGCCTTGGCTTGGTCTCATTAACCTTGGTAACCTGACGTGGTGCAGCTGGTTTCAGACATTCCCTGGTGGCTGCCTCTTAGGGAAGATATTCTGTCTCTAACTTTCACCCTGCTTTACTGTTGGTGGCTTTGATGCCTTAAAGTGGTGTTCCGGCCGAAATTATACTTTTTAAATAAAAATACCCCTATAATACACAAGCTTAATGTATTCTAGTAAAGTTAGTCTGTCAACTAAGGTCTGTTTTGTTAGTTTATAGCAGTAGTTTGTTATTTTATAAACTAACAGCAGGCCGTGGCCATCATAAGTGTGGGCATCTGAAGCCAGACTGTATTTCTTCCTGGATCTCATCCTTGCAGATCTCGCACATGCTCAGTGCAGCACAAGCAGTGTAATAGGTTTCAGATCAGGTTTCCATAGCAACAGTAGTTTCAGAGGAAGTTGCCGCCCCTTCCCAGAAGGCATTGCAAACAGGAAATGATGCGATGGGCCGTGGCCAGGGAGGAGGAAGTGAAAAATGAATACAGCAGATATACAGTAGGTGCTGAGAAAAAAAATAAAAAAATATCCAATTTGTTTACAGTGCACAGTTTAGTGAGGAATGCTGAAGAGTTGTAAAAGTGGGTGGAACTCCACTTTAACTATTGAAAGCCAGGTTCTGAGGGATAGGGGATTATCGGGGTCAGTGATCTCTGTCATGCTGAAAGTACAAAAATATACCTCTAGGAATATCTACCATCGTACTTGGAAGGCATACATATTGTGGTGTGAGGCAGTGAGTGTCCATCCACAAACTTTTTTGGTGGCTCAGATTTGGCCTTTCTTCAACAGGACATTGAGCAAAAGCTTGCTTTAAAGTGGTTGTAACCCCACTTTGTCATTTTAATGCAATGCCCTGTCTTCCAAAATGCTGTGTGCCCCAGTGTATGTGACTTATTAAAAAATGCCTCTGCATACCTTATTTCCTAGTGCCGCTCGGCGCTCACATGACCGGCTGCCTCTCTCCTCTCTTGATCTGACAGCTATAGCGGGAGGGGCCGAGAATCCTCCGCTGGCATCAGCGGGAGGAGGAGAGGAGAAGAGAGGCGGCCGTTCACGTGAGTGCTGAGCGGCAATAGGAAATAAGGTAAAGAACAACATTTTTTAAATAAAGCAGATACACTGGGGCACACAGCATTATGGAGACAGGGGATTGCATGAAAATGACAGTTATTTCAGCAGCAGGAGGGGAGGGGCGGGGCAGACACTGGTACGAGCTGACAGGTGGGGGGGGGAGGAAAACAAAGAAGAGCTGCGGATGATGGAGGCACGTAAACTGACCACAGTGTCAGGGCTCAGCAGCCATGATAAATCGTGGTCAGTTTACAGGGGAGAGGGCACAGCCAGGTATAGGTGATAGAAGGGGACAAATGACACAGCACACGCACTGTGCTGTAAAACATGCTTTAAAGGAACAGGATCCATTTGTTTTTTAGGGTAATAAACGCTTTAAGTACAATTAAAGGCCAGGTTTCTGCTTTTTCAATTTGCCACACACTCTTTGATTTGTACCTTCATCTAAGGGGTTTAACATGTGGCACCTCCTGCGTGTTCCCTATTACCATCGTGGGACTTGAATTTGATTCCCTCGGACCTTCAGAAGCCTCCCTTTAAAAACATTCCCTTGCTTACTCTCTCTTAGAAGGTAGTCTTTTTGGTGGCTATCACTTCTGCACGCAATGTCGGAGCTGGCGGCCTTGTCCTGTAAACAAGGCCTTTCATGCCCTTTCTATCTTCCTAGGCTACTTTCACACTGAGGTGTTTTTCAGGCATTTTAGCGCTAAAAATAGCACCTGTAAAGCGCCTGAAAACTGCCTCACCTACAGCCCCAATGTGAAAGCCTGAGTGCTTTCACAATAGGGTGGTGCGCTTGCAGGATGAGAAAAAAAGTCCTGCCAGCAGTGTCCTTGGGGTGGTGCAGGAGCGGTGTATACACCGCTCCTAAACCACCCTGCCCATTAAAATCAATGGGTAGCGCTGCCAAAAGCACCTGCAAAGAGCTTTGACAGCGGCACTTTGCGGGTGCTTTCAACCCCTTCGGGGGGGTAAAAGCGCACCGCTAGAAGCGCGGATTAAACCCTAAAGCTAGCAGCGCTTTACTGCTACCACCCCCACCACCTCAGTGTGAAAGTGCCCTTAAGGTAGTGTCTGATTTTCATTTGAATGAGAACATTGTCCTGCCTTCCCTATGCCCATGTCCTTCGCATCCTAAGCTTGAGCTGCACACCTTGAATGTGGTCCAGGCGATTCGGGTGTATCTATCTGCTATGGATTCCTTTCAGAGATTGGATTCTCTCTTTGTGATCACTGATGGGACGAGAAAGGGCCCTCTGCCACAATTTTTGGGTGGATTAGGCAGATGTTGGTTCAGGCTTATACCATTAAGGGTTGGGTTCATTCTTTCCCCATTATGGCACATTCTACTAGGGCACATAGTGCCTTTTTGGGCTTTCCGACATCAGGCGTCTGTGTCTCAAGTTTGTAAGGTAGGTACTTGGTTGTGTGCGCACACCTTTTGCAGGCAGGTGCTTGAGGTTTATCTGTTCCCTCTTGGGGGTTGTATTTTCCAGTGGGCTTATGTTTGAGCCTGCGTTGGCCCGTTTTGGCTCTGTTTCCCACCTCCCAATTTTGCCACTGCTTTGGGACATCCCTATGGTCAAGAATTAAAAGCTGTGTCCGTCAATGAATGAACGAGAAAAAGGGATTTTATGGTGAGTAACAAAAATATATTTTTTTCATATTGAAGACAAGCTTCACTCTGCCTCTTCCCAATTCAAAAGGTAACCACTGCATATGCATTTTGTTTTCATCAGGCTCTCACTTTGAATTCTGTGTTTTCCCGAGATGGGTCCATGGCATCAGATACAAAAATACAAAAATATCAGATGGCATCAGATACAAAAAACATTGTGGGCTTAAGGAAGCCTATACATGATATTTTTTTTCATTCAACCAGCGGGTTGAATTGAAAAAAAAAAAGGACTTGATTCCCCATCCACGGTGAATCACTCCTGCTGAGCTATTGTATTTTGACAGCAGGGAGACTTTACCACTGTCAGAATACACTGATCAGCACTGTTTGCTTTAGCCGACAATGCTGATCATGCAGAAATTTTCCAGCAGGCCGGTTGTACAGAAGTCGATCAGTAGATCAACTCTGTACAACCAGCCTGCCCATACATGGATCAAAATTTCTATCCATGTATAGCTAGCTTGTGTTACTACAGATAAAATAACAGGCAAAATAACAAAAGCACAATAAAAAAAAAGGAATAGGAAAAGGGGTGGACAAGGAAAGAACAATAGCCAAAAGAATAAAATGAACAAAGGACAAAAGCCAAAAACGAACAAAGAACAAAAGCCAACAAAAAAAGACACAGAGATAGTTAATCTTCCATTGCACAATGTAATCAATCTGTTGGAAAGGACACTTACGGATGACAAATTATTTTTATTTATTTATTTATGGTACTTATATAGTACCAAAAAATTACACAGTGCTTTACATATATATTATACATTCACATCAGTCCCTTCCCTTTTAGGATCTTACAGTTTAAGCACCCTAAAGCCCCATACACATCAGACTATTGTACAAAAAAATACTGCTTTTGGGCGGCACGACTTGCAGGT
The DNA here is from genome assembly GCA_037952925.1 of Lithobates clamitans. NCBI lineage: Eukaryota > Metazoa > Chordata > Amphibia > Anura > Ranidae > Lithobates > Lithobates clamitans. The sequence goes on along the minus strand of JBBGZY010001071.1, from coordinate 1,883,969 downwards.
CGCCTCACCGACTGCACGCAACTTCAGCGGCGACTTGCAAAACGACTTCTGTATAGAAGTCAATGCAAGTCGCCTGAAGTCGCCCCAAAAATACTACAGGAACCTTTTTCTAAGTCAGAGCGACTTGCGGCGCTCCTATTAGAACGGTTCCGTAGTACAGAATGGGACGCGACTTGTCAGGGGGCTAAGTCGCTAAGTCGCCTGACAAGTCTCCCCTGTGTGAACCGGGGCCTAAATGCTTCTTGTACGATACCAGATTGTACAATTTTTGGTTAATCAGTACAGTTTTCCTCCTGAAAATACAATACATTACATCACTTCTGAAGTACTTTAGTAACCTATTCGTTTTCAATATGGAGACTAGCAACCAAAACTAGCAACCAAAAAATGGGCTAGCAACCAAAAAAAAGGACGATCATTCGTCCGATAATCTCATTGTGTGTACCAGACTTTACTCACATTCATACATACTAGGGCCAATTTAGACAGGAGCCAATTAACCTACTAGCATGTCTTTGGAGTGTGAAAGAAAACCGCAGTATCTGGAGGAAACCCACGCAGGCACAGGAAGAATATGTAAACTCTATGCAGGTTGGGCCGTGGTTCAGATTCGACCCAATGACCATAGTCTGTTAGGCGGACTAACTCTGTTATCAAAAGTTTTATCCTTCTCCCCCACTTTCCACTTTGATATATTCACACATTTAGATATAAATACATTTGTCCGTAACATCTTGCTTAGGAAACCCTGTGATAATGACATATCAGAGAATATTTTTGACACTCATGATAGTGTAAGTCAAAAGAATGTTATGCAAACTGCCATGTTTCAGGACATATATGCAAAATAAAGCCCCTTGCACAGTGGGCGTTATGCCGCGTACACACGGTCGGACTTTTCGGCTACAAAAGTCCGACATACTGTCCGACAGACTTTCGACTGACTTTTGGCAGACTTTTGGCGGACTTGCGGCAGACTTTCTTACGAACGGACTTGCCTACATACGATCACACAAAAGTCCGACGGATTCGTACGTGATGACGTACACCGGACTAAAATAAGGAAGTTGATAGCCAGTAGCCAATAGCTGCCCAATCGTGGGTTTTTGTCCGTCGGACTAGCACACAGACGAGCGGATTTCTGGGTCCGGCGTAGTTACGACGTAAAGATTTGAAGCATGTTTCAAATCTAAAGTCCGTCAGATTTGAGGCTGCAAAAGTCCGCTGAAAGTCCGGGGAAGCCCACACACGATCGAATTGTCAGCCAGCTTTAGTCCGTCGGCGTCCGTCGGACTTTTGTAGACAAAAAGTCCGACCGTGTGTACGCGGCATTAGACTAACTCTACTAAACACCTTTCCTCCTGGCAGCAGCGTTTTTGTAGAAAAAATGCTTGACACGTGTAAATGCGTTTAGGCGTGTCAAGTGCTTGGGCTTTAATTCATTTTATTGGCCCAAATTAGTTTATTCTGGACATTGAAATGAAGTAATGCTCAAGCGCTTGATGCGCCTAGCTTTAACGCATGTTTAGATGCATTTACACATGTCAAGCGTTTTTTTCTGCCAAAATGCTGCTGTTCCTGGACACGCTGGCAGTGGGATTTTTTTTCCTCTAAGCGCTCCTGCCTATAAATATCTATGCGTGCATGGATATATAGGTGAATATGGAGGGGGGGGGGCGCGTTTAGAGGCAAAAAGAATGCCAGATGCCCCTAAAAGTAGCGTTTTTAACGCTTAGTGTGCATGAGGTCCTAATATTGGAGCAATCTTTGTGGTGCACATACTTACACTCTCAAAAAGGGTGACAAATGTTTTTGCCCCATTCAAGTGAGAAATTTAAATTTTCCAGGATATCAATGAACTAGAGCTTCTAAGCATTTTTTGGAAAGGGTCAGGGACTTTTTTCAGTTTTCTGGTTGCAAAGACTTCAATGGATCTAAAAGTGTATTGAAAAAGGCAAAATGCACCTGGAATATGCAAACTGCAACCTGCATAGGTGTGAACAGTGGTGGCCCATCTATAGGGGGCGCCAGGGCGCCGCCCCCCCTCCTGTAGTCAAAAAAAAAAAAAAAAAAAAAATCAAAAAAAATGATAAATAAATAAAAAAAAAAAATATTTTTTTAAAAACGGCCCCTTTAAGAACAAAAAAAAAAGTCCTTTAACAAAGTGCACTGTGGCGCCGGACGCCAGTGCACTATGGGAAGCGCCACGTCCACGCAATCACGAGATTGCAGACGCGGCGCTTCATTTGCGGGCTTTTAACCCACCTTGTGGCGCAAACAAAAACGCCGATTAGCTTCCGCTCGTAGAATCAGTGTGATTCTATGGGCGGGAGCATTGCTTTTCAAATCTTGAGGTCACTTCCGGCTTTCGTGAAGAAGACGAGAGCCGGAAGTGATCTCAGCAGCTCCGTTCTTCGGCTGAGCGGAGCTGCAGGAGGAAGGTAAGAGCCATATGAGGGATGGGTTGCTGTCTGGCAAGCAGGGTGAGCTCCAGCACAGCACAGCTGCATGTATCTGTCCCTCTCTTCCCCATTCCCCCCCCTCCCTCCTGTCTCACTACACATGGACTGAAGACACCTATACACAGACAGTGGGGGAGGGGGAGGAGAATGGACACATACACAGGACGTGAGGGGCAAGTTATCAAAGAAAGATACAGTGATTTGGGGGGCTGCGAGAGGATGCTTTATGTGCTAGGGGCCACTTTGGGAGCAGAGAGGATTTGTGCTAGAAGGGGGGTTGAATATAAAATTAGACCCCCCCCCCCAGCACAAATCCTCTCTGCTCCCAAAGTGGCCCCTAGCACATAAAGCATCCTCTCCCAGCCCCCCAAATCACTGTGATTATCTTTCTTTGATAACTTGACCCCCTTCCCCCTTGTTCAAAGAGATGCTGGCTGCTATTAAGGAGATAATCATGGTTTCTGGGATCAGTGGACACAGTGGATGCGTTTTTGATGACACAGTGAATGCGTTTTTGATGACACAGTGGATGCGTTTTTGATGACACAGTGGATGCGATTTTTTATGACACAGTGGATGCATTTTTTATGACACAGTGGATGCGTTTTTTATGACACAGTGAATGCGTTTTTGATGACACAGTGGCTGCGTTTTTGATGACACAGTGGCTGCGTTTTTGATGACACAGTGGCTGCGTTTTTGATGACACAGTGAATGCGTTTTTGATGACACAGTGAATGCGTTTTTGATGACACAGTGGATGCATTTTTTATGACACAGTGGCTGCGTTTTTGATGACACAGTGGCTGTATTTTGATGACAGTGGCTGCGATTGATGTTTTTTTTTTCAGAATTTTTCAGTTTGTTTGCGCCCCCCCAAAAATTTTGAGCACCAGCCGCCACTGGGTGTGAACCAGGCCTTAAGGCTCTATTTACGCGAATGCGCCTTTTAATGCATTTAAATGACGACCTGGGGGGTGGGCCCTAGCTGTTTTTTTTCACGCTTTTTTTTTAGCCAGCATTTTTTTTTTTACATTGAGCTTGAAGCCAGCTGACAGCTGATGACTCATCGGTTGTAAAAAAACGCAAATCGTGGTAAAATCGTGGTAAAAACTCGATACTTGCATTTTGGATGCGGGTCCATTGAATTCTTTTACAAGCAAAACGCTGCATTTTGCAGGAAAAAATACATTGATGTGAACATGTTCCATAGGAACCCATGTTAAAAAAAATTTCCCTGCATTTCTGCAAAATGCAAAATGCATCAAAAAACGCATTTGTGTGAATCAAGCCTAATAGACTTCAATGGACCGGCATCCAAAACACAAGTACCGCGGTTTTACAGTGATTTTAATGTGATTTTTCCGTGATTTGCATTTTTTCTTATTTATTTTTTTACACTGTATATAGCTGGTTGCTAAGGAGGGGGCCGGGAAGCCGGTCGCCGTGTCCTTAACAACCTATGAGTCATCAGCTGTCAGCGGGCTTCCCCGCTGAATGTGAAAAAAAGAATTGCCGGCTAAAAAAAAAATTGTGAAAAAAAACAGTGTGGGGTTCCCCCCCCAGGTCCATACCAGGCCCTTGGGTCTAGTATGGATTCGGAGGGGAACCCCCACACCACAATCTGAAAAAAATGGCATGGGGGCCCCCCAAATTCCATACCAGACCCTTATCTGAGCATGCGGTGGTTGTCGGGGTCCCCAGGGGCGGGGTTATTAGAATCTGAAAGCCCCCTTTAACAAGGGGGCCCCCAGATCCTGGCCTCCCCCTATGTGAATGAGTATGGGGTACATCGTACCCCTACCCATTCACCATAAAAAGTAGTGTAATGTTACAAAATATAGTAGACAGTTTTTGACAAGTCTTTTATTAACCACTTCAATACAGGGCACTTATACACCTTCCTGCCCAGACCCATTTTCAGCTTTCAGTGCTGTCACAGTTTGAATGACAATTGCGCGGTCATACAACACTGTACCCAAATGAAAGTTTGGGTTCAATCATTTTGTTCCCACAAATAGAGCTTTGTTTTGGTGGTATTTGATCACCTCTGCGGTTTTTATTTTTTGCTAAACAAATAAAAAAAGTCTGAAAATTTTGAAAAAATAAAAGTTTTGCTTTTGTTTCTGTTAAAATTTTTTGTAAATAAGTAAGTTTCCTCTTTCACTGATGGGCACTGATGAGGCGGCACTGACAGGCACTGATAAGGCGGCACCGATGAGGTGGCACCAATGAACGGGCACTGACAGGCACTGACGATGGGCACTGATATGCGGCACTGATGGGCACTGGTAGGCGGCACTGATGGGTGGCACTGATATGCAGCACTGATGGGCATTGATAGGCGGCACTGATGGGCACTCATGGGTGGCACTGGTGGGCACTGAAAGGCTGCAAAGATGGGTTCTTATGGGTGGCACTGATTGGCACTGATAGGCGGCACTGCTGGGCACTGATAGGTGGCACTGATGGGCACTGATACGCGGCACTGATATGAGACACTGATACGCATCCCTGGTGGCATCGGCATTGTGAGTGGGCACTGATTGGCAGCTGCCTGGGCATTGATTGGCAGCTGCCTGGGCACAGATTAGTATTTCCATGAAGGTCTAGGGGGCATACCTGGTGGTCCAGTGTGGATGGCCATCCTGGCGGTCCTGGGCGGCTTCCCTGGTGGTCCTGGGCGGCTTCCCTGGTGGTCCTGGGTGGGATCCGAGGGGGGGCTGTGCTGATAAACAACAGTACAGACCCCCCCGTCAGGAGAGCAGCCGATCAGCTTTCCTCTACTCGCGTCTGTCAGCCGCGAGTGGGGAAAAGCCGATCACCGGCTCTTCCTATTTACATCGGGATCAGCCGTGATTGGACACGGTTGATCACGTGGTAAAGAGTCTCCGTCAGAGACTCTTTACCTAGATCGGTGTTGCGGAGTGTCAGACTGATACCCCGCAACAACGATCGCCGCGATGCGCGCCCCGGGGGGCGCGCAGCGGCTCAATATCCTGAGGACGTCATATGACGCCCAGTCAGGTTATTGAAATTACTTTGCCGCTGTCATTCTGCTATATGGCGGGCGGCAAGTGTTTTTAAAATATCTTCTTCTTCCCCGCTTCTTCCTCCGGTCTTCCTTCATCTTCTCCCGCATCTTCCTCCTCGAGTCTTCTCCTTCTCCCGCTGCTTCTTCTCTCGCTCTTCTTCTTTCTTCTGTCTTCTTTGTCCGGTGCCGCTGACGACTCTCCTTCGATGCTACATCCCGTTGATCTGTCTGCGCCAATGTCAATAATTTCTTAGATAATGATGGGGCGTGGCCATTGCTTACATCATCCAGACGCTCCACCCCCTTGTGACGTCCTCGCCCAGAGCATGATGGGTTTGTGACATCACAAGAAGGCGGGGCCCCCAGATGATGTAATCCGATTGCCACGCCCCATCTTTATCTCATTCATTTATCTCATTCACATAGGGGGGAGGCCGGGATCTGGGGGCCCCCTTGTTAAAGGGGGTTTTCAGATTCCGATAAGCCCCCCCGCCCGCAGACCCCGACAACCACCGGGCAAGGGTTGTCAGGAAGAGGCCCTTGTCCCCATCAACATGGGGCAAGGTGCTTTAGGGCGGGGGTCGCAGAGCCCCCCCTGCCCCAAAGCACCCATCGGCCATGTTGAGGGCATGTGGAAGGGTATGGTTCAGGAAGGGGGCGCTCACTCGTCCCCTCCCTTTCCTGGCCTGCCGGGCTGCATGCTTGGATAAGAGTCTGGTATGGATTTTGGGGGGGGCACACCATTTAAAAAAAAAATTTGGTGTGGAGGGGTCCCCTCCGAATCCATACTAGACCCAAGGGCATGGTATGGACCTGGGGGGGAATGCTGTTTTTTTTCACAATTTTTTTTTTAGCCGGCAATTCTTTTTTTCTACATTCAGCGGGGAAGCCCGCTGACAGCTGATGACTCATCGGTTGTTAAGGACATGGAGGCCAGCTTCCCGGCCCCCTCCTTAGCAACCAGCTATATACAGTGTAAAAAAGATGCAAATCACGTCAAAATCGCTGTAAAACTGCATGTCCAAAAACGTGGCAAGCACCGCAAAAAGCACTGCAGAAATGCTCAAAAGCAACAGGCATATTGAGCCTAAGTGACTGGGTTAAAGTCACAAATCTGAAATTTCTGTACAGGGTTGTTGCTGGCATAGGATCTCTTTTGGAGGATACCGAGATAAATCAAGGATACAGGTATGGTACTGTATTATCACCTATCTGAGATTTACAATGGAGCATAGCCTCTAGTTGGGTTACATTAAATGTTAAAGCCCTTTACCCCTTGATCACACAGCATTTGACATTGAGACACATCTAAAGAAATATAGTACGCACCAATGGCGGCTGGTGCTCAAAATTTTTTGGGGGGGCCACTGTGCCCTCAAACGCTGCCACTGTGCCCTCAAATGCTGCCACTGTGCCATCAATTGCAGCCACTGTGCCAAACGCTGCCACTGTGCCCATTAAACGCTGCCACTGTGCCATCAAACGCTGCCACTGTGCCATCAAACGCTGCCACTGTGCCATCAAACGCTGCCACTGTGCCATCAAACGCTGCCACTGTGCGCATCAAAGCTGCCACTGTGCCATCAAACGCTGCCAGTGTGCCCATCAAATGCTGCCAGTGTGCCCATCATGTACTGCCAGTGTGTCCATCAAATGCTGCCATTGTGTGCCCTTGAATGCCCCCAGTGTGAACCCCGCACACTCACCGTCTGCCTGGCACTTACCCTGTCTTGGTGGGGCAGCGGGTGACGGCGACGAGCATTGTCCTCCATGCATCTCCTGCCGTCCTCATCTCCTGTCCTCTCCTCCTGATAGGCGTCCAATAGCGGTGCCTGTTGTTTCAGCCAATCAGGTGACAGGTAACAGACCCGAGCACCTGATTGGCGGAGAGGCATGGCGCTCGCAGGTCACCTTTTTTGATGCCTATTAGAGCCTATGGCTCTAATCAGGTGCTTTAAAAACACCCCCCACCGCTGTAATTCAGGCACCCTGCGCCCGAAAAGGAGCCGTGCGCCTGAATAGGGGGTGGCAGCGGCGGCCATAGATAGATTCATGCAATGCAATCTATTGGTGCTAGAGGGGTGGCAGGAGAGAGGGGGAGGCGCCCATGCACCCTTAATGCACGGACCGCCACTGGTATGTACACTGGAAAGCTTCAAGAATTTCTAATGTTAGTTGTGAAATTTTTGCTAACCCATCATTTATTTTTATTAAGTGTGCAGCATCGATGGGACCCATGTTTTTCCATTTTAAGCTAATTTTTATGTGTGGTGGTGGGAGGAGTTTACAGAAAACAACCCCTCCAAAAAACATATACACTATATTACCAAAAGTATTGGGATGCTTGCCTTTACACTCACATGAACTTTAATGGCATCGCAGTCCTACTCAATATAATGTAGGCTTCAATACTGAGTTGGCCCACCTTTTGCAGCTATAACAACTTCAAATTCATGTGCGTGTAAAGGCAGGTGTCCCAATACTTTTGGTAATATAGTGTATGCTAGTATGGTAGATACATTGACAAGCTTTTGATAGCATAGGATGAAGATAGGGAGCACCTGTGCGTGACTTTGTAGATTATTTCAACAACAATGATCTGAACCTGCATTTCTTATATGAATGGAACAATGAGGTCATCAACATTTTAGATGTGACATTGTTGGGTAGTTCAAAGATAGGCCAGGTGAAAACCTTATGCTGGTAATCACAAACTCTTAGCTTCGATTTTTTCATCCCCTTACACACGATCGATACCTGTTGAAGAGTTTATACGTGCCAGAAGGAACAACTCAGCTGATGCTTTGTTTGAGTTATAATCACACACATAGGTTGGACTTGATGGACTTGTGTTTTTTTTCAACCTCACCTACTATGTAACTATGAGTTAGAATGTGTTGTGGCGGGCGGCCAAAGCAATCAAAACTGGTTGACGATATTAAGTTGATATCCATTTTTGCCAATGTTACATTATTTACTATGAATCTCTGTATATGGACGAGGAATCATCAAACATGTTTTTGCATACTTACCTTGCAGTTATGCTTCATATAAAGTCCCATAACCTTTTCTCCTTTTAATATATTACCAAGGATGGAGGCCGATGAACCTACCCACTCATTGTTTCATATAAAGTCCCAACTCCCTCCTCCCCATTTCTTCTCTCAATGACTTTAGGGGATGGAAGCATGTTACTGCGGTAGCATGTACATAGCATTAACCTTATGTTTTGGGATCTGGTCGGCACTTTGGGCGCTTTAATCGTCAACCAGTTTTGATTGCTTTGGCCGCCCGTGGTTGTCTCTAATCCCTGGAGCTGTGATGCGTGCCGGGGCTCTCCCTCCCCCCTCCATTCTCCTTGGATGTGGGGCGGTGGTCGGGAGATCGACGTGAATCAACGCCACGCTCCACGCATCGAACGCATGACGTCATTATTGGCCCTGTACGTCAACGTGCTGGTTTTCCACCTGCAATCACTACGAGGTAGGTTTGAGTGCCATTTACTGAATGCTATCAGCTGTTGGGACGTAGGCACTGCCTCCCCCCTGATTATGTAGCGTGACGTTGGCGGTACACTGCAGCTGTATGTTGCCACAGTTAGCACACGCTGGTGGAGCACTTCCCTTCTTCACTTCGAGGCCACACGCACTTTGGCGAACATGCACTCCCTTTTAAGTTTAAGATACATATTGATTGTTTGGTTGCTTTTCTACACTTTCACTGGGTTTTTTTGGGAAATTCCTTTGTCATACCAGCCTTGGTTAGCTATGTGGCTTCCTTCACTTAGTGGTTCTACTCTCCATCCAGCCTTCCACACTATCACATGCCCCTTTGGGCTGTAATCTTACCATCTGCCCTTGTGCAGGCTCACATACATAATGACACAATTTTATATTTCCACAGAAGTCTTCTGTAATCATCACTCAGTATATACTACACAATTGCTTTTGGGGATTACAGTCCCATAGATGTTTCACTCCCTGCTGACTGTGCCACTGTGTGGCCGTGGAGACTATTGTCTCACCTCCCGGGGAGGGTTGTTCCCATGGCGTCCTCAGCTGTCAATATTACTTTTTGAACATTCAGTTTACCTGTAGGTAAGAGTGATTGGGGAATTGATGTCCCCCCTCTCCCTTCTGCCCCCTGGTGCCCGCTATTTGATCCTTTTGGAATCATTTATCTTTTATAGATATATTTAATTTCGAATTGCTCCTGATGAGTGGATTAACTCCACGAAACTCGTAGAGCCGCAATATGCTACACCTTGCAATCATGTGCTTGAGATTCTCCAGGACTATGCATTTCATAAAAAAAAACTTTTATCTTCATTAATTTTAAGATCATTTATGTCTACCTCTAAACAATTTACTTTATATCAATATGTTTATCACTCTAATGCCACGTACATACGGTCCAATTTTTAGACGGAAAATGTTCGATGGGAGCTTTTTGTCGGAAATTCCTACCGTGTGTAGGCTCCATCAGACATTTTCCATCGGAATTTCCGTCGCACAAAATTTGAGATCTGGATCTCAAATTTTCCGACAGCAAAATCCGTTCTTGTAAATTCCAATCGTGTGTACACAATTCCGACGCACAGTTCCATGCATGCTTAGAGTCAAGTACGAGACGGTAGCGCACGGTCTGGTAAAACTAGCGTTCGTAATGGAGATAGCACATTCGTCACGCTGGAATTTTTAAAATCTTTTAATGCAGTGCATTCTCTTCTTCTTTAGAATGCTAGAATAATGAAGTTGTTTTGCTGCTGATATTCACACAGAGTTCTAAAAAAATGATTTCTTTATTATTTCTTGTGATCTCCTGAATAATAATATTTATTTTTTTCGTCAGATCTCCATAATAATGTATTGTATTTTTTTTTATAGTGAACTTTTTTTTTATAATTTTTTTTTATCAAGATCTGTTTTATTTGTTTTTCTAGTTATCTCCATATTTTTTTTTTCGTTTTGTGTGTCAAGTTACCACAACACCATTATTATCTTGTATTTTTTAACCTCAAGGAGATTGGTGTTGGTGTCCCTTGTTAATTTGACATTGTATTTTTGAAATGTACCTGCCTACTCACAAACAACAAACTGTCCTTTTTGAAGTAAAACACATAGGCAAGTATTTTAACAAAATAAATAGCCATTTATTATGGGTCATAACAAAATAAAGAGGAAGGCAACGCTGGATAAACTGGTTAAATGTGCGAAGCCTTTGTACCCCAGAGCACACATCAAAACTATTTTACAGGCAAAATTGGTGGCCTGAGGAGTCCATATAATAGGGAACACAATCCGGTCCAGGAGTCCAAGAGATCATTAACAGCAGCAGATGACATATATGTCCCCAGCCTGTGGTCATACAGCAGCCTGCATCTTTTGCCAGACCAGACAGAACCCAGGTCATCACACTCTTGTCTTCCTTAGACACTTCCTTCCAGGCTGTGGCTCTGGTGTTGGAGTTGTGGCAGGAGGTGGAGGAGGAGGACAATGGTCGACCTTCTGGCTGCCACTTACCCCCACTACCTCCTGGCTGCCACTTACCCCCACCACCTCCTGGCTGAGGCTTTCCTGTGTATGAAAAAGGGACATAGTTTTAGTTTTTTGGTCATCAATCACACACAATTTAGAGCTCATGACTGTTGCAAATTGAATGTTAACAAATCTAAAAGACTATCATTCTGAGCCCAGCATTTTTCATTCTTGTCCCAATCCTTTTTGGCCACTACTGTCTATTGATATGTAAAACAAAATACAAATATGTTTGTTAAATCAGCAATTAGTGATCAATAATAACATCTACTTAACATCATTAATTTTATGACAAGAAATATGTTGAACAATGCTCTACCTGACTCAAGCTGGGCTCCTCCACATCTTCCTGCCTGGAAGGCCCAGGTGTCATGACCTTGCAGTAATACATTCATGACCTGTCTGTCTCTTACCTGGTCTGTGTATCAGCCTTGAGGCTTGTACTCTCACACCTGCATGCTTAAGTAATCTTCCCTCTGTGTGGCTCCACCCTAGCCTCAACAGGAACCACTATTTAACACCGTGTTCTCCAAGCCTGCCTTGCCGTGCAATATTGTATGTCTGAAATTACATGGGAAGGGACACCATGAAGACAGAAAATCTCTCCTACGAAAATGGGAACCAAGGCAGGAGCAGAAGGGAGACCAGGAAGAGGAACAAAATGGGCCATCTTGGAGAATCGATCAATTACCACCCAAATGACCGTATTCTTCTCAGAAGGTGGAAGATCAGTGATGAAGTCCATGGCTATGTGAGACCAGGGCTCCTTGGGAATGGGCAAGGGCATGAGAAGACCAGCAGGAGCCTGCGTGGAGGACTTAGACTGAGCACAGACATGACAAGCCTTAACATAGTCTTTGACATCCGAACTGAGAGTAGGCCACCAGTAGTGGCGACTGATGAGGAGGAAGGATCGAAGAAACCCAGCATGACCTGCCACCTTGGAGTCATGTCCCCAATGAAGCATCTTAGCTCTTAGCTCAGTGGGGACGAAGGGACGACCTACAATATCTCGTCGATTGGAAGGGTTTCGGTCCTGAGGAGAGATCTTGGATTTCTGCATCTGAAGTCTTCGCACCTCGTCTTCTGAGGAAGTTCCATTTGAAGTTCCCTTCCAAGCCTGGTCCAAAGCGGGGGAGGGGGAGGCCTCGTAAGAGGGGGGGTACTGTCATGACCTTGCAGTAATACATTCATGACCTGTCTGTCTCTTACCTGGTCTGTGTATCAGCCTTGAGGATTGTACTCTCACACCTGCATGCTTAAGTAATCTTCCCTCTGTGTGGCTCCACCCTAGCCTCAACAGGAACCACTATTTAACACCGTGTTCTCCAAGCCTGCCTTGCCGTGCAATATTGTGTGTTTGGCTTCCTGTTTGCCGTGTGCTCTAAGTTTGTCTCTGTCTCTGTTACCGATCTTGGCGAGTTTCTGACTATTCCTGTCTGCTTGTGACCCTGACCTTTGGCGCGTTCTCGACTATCCCTGTTTGCCTGTGACCCTGACTTTTGGCGTGTTCTCTGTTATCCTTGTCTGCTAGTCGCCCCGACATTTGGCTACCTCCTTACTATTCCTTGCTGTCCTGGGCTGCTGTTTCCTCTCCATCCTCCTGTAGTCTACCGTGAGCTGGGAGACCCTAGGGGCCGCGACCTGGAGCCAGTTGCAGCCCAGTCCATCCTCACCACTAGAGGCTCTGGTGAACACCAACTGGCTCTTAGACTCCGCGCCCTGGGGAATCTATGCTCTAACTCACTGTGGGATCCGTGTTGGTGCTCCAGGGGACCTTCCTTCCTAAACCACCCCAAGTTCCATCTGCAGCAGTCAGCCTTAGGGTCCACTATCATAGCGGTGCACTCCTGACCCCAACGGGGTGCATCTGTCACCTGGATACAGGTGACCTGACACCAGGTTGGTCGTCCAAAGCCTCAGCTGAGGTGGAAGGAAGACTGGAGAGTGCTGGCCTGGGTTCAGTCTGGCCTGACAGAAAATGCAGTCTGTCATAGTACCACAGCCTGGGGACATAAACGTCATCTGCTGCAGCTCCTGATCTCTGGGAATTCTGGACCTTCTTTCTCTCCCTAAGATAAGTACTCCTCATGCCACCAATTAGGGCCTTCAAATAGGTGATGTCTGCCATGAGGATCATTGGCTTCACAAATTCAAGCAGTTTCTCCAGCGCTGCCTTTCTCTTTCTTATCTTTTTAAAAAATGGGTGGTTCACCTGCCATAGACAGGGCAGCTCCCTGAACATGTCAATGAATATTGGTAGAAATTCCCTATCATTGAATAGATCCATTTTTTCTGCAAGACACAACACAAGACAAACCCTAATGTCAGGCTAAACTCTTCTAATCTTGTCCCAATATAGGCCTCAATCTATAAGCAGTATAAGCCACTGATGCACCAAGTTAAAATCGTACCTTTGTTATAATCGGCGCTTCCACTACTCCTTCCTCCGCTCACAGATCGTACGTACGACGCACGCGTGTTACGCTTTATATACACTGCACATGTGTGAAACTCCGCCCGCCCCTGACGTTCTTTCTAGTCTATTCCCCACCCTTTGTCTATCGGCGCAGTGGGAGAGCACATGGCAGAGAAAGAGCAAGTGCATGCAAAGGAGAGCAGCAACGACGAAAGGCCGGAGCCACGAACGTCCCGATCCCGGAGGAGATTTAAGGCCTCAAATATGTCCTTTGTAGAGATGGTGGAGATGGTGGACATCTTGAAGAGGCCTGGCTATAATGGGAAGTATTGACCTTACCTAAACCCAAATGTCAGAAAGGCCAAGATCATGGCTAAAGTTGTGAAAAGTCTGCACAGGAATTTTGGGGTACGGTGATCCAAGAATCAACTGAGGATACGCTGGTCAGACCTGAAATTGAGGGAGCACGATCAGTACAGAAAGATCAAGAGAGTTCTTCAAAAAAGTAAGTAGTTGTCGTGTGTTCCTATTATTATTATTACTTGCATGCTGCTCCATGTGCTTTTCTTTACTGTTGTACAGTTTAAAATGGCAACTTTCAGGTTCGTGGGCACAGTAATCATTTGTAGTAAACATTGTTCGTTAGCCCACTAATACAATGTTTTTGGCAGATCCAGGTTAACTACATTTGTTCAGGCCTATTTGTATTAAAAGAAGTTTAGTACATTGTTGTCTAAATGGGTTTGTACTAGAATGAAATGCACACTTGATTCAGTATAAGGAGAGGACGCTCAGCAGCTGTTTACACATTTGGATGCAGGAGCACTAGTGTGGGACACCAGAACAAACTTTTTAGGTTGTCCCACACAGGTGCTCCAATGGATACTAGTGGTGTCTCCATGTGTGAAAATTATACAAAAAAGGTAAGTATTCCAGCTTTATAAAGGTAAAAAAATAATGTCTTTAGCTTGGAACCCTGCCCAAAAAGACAATTGTACAACATTTCCAAGCAATGTTTCATATTCCTATTTATGCCCTCAAATATCTGTGTGCTAAGTATACCTTTTTTTTATCCACATAGGGGAGAAAAGACTCTGGACATCTGAGGACACCAGGGACCCCCCACCTCCAAAAGAAAAGCAAATCCCCACACCACGACCAGAAGATGTGGAGGAAGGAGAGGTTTATGAAGTTGGTGAAATAGTGACCACAACAGGTGAGTGTCTGAAACCACAGCTTCAGGTAATAGATGGATGCCTGCATATTTATAATACATGGTGTGTTTTTTTATTTTAGGTGATGTGGATGTTGTGGAAGAAGATTCGCATTTCACAAGTGCAAGTGCACACATCCTCATCGGGGAGATCATGGTGTGCAATCGGGATTTACAGAAGATCAAGGAAGACATCAATGATATTGAAAAAAGAATCAAAAACATCATTGATGTTTTAGGCCGAATCTAAAAAACACCTAAAGTCTTCATTTTTTTGTGATTTCTCACCAATTTTTTAAGTATCTTGGAGGCCAAATTTTGAAGATGCACACAGTGTGTCAACATGTGCTATCTGCCATCACAGGATATCAAGGTACGCGTTTTGGGGGTGCAACCCCTTCCTCGCAACTAAAGTAGCTGAGAGGAAGGGGTTGCACCCCCGAAACGCGTCCATTGATCCCCCATGATGGGAGCTAGCACATGTTGACATTATGCATGGGATCAGGAGGGAAATCCCCATTTTGACTCTCAAATTGTGTGCATCTTCAAAATTTGGCAGGGGTGACATCACCCCATCTGATGAAGGCAAGATCAACACAATTTGGACATACTAATGTCTGATATTGCCTTCACTTTGTCAAAGTTGAACTTTGTAAGTTCCTGAGTTGTGTATTGTTTTATGGTTTAACACAAAATGGCTGTTTGTACTGTCTATACCAAAAATGTTATTCCAAAAATATGTTGGTTTGTTCAAAAACCCTTTTCTAAAGCACATGTGAATGTGCACAGAGTAAAACATTTTGAAATCAGCAATGTGTGGCTTCTTCTTTCAATTCAGTTTTGGTACTAAGTTGGTGTTTACAGTGACAATGGGGGTTATTTACTAAAGGCAAATCCACTTTGCACTACAAGTGCACTTTCAGTGCAGTTTCAAGTGCAGTGCACTTGGAGTGCAAAGTGGATTTTCCTTTAGTAAATAACTCCCACAGTGCTTTATAATTTGCCACAATCACGCCATTATCTGGACTTCCAAAAATTCATTCATGGTGCTGAAAATATTGAATCTTTTTATCATTAATGCATTACATACATTAACAACAAAAACAAGGTGTGTGTGTAGCAGACCCACAACATAATAGTTCGCTGAAGAAGAGATTGTCACCTTATGTATCAAATAAATTACGTTTGCACTATTGAAGAAAATGGCCAAAAAGGAAAGCCCATTGGAGAACCTAGGAGACAGCTAAAAGAAACAAAAGCATTAAATTAAAGGAAATATTATTTCAGTTTAACAAAAAAAAAATATTTTTAAAATGTTTCTTAACCACCTCAATACAGGACATTTTAACCCCCTTCCTGCCCAAGCCATTTTTCAGCTTTCAGCGCTGTCACACTTTGAATGACAATTGCGCGGTCATACAACACTGTACCCAAATTAAATTTTTATTATTTTTTTCCCCACAAATAGAGCATTATTTTGGTGGTATTTGATCAGATCTGCGGTTTTTATTTTTTGCGCTATAAACAAAAGAAGAAGGACAAGTTTGAAAAAAAACAATATTTTTTACTTTTTGTTATAATAAATATCCATTTTTTTTTTTAAAACAAATTTTTTCCTCAGTTTAGGCTGATACATATTATTCTAAGCGTATATTGATTGGTTTGCGCAAAAGTTATAGCGTCTACAAAATAGGGGATAGATTTATAGCATTTTTATTATTTATTTTTTTTTACTAGGCATGGCGGCGATCTGCGATTTTTATTGTGACTGCGATATTGTGGCAGACACATCGGACACTTTTGAAACATTTCTGGGACCATTCACATTTATACAGTGATCCGTGCTATAAAAATGCACTGATTACTGTATAAATGTGACTGGCAGGGAAGGGGTTAACACTAGGGGGTGATCGAGGGGTTAACTGTGTTCCTAGGGAATGTTTCTAACTGAAGGGGGAGGGGACTCACAAGGGGAGGAAACCGATCTGTGTTGCTCTGTACAGAGAACACAGATCGGTCTCCTCTCCTCTCTGACAGGATGTGGATCTGTGTTTACATACACAGATCCACGTCCTGCCATGTTACCGGGCAATCGCGTGTGCCGGGCACGCGCATCGGGTGCCCAGTGACACGGCGGGCGCGCGCTCCCCCTGGTGGGTAGGGAAGGCGACGGCGTCATATGATGCCCTCCCAGAATGAGAGCCGCGCCGCCTCGCCGTCATATGACAGCCGGCGGGCGGCAAGCGGTTAAACATTGTCTGGCATATCAATGGCCCCCCTACCCACAAAGTACTCTAGATACTTTTTGTGAACTTTGCAGACGCTTTGGGGGGGCAAGCCAGGATGGCCAGCTTCAAGAGCCGTCAGATGTGTTGGATCCGGTAATAAGCCGGCCTCAGTCCCAACAGAGGCCACATAGTTGGATGCATTTTTTCTTAAAAAGTTATGTAATATGCAGCATGCAAGCACGATGTGATTGATTTTATATTCCGCCATGTTTATTGCAGTGAGGAATAGGCAGAACCGGCTGGCCATTATCCCGAAAGTGTTCTCCACCACTCTTCTGGCTCTGGCCAGCCGGTAGTTAAAAACCCTCTGGTCCGGGGTGAGGGTCCTCATTGGGAACGGCCACATCAGCTGTTCACCCAGCCCAAACGCTTCATCAGCGACAAAGACGAACGGGAGTCCTTCCACGTTCTCTTCAGCAGGTGGCAATCCCATGCCACCATTCTGGAGCTGTCTATAAAAACTCAGTCTGGGCGATGACTCCACCATCCGACATCCCACGTCCACATAGAGAAACTCATACGTCGCCGACACCACCGCCAACATCACAATACTATTAAACCCCTTATAGTTGTAATAGTATGACCCCGAGTTGGGGGGTGGGACAATGTGGACATGTTTCCCATCAATTGCCCCTCCGCAGTTGGGAAAGTCCCACCACTGGGCAAATTGGGAAGCCACAGTCTACCATTCCTGTGGCGTTGAAGGAAACTGTGGAGTCAAACAAGAAAAAAAAAATAGTAATTTTGCACATAACATTGCAAGCAGATTAGACACAAAAATTCTTGGCCAACATCAGTATAACATTTATTTTAAGGAGCATTTAAAGACAAAAATATAAGGTCCTCTTATCAGATTCCTCATCCCCCCCTGATGGGCCATTGTAAAAAATGTAGGGGGGGGAGATGTTTTGGGCAGGTAACCCTCTCCACTTCATTGAGAGCTGAATGCCTAAATAATGTGTGTTAATTTGGCCAGCCCCTCCCTACTTACACTATTGGCAGACCACTGGACAGGTAAAAAGTGTCATAATAAAATAAAAATAACACACTGTACAAATTGAAGCACTTTTTTACATTCTGCAATTACCTATCGAGATAATAGGAGAACAAAACTTTAAACAGTACCATTTGAAAGTATTCAGGCAGGCCCTTTCACTACATGCTTTGGTGAATTCATCCATAAATATGAACACAAAAGAGGTAGGTATAGTGTGTATGGATTTGGCAAAGTCAGCAGATAGAGGATTGGTATTCAAATAAAATAAATTAATAGTGCGCCAACCAAAAACAAAGGAAGCTGCCAACACAACAATCAGACTAATTGTGGTAGAATAAAGGATAAATACGTGTGGCGCTAAAATAGTAATGTACGTTATTGGACAAAGCCTGACAGAATGGGAATCTGTGAGGACAGTAGCCCAATAAAGTGTATATAATGAAACACCAAAACAACTTGTGTGTTGAACTAGTGAAGATAATATGTGGATAAATAGGTTACTCAGAGGGGAATCTGGATAACATTAGAACAAAAATGGTGAGAAACACCTGACTCTAAGTCCTCTAAACAGACAAATAAAGGGATTCTTTCCCATAAATCCCAATATAGAGAGTGATAAATTGAACAAAACCTAAAAGTAATGTGATAACATATATGCAAGGTGTGAAATAGTGAAACACCATAACAACAATATATTGTTGTCAAATAAAGTCCAGCGTGATAATATAAATAAATAAATAATAAAATTTCCCTCCGGTGACAGAAAGAATTAAAAAATAGTCTGTAGTTGTCAAGATGGTGAGTAGAAGACCTTCAATCCAAGGATGGCATCCACAGGATAAGGGGCTCAGTATAAATAGAGATGGAATAGGTAAAAGGTACTCTTACCGGAAATGGTGGACCCCTCGGCCAGCGGCCTGGGGGTCAAACAGGCTTAAGGATAAGGTGGAAGGTTTCCACGGCAGTTGGAGGGGTGGGAGGAACCCTCGACACTCACCAGCCGACCTCTCTGGTTGTAACAATCTCTCTGGTTGTAACGACTCCCGGTCATCCAAGGGGTCAATCAAGGGTTGTTCTCCGGAGAGCCGCTTACAATGACCAGGGAATGGGACCTCAAAATGGGGTTAAAAAAGAAGGAAACCACCCCATAGCGTGAATCCGCTTACTTAGAAGCATTTATTTATAAAACAAAGGCTAAACAGCACGCCTTGACCCAAGCATTCGCAGTAGGTATATATCAATAAAAAGCGCTATAGAATAAAAATGGCAAAACAGGCATAATCACCCGACGCGTTTCGTCCTACGGGACTTCAACTGGGGTACATGTACCCCAGTTGAAGTCCCGTAGGACGAAACGCGTCGGGTGATTATGCCTGTTTTGCCATTTTTATTCTATAGCGCTTTTTATTGATATATACCTACTGCGAATGCTTGGGTCAAGGCGTGCTGTTTAGCCTTTGTTTTATAAATAAATGCTTCTAAGTAAGCGGATTCACGCTATGGGGTGGTTTCCTTCTTTTTTAACCCCATTTTGAGGTCCCATTCCCTGGTCATTGTAAGCGGCTCTCCGGAGAACAACCCTTGATTGACCCCTTGGATGACCGGGAGTCGTTACAACCAGAGAGATTGTTACAACCAGAGAGGTCGGCTGGTGAGTGTCGAGGGTTCCTCCCACCCCTCCAACTGCCGTGGAAACCTTCCACCTTATCCTTAAGCCTGTTTGACCCCCAGGCCGCTGGCCGAGGGGTCCACCATTTCCGGTAAGAGTACCTTTTACCTATTCCATCTCTATTTATACTGAGCCCCTTATCCTGTGGATGCCATCCTTGGATTGAAGGTCTTCTACTCACCATCTTGACAACTACAGACTATTTTTTAATTCTTTCTGTCACCGGAGGGAAATTTTATTATTTATTTATTTATATTATCACGCTGGACTTTATTTGACAACAATATATTGTTGTTATGGTGTTTCACTATTTCACACCTTGCATATATGTTATCACATTACTTTTAGGTTTTGTTCAATTTATCACTCTCTATATTGGGATTTATGGGAAAGAATCCCTTTATTTGTCTGTTTAGAGGATTGGTATTGGTTGACTTAGCGGTTGGGGGAAGGGAGGGTTCCAAATGATTTTGGGACCCCCAAAAAAAGCCTCTGGCACTCTGCATGAATTTAAGCACACAAATAACATTTAAACATTACAATGGAGCTGACAAAATATATTGTTAAGTGACTAGGCTAGGTGTGTATGGGTCCAGGATAGCAGTGAAGGCAAATATGCATGAAGGACAAAAAAGTAAGTTTAAAAACTTCCAGCATGCATGAGGACAAAGGGGACATTCACAGCATATTACAATCATGGTAATTAGGGAATGATGAAAGAAATACAATACATTAGCAAACATTAAATACATATAATGTGATGTTAAATGAGAAATCTTACCTTAATAAAGTCCTTCTGAAGGACCTGAACGATGGCAGAACAGGTCTCTGGAGTAATGATCCCCAGAGCCTGGGGGGAGATACCTGTCGAGAACTTGATGTCCTGCAGACTTCTCCCCGTCGCCAGGTACCGCAACGTGGCGACGAGCCTCTGTTCGGGAGTGATGGCTTGCCACATGTAGGTGTATAAGGGGACAGCAAAGCCAACAGATGGCGAAAAACGGGGTCCGTCATCCGGAGATAATTCCTGAAATCATCAGGATTATTCTCCTGTATCTCCCGCAACAAAGGCGTGTGCGAGAATTGGTCACGCTGGAGTAAACAATTCTTGGTCCATGAACTCCTCCCCACCCTGTTCATGGACTGGGCTTGGGTCAAAGTAATAAGAACCCCAACACCAAGCCCCTGCATAGCACGAACTCTACGAGGAGTACGTAATCGCAACATGGCTTCAAAACGGTCAGCTGGTCAGAACGAACTAACAGAACACACTGAAAAACAGAAAAGGCCTGAGAAGAGTGAACTGAAAACTAAAATAATTTTTAGTTGACTAAAATGTACTGAAGATTTTAGTCGACTAAAACGTAGGACATTTTACTCGACTAAAATGTACTGGAGATTTAGTCGACTAAATACGACTAAAACTAAAACAATTGCAGAAGACTAAAATGGGACTAAAACTAAAATGCCATTTTAGTCCTAAGACTAATGCCGCGTACACACGAGCGGACTTTATGGCAGACTTTGCCCTGCGGACTTTTCGATGGACTTTACAACGGACTTTCCGAATGAATGGACTTGCCTACACACGATCAACCAAAGTCCGACGGATTCGTACGTGATGACGTACGTCCGGACTAAAACAAGGTAGTTCATAGCCAGTAGCCAATAGCTGCCCTAGCGTTGGTTTTTGTCCGTCGGACTAGCATACAGACGAGCGGACTTTTGGACCAAACTCGAGTCCGTCGGACAGATTTGAAACATGTTTCATTTCTAGGTCCGTCAAACTTTTTAGAAAAAAATGTCAGCTGGCGCCCACACATGATCGAATTGTCTGACGGACTCAGGTTCGTCGGACCAAGTATGTCGTAAAGTCCGGTCGTGTGTACGCGGCATAAGACTAAATAGAAATTTGCTGCCAAAATTAACACTGCCGCGTTCTTGACGTTCGGAATTTCCGACTAATTGTCTGACCGTGTGTATGCAAGACAAGTTTGAGCCAACATCCGTCGGAAAAAAAAACATGGATTTTGTTGTCAGAATGTGCGATCATGTGTACGCGGCATAATTGTGGATTATGTTTAGATATGTGTGTGTGTGTATATATATGAATATATATATATACATATATATATATATATATATATATATATATATATATATATATATGAAATATAAAATATTAAGTTGATATCTATTGTTGCCATTTCTGTATATGGACGAGGAGTCATCAAACATGTCTTTGCATACTTACCTTTATGCTTCATATAAAGTCCCATAACCTTTTCTCCTTTTAATACATTACCAGGGATGGAGGCAGATGAACCTACCCACTCATTGCCTCATATTGCCTCCCAACTCCCTCCCCTCCTTCTTCCCTACTATGTAACTACCGTATTTATTGGTGTATAACACGCGCCGGCGTATAACACGCACCCCAAGTTTAGGAGGGAATTTTAAGAAAAAAAAATGTTTTAAGGAAAAAAACTTACATTTAAATGCCCATCAATGCAGCCTTGCACAGCGTCCATCTGCATGCTTGTCCAGTGTCATTTACAGCCTTGGTGTCATTTGCAGCCTTGCAACCTTGGTGTCATTTGCAGCCTTGGTGTCATTTGCAGCCTTGCAGTCATTTACAGCCTTATCAGTGTCCATTTGCAGCCTTGCAGCTTTGTCAGTGCCCATCTGCAGCATTGTCTGTGTCCATTTGCAGCCTTGCCCAGGCTGCAGTTAAACTGCAGTGACCTGTCAGTGTCACTGCAGTTTGAAAATGGCGCCGCCGGCGCCGAAATACATAGCCGTGACTTGCAGCGTCTCTTCGCCCACTTTCGGCTCCACTCGTAGTCCCGCCCGGGATGGGCGTGACTGTGAGCGGAGCGAGCGCCGCCCATATACAGATTAAATAGGTTCGGCTAGCTCCGCTCACAGTCATGCCCAGTCCCTGTGTCCATCATATGGTGGGACGGGGCATGACTGTGAGCGTAGCTAGCCGAACCTAACCGAGTACACTCGGCTATCTGTATATGGGCGGCGCTCGCTCCGCTCACAGTCACGCCCATTTTCAAACTCGGCACCCGCCGATTTTTCCCTGATTTTAAGGGGAAAAAAGTGCGTGTGATATGCCGATAAATACGGTATGTAACTATGAGTGAGAATGTGTGGTGATAGTGAAAAGACTGAAGGAAATAAGTTACACTGATTGGTCCATAGAAAGAGGCAAACATATAGCTTATAATAGAGATAGGGATAGTAATTTGAGTAACAGCATAAAGCACAAAATGCCCTCATCAAAACAATGTAGACTAGCATGTCATTTTTGTGACTACTTTTCCTGCTCAGTTCCACAAAATCGTATTGTTAACAGACATTTATGTAATTTTCATAGTAAAAAACAGCTTTTCATCATTTTGAAAAAAACATTGTTGGTTTTCTATCAAAAGAGCCCCTATTTTGGGATCGTTATTAACTCCTAGCTATTATAGATTGGAATAAAAGGTTAAAAATAAAACTGGCATTTGTCCAAGCTTCATATTGTTGTGGGTTTAAAGCAGTGTTAAAACCCAATTTATTTATAGCAGCTTACAAATTTGTAGATGTGATGGCTGCATTAATTTCCCTTTTAGACTTTCTTTCCTCTATTTTCATCTAGTGATCCCACCAGCAAGCTCTCCAACAGAATGTAGCAGTTTGCATGGATGAGACAACACTTGCTTAACACGGACAGGAGTGATTCAAATGATCAGCTTTTATTTATTCATACAAAAATCTTTATCCCAAAAGGAAAAAAAAACAGTTTACTGTACCTGATAATAAAGTGTGAGCTGGAGTTTGGCATTGATTTGTTAGTGTATCTAAATTTGCTAATACATTTAACACTACCCCTACATACCAACAGTGCAACTGTCTGCTGTGTCTCCTGTTCTCATTCATCCAGAATTGTGTCTCACTAACACTGGGGATGTGTTACTGGCCAAACCACTAGGTGAAAACAGAGGGAAAAAAAGCAGAAGGAAAAAAAAATTGATGTAGGCACCACATCTAACGATTGGTATTATAATATCTTAGATTTTAAGCGCTAACTAGCAGGGCCCTCTGATTCTTCCTGTATTGAATTGTATTGTAACTATACTGTCTGCCCTCATGTTGTAAAGTGCTACACAAACGGTTGGCGCTATATACAGTGCCTTGAAAAAGTATTAATACCCCTTAAAATGTTCCACATTTTTTCATGTTACAGCCAAAAACGTAAATGTATTTTATTGGGATTTGGGATAGACCAACACGAAGTGGCACATAAATGTGAAGTGGAACGAAATTGATAAATGGTTTTCAACCATAAAAATCTGAAAAGTGTGGCATGCATTTGTATTCAGCCTCCTTTACTCTGATACCCCTAACTAAAATCTAGTGGCACCAAAAGCCTTCAACAGTCACCTAAATAGTATATAGAGTCCACCTGTGTGTAATTTAATCTCAGTACAAATACAGCTGTTCTGTGATGCCCTCAGAGGTTTGTTAGAGAACCTTAGTGAACAAACAGCATCATCAAGGCCAAGGAACACACCAAACAGGTCAGGGATAAAGTTGTGGAGAAGTTTAAAGCAGGGTTAGGTTATCAAAAAAATATCCCAAGATATTTTTATTCCAAGATTTGAACATCTCACGGAGCACTGTTTAATTCATCATCCGAAAATGGAAAGAGTATGGCACAACTGCAAACCTACCAAGACATGGCCGTCCACCTAAACTGACAGGCCGGGCAAGGAGAGCATTAATAAGAGAGGCAGCCAAGAGGCCCATGCTAACTTCGGAGGAGCTGCAGAGATCCACAGCTCAAGTAGAAGAATCTGTCCACAAGACAACTATTAGTCATGCATTCCACAAACCTGGCATTTATGGAAGTGGCAAGAAGAAAACCATTGTTGAAAAAAAGCCATAAGAAATCCCATTTTCCGTTTGCTAGAAGCCATGTGGGGGACACAGGAAACATGTGGAAGAAGGTGCGCACGTCAGATAAGATCAAAATTGAACTGAAATTGTGTGGCAGAAAACTAACACTGCACATCACCCTTAACACACCATCCCCATCGTGAAACATGGTGGTGCCTTTATCGTGTTATGGGGATGCTTTTCTTCAGCAGGCACAGGGAAGCTGGTCAGAGTTGAT
The DNA here is from genome assembly GCA_037952925.1 of Lithobates clamitans. NCBI lineage: Eukaryota > Metazoa > Chordata > Amphibia > Anura > Ranidae > Lithobates > Lithobates clamitans. The sequence continues at coordinate 1,859,183 of JBBGZY010001071.1, read as the reverse complement.
GGGAAGATGGACGGAGCCAAATACAGGGGCAATCTTAGAAGAAATCCTGTTAGAGTCTGCAAAAGACTTGAGACTGGGGCGGAGGTTCACCTTCCAGCAGGACAACGACCCTCAACATACAGCCAGAGCAACAATGGAATGATTTAGATCAAAGCATATTCATGTGCTAGAATGGCCCAGTCAAAGTCCAGACCTAAATACAATAGAGAATCTGTGGCAAGACTTGAAAAAAGCTGTTCACAGACACTCTCCATCCATCCTGAGAGAGCTTGAGCTATTTTGCAAAGAAGAATTGGCAAAAATTTCACTCTCTAGATGTGCAAAGCTGGTAGAGATCTCCCCAAAAAGACTTGCAGCTGTAATTGCAGTGAAAGGTGGTTCTACAAAGTATTGACTCAGGGGGGCTGAATACAAATGCACGCCACACTTTTCACATATTTATTTGTAAAGAAAATTTAAAACCATTTATCATTTTCCAACTATGTGCCACTTTGTGTTGGTCTATCACATAAAACCCCAATAAAATAAATTTACGTTTTTGGTTGTAACATAACAAAATGTGTAAACTTTCAAGGGGTATGACTACTTTTTCAAGGCACTGTAAATCCTGTATAATAATAATAATATAATAAAATATAACATAATACATTTTTGGTTTGGAGTTTAATGCTTTTAAATTAAACCCTTTTTAAATTTAACACTTGCAGGTAATGCAACGTTCACACTAATAACGCGCACACACGGTCAGATTTTCCTACGGGAAATGTTCGATGGGAGCTTGTTGTCGGAAATTCTGACCGTGTGTAGGCTCCATTGGACATTTTTTGTCGGAATTTCTGACAACAAAAATTTGAGAGCTGGTTCTCAAATTTTCCGACAACAAAATCCATTCCGACAATGTGTACACAATTCCGACGCACAAAATTCCACGCATGCACGGAATCAAGCAGAAGAGCCGCACTGGCTATTGAACTTCATTTTTCTCGGCTCGTCGTACGTCATACGACAAGATTTGTGTGACTGTGTGACAAGACAAGTTTGAGCCAACATGCGTCGGAAAAAAAACATGGATTTTGTTGTCGGAATGTGCGATCGTGTGTACGCGGCATTAGAGTGACGAGATTACATTTTTGGTTACCAGGAAAGACTTCCCTAATAAACAATACATCAGCAATGTAGTATATGATATTGAGTGTGGAAGGTGTTCCTTACAGTATCTTGGATGCAGGTAGGCAAACATTTTTGTGATGAAATGAATCCAAAGCCAAGCGACCATCTAATACCTGAGAGTTATGACCTAATTTTCTTTCTGTAGTGTGCAGAGAGTGTACTTTACACACAGAGTTGGTAACTTACACCAGAGGTTGCTTGAATGGGAGGTTTAGTAGATTTTTAAACTAGAGCACCTCTGGGTTCAAATCACTGCTGGGATGTCAGTCTATATCACAAGTAATTTTATTATAAAGCAGTATTAACCTAAAACCAAAAATTTTATATTTTGAATCTTATCAATCCTTAGATGTGGTGGCTGCATTCATTTTCTTTTTAGGGTTTGTTTTCCTCTATTTTCACCTGGCGATCCGGACAGTAATACCTGTCAGTGGTACATGGTTTGTCTCAACACTCTAACTGCTACATTTTCAGGAGAGCTTATTCTGTTGAAAAACGATAGTTACTGGCTGGATCACCATCTGAAAATAAAGGAAACGAATGCAGCCATCACATCTAAGACAGGCCATACATTATACATTTTTTCTTCCTTTAACCAGTGGAATAAAACAAAAAAAGTGCTGATTTCCCCAGCCACACATTTGAGGTGGATGAGGAATCACTACTACTGTGCTGTTGTGATATTGTCGGGAGACTTCTCCGCTGTCAAAACACAATGATTAGTTTTGCTAGCTACAGCTGGTGGCACTGATTATTCAGAAAAAAAACCCAACCGGGTGGTTAAACAGAAGTCGATCAATAGATCAACTTCTGTACAACCAGGGTGCCCATAAATTAATCAAAATTTGGCCTGTCCCTGATGAACCAGCTGAATTTCGATCCCTGTATGGCTTGCTTAGGAATTGGTAAGCTTTTGAGTTTAATACTGCTATAAGTTTATGATAAATTTTTATTAGTAATGTTGGACTCTTCTTGTTTCTTGTTCACGCAGATACATGAGACCTCCAGCATTTGTCTGTTAGAGCCCATGTTTTGTATTTTAGTTTTAATTTCACACATGTGGTAAATTGTAATCCCTCCCTTTAGAGCACAAGGCCTGAAGAGCATTTAAAAGTGATTTCTGAAATTTGACAGGTAGCAATGAGTAAAACTGGCCATAGATAATCGAAATTCGCCCCTCAATGGGAATGTTGGGAAATGTTTCCCTATCAGTGGCTACAACTGATCAGTGTATTCTCAAAGTGGAAAGTTCCTGATATAAAAATACAATGTCTCAGCGGGGAGGATCAAAGAAAAAAAAACTCGTAATCTATGTCCAACCTTTGGCCCTCAAATGCTAAAACACATTAGCATTCCTGTCAGGCTGGTATTTGAGGATCAATACTGGAGTGTTGTCTTTCCTCGTCTTTTGGCTCATTTTAACCACTTCAGCCTCGGAGGATTTGGCAGCTCAATGACCGGAGGACTTTTTACAATTTGGCACTGCGCTGCTTTAACTGGTAATTGTGCGGTCATGCAATGTTGTACCCAAACGAAATTTGCGTCCTTTTTTTCCCACAAATAGAGCTTTCTTTTGATGGTATTTGATTGCCTGTCCAATTTTTTTTTTTTGCGATATAATCGGAAAAGGACCGAAGATTTTGAAAAAAAAAATGATATTTTCTACTTTATGTTATAAAAAAAAAAAATAATAAACTCAATTTTAGTCAAACATTTAGGCCAAAATGTATTCAGCCACATGTCTATGGTAAAAAAAATGTCAAAAAGTGTATATTTATTGGTGGTTTGCGCAAAAGTTATAGCGTCTACAAACTAGGGTACATTTTCTGGAATTTACACAGCTTTTAGTTTATGACTGCCTCTCATTTCTTGAGGTGCTAAAATGGCAGGGCAGTACAACCCCCCCCCCCCCCCCAATGACCCCATTTTGGAAATTGCTGAGAGGCATGTTGAGCCCATTGAATATTTTATTTATTTTTTGTCACAAGTGACTGAAAAATGAAAAAAAAAACAAAAACATAAATTACACAAAGTTGTCACTAAATGATATATTGCTCACACATGGCATGGTTATATGTGGAATTACACCCCAAAATACATTCAGCTGCTTCTCCTGAGTATGGGGATACCTCATGTGTGAGACTTTTTGGGAGCCTAGCCACGTACAGGACCCCGAAAACCAATCACCGCCTTTAGGGTTTCTAAGGGTGTAAATTTTTGATTTCACTCCTCACTACCTATCACAGTTTTGAATGCCATGAAATACCCAGTTACCCCCCCCCCCCCAATGACCCTATCTTGGAAAGTAGACACCCCAAGCTATCTGCTGAGAGGCATGTTGAGTATTTTGCAGAAGTTGTGGGAAAATTATTTTTTTTTTGCACAAAGTAGTCACTAAATGATCTATTGCTCAAACATGCCATGGTCATATGTGAAATTACACCCCAAAATACATTCTGCTGATTCCCTTGAGTATGGGGAAACCACATGTGTGAGACTTTTTGGGAGCCTAGCCGTGTACAGAACCCCGAAAACCAATCACCGCCTTCAGGCTTTCTAAGGGCGTACATTTTTGATTTCACTCCTCACTGCCTATCACAGTTTCGGAGGCCATGAAATGCCCTGTTAGCACAAACCCCCACCCAAAATGACCCCATTTTGGAAAGTAGACAACCCAAGCTATCTGCTGAGAGGCATGTTGAGTATTTTGCAGATCTCACCTTTTGTCACAAAGTTTTGAAAACTGAAAAAAGAAAAAAAAATGTTTTTCTTTTCTTTCTTCATTTTCAAAAATAAGTGAGATCTGCAAAATACTCACCATATATTGCCCTTTGTGCGTGAGCACGGGGGGACAGGGGGGCTTTTTTTTTTTTTTAAATTATTTATTTTGCTTTTTTATTATATTTCTAAACTGTTCCTTTAATTTTTTTATCATTTTTGTTATCTCAGGGAATGTAAATATCCCCTATGATAGCCATAGGTAGTGACAGGTACTCTTTTTTGAAAAAATTGGGGTCTATTAGACCCTAGATCTCTTCTCTGCCCTCAAAGCATCTGACCACATCAAGATTGGTGTGATAAAATGCTTTTCCAATTTCCCAATGGCACTGTTTATATCCGGCGAAACCTAAGTCATGAAATGCTCGTAGCTTCCGGTTTCTTAGGCCATAGAGATGATTGGAGCTATTCTGGTCTCTGATCAGCTCTATGGTCAGCTGGCTGAACTACCAGCTGCATTCTCGGGTTCCCAGTTGGGACATGAGAGCCCCAGAAAACCATGGAAGATGGTGGGGGGGGGACGTTCCCTCCCACTGCTTATAAAATCTAGAGTCTAAAGTCTAGAGGCTAATTAGCCACTAGGATTGCTTTTATATGAAAGCCTACCACTGGCTGAAAAGAATGATACCGAGATGATCATTCTGGTTTAACCACTCAAAGTCCAGCAACATACCAGTACGTTGCTGGTCCTTGTTAGGCATACAGTGTAATGTTCTTTTTTACATGCAGCCTGTGGACTGATCGAAAAAAAGAGCTTGATCGGTGGGTATGCCCACCATTAGAATACCACCCTTCATCCACCCACTTCTAATGATGGGCATACATGCACCATTTTATTTTTTACTGTGGTGGTGAAATCACCTCCTACAGCGCTGGAGTCGCTGATTTACGTATCGTGGGAGCAAACGCTGTTGATGTTAAGATGAATAAATTAGTGCTGCAGCTGAATGTCCCAAAAAAATATATGCCGAAGCATGGGGGCATCCACCCCAAAAGTTAGGAGCAAATCGCTCCTCCACCCCTGCTGTCCCAATGCTTCGGCATATATGCTCTTTTTTTTAACTGTAGTGGTGAAATCACCTCCGACAGTGCTGGAGTCACGGCTTTACGTATTGTGGGAGCAAACGCTGTTGCTGTCAAGATAAATTAACCCATGCTGCAGCTGAATGGCGTACCTGCTAAGCAAATGATGGTTAACAATAAAACAAAGTAACATTACAGTATAACAGTAATGCCCTGTACACACGATAGGATTTTCCAATGGAAAATGTGTGATAGGACCTTGTTGTCGGAAATTCCGACCGTGTGTAGGCTCCATCACACATTTTCCATAAGAATTTCCGACACACAAAGTTTGAGAGCTTGCTATAAAATTTTCCAACAACAAAATCCGTTGTCGGAAATTCCGATCGTGTGTACACAAATCCGACGCACAAAGTGCCATGCATGCTCAGAGTAAATAAAGAAATGAAAGCTATTGGCTACTGCCCCGTTTATTGTCCCGACGTATGTGTTTTACGTCACCGCGCTCAGAACGATCGGATTTTCCGACAACTTTGTGTGACTGTGTGTATGCAAGACAAGTTTGAGCCAACATCCATCGGAAAAAATCCATGGATTTTGTTGTCGGAATGTTTGATCAATGTCCGACCGTGTGTACAGGGCATTAGAATTATCATACCTGCAAAGCAAATACAATAAAACATAGTAAAAATAAAACATTGCAATCTGTGCCTACAAAAATATATGCTGAAGCATGGGGGCATCGCCCCAAAAGTTATGAGAAAATCGCTCCTCCACCCCTGCTGCCCCCATGCTTCGGCATATATGCTCTTTTTTTTAACTGGGGTGGTGAAATCACCTCCTACAGCGCTGGAGTCACGGTTTTATGTATCGTGGGAGCAAACACTATTGCTGTCAAGACAAATAAACCAGTGCTGCAGCTGAATGGCTTACCTGCTAAGCAAATGATGGTTAACAATAAAACAAACATTACAGTATAACATACCATACCTGCAAAGCAAATACAATAAAACATAGTAAAAATAAAACAGAGAGAGAACGATAGATATAGAACAATAGTGAGTGAACAGTAGAGCAGACAGTAGAGAGCATAAGAGAGAGAACAATAGAGAGAGAGAGAGAAGAAAAATACAACCACAACTATTTTTGGCTTTTTTATTTTTTTGTGTTTTTGTGTGTGTTTTTTTATTTATTTTTTTCACTTTTTTCACTTTTATTAAAACTGTAAAAAATTGCAGAAAGATGTGATGGCCATCACATCTTTCGAGACCCCAAGTCCCTGTGTTAGTGTGCCTATGACTGTGTGGTACTGTACCCTACGCTAATACTCAACTAGTGTGTGGTAGCGTTTGAAACATTCACCAATGCAGAGACCAGGTTGGTCAGGATAGGAGGGGCAATAAAAGCCTAAATCCGCGTTTGCTGCAGACACAACATCTTCTTTGTGGTGTTCTTTGGGTAGGGGTACCAGGGAGGACAAAAAGAAAATGCCTCTCATGCAGCCGGGTCACTGCATTTGCGCTGGGAAGTTGGGCAAGAGCACCGCCTGGAAACAGAAGGGCTCTGACGATCTCTTCCTGGAATTTAAGGAAGGATCCAGTCCATCCTGAAGCTTTGTATAGTACAAAAGCGTTCAGCAAAGCCAATTGAAATAAATAAACAGACACTTTTTTGTATCAGCGTCTGGCCTTACGGGCAATTAGGTACGGCGCCAACAACTGGTCGTTGAGGTCCATCCCTCCCATGTTGAGGTTGTATTTGTGGACACAGAGGGGTTTCTCCACAACACCAGTCGCAGTAGGAATTTGGACTGCCGTGTCTGCGTGAAGCGAGGACAGAACGAAAACATTCCGTGAATCCCTCCACTTCACTGCTAACAAATTATTACACTTCAAGCAGGCTCTCTCCCCCCCGTCTAAGTCGGGATTCTACAAGCCGCTGGGGGAAGCCCCAGCGATTAGATCGCACGGTGCCACATGCACCAATTCCACAATCAAAAAGGTGACTAAAAAGTGGCACGCTTGTGTAATAATTGTCCACGTACAAGTGGTACCCCTTTCTAAATAAGGGTAATACCAAGTCCCACACTATCTTACCAGTGCTCCCTATGTAGTCAGGGCAATTCTCCGGCTCTACGTGACTATCTCTTCCCTCGTAAACCATAAAACTATATGTATAGCCTGTGGCCCTGTCACAGAGCTTATACATCTTGACCCCATATCTAGCACGCTTGCTGGGAAGATACTGTTTGATAGACAAGCATCAAGAAAACCTAATCAGGACTCATAAATGCAGACAACTTGATCGGGAGTAAAACTGCAAAATGTTGGTTGAAGTGGTTTACGAGGGACCGAATTTTGTAGAGCCGATCAAATCCAGGGTCACCCCGAGGACGACAGAGTTCATTATCATTAAAGTGCATGAACCACAAGATCTGCTCGTATTGTGTCCTGATCATGGAGGCAGAGAACACGGGCATATGGTGAATTGGGTCAGTGGACCAATATGACCGCAACTCTCTCTTTTTAGTTACGCACATGAGGAGGGATAGGCCCAGGAGGGTCTTAAATTCGGAGACCGTATTTGGTCTCCAATCTCTGGCAAGGGTCAGCTGGGGATTAGCGGCGATGAATTGATCAGCATACAAATTGCTTTGGTCCACAATAGATCTATAGAGATCTTCGGTGAAAAACAGCGAATAAAAATCAAGTGGCGTAAAATCAACTGTTTCCACCTCAATTCCGGGTTAGCCAGTGAATGGGGGAAGTACGGGTGCTGCAGAAGTGGTGGGTTCCCAATTAGGATTGGCGATTGCAGCAGGAAGGGCACTATGGGCTCGACGGGCTTGTCTTTGTCTTCTTCTTGGTGGCAGCGGGACACTACTCGTGCTTGCCACCTCGCCAGCTTGAACTGCACTTATGGTACTCGCCTCATCACCAAGTGTTACTGCAGTGCTGGATGTACGACCAGGATGTACTAGGCCGCTGGTGCTTGCCAGTTCACCAGAAGGAATAGCGGCGCTAGTACTGGCTCTCTGCTCCATACGAGAGCCCTGCGGTTCTTGCATCTCAACGACAGCAGAAGAAATTCGGGGTCTGGTACGCCTGACCTTGGCAGGGACCACAACTCCGTTGTCAGAGCTATCTGTCAGGCTGCCGCTGTTGTCTACAGGATCGTATTCTGAGCCTGAATCTGACAGATGAGTGACTTCCTCTTCACTATCTGTCATGCGCAGAAATGTGTAGGCCTCTTCACTACTGTACCTTTGATTTGACATTTTGGTCTCTAAATTTACTGGTACAGTAGTGAGACTCACAGGTAAAAAAGCTCCTGACTGTTAGCGACTGATTCAAATTCTACCATAACAACTGTTAGCGTTTGCAGGGATCAGGCCTGACTCTGCCAACGCTGCAGTTATGTGTTTTGTAAGTGACAGTGATCGATTGATACTGCACTTAGGTGGGCTGGGCGGAGGAGCTAAACGCAGGTGCTAGCAGGTATCTGGTCCCTCTAACACTGCATTTTTGGGAACCCTAAACTGCTGGGGACGCTAGTATAGATCTGATCAGATCAGATATCGATCCGTTCAGACACTATACTACTAAGAGAGGCGTATGGTGCGTGTTAGCGGTACTGGCACTAATCTGACACTGCCTGGGGCGACGCAGACCTTATCTGATGCTAAAACCTAACTTTGATCACCCGCCGGGTGATCAGGTGTTAAACCTTTATTGGGTAAAATTGGGTTCCCTGACGCTAAAAAAATAACTAGCTAAACTGCGTCACTCGTGACACTTATACTGTGGTCACAGGTGACAGGGGGTAATCAAGGGGTTAACCCTTTATTAAACCTTTATTGGGGGGGTTAGGGGGGTCCCTAGACCTATCTGGGCCTAAGACTAATTACCCTAACACTGATTTTTGTCACTAATGACACTAGTACAGCGATCAAAAAAAAATCTGATTGCTGTACTGGGTGACACAGTGACAGGTGGTGAAGGGGTTAACTGGGGGGGGGTGATCGGGGGTGAATTGTGTGCCTATGTGACTTGGTGTCAGTGTAGTGTTGTGCAACTCACTGTTAGGTGCTCTCTCCTCTCGATCTGGAGCGGAAAAGACCGACACGAGGAAAGATGATATCACTTCCCCTGTCAGTGTTTACAGTTACACAGACAGGGGAAGGATATCATTTGTCAGGAGCGATCACCAGGTCCAAGCCAGAAATAATTGGCCTGGGCCTTGGGATTGATTGGTTCCTGATCGAATCCGATCATCCCCAGTCAGCCGTGCGCAGAACCTACAGCTACGTGATTTTGCGCAGCCGGGCCAACCTGCCACAGTATAACTGGGGCAGCTGGTCCGGAACTGGTTAAAATACTTAAATTTGAGAAAGCTGTATGATAAACCATCATCTTATGTTTGTGGGCAGCTTTGCTATTCAGTTCTTACTTGCACACTTTTTACACCTGCACAAAGTCAGGGATTTTGCAGGATTAGAGTCAGGTGTATGATTAACCAATTATACCAAGCAGGTGCTAATGATCATCAATTTCATATGTAGGTTGAAACAGAAACAGCTGTGTAGTAGGCTAAAAACTGGGTGAGGAACAGCCAATCTCTGCTACTAAGGTGAGGTTGTGCACAAAGAAACAGGCAACATTGAGGACCATAGATGCCGTGGCCGGCCAAGGAACTTAAGGCAGCATATGAAAGACTCATCATGTTTACTTCCCATCAACATCAGAAGATGTCCAGGAGTGCCATCAGCACAGAACTGGCAGAAACCAGTGGGACCCGGGTACACCCAGCTACTGTCTGGAGAAGTCTGGCCAGAAGTGGTCTTCATGGAAGAATTGTGGCCATAAAGCCATACCTCCAATGTGGAAACAAGGCTAAGAGACTCAACTATTCACAAAACCATAGGAACTGGGAGGCAGAAAAATGGCAGCAGGTGCTCTGGACTGATGAGTCAAAGTATGAAATATTTGGCTGTAGCAGGAGGCAGTTTTTTCTCTTAAGGGCTGAAGAGCAGTCCAATAATTAGTGTCTGCAGGTAACAGTGAAGCATGGTGGAGGTTCCTTGCAAGTTTGGGGCTTCATTTCTGCACATGGATTTGGAGATTTTGTCAGGATCAATGGTGTCCTCAATACTAAGAAATACAGGCAGATACTTTTCCATCATGTCATACCATCAGGGAGGTGTGCAACTGGCCCCAATTTCATTCTGCAGCAATACAACAACCCCAAACATACCGTCAATGTCATTAAGAACTATCTTCAGCATAAAGAAGAATAATGCCGTGTACACACGACCGGACTTTTCGACAGCAAAGGTCAGACAGAACGAATTCGTCAGACAATTCAATCATGTGTGGGCTTCATCTGACCTTTTCTGTCGAAAAATCTGACGGACTTTAGAAATAGAACATGTTTCAAATCTTTCCGACGGACTCGAGTCCTATCGAAAAATCAGTTCGTCTGTATGCTAGTCCGACAGACCAAAAATTACGCAAGGGCAGCTATTGGCTACTGGCTATGAACTTCCCTATTCTAGTCCTGTTGTACGTCATCACGTTCGAATCAGTCGGACTTTGGTGGGATCGTGCGTAGGCAAGTCCGTTCCGTCGGAACTCCGACGAAAAGTCCTTCAGAGTACAGTCCGTCGAAAAGTCCACTCGTGTGTATGCGGCATAAGGCTTCCTGAAAGTGTTTTGTCCCTACAGAACCCTGATCAATATCATTGAGTCTGTCTGAGATCACATGAAGAGCCAGAAGGATTTTAGGCAGCCTACATCCACAGAAGATCTGTGGTTAATTCTCCAAGATGTTTGGAACAAGCTACCTGCCGAGTTCCTTCAATAACTATGTGCCAGTGTATCTAGAAAAATGTAGGCTTTTTTGAAGGCAAAGGGTGGTCACACCAAATATTGATTTGATTTGGATTTCTCTTCTGTCCCTTTTACTTTACACTTTGCTAATTGATAAAAAAAATAAACTGTTACCACTTCTAATTCTGAAAACATTCTTAATTGACAGCATTTTTACATTCTTAATTTACACAGCATTTACAGCACACCTGCCTAAAACTTTTGCACAGTAGTGTGGCTTTAACACCCATGCACCGCACATATGCATTGCTAGGTGGCTGTTGTTTATGCACTGAGAACATGCTTACCGTGTGCTCTCAGCACAAAGCCCAAGTAGTCACAGGTCTGTGCTACAGATCTGTAGCTGGAGGGACTGGTTTCCAATCATGTGACCACTGTGACAGTGGTCACACACGATTGCCAATCCTTCCCATAAGTGTGCTGAACAATTTAAAGATATGCTGGAGGGATTGGGGGGTAGGAAGGGGTTAATCACTGTGGCAGTAATATAAAGCTGGCCACAAAGAGTCAGATCTTTCATCTTTGGCCATAAACATTCTTAGACCTTATATTCTTGAAAATCATCTTAGAGGCTACACAATCCTGCAACAACAAATGTAATGGCTCTCCCGGGTCTCGCTCTCCTCACAGTGGACTTAAATTCCCCCATAGCAAGAGGCTTGCTATTAGAGGCACTCGAAAGGGGGCGGGGGGGGAGCCAGGACCGCCAGCAAGGGACCCAAAAAGAAGAGAATCAGGGCTGATCTGTGTAAAACCGTTGCACAAATATATAACATGCTTATTTTTTTTTTAAGTTCTTTCCTTTATAATCACTTTAATAATGGATATGTTCAGAATGCTGGAATAGACGTACATTTTAAATAATTTCAAGTAAACATTTTTACATTTTCTCTAATATTTTTACACCCTTGTGTAAACAGCCCATATATTGTCACTACCTATTTGTAAGGTTTTTATTTCCCTCTTCCACCCGCCAGACAGTAGAGCCAAAAGTGTCCATACAGCCCCCCGCATCCTCTTCACCAGATTTGACTGACAGCAGCAGGAGCCTATGGCTTCTTCTGCTCTTTCTATAGCCTGGACATGCATTATGGAAAAAAAACACCTAAAATCTAGAACCACTTTAAGCAGTAAACAAAGCACAGAGTTAGTTCGTAAAGTATAGCTTTTTACTTTGCCAGCTTCAATGAAGAAATTAGAGAAGAAAAAATAATAATGATTATACAAATGGTGCAAAGTTAATATCACTCAGGAGTAAACAAATACAGTGCCTTGCAAAAGTATTCACCCCCTTGGCTTTTTACCTATTTTTTACATTACAGCCTTTGGTTCAATGTTTTTTTAATCTGAATTATATGTGATGGATCATAACACAATAGTCTAAGTTGATGAAGTAAAATTTGAAAAACATTTACATAAAACAATTTTTCAGAAATAAAAATAAAAAGCTCTGGTGCAACCAATTACTTTCAGAAGTCACATAATTAGTGAAATGATGTCCACCTGTGTGATCTGTCATTACATATACACACCTTTTTAAAAGGCCCCAGAGGCTGCAACACCTAAGCAAGAGGCACCACTAACCAAACACTGCTATGAAGACCAAGGAACTCTCCAAACAAGTAAGGGACAATGTTGTTGAGAAGTACAAGTCAGGGTCACACGAATCTTTGATAATCCCTAGGAGCACCATCGAATCTATCATAACCAAATGGAAAGAACATGGCACAACAGCAAACCTTCCAAGAGACGGCCACACAGCAAAACTCCCGGACTGGGCAAGGAGGGCATTAATCAGAGAGGCAGCACAGAGACCTAAGGTAACCCTGGAGGAGCTGAAGAGTTCCACAGCAGATTGGAGTATCTGTACATAGGACAACAATAAGCCGTACGCTCCATAGAGTTGGGCTTTATGACAGAGTGGCCAGAAGAAAGCCATTACTTTCAGCAAAAAACAAAATGGCACGTTTTGAGTTTGCGAAAAGACATATGGGAAACTCCCAAAATGTATGGAGGAAGGTGCTCTGGTCTGATGAGACTAAAATTGAACTTTTTGGCCATCAAAGAAAACGCTATGTCTGGCGCAAACCCAACACATCACATCACTTAAAGAACACCTTCATGCTGTGGAGATGTTTTTCAACAATCAGGACTGGAAAACTGGTCAGAGTAGAGGGAAAGATGGATGGTGCTAAATACAGGGATATTCTTGAGCAAAACCTGTACTGTACCACTCTGTATGTGATTTGAGGCTCTCCCTGTGCCTGCATGGCTTTCCTCCGGGTAGTCCAGTTTCCTCCCACACTCCAAAGACATGCTGGTAGGTTAATTGGCTTCTGTCTAAATTGGCCCTAATATATGAATGTGAGTTAGGGACCTTAGATTGTAAGCTCCTTGAGGGTAGGGACTGATGTGAATGTACAATGTATAACGCTGCGTAAATTGACTGCGCTATATAAGTACCTTAAATAATAATAATAGGACAGAGGTTCACCTTCCAACAGGGCAATGACCCCAAACACACTGCTAAAGAAAAAGTAAATACATGGGAGGGCTGCACAGTGACTGATCACTGTGATAGCCAATCAGAGGCTATCACAGCGATCAGGTGACCTGGAACCAAGAGTCCTGAATCCCGATGGTGAGAACCTGGTCTCTGTGCTGGGAGTTCGCTTTGCAGCGCGCTCTCAGCACAAAGACAGGTACGCAGGTATGCGGCCCCACGGATAAAGGCCCATTTCTGTGAGGCTGCATATCTGTGTGCGGTTGGCAGGAAGGGGTTAAAATGATCAACCTCTCTAAATACACACTGGCCTGATTCACTTAGGCTGGGTTTACACTATTGCGAATTGAATTTCCCTGCATCCAATTTGCATGTTAGGAGATTGTGACCAGCTTCAATGGAGCCGGTTCACACATCTCCGGAGCTGCTCTGGTGTGAATTGCACAGGAGTGCTGTGCATCTTTTGGTCCATTTCAGGTCTGAATTCAGCCAAAAATTGGGGCTGAATTTGGACCTGAAACAGTGAATGGGGATGCACCGGACCCCTGCTGTGAGCCGCTCCATGCTGCAGTGTCAACCCAGCTTTAGGCCCCACTTACATTGTTGTGTTTTAATGCCCTTGTTCCAATATGCTTAAACAGGTATCTGCTCCTAATCTTAAATGCAGCAGTACTGCACATTTTTAAAAATTTTACTGTTCGATTTTTTTCTGCATTTTAGTGCATTGGGAAGCCCCTAGAAAGAAACGGCAATGTCAGGTAGTAACAAACCTTGGTCAATGGCTGCTAACCCTATCCACTCCAAATTCTACTTTCAAAAATGCATTGAAAACACAAATCATTGTACCTTAAAAAGCATAAAAACACCCAGAGGAACCACATGTTGATGCATGACAATGCACCTGCCTAACACTAAAATAACTGTAGCTCTTCATACACACACAGATCTCAATTGACCCTAAGGAAGTAAACAAGAGAAGGTATAAATTGCTATGCTCACTGAACTTCTAAATAATAACTGCCAAGAAATAATCTTCTTAACATCTTCCTTGAAAAAATAAAAAATAAATATAAAAAAATACAACGGCCTAATCTGTCCAGCTTGCTAAGCCATGAATGTGTCAAGCAAAGTGGCATGTCAAAAAAACACCCACATATCCTGCCTCTGGCGCAAAACAGGCAGCTTGTATATGGGTATTTATCATTTGAAACCTGTTCATTGGCACCAGTTGTCTATGCTCCCTGGCTGTAGCCACAGCAGGCTAATCAGCACATCTGCACTGTAATAACCCTACTACAGCATGTACTATGTCTTTTTTTAATTTTACAGTTTTTTTGCAGTTGCCATCAGTTGTGGTCGGTATGTCGGTATGCACTTTGCACAGTTTTGTTCCTACTTGAGATACTCTTGCAGAATTGATAACAACAGTTAAATAGACCAAAACACAAAAAAATACCAGTTTTATTGTAGGCACACCGCTGCTTAAAGTATAACTGAATGCAAAACTTTTTTTTTTTTTAGTTTTGGATAGAATGGAGAAGAATTAGAACACCTGTCAGATTGTAAAAGGAGGGCACAACCTTTTGGGCCCTCCTTCATGGGTCCGCGGCTGCCCCCGCCTTTCCCCTTATTTCATTTACAGGTATAGGGTAAGGGGTTGGTGGGTATGCTGCCCCTTTAAGAAGATTGCAGGTTTCCCAGGTGAGTCAGGTATGGCCAATAGGAACACCTGGAAGGTGCTGGAACAGGTAGGAAGCTGTTAAAAGGGGGCCAGAACAGGAAATGGTTCTCTTTAGACCTTCTAGCAAGTAGCTGAGCAGCACTGAGCAGTGGGCCTCATGATGGAATCGCTGTTGAGACAACTTATTCAGAAAGCACAGAGCAGCGGTGGAGAGGCTTGGCTGAGGAGCTGCTTGGAGCTGGGTGCTGTCCTAGGGACAGCGGAGGAGCCCGGGAGCTTTGCGGCCAGCGGTGCACCTGGTGCGGTCTTACCAGCTCAGGAGACTGTGCGGGTGCACGAAGGAGCCAGCGCCGGCGTGTTAAAAGAAGCAAGCCACCGGGAAGAAGCCAGGACCAGGAGGCGGAGCCACGAGAGTCGGGAGGCAGCGTGCATGTGCCCAGCTTGGAAGGCGGTGCCCACAGACAGGGCAGAAGAGGCAGGCTCATCTCCTCCTCCAGCACGGACTGAGCAGAGGGAGAGAAGAGGCAGGTCCGGCATGCGTGGAGGGAGTCAGCAGATGGCACTGCCCACTACTACAGCAGTTGCTAGGCAGCCTGAATATGCAGGATCATCACCAAGAGCAGCCCCGTCTGTACAAGAAGCGGTGGCAGGCTGGAGACGGCAGGATGATGCAGCAGCTTTCCTGCAGAGTGTTGCACACAGGTCTGATTTAGTAGGTTCACTGACAAAGCTAGTGCAGTCAATGTCTAATGTTAACCATGTCAATGCTGCTAATGTGCCTACTCCGGTGACTGTTGCTCCTCCTGCAGTGTCCGCTAATAGTTTATTGATGGCGGTGGCGGTTCAGAGGCAGATACTGGAGGTTTGCTTAAAAGAAGTGTTACCGTGTGAAGTTTCTCCCCTAGGCTTACCAACCGTTTTGAAAGAAAAAATATGGAAAGGGGATTTTGTAGAGGTTCTGTCCCTACTGCCAGCAGCAAAGGATGTCTCCTTTAGGAGTGGGGGTAGATCTGATGACAGGTCGGATGAGGACAGGCGAAATAGGCAGCTCCCCTGTTCATTTTTTAATTGGCTGCAAGGTTTTTGCATTTTTGCGGGTGTGTTGGCTGAAAAGCGTCCAGAGTTATGTGGCGGCCTTTTTCAACATGTCGATCATATTCTCGAGGCTTATAAGAATTTTGGAGGTTCAGATGGCTTCACTACAATGAATCCTTTCGTCAGAAGTTATCCGTCCACCCGTCCCTACGTTGGGGAATGAAAGATGTAGGATTGTGGTTAAACTTGATTTTGCCGGAAAATGTAAGTGGAAATAGAGCGCCGGTGGGGAATCAGGCAGCGGTTTCAGTATATCGGAAAGGGGTGTGTTTTGCTTTTAATGAATGCAAATGGAGCACATCGTGTCGCTACAGGCACGAATGCTCATTTTGTTCAGGGGGGCATTCAGTAGCAAAGTGTTATACAAAAACTGCGGCTGCTGCTCCAAGTCAGCGGGATATTTTTACCAAAAGAGCCTGCATGCCTGTGAGGCTTCAAAACATGCACCCGTAGTTGGAGCAGTATCCAAACAGGGAGAAGGCGCTTTTCTTGCTTAAGGGTTTCAAATTCGGTTTCCCTATCCTGGAATTCAAGGGTGAAGGTTGTAAGATAGTGCCCAATTTACAATCTGTTTTGGCTTTTCCTGAGGTAGTAAAGGAAAAGGTTAGGAGAGATATTGAGGAGGACCGCTTTGTGGGTCCTTTCATGTGCCCCCCTTTCCGAAATGTCAGAATTTTACCTCTTGGTGTGGTCCCCAAAAAGGAGCCCAATACTTTTAGGTTAATTCACCACCTTTCTTTTCCCCAGGGGCTTCACTAAATGATGAAATGGATGAATCTTTGTGTTCAGTATCATATTCAACATTTGAAGATGCTAATGTGAAAATTCGAGTTTTTGGCAGGGGTGCATTAATGGCGAAAGCTGACATCAAGTCCGCTTTTCGGCTATTGTCGGTTCACCCTACTACATTCAATTTGTTAGGTTTTTATTTTGATGGTTTTTATTTTTTTGATAAATGCCTGCTGTGCTTTATCTGGCTCATATTTTGAGTATTTCTCTTCGTTCCTGAACTGGGTGGTCTGCTTTGAAACAGCTTGGAAGGGAATTGTCCATTTTTGGACGACTTTTTGTTTATAGGCCCCCCGGGTACTAATGTCTGTGAGGAATTGCTGCAAATATTTACTGGAATTGCAAAGTTTTTTGGAGTGCCGCTAGCAGCAGAGAAAACGATTTTTCGGGCGATTGTTATGGAATTTTTAAGTATCACAATTGATACGTCGTTGTTAGAATTTTGTCTTCCGGTATCTAAGTTAGACAAGATTAGGTTGTTGATAGTGGTTTTTCTGAGAAGGAAGAAGTAATCCTTAAGGACATGCAGACTTTGTTGGGCCTTTTGGCCTTTACTTGCAGGGTGATGCCCATGGGAAGGATATTTTCCAGACGGCTATACATAGGTACGTCAGACCTGAAGTCGCCCTATTTACATATACGTCTTACAGGTTCTCTTAAGGAGGACCTGTTAGTTTGGCCGAAATTTCTGGAGTCTTTTAATTCCAGGTCCTTTTTTAAGGAGGAGCTTGTGGATTCAGATGCTCTGCAACTGTTCACAGGCGCAGCAGGGTTGTGAGGCTTTCCGGCCATATGGGACACGCATTGGAGTTGTGGAAGCTAGCTGGAATTATGGATTGTGAAAAAAGCTACCAGGAATATCATCTTGCTAGAGCTCTATCCGGTGGTGGTGGCGGTTGGATCCTGGGGTTCGGATTTTGCTAATAAGCGTATTTTATTAGATACGGATAACCAGGATGTGATGTTTGCAGTAAATTGCTTGTCCTTCAAGTCGCTATGTGTGATAAAGCTGTTACGGCACTTGGTGTTCCTGTGTTTGAAATATAATATTTGGCTTAAGGTGAAGTTTGTACCTGGGAATTCAATATTCTCGCTGATTCCTTGTCTCGATTCCAGATCTCACAGTTTCGGCAACTTCTTCACAGGGCGAATCCAGTGGGTCGTGCTTGGCTGGAACATTTATAGGCCCTGATATGATGGAAGAGGTTCGGGCTATAAGGAATTCTGTCAACCTGCTTACTTGGGCAGACTATGTGTCTGCCTGGCACAGATGGGTTCACTTTGCCAAGATTACAGGTTTGTGTCCAGAGGCCCCTTCAGTTCAGAAAGTGCCATATTGGCTTTTCTATCATCGTTGATGTTTTTGCGTTTTTCATATACTCACATAGTGAAAATACTGGCTGGTATATCATTTTTCTTTAAGCTCTGGAAGCTCCCAGCCTGTACGCATTGTTTTGCGGTGAAACAAGCATTAAAGGGATATAGGCAGACTCATTATGTGCCGGATGGCAGGAGGCCCATATCACGGGTAATGCTATCGCAGTTATGTGGGGCGACTATGAGTATCTGTGGGTCAGAATTCAAGGCAGCCCTGTTCAGAACAGCCTTTATACTGGCGTTCTTCGGGGCATTTAGGGTTTCGGAGCTGGTCCCACCCAACAGAAGAAGTCTGGAGGGTGTATGCCTAGATCAGGTGATGTTAGGGGAGTCGGTGCTTAAAGTTTTCATTCAGCGATCCAAGATGGATCAGCTAGGCAGAGGTTATTGGCTTGCTATTTCTGCTGATGAGGAAGTTAGTCTTTGCCCAGTGGGGATGGTTCGGCAATATCTTTCTATACGCCCGCGGGGTGTGGGGCACTTACTGGTCCATACAGACGGTCTGCCGCTAACTAGATATCAATTTGATTTTCTATTCAAGAAATGTTTACACTTTCTAGGTTTGCAGGGTTCTAAATTTACACCCCATTCTTTTCGGATTGGCGCTGCATCAGAAGCCGCCAGGAGAGGTAGATTGGAGGCTGATATCAGAGCTTTAGGTAGGTGGGAGTCCAAGCGCTATCAGGTTTATGTTCATCCTAATCTTTTTCTTTAATTTTCCAGGTAGCCCACGTTATATATGGATCCTGAGGCACTCCTTTGTTTTCTGGGCGCTCAAGAGAGCGGCTCATCGAACTTATTCTGAAAATTTGTCATTGCCAGGTGATCAGTTCATGGTGCTGTGGAAGGGTGTGCGGGGTCTTCAGTGGCGGCAACTTGATTTATTGCTATCCAGATTGTAGACAGCTGGCCTTCTTCTTCCGTATTGATCATACATATGGGTGGTAATGATTTGGGGAGGATTTGTTATTTACAATGAAAAATGATTTATGTAGATTTGAACTGACTTCTCCGACGACTACTATTATTTTTTCAGAAATTGTGCCTTGCCTGTCTTGGCTTTATTCTCCTCAATGCCGGGTCATGGAAAAAATAAGAAAGAGAATAAATAGAGCAATGGAGAAATATTTGCCTATGTTGGATGGTTTTTCTTACAGGCACATTGACCTTGAAGGAGGCATTGCAGGATTGTATCGCCAAGACGGGGTGCATTTATCTGAAGTTGGGCTTGACATATTCAATCTGGGATTACAGTCTTGCATTGAAATGGCTGTGTGCTTGGGTTAGGCCAGACTTGTTCTGCGAACTAGTGCCGGCTGGTGGCGTTTTTTCTGGTAATAAATTGCTCGCGTTCCGAAAACTGGGCATAATTTGTGGTATTGGTAAATATTTCATGGTTTTTGATTGATAAAAATTATTGACAATATTATGTTTATGTATTTCTGGTAAACCAATAAACATGCCATTTCATGCCATTATCTGTGTATTGGTCTTTTATTTAGGGTGTTGGGGGTTGTGGTGTTTGGGGGCTTGTGGCCTGCGGTCCCATGTAAAAGGAGGCACAATCTTTTGGGCCCTTCTTCATGGGTCCGTGGCTGTCCCCCCCTTTTCCCCTCATTTCATTTACAGGTATAGGGTAAGGGGTTGGTGGGTATGCTGCCCCTTTAAGCAGATTGCAGGTTTCACAGGTGAGTCAGGTATGGCCAATGGGAACACCTGGAAGGTGCTGGAACAGGCAGGGAGCTGTTAAAAGGGGGCCAGAATAGAAAATGGTCCTCTTTGGACCTTCTAGCAAGTAGCTTTCCCTCCCCCTGCCCGTCAAGGCACATTTATGTGGTTTTTCCACCACCCTGGATTCAGGGTGGGTGTTTTTTCTGGTAATAAATTGCTCAAGTTCCGAAAACTGGGCATAATTTGTGGTATTGGTAAATATTTCATGGTTTTTGATTAATAAAAATGATTGACAATATTATGTTTATGGATTTCTGGTAAACAAATAGAGCCACGGCCATTTCATGCCATTTTCTGTTTATTGGTCTTTTATTTAGGGTGTTGGGGGTTTTGGTGGTTGGGGGTTGTGGCCTGCAGTCCCATGTTATTGCTGTCTGTATCCCCATTAGAGATAATCACCCTCTTTTTTGTCCTGTTAACTGTTATCACTAAAAGTGAAGGTGAAAATAAAATAAAAAACAAATTTTGAGTGGTCACCACAACAGGAATAATTTGAAATCTTCCCATGGTAACACGAGTTCAGGTGACCCTGATGACTACCAGAAAATTTTCCCAATTGTCTCTCACTTCCTGTTGTGACTATTGAACAGAAAGTGAAGGAAAATCTATCCAGTGGAAGACAAACAGCAAAAAAACTGACAGGGGTTATAACCTTCCCTTACTCTATCCAAGTGATCACTTTTCAGAGGGGTGGCAAGGACTGCTGCACATGTGAATGGGCCCTTTCTGTCTCAGTGACAATGGTCACAAGGACAAATACTGTAGAGGGGTAAATCTTTCCAGTGGGGACACAGACAACAATAAAAAATTGACAGATGGTTTAACTCTCCCTCACGCTAGAAAACTAAAACAAAGTTTAATCTTTACATATACTTTCAGTTAACAATATATAGTATGTGCTGTACAAATGTATTCCTTGAAGGCCCAATTGCATCCTCAGTGAGAGATTTCATATATTTGGAGTCTTCAATACTAAAACTTGCATTGATTATATAACCTCAGAGATATTTATCAAAGTAAGGCCATCAAAGTAAAAAAAAAAAAAAAAACATGAAAGGGGACCAATCATAGCCTCATATGAGGTAATATAAGCATTCTTTTGGATCCCATTTTTAAGGTTCAGTTGCATCTTCCAAGGATGTATGTATCCACAAGTATACCATGCTCTCTAGTAATATACAAGTCTGTGAGCAACCTTGATAGCACTATCATGTGGACTAAATTAAGGTCCTAATAATTAGCTCCACTTTAGTCTTTCCCAATAACATCTTCATTCATGCTGAGTGCTAGTCTATATAGATGCTAGGATAGCAGCTAGCAGAGGGCTGTTCTATGGCTAAACGGGTAAACAGGTTTTGATGATCACATAATTGTGAAGGGCTGAAGTGAATCTAACGATATAAATTGTAATTGGAGCCATGTAATTGTGCCTTAACATGCATTTTTGGGCTTAGGCAGCACAGCATTCAGGATACAAAACAATACATTACATTAATGGGAATAGGTCCCATTAAAAACAGTGTCCAAGCATTTTGCCTGTAGTGAAATACAAGTGCATGCGAATTAGTCCTAACTGTTTAAATCTGGCTTGGATTTTAATTTAAATAGTTTTTTGCCCATTATCAAACATTTATTGCTTGCCTTAAAATGGGTTCCAAGGTAAACATGCTTTTTTTTTCTACAAATAAATCACAGTGTTACAATATTTTCTATTTATACCTTGTAGCAGGTCTGATAGTGGGCATTGTCACAGAAGTAATAATGCATGGAACTCCATAATTGATCTTTGGAGATTTTCATTGCACAGTAGTACAGGCAGGTACTACATGCATGCATAGTTTTGTCTTTAGAGCATTTTTAGCAATCAAGAAGAACAATTTTACAGCCATGATGAGATTGGCTTTGGCCGCTTCTCCATGAAGATGATTATTTGGTCTAAAGAACCTTACCTGTTTTCAGAAACAATTTAGTTGAAAGCAAGATACATAGGAATCATTGCGACCACTTGGTGTCCTTAGAACGTTGTCTATTTTTCCTCTTAATACATTTTTAAGGTGGTCTAACAGAAACTCTCAAAACATGCAACAACAGATAATATATTTTCTTCAATGGATTGTTCATTGCATTTATAACATATACTATTGTTTCACTTTTCTGCTATATTGTTTTTCCTAATTATCTGTATAGGTTTTTAGGACTTTGCCATTATTTCCAAGCACAACAAAAGTGTTTAAAGTCTGGTACGTTTCTCTGTAGGCCTCTGAAACAGTACACAGGCTAAATTATAGATCTGAGATGATTGTAGTGTAGTTTATTCCCACTTGTGCTTCACTTATTACTGTAAAAGAGCCCCGCTCTCTCTTTCATTAGATGACAAATTATAGTCACTCTTTACTGCCAAAGAGATCTGCAACACTTTTGAAAACAATGCTTCTGGCCTGCTTTAGATAAAGATATAAAAAGACGCAGCACATTTGACACATACAGATATACAGAACAGGTCTCATACAGTTACAGCACATTATCTGTTTCCCTGGCAGTCAACCAGTGTCAGATAGTGATGCAAAAGAAAGGACAGCATCTGATTGATGTGGAATTCCCTGCCAAAAATGGAATCTTTTATAAAGGGGCCTTTCAAAGGAGGCAGTGGGCTCCTCTTGACTATCGACTGGCTAAATGCCTGGAAACCAGTTGTCTTTCAGCACAGCTGACTAGCCTGCTAGAGTGGTATTTGAGCAAGAAGAAAAATTAATTCATATCACAAAAGGCTGCAAGAAACAATTGCCCATCTTACTATAGTTTAAGAATTTATTTATTTTCCTGGCAATTACATTTTGTGCACTTCACATAGAACAGTGGGCCAGATTCTAAAAAAATATCTTAAATAAGGGTAGCTATAAAAAAAAATACTTTAATCCACATATTAATTTATTAGAAATCCTGTCTTAATAACAGCCTCTTGCATCCCCCGTTACATTAGGACTGGAGAGGGAAGGTCATCATTGTCCAATTCCTCAAAATGCAGAGCAGTCTGCAGAAAGTTCTCACCGCGTGACATGCTTGGGCTGCGTAAGAGAAGTATTTGGATCATAGGCTTGGCTAAATAAAATTGCACACTATTATAGAAAAAAAGTTCAGCTATGTATTTAACTGTTTGTCTAAGTGCAGAAAAATAATGTTCTGTATGTTGAATAATTTCTATTGAATTTTATTTAAAGCTGAACTTTGGGCACATATAAAATACATAAATTAATACAACTTTGTAATGATTAATACATCATAAAATGTATTTTTAAGTTCAAGCAGTGTAAGTACTTGAGTATGACCTGGTATGAGCCTCTTACAGCCCCTGTATAGCAGGGCTGCAGTGTGAGAGGAAGAAGGAGCACATGTGATAACAAGAAATATACTAATAGGAGCAGGGAGCAGAGTGACAGAGAGAGGAGCTAATCATTGTGCTGCATCTCTTTTCACTGTCCAGTAGCAGGCTGGGATGTGTTCAGGATTACCTGGGCTCATAGGGAGTGGATGTAATGATGTCTGCTATCAGACCGAACAGCATTATTAAAATCACTGCTCCCGAAAAAACGGCCATTTTTAAAACTTTTTTTTGCATTGATACATGTCCCCTGGGGCAGGACCCAGGTCCCCAAACACTTTTTATGAAAATAACTTGCATATTAACCCTTAAAATTAGCACTTTTGATTTTTCAAGTACGTATCCCATAGACTTTGTCCATACCAGACCTTTTGGTATGGATTTTAAGGGGGACCCCTATGCGATTTTTTTTACAAAATTTGGCGCAGGGTTCCCCTTAATATCCATACCAGACCCAAAGGGCCTGGTATGGATTTTTGGGGGGACCCCTATGCTATTTTTTTCAATGACTTTTATCTGTATTGCCGAGACCCGACAATTCATTATAGTCGCGAGTAGTTTTAAATGACTTTTTTTCCTTTGGAAATTTTGTGCAGGGAGTGTTCTAAACACAGGAAAAATGCACGACTTTACAGGCATACTATAGACACCCCCCGAGGTAGGAAATTTAAAGGAATATTAAACTTTTATTGTTTCACTTTAAGCATTATTAAAATCACTGCTCCTGAAAAAACGTTCATTTTAAAAACTTTTTTTTGCATTGATACATGTCCCCTGGGGCAGGACCCAGGTCCCCAAACACTTTTTATGACAATACCATGCATATAAGCCTTTAAAATTAGCACTTTTGATTTCTCCCATAGACAATTCATTGTAGCCGTGAGTAGTTTTAAATGACTTTTTTCCTTTGGAAATGTAATTTTGCTCTCAGACTGTTCTAAACACGGGAGAAAGGCGCCACTTTACAGGCATACTATAGACACCCCCCAGGTACGAAATTTAAAGGAATATTTCACTTTAAGCACTATTAAAATCACTGCTCCAGAAAAAACAGCTGTTTTTAAAACTTTTTTTTGCATTGATACATGTCCCCAATGGGGCAGGACCCAGGTCCCCAAACACTTTTTATGACAATACCATGCATATAAGCCTTTAAAATTTGCACTTTTGATTTCTTCTATAGACTTTTAAAGGGTGTTCCAAGGCTTTTGAATTTGCCGCGAACACCCCAAATTGTTCACTATTCGGTGAACACCCGATGTTCGAGTCGAACTTACGTTCAACTCGAACATCGGGCTCATCCCTACTGAGGACATCTAGTGGCAGAAAAAAGAAAAAAGTACTGTGGGGTAAATCTGTGCACTAAAGCTGAATATTGCAGCAAAAGCAGGATCTGTTTTTTTTTTTTCTGGAATAGGCTAGTCATTTTTATTCTGTTATTTTTGGCTGGAGTTTTATTTAGAAGACTCTTTTCATTCCACGTGAACTTGCTTATTATGGCTGGTTTTTTTTACAGCACTGAAACACAAAGTATAGATTACTTAATTCTTAGCCTGCCAGATGTATGCTAAAAAACCTTACTCCTGAATAGTTTTTAGAAGTCCTTGAGGAAGTGCCAACCAGTTAATCCTTTTCCTCTCTGTTGAAGCAGCTAACTGTTACTAAGCCCATTCCACTAGGGTTTCTACACATCTTTGATTTCACAATGGCTTTGATCATGACTGACCTGAAAATGAAAGTTTGCTTCAAAGAGTTCATGAGAAGAAAGCCCAAGAATAAGAAATTGGGATCTCTTGTAGAAGTCAAAATGTATATATATATTAATATTTATATAGCATCTGTGTATATACTTTATGTATATATATATATGTATATATATATATATATATATATATATATATATATATATATATATATATATATATATAAAGTATATTTAACAATAAAGCATATGGTGGGAGACAAGAATTACAAAAGCCCTGTTAGTTTGAACCTAAAATGTAGGAAGCAGGAGATAATACATAATGCATATATAATCAGGGGTGGATACAAGCATATATAATCCAACATATTTTAGCAGAAGAAATAACATTTTACCACAGGGGCCCTTAACTTTTACATTTGATGACAACAGTAAACAGGACAAATAGAAAGGGTGAATCTCCCTAATTGGGGCACAGACAGCAATAAACCCGATGGGTGTTCTAATCCCTCTCAACTCTATCTGAAGCTATAAAAAAAATATACCTTTGTCTTTATTTACACTTTAATTCTTTGTTTCTGGGAATATGATGTCAAGTACATAGAGAAGGCTGCAAGACACCAACATCCCCTTTCTGTTTTCCGACTCTGAATGTAGCTCACCATAATGCAGTCTACCATCAAAGTTTTCCACCTCCAACAAACGTGCCAGGTAATTCCTGGCTGGGCATATCAATTCACTAACTACTAATCATTACATAATTCTGTTACACTTGGTGACAGAAGTGTGACACCTGTGTAAACTCTTAAAAAATATACTGTACCTTAGGCAGAATGCTCCTTGAGTGCATGAACTCTAATGCATAAAGACTATATTAAAATAACATTGGAAACATTAGATATATAGATTCGGTTCATATTTGCACATTTGTTGCAAGTTTATAGAGCATTTGGCTTCACATTTCATCAGTGGGGCAGTGGGTACAGTTGGTAATCATAGGTCATAAAGTATGCTTTCCAAGTTTTTAAATTTTCAAAGGACATTGTCTAATTTTGGAGTATGAAAACCTGCTAACATAAAGAAAAAGTGTATAATGTTTTTATCAAATTCAGAAGTGAAATGTGAGTGTGTTGGCGGGTAAAGCTTATATATCCAGCATTTTAAAAGTATGCGATTCATAGGTATGCATAGGTTAATTAGAAAGCTGCCCCCAGCAACATTATCTTTATGTACTCAACTCAGGAGCATGCATACATATTCTTTGACTCTGAAAGCTTTCAGTAATTCCCACAGGGCCAGAACAGCATGTGGGGGGCTCCTGATTCCATTACACAGGTGCAGGGGTGAAGCGGCCAAGGGTTTTTCGTGTCTCATGAAGAGATTGCGCCCACTGTGGCATCAGAAGGTCTGTTATTAAAAATTGTAATAAGGCTACACAATAATGTTTGCATCTTTTATTGACTTAAACCTTAATATGCTTTTAAGAACTTGCATATGTTAATATTAGAAGGTTTTCTGTGTTCAATCAATAATGAATCTTTTTTTTTCAGTAATAGATTTGGCTTCTTCTTCAAAATCTCCATTAATTCATTCTTGCTGACATAGAAAATGGTCAGTTTCTACTTCCACTTTGATGCATCAATATTCAGTATATTAGCTTTACCTAAATGGTTCTGAAAACCATAGAGGAACTAACAAAGAGCAATTGAGTACTCGCCGAAAATAACCGAGCTATAAATATGTAGAATAAGATGCTGGCTATATCCAGCTAAAACAATATTTAACAAACCACGTTTTACCAGTCTTTCTAGAAGAGCCAAGTAGCTGGAAACGTTGCATATAGTTGATAACATTTGTACAACGTGAGCGTAAGCAATCCCATGCTCTTTTTGTTTTGTGTACAGTAGAACTGGAAAGAGAGGGTGCAATGTAAAGGGGGTACTGTAATCTATAGGGGGCTGTGATGTAAATGGGGTGGGCTGTGATGTAAAGGGACTGCAGTATAAAGGGAAGCACAATAATGTAGACTGAGGCTGTGATGTAAAGGGGGTGCTTACTAAGTACCGAGAGGGCTGCTATGTAAAAAGGAGGGCTGTGATGTAAGGGTGGGGGGGCTGTATTGTAAAGAGGGGTGCTGTGATACAAAGAGGGAGACTGTGATGTAAAGGGGAGTGCTGTGATGTAAATGGATGGACTGTGATGAAAAGGGGGGCTGTCTTGTAAAGTAAGGGGGGCTGTGATGTAAAGAGGAGGCTATGATTTAAAGATGGGTTCTGTCATGTAATGGGGGTTATAACTTAAAGAGTCTGTGAGGAAACGGGGGACTGTATTGTAAAGGGGGGACTGTGACATAAAGGGGTAATAGAGAAACAGAGCACTTATGTAAAAGGGAGGGCTGTGTTATGAAAGGGAACACAAAGACGCTGGTGTAATGGGAGGGCTTTAATGTGAAGGGGGGAATGAGGACACTGATATGAAGGAAATGAATCATAGCACAAACATGAGGTTCAGACTTCTGGCTGGACCACTGTGAATTAAAATTCAATACTCTGGTATAGAATGTATTGACATACAACTTTGCACAGTTCATAACCACTGTTGGATCATTTGTTTTTTGGAGCTTTGAGGCATTCTGTTAATATACAATTATCTAACAGTTTGTTTTTTTCAAATAACATTTTTTATTAATCTTTTTTTGTTTTCATCTAATAGTTCTGATGTTGGTCTGTACCATAGACAGCATCAGAAAATGTACTGAGCTTAGTCACTGATTAGGTGACACTGACACTCAAGCAGCACAGATAGTATTAGACAATACCAGACAAGTAAAGGGCTATGATGTGCAGGAGGAAGGGGGTGTGCTAGAGAATTGACACTGAATCGGCTGTCGAAAGCACCATACTAACGATCCGAAAAACGGCAGATCATTCGTCGGATTAAATTTTACTTCCGATTTTCGTATCATGTGTGTACGGGCCTATAGCCGTGCACACAGGGGTGTGTTGGATGTGCCTGGGCACACCCTAATCACCCCATGCGGTGCAGATTTCCCCTGTCCTACTGACACTGTCCATGTTTTCGTGTTTTAATACATTTTAAAATGTTTAAATGTTTGTTTACATTTAATATATATATATATATATATATATATATATATATATATATATATATATATATTACCAAAAGCATTGTGACGCCGGCCTTTACACGCACATGAACTTTATCCCAGTCTTAGACAGTACGGTTCAATATTGAGTTGGCCCACCCTTTGCAGCTATAACAGCTCAACTCTTCTGGGAAGGCTGTCCACAAGGTTTAGGGGCGTGTCTATGGGAATGTTTGACCATTCTTCCAGAAGCGCATTTGTAAGGTCAGGCACTGATGTGGACGAGAAGGCCTGGCTTGCAGTCTTCATTCTAATTTATCCCAAAGGTGTTCTATCGGGTTTAGGTTGGGACTTAAGTTCCTCCACCCCAAACTTGCTCATCCATGTTTTTATGGACCTTGCTTTGTGCACTGGTCCAAATCATTTGGTGGAGGGGGGATTATGTTGTGTGGTTGTTTTCCAGGGGTTGGGCCGGGCCCCTTAGTTCCAGTGAAGGGAACTCTCAAGGCTTCAGCAGTATACCAAGACATTTTGGACAATTTCATGCTCCCAACTTTGTGGGAACAGATGGCCCCTTTCTGTTCCAACATGACTGCGCACCAGTGCACAAAACAAGGTCCATAAAGACATGGATGAGCAATTCTGGGGTGGAGGAACTTGACTGGCCTTCGCAGAGTTCTGAGTAGAACACCTTTGGGATGAATTGGAGTGGAGACTGCGAGCCAGGCCTTCTCGTCTACATCAGTGCCTGACCTCACAAATGCACTCCTGAAAGAATGGCAACATTCTCATAGACACACTCCAATACCTTGTGGACAGCCTTCGTAGAAGAGTTGAAGCTGTTATAGCTGCAAAGGGTGGGCCAACTTAATATTGAACCCTATGGACTAAGACTGGGATGCCATTAACGGTCATGTGCGTGTAAAGGCCGGCGTCCCAAAACTTTTGGTAATATAGTGTATCTACAGTATACACCTATGTCAGCACTTAATTATTCTATCTAGCAAAATAACACATCCCTAAACTTTTTCTAACATTTAAAAACATAATACTCAGTTGCATATAGTTTCAAAATTATATACTGTATATGTATAACAGCAGTCTCTCCAACGGAACATTACTGCAACCCTGCTATATGAATAGCACTGGCTCAGAAGCTCAGGCACTATTTATTCATGTAAGGCCCATTTCCACTTCAGTGCTTGGCAGCATTTTTAAAATGTTGCTGCCATGATTTTAATTGTTTGGACCAAAACACATTCTTTGTTAACACTAGTTATATACTGTATTTACAGCATCTTATATTTATCTGAATTTTAAAAAATGGTTTACAATTACATATTTTACGCCTCAATAAATTTCATACATAAAAATATAGGAAAACACTCTGCATTTCCTTTAAACAAAATTCATAAAATGTAATCAGCGAAAGAACCAAGTACAACGTCACCCAGACCTTACCTCCTCCTTCCCAGCAATATGCATTTTACAAAATACAAATGAGATTATTATCATGTCAGCGTATTGTTAAATCTGTTTTCTTTGCCTTGTCTCATGTGCCGCTCTGCATTTATTATTGCAGTGTCAGTGAAAAATCAACCATGGCTCAGTCTTCTGATTCAAGTGTTGGAGTTACAGATCCTGAGGATAACACTCCAAACATGATTGTCTACAGAAAAGTAAGAGTCTTTCTTTTCCTTATCATCTCTGCTGAAAATGAACAAAAACCTTGTGATAATATGATAAATATATAAAATATTACTTTTTCAATACCGAACACCAGAAAATATTGAAATAGGTTTAAATGACTTGCTTTACCTACCAAAATATATGTAAATTAAATATAGAGGCAGCAGAAATGGACTTTATAGGCACCAATTATAAAAATATATATTTCCTTTTTTATTAAACACATAGTACAAAAACATATTAAAACATTGCAATTAAAATGCAAGAAGCTAAATAAGTCTCTCTAGAATTGGTCATGATACTCAAAAGCATACCCTTGAACAGGGAAATGTTCCTGAATTGTAATACACTAAACAGAAATAGCTCTACATGTTTCGCAATTGATTGCTTCTTCAGGAGCCTGTTAATTAGTCTAGAGAGGAGAGACACACAAAAAATCAGCCATGAGCAAATTTGGTAGGGTTCTTGGTAAAGAGTCTCAAAAGTTTGCGAGGAGCACCAAACGGCAATCAAAAAGTGAATACCAAAATATATGCAATTCCCTAAAGCCAGCATTTCAACCCATACATCTCTGCCACACTACATAGCTGGGAGGTTTTTTTTTAACTTTCAGTTTTCTTTTGTCACCTGTATGCTCATTGGACAACCAATCAGGTCTATGGTGATAATGATTAATTGTCTATTAAGGAGGAAGCTGACATAGGCTACAGTGGTGTTATTTGCCAAGCTATGCAGTATGTTTATGTATATATATTAAAAGACTGGCAAGACAGAACTACATATCTTTTGGCAGGGAAAGGTTAACATATATATTATTTCAGTCAAGTGTTTGCTTGGGTGGAGGCCCACTTTAAATACTAAGTTGACCCAAAATTGATAAATGACTGGTGGTTGAATCACTTGGTGGCTTCTCATTTCTCTTGTGTGTTCAGATGGCCTGTTATTCCCCCAAGGGTAACTGCCTTTGCCCCTCTCACCTCCTCTCTGCAGTTTCAACAAAGACAGCAGCCTCATTTCCCATGCTTCTTTCTCTTAAATATAAAATAACAGTTGATACTTTTGTTATTGCCATGGCTGGTGGACAGAGCTAGGAACTCAGGTGTAAAAGAACCCTTGCTACTGGACTCCTAAAAGAGAAGAAAGAAATGGTTTCTAAAAATGTATTGCTGTCCATAAAACAAAGAATTAACTTTTCTTTTACTTTCAAGCCATGGTCTGGAGAAATGACTGTTGGATTTTTAATGGCTACTATATGGGTCCTGCGTAATGCAACGAATAAATAACAAATTTGTTTTGTAGGAACTTACTCTCTAATATGTTTAAGACTCTGGCCTTCTTTTTTTCAGTTGAGTTTTGTAAATGAAGGCCCATTGACACAAAGGAGTTTATTTGCTAAAGGCAATTGGGCTTTTCACATTGGAAGGGAAGTTGCACTTTGCAAGGGAATTTGTTCCAAAGCTTAGTGAATGTGGCAAACTTTCACTTTGCAAAAAACACCTAATCATGTGCAAGAAAATAAGAAAACATAATTTTTGCTTGTGCACGACTGGATGATGGAAGTCAGCAAAGCTTCACCGCATTCACTAAGCTCTGGGGCTTATTCCCATGCAAAGTGCAACTTTCCTTACAAACTAAACACCCCATTTTTCTTTAGTAAATCAACACCATATATGTAGGACGTAAAGCTGAATTCCAGCAATGATCTGTATTGCATACTTTAATTTGTCCAGCTTGGCATGATATAAGTATGCACATTTCATGTCTGATGGGCCACTGGGGAAGCTGAAAATCACTGTAATAGTCAGAGCTACTACAGCGATGGTCAACTTCCGGTGAAACATTTCCGGTATTGCGGTCCTGGCTCGTTCACCAGCTTTCTTCCATTGCTTTCTGCGATCTGAAGCCACCAGCCTACCTTAGGTGAGTGTCCCCTATTAGGATTGGCCACCTTGGGAAGGAGTAATATCCGCCTATTTTTTCCATTGGAGGCGCTTAACTACACACCACAGAGCCAATGGGAAGAATATAAGTCTATTTGTTGCATCTGCATAAGGACATGGTTCAATACTACTTTTTTATTTGTTCAATAAACAGATCTTACTGATTACACATTATACTTGAGTGGCTGAGCAGTTACTTTGATTGTGGTTCTTAACCTTAGAATAGATATATATGGCGTTGGATCAGGATATGCTCAGTATACTGGCCACATATGGTACTTTCATTTTGGTGGTCTATACCAGCCTTTTTCAACAAGGGTGTCATCTGGGTTCTTTAGGGGTGCCTTTGCAAAATGCCTAAAATTACCTAATATTGCCTGATATTGTCCTAAAATTGTTAACAAGCCAGATTAAGCCTACCTTTTTATTACACAAAGCCACAGTTTTTTTACTGTGCAGCATTACAACCTAAGGAACCATGTAGTCTAGCTGCTGGCGCCCTAACAACCAGTACCTTCTTAGGTTAATATAGATGATGTTGGGTGCCTGACAACTTCCTTGTTTGCCCCTACCCTGTCCCTCTCTGTCAGCACTAAAATCATGTTAATTAGTGAGAGAAAGAAACTGAAGGAGAAAAGAAATGAAGTACGCTGAAATACTAGCCTGTACCAGTGTGCAAAGAATGAATCACCTCTAATGATGGGTATCTTTCGTGTGTAGATGCCGCTGCATTATGTAAAACTATAAATTAGCTTTTTGCATTTTAAATTGGGTTGCCTCGCGATTGTGCATAATTTTAAAGTGTGCCTTGACTTAAAAAAGGTTGAGAAACACTGGTCTATACATAAACAACTGAAATCGACAGTGAACATATCCCAGAGACACTGTGGGCTAATATTTTGGGTTAAATAATCTTCCGAGTCCTGTGCAAGAGGTTTACTTTCTGCACAGTAACTATAGGGGGGTATACTCGCTTGGCACTGCGCCCATTTATAAGTATTTCGATGAATACAAGGCATTCTCTGATTGAACAAGGTATAGATTCTGACACCATCACCCCCTCCTCCACCTTGTCCAGTCAGAGAATACCTTGTATTGATTGAAAAACATATAATGTGTTCTATGATTGGCAACAGTGCTGAGCAAGCAATCCTTTGTATTATGTATGCAGAGGGGGAGCCGCTCGCACAGAACCCCTGCAAGACTTGGATGATTGCAGCTATCATTGTAGTAACCCTGACTACTCCAGTGATTTCCACCTTTCCCAGCAGCCCATCAGGTAAAATATGCATACTTACATTGTGCCTGGCTGGATCAATGTATGTATGCAATACAGGTCATTCTAGGAATTCAACTTTAAGAAATTGATCATTTTGCAGTCATTTTCAGCTTGTGTCTTCCTCTGATTTTCAGTCGATATTTGATATATCTTAATGAAGTACTGGTCAAATTTTGTGTTTGTTCTTAAGATACTCTGCATTGAGTTATTTTTTTTAAACTTCAAACTGCTTTAATATATTCATGGGCTGTTTTCAGAAGTATATTTTTATTCAAGTGTTAATTCTGTTGTTTGCACAGTTTGGTTAAATCTTGTCACATAATTTCATGCATCTTCTTTTGTCTTTTTTGTTTTGCTTTTGATATGAATCATTCATATTTATTATACTTTATAATACTACTATACTATTATGCTTTATAGTTTATACCTATTGACTGATTTTATCTTATGTTTGTATTACATTTTTGTGCTGACTAGATTGTATTGTACATGCTATGATAGATGGACAAGAAGTCATCAGATTATTTACTCATCACTAGGGCATATTTCAACACATTTCAATCCTCAAACATTTTTCAATGTCAAATCAAGGAGTTGGCATGTGTAGTAAATCATTGCTTTTCCTGTAATTGTGACAGTTTACATGGACACATTAGAACAACCATACAGATTATATATTTCAGCATGTACTGTACTGCAGTGCCCTACTTTCTCTTTGGTGACTCTTGGGGAGTGTGTGTGTGTGTGTGTGTGTGTGTGTGCGTGGTGAAACCCTTAACCGTTTCCTGACTATGGGTATTTTGTGCCTTCACTGATAGCTGAATCACTTAGTGGCATTTTTATTTCTGTAAGAATTCCTGCAAGAAATAAAACCTGTGATTGAGACTGTCAGGGAAAAGAACTTGTCATAATGAAAGAAGAAATATCATTACTGGCATTATGAAGTCTTGGAAACTGATAGTCTCTCTCTTCATTTCTTCTGTCCAAATGCAGATCAGGGTATTGTTTTAAAACAAGGAGCTTCTGAAATGTTTGGTCTGAACACTGTTATCAACTTTTCTTTTTAAGCTGGGCACAGATAATATGCAAATAGTATATAATTCAGATCCTGATAATCAATATGTTTACATATCGTCTTTAGCTATGTTGGGCTGAATAGGGAAGAATGTGAGGAGCTCCTGCTGCTGACTTTCAGATCTGCTGGTTTGGATATCAGAATTTCAGAGACATCATAGACGCATGCGGTCATTTTTGTAATCTTATAAAGGGAATTATTAAGGCCTTTACTATGTGACCATTTTTTAATACTGCTTAGGTAGTGTTTAGTGATTTACAAAGCTTTCCAGAAATTATTTATTGGTGGTCCTTCAAGATGAGTCTGACCAACTGCCCATAACTCCCACTGATTAAAATAAGATCTATAGCTGGAATGAACAGTGCCATCACTTAATGGATCTTGATGAATCACTGCTGGCATGTTAATATTATTAGATTAAAAGCTCTGTTGACAGTATGATAAACCTATATTTTTATGCTTAACAACAGTCAGCCTCTTATGCAGTTTAGTTCATCATCACTATAATAAACTATGCATTGAACAGGAGTGTACTTTCTCTGTTAAATGCATAGGGGTTGATTTACTAAAAACAAAATCTGGTACAGCTCTGCATACCCAATCAGCTTCTTTGTATATGTCAAAGCTCAATTGAACAAGCTGAAGTTAGAAGCTGATTGGCTGATGCACAGCTGCCCCAGATTTTGCACTCCCCTGTTTTAGTAAATCAACCCCATAGACTACATAGCTTTTTGTAGTCTAAAGAGTACCATGTACAACAAGCATGACTCTTATTTTGAAAATGCTAGATGTGTGGTTTTAATACTGATTCCTTTACTTTATAAAACACATGTATCAAAAGAACCCCACTGAGTTGATGGAGGATTTCGGCTCTGGTAGGTCAAAAGAGGTTTGACAAAGTTGTATCAAGTATGATCTTAACGGTGGAGCTGCTTTTGTAATCATAAACAAACAATCTAGTACAAAAGTATTAAGCAGCAATATGGCCTTGTTAAGACATAGCAGCTCTCTATAAATGGAACCCTTAGTGTTGCCACATGGGCAACAGGAAAACTCAGGTCAGTAACAAGTGTGCTGTACAATGAGTCTCACGTCTCATACAATCCAGGTTTCTGCCATTATCACATGTTCAACTTTATTCAACTGTTAAAAATTACAGGTTTTGAAGCAGCGCTCCACTTCTTCATCAGGAAAAAATATTGCTTATATTTTGACATGCTTACTAACATGATACTGTTTTTTTTCAGCAAAGCATTTACAAGATTAAAAAATGCCCATCCATACTGTGCTTCAAGGTGTCCATAAATGGCAAAATGTTATAGCATATTTATTGCATTAGACCTACAATGCCTAATATCAATCCTTGTACGGAGTGCAAACATATCAGAAAGTTGGTAGCCTAATAGCTATTGATTGAACAGAATGATAGATACAGTTGTGCAAGGAGCACATTTGCATGTACATGTCATCAATACTATCCAGGTCTGTTCTCCACAAAATTCAGTTAACCATCCCCACGTGCCACATGGTGAAACAGCCCTTACATGCTCTGTATTTAGACATGTTATACCTAATAATTTCCTCTCCACATCAGAAAAGAAAAGGGACAGCATTCAAACGGAAAAAAAAGCATGGTGGGTTTGGCTAAACTGCATTGGCTATTGGGCATGGCCTAATGGAACATGGTTAAATATGGTCTGAGCCTACCTGCAGTGCACATTGCACACATATACTGCAGCCTTTGCATCTCCAAAATACTCCCTAACTACTGTACCACAAGTGAGAGTTTCACAGACACACATAAGGGATCGTCTTTAAAAAAAATTAAGAATAGAAATAGAATAGAATATTGGCAAAGAGCTAACACTTTGTTCGAGACTACCTTAAAGAAGAACTTCGATAAACTAGTTGGAATAAACTTGCAACTAGCAGCCGTTGAGACAACAGTTGAGTATGACACAGCAGTAAGCACTTTGTTATGTACAACACAATGTTTAGAGTGTAGTGGTCAGTATGTGTCATAGTCCCTCTTTTATTGCTGGTCAGCAGAAGGAGAGGCTGGCCAGTGTCTGGTGTCAGTGAGAGGAAAATATGGCTGTGTCGGTGGTCAATGGGAGAATAAACAAAATCAAGAGAGGAAAAATGTTTGGCATCAATGGCCAAGGGAAGTAAGAATGCCCAAATGTTGGTGGTCAGAGGGAGGAAAAAAAATTGCCTGATGTTTGGAGTCAGTGGTCAGTTGGAGAAAAAAATGCCCCAATGGTGTTCAGTAAGGAGCCATGGTGCTCGGTAGGGGACATTGGTACCCTGTGGAGTGGGAAGGGGGACATTGGTACTCTGTGGAGGGAGAGCGGGGAATTGATGCTCTGAAACGTTAACGCCATTTGAATACCAGTGCTCTGATTGCTGCATTACTTTGTAGTTTATCAGAGAGCGTTCATATTTATTTACAAGGCTTAAGGAGAGGTGAAAGTCTCAAATTCAGTTGTACCTTGTAAATAATTAGAAATATCTCTATTATGAGATCCTTAAAATATAATAACAGTGTAATATTTATGAGCTAACATATGTTACTGTTTACTGTTTTTACAGGCAAAGTAACCAAAAATGCGATATAAAAAATAATATGGGAAAAAAACACGCAGAAATAGCTATCAACATCTTAGCAAGGGCATATGCTAGTCCCGGCAGCAAAAAAATCAGAGCAGACAGAGCCAGGAATAGTTTTCAAAGCAGGGATTTAGGTCTCTTTCCCACTGGTTGCCTATAATGGGCTCTAGATCTGTCCTTGCACAGATGGCAGCATTTTAACTACATAGCAGAAATGACAGCCTAGGAGAATGTAAACATCAAGGGGATAGGTTAACTGCAGGGTGTTGATTGAATCCAAATGACACTGAAGTGTTGATCTAACACATGGTGTCACTTGGATAGTATATGGTAGAAATAAATGTGCCACTGTCCATTGATACCTAAGGGTTTATTTAAAAAAAATGGTACAAAGAGCAATAAATAACTAATTTGAATTTACATTTTTTGCTCAACACTTTTTATTGCATTTTTAACAAAGAGCAATGCAGAAACGTACTTATACATGTATTCAGATCCACAATAAAATGTCAACTCAAGGTCTACGAGTCAGTTACAGAAGGTGAGAGAATCTGGCAGCTTTCCAGTCCCATGATCCATGATCCATATAATAAACTAATCCAAGGCAGAAGATTTCTGCGTTTGTCTATTAAAGTAAAACTATAGACAAAACTTTTTCATTTTGAATA
Organism: Lithobates clamitans; assembly: GCA_037952925.1. Lineage (NCBI taxonomy): Eukaryota > Metazoa > Chordata > Amphibia > Anura > Ranidae > Lithobates > Lithobates clamitans. The sequence goes on along the minus strand of JBBGZY010001071.1, from coordinate 1,821,700 downwards.
TAGCAAGGGAGGGTGATAACCCCTGTTGGTTTATTTTTTTGCCATCTGTGCCCCATTGGGGAGATTTACCTTCACTTCTTGTCCCATAGCCAAAACAGGAAAGGGGAAGGGGAAATCACTTCAAATTAAGGGAATCCCTTGGGCCCCCCAGGTCACCAGAGCTAGTGTCCCCATTGGAAGATTTCCCCTCTATTACTTTTCTAGGGACAACCCAACATTTGGGATTCTCTTTTTCACTTTTAATGATAATGGTAAACAGGATAAATAGAGAAGGTGAATCTCTCTAACTGGGGCACAGACAGCAAAAAAAACTGACAGATGTTCTAATCCCTCTCCACTCTATCCAAAATCAAGAAAAAGTTATGTCTTTAGTTATACTTTAATGTACAGTAAAGATTAGGCTGAAACAGACTAGAACTAGTATTAACCCTCCTGGCAGTATTCCTGGGTGTGGCTTGGGGTTACATTTCAGTACCATTAGCGGTAACCCCGAGCCACACTCAGGATTGCATTGCAGAATCCTGGTACAGCGTATTTACCTTGTCACCAGGATCCTGCGATGTCCCCCCGCTGTGTCCTCCCCCGGATCATCCGCCCTATGCTCTGTGTTCCAGGCTCCATTCCCTGCGAGCGTCGTGACACATGGGCGCAGAGCCCGGCGGCAAATTGAAAAAGTACAAAAAACATTACACATACAGTACACTGTAATCTTACAGATTACATTACTGTATCAAATAATTTCAACTCTCTTTTGTCCCTAGTGCTGTCCAGTGCCCAGCATGCACTTTTATATTATACTGTTCTTTCTGCCTGGAAACTTGAGATTGTCCATGGCAACCAAAAAGTGTCCCTTTACGTCAAAAGTGATTTTAGACCAGCTAGAAAACAGCGATAGTAAATTAGAACACTTGCAGAATTGAGCGATAGTGAATCGTGGGGAAATTTATTTTATTATTATATTATTATTTTTTATAATTATTTATAGTAATTTATTATGCTATAATTTATGATTTCGTGTTTCAAACTTTATCTACTAGACTCTTGTTTGGACAGATTTAAGTGTATTATTACTAAGAATTACAGGCCTACAATATAAAAGGCCAAATTCTATGCAAAACAATGTACCACTTTGAGATTCAAAAATCTGACATAGTCATACTGCCAGGGAGGCTACAGTGCACGTTTATTTTATCTACTCTAAAAGGCAGTGCAAGAGGAATAAGTAAGAGACCTTGCACAGAAAGTGGGAGAAAGCACTACATGTGAGAAGGAAGGGGAAAAAAGGGGAGGTAAGTAGGGATGAGCCGAACACCCCCCAGTTCGGTTCGCACCAGAACATAACACAAACACCGTTAAAGTCTATGGGACACGAACATGAAAAATCAAAAGTGCTAATTTTAAAGGCTTATATGCAAGTTATTGTCATAAAAAGTGTTTGGGGACCTGGGTCCTGCCCCAGGGGACATATATCAATGCAATTTTCTTTTTAAAAATGTCCATTTTTTCGGGAGCAGTGATTTTTTTAATACTTAAAGTGAAGCAATAAAAATTAAATATTCCTTTAAATATCGTGCCTGGGGGGTATTTATAGTATGCCTGTAAAGTGGCACCATTTTCCTGTGTTTAGAACAGTACCACAGCAAAATGACATTTCTAAAGGAAAAATTGTCATTTAAAACTGATCGCTACTGTAATGAATTGTTGGGTCTCGTCAATATAGATAAAACTTATTGAAAAAAAGGGCATGGGTTTCCCCCCCAGTCCATTACCAGGCCCTTTGGGTCTGGTATGAATATTAAGGGGGACCCCGAACCAAAATTTTAAAAAAAATTGTGTGGGGGACAACCTAAAATCCATACCAGGCCCTTCAGGTCTGATACAGAAATTAAGGGGAACCCTGCGCCAAATTTAAAATAAAAATGGTGTAGGGGCCCCCCCAAAAATCCACACCAGACCTTTTAGATCTGGTATGGATTTTAAGGGGAACCCTGCACCAAATTTTTTTGAAAAATGGCATAGGGGCCCCCCAAAATCCATACCAGACCCTTATCTGAGCACGCAACCTGGCAGGCCACAGGAAAACATTATACCCCTACCCTTTCACAAAAAAAAGTGTCAGAAATAGAAAAAAACACAAGAGACAGCTTTAAAGTGTCCTTTATTACAATATAAAAAAAAAAAATGTCCAGCGATGTAAATTCACGCCGCCCGACGGACCGAAAAAGAAAAAAAGAAAGCCGCAACCGTTACGCCTCCATCGGAGGCTCCCGCCAAATGACGCTTCTTCTGGGTGACAGTTCTTATATAGCTGAGGGCGGGGCCACCCGGTGATGTAAACGGGTGACCCCCCGCCCCCTCTGATGCCACGGGGAAGTTACCCGTATACAACCACCGGGCACGTGGTTGTATAAAGCAATCTACTGAACCAGCTCTTGAGGGAGTCTATTCCACATTTTCACAGCTCTTACTGTGAAGAAGCCTTTCCATATTTGACGATTAAATCTCTTTTCCTCCAGACATAGAGTGCCCCCTCTGTGATGATCTTAAAGTGAATAACTCAATTCACTATATGGACCATGTATGTATTTATACATGTTGATCATATCCCCCCTTAATCTCTTCTTCTTTAGAGAGAATAAATTCAGTTCCTGTAATATTTCCTATAGCTGAGCTCTGCTATGCCTCTTATCATTTTGGTTGCCCCTTTCTTCACTTTCTCCAATTCCCCATTATTCTTTTTTGTGAACTGGTGCCCAAAACAGAACTGCATATTCTAGATGAGGTCTTACTAATGATTTGTACAGGGGCAAAATGATATCTCTCTCTCTGCTGTCCATACCTCTCTTAACCGCTTGCCGACCAGCCGCCCTCATTTTACTGCGGCAGGTTGGCACGATCCTGGCTTGCGGGATTGGAATAGCAGGTGCACGCACGCGCCTGCTGCACTGCGGGGGTGCCGATGCTCGTGGCCAATGGTCGCGATAACCGCCGGCCACGAGCGATCGCATGCGCGAGAGGCAGAACAGGGAAGTGTGTGTGTAAACACACAAATCCCTGTTCTGTTCTGAGAGTTCTCAGAATCTCAAATCCCTGTTCTGTTCTATTAGCTAGGAACCACGATCCATCACTTCATCTAGTCAGTCCCCTCCTACTTCAGTTAGAAACACGTAACAGGGAACATAGTTAACCCCTTGATCGCCCCCTAGTGTTAACCTCTTCCCTGTCAGTGACATTTTTAGAGTAATCAGTGCATTTTTATAGCACTGATCGCTGTATAAATGCCAATGGTCCCAAAAATGTGTCAAAAGTGTCCGATGTGTCTGCCATAATGTTGTAGTCCCGATAAAAATCGCAGGTCGCCGCCATTACTAGTAAAAAAAAATTTAATAAAAATGCTATAAATCTATGCCCTATTTTGTAGACGCTATAACTTTTGCGCAAACCAACAAATATACGCTTATGGCGATTTTTTTTACCAAATCATATGTAGAAGAATACATATCGGCCTAAACTTAGAAAAAATGTGCTTTTAAAAAAGAAAATGGGGATATTTATTATAGCAAAAAGTCCAAAATATTGTGTATTTTTTTAAATTATCGCTCAATTTTTGTTTATAGCGCAAAAAATAAAAACCGCAGAGGCGATCAAACACCACCAAAAGAAAGCTCTATTTGTGGGAAAAAAAGGACGTCAATTTTGTTTGGGTGCAGCATCGCACCGGTCATTCAGCAGCCAAATCTTGGGGGCTGAAGTGGTTAATACAAGAAAGGATTTTGCTCGCTTTGGAAACCACAACTTGGCATTGCAAGCCAGTATTACGCTTATGATCTACCAGAACACCCAAATCCTTCTCCACCATTGATTTCCCTAGTTGTACTCCCCCTAGTATGTATGATGCATGCACATTCTTAGCCCCTAAGTGCATAACTTTACATTTATCAACATTAAACCTTATTTGTCACATAGATGCCTAATTAAACCATGCATTGAGGTTGGCTTGTAAGTTGGAGACATCCTGTAATGAAGTTCCAGTGTATAGCTTGGTGTCATCCGCAAAGACTGAAATGGTACTTTTAATTCCACACCCTATATCAAGTAAGGGACCCAACACTGAACCTTGGGGTACACCACTGATAACCTTAGATCACTCAGAGTATGAATTATTAACCACTGCTCTCTGAATACGGTCTTTTAGCCAGTTCAGTATTCTATCCATTTACAAACTAATATTTCCAGATCCATAGACTTCACCTTACACATTAACCGTGTGTGGGGAACTGTGTCAAACGCTTTTGCAAAATCCAAGTATACCACATCTACAGCCACCCCTCTGTCCATGATTTTACTTACCTCCTCATAAAAACAAAACAGATTTGTTTGACAACTTCTGTCTTTCATGAATCCATGTTGTCTGTTGCTTAACCACTTCAGCCCCGGAAGGATTTACCCCCTTCCTGACCAGAGCACTTTTTACAATTTGGCACTGCGTCGATTTAACTGCTAATTGCGCGGTCATGCAATGCTGTACCCAAATGAAATTTGCGTCCTTTTCTTCCCACAAATAGAGCTTTCTTTTGATGGTATTTGATCACCTCTGCCGTTTTTATTTTTTGCGCTATAAACGGAAAAAAATTGAAATCGGAAATTGAAAAATTGAAAAAAAAATTAATTTTCTACTTTTTGTTATAAAAAAAATCCAATAAACTCAATTTTAGTCATACATTTAGGCCAAAATGTATTCGGCCACATGTCTTTGGTAAAAAAAATGTCAATAAGTGTATATTTATTGGTTTGCACAAAAGTTATAGCGTCTACAAACTAGGGTACATTTTCTGGAATTTACACAGCCTTTAATTTATGACTGCCTATGTCATTTCTTGAGGTGCTAAAATGGCAGGGCAGTACAACCCCCCCCCCCCAAAAGACCCCATTTTGAAAAGTAGACACCCCAAGGAAATTGCTGAGAGGCATGTTGAGCCCATTGAATATTATTTTTTTTGTCCCAAGTGATTGAAAAATGACAAAAAAAAAAAAATGTACAAAAAGTTGTCACTAAATGATATATTGCACACGCAGGCCATGGGCATATGTAGAATTGCACCCCAAAATACATTCAGCTGCTTTTCCTGAGTACGGGAATACCACATGTGTGGGACTTTTTGGGAGCCTAGCCACGTACGGGGACCCGAAAACCAATCACCGCCTTCAGGATTTCTAAGGGTGTAAATTTTTGATTTCACTCCTCACTACCTATCACAGTTTTGAAGGCCATAAAATGTCCAGATGGCACAACCCCCCTAAATGACCCCATTTTGGAAAGTAGACACCCCAAGCTATTTGCTGAGGGGCATGTTGAGTCCATGGAATATTTTATATTTTGACACAAGTTGCGGGAAAGTGACAAATTTTTTTTTTTTTTTTGCACAAAGTTGACACTAAATGATATATTGCTCACACAGGCCATGGGCATATGTGGAATTGCACCCCAAAATACATTTAGCTGCTTCTCCTGAGTATGGGGATACCACATGTGTGGGACTTTTTGGGAGCCTAGCCGTGTACGGGGCTCCCAAAACCAATCACCGCCTTCAGGATTTCTAAGGGCGTAAATTTTTGATTTCACTCTTCACTGCCTATCACAGTTTCGGAGGCCATGGAATGCCCAGATGGCACAACCCCCCCCCCCCCAAATGACCCCATTTTGGAAAGTAGACACCCCAAGCTATTTGCTGAGAGGCATTGTGAGTATTTTGCAGCTCTCATTTGTTTTTGAAAATGAAGAAAGACAAGAAAAAAAACACTTTTGTTTTTTTTTTCAATTTTCAAAACTTTGTGACAAAAAGTGAGGTCTGCAAAATACTCACTATACCTTTCAGCAAATAGCTTGGGGTGTCTACTTTCTAAAATAGGGTCATTTGGGGTGGGTTTGTGCCACCTGGGCATTCCATGGCCTCCGAAACTGTGATAGGCAGTAAAGAGTAAAATCAAAAATTTACGCCCTTAGAAAGCCTGAAGGCGGTGCTTGGTTTTCGGGGTCCCGTACGCGGCTAGGCTCCCAAAAAGTCTCACACATGTGGTATCCCCATACTCAGGAGAAGCAACAGAATGTACTTTGGGGTGTAATGTCACATATTCCCATGGCATGTTTGAGCAATATATCATTTAGTGACAACTTTGTGCAAAAAAAAATTGTCTTTTTCCCGCAACTTGTGTCACAATATAAAATATTCCATGGACTCGACATGCCTCTCAGCAAATAGCTTGAGGTGTCTACTTTCCAAAATGGGGTCATTTGGGGGGGGTTTGAACTGTCCTGGCATTTTATGCACAACATTTAGAAGCTTATGTCACACATCACCCACTCTTCTAACCACTTGAAGACAAAGCCCTTTCTGACACTTTTTGTTTACATGAAAAAATTATTTTTTTTTGCAAGAAAATTACTTTGAACCCCCAAACATTATATATTTTTTTAAAGCAAATGCCCTACAGATTAAAATGGTGGGTGTTTCATTTTTTTTTTTCACACAGTATTTGCGCAGCAATTTTTCAAACGCTTTTTTTGGGAAAAAACACACTTTTTTCAATTTTAATGCACTAAAACACACTATATTGCCCAAATGTTTGATGAAATAAAAAAGATGATGGATACCAAACATGACATGCTTTAAAATTGCGCACAAACATGCAGTGGCGACAAACTAAATACATTTTTAAAAGCCTTTAAAAGCCTTTACAGGTTACCACTTTAGATTTACAGAGGAGGTCTACTGCTAAAATTACTGCCCTCGATCTGACCTTCGCGGTGATACCTCACATGCATGGTGCAATTGCTGTTTACATTTGACGCCAGACCGACGCTTGCGTTCGCCTTTGCGCGAGAGCAGGGGGGGACAGGGGTGCTTTTTTTTTTTTTTTTTTTTTTTCTTTATTATCTTATTTATCTTATTATGCTTATTTTATTATGCTTTTTTATCTTATTTTTAAACTGTTCCTTTCATTTTTTTTAAATCATTTTTATTGTTATCTCAGGGAATGTAAATATCCCCTATGATAGCAATAGGTAGTGACAGGTACTCTTTTTTGAAAAAATTGGGGTCTATTAGAGCCTAGATCTCTCCTCTGCCCTCAAAGCATCTGACCACACCAAGATCAGTGTGATAAAATGCTTTCCCAATTTCCCAATGGCGCTGTTTACATCCGGCGAAATCTAAGTCATGAAATGCTCGTAGCTTAGATGTTTGGAGCCACTCTGGTCTCTGATCAGCTCTATGGTCAGCTGGCTGAATCACCGGCTGCATTCTCCGGTTCCCTGTTGGGACAGGAGAGCCAGAGAAAAACATGGAAGACGGTGGTGGGGGTGGGGGCATTCCCTCCCACTGCTTGTAAAAGCAGTCTAGAGGCTAATTAGCCGCTAGGATTGCTTTTACATGAAAGCCGACCGCTGGCTGAAAAGAGTGATACCAAGATGATACCTAAACCTGCAGGCATCATTCTGGTATAACCACTCAAAGTCCAGCAACATACCAGTACGTTGCTGGTCCTTGCTGGGCATATATTGTAATCTTTTTTTTTCATGCAGCCTGTGGGCTGAACAAAAAAAAGAGATTGATCGGTGGGTATGCCCACCATTAGAATACCTCCCTTCATCCACTCACTTCTAATGATTGGCATACATGCACCGTTTATATATGCCGAAGCATGGGGGCATCCTCCCGCAAAAAGTAGGAGCAAATCGCTCCTCCGCCCCTGCTGCCCCCATGCTTCGGCACATTTCACCTCCGCTGGAGTCACGGCTTTATATATCGTGGGAGCAAACGCTGTTGCTGTCAAGATAAATAAATCCGCACTGCAGCTGAATGGCGTACCTGAACACAAAAAAATGGTTAACAATAAAACACAGTAAACGGTAAAGTATAAAAAATTGCATACCTGAAAAGCAAACATGATAAAACATAATAACAATAAAACATTGCAGAATAGAATACAGTAAAAAAGAGAAGAACAATAGAGAGAGAATAGAGAGAGAGAGAACAATAAAACGACAACTATTTTTTTTTTTTTATATATATTTTTTTGTGTTTTTTTTTTTTTTTTTTACACTTTTTTTGTAACTAACTTTTGTACCTGTAATGCCCTGTACACACGATAAGATTTTACGACGTAAAATGTGTGATAGGACTTTGTTGTCGGAAATTCCAACCGTGTGTGGGCTCCATCACACATTTTTCATCGGAATTTCCGACACACAAAGTTTGAGAGCTTGCTATAAAATTTTCCGACAACAAAATCTGTTGTCGGAAATTCCGATCGTGTGTACACAATTCCGACGCACAAAGTGCCACGCATGCTCAGAATAAATTAAGAGACGAAAGCTATTGGTTACTGCCCCGTTTATAGTCCCCGTTTATGGGTGTTAGCGGTACTGCCACTAACCTGACGCTGCCTGGGGCAAGGCAGACCCTATCTGACCCTAAAACCTAACCGTCGGGCGATCAGGGGGCTAAACCTTTATTAGGTAATAAACGGCGGGTGCCCTGACACTATAAAAAATAAACTAACTAACCAGCATCACCCGTAACAGTTATACAGTGATCACTGGTGAAAGGGTTAACTAGGGGGCAATCAAGGGGTTAAAACATTTATTAGGTAGTATATGTGGGTCCCTGATGCTATAAAACGCTGAAGGCGAACCTATTGATTTACCTCCGTAACTAGCGTCACCAGTGACACTAATACAGCGATCAGAAAAACGATCGCTTAGTGACACTGGCGACGGGGGGTGATCACGGGGTTAAAACTTTATTAGGGGGGTTTAGGGGGGTACCCTAGAACTAAAGGGGGCTAACACTAACTGCCCTACCACACTAATTGTCACAAACTGACACCAATGCAGTAATCAGAAAAAAAAAAAAACTGCTTGGTGTCAGTGTGACGGGGGGGGGGGGGGTGATCGGGGGTAGTGTTTGTGCACTCACTCAGATGTCTTCTCTCCTTGGCGCCGGAACTGAAAATACCGAGCCGAGGAGTGATGACTTCCTCCGCTTCTGTTTACTGTACAGAAGCCGAGGAAGCATTTCATTCGCCAGGAGCGATTGCGAGGGGGGAGCCACATATGAGTGGCCTCCCCCTCACCTTTGATCGCCCCTGGCGAGAATCTGACCGCCGCCCGTGCCATTCTGCCGACGTACATCGTAGTGTGGTGGTCGGCACATGGTTAAAATATTTTTTCCAGCAAGGACTCATTTATGTGGTCTTTTTATTAAACTCTCCAGTATCTTCCCGACTGTAGAAGTTAAACTAACAGGTCTATAGTTACTTGATAAAGACTTTTATCCCTTTTTAAATACAGGCACCACATTGGCCTTATGCCAATCCAGTAGTACTATGCCAGTATTAACCGATTCCGGATCGCCCACCGCATATATACTTATACACTGTGGCAGGGTGGCCCGGATGCGCAAAATCACGTACCTGAACATGATTTTATGCACACAGTGTAGGGGGAGCGTGCACATCGCCAGAGCTCTGCTCCCGCTGTGGTTGGACACAGCGGAAGCCAACCAGCGGGTCTAGCGGCCATGATGGCCACGGCGACCTGCCAATTGTTTTGTGGAGAGACAGAGCAGCGATGTGCCCATGTAAATAAGGCAAACCGCTGATCTGTCGGAGAGGAAAAGAGAGGTCTTGTGTTTCAGCTAAGCTGAAACACGATCTCTCTTTTCCTCCAGTGTATCCGTCCCCAACACAGTTAGAAAGCACCTCCCAGGCACACACCTAACCCCTTGATCACCCCCTGGTGTTAACCCCTTCCCTGCCAGTGTCATTTATACTGTGACAGTGCAGTTTTAGTACTGATCACAGTATCAGTGTCACTTTGTGCCCCAAAAGTGTCACTTAGTGTCTAATTTGTCCAATGTCGCAGTCCCACTAAAAATCGCTGCCATTACTAGTAAAAACAATTAAAAAAAGTCCCTAAATATAGCCCATAGTTTGAAGACGCTATAACTTTTGCGCAAACCAATTAATATACGCTTATTGGGATTTTTTTTGCCAAAAATATGTAGATAAATAAATTGATGAAAAAATTAGATTTTTTAAATTTGTATTTATTGGTAATGTTATATAGCAGAAAGTAAAAAAATATAATTTTTTTAATTCAAAATTGTCTTTTTTTATAGTGCAATAAATAGAAAACGCAGAGGTGATCAAATACCACCAAAAGTAAGCTCTATTTGTGGGAAAAAAGGACATAAATTTTATTTGGGCACAGCGTCGCACGATTGCGCAATTGTCAGTTAAAGCAACAGTGCCGTACCACAAAAAATGGTGATTAAAGAGCCCTTAAAATTAGAAACAACAACTTTGATATGACAGCTCAATTCTTTTAGGATGGGTGTATGCCATCTGGTCCAGGTGCTTTATTCACCTTTATTATGTCTAAATATTGGAGGACCATACCAATTTTGAGCCATTGTGGATCATTTGGGGCTGTGTCAATACCATCCCCATTATGGACTTGAGCTCTCCCATGCTCCTTTTTATACACAGAGCTAAAGAAGGTAAATAATAAATTTGCATTCTCTTTCTCCCCGGTCACCCACTCTAGATTATTTTGTAACGGGCCTACATGCTCAGACCTGACCGTTTTACTATTAATCTATTTGAAGAATTTTTGGGGGTTTGTCCTATTGTCTTTTGTAATCTGTCGTTCATTTAGCATTTTTGCGGCTTTGATTTTTTTTACATATTCTGTTATATTCTTTGTAACATTTAAACGATGATAGTGTTCCATCATTTTTATATTTTTTAAAAGCTCTTTTTATTTATAACTTTTTTAATTTTGGCAGTGAGCCACATAGGTTTTATTGTTAGCCTTTTAAGCTTGTTACCCATGAGAATATACTTTTCAGTGTGTTCTCACACAGTCTTTTTGAAGAATTCCCATTTCTGTTCTGTGTTTATATATGCCAATATTCCCTCCCAGTCTAATGCCCTGTACACACGGTCAGATTTTCTGACGGAAAATGTGTGATTAGGACCTTGCTGTTGGAAATTCCGACCGTGTGTAGGCTCCATCACACATTTTACATCGGATTTTCCGACACGAAAGTTTGAGAGCAGGCTATAAAATTTTCCGACAACAAAATCCTTTGTCGGAAATTCCGATCGTGTGTACACAAATCCAACGCACAAAGTGCCACGCATGCTCAGAATAAATAAATAGATGAAAGCTATGGGCTACTGCCCCGTTTATAGTCCCGACATACGTGTTTTACGTCAGCGCGTTCAGAATGATCGGATTTTCCGACAACTTTGTGTGACCGTGTGTATGCAAGACAAGTTTGAGCCAACTTCCGTCTGAAAAAATCCATGGATTTTGTTGTCGGAATGTCCGATCAATGTCCGATCGTGTGTACGGGGCATAAGTCTTGGAGAACAGCCCTCATTCTTGGAAACTTTGCTCTCCTAAAGTTAAGAGCCCTTGCACACTGGGGCGGGGGCGGCGTCGGCGGTAAAACGCCGCTATTATTAGCGGCGTTTTACCGCCGGTATGCGGCCGCTAGCGGGGCGGTTTTACCCCCCGCTAGCGGCCGAGAAGGGGTTAAATACCACGGCAAAGCGCCTCTGCAGAGGCGCATTGCCGGCGGTATAGCCGCGCCGTCCCATTGATTTCAATGGGCAGGAGCGGTAAAGGAGTGGTATACACTCCGCTCCTTCACCGCTCCGAAGATGCTGCTGGCAGGACTTTTTTTACCGTCCTGCCAGCACATCGCTCCAGTGTGAAAGCCCTCGGGGCTTTCACATTGGAATGCCAGCAGCGGCACTTTCGGGGGGGTTTGCAGGCGCTATTATTAGCGCAATAGCGCCTGCAAACCGCCCCAGTGTGCAAGGGCTCTAAGTGTTTTTATATTTCCAGTATGTGCTTGTTGCTTACAGCTAACATTAAATGAAATCATGTCATGGTCACTGCTATCCAGATGTTCTTTTCTATGAACATTAGTGATAAGCTCTGCATGGTTTGAGATTACCGGGTCCAGCAGAGCATCATTCCTAGATGGGGCCTCTATGAACTGGACCATAAAATTGTTGTGTAATAGGTTTATACATTTTTGCCCTTTAACTGTTCCTGCAGTGCCATTTCGACAGTCAATTTCCACGTAGTTAAAATCCTCCATTATTATCACTGTCCCAGCCCTTGCAGTCCTTACTATTTATACAAGGAGCCAAATCTCCACCATTTCAATAACATTGGGTGGCCTATAACAAACTCCAATGATTACTTTTGTAGTACGCACACCCATGTGCAGTTTCCCCCATAATGCTTCAGCCTCATCACACTCTCACACTCTTTGTTGTTCAGTCGTTTAGTCGTGTCCAACGCTTCGTGACCTCATGGACCATAGCACGCCAGGCTTTTCTGTCCTCCACTGCCCCCCGGAGCTTGCTTAACTTCATGTTCATTGTTTCAATGATGCTATCTATCCATCTTGTTTTCTGTCATCCTCTTCTCCTTTTTCATCAGAGTTTCATCAGAGTCTTTTCCAATGAGTCCTCTCTTTGCATTAGGTGGCCAAAGTATTTGAGTTTCAGCTTCAGCATCTGACCTTCCAGTGAAAATTCAGGGTTGATTACCTTCAAGATTGACTGGTTTGATCTTCTTGTGTCCAAGGGACTTTTAAGAGTCTTCTCCTTTTCAATCTTTTCAGCATTGAGGCTTCCTTATGGTCCAACTTTCACAGCCAAAGGTTACTACTGGGAATACCATAGCTTTGACTATACTACACTTTGTCGGTAGGAAGATGTCTCTGCTTTTTATAATGTTGTCTAGGTTTGCCATTGCTTTCCTCCTAAGAAGCAAGCAAGTCTCAATTTCACGGCTACAGTCACCATCTGCCATGATCTTGGAGTCTAGGAAGATAAAATCTCACACTCTTACACTTAAACTATATCTAAAGTCAAAACTCTTTTTGCATACATTAGATAATCATTAAAGTGTACGCATGACCAAAAAAATGTTGTTTTAGATAGCATGAGCAAGAGTTACAACTGCTGTTGGGTTTTTACCATTATGCAAAACTCTATCACTTTACTTTCACTTCTAGTCTTGCAGAAAATGTTTTACTAGACAAGATGTGAGGGGAACTTTCCAACAGCAACATAGACACACATAAAATGCTTTTCTCTTGCAGAGTAGGAGAAAGTTAAACCCCCCTGTCAGATCTTTATTTCTGTGTCACTGTTACAGATTTCCCACCATTTTCTCTCTGGTGAAACTGTTATGGCAGGACTGAAAGTGAGGGGAAATCTTTTTAATAGAACCCTGATTAGCTGTAAAACCTAACAGTATTTCTAATCCTTCCCCCATACTATCCAAAACTATAAAAAAAATGCTTCCATTGGTGAGTATTTCCCTTTACTTCCTTTCCCAGAGACCCATGGGGTTTATTTACTAAAACTGGAGATCAGGCTCACTGCTGCATAGAAACCAATCAGCTTCCAGGTTTTATTGCCAAAGCTTAATTGAACAAGCTGAGGTTAGAAGCTGGTTGGTTTCTATGCAGAAGTGAGCCTGATTTTGCACTCTCCAGCTTTAGTAAAAAAAAAAACACGGTAAGAAGTAATCTCCCCAAAGGGAAGGGAAATCTCCCCGAGAGACAAACAGGATAAGCAGACAGGGTGAGCAAATGTGTTAAAAAGTAGTATGGCTAACAATAAACATTCTAACTATTTAATTGATTGATTCATTCAACCTAAGCGATGTGTATCATATAAAGTCCCAATTTTCCCAATTTTCCCCCTCCCCTATTTTTATCTCAACCAATAGGGATGGAGACCAATGCACGGTATGTCATGGTCTCATATAAAGTCCCAACATTCTTTCTCTTTTTTCAAAAAAGTAGTATATTTTATGAACCACAAACTCTATCAAACTCACATTTGGATAAGTGTCTTGGGGCATAAGAAGTCTCCACAGTTCAGTGTGCAAAGATGCCCTGGAACTTCACAGAAGCTGACAAGCGTTTAAGAAATGTACTACTTCTTAACACTTTCCTACACTCTGTCTGCTTAATTTGTTTTTAGCTGGATCACCCCTGGTCATCCAAAGGCCTGCAAGAACTATTGTAGATTCTCCCTTTATGAGAAATGGGAAACATAAGACTTTACATGTTTTGTGATGTGAACTACCTCTGTATTTGTTTATGGGAAACCTCCTCTTAAACACTTGTCATTGAAAGAGGCATTCCCATTTAGTTTTACAACCCCCCATCGTATGACAGCTCTAACATCAGTAGTCTACATTTAGTAAAAGGCCATTGATGCTCCATTCGAAGATACGAATTCTGGTGATTAGAAGGGAGGAGCAGAAACACCTTACATAAAAATGAAAGCCTTTTATTGTGGCTATGAGCTCCAAAGTCTGCTCAGCCACAATCAAACATGTTTTCATATAGTAACAAAGATTCTTATAACCTATACAAAGTAAGCACTAATATGTACACAACCATCAAGCTTGGAAATTTTGATCTTGTAAAAAAAATTTGACTGCTGTTCTCTATATATGCCCAGGGTCTCTGGCAAATCTTGTAAGGAAACAGGATAAAACCATTATAGGCATATGAAGCTTTCAAACTGCTTTTCACCTTGCAGATCTATAAAAATAGGTAGAAGTTGATGTCTTTTTTTAACCTTGTATCATCCACTATAACACGATTGAATAGGAGGGCGAAGAAAGGAATTTTTGTCTCTTTCTTTAGAAAAAACTATTTTGGATTCCTCTGAAGTGAATGATCGCACAGTAATTATCTGAAAACTTCTATTTAAAACAGCTTTTCATATTACCGTCTGCTTAAAGCACAAAACACTCTCTAATTAAAAGTGCTTTTAAATTTGTTTTATGGATATGCAAAGCATGTAAGCTTGTATAAGATTGTGGCAGTTCTTACATGTTGGGATTCACATGATCAAGCTTTTAGTGGGATAATTATGTCTTTGAAATAGTCCATGCAGAAATGCACGCAATATGTGTTTTTGTATGTCCAGATACATAAGGAGTTTATGACAGAGCTAAAACTGCTAAGCTATTAATGTCAGCTCCATTTACTCTATTGTGCTTTTATCTGTCAGCCTAATATGCTTATTTTACAGGAAGAAGCTTTTGGTACCTCCTGGGCTGATAGCAGATGCTGAGCTTAGCTTTTACTTCAGGAGTCACATCTATCCAGTCCATTTTTCCTTTTGGGGTAGTAATAAATGTACAGTAAAGTCCTGTGATGAAGAACTCCAGGGCACTCACCTGCTCTATGCTGTTTGGAATTAAAATCTCCAATCTGGGGTTTCTCCTGGATTGCAGTTTTTAATGCCACTCCTCTAATATGAAGTCGACAAGGCATTCATTTTTTGTTTCAATGCAAAAAAACAAGATGAAAAAAGAAAATGCATTTTTTTTAGAAATCAGCTCCCCTAATATTATGTGTGAATAGCTGCAAGTCCTGATCTCTTACAAATTTCTTATTTTAATTAAGACTGGTTTATTAATTCTAGATGAGTTGAAGATGCTCTCAAGAGATAAATAGAAATAGATTTAGCTTTCAAGAGTATAGCCTTTCTGTATGAGTTACCGCTCACTTTGTTCAGTCATTTGTTTGAAACATATGTGAAAAATGTCCTTCTTATGGGAACATGTTTGATCTTTTCACCTGGGATATCTATAAACTGTAAAACCACCACATCCTTACTTTTTACACACTGACTGGTTTGAGTTGCATGCAACTGTAAATTCCAGAGATAGAATCTGGATGTAGAAAATGCAAACAGAGGGTCAATCATCAAGGGTAAGAGTAGTCATGGCAACAATAAAGTGACACGATTTACCATTTCAGTCCGGTCTGGATTGAAAGGATTTCTATTTCAGCATTCCTGCAGTTCTGTAAGCAGGAAGATATTTCTTTTTATATATACACAAATGACAGGATATAATATTGACTCACTACACCTGGAAGCGTGAATTCGTAAAGAAATCTAATATTTAAGATGGCTGTGTGGATTAGCTCAAATGTGGCACTTCCAAGGACGCAGCCCACTTGCCAAATTTTTGTTTAAGGGCTGTTTTGCCCACTTTTATGCAAAGAAAAGTTCATAGAAAACAATGGGGGTTATTTAAGAAAGGCAAATCCACTTTGCACTACAAGTGCACTTGGAAGTGCAGTCGCTGTAGATCTAAGAGGGACATGCAAGGAAAATAAATAACAGCATTTTAGCTTGCACATGATTGGATGATAAAATCAGCAGAGCTTCCCCTCATTTCAGATCTTCCCGTCAGATCTACAGTGACTGCATTTCCAAGTGCACTTGTAGTGCAAAGTGGATTTGCTTTTCTAACCCCTAATGTCTTTTTCAAATTTTCTTTGAATTTACCGATTTTTTTTTTTTATTTGAAATGTTCGAATCAATAAATTTTGAATCGGTTGAATCCAATTTTTTTTAAAAAAGCTTCATCTTGAATATCATATAGGAAAACGGAACATTTAGAATAAATGCTATTATAAATTATATACTATGGGGTTGATTTAATAAAGGCAAATAGACTGTGCACTTTGGAAAGTGCAGTTGCACTCTGCAAGAGCAGTTGCTCCAGAGCTTAGTAAATGAGGAGGAGATCTGCTGACTTTCATTATCCAATCATGTGTAAGCAAAGATTATAAGGAAGAAAGGGCCTGCGGCCAGCGCAATCACAATGATTAGAGCTGTTGTGCTAGACACTCAGTTTACCAAAAACTCTCCAAACATCTTCAAAACACTCTGCAAAAATGAATATGTCTTAAATGCATAGCATTATTATGTGCACTAAAACGTGTGTTAACGCGTGGCAAAACATGCATCAATACAAGTCAGCACATGTTAAACGAACATAAAATGAATGGAAATGTACATCCATTTTCCCTGCATTTCGTTGAAGTCAACATCTATATAAATATATGTATATACCTATATATTTATAAGTGGGTAGACACAGCTTGCTTGCTAGAATGGGAGCATACACATAATGATGGGGATGAAGAAAATGGCTTAATCTAAATTAGTATATAGAAGTAGGGGCAGGTACCATCATCCTTAATTGACAATGATATAAAAGAGGGTTGTCAGGAGCTACTCCAATCAATGCCCCATGACAAAAGTTGTGGGAATGGACTATCTCGGTACCCAGGGATGAGACAATTGAATATAAAAATTGAGTTTTATTATACAAAAAAGGTTATTACACAAAATACAAAAGATGTTTTAAAGTTAAAATTTAAAATTAAAATTTGCATACAGAGGCAAAAAAATATATACAGACTTATATATATATATATACAAAATATATACAGAATAAGGACCCCACAGTGTAGTGGAGCTTCTGAAGATGTAGGTCCAATTTGAGTTCCACTACATGTTTCGCAAATAAATTTGCTTCCTCAGGAGGAATTGACCTAGTACATCTAAAGAGAAATACAATCCTTTATTGATTTAATCATAAGATATAGAATATAGAGGAAGAGGGAGAAAAAAATAAACATTCATATACAATACATACATAATACTTGGAGTAAATTTAATACATGTGAGTCTGGCTTACCGATCAAGACCCAGACGGGGTCACTGGCGGCAGTTATGAGGCACCCAAATATTTGGGTATTCCACCCGCGGCGAACACAGGAGGCACTGTATAGGGTGTAAATGCTGAAAAATATTGGCATTGTGTTATAGGCCATGAATAGGTGGATAAGTGACACACAAGTGCAGGAAGGGAAAAAGAAGGGGACAAAATAATAAGGAAGGAGGGGAAGAGAAGGGGAAAGGAAAAAGACAGGAGAAAAAGGGGGAACTAAAGGGGGAACAACGAACAAAAAAAAGGGGGAGGGGGGGAAAAAAATAAAAGGAAAGAGGGAAGACAAGGAAAAAGAGGAGGGGGGGGGTAATGATGGGGATGCTGGGGACGGTCTCTACAGATTTTTGCCACCAAGAATGAGGGGGTGCTAGTGGCTGGCAAGATTAACAAGTAATTTCTCATAAAGGAAAGCTGTAATAAACAAAGGGCACAGAGAAACTACAAAAATTGTAAGGAAAGTTAAACTTTTTTGGGGGTGAGGTGCTTACTAAAACTTTAAATGTGCATCTGTAAAATGCTTTAACACTCCATCTTCCTCCTTAATGTGAACTTGTGACTATGAGGATTCAAATAGTTACACATAATTAATAGGCAGTAAATCAGCTGCAAAACAAGTAATTACTGACCTCTGTAGCTGCAGGCCTATAGGAGCAATTCATCTTCAAAGTTCCCAACAACTCAGTTTATCCTGCTCTCCCATCCCAGAGCACCTGTATTTACATTAGAGATTAGACGCCTGAAAAGTTGCTGAGTCACTGCTAGAAGAGGGGATAACTTAGACAATTTTAGTGATTCTGCTGTGACATTTGAGGACTAATTGCTTCACACTGCCTGCAACCAACTAAGTCAGCAAGGGCTCATTTACTGTTTGTTAAGAATACATAAATACTTATATTTAGTAATGAGAGGAATACATACTATTTAATTGCATTCAGCTCTGTTTATTGTGTTCACCACCTGATTGCCATGTTTTCATTGTAAAATCTGTTACTTTTGTGTTTTACTTGGTATGTTTTGGAATGCTCATAAGGTGTATAACCAACTTTTTAATAAATTAGATTCTAGCAAATCTGAATCTTAGAGTTTATCAATATGCTTGCTTTTATCATGCTTGGCTGCCTTTAAAGTCAGAAGGCCTGACGTTTCACTGAATGTGTTATGGTGTGTCCCTGTGACAAATTGGGGATGTGTTTCCCTAGCAACAAGGAAATGAGGATTTATGACGCTGTCCCTCTGAAGATTAGTATGAAAGTAAGACAATCCCAGCTCTTTAGACTAGTACAATTCTTTTCTCTATAGTAAGACAAAATCTGCCCATTCTAAATTGACATAATACATTATTTCCAGGGACTTCCTTGGTTTGGTTACCGTCTTGGTGATTATTCAGTTGTTGAAAGTAGAAAATTAAACTACTAATATCAAATCTGAATGCAGCACACAGTCTGAGAAAAGCCTGAGGTAGGCCAGATGGGACACTTACCACAAATTTCAGCTCTGTTTACACCATGCAGTTGAAATGTTTTTGTGTATTTCTGTGCATTCCTGCACATCCTATTTGGAACAGCCCATTCATTTCAATGGGCTGCCCTATGTGTGAGAAACACACAAAAGATGTGCCTGGCCCTTTTTCAAAAATTATGCTGCTCTGTAACACATGGTATTTTGTTGCTGTACGTTTAAGTGCGCGTGAACATGTGTGTGTTAACAAGATGCGTGAGGGTGCCATTAAGAATGAATGACACCACCATGCACCTGCAGAAGGTGTGCGCATTTTTGTGCTTTGCGGGAGAGTGCTCGATTTTGCGCTGGTTTCTGCACTGCACAAGCGTGAACATAGCTTTATTCCATTGACTTTCATTCTTGCATTGGAAAGCTGAAAGTATCAGTATTTTATCAAAGATTTGAGGCTTTCTTTATCATTGCTTATACATACTGTATTTCTTTAAAACGTTTAGCTAATTGGGAACACTATAGACAAAGTTAATGCATTTTTATAGGTGCATTTTCTCATTTGATGCTGTTCATGTATCACACATGTTTATGTGCCTTTAGCATTTGGAACTCTGATAAACTCAAGCTGTAATTAGGCATGGGATACACCACCAATGGAAAGTAAGCTACACAGCAGTCCATCTTAATCTGCCCTGTCTAGACAGAGCTCTGTATTTGTACAAACACTGCACCATGACCCATGCTTCATTTAGCGTAGAGGAGGACTGGGAACTTTTGGCCTGAGAGATAAATGCAACCAAATGGCCACTTCATGGGTAGGGGTAGTTTCCTGTGGGATCAAATTGCACCACATAAAGTGTACTGCAGTGATTGGTGGTTATTAGGGATGAGCCGAACACCCCCCGGTTCGGTTCGCACCAGAACTTGCGAACAGGCGAACAGGCAAAAAATTTGTACAAACACGCTAACACCGTTAAAGTCTATGGGACATGAACATGAAAAATCAAAAGTGCTTTAAAAATGATGTAGGCATCCCCCTCAAAATCCATACCAGGCCCTTTAGATCTGGTATGGATTTTAAGTGGAACCTTGAGCCAAAATCTTTTTAAAAATGGCATAGGGGTCCCCCCAAAATCCATACCAGACCCTTATCCGAGCACGCAACCTGGCAGGCCGCAGGAAAAGGGGGGGATGAGAGAGCGCCCCCCCTCCTGAACCGTACCAGGCTACATGCCCTCAACATGGGGAGGACATTGTACCCCTACCCATTCACCAAAAAAAGTATCAAAATGTTAAAAATGACAGTAGACAATTTGGGACAAGTCCTTTATTAAAAACATTTTTTTAAATTCCATTCATCTTCGATCACAGCCTCCGACGACAGGATAAAAAAAACAAAAATAAAAACTCCGCCTTCATGGGAGGCTCCCGCTGACTGAAGCCTCGTTGCAACGACAGCTGTTATATAGCTGAGGGCGGGTCCACCCGATGATGTAAATGGGTGACCCTACCCCCCTCTGACATTACGTCACATAACGTCATGCCCCAAGGGCCAGATAAAAACAAATAAGGGCCACATCAGGCCCCAGGGCTGCAGTTTGGAGACCACTGTCCTAGAGAGTATGGTTTATTGTAAAATACCTTTTTATATATAAGGGTCGCTGGTTCGAATCCCAACCACGACACTACCTGCCTGGAGTTTGCATGTTCTTCCTGTGCCTGCGTGGGTTTCCTCCGGGTACTCCTGTTTCCTCCCACATGCCAAAGACATGCTGGTAGGTTAATTGGCTTCTGTCCAAAAATTGGCCCTAGTATATGAACGTGAGTTGGGGACCTTGGATTGTGGGCTCCTTGAGGGTAGGGACCGATGTGAGTGTACAATGTATGTGTGGAGTGCTGCGTAAATTGAGAGCGCTATATGGGTACCTTAAATAAATAGGGATAATTGTAGACACACACTAACTCAGGTTGAACTGGATGGACTGGTGTCTTTATTCAACCTTACTAACTATGTAACTATGTAACTATATATACAGTGTATACAAAAAAGTGTGATTGTAAGGGATTAATTGTGAATGTGGAAGTGTTTTTTGAACTGAACAAGATGACTGTGAAAATAATATTGTCTCACTTAAAAAAATACCATGCCATCATTACAAATAATCATTAGACATGTGCAATTTGTTTCATTACATATCGAAATTTGGACGAAATTTTTGTTATTCAGAGATTGGGATGCATCCGAATATTCGAATCAAAATAGTAACAAATATCAACGAATCTGAAATAAATAATATCGAAAACAGTGAATTAATTCATATTCATTTTTTAAATTTGGATGACATGATGTGATATTTTAGGTTTAGGCCTTTTGGTAATGTTTTTTATGTTGATGCATTTGTTTTTATTCTAGTGAGTGTAGCGTGAATATTCCAATAAGATTCCTTTTGTATTGGGGTTGAACTTGAGAGACAATTCGTTTAATTTGTATGTGCATGGCCTAACAAAGTCAGTTGGGCATAAGGAAATGAATTCAACTTAATAACATAACAAATGAATACGCATTCATTTGGATACATTTGCTTTATTCGGATGAGAGTGGCGCGTTAGTCTTTGACTCTTGGATAATCAGCCAATTCTTTTTGCATTAACATTTTTTGGTGTTATCAAAAATGTACTACATATGAAATGAAAACGTATCGCAATAAATACAGTAAGTTTACTTTTGGATGCACGTAACTCCAGTCAATATCGTCCAATCAGCTTATTCAATTTTTTTGTGTGTTGGACTAGCAGGGATGACTCCGAGCGTATAAGTAATCTCCCCAAATTACCATGATAAAATGAATATAGCCAATCTTTTAAAAAAGCTTCCGAAAATTCAGAACAACGAATATATGAAATAAATCTGAATATATGAACAAATCTGAATAAACCAAACAAATCTATTTTAACATAACAATTATGACAAAAGTAAATGATTTCCTAAAAGAATTAATCCGAAACTAAACACATTTTTCGTTGTGCACATCTCTAATAATCATTATCATTCAGCTTCCTTTAACCACTTCAATACCAGGCACTTAGACACCTTCCTGCCCAGGCCAATTTTCAGCTTTCAGCGCTGTCACAATTTGAATGACAATTGCGCGGTCATACTACACTGTACCCAAACACATTTTTTATAATTTTGTTCCCACAAATAGAGCTTTCTTTTGGTGGTATTTGATCACCTCTGCATTTTTTATTTTTTGTTCAACTGAAAATGTTGAAAAAAAACAAGTTTTTCTTTGTTTCTGTTACATTTTTTTGTAAATAAGTACGTTTACTTCTTCAATGACGGGCACTGATATGGCTGCACTGACGGGCACTGATAAGGCGGCACTGATGGGCACCGATGAGGTGGCACCAATGAGTTGGCACTGATGAGGTGGCATTGACGGGCACTAATGATGGGCACTGATAGGTGGTCTAGTGTGGGCACCTGAGGGGGGACTGCACTGATATAAGCAATCAGCGCAGACCCCCCCTGTCAGGAGAGCCGCCGATCAGCTCTCCTCTACTCACGTCTGTCAGACACGAGTGAGGAAAAGCAGATCAATGACTCTTCCTGTTTACATCGTGATCAGCTGTGATTGGACACGGCTGATCACGTGGTAAAGAGCCTCTGCCGGAGGCTCTTTACCCAGATTGGTGTAGCGGTGTGTCAGACTGACACACCGCACCACTGATCGCCGTGATGCGTGTCCCCAAGGGCGCGCAGCGGCTGTTATCCTGCAGGGCGTCATATGACGCCCAGTCAGGATAACTGAACCACCGCCCGGCCGTCATTCTGCTATAGGCCGGGCGGGAAGTGGTTAAAAAACAAATTTCACAGATTTATCCTGCTTCAATTTCCTTTGTGGTTCTTTGCATTCAGTTGTCTAACGTCTCAGAACTGCAAAGGTTGTAGACGCTGATGCAAAGCAAAAAAACAATATAGTCCTTAAGCGCTAAAAAAACCAGTCATAAAAAATCATTATCATGTCATGATCGATATTTAAAATTGTCTGGACCCCAGTGCAGCTGCTAACCTCTGGAGAAAGGTAGACATCAAAATTACACATGGTACATTACATATGGTAAATAAATAACACCAAAAATCAATGAAATATTGTGAGTTGATATATATGCTGTGATACCTCATCATGATAATATATGATAAATTATGGAGAGTTGTATGTAAACTATGTGTACCAATATTACCATATCACTAAAAAATTATTAAATTAATGAATAACTTGATAAATATTAAAATAGACAGGAAATGATAATATATATATATATATATATATCTAGATCTATCTATCTAGATATATATACAGTCATGGCCGAAATTGTTGGCATCCCAGACATTTTTTCAAAAAATCAAGTATTTCTCACAGAAAAGTATTGCAGCAACAAGTTTTGCTATACACATGTTTATTCCCTTTGTGTGTATTGGAACTAAACAAAAAAAGGGAGAAAAAAAAGCAAATTGGACATAATGTCACACAAAACTCCAAAAATGGGCTGGTCAAAATTCTTGGCATCCTTAACTAAATATTTGGTTGCACACCCTTTGGAAAAAATAACTGAAATCAGTCCCTTCCTATAACCATCAATAAGCTTCTTACACCTCTCACCTGGAATTTTGGACTACTCTTCCTTTGCAAACTGCTCCAGGTCTCTCTTATTGGAAGGGCGCCTTTTCCCAACAGCAATTTCAAGATCTCTCCACAGGTGTTCAATGGGATTTAGATCTGGACTCATTGCTGGCCACTTTATAACTCTCCAGCGCTTTGTTGCCATCCATTTCTGGGTGCTTTTTGACGTATGTTTGGGGTCATTGTCCTGCTGGAAGACCCAAGATCTCGGACGCAAACCCAGCTTTCTGACGCTGGGCTCTACAGTGCGATCCAAAATTAATCAAACATTCAAGGCACCCAGTGCCAGGGGCAGCAAAAAAAAACAAAACATCATTGAACCTCCACCATATTTCACTGTAGGTACTGTGTTCTTTTCTTTGTAGGCCTCATTCCGTTTTTGGTAAACAGTAGAATGATGTGCTTTACCAAAAAGCTCTATCTTGGTCTGTCCACAAGATGTTTTCCCAGAAGGATTTTGGCTTACTCAAGTACATTTTGGCAAACTGTAGTCTTGCTTTTTTATGTCTCTGTGTCAGCAGTGGGGTCCTCCTGGGTCTCCTACAACAGCGTTTCATTTCATTTAAATGCCGATGGATAGTTTGCGCTGACACTGATGCTCCCTGAGCCTGCAGGACAGCTTGAATTTCTTTGGAACTTGTTTGGGGCTGCTTATCCACCATCCGGACTATCCTGCGTTGCAACCTTTCATTTTTCCTTATCGTACATCACGGGACACAGAGCACCATAATAATGACTATCTGGGTTATATGCTACCTTTAGGTGATTGGACACTGGCAACCAATAGTAAGAAGGTTCCTTCCATACAGGAAGTACCTTTAGTTTTTTGCCAGTGTCTTGAAGGTGATGGTCATGGCTGTGGAAGCTCTTCAAATTCTTCAAATGATGTCCCAGTGAGGATGTTATAATCGGATCCATTCGGATGGCATGTTAAAGCTAAAGTGGATGGTACCCGAGCCTTGGTTCAAGAACAAGGTTTTGCCTGTAATGTGTCCTTTATGGCGCTGGACCCTTGTTATATGGTATTCCTGGTCTATCACTTGCCCAAGGGAACCAGAAGGGTGCCTTACAGGTCCAAGGGTGTGGACCCGAACAAAGGAGGACCCGGTCCTTGAAGGTCCTCAATGGCGCTACCTGTCTTGATGGGGAAGATTGGGCCTGTGTCAGGCCCTGCAGCGAGGACCGGTGAGTACTCCCTCTGGGAGGCCTAAAAATACTACTGTTGTTGCTATAATGTGATATTTTATTCCAATTTTGCCTGTCTTGTGTCCCCACTGTATTGAAGCAGCCGGCAGATACACTTAGGCGGTGTCTCCCGCACGGGGGCCGCGTGCGCCGGGTGTGCGCGTGCGCAGGGAGCGTGCACGTGCGCAGGGAGTGTGCGCGTGCATCAGGGGCATGCGCTGCGTGTCCGTGCTCCTGTACTCATGTCGGGCGCGGGTGGCGGTCGCCGCGTGCATCGCGGTATGCCTGTGTGTGCGCCACGTGTCCCCATGTGGGCATGTGCATGCGCAGTGAGATTCCCGGGCATGCGTTAGTCACGTGGCGGCGCGTGCGTATAAAGGGAGGTCACGCGCCGCGTGTGCCAATGCTGCTTGTCCGTTTAAGCTCATAATAGCAGGAGCCTAGTGCGCGGTGGGACACAGAGGTCTGGGCACATGAGTTGGGCAGTTGTAACAGGTTGAAGGCTGGTAAAGGCTGTGGTAGCTGCTATACGCTGGATCCAGCCATATAGCTCAGAGGGAGTACTTTTTTCCTCAACTCTTGTAAGCAGTGTCTTCCAGAAAAAGAGGTACAGGGAGCAGGGCAAGTCCAGGGGTTAAAGTGACTCCTTCAAAAACAGGAGATGAACCTCAGGTTACTGCAGCATCAGTCTCCCCTAAAAGACCTGTGGCATTTGGCCTGGCTGAGCCATTGCATTTGTCAGGCGTAGTGGCCACTACCAATGTCCCTGCATCGGCTTATGTTACTAAGGGTGACTTAGCATCAGCCGTAGCTGGCCTTGAAGGCAAGATAGCAGGTATGATTGCCTCAGTAACGCAGGGAGGGAAGAAGCGTCACAGATCTCCCTCTCCTGAGCCTGGTCCCAGTGGAGAGTTACTTGAGCACCAGGACTCTCTTAGCCAGGTGGGTCCTTGTGATCTGGATCCAGAATGGGCAGAGGATTTGGAGGAGGTGGCCGTAAAGGATAAAGAGGAAGGAGAGGCTGAAGAGTCCTCGGCGGAGGACTCAGGTTCTGAGGAACCAATTTCGGCTTCCCAATCCCAGGAATTGTTTATCCAATCTTTGGCTGAAATGGTGAGAGCAGGGGTTAAGTTACCCCCGGTACAGGGACCAGGACTCTCCTGTTCTACGTTGGGATCCTTGCGTCCTCAACAAGGTTCCCAGGCATTCCCTGTGCATCCATTATTGGAGCAGGTGATTTACGCTGACTGGGACCACCCGGACAGGATATACTTGCCTCCAAAAAGGTTTTCTTTTTTATATCCTATGGAGGAAAAATTCAGGAAGAAGTGGAATACACCTTTGGTTGATGCTGCCATTTCTTCAGTGAATAAAAGCCTAACCTGTCCAGTGGATAATGCCCAAGGGTTTAAGTATCTGGCAGATAAAAAACTGGAATCCTTACTAAAAGCCTCATTTACGGTGGCTGGGTCAGCAGTACAACTGGCAGTTGCGGCTATCGGTATTTGCCAGTCCTTGAAGGACCATTTTAAGAGGTTGGTCAGGAACCTAACTGTTCAGGAGGAATTTTCTGACGAATTGTCGGAACTTCCTTGCGCTTTATGTTTTGCGGTAGACGCATTAAAGAACTTGATACAGCAGATGTCTCGTTTTGCGCTACTCTCAATCCATATGCGCAGGGTCTTGTGGTTGAAGAACTGGTCAGCCGAGACGCTATGCAAAAGGCTACTCGCGGCTTTTCCTTTTCATTGTGAGCGTCTCTTTGGAGAAAATCTGGATAAATATATCCAAAAGAGGAAAGAGCTCCTTGCTTCGGGTTAAAAGAAGGAATAAACAGCCTTCCTTTAAGATTCCCAATGCTCCTGGGCCAGGCGCCTCTTCTCCCAAGAGGTACCGACGGCCTCAGCCGCCTACTTTTAAGAAACCTCAGGGTCTGAAAAGACCTTGGACCCAGAAACCGGCCATAACCAATTCCAAGTCTTCCTTGTGAAGGGGCGCCTCCACACTTGCTGGTGGTGGGCAGACTGCGGCAGTTCGCAGATGCTTGGGGGAAATTGGTTCAGGACAGGTGGGTCATTTCCACTGTAACACAAGGTTACAAAATAGAGTTCTGGAATTTTCTCCCAACTCGGTTTCTGGTTTCCAGAGTCCCATGGGACCCAGAGAAAAAGAGGGGCCTGTTCCTGGCCTTAGAACAGCTGGAAAGGCAGGAGGTAAATATCGAGGTTCCGCACAAGGAAAGATTCAAGGGGTTCTACTCGAACCTATTTACAGTGCCGAAGCCAAACGGGGAGGTAAGGCCCATTCTGGACCTCAAGTCCCTCAATTCCTTTCTAAACGTCCGAACCTTCCGTATGGAGTCAGTTTGTTCAGTAATCGCATCCTTGAGAAAAGGGGATTTTTTAGCATCCATAGACATCTAGGACGCGTACCTGCATGTAACGATTTTCGGGCTGCAGTGCTGGGCAAGATGTAGTCATCGTACAGCGCAGTTCCTTATGCGCAGTTTCACTCCAGGTTGTTCCAGAAAACTATCCTGGAGGCTTGGGACAAGTCTGTTCAAACCTTGGATCATCTCATGTCTCTTTTCCTACAGGTAAAACAGGACCTCTCTTGGTGGTCAAAAACCAACAACTTGAGGGGCGGAAAATCCTTTGCACCTGTAACCTGGAAGGTGGTAACTACGGACGCCAGTCGTCTCGGCTGGGGAGCAGTCCTGGAAGAGGCTTCCGTACAGGGAAAATGGTCCCAAGTAGAGAAGACCTTGCCCATCAATCTGTTGGAAATCCGGGCAGCTCGCTTGGCTCTCCTATTCTGGGCATCCAGATTGCGGGGTTCTCCTGTCCGAGTCCAGTTCGACAACTCCACGGTTGTGGCATACATCAACCACCAAGGGGGCACCCGGAGCCGGGCGGCCCAAAGGGAAGTAAATCACATATTAACTTAGGTAGAGAGACACGTGCCGTTTCTGTCAGCAGTCTTTATTGCAGGTGTGGACAATTGGCGGGCAGACTACCTAAGTCGTCAGCAATTGTTACCGGGGGAGTGGTCCCTTCACCCCGAAGTTTTCCTTCAAATCTGCCAGCACTGGAGGACGCCAGATGTGGATCTCCTGGCATCCAGATTCAATGCCAAGGTGGACAGATTTGTATACAGGACCAGGGATCTGCTTGCCGTCGGGACGAATGCATTGGTGATTCCCTGGGAACATTATTCCCTAATTTATGCTTTTCCTCCGGTCCAGTTGCTACCACACCTGTCACGCAGGATACAGGAGTAACAGAAAACAGTGATTCTGGTGGCCCCAGGGTGGCACAGGAGGTCCTGGTACTCAGAGATTGTGAGGATGGTGGTGGGGGACCCATTGTTCCTCCCATACTGTCCAGACCTGTTGTCCCAAGGTCCAATATACCACCCTTCTTTACAGTCGCTGAATTTGATGGAGTGGCTATTGAGACCAGGGTACTGAAAGACCGTGGTATCAGAGGATCAGTCTTGTCTACTCTGATAAATGATAGAAAGCCAGTTTCTAGAAGTATTTACCATAGGGTCTGGAAATCGTACATTTCCTGGTGCCAGAAGAGAAGATGGCACCCTCGCAAGTATATGATTGGGAGGGTCCTTGCCTTTCTTCAAACAGGGATTGACTTAAACCTGTCTTTAGGGAAAGTCATTCTTTAGTACGAACTTTCGTCAAAGGGGTACTGCACTTAGGCCACCCTTATGCCCCTGGGACTTGAACTTGGTTCAGCTCTACAGAGTCAACCCTTTGAGCCTATTGGGCATATTCCTTTGATTATATTGACAAGGAATTTGGTCTTTTTGGTGGCCATAACCTCGGCTAGAAGGGTGTCAGAATTGTCCGCCCTTTCTTGTGAAAAACCTTTTCTATTTTTACATCAGGACAAGGTGGTGATGCGCCCCCGTCCAGATTTTTCACCTAAAGTGGTTTCCAGTTTTCATTTGAATCAGGATATCATTTTACCTTCCTTTTTCCCAACCCTAAGTCCAAGAAGGAAAGGTCGCTTCACTCACTGGATGTGGTGAGAGCAGTCAAGGTTTACTTAAACATGTCAGCTACTTTTCGGAAGACTGACTCCCTTTTTGTTCTGCCAGAGGGTCCTAAGAAGGGACAGGCAGCAACTAGTTCAACTATCTCTAGGTGGATTTGCCAGGTCATTATCCAGGCGTATGAGTTGAAATGCAAGGTTCCACCTCGGTATCTCAAAGCTCACTCTACTAGAGGAGTTAGTGCATCATGGGCAGAGTGCCAACAGTTGTCTATGGCTCAGGTTTGCAAAGCAGCCGCTTGGTCTTCGGTTCATACATTCACCAGGTTTTACCAACTGGATGTTAGATCTCAAAGGGAGACTGTTTTTGGCCACAGCGTGGTGCAAGCAGCTTTATAAGTCCTGGGCCTGAAAGGGCTCTAGAAATACTATGTTCCCTCCCCTCAAATGCATTGCTTTAGGACAACCCAGATAGTCATTATTATGGTGCTCTGTGTCCCGTGATGTACGATAAAGAAAAATGGATTTTTAAAACAGCTTACCTGTAAAATCCTTTTCTTGGAGTACATCACGGGACACAGAGGTCCCTCCCTTCTTTTCTGGGATCTTCATTGCTTGCTACAAAACTAAAGGTACTTCCTGTATGGGAGGGGTTATATGGGAGGAACCTTCTTACTATTGGTTGCCAGTGTCCAATCACCTAAAGGTAGCATATAACCCAGATAGTCATTATTATGGTGCTCTGTGTCCCGTGATGTACTCCAAGAAAAGGATTTTACAGGTAAGCTGTTTTAAAAATCAATTTTTTCTCTTCCGTCCACGCCCAGAGAGATTAGCTACAGTGCCATGGGTTGCAAACTTCTTGATAATGGCAATAATAAAGGCAAATCTAGATCTCTGGAGATGGGTTTGTAACCTCGAGATTTTTGATATTTTTCCACAATTTTGGGTCTCAAGTCCTCAGACAGTTCTCTTCTCCTCTTTCTGTTTTCCATGCTTAGTGTGGCACACACAGACACACAATGCAAAGACTAAGTGAACTTCTCTCTTTTTTTATCTGCTTTCAGGTGTGATTCACCTGTTACTTGCTACAGGTGAGTTTTAAGGAGCATCACATGCTTGAAACAATCTTATTTATCCACAATTTTAAAAGGGTGCCAATAATTTTGACCAGCCCGTTTTTGGAGTTTTGTGTGACATTATGTCCAATTTGCTTTTTTTCCTTCCTTTTTTATCTTGTTCCAATACACACAAAGGAAATAAACATGTGTATAGCAAAACATGTGTTACTTCAATACTTTCCTGTGAGAAATACTTGATTTTCTGGAAAAATTTTTGCCCATGACTAATATATATATATATATATATATATATATATATATATATATATATATATATATATATGTGTGTGTATTACACAAGTATATGGCCCTGATAATATGTTAGACAACTATATGCTAAATACCAAAAAAGAAGAATCCACAAGGATATAAATTGATGTGGGTTATGATGGCCTAAGTTCTATTTTTGTATCTTATCTTTTCATCTGACTGTTGTGATTTTTATTTTTAGTATGCATCCAATTAAATGAACTTGATTATGCATATCATTTATAATAGTTCTTTTATTTTCTGCCCCCATTGAGCGCTGTTTTTTTGTGTAATAAAATGCCAAGCAGCTGCTATGGACCAGAAAATCCCACTCTGAGTGAGGCCTGAATGTGAGAGCATCTCCGCTCAGAACCACCAGCCCAACATATATGTTTGGTACTGGCCCACAAGGAAGCAGATATCCCTCAGCCCAGCCCTCCTCTGATGCAGATTATTGCTTTCTTTACCATAGAGGTTATTAATGGCTAAACTCACACCCTCTATACCTGCAACAAGAAAAGAAAAATCCAGTGTAATAAATATGTTGTGATGAGGTTCTAATGTGATTTGGTCCTCTGACATAATGAGCCAGAGGCTTAGGTATACATAACACTTCAAGATCAAAGTGTCCCTGGACTTGAGATTTTGAAGTACCTCAATGTGTATGAAAATTTTGCTTTCTGAATTGTCAGCTACTGGTATCTATTTGTGAACAAGACAAGCAGTGTAACGGACTGAAGAATCCGTGCACTCTAATCATCAGTTTCCTATAGATAATTATGAAATTATATGTGTATGGACCAATAACAGCTTTGCAAAAGGTTCACACATCAAGTTAAGTAAAGTGACTACTGTATAATGAGCCAGAGCCAATTAATTTGAAGATGGGAAGCTGAGAAAACATTTTTCATAACCACATATTGGTAACCCCGGGGTACGGTTATCATAAAATAATTACTCACAAGGGGGTATCTGTAGCATCCGGCAATCCTTTCAGCCACATAACACCTAAGGGGATCAGATAACTAACAGTAATTAATCGTCTTGCACTGTGTTACGTGTAGTCGTGTAGTCTTTTATCATAAGTATTGGAGAGTGTAAAACGTAGTTCTGAACAGGTAGTTTAGTACTTACGGTATCCATTGAGGTATATTGAAAAAACCTGAAAATCAAACTGTAACTGTAGCCAGTATTAAGTGCATATTGCATATTCTCCATAAGTGTCCCTCATCTAGTTAGTGGTATTGATAAGCTTGTTCAAAATCTCCTTAAATTGGTTTTAAAGGCATATTTTTTCCCTTTAAAATAAAAAACATGTTATACATATCTGCTCTGTGCAATGATATTACACAGAACAGTCCCATACCTCCTTTTCTGGGATCCCCTACTGGCGCGCTCTGCTCCTCCTCTTCTCCAAGTTTCCCCTCAGCACACTGCTTGCTCATGCAACTCATGCAGGCGTGCCCCCGAGCCGTGCTGTGTGTGTCTATAGACACTGCTCTCTCCTCACCCGATTTGACCGACAGCAGCAGGAGCTGTTCTCAGAACCTCCTGTGAATGCAAGAAGAGGGAGCAGCGCTGCTGCAGAAGAGCCAGCCATGGACTGAGAGAGGACTCAGGTAAGTGTTTGGGGGGGGAGCTGCTATTTACCTTAATGCAGAAAAAGCATTAACCTCCCTAGCTGTAATCCCGAGTGTGGCTCTGGGTTAATCTTCAGTACCAAATGCGGAACCCTGAGCCACACTTGGGATTACACCGCAGTATCCAGGTACAGGTACTTACCTTGTTCCTAGGAACCTGCAATGTTCTCCTCCTGTATCCTCCGTTCCCTGCGAGCATCGCATGGCATGGGGGCGGAGCCCGGCGGCAAATTAAATAAAGTACCAATACATAACACACACAATACATTGTAATCTGTAGATTACTTTACTGTATCAAATCATTTCACCTCAGTTTTGTCCCTAGTGCTTTGTCCAGTGCCCTGCCTGCACTTTTTCCATACTTTCTGCCATTGTTTCTGATTTAAAACTTGAGAACGTCCATAGCATCCAAAAAGCGCCATCTACTTCAAAAGCGGTTTTAGACCAGCTAGAAAACAGCGATAGTGAATTAGAATTACTTGTAGAATTGAGCAATAGTGATTCATGGGGAAATTCATCATTAGACACTGAAAGTGACGATTCTGCAACTCAGCTCAGTGATGTGCGAACTTGGTTCTCTATTGACTGTGGTACGGATCACCCAGCACTGAGCTCAGTCGCAGAATCAACGCTGTCGTCACTTTCAGTGTCTGATGACGAATTTCTCCACGAATCACTATCGCTCAATTCTGCAAGTGTTTCTAATTCACTATCGCTGTTTTCTAGCTGGTCTAAAACCACTTTTGACGTAGAGGGATGCTTTCCATTGTCCTGATTGTGACGTCGGACTTTGTGCAGTCCCATGTTTCAAAATTTTTCATGCCCGGGATGTTTACTAAACCAATATGCAGTGTCTAGTATTACAGTATCTAGTAATATTGCACCCTTGTTTGGACAAATTTCAGTGTTTTTGATTTGATTACATTATTGAACAAAATGTATTATTATTTTTTATAATTATTTATAGTTGTTTATTATATTATAATTTATGATTTTGTGTTTCAAACTTTATCATACCCAGGATGCCTACTAGACTCTTGTTTGGACAGATTTAAGTGAGTTATTCCTAAGAATTATAGTCCTTTCACACTGAGCCGCAGGCAGCGTTAGCGGTAGTATTAGCGGCGCTTTACTGTCGTTTTAGCGGCGCTATTCGACTGCTAGAAGAAAGGGTTAAATGCGCCCTTGTAGCGCCGCTGCCAAAGCGATTTGCAGGCGCTTCTGCAGCGGTGCCCATTCATTTCACCCCAAAGATGCTGCTTGCAGGACTTTTTTAACGTCCTGCCAGCGCAACGCCCCAGTGTGAAAGCACTCCGGCTTTCGCACTGGGGCTGCAAGAGAGGCATTTTTCAGGCGCTTTACAGGTGCTTTTTTTAGCGCCTGAAAAACGCCTCCAGTGTGAAAGAGGTCTTACAGGCCTACAATATAAAACAACAAATTTCCATGCAAAACAATGTACCGCTTTGACATTCAAAAATCGGACATAATCATACTGCCAGGGAGGTTAACCTTTTGCCTATAGATTCACTTTATCAAGTGCCTAGGCTTACAGAGGGCAGGTATTGCCACTGTCGCATGCAGTACTTTTATATTCACAGACATGCATGGCTGTACAGGGTAGCAACTGGCAGCCTTTTTTCAAGAAAATGCACTTGATTTACAAAAGACTATATATAGCGGCACTACAAACATTTATAGTAAGTCCAGTCCCAGGACAGTTATAAAGACCTTATGGATATATGATATGTAATACAACCAATAAAAAATCTTTCAAATCATAAAATCTGCAGTCCAAGCTATTCGAATCAGACTGTTATCTTCCTCTACTAGCATATGGTATGCCTTCACCCTTAAATGCCTTCACCCTGCAAAATTCAGAGCACCTAAGTGGCTCCACCAACACCACCAGGGATTTAACAAAACTGCTTACCGGATCCTTTGACCCCACTAGTACAGGAAGGTCAAACAGTGCATAAGTAGCCACAACATCCAGTTGCTAACAGGGCTTTCATGATATCTCTGGTATACAGTATAGGCAGCCAACAGAACTGCTTTCACACAAGGCACATGCCCCCCGAACAGAGAGGAAAGACTCCACATTGTGCAGATCAATAGTGTTTATTTTACATAAAACCACAGAAATAACCCACCCCTAAGCTCCAGCTGAAACTCAGTGCATAGGCTGCAGTTCTCATCAAATGTCACTTGTCCCGATTCTGCCCTACACATTCTTGCCAATCAGCTGTCAATCAGGGGTTTAGGAGGTGATTTACTAAAGAAGATAATAAAAAATAAAGTGAACCTGTTAAAAAATGAATTTTGCTAGCACATGATTAGCTAATTGGAGTAAACCCAGCTTCACTTTATTTACTAATCTCGGTGAAAATTAATTTTGCAAAATAATATAATACATTTTAATAAACTACCCAGTGTCCCTACAAACCATTGTTTTGAACAGGGCGGTCTATCTAACATAGCAGTTTTGTTACATGGCATTCTTTATAGCAAAGCAGTCTTTTCATGTAGTCTTCACAACTGTGCAGTCTGTCCACAGTGGCATGTTCTACACCAAGGTATTATAGCTGTGACTTATGACTACAGCAGTTAAAGCACGTAAGGTCAGAAGCTCTGGACTTATGGCATTATTCAACCACCTAATTATTCAACTACACTGTGGCACATGGCGGATGTTGTCTTGATGTTAGTGGGGTTTAATAATTTGGCAAACTGCACTAAAATCAGGGCAATATCTGCCATTTGCCACAATGTCAATTGGCTACATATTCCAAGTCCTTTTACTCTACACTCCTTTTAAGAAACACGCTCCTACTCTGTTTAAATATCAGCAAATTGTATGTCCAGCTGTCATTTTCCTCTTGTATGGGGATGTTCTCTCCAATGTTATGGAGAGCTCACCACAGGCTCCATTAGGTTCTCTGCCATTTATAATTAAAATGTAAAATGCGTGTGCAGGGTAGCGCAATTAGAGCAATATCCTGCGGTGTGCGGAGCAGATGCTGCTTCCCATTTTAAATAGGGCCCCTTAGTGTTACTGTTTCACCAAAAATAGCTACTAGTTACCCACAGCAGGGTCAATGGGTTCCACAGTCATGGATATTATTGATTGTAGAATACTGCCAGACATTCAATGATGCCTCTGGCTCCAGCGACCCAAGCTGCAGGTTACATCGCTTCTCAGCCTTTTGGCTAAGATCAAGTGTAGTATCTGTGAATATTATTGTTTGGAAACAGAACAGCACCCATTTGAATGGGGGGAATTGGTTACTAATTCCTGATATAATAAAGTGGGTACTGTGAGAGGTATCCTTTCCTCTCGCGTTAAATCTGGCCTGGTTTACCAGACTTGCCTCTGAGTGCAGGCAGGACTATAGCTAACATTTTATTGTAATTTCAGATGTTGTTTCCAATATTTAAAATTTCTAGCTTTCATTAAAATAATACCCAGTAAGCTTAACATATTGGTCCTTGTTCAGACACTTCTTGTTAAGGAGTGACAATTGTCCCCCAGTCTTGCTTCTGTCACATTGGCCCCAAACTGAGAGTATAAGCAATTTTGTAGAGACAAATTGCACATGCATGTTTTACTGCTGTCACCATCAGGAACCCAGCCCAGTGCAATGAATAGCAGCCAACACTGGAGCAAATCCATGTAGATGAGAGTGGCTGAAAGAGGTTGGAGGAGATCAACAGCAAAGAGATACACAAAAGGATGAAAAGGGGAAAAATATGGCTGCTATTTAAGATGCACAGGCGTTGATTTACTAAAACTGGTTAGTGCAAAATCTGATGCAGTTCTGCATAGAAACCAGCTTCCAGTTTTTTTTTTGACAAAGCTTAATTGAACAAGCTAAAATTAGAAACTGATCAGTTACCATGCACAGCTGGACAAGATTTTGCACTCTCCAGTTTTAGTAAATCAACTCTATCTTGTATTTAAGAAAACTAAATATCATCCAGTAAGCGTTTATATTTGCTTTTGGGCAAATATTACAAAACATCCCTGAGTTTAGTTAGGTAATTAATTAGAGCACTGCATGTATTTTAAATATGACTAGTACATAGCTGCCAATTACTCCTGATTTGGAAGTCCCTCTGTCCCTCTTTCCTCATTTGTCCCTCATGGTCTGATATATATACTTCTTTAAAAAAAATACACTATTTATCTATCAAAAGGTGTTTTACAGTGCTGAACCTTTCTTTCAATTTCTAAATTGTTGCATTTGCAAATTTCAAAAGCAAGTATACATAAATAGTAGTGGTAAAAAAAAAATCACTTGTGGATTTACCCAATCATTTTTTGTGTATTCTCCACATAATGGGATGTGTCAGAGGTGTGTCCTTTGCCCACTTTTTGCTATTAATCCCTGTTTCCCATCTTAGAAAGTTAAGAAAGGTATGCTAGTATATATGCATGAAAGTGATACTTTACAGTATTCATTAAAGTGTCATTAAACCTTCAGCTTTTTTCCCTTTAAAATACCAAACATGTTATACTTACCTGCTTTGTACAATGGTAATGCACAGAGCAGCCTCCATCCTTCTCTCCTGGGGTCCCTCAGCTGCACTCTTGGCTCCTCCCCTTCGACAACTTCCCATGGAGGCACTTGTGCGGGCTTTCTCCCGAGCTGCTTTGTCTGCGTCCATTGACACAGAGAGGGCTGCTCGGCCCTGCCCCCTGCTCTCTCATCACAGACTTTGGCACCTGCTATCAATCTGTGTAGTGAGGCGGGACAGAGCCGGGACAACTGTTGTTCTCATGAACACCGCTTTATCATGATCAGGCTCGGCTTAGTATACGGTGGGGATGGGGAAACACATGCAGTAGAGGAGGTTTTTTTACCTAAGCCTTAACAACCGCTTTAATGCAATTGCAGGAAAGGGAAGTCCATGTGGGAAAAGTCACTCTACACTGTGCCACTGACATTTTTTATATTTTGTTTTATATTCAATGGCATATCAAGAGTTGGGTAGTGATAGCAGTTCACCCCAGGTACAGGCAATAGGAGGGTATATGTTCTGTGATTAATTTAAAAACAATGTTACAAATGACATCTTCATGCACTGGAAATTCTAAACAATCAGGGCATCATCACAAGCAGACAACAGAGGCATGTTCATTGATTTACCAGATCAGAGTCCTGTGACACTGAGCCAGGCAGTTTGAACCTTCTCCTCCAACTCTGTCTACATTGTTTCAATGCCAGTGTCACTTGGCAGAGCCAAAACATAGTAAATATACTTCCATTTTTGGCTAAGGACAGTCAGGGCAACCAGTGTATAAAATAACATATGCTCAGCTTTGCAGGGTGGGCCCTATGGCAACTGCAATGCAAATTATGCTTTTAAATAAATGTGTTGTGAATGCAAAGTATAAAAAAACACCCACAGTATACTTTATATTGTAAACAACAATTAATTTCATTAGCTTCTCTAAAATAAGTGATTGTTATCTATGCATAGGTCTGCAGTAGATTTACCACTGGAGATGAGATAAGTTTTGAAGACACACTATAAGGAACTGGTCAAGGGTAGGTTTTATTCTGCTGAAAAGCTACAGTGGGGAAAATAATTATTTGATCCCCTACAGATTTTGTAAGTTTTCCCACTTACAAAGAAATGAAGGGTCTATCATTTTTATCATAGGTGTATTTTAAATGATAGAGACAGAAGATCAACAAAAAATTCAGAAAAAACACGATACTAAATTGAGTTGCAGTTAATTAAATAAAATAAGTATTTGATCCCCTAGTAAACATGACTTAGTACTTGGTGGAGAAACCCTTGTTGGTAAACACAGAGGTAAGACGTTTATTATAGTTGCTTACCAGGTTTGCACACCTCTCAGCAGGGATTTTGGTCCACTCTTCTTTACAGATCTTCTCTAAATCCTTAAGGTTTTTTAGCTGTCGATTGGCAACTTGAAGTTCCAGCTCCCTCCATAAATTCTCTATAGGATTAGGGTCTGGAGAGTGGCTAGGCCACTCCATAACCTTAATGTGCTTCTTCTTGGGCCACTCCTTAGTTGCCTTGGCGGTATGATTTGGGTCATTGTCATGCTGAAAGACCCATCCATGACCCATCTTCAGAGCGGCAAAGAGAGGAATTTATGAATTAAAGTGCCCAGCTTTCATAAATATGTCTCATAATCTGTCTCATTGCTCTTGTTAAGCACTGCTGTTTTGTGTGACAGAATTGATAAATGTCCCCATTAGTTCTTTCTCGGTGGTATACAGCCACCTTTTCCTCCATTTTGTTTCCACTCATTATCAATACATTTAAAGCAGGGCTTGACAAATTTGCTTTGAATCTAGGAGCCAGTTAAAAAAGTTAGGAGCCAGTTTTTTTTTGCGTAGCGTGGGTTGTCAGCACCTGGGGCAAGGTAAGTCATTTGTGCCCCCCTAACCCCAAACCCTAACTTACTTATATCAGAGTGGCCAGCCAATAACCCCGACATAATGCCGGGCTATAGGCTGGCCGGAAGGAATGACTATAAAAACCTGTTATGGGGGAAACTTCTCATTATTATCCTGATTGCCCTCTCAGCAATTGTCGCAAAACCCCCTCCCCCAACAGCTCTCACCTCTTCACAATTTACCCTCCCCCACTCTTCACAAATCCCCCCCACCCCCGGAGTGCTGGTATGTGAAGAAGAAAAGTAAACTTTAGCTCTGCTGCAGGTGAGCAGCAGAGATAAAGCTTTTTTTTTGTTGTTGTTAGATTATAAAGGGTATCTCCACCTTCACACCTAAAAAACCCCCCATTAAGACCCTCCTAAGAGCCTCCTCACTGCTGCCGTCCCCTGTACACTTATCTGTCTTGTGTAATATCATCTGTCGCTGCACCACCCACCGTCACCGGTGTGAAAATTCATACACTTGAAACATCCATACACAGCCCTGTGTTGAAGCATAATCTGCAAGGGCTCCTGGCATTGGTTGGCGTGGTCATGTGACAGTGCTAAACAATGAGAGTTTTTTCTTTTGTCTTGGAAGGAAGAACAGACTCTCATTGGTCAGTGCTGTCACATGACCACGCTAACCAATAGCTAGGAGCAGAAATTGAACGAGAAGATCTGGATGCCGCACACCGGATTGAAATACAAAAACGCCTTTATTGTAAAAGCTGGATCACAAAAAGTACAGGACAATCTGGCAGGATGTACAGGTTCAGCTGACGCATTTCGCACTCATGATGACGAAACATTGGAATAACAAACATATATAAAGCTTATGAAAGATGCCAAGTGACTACATAATTAGCCAGGAGCCCTTGCAAAAATGAAGCTTCTTCCAGGGCTGTGTTTGGATGTTTCAAGTGTACAGAGATGCACACCGGTGATCATGGCAGTGGCAGGTGATGTTACACGAGACAGATAAGTTCACAGAGGACGGCAGTCCAGGTACCAGGACGCAATTTTTAGTTGCCATGGGGACCTGCCACC
The DNA here is from genome assembly GCA_037952925.1 of Lithobates clamitans. Taxonomy (NCBI): domain Eukaryota; kingdom Metazoa; phylum Chordata; class Amphibia; order Anura; family Ranidae; genus Lithobates; species Lithobates clamitans. Next base: position 1,782,243 of record JBBGZY010001071.1, on the reverse strand, counting down.
TGGGATTTATTGAGCCCTAGTTTAAAGGAAACCTGTCATGAAAAAAAAAACTAACATTTCTTACCTCTTCAATATATCGAAATACAGTAAGTGGATTAAGACTTTTGGCTTCTTCTGACTTTACTGATCTATGTACAAGTGAGTTTGGTATTTTATAATCAAGGTTCCCAAAGAGAATGTTAGGGTTTGTGCAGTAATTTCTAGGTGCCCGCTTTACAATCTGACTGTTGTCTGATAACACCTGGCATTTTCCTTCCACTAACTACCAACAGGGCATAGTTTCTTTCTCCCACTGATCATCCACACCAGGACCAGCAATGTAAGGGTCACTGCTACAAAATCTGAACCACTGCAATCTTTATACTGTGCTGTATGTTACATACTCCTGACCAAAGTAATTGTTGTTTCAACAGTTGCTGGTTACTAAGTAGTCCAGAAGTAGTACAGGACTCCAGCAAACATCTGCAGTGTATACTTTGCATAGACTCTATTTATCCACACACTTGTAAACCATGCTTAATATTCAGCTTAGTAGCCCTGTCCACTTTTCATCATGGTGAGCTGAATCAGCCACTTTGTGCCTCTTCCTCTTTATGAAAGTCTAAAGTTAGAAGGTATGTTATTGTAGCAACTGCCAACAATGTTTAGGTGTTTGCTTAGTTTTCCCACTAAATATGCAATTTCTTGATAGAGATTGTTAATTAGACCTTTTGTTTTATACTGTATATCTGGCACTCTCAACTTCTTACAAACATTTCTAGGCACACTACACTCAAAAGCCTGCATATTCATGTTCAAACTTGAACATGCTACCTTTTTTTTTTTTTATTATTCTCAATGCACAGCCAGTTGTGCAACACTCTTTGTGCACCCTGTACATTTAATATATTTTTTTCTCTTAATCTACTACTTAATTAAAATATAATTGGAAAAAATAGGGATTATTTTATTTCAAATAGGCCTTCTTCTGGCCTACAGTGCTTTACTTTGTTGTATATGAATATCAGTTTTATTTAATGCAAGGACCAATGCTGTGGAGGCTGTAAAACAGACAATTCATTACCAGTCAATGTTTGGCACGAAGCTGCCCCACTTTGTCTATCTTTGTTTTGTAATCATCTAAAAGTCCTGGCATAATACGTACTTTCTTCTCTCCATCATTTTCCAAATTTTAATGCAATTTTAATGAAACAAATCACCACAGAATTAATACTCTAAATATATTGTTGCTTACATTGTGCATTTAACTCTTTACCGATTACTGTATTTGAAGTGTGCGTGTAAATTCAAACAATGAACCTCTATAATATTGTTTTCTTTTGGTCTATTAATTATATCATTTTGGGAAATTATTGAGCTCTGAAATAAAATGTGCTAATTCTTAGTACATATTTTGATTAGATGAAATAGAGAACAGGTGATGAAGGTACTGGTTGGCTAAAGTTTTCAAGATATTTCACACTAATGCTTTATACACAGGCGAGTATATTTGCCTACAAGGGAGGGAGGTGTCTGATGATCATGATGCCTTGTAACAAAGAACAGGAGAACAATGAAAATGGTACCACGTGGAAGTGTATATATGTATCTTCACTTTGAGACTAAGCACAGGTTCACACTGAGCTGCGGGAATGATCTCGCACGATTTCACTCCCGCATGTTAGTCCCGATTTCGGCCGCGGTTTCAGAGACATCTGTGCAGGTTTCTGCACAGATGGCAATGTAAATCCTAGCACAAAATCGCAAAAAGTAGTACAGTAACTACTTTTTGAAATCGGTGCTGCGCCGCAAATGCAGCGTCGCACCGATTAGGATAGTGCCATTGCCGGCAATTGCCGGTGATTTGCATGTCGCATGTAAAATCATACTAATGTGAAGTAGGGCTAAAGATTATTACCTAACTGTCATTTATTGTTCTTTTATTGCAAGGTACATTAGTCTTGGTCAGATCTACTCATCATACAGTTACATCTGATGGCTTGTGAAGGTGTCATTGCCCAAACATTTCCAAGGAACATATTTTCCCTCATAAGGCATGATGCCTGGAAACTGTGTAAACAACACAGATAAATTCTGCTACATTTGTGGAGAAGTTACATTTGCATCTCAAAAGTGCAGTATGACGGCAGTGGTAAAAAAGGCATGTCAACTATATTTTGGATGCAAAATAGGGGATGAGGACAAGGGTACGGCTCCTCAATTTTGTTGCATTACATGTGCAACTTATCTGCATCATTGGCTAAACAGGAAGAAAATGTCCATGCCTTTCACAGTCCCAATGGTGTGGAGGGAGCATGAAAATGTTACATGAAAAAACAATAAATGAATGGAAATTTATGATATTGATATCGATAAAAAGATACATTTATAACGATTGGTGTGGCACCATTCTCATTGCTATATCACATTTTGCAGAAATGTTCTATGATTGGAAGAGGCAAGTTCTGTCATTCATATGCCCATCCTCCATTCACATAACACTTATTTCTGGAAAGAATAGTGCAAGTTCTATGAATGTAGGAGGCAGGCAGAAGGAGCGGTTAAGAGGTGCAACTATTTACACTTGGGAAGGACCTGGCAGCAGTGGAGAGAAGATTACTATACTATGCAGCAGCCAGCCGGACATGGGGCACATTTCATTACAGTTATGTCCCTGATTATGTAAGCCAAAAAAATGTAACTAAACTTCAGCTTTAGGTAAACTCAGGGATTTGCACCAAATGGCTAACACTCATATGGGATATTTTAAGATGTCTTCTTGTTTTAGAGATGGGGCCAGCAACTCTGCATTTCATTTGATGATCTCATCATCTGTATACTAATAACAGTAATACAATAATACAGTAATTATTCTTTAAAAAGATGCATTGGTTTAAGTAATTGCATAGACAAGGTCTAGTTGCAATAAACGGAATCCCCAGTATGGTTTATCAGCTGTTTTCCATCACTGTTGCATGCTGTAAATGTATTTATGTTTTTGGATACATTTTATTTTGCTTGCAAATGCCTTTAAATAGATAGATTCTACTAGTGAAATTGCATTCAATGCCCTTTCACTCCAGTGTGCCGCTCCTCAGCAGTGGAGAATCCGTATAGCTTCTTCACAATTCCACCCCTGACAGGTCAGTCACAGTAAGGTGGACAATGCTGGCTGAGAATGTTGGAATAGATAAGAAATGGCAGCATCTCTTGTTACAAGCATTCTGAGGTGGAGCCTGAGTCTGTAAGACTGTGGAGTACACTGGGCAGTTTAGATCAACTCTGGTGCTGATTGGACTGCCCATTCATATTTTCAAAACCTGTGCAATATCTATACCAAAGAAGGTGGAGGTAAAATCGTGAAAAAATTAGGTTGGTACGCACATCTATTGCTGTACCTTCAAGGTTTTTAGCCTACAGGTGCTAGACAGCGGACACAGGACAATCCTTCTTACAGTGCCTTCTCACAGCAGTCCCTAGTTCTGTAACTGTATTTGCATTGTTTATTTACTATTTCACTGGCTACAGCATACAACAGTTTTTTTTAAGCAGAAAGCAGCAATGAATTATAGTTTTTTTTTTTTTTATACAAAGTAGACCTGCCCCTCTAACCCCTTTCTGTGGAGTTATCCATGAAAATGTATGATGGATTTTTAGCAGGGTAAAATGATATACCGTATTTAACGGCGTATAACACGCACAGGCATATAACACGCATCTTAATTTTAAGAGGGAAGTTTCAGGAAAAAAAAATATTTTTTAAATAAACAACTTTGAATTAAAATAGGGGTCAGTGCCCATCAATACAGCCTGTTTAGTGCCCATCTGCAGCCTCCTCATCTCAATGCCCATCCATCTGCAGCACATCTCATCAATGCAGCCTGATCAATGCCCTTCTGCAGCACATCTGATCAATGCAGCCTGATCAATGCCCATCTGCAGCACATCTCATCACTGCAGCCTGATTAGTGCCCATCTGCAGCACATCTGATCAATGCAGCCTGATCAATGCCCATCTGCAGCACATCTCATCAATGCAGGATGATCAGGGCCCATCTGCAGCACAGCTCATCAATGCAGCCTGATCAATGCCCATCTGCAGCACATCTCATCAATGCAGCCTGATCAGTGCCCATCTGCAGCACATCTCATCAATGCAGCCTGATCAATGCCCATCTGCAGCCCATCTCATCAATGCAGCCTGATCAATGCCTCTTTTTAGCCCCAATGCTCATCTGCAGCCTCACCATCGATGCAGCCTGGACAGCGCAGGAAATCACCAAGCCCTTATCTCCTGTTTACTCGGCTCTCAGTCAGCTCTCATACACACACAGTCCCGCCTCTGCCATCGGCATTTGACCAGCTCCAATGCCAGTGGCAGAGGTGGGACTGTGTGTGTGACGTGGGAGCTGAGTGAGAGCTGAGTAAACAGGAGACAATGGCTCGTGAATTCTGGCAGGGTCCATCCCCCTCCTTCCCCTCCGGGGTACATTGAAAAAAATGCGTGTTATACGCCGATAATTGTGGTAAGTGACAAAACTATTTCATAGCTACAGATGTTGTAGAGCAAGATGGACTTTGTCCAGTCTGAGAAACACCTAAGTACTGTAGAGTCAACCCCTGCCTCCATTTCATCCAACATTGAACAGTCTAATGTTGGGGAAATTGCCCATGGAGGTAGGAAAATGCACTAATGTGAAGTTACCCAAGGTAACTATGTAGACATTAGCTTTCAGCAATTTGTAGTCTGACTAAGGATGAGTTTGGTTTCTGGACGCTGCATTTTGCATACCAACTCGGTGCTGCTCAAATGCATACATATGAGCAAATGCATGTGTTTGCACCAAAAGCTTTATAGGCAGTTATCCCTTTGATCACCCCTGATGTTAACCTCTTCCCTGCCAGTGTCCTTAGTACAGTGACAGTGTATATTTTTTAGCACTGATTACTGTATTAGTGTCACTGGTCCCCAAAAAGTGTCAAAAGTATCCGTTAGGTGTCCGATTTGTCTGCCGCAATATCGCAGTCCCGCTATAAGTCGCTGATCACCGCCAATACTAGTAAAAAAAAGAAATAAAAATATCCCATAGTTTGTAGACGCTATAGCTTTTGTGCAAACCAATCAATATACGCTTATTGGGATTTTTTTGCCAAAAATATGTAGTAGAATACATATTGGGCTAAATTGATGAAGAAATTAGATTTTTTACATTTTTTTATTGGGTGTGTTTAATAGCAGAAAGTAAAAAATATTGGTTTTTTTGTTTATAGCGCAAAAAATAAAAACCGCAGAGGTGATCAAATACCACCAAAAGAAAGCTCTATTTGTGGGAAAAAAGGACAAACATTTTATTTGGGAACAATGTCACATGACAGCGCAATTATCAGTTAAAGTAACTCAGTGCTGTATCACAAAAAATGGCCTGGTCATGAAGGGGGGTAAACCTTGAGCTGAAGTGGTTAATCAAGCCTTCTCGGTCTTCTAATGCCTGCATGGAAGCAGTGTATCCGGATCGGTGCAACCTCGAAAAAACCTTGAGATTCGTACCCAAGCCACACGCTGTGGGGGCGGCCTGTAATGTTGCTTTGGGCACTGGATCCTGCATGGGTACTCACATGTAAAAATGGGGTTATGTTTGGATTTATTCAAACTTTTCAAACTTGGCACTAAAATTCAACCACCCAGAGCTCAGTCTCAGGTGGATGACCAGATGTTACATCCCACCACTAGTAGCATACTTTAATGCCACCTCAGCGTAGAGCCCTTATAATATATTCAGGGGCTTCCTCACACTTTTTCTCCTTGAGGATTCATTACAGGATGGTCTACACCTAGATTACTGCATACTCCTTACCTACATGCCTCCCATATACTCTGCACACTGTTCTGTGAGTACCCCGCAGGAGAATAACCTCACTTGTAGCTATGGCAGAGACCAAGTGAAAGAGAACCAATGCAAAATCACAGGCGAACATTCACCCCGTTGTAGGCCTACACAACACTGAAGGTCAGAGGGATGCGCTACTTTCACCGGAGCAAGAACTGGCTCTAAGGTTGATCTCAGCATCTGATTCTGGATCCATTTCAGGCACAAAACATGTAGCCTATTTCACTAAAGCAGAATTCTCTGCATCTATGTCACATTTAATACAGCAATCCCTGTTCAGGGGCCTATCTACATTTGCCCATTTAGCCACCTCATCTGTACTAGGTCTAACACTTCTGCATTCCCTGCTCAGAACTCAGGGCATCCAAGTCACAGGCTATCTAGATGACCTTCTTCTGAAGGACTAATCTCCCTTACAACTATCAGAAAATATCCACAGGACAATTGAGATGTTCCAGGCCTTTGGCTGGGTGACAAATTTCAACAAATCTGCTCTCTAGCCTTCCCTTTGCCTGGAATACTTGGGTCTGGCCATGGACACGTGCCAAGCAAAATTCTTTATACCAGAAAAAAAGGTAATTTTTTAAGAGCACATGATTGAGAATTGAGATCCAGAAGACATGCCCAATTAAGATCCCCCATGAGAGTTCTATGCCTAATTGTGGCCTTCTTGAAAGCAGTACCATTCCCCAAATTTGATTCAAGAACTTCCCAAGAAAATATCTTCTCTATCTGGAAAAAGCAGGCTCCTTCTCTCGTTTTGCCATGCTCCTGTCCAGCCAAGAAGGAATTCCCTCTCTTGGTGGATTACCATTCCAGCCCTAACAGTGAGAAAGCCCTTCTTTTCCTATAACTGCAAAGTTATCACAACAGATGCAAGTGTCTCAGGCTGGGGAGGGGTGTTCCAATCCCTAACAGTCCAAGGAACATAGTCATTGAGGGAAGTCAAGCTCTCCATCAACATCTCGGAGCTCAGAGCAGTCAGGCTGGCCCTGCAGCACAGGACTGCCTCTTCTGAAGGGGCACCAATCAGGGTACAGTCAGACAATGCCACGGGTCAAACATCAACCATTTTAATGGGACAATGCCATGTGTCAAACATCAACCATTAAGGAGTCTGTGTGCCTTGAAGGAAGCAAACCATCATGTCTTTGACAGAAACTCACTGTCCAGTGATCTCTGCGGTCCACATCTTAGGAGTGGGCAACTGGAAAGGGGATTATCTCACCTGTCACGTGTTGATCAACGAGAATGTGCTTTTCATCCAAATGTATTTAATTTGGTATACCAAAAATGGAAATTCTAAATGTGGACATCCTAGTCAGGGAGTGTAATGTGCACGTGATGTATAAATAAATAAATTAATGAGGTCACCCTAATAGACTATATCATACAGAGTGTGTAATATAGTGCACTGTCCCTGTATAAAAAAGTGCTATATCCCTACAATTTAAGTACTTCTAAAGTGATGCATATGCTGCAACTTTCTTCATTAGAAGTCTGCAAGTGCATCAGCTGATTAAACTGAACACAGACACTCCCATTCAGGAGCCAAACTACCAAGGACACAGTAGAACAGGCAGATTTTTCTTAACAAAAGCAGGTAGGACTTTGCTATAGCATTTGTTAATATGCCTGCAATGTACATAGATCACCAAGCAGAGATTGTTTATTTCTCAACAAAACATTACAATTACAATTTAAGTACTCCTAAAGGTCAGGTCTTCATTCCTTTTCAAAAAGCCTTCTAGCTTCACTCTATCTTGTGAGAACCTTTCTTCAAGGTGTATCTCGTATTATGCCCCCTTGCACATCACTCTGTGCTTCCTCTGTATCTAAGTGTGGTTTTCCCTGCCCTGGTGAAACCACCCTTTGAACTGATCAAGGGCACCCAGCTAGAAGATCTCTAATGCAAAGCAGCCCTATTTGGTCGCTATCACATCTGCCAGACATGTTTCTGAACTGTTGGCTCTTTTCTCATTCTTTACAATGACAAGGACTTCTAATGCACACGGCTAACCTTTCTCTCAAATGTGGCCTCAGCATTCCAACTCAATGAGAACATTAGCCTCCCATTTTTCTGCCCTACTCCTAAGCATCGAAAGGAAATCTCTTTACATTGCCTGGAAGTAGTCAGAGCCATTAGAGTATAACTCAAAGCTACTGCTCCAATAAGACAGACAGATCCCATGTTTGTCCTGTTCTCTAGAATTCGCAAGCAACCCCCTGCTTCAAAGTTCACGATTGCCTGATGGATAAGGAATCTGATCACAAGAGCTTACAATCTCAAATAGAAACCTCCTCCTGTGCCTTTATTTGCCCTTTCCACCAGATTGGTGTGAGTTTCTTGGGCACTTCAGCACCATGCTTCTATAGCTCAGTTATGTAAGGTTGCCACCTGGTGTTCTGTTCATACTTTTTCAAAGTTTTACCAGTTTTACCACAATCTTTTGCTGATGCAGCTTTTGGCTGCAAGGTTCACACTCTTGCCCACCCTTCCTAATACCTATTCATATCTTTTGGACATCCCATAGTGTATGGATGTTCTATCTGTGTCTTGTACTGTGTGATTAAGATAAGGGAAATTTTGACTTACCTGTAAAATTCATTTCTTGGAGTACAGTACAGACCGCAGACCACACCCCCTCTCTTTCCTTGGTTTACTCTCCTTTGCTTGCTACAAAGCTGGGGGATCACAGGGTGGGCTAGGGTTAGGGGGGGTCCCAGGTGGTGTTTCCTCTAAAGCTTTGCCAATATCCAATCACTTGAAGGAACACTTCTATAACCCATGGTGTATGAATACTATGCATGTGTCCTGTACTGTGTACTCTATGATATGGAATTTAAAGATAAGTCAAAATTCCTCTTTTACTTGGCTTCTCTTTAATTATATAATGCAGGGGTCTCAAACTGGTGGCCCTCCAGCTGTTGCGAGTCCCATCATGCCTCTGCCTGTGTGAATCATGCTTGTAACTGTCAGCCTTGCAATGCATCATGGGACTTGTAGTTTTGCAACAGCTGGAGGGCCACCAGTTTGAGACCCCTGATATAATGTATAGACCCTTATCTAGAACCTTTTCTGTAATGTCCAGCATGACAGCCATTTAGCAGTTGCTTAGCAATCAACCTTTGCATTGTATATTTGAATTCCTTCAAAACAGGCAAATTGCTATTCTACACATTTGGATTATTTTTTTATGTGCTTAATTTGAGCCTATTCGGTGTATAAGTGTCAAATTTCTCTAGCTTGACTTTGTTTTTCATCACTAAATGATTGAAACTGAGATATGCAATATGAATATGAAAGTTTTCTGTACCCCTTATTGAGTCATTTCTGTCATTTGCACAAGACCTGTATTTTGCTGACTGAATGCATTAAAGCGGTATTAAACCCCAAACCAAAAATGCAATATATTGCAGCTTACCAATCATTAGATGTGGTGGCTGCATCCATTTCTTTTCTTCCTTTTTCCCATTGTGATCTGGCCAGTAACTGTATTAGAGTTCCCCCCACTCTGGATGAAGGAGCACAGGGGGCATCTTTGGACAGTAGCATTGTCAGTCTGGGGGGGGGGGGGGGGGGTGTTAGATGTACTAGCAGATTTAAATACGCTAACAAATTGAAGCCAAACTCCAGGTAATATTTTATAAACTGTTATAGAAAACTTTTTTTTCTTTTTAGGATAAAGGTTTTACACAAATAAATAAATAAAAGCTGACAATTATAAACACCTCTGCTAGTGTTAACAGGTTTGTCTCATCTCTGTAACTGAAGCATTCTACTGGAGAGCTTGTTCTTTTAATTAAAAAAAACAGTCTTACTGGCTGAGTCATCAGATGAAAATAGTAGTAAAAAAGCCTAGAACAGAAAATGAATTCAGCCATCACATCTAAGAATTGGCAAGCTTAAATGTAATAAATGTTTGCTTTTGGGTTTAATATCACTTTAAAATGTATAAGTAACATATAAATAGATAACAGCTGAGCACAATATGCGATTCATAAGATGTAAGCTGCATTATTTTGAAAGAAAACAAAACATTATTAACAATAGCCTTTTTTTAATATACAAGCTGTAATGTAGTACAATTATCTAAATTAAGGCATCTGGGGTACAGCAAAGATTGTAAACAGTGACTTCAAGGAAGCTCTAATTTGCTTAGGAACCTTGAATGCTGAAGGCGGCTTTGAGCAGTTAAACTGGCACAATAAAATATAGAGAATATGCAGCTGATTAGGACTGTTAAGGTGCCAATTAATCAACAAATTATGTATGAAAGAATTTTTTTTTATTTCACCCAAAAAAATAAAAACTGATAACATTAAATAACTGATTTGAATTGGCATGATGTCAGTCATAAAGATATGCAGGGCTGCTGATAAGGCAGTACAATGGGTCCTGTTGTACTGGGCTCAGGCCCCATCAGCTAAACAGGGGGGCCCAGGGCAGCTTTATTGTTCATTTCTGCCTAAATTAATAAATGGATTTCACTAGACCACACCCTCACTCCTACCTGCTTAATGAGCTTAAATTACATTTCCCTAGACCCCATCAGGTTAACAGAGAGGCCCAGGAGGTGGGATCAGAGGAGGGATGAGAAGGGACGTTCTTTCATTTTTGGGGTGTAGACGGATAAAGTCAGTGCTGCTTTTCCGCTGCATCCCTGGGGGGGGGTTAGGTGGGGTGTAGGCATGGTTGCAGGGAGCCCGTCAGGAGAGATTTCTAACATCAGCCCTGAAGGCATGAATAGTATAGTACCTTTATGGCCACCTTTAGTTATCTACAGCTCAGCGTATACTGTTACATCTTGAGCATCACATCAAATGAAAATATGTACCAAACACCACTGATACAGATAACAAATATCTTTTTTTTCTTTTACAAACAGAATGTTCTTATTGAACCAAAGACATGGTACAAGATCAACAAAAATGGAATTAATCAAAAACAGCTTAATGTACTGACAATGACAAAGGTAGCAGAGCTTCTTCAACATACTAGGATACAGACATCACGGATAAAATAGAGTAAATTGCCAGTGTACAATCCATGACATATCCATATCAGAAGAGATGAATAAAAGAGTATCGCAGCCTTTATCAGTCAACCAACATGATCCATGAGGGGTAAACCACCTCCACTAGGCTGTCCATGGCTGCCATACCCTTTCAAACTATTTAGGACAGTTTCTGTTAATATATGTTAACTTAAATAGAGGAAGAGCAACATTGATAGAGCTTCCCCATGAACCTACAGAGGGGAAGGAACGGGAGTTCCATTTAAGAATAATTTCTCGCTTGGCATAATAAAACAGATACGAAATTAGCATTTTAGTCTATATAGGCCACTGCTTACCATTTTGAATTCCTAGTAATATCAGTTCCGTTAAAACTGGAAGAGACAGCTGAAGGCGAGCATTCACATTTTCAACTACCGCACCCCAAAATCGGGCCACCCAAAACATATGTAGGTATGTGCCTATACCAGATAACAAATATCTTTAGCTGACAAAGAGCTGATTCATTCTTCAGAACAGGAGCCACTTTTCTCAGTCCATTTTCCAAATCTGGCAAGGAGCTTCTTTAGAAAATGTGTAGAGGCATGTCTACAACATGATATGAAAGAAAGTGAATTCACAGCATTGGCAGCCTTATAAACAATTGTATAATACATCAAAAGAACTATGTGAATAACCTCACTCTGTGAACCAGGATGTTAATAAGGAAGCATCCAACAGTAGGAAAATGAAACCCAAGATCAATAAACTGGCACCGATCGGTTACTGTGCATATGAGGGCTTACATCTATGTTGCTGATGTCACATGCAGGAACCAGGTGCTAGGCATTGTGGCAGCAGGAGAGACTAAGGAAGGACCTGCAGAGCCAGTGTGTTGTGACTGCCTACAGTAACACATAGGGGAATGGCACAAGTTTGATGGTGGGGATTAGTGGATGACAGGGACAGTTGGTTCTTGGGTGAGTCCTTTGGCCACTGATGTTTGTTTCTTTTTTAACAATCTTATACACTTTAAGGCCTCATGCACACTGGGATCCTTGGGGCATGAGATCCCAGCATTTTTTGTGGGCAGAAGGCACAGGTGCGCAGTCATGCCCGGCTGCTGGCAACCTGTACAACTCTGTAAGAGACTAAAGGTTGCTGCAGCTGTATGGGGCTGGGCGGTGAACTGAGTGGTACTAATGATTAAAGCAGTATGCACCCAGGGACGAATACAGTACCCACAATGCAGACTGCTTGTGTTCAGTACATTACCCCTGGGTGCATACTGCCCTAAATACAATATAAATGAAAGTCCGCGCTGTGAAAACAAAAAAAGTTGTATGGCAGCTTTCACATACAGGTAGTATAACAAACATAAAACAACATAAAAAATGTGTAGCGCCACTTAGAGATAGATGTGCAAATTACATAGAAATATCAAACGATGTGCAAGATCAATCAGTTCATAAACCACTGAAAATATCCCAGTGAAAGAATATTCTTTATGAATGGAAAATTATGAAACAATCCACCACTCAACACTCACCAGAACAAATGGCTGTCCTTTCAACAGCATGTACGCCTGTGCCTCATGTCAGAGCTTCCCAGTGTGAGTGCAAAACTTCACAATCCTCTGCATCTAATGGCACCTCCAGACAGAACCCAGCTGAGATAAATAAAGCTCGCCAGGAGCCAGGAATAATCTCCAGTAGTTACATAGTTAGTCAGGTTGAAAAAAGACACTAGTCCATCTGGTTCAACCAAAAAAAATAAAAAATACAATCCCATATACACAATCCTTCACCCACAGTTGATCCAGAGGAAGGTGAAAAACCCCAGCAAAGGCATGCTCCAATTTGCTACAGCAGGGGAAAAAACTCCTTCCTGATCCCCTGAGAGGCAATCGGATTTCCCCTGGATCAACTTTACCTAAAAAGGTTAGTACCCAGTTATATTATGTACATTTGGGAAAGAATCCAGGCCTTTTTTAAAGCTACTGAGCTGGCCAGAACCACCTCTATTCCACATTTTCACAGCTCTTATGCCCCGTACACACGGTTGGATTTTCCTACGGAAAATGTTCAATAGGACCTTTTTGTCGGAAATTCCGACCGTGTGTAGGCTCCATCACACATTTTCCATAGGAATTTCTGTCACACAAAATTTGAGATCTGGATCTCAAATTTTCCGACAACATAATCCGTTGCCGGAAATTCAGATCTTGTGTACACAATTCCAACGCACAAAGTTCCACGCATGCTCGGAATCAAGCAGAAGAGCCGCACTGGCTATTGAACGTAATTTTTCTCGGCTCGTCGTACGTGTTGTACGTCACCGCGTTCTTGACGTTCGAAATTTCTGACCAACTTTGTGTGACCGTGTGTATGCAAGACAAGTTTGAGCCAAAATCCGTCTGAAAAAAATCCATGGATTTTGTTGTCGGAATGTCCGATCTATGTCCAATCGTGTGTACGAGGCATAACTGTGAAGAAACCTTTCCGTATTTGTAGATGAAATTTTCCTCTAGACGTAAAGAATGTCTCCTTGTTCTCTGTGATGTATTTTGCAGCTCTCATTTGTTTTTGAAAATAAAGAAAGAAAAGAAAAATGTATTTTTTTTTCTTTTTCCAATTTTAAAACTTTGTGACAAAAAGCGAGGTCTGCAAAATACTCACCATACCTCTCAGCAAATAGCTTGGGGTGTCTACTTTCCAAAATCTGTTCATTTGGGGGGGGGGGGGGGGGTTGTGCCATCTGGGCATTTTATGGCCTCTAAAACTGTGATAGGCAGTGAGGAGTGAAATCAAAAATTTACACCCTTAGAAACCCTGAAGGCGGTGCTTGGTTTTTGGGGTCCCGTATGCGGCTAGGCTCCCAAAAAGTCTCACACATGTGGTATCCCCGTACTCAGGAGAAGCAACAGAATGTATTTTAGGGTGTAATTTCACATATTCCCATGGCATGTTTGAGCAATAGATCATTTAGTGACAACTTTGTGCAAAAAAAAATTGTCTTTTTCCCGCAACTTGTGTCACAATATAAAATATTCCATGGACTCGACATGCCTCTCAGCAAATAGCTTGGGGTGTCTACTTTCCAAAATGGGGTCATTTGGGGGGGTTTTGAACTGTCCTGGCATTTTATGCACAACATTTAGAAGCTTATGTCACACATCACCCACTCTTCTAACCACTTGAAGACAAAGCTCTTTCTGACACTATTTGTTTACATGAAAAAATAATTTTTTTTTTTGCAAGAAAATTACTTTGAACCCCCAAACATTATATATTTTTTTTAAAGCAAAGGCCCTACAGATTAAAATGGTGGGTGTTTCATTTTTTTTTTCATACAGTATTTGCGCAGCGATTTTTCAAATGCATTTTTTGTGGAAAAAACACACTTTTTTTAATTTTAATGCACTAAAACACACTATATTGCCCAAATGTTTGATGAAATAAAAAAGATGATCTTAGGCCGAGTACATGGATACCAAACATGACGTACTTTAAAATTGCGCACAAACTGCATACATTTTTAAAAGCCCTTAAAAGCCTTTACAGGTTACCACTTTAGATTTACAGAGGAGGTCTACTGCTAAAATTACTGCCCTCGATCTGAACTTCGCAGTGATACCTCACATGCATGGTGCAATTGCTGTTTACATTTAACGCCAGACCGACGCTTGCGTTCACCTTTGCGTGAGAGCAGGGGGGGACAGGGGTGCTTTTTTTTTTTTTTTTCCTTTATTATTATTTTTGCTTTTTTATCTTACTTTTAAACTGTTCCTTTCATTTTTTTTTTAAATCATCTTTATTGTTATGTCAGGGAATGTAAATATCCCCTATGATAGCAATAGGTAGTGACAGGTACTCTTTTTTGAAAAAAATGGGGACCTTAGATCTCTCCTCTGCCCTCAAAGCATCTGATCACACCAAGATCAGTGTGATAAAATGCTTTCCCAATTTCCCAATGGTGCTGTTTACATCCGGCGAAATCTAAGTCATGAGTCCGGTTTCTTAGGCCATAGAGATGATTGGAGCCATTCTGGTCTCTGATCAGCTCTATGGTCAGCTGGTGGAATCACCGGCTGCATTCTCAGGTTCACTGTTGGGACAGGAGAGTCAGAGAAAAACATGGAAGACGGTGGGAGGGGGGGACATTCCCTCCCACTGCTTGTAAAAGCAGTCTTTTACATGAAAGCCGACCGCTGGCTAAAAGAATGATACCAAGATGATACCTAAACCTGCAGGCATCATTCTGGTATAACCACTCAAAGTCCAGCAACATACCAGTACGTTGCTGGTCCTTGTTGGGCATATATTGTAATCTTTTTTTTTCATGCAGCCTGTGGGCTGAACGAAAAAAAGAGATTGATTGGTGGGTATGCCCACCATTAGAATACCTCCCTTCATCCACCCACTTCTAATGATGGGCATACATGCACCATTTATATATGCCGAAGCATGGGGGCATGTGCCCCAAAAGTTAGGAGCAAATCGCTCCTCCGCCTCTGCTTCCCCCATGCTTCGGCATATATCACCTCTGCTGGAGTCACGGCTTTATATATCGTGGGAGCAAACGCTGTTGCTGTAAAGATAAATAAATCCGCGCTGCAGCTGAATGGCGTACCTGAAAACAAAAAAATGGTTAACAATAAAACACAGTAAACAGTAAAGTATAAAAAATTGCATACCTGAAAAGCAAACATGATAAAACATAATAACAATAAAACACTGCAGAATAGAATACAGTAAAAAAGAGCAGAACAATAGAGAGAGAATAGAGAGAGAGAGAGAACAATAAAACGACAACTATTTTTGTTTTTTTTATTTTACATATATATATATATATATATATATATATATATATTTTTTTTTTTTTTTTATTTTGTAACTGTAACTTTTATAACTGTAACGGGTTCCAGGTTCGGGTTTCTCAAAATGCGATGGCATCTTGGGAGACCCTGTGAAAGGGTGCCTAGTCTATGCAATGCTGTACCCTACGCTAATACTCAACTAGTGTATGGTAGCATTCAAAACATTCACCAATGCAAAGACCAGGATTGTCAGGACAAGAGGGACAATAATAGCGCGTGTCACGCCTATATCCGCGCTTGCTGCAGACACAACATCTTTTTGGGGGGGTTCGTTGGGTAGGGGTACTCGGGAGGACATAAAGAAAATGCCTCTCATGCAGCCGACTGCATTTGGTTGGGGATGTGAATGGGGGAAGTACGGGTGCTGCAGAAGTGGTGGTTTCCAATTAGGATTGGCGAATGCAGCAGGAAGGGCATTATGGCCACAACGGGCCTGTGTTTGTCTTCTTCTTGGTGGCAGCAGGACACTACTTGTGCTTGCCACCTCACCAGCTTGAACTGCACTTATGGGACTCGCCACGTCACCAAGTGTTACTGCAGTGCTGGTTTGACTACGACCGGGGTGTACTAGGCCGATGGTGCTTGCCAGTTCACCAAAACGCTACCAAAAAAACTGTTAGCGATCGCAGGGATCAGGCCTGACTCTGCGAACGCTGCAGTTATGCGTTTAGTGTTTTGTAAGTGACAGTGATCGATCGATACTGCACTTGGGTGGGCTGGGCCGGGCGGAGGGGCAAAACGCAGGTGCTAGCAGGTATCTGGGCTGATCCCGCTAACACTGCATTTTTGGGAACCCTAAACTGCTGGGGACGCTAGTATAAATCTGATCGGATCAGATATTGATCCGTTCAGATACTATACCACTAAGGGAGGTGTATGGTGCGTGCGTGGGTGTTATCGCTACTGGCACTAACCTGACACTGCCTGGGGCTGGTGCTTGCCAGTTCACCAAAACGCTACCAAAAAAACTGTTAGCAATCGCAGGGATCAGGCCTGACTCTGCGAACGCTGCAGTTATGCGTTTAGTGTTTTGTAAGTGACAGTGATCGATCGATACTGCACTTTGGTGGGCTGGGCCGGGCGGAGGGGCAAAACACAGGTGCAAGCAGGTATCTGGGCTGATCCCGCTAACACTGCATTTTTGGGAACCCTAAACTGCTGGGGACGCTAGTATAGATCTGACCCTATCTGACCCTAAAACCTGAGTTATATCACCGCCGGGCGATCAGGGGGCTAAACCTTTATTAGGTAATAAACGGCGGATGCCCTGACACTATAAAAAATAAACTAACTAACCAGCGTCACCCGTAACAGTTATACGGTGATCACTGGTGAAAGGGTTAACTAGGGGGGCAATCAAGGGGTTAAAACCTTTATTAGGTAGTATATGGGGGTCCCTGACGCTATAAAAAGCTGACGGCGAACCTATATATTTACCTCCCTAACTAGCGTCACCAGTGACACTAATACAGCGATCAGAAAAACGATCGCTTAGTGACACTGGTGATGGAGGGTGATCACAGGGTTAAAACTTTATTAGGGAGGGTTAGGGGGGTACCCTAAACCTAAAGGGGGCTAACACTAACTGCCCTACCACTTCTAACTGTCACAAACTGACACCAATGCAGTAGTCAGAAAAAAAAAACCTGCTTGGTGTCACTGTGACGGGGGGGGGGGGGGGGGTTGATTAGGGGGTGATCAGGGGGTGATGGGGGGTGTAAAGTATGCCTGGTGTGTTTTACTGTGTGTGTAGTGTTGGTGCACTCACATCGATGTCTTCTCTCCTCGGCGCCGGAACGGAAAATACCGAGCCGAGGAGAAATGACATCACTTCCTCTGCCGCTGTTTACTATACAGCAGCAGAGGAAGAATCTCATTCGTTGGGAGCAATCGCGAGGGGGTGGCCACGAATGAGTGGTCTCCCCCTCAGCCTGGATCTCTCCCCTAACGAAGCCGACCGACTCGGGCACCGGGGGGGGGGGCGTGATGCGCCCCCGCCCGCGGGAGGCAGATCACATACCAGGTACGTGATTTTGCCTTCCCGTGCCATTCTGCCGCAGTATATCTGCGTTAGGCGGTCGGCAAGTGGTTACTGAGTCCCTAAATATTAAAAACAATGGCCTTGAAATGACAGAGCTCATTTCTTTTCAAGAATCCGTGGGTGGATGCCAACTGGTCCAGGTGCTTTATCCACCTTTATTCTATCTAAATATTTCTGGACCATATCACTTTTGAGCCATCATGGATCATTTGGGGCTGTTTCACTACCACCCCCATTATGGACATGAGCTTCCCCATGCTCCTTTGTATACACAGAGCTGAAGAAAGTATTTAATAAATTTGCCTTCTCTTTGTGCCCAGTCACCCACACTAGATTATTTTGTAAAGGGCCTACATGCTCAGACCTGACCTTTTTATTATTATTATATTTGAAGATTTTTGGGGGGGTTTGTCCTACTACCTTTTGCAATCTGTCGTTTGTTTTGAATTTTTGTGTCCTTGATTTCTTTTTTACATATTCTGTTATATTCTTTGTAACATTTAAACAATAAAAATGTTGCTTCATTTTTATATTTTTTAAAAGCTCTTCTTTTATTACTTATAGCCATTTTAACTTTGGCCGTGAGCCACATAGGTTTTATTTTTAGCCTTTTAAACTTATTGCCCATGGGAATATACTTTGCAGTGAGTTTACATACAGTCACTTTGAAGAATTCCCATTTCTGTCCTGTGTACATTGATGCCAATATTCCCTCCCAGTCTAAGTCCTGGAGAGAAGCCCTTATCCTTGGAAAATTTGCTCTCTTGAAGTTAAGTGTTTTTATCTTACCAGTATGTGTTTGTTGCTTACAGCTAACATTAAATTAAATCATGTTATGGTCACTGCTACCCAGATGTTCTTTTATATGAATATTGGTAATAAGCTCTGCATGTTTTGAGATTACCAGGTCCAGCAGAGCGTCATTCCCAGTCTGGGCCTCAATAACCTGGACCATGAAATTGTCTTGTAATAGGTTTATACATTTTTGCCATTTAACTGTCCCAGCAGTGCCATTACACCAGTCAATTTCCCAGTAGTTAAAATTCCACATTATTATCATTGTCAAAGCTCTTGCAGCCCTTTCCATCAATGCAAGGAGCTGAGTCTCCACCTCTCACTAACACTGGGAGGTCTATAACAAACTCCAATGAAAACCTTTGTAGTACGCACCACCATGTACTGTTCCACCCATAATGCTTCAGACTCTCACACTCTCCATAAACTAGGTTTTCTTTCACACTTTCTTTGAGATCACTTCTCACATAGAGACAGACACCACCACCGCTCCATTTACCCTGTCTTTCCGAAAGAGAGCATAGCCAGGAATATTAATAGCCAAGTCATGAGAAGAATGAAGCCAAGATTCAGTAATTCCAATTAGCTCATAGTTCTCCTCGTGCACCAGAGCTTCCAACTCACCTATTTTGCTTGGCAGACTTCTGGCATTGGTGAACAAACACTTTAGTGTAGTAGTTTAATAGAACAAAATGTAAAAGCTATCCACATTGAAATAAAAGCAACGGACTTAAATAAAAAGTCACTGCCGACCCGGGATCATGCATCGGCGCAGCGTCAGCACTAGAGACTCCAGCCCATCTTCCATTTTGTTGAAGATACCACTTCATTAGTGCAACATGAAGCACTGATTCGGCCACAAACTGGGAGATCAATAATATAATATCCCCAGAGATAATTTAACATAAAAAATTATATCATATATGCAGATAATTCACTATATATTTAAATATACACATTAAAATTCATATAAACTTAAAAAGTATATATAAAAGTATGTGATCTATAAAAAATAAAATTTGTAAAAAATAGAGGGACAAAGAAAAATATATAGTATAGACAATTCTGTTTGGTGTCAATAAAGGAATTAATGTCCCAGCCAGTGTTCAGGCCAAATGGGGCATACATTTTAAGTTTGGAAATCCATTGCATCTCTAATTTTAAAATCTCTTGGGTTTTGTTACAACCTCTCCAATGCAGTTTGAGTTTATCAAATTCCACAAAGCTAATTTCACTCAGATCCTGCTTGTGAAACCTCCTAAAATGATCTACAAGGCTATGATTTTTAAAGCCACGTTTTCTATTATAGATTTGTTCCCTTAGGCGTTCTCTCAACCATCTCATGGTTCTGCCATACTGTTTACCACAAGAACATTGAAGAAGGTAAATGACATAAGTGGGATTACAAGAAATGAAAGAATCTATATTATAATTTTTACTTTGTGAGGTAAATTTAGGTCACTTCCTACATTTTTTGCCTTTAACAGCACATATCATACATTTTTTACAAGGGTGAAAGCCCTTAAGAAAAAGCAAAGAGGCAAATAGCTTGACAAAGGAGCGTGCCTGTCCCCTCAATCAACAGTGTGCAGGCTCAGAAACGTTGCAATACGTCCGGTGAAGTCAGACGTCGATGCGAGCCACATGCGTGCCAGCCCCTGGATCCATCTCCATACACAGAGCCAGTGGACGGCTCCTATAGGTACCACAAGTGATTTGGCTGCCAGGACCAGCGTGCAGAGAGACACACCGCTGCAGGACTTACCTTTCCCATGCTGACACGGTTTTACCTCTATGTGAGTGTTTATTTTTTTAATTATAGTCTACACTGTTTGCACTCAGAAGGCACTCTTTCCTTTGCCTTTTCTAACATGTTTGAAATGGGCTTCTGATTCCTTCAAGAGGTCTGCCCTGAGCTGAGGACTGTCCGTTCTTTCTGCTGGATTTTTATATCCTCCCATCCATTTTATATACTTTGTCCCTGAACCCCTTGCCCAGTATTGAATACACAGACTATGGTTTCTGGCATCACTGATTGCTGTATGTGCCAAAGACTTTCCCCCCTTTTAAGTGAAAGCCATTAATACTGGGGAAAAAACTGTTTAAGTGGTGGGTTAACAATGTTAGGGGCAATCTTATCCCTATGATGAGGTGCCCTGCTGAAAACAACTTGTGGGGTATCCGGAACTTATTAAGAACAGTATTTTGCTTCAGAATGCCCCAATGGCTCTGGACGATACACTTAACATGACAATGTTGAGTAGATAGGTTGGTAATAAAAGGACAGAATATTATTTGATCTATATTGTTGTCCTTATTGGCCAACAATGAGGGTCTATCTAATTGTTCCACTTCTTGCACTAAATTATCCAATTCTTCCTCCTTAAACGCTTTCTGTAAAGAAACCTCTCTTTCAGAATTTGACTCTGAAAATGATTCTGCTATATTACTGCAATTCCTTTGGTTTGTAAAAAAAAAACTTACTATCAAACCAAAAATAATTGTGGGACATGGCAGACTCTATCAAATACAAAATAAATTGTTTCTGTTATTAGAGATGTGATCTGCCTTATATAGAAAAAATTCAATGGCTTCTTAACTGTCTTTATGTGAAATATTAGTGTACAAAGAAGTGACATCTGCAGTCATTAAAAATGCACCCTCCTGTACTTCAATCCCACTTAAATCCGTAATCACTTGTTTGGTGTCCTTAATGTACAATGCAGTGTTTGTTACCAGTGGTTGGAGAAAAAAAGCCACATAGTCTCCTACCCTGGATACCAAGGAATGTATTCCACTAATAATAGGCCTCCCTGGAGGTTTCACAAGATCTTTGTGTATTTTAGGCAAATAATAAACTCTAGGAGAATAGTATAAGTCCCAGTGTCCTCTAAAATATGGCACAACTCTCTTAAATAGTTATTCTCGTTTAGCAGGACAACCTCACCCCCCCCCCCCCATTATTAGCTGGCCAAATGATTAAATCCTTTCTTTCCAATAAGCTAACTTTTTCACTCAATATCGGCAGGTTAGACAATGACAAGTAATGTTACCTCAATAAATACAGATAAAGAGTATGTATAGATTCTTTCATTTCATGTAATTCCACTTATGTTTTTTACCTTCTTCAATTTTTTTGTGGTAAACATGTTGGCGGAACCACGAGGCAGTTGAGAGACCGCCTAAGGAAAAACGCCTATAATGGAAAACGTGGCTTTAAAAATCACAGCCTTTCAGCCCCTTTTAGGAAGTTTCAAAAGAGGGACCTGAGTGAAATTAGCTTTGTTGGTATTGATAAACACAAACCGCATTGGAGAGGTTGTAACAAAACCCAAGAGATTTCAAAATGAGAGATGTAGTGGATTTATGAACTTAAAACTTATGCCCTATTTGGCCTGAACATTGACTGGGACATTAATTGCTTTATTGACACCAAATAGAATTCTATATACTATATATTTTTCTCTCTATTTTTTATAGATCCTATAGTTTTTTGGTATACGTTCCCTAAAAGATCTTATTTTTATTTTTGTATACTTTACCCCATTCTAGTGGATGATTTTTGATATGCATTGCTGTAGGAGGCCCTCTTTAAGATTTGAAAGGAAAAAAATAGGGAGGGGGAGGCACCGACCTGAGTGTAGTATTAAAATGATGACTTTAATAGGATAAGATTAAAAACACTTACAAGATGATAGAAGATGCATGCTCGTCAAAGTAAAGTGCAGTCCTGGCATTCCACTTGGCTCTGTAGGTCCCACCACTGTTCCGGATAGCTGGAAAGGATTGAGCAGCTGGCTCGAATGGATCACAGTTTTTCTCCAGGAGCAAAGGAACCAAGAAGCTCCACACTGACCAGCATGGACCGTGGAACAGGAAGTGATGTCACCGGCGTCTGATTGGACCTAGGTAGGGCTGGAATCTTGTCAATCAGGGCTGCATTGGTGAAAGGCTATGCGCTCAGAGCTGGCTGCTCCTTCTATTGGCCTGCTGCCCTCTAGAGGAGGACAGCTATATATACACAATGGAGAGCATGTAGGTGTGGCCGTGGAACTAGAACTTCCAGCAGACCAATCAGTAAACAATTTAGGGAAAAATAAATTATAGCAAGGGGCAAGGTGAAGCGGGGTTAAGAGTCTCAGATTGACAAAAAATAAAAAATACATTTTAAAAAATGATACATATGGAAATATTTGAAGCATAATTCTTTTCTATATGTATAGAAGCCTATTAAAGAGGGTAACAATGTATGAAGGGCCAGACAAGTAAAATAGAAAAAAGGGGTTTAGTATGCAGGTAAACATTAAAAGGTGCAGCCCTGATTGGCAAGATTCTAGCCCGGCCTAGGTCCTGCCTTTCCCAAAATGTTGGATTGGTCATGTCCGGTTTTTAAAAACCGCAATGTACACACCTTGATAGGGCTGGCTTGATGAGACTACATAAAGATGACGGATGTCAACACTAGAGGACCCCTTGATAATGTCCTATTGGACAAAACGCGTTGGGGTGGAGTATCTGGTGCTTAGGCAGCTGCACAATCCCAGGTCGGCAACAGCTTTTTATGCAAGTGCTTTGTTTTTATTTCATTGTGGATTGCTTTTACATTTTGTTCTACTAAACTACTACACTATTGGAGATTATTCCTGAGTCCTGTAGCAAGCTTTTTTATCTCAGCTCCATTCTGTCTGGAGGTGCCATTGGATGCAGAGAATTGTGAAGTTTTGCACTCATACTGGGAAGTTCTAACATTAGTCACAGGCGTACATGCTCTCAGATGGGCAGCCATCCGTTCTGTGTTGACTTTACAGGGGAAGGGTGGCTGCTCTTTGAACACTTAAAGAAGAGTGATTTCACTTCTGAAGGTGGTGGATTGCGTCATCATTTTCCATTCATGAAGATTATTTTTTCACTTGGATATTTTCAGTGGTTTATGAACTGACTGATCTTGCACATCATTTGATATATCTATGCCATTTGCACGTCTATTTCTAAGTGGCGCTACACATTTTTTTTTATACTGCCCTAAATGCCCATAGTGCATGAGGCCTAAGACTTTAACAGTTTCACTGTTATTTATCTTCCTATGTTTGTGGCTGGCAATATGATTCTCCCTGATTGCCTTCTTCCAAACCACTGTTGTCTTAAACAGCTAAAAATGCATCAGGTAGTTGTTTCCATAGATGCAAGATGATGGTCCAAAGACCTCTCTGTCAGGATGATACTATGGGGTGTATTTTCTATGTGTCCTCTAAAACTGCATGTAAATGTTATCAGGCTATTATTTTCTCCAGGCCAAATGTTTTTCATTCAAACAGAATAAAGTGAATCAATAAAATACTGCATTATGGCCACTAGATGGAGCTGAGAATAATAACAAGTAGCTCTGCACATTTTTTTTGTATAAATATACATCTCTAAATGTTTTAACCAAACATAAATGGATCATCCAGGGGCACAGCTTCAGATCATGGTGTTTTCTGGTAATCATCCTACTGTTATTGAGCTTAACATGAAGTACAACTAAATTGAGAATCAGTAGTAGGGGAGCTGTCAGAATAGCCAGTATATTGGTAGGGAGTGGACCAGTGCTGTGGACAGAAACTGTCAGGTAAGAAGGAGGTATCTGTGCAGGGAATTACCTTTTAGCAATAGTTTTTGAGCTAAGTGCTCAGAAATGTTTACACTACCATCGTTTTATTTTCCAGGGTCTCTGCTTTCAGAAAATATATAATGCCTGGGGGTTTTAACTAATCTTCATGCTAAAATGTTTTTATAACTTATATGCAAAAAAAAATATGAAAAATGCAAAAAAGGGTTACACTGTTAGTTTTTATTGCAGAACTACTAACAGCTGTCAGTTTTAGCTAGGGAGACATTTTGGGATTATAGCTTGAGGAAAATTGCAATGGGTAAACAGGGTTAATTTTAGTGTTGGCCAGCATGACCAGCAGCTCAGAGGACAATAAATCTACACTACTAAGATAGCCAAACAAAGTCTCCTTACTGCACAGTGTTCAAAAAAGATCTGTGACTAGCCAAAATAATTGGGAAGCCTCCTTTATGTCTGATGTCAACTCTCCAGTGGCGGCCCGTGCATTGTGGGCGCACGGACGCCGCCCCACCTGGCACCTCCGCTGCCCTTCCTATTCATGTACCTGACTCCTTTCAGGATGCTGGACACATGAAATACTATGGCAGGGATAGGCGGGGGTGTGTATTTTAAAATACGTGATTAGAGCCAGAGGCTCTAATAGGCTTCAAAATAGGGTGGGCTCAGGGCACAGAGCACTGCATCCCGATCCCACCCTATTGTATGGGATAGCGAATTAATTTGCGCTATTTTCACACTAACGTTCCCCCTGCCAATCAGCAGGCAGGTCAGTGAGGCCTGTCTCCCGATTGGCCAAAGCATTAGGCAATCCTATTGGATGCCTAACACTTTGGCGGAAGAGGAGACACGGTGGAGGAAGCCTGGGGAGCCAAGCTGACACAGGAGCCGCAGCCGCTGCTTCCCACCACTACAGAAGAGGAGGAGAGCCCCGTCACTCGGTAAGTAAAAATCTTTACTGCAGGGATGCCCCGTCCTCTTCCTGCCTCTGAATGTCCTGCACTCAGGGTTAATAGCTAAGTTCTCGAGGGAGACCCACCCCCCTTTTAGCCACTGAGAAAATGTATTTAATTGTTTTAACTGTCTGTAACACAATCTCAGGATGGGGGAGTCAATAGACTCTCCCCTACTCCTAGATCATTTAAACTGACTCAACAGCCACCCTAATGGGGCCCCTCCTTTCCCCAGGCTTTATAGCAGCCATGTTGGATGCTGTGTGTTAGATTGGCAGCTCTGTTCACTGCAGCAGAGCCTGAGTGGCTTATAGTGTTGGTCTGCACTTCTCCGCCTGTCCTGCTGTGCAAGGGAGTGCAGGAAGCTCATATAGACAAATGTAGGTACTTATACTACCTGCCTTTAAAATACATTTAATTTATATTAGATAACAATATTGATTGGTTATTTTTGTGTATCTGCCCAGAGTTAAGTTACATTATAATTTACAGCAACCCTTTTGGTTGCCAATGTTTACAGAGACAACTGCCAAGGATGGACCATTCAGTTTACACATAATTCACTGGCACATTATTAGTGAACAAAAACTGTTCTCCAGCCTGCCCCCATATACACTTATAGACCTTCAATCACAGACCACAAATCAAAGGTGCCTTTGTTCTTCCTGTGACAGTCATGTGTGACTGCACTCTGCATATATTAGCAGCTGCGGGTAGGGGTTACCGAAGGAGATGAGAGCTTAGCTGCTGATTTTGAAAACAAGACATTTGCATGTCATTCAGAGCAGTGTTTAGTTTGCTTAAAGTGATTATAAAGCCTAAATATTTTTTACCTTAATGCATTTGTTGCAATTAAAATATTTAGGCATCAATATCCCCCTTCACCCCCCTTTTACTTACCTGAGTCCTCATTCTAGCCGACACTGTGCCTGTCTGCAGCTCTTCTCTCTCCAAACCTCCTGGTCTCATGACGAGGGTGAAGGGGGTGCTCTATAGACGCAAGCAGTGAGGCTCAGAAGCAAGCCCGCACAAGTGCCCCCATAACTGTTTTTTTAAAAATAAATGCAGCCTTGCATGTGCCCATCACTGCAGCGTGACCAGTGCCCACCAATGCAGCCTCGCCTGTGCCTATCATTGCACGTGACCAGTGCCCACCAATGCAGCCTAACCTGTGCCCATCATTGCAGCGTGACCAGTGCCCACCAATGCAGCCTCGCCTGTGCCCATCATAGCAGCGTAACCAATGCCCATCTATGCAGTTTCACCTGTGCCCATCATTGCAGCATGAACAGTGCCCATCAATGCAGCCTCACCTGTGCCCATCAGTGCAGCATGACCAGTGCCCACCAATGCAGCCTTAGCTGTGCCCATTATTGCAGCGTGACTAGTGCCCAACAATGCAGCCTCAGCTATGCCCATAATTGCAGCTTGACTAGTGCCCAACAATGCAGCCTCACCTGTGCCCATTATTGCAGCGTGACCAGTGCCCATCAGTGCAGCCTCGCCTGTGCCCATCATTGCAGCATGACCTGTGCAGAGTAAGAGAGAGGGCTGCAGGATCATCACAGAGTGGGGATTGCCCATTCTGTCTGTCACAGGTGCCGGGTCAGAAGGAGGGACTGTGTGTGACCGCGAGCGGACAGCAATTTAAATGAAAGCTGTTACAGTGGGCAATCCCTGCTCTGTGATGATCCGGCCAGCCCACGCTCGCCAGAAATAATTTTCCACTCGCAAAATGCAAGTAGGCGGGTGGAACATTTGAGGGCTGTCTTATACCACTGATCTAAACTTCTGATGTGCATAGCTACATAAGCTAACATAACACTGCGTTTAAAGGCATAAAAAAAAATAATAATGCCAGATGCCATTTTTTCTGTCTGTGTGCATGAGGCCTTAAAGGAGAAGTACAGTCAAAGCTCGTTTGGCTGCACTTCTGTGGATCTCAGGAGTGCAGTTCGTTCTGCACTCCTGTGACCCGTTTTCAGCAGAAAGCAGGCTGAAGCCTGCTAACTTCACAGAGCTGGTCTAGGCCTGGGAAAGATCACAACCATATGGCCGGGATCCTCCCCCATGCCTGGACCGGTACCTGGCTCGGCCTCTCAGTGAGCCGCTGAGAGCCTGAGCCGGCCGCTCTCGCCCCTTCACAGCCCAGTGCTCCAGTGAGGGGAGGAGGGGCAGAGCAGAGCTGCGAGAACCGATGATGAGACAGATGCAGCATCAGACCAATGTTGCATCCACCTAGGTAAGTGTGATTCTGGGAGGATGTCATAAGACATCCACTGAGAACTGCTAACCTCCTGCCTGGCTGTCATTTTACTATATGGTGGGTGGGAGCTTTGCTGTTCTAGTTGGCTGTGCTGCGGCGGGCTCTGTCACCTGCTGTGTCCACCGGAAAAAGTGGATGATAGATCAGTGTACCGGGCTGCTGCTGCTGTACCATGTAATTGTTGTGACCAATCACAGCCGATCACATGACAATTGTGCACAATGAATGGCTTCCATTCATTAAATTTATTGTGTACTGTTGTGATGATCTCTGTGATTGGTCACAGTGATCACATGGTACAGACAGGACCAATCACAGCTGACCTGTACCATGTGATTAGCTGTAGTCATTCACAGCTAATCACAATAGTACACACTGAAAGAACGGACTTATAAGCATAATGTGTAAAAAAAAAATCATGATCTCCTCCCCAGCATAGTACATTGGTAAATTGGGTGAAATGTGCAGCACTTATGTGATCATATAAACCATAACAAATAGTGTGAGTACAAAAAACGTGAATAATAAATGATGTGCTCAAAAATACTCCAAGCAGTCCTCTATTATGACATGTGATATCTATAAACAGAGGAACTTGGACGTGTGATGTCCAAAAAAGAAAAAAGTCAGTGACAAGCTTTAATCATGTGTGATGATTATCCTCAACCACATGTGGATATAATATAGTGACAGTCTCTTTTACTTCAAATATGTATAATGTAAAAACAGTTGATAGTAGATCATTGGTAACCTTGCACTGCTCCAGTCACAGTATGTAAAAAAATGTATTAAAAAAGAAAATACGCTCTTCTCAAGACCTCCTGCTTTCAAGCTCTCTTATCTCCTCCTCCCATGCTCGTCTCCAGGATTTCTCCAGAGCCTCTCCCATCCTCTGGAACTCGCTACCTCCATGTATCCGGCTATCCCCTACTCTTGCTACCTTCAGGCGATCCCTGAAAACTCATCTCTTCAGGAAAGCCTATCACGTCTCCAACTAATCTCCTACCACTTCCACCAGCTCATTCCCCACAGTTACAACCTTTTGTACCACCTGCCCCACCCTATTAGATTGTAAGCTCTTCTGAGCAGGGCCCTCTTAATCCTCTTGTATTTTATTGTATTATAACTGTCTCCCTTTTATATTGTAAAGCGCTGCGTAAACTGTTGGCGTTATATATAAATCCTGTATAATAATAATAATAATAAAACACATTTTTAAAAATTGATAAAATTAAAAACTTTTTTTATTTTTTTTTTATTTGTTTACATACTGTCACCAGTCAGTGCCCCTGATCACTTCCACGCCAGTTATTTGATGTACTGCACTGGTGACAGTGAAAATTTCTTCAATTTCCCAAAAATTGTGACAAAAAAATACAACTTCAAAAAACTCGTCATGCTTCTTACTACATACCTTGGACTGTCTACTTTCCAAAAAGGGGTAATTTGTGGGGTATTTGTACTATCCTGGCATTTTTCGGCCTTAAGAAATGAAGTCGACAGAACATCAGGATTGATGGATTTTCATATATATATATATATATATATTTATATATATATATATATATATATATATATATATATATATATATATATATATACCATAGTTTGTGGACTCTATAACTTTCCTACGGGCTAAATAATATACACTGATTGGGTTATTTTTCACCAAAGAAATGTAGCAGTATACTTCAGGCGGGGTTGAAGCGGGGGGGGGGGGGGGGGCGGGGGGTGTTACCCTGCCTCAACCCCGCCTGAGACAACTATTTCCAGACCACCAGGTTATTCCCTTACTGGAGAAAGGCATTACTTACTGTTTAGTCTGTGAGTATTTTTTATAAGCGGGTGTCCTTTGTTGCTACTCTTTTTGCTTTCGATGGCTCTGTTTGGTAGTAAGTACCTAATTTGTTTTGATTTTCCAGTACACACATGCATCTTACCCCTGATGATTGGCAGCATAAAGCCATGAAACGCATTGGGTTAACAACTTATGGTGCCCAGATATATTTTTACCTCAATCATGAATTTCAACAACAACATTATTAATTGTCTGTATATTTAATATGTAATTTATGATCTGTAATTTGGTTTTGATTTTTTTCTGTATTTGTCGTATCAATTATGTCCATGTATGTGCAATACACATTATTAATATTATTACTAATATTATGTTCATATTTTTTCATGATTATATTTCAGACGATATATATTATTTTGTTATATCATTTATTCATTCTTTATGATTACAAACATCATGGACTACCCCTAGGGGATCATGACATTAAATTACATTAAAATTAATTATTTTTAAACTTTTATCAATTACAGTGACATGCTTCATGTAAAGTCCCACCTCCATTTTTCACATTTTCCTCAATTGTCATGTAGTTGCCCACCCCATTAATTTGTTCAGATGTTTTTGCAAGGTTTCCACATCCTGCGGAGAAGTTATTGCCCTGCTTAGCTTAGTATCGCCTGCAAATACAGAGATTGAACTGTTTACCCCATCTTCCAGGTCGTTTATAACCAAATTAAATGGGATTGGTCCCAGCACAGAACCCTGGGGGACCCCACTACCCACCCCTGACCATTCCGAGTACTCCCCATTTATCACCACCCTCTGAACTCGCCCTTGTAGCCAGTTTTAAATCCATGTACTCACCCTATGGTCAATGCCAACAGACCTTATTTTGTACAGTAAACATTTATGGGGAACTGTGTCAAATGCTGTCGCAAAATCCAGATACCCCACGTCTACGGGCCTTCCTTTACAATATAGTTCCGCATTAACTTAAAGTTGAATTAACTTTAGTCAGAAAATTAAGTCCTGCTAGGTATAGCCATGTGCTCCTTCTGCAGGTATCGCTATGTAAACCATTATAAATAAGTGTCTATATTGTTTAAAATCCAGTATTACACTGTCTCGCCCTGCTTTGCACATGCTCAGTTGCTCAAATTTTTAGACTTTTTGGGCACTGCCGAGTTGTACAGGCCGATCTGCTGACAGCCCTAGACTGGGTTCAAACTGGTGCGATCCCAGACATTGCATGTGATTCACACAGCATTGCTGTGGACATCACATGAGATGTCGGTGTGATGCAAAGTTTGTATGGCTGATATCGCATTGCATTTGCACCGAAATGGTGCAGGACCCTTTTTTTTGGTCCGCACTGGAATCGGATCACATGGGTGTTGACAGTGTGAACCGAGAATTAAACCATCCTATCCTTTACAGCTAAGAGCCCTTTCACACCGGGCCGCCCGCAGCGTCAGCGGTAAAACGCTGCTATTTTTAGCAGCGTTTTACCGTCGCATTAGCGGCGTATTTCGGCCGCTAGCGGGGCGCTTTTACCCCCCGCTAGCGGCCGAAAAAGGGTTAAAACCGCCCGCAATGCGCCGCAATAGTGGCGTTTTGCCGGCAGTATCCCAGCGCTGCCCCCTTGATTTCAAAGTTGAGCAGCGGTGGAGGAGCGGTAAACACACCGCTCCTTCACTGCTCGAAAGAAGCTGCTGGCAGGACTTTTTTTCCCGTGCTGCCAGCGCAGCGCTCCGGTGTGAAAGCCCGAGGGCTTTCACACTGCAGACAATGGAGCAGCTGTTTGAGGGCGGATTGCAGGCGCTATTTTTAACGCTATATCGCCTGCAATACGCCCTTGGTGTGAAAGGAGTCTAAGGAACCTGCTTCTGTATGATCTGCAACTGCCATGGTGCTGCACATGTGATCAGTTATGATACCAGTCACATGATGGTTTGACAGTTTGATTAAAGACACAAGCAAATGTGACAGTTAGCAATCCTAATATCCCAGGAATGTAACTGATTTTTTTATCGATGGGTGTAGTTCTGCTTTATGATTTACTGCTGTTCAGGGCTCTGGGCTTCAGCAAAATGGCAGCCTCCAGCAAGAATAAACAGGAGCAATGTTGGAGGCAATTTTCAGCACACACTAATGTTGGTAGCATAATTATTCATGTGGAATGTATGCTCCAGAATCTTTAGAGTTCTAGTGGCTGGTGCATGGTTATTTTCAGGCTGGGTTCACATATGCTGCGGCCACAGCTCACAGCAGGGGTTTCCGGTGCGTCCCTGTTCAGCGATTCAGGTGCGAATCAGGTCTGAATTTTTGCCTGAATTCGCACCTGAATCGGAACTAAAGATGCACAGGACCCTTTCCAAATATGGACCGTGGCCGCCCCGGAGCTGTGTGAACCGGCTCCATTGAGAGCTGGTCACACTCTCCTGTCATGCGAATTGGATGCGGGGAAACCTGCATCTAATTTACATATATGTGAACCCAGCCTAAGGCTGATGGTTATAATAAGGACTGTTCTTTTGCTAAAAGCACACATATGACAAATTGGGTCCCCCAAACCATGTGACTGTCCTCCTCCTAGCAAATACATTCAAACTCCTACTTCTGTGTAACAAGATTTAAACAATTGAATTGCTAGGTCAGCTCAGAAGAAAAAACTCATGGCAGTTAGAAACTCCACTGGCATTTATAATAAGTCCTCATTCACACAAGTGTACTACAGCATACACCTGTGCAAATCATATAGAAACAGCCAACACATTTTGGGGGCAACACCACTCCCCCATCACCGGGGCTCAAGACAGGATAAAACTTGGATGGACTAATGGATTACCTCATAGATCTATATTAGAACCAATATTAAATTCTCCTTCATCAATTTGACAACTAGTTGATGAGCAGCATTGCATATGCATAGTAGTTGGTCAAACAACTGTCACTAAGTATGGTGAGGATGAACAGTAATTGATCAAGCAAGTGTCGCTAAGTATGAAGAAAATGATGATCAATGGTACAGAGCTGAAATCCTTGTATTAAAGTGATTGTAAACAATCACCGTGTAAAACAACCCATTCAGTATCAAATAGAAATGAAAGGCAAAACATTTTTGTACAGATATACAAATATATTTTCCTTCTTTTTTATAAATGATCACATATCCTCTGTTCTCAGAGGATATGTTCTCAGCTGCATAATAGCTGGGGGAGGAGAAACAGCAATACACTGATCTTCCCAGTGAAAGTCTGTGCAGGGGATGCGCCTCAGCACCAGTCTCATTATTGAAGGAGAAGAGCCTGACTTCCCAGCACAGCTAGAGAACTTACCACGATGTGTCCTCCTGCTTAATGTGGTCAGTTTTTCATAGAAAAGCAGAGGCACTGGCAGGAACACCAGGGATTTCACACAAAGGAAGCAGACATACTTTTCATAGAAAGAGAACGGGATACTTTTCATAGAAGTACATGGTACAGCAGGCACTTATCGTGAATATCAAATGTTCGGATAACACATTTTTTAAGCAGTCCTCATGTCATAACAGGACAGAAAGTGTGTTACTGTAAGGATCATTAGGTAAAAATAAAGGATAAAATGCATGAAAATAAAAATGAATGCAGTCACTATATCTAAGAGCTGGTATTCTGCAATATACAACATTTTTGTTCCTGGGTTTAGATATACTTTGCAATGTACTGATGTTTCCGTTATTATCTTCAAAATCACAGAACATGTGGGCATAACCATGCACAGTCCAAGAGAAATGAAGCACATACTTGCACACTAGATGCAGAAATGCCTTAAGAATATCTAAGTAGTACAGCTAAGTGCTTCATTAAAAAGTTATGGCAGAATTAGGCTGCAAAAAAAAAACTTTTTTTTCCTCAAGAGTAGAAAAGTACATCCTGTGGCCACTGCCAGCAAATAAACTTTGTTTAAGTTTAGATTTCAAAAAGTCATGTACTGTCAATCCATCAGACCAGAATGTGTCTAAATGTCTTCCTGGTTGAGAGAAGATCAATATCTCAATGATAATGGCCCTTGGCATTCCAGTCAGTACAGTGATATTCAGCAGCCGCTGCTGTCAACTTTCTAGTTTGTCTGCATAGTGTATAGAAACTGTAGACACTCTGTCTTTGACTTTATTTCTTATTTTATTTTTCTGGAGAATAAAAGATGATATATGATTGGTCATTATGAGCAACCCTTTTGCTGCCATTTTATTTACTCCAGGTTTTTTATATATATATTATTGTTATAGCAGGATACAAAATATTATCATGTGCAATGTTTTTTAAAGTGATAACACAATATCTGTCGTATATAAAAAAGTAGTGCAAGATGTCCTGATTATGCCTCTAGCAGTTTTTAGGGCTTGAGTTTTCTAGAGGCTTTCTTAACCCTGCACACCCCCCTCCTCCCGCCACATCTTAGTACTTAACTCTTCTTGTAACAGGTTCCCAAAGCTTTCCAGCAGCCACCACCTAACTTTCTAGTCCCTTGTTTAGCTTCTGCAAAGTACAAGATTTGTGTGATACACACTCTGCCTGAAAAGTCAAACGGAGCCTTTTGACTCACACAGATCCAGTCCTCGGCCACTGGGGATATAACAGATAGGAAGTCAGTCGCCACTGAGACTTTGGGGACCCAATTCCTGGAAAGAGGAAAGTATTGGGGGGCTGGAGACTGAGGGCATTTTTTCCTAATTCCAAACTCCAAGATCCCCATCTTAACTCCAGCAGTTCAAGGCACAATACATGAGGAAAGGAGGGCACACTACATGGAGGGCACGAGGGCACACTACATGGCAGTCAGCTGGGCACATTACATGGTGAGGAAGGGAAGCAGGGCTCAATACATGGGGGGGGGGGGGGGCAGAAAGGAACATTACACGTGGACAGGGAACATTACATGAGAACAGCGCACATTACATGAGATTAGGGCACATTAAATGGGAGCAGGTGCTATTTCATGTAAAAAGGGCACATTGCAGGGGGGCTAGACATATTACATGAGAAAGGGGCACATTATAGAGTACACAGCAGGGCACATTACATGGGGGCAAGGCACAATATATATGAAAACAGGGCACATTACATGGGCACAGAGGACATTACATAAGAGCAGGGCACATTAATGAGAGCACGGCACATTATGGGGCACAGAGCAGGGCACATTACATGGTGATCTCACGTACAAACACCTGGCATGGACAGAAGGGGAGGAGGGGCCAGCGGGGAGCAGCGTCACACAACCACCACTATCACAACTGCTTCTTTGTGTTGCTTTGCATGTGTTGGTAGTGAGGATGCGATCTACCCATAAGCTGCCTGTGATTGATGAGTAGATTATGGCAGAACCTCTGAGGACCTCTTGGAAGGAGTATACAGTGCCTTGAAAAAGTATTCATACCCCTTGAAATTTTCCAAATTTTGTCATGTTACAACCAAAAACGTAAATGTATTTTATTGGGGTTTTATGTGATAGACCAACATAAAGTGGCACATAATTGTGAAGTGGAAGGAAAATGATAAATGGTTTTCAATTTATTTTTTTACAAATGAAGATCTGAAAAGTGTGGCATGCATTTGTATTCAGCCCCCTGAGTCAATACTATGTAGAACCACCTTTCGCTGCAATTGCAATTAATTCGCTGAAATTTTTGCCCATTCTTCTTTGCAAATAAAGGTCAAGCTCTGTCACATTGGATGGAGAGTGTCAGGAACAGCAATTTTCAAGTCTTGCCACAGATTCTCAATTGGATTTAGATCTGGACTTTGACTGGGCCATTCTAACACATGAATATGCTTTGATCTAAATCATTTTGTTGTAGCTCTGGCTGTATGTTTAGGGTCGTTGTCCTGCTGGAAGGTGAACCTCCGCCCCAGACTCAAGTCATTTGCAGACTCTAACAGGTTTTCTTCTAAGATTGCCCTGTATTTGGCTCCATCCATCTTCCCATCAACTCTAACCAGATTCCCTGTCCCTGCTGAAGAAAAGCATCCCCACAACATGATGCTGCCACCAACATGTTTTACAGTGGGGATGGTGTGTTCAGGGTGATGTGCAGTGTTAGTTTTCCGCCACACATAGCGTTTTGCTTTTAGACCAAAAAGTTCAAACCATTTATTATTTTCCTTTCACTTCACAATTATGTGTCACTTTGTGTTGGTCTATCACATACAATCCCAATAAAATACATTTAGAGCCGGTTCACACTAGGACGACTTGTCAGGCGACTTAGCCGCCTGACAAGTCGCGTCCCGTTCTGTACAATGGAACCGTCGCTCCGACTTAGAAAAAGGTTCCTGTACTACTTTGGGGGCGACTTGCATTGACTTCTATATAGAAGTCGTTTTGCAAGTCGCCGTAGCTGTCGTGTTCAAGTCACCTGAGGCAGTCGCGCTGCAAGTCGTGCTGCCTCAGTGTGAACCGACTCTTAAGTTTGTGGTGGAAATGTGTAAATTTTTAGGGGTATGAATAATTTTTCAAGGCACTGTATATATAATTTTTTTGGGGGGAGGGGTTACATACACTTTAAGCATTAGTGGTAGGATATAGTGGTGGTTATCCCAGAAAGTGTATGTTACAAAAATATTCTAGGCATGTCCTTACCTAATTATTAAAGCGTAACTTCACTTTTGTTGAGAAAAAAACATCCCCCCTAGGTGATCTATGTACATTGCAAGGATTATAACAACCTTTGTTGCAGATTCCTACCCTTTTTTATTCTGAAGAATTCCATGTGTGTTTGTCTGTGCCTCTGTGCTGAGTAGGTTTAATGGGAATGGTTTCATAATTATCAGTCAGCTGTGGCAGCTGAAGAGCACTAATGAGGAAACCTGCTGGGCCTTCATTCCTTTAGACGTGTTCCTATTGGAAATATCTCACCAAAAATGAAATTTTTGTTGCAGGAGATGCCTGAAATCTGACTTGTATCTTAGGCAGACTTCTGGGAAAATTGGTGAGCCAATCACACAAGCAGGAAATTATGTTTCTAGGGAGTAGTCAGTGCACATTCTGTGTACAGAACAACTCCAGGTAGCCATATTGCATTGCATTTATAGAAAATGACAGAGGCTGAAAATTAAAAAGGAAAAGTACATTTTAATAACATTTAATTACAATATGACTTGTATCGCAATTTTACACGCTATATTATTTTTTCTTTATTTGCTATTTTTTTCCCCACAAAAGTGTAGTTACCCTTTGATTTTTAGCGTCAGAATTTTGTGGATCATTTCTCCTTCACTTTTCTCTCCTCAGATTCCCTTTAAAATTATTTAAGGTTTCGGCAATATCTTCTAATCTACTTTATCCTGTCTAATTCTTAAGCAAGGTCTTTCCATCTTGTCTATATTCTTTCAACTTTTCCCAGTTGATTTTTGGTCTTATAGGCCCAACTTTCTGTCTCCATAATCTCATCCACTTCTTTCTTCCATTCCCCTAATGTTGGACATATGCCTTGTTTCCAGTGTCTGGGTATTAGCCTTTTTGCTGCATTTAATAGGTGTGGAATTACACTATGTAAGATTTTGTAGCTCCAGTAATCCCATGGAATAGGAAGTTTACCGGTGATGGTTCATTTATTTGACATCTTCTCTATCCATGGGGTTATCTCTTCCCAGAACACCCTAATTTTGGGGCAGGACCACCAAATTTGGAAGGGTGCTCCCTTTTCTATACATCCCCTCCAGCAACGATTATCTACAGTTGGGTATATCTGTGCCAATCGTGCTGGGGTTCTATACCATCTCGCTAAGAACTTATACGACATTTCCTGAATGTATGAGCTTACAGACCTTAAGTATGTTGCTTCTGTCAGTTTTTTCATTTGTGATGAAGTGAATGTACAGTTTAATTATTTTTCTCATTCTTTGATAAAATAAGGTGTTGTAAAATTCTGTTTGTTAGACATTAATTTATATGTTTGGGATAATAGATGGCTAGGCTTTGATAGTTTCATACACATTTTCTCAAATATGGTAGGGAATTCTGAGTTCTGAATTGAGGTTCTATTTTTTTTAAAGTTTTGCATTTGTTTATATCTCCATCCTGCCAACCCCATGTTCCCCTGTGATGAAACCAATTCTGCTAGGAAAATTAATTTGCCCCCAGGGGCATATTTTACACACATAGTATTTCCATCTGATTCCCATGGGCCTAGTGCTCCTTTTTACACTTCAGGGGAAAACCATGGATAACCTCCCAACGGGGTCAGTGGGGATATTCTCGGTGCATATTTGCCATTTTTATTTATTCTATCCCATACTGCCAGTGTATTTCGCGTTAATGGGGATGTCCATTTGGATAATCCCCTATCTTTGGTTGGTATCCATGGTGCTCCTGCTAGATCTCTGTCTGCCATATTTTTCTCAATCGTGACCCACGGTTTATTTGTAGTATCATGACACCAGTTTAAGATACATACTAACGACATTGCTCTGTAATACAGAGCAATGTCTGGTAGCCCAACTCCTCCCTCTTTTTTACTGCTGCATAAAATGTTGTATGCTATTCTAGCATTTCCTTCTTTCCATATAAAGGATAGGAAAACTTTACGTATCTTTTTAAAAAAGATCTGCTTCAGAGAATTTTACTTGATATGATTCATATGCTATATCGGTATCACAATAGTCTGTGTAAACTATGCAAGCAATATCTTTGCTATAGGCTGCTTAGTTGGGGGTTTACACCAAACAATAAGAAAGGCCATCGACTGTTGCCATGCTTCCGCAGCATGAAAGATGTGCATATTCAGCCCTCTGCCTGTGCTTGGTTGTCTTTTGGATATGCTTGAAAAATTACATTTTGCAAATAAACCACAGGAGCAGAACAACTTACAAGAGAGTGAAAACACATGTAGCTCTGACATGTTTCAAATTACTTTTTTATCAAAAAATGAAAATGGGAAATGCATAAACACTATCCACTTTCAATTAAATGTATTACTAGGTGTCAGTTTTAGTTTGTCTAAGTTATTCTTGCTGACACAATGCGAAGGTTAAAGAGTTGTGTATTTTTAAATCTAACATTCATTAATTCAAATCTATCCAAACAATATTTACGTGAGAAGGATATGTAAGAGGAAAAATAAACCCACAAGATGATGAGTAACTTTTAACCAAAAATATAGAGCTTAGTCAGAACCGCTGGCAACAAAAGTGAGTACACCCCTAAGTGAATATGTCCAAATTGGGCCCAAATTTGGCCCAATTAGCCATTTTCCCTTTATGTTGCCCTACATAAAGATGACCTACGCTATAAGAATATTGCCAAGACCCTGAAACTGAGCTGCAGCACAGTGGCCAAGACCATACAGCGGTTGAACAGGACAGGTTCCGCTGAGAACAGGCCTCGTCACGGTCAACCAAAGAAGTTGAGTGTACATGCTCAGCGTCATATCCAGAGGTTGTCTTTGGGAAATAGACATATGAGTGCTGCCAGCATTGCTGCAGAGGTTGAAGGGGTGGGGGGTCAGCCTGTCAGTGCTCAGACCATACGCCGCACACTGCATCAAATTGGTCCTCATTGCTGTCGTCCCAGAAGGAAGCCTCTTCTAAAGATGATGCACAAGAAAGCCCACAAACAGTTTGCTGAAGACAAGCAGACTAAGAACATGGATTGCTGCATTATGTCCTGTGGTCTGAGGAGACCAAGATAAACTTTTTTGGTTCAGATGGTGTCAAGCGTGTGTGGCGGCAACCAGGTGAGGAGTACAAAGATAAGTGTGTCTTGCCTACAGTCAAGCATGGTGGTGAGAGTGTCATGGTCTGGAGCTGCCTGAGTGCTGCTGACACTGAGGAGCTACAGTTCCTGATCATGAATGCCCATATGTACTGTGACATACTGAAGCAGAGCATGATCCCCTCCCTCCAGAGACTGGTGATAATGACCCCAAACACACCTTAAACACGACCACTGCCTTGCTAAAGAAGCTGAGGTTAAAGGTGATGGACTGGCCAAGCATGTCTCCAGACCTAAACCCTATTGAGCATCTGTGGGGCATCTTCAAACAGAATGTGGGGGAGCGCAAGGTCTCTAACATCCACCAGCTCCGTGATGTCATCATGGAGGAGTGGAAGAGGACTCCCGTGGCAACCTGTGAAGCTCTGGTGAACTCCATGCCCAAGAGGGTTAAGGCAGTGCTGGAAAATAATGGTGGCCACACAAAATATTGACACTTTGGGCCCAATTTGGACATTTTCACTTAGGGGTGTACTCACTTTTGTTGCCAGCGGTTTAGACATTATTGTCTGTGTGTTGAGTTATTTTGAGGAGACAGCAAATTTACAAGCTGTACACTCACTACTTTACATTGTAGCAAAACATAATTTCTTCAGTGTTGTCACATGAAAAGATATAATAGAATATTTACAAAAATGTGAGGGGTTTACTCACTTTTGTGAGAAACTGTATATATAGAGCTTTCTTTTAATTCCTTATACACTGAAGCATACATATAGTACAGTTATCTCAAACAGCTAGATCTGAGGTAAATAACACTGGTAATGTATTGTATACTTATACACATATATATGAAAGGTAACAAATGAAGTTGCATTACATGTTATCTAGTATCCCATAAGTTCTACTGCCTATGGGGGGAATATCATCCCATGTGGTAGGACTCTGTTCTTAAAGAACAGAGGAAGCCCTAAAGGCAGGGAAGGGAGAAGGTAAGGGTCTGTTTGGGAATGAAACAAAGAATTTAAAGACATACCTGCAAATGGTAAAATGAGATTATACCCAAAAATGAAAGTTTATCTTACTGCAGTTTACTAATACTAGATGAATTGGCAATGCTTTCTTGTAGCATTTTATGGACTGCTGTGTCAAGTTTAAAAGGGCAGTCTCTTTGTAGAAGGAGAAATGTCAGTAAGTTGTATTGTACGAAAAAGGGCGCAACAATGGGCATTACCAAAATCTTGTAGTAGAGTGCAAAGCCAACAGTGTCCTGTGCCATCAAGTCATAATCTTGTAAGTGATCTCTTGGTATTTGCTATAAATATGAGTATTTGTGAGTAAAGAGCAAGATCCTATCTTTCATTTGTGAAGGTATTTGATCTGAATGGGAGTGTATACTCACTAGTAGTTGATAAGAGAGAGAAAGAGCTTATCTGATTGTACATTGTGCTTGGCATATTTCCTCAAATGACATTAGGGGCCTGCAGAATAGGTGGGGTTTGCTCAGGAAGTGCAAAAAGTACAACAGCTGTTGCTTTCTCCTTATATCCCGCACAGGATTATAAGAGTCAGCATAAAAATAGGAACAGCTTTTTAGCAAAGTCTTAGGCATTACAACCCAATGGAATAACAGAGATCCTTCACATGTATGCAAACAATATCTTCAAATATACAGCAACTTGCTGTATTGGACATGTAAACTGTGGATTTATTAATAAATGTAAGTTTTTATGAGCAATGAAATTAGGTGCAGATTGTTTGCTTGGAGGAACAACTTTCTAGTTGTTGGCCTCTAGGAATTTGGAGGCTCGCATGGCCCAGGCACTGATCGGAAGACTTTAGTTGTAAACCTTGGGACAATCTCCAGTTGACCTATGTTAGGCATCATAGAGAAGGGGTAACTCAGCAAGTTGTTCAATTCATTTAAAATATCTACTTGTTTCCAGCAGGGTCATTTTAGTTAAGGGATGCTTTTGAAAGTCTTTTAGTGTGCTCATCCACACACTAAGAGGAAGTAGTCATGCCCCTGGGAAACCCAGAGCTTGCGTGTCCCATGTCTACACCAGTGAAATACCCTTGCTATGTGTACAGCCATATAATAAAGGGCAGGGTCTGGAAACCCCACTCTGTCTTTGAGTTTAAGCTGCGCAGGGGGTTTTTCACTGTCAGGATGGTAAGAATGTGGATAAATGAACGGGCAGGGCAATACTAAACTTAGGCAAGGGATGCATTCTTCCTGCAGTTTGTGATTAGACAAGTGCAGTGAGGTATAGCAATCATTACTTATGGCTTCTGGCACCAAAAATATGTTAAATAAAATAAGTGCTGGGAGCAAGTACTTTCTTTTTGTCTTTTGCAATGCTGACTGCAAACAAGCAAACAAACAGGTTGAAATTGGAGGTTTTAATTACTACGTTTCTTGGTATTAAAAGCTATATAAAAAGAGTTATTGTGTTAAAAAAAAAAAAAAAAGAAAAGAAAAAAAAAGCTGCCCATACAGCTACAGTTCAAGAAGTACCATTCAAATTCTGACACACAACCTTCTCCTTTCTATATAAATTGTATTCTAAATAATAGCTTAGCCACAAATGTCTGCTTGTTTCAAACATCTAACCAGGCAAAAGAGAACTTTCTTATACCTTTACTTTTGCTTAAGAAGATTGGGTGCTTGAAGTAATCTAGATTTGTATCAGAATTTCAGTTATAGTATCAGTACCACCATTAACAGGAGTACAGTAATTGTCAAATTCAGAAAATGTAGAGGCTATATATATTGTTTATGCTGTTATATCAGTATAGGCCTAGTTGATCAGCCCTCACAAACTCACAGCAGCCCTACTGATTTTGCCAGCCCACTGGTACTAATAAAGTTTACTTACCAGCTGATTTCTTAAAAAAAAATCTTTAACTACTTCAGCCCTGGAGGATTTGGCTGCTCAATGACCAGAGCACTTTTTACAATTTGGTACTGTGCTGCTTTAACTGGTAATTGCACGGTCATGCAATCCTGTACCCAAACGAAATTCGCATCCTTTTTTTCCCCACAAATAGAGCTTTCTTTTGATGGTATTTGATTGCCCCTGTGATTTTTATTTTTTGCGATATAAGTGGAAAAAGACCGAAAATTTTGAAAAAAATGATATTTTCTACTTTTTGTTATAAAAAAATCCAATAAAATCAATTTTAGTCATACATTTAAGCCAAAATGTATTCAGCCACATGCCTTTGGTAAAAAAATGTCAATAAGCGTATATTTATTGGTTTGCGCAAAAGTTTTCACTCCTCACTACCTACCACAGTTTCAAAGGCCATAAAATGCCAAGATAGCACAAAAGCCCCCCAAATGACCCCATTTTAGAAATTAGACACCCCAAGCTATTTCATGATAGGCATGTTGAGTCCATGGAATATTTTATATTTTGCCACAAGTTGCAGGAAAATTACATTTTTATTTTTTTTTGCACAAAGTTGTCACTAAATGATATATTGCTCAAACATGCCATGGGCATATGTGAAATTACACCCCAAAATACATTCTGCTGCTTCTCCTGAGTACGGGGATACCACATGTATGAGACTTTTTAGGAGCCTAGATGTGTACAGGACCCCAAAAACCAATCACCACCTTCAGGCTTTCTAAGGGTGATTTCACTTCCTCACTACCTATCACAGTTTTGGAGGCCATGTAATGTTTAGATTTAAAGAGGAGGTCTACTGCTAAAATTACTGCCCTCGATCTGACTTTCGCGGTGATACCTCACATGCATGGTGCAATTACTGTTTATATATGACACCAGACCAACGCTTGCGTTCGCCTTTGCGCGTGAGCATGGGGGGACAGGGGTGCTTTTTTTTTTTCTGTATTATTTATTTTGCTTTTTTGTTTTATTTTTAAACTATTCCTTTTTTTTTTTTATTTTTTTTTTTTTATTGTTATCCCCTATTTAAATATCCCCTATGTTAGCAATAGATAGTGACT
Source organism: Lithobates clamitans (assembly GCA_037952925.1). NCBI lineage: Eukaryota > Metazoa > Chordata > Amphibia > Anura > Ranidae > Lithobates > Lithobates clamitans. The sequence continues at coordinate 1,739,364 of JBBGZY010001071.1, read as the reverse complement.
GGTACTCTTTTTTCTTTTTTCTTGTTAGACCCTAGATCTCTCCTGTGACCTCAAAGCATCGAAACCTAAGTCATAAAATGCTCGTAGCTTCCGGTTTCTTAGGCCATAGAGATGATTGGAGCCATTCTGGTCTCCAATCAGCTCTATGGTCAGCTGGCTGAACCACCGGCTGCAGTCTCGGGTTCCCTGTTGGGACAGGAGAGCCCGAGAAGACCATGGTAGACGGTGAGGGGGGGGGGGAACGACACACATTCCCTCTCACTGCTTGTAAAAGCAGTCTAGAGTCTAATTAGCCGCTAGGATTGCCTTTACATGAAAGCCGACTGGCTGAAAAGAATGATACCAAGATGATCATTCTGGTATAACCACTGAGAGTCCAGCAACATACCAGTACATTGCTGGTCCTTGTTGCTCATATATTGTAATGTTCTTTTTTTCATGCAGCCTGTGAGCTGAACAAAAAAAAAGAGATTAATCGGTGGGTATCCTACCATTAGAATACCGCCCTTCATCCACCCACTTCTAATGATGGGCATACATGCACCATTTTTTTTTAACTGTGGTGGTGAAATCACCTACTGCAGCGCTGGAGTCACTGATTTATGTATCGTGGGAACAAACGCTGTTGCTGTCAAGATAAATAAATCAGTGCTGCAGCTGAATTGCGTACAATAAAACATACCTGTAGTAAACATAAAACATTTATTAACGCAATCTGTTCCTAAAAAATATATGCCGAAGCATGGGAGCAATCCGCCCCTAATGTTAGAAGCAAATCACTCCTCCACCCCTGCCCCCATGCTTTGGCATGTATGCTCTTTTTTTTTAACTGTGGTGGTGAAATCACCTTCTACAGCGATGGAGTCAGGGCTTTATGTATCGTGGGAGCAAATGCTGTTGCTGTCAGAATAAATAAACCCGTGCTGGAGCTGAATGGCGTACCTGCTAAGCAAATCATGGTTAACAATAAAACAAAGTAACATTACAGTAAGACATACCATACCTGCAAAGCAAATACAATAAAACATAGTAAAAATAAAACATTACAGTTCTAAAATACAGTAACAAAAGAGAGAGAACAATAGACAGACAATAGAGAGCGAACGTAAGAGAGAGAACAATAGAAAAATAAAACCACAACTGTTTTTGTCTTTTTTATTTATTTTTTTTGTGTTTTTGTGTGTTTTTTATTTACTTATTATTTTTTTTTGCACTTTTATGTAAACTGTAAACTGTAAACGTTCCAGATTAGGGTCTCCCAAAATGTGATGTCCATCTCATCTTTCGAGACCCTGTGTTAGTATGCCTAGGACTGTGTAACGCTGTACCCTACGCTAATACTCCACTAGTGTGTGGAAGAGTTCGAAACAGTCACCAATGCAAAGACCAGGTTGGTCAGGACAGGAGGGACAATAAAAGCTGGTGTCACGCCTATATCCGCGCTTTCTACAAAAACTACATCTTCTTTGGGTGTTTCCTTGAGTAGGGGTACCAGGGAGGACATGCAGAAAATGCTTCTCATGCAGCCGGATCACTGAATTTGGATTGGGAAGTTGGGCCACAGCACTGTCTGGAAACAGAAGGTCTGTGATGATCTCTTCCTGGAATTTAAGGAAGGATCCAGTTTGTCCTGAAGCTTTGTATAGCACATAAGCATTCAGCAGAGCCAATTGAATTAAGTATACAGACACTTTTTTGTACCGGCGTCTGGCTTTACGGGCAATTAGGTACGGCGCCAACAACTGGTCGTTGTGGTCCACCCCTCCCATATTAAGGTTATATTTGTGGACACAGAGCGGTTTCTCCACAACACCAGTCGCCATAGGAATTTGGACCGGCGTGTCCGCGTGAAGGGAGGACAGAACGAAAACATTCTTATTATCCCTCCACTTCACAGCAAGCAAAATATTACACTTTAAGCAGGCACTCTCCCGCAGCCTAAGGCGGGAATCTACAAGCCGCTGGGATAAGCTCCGGCAATTAGATCACACGGTGCCACATGCGCCAATTCCGTGATCAAACAAGTGACTAAAAAGTGGCATACTCGTGTAATAATTGTCCACATATAAGTGGTTCCCCTTTTTGAATAAGGGTGACACTAGGTCCCACGCAGTCTTACCAGCTCTCCCTATGTAGTCTGGCCAGTCTTCCGGCTCTACGTAACTATCTCTTCCCTCGTAAACCATAAAACTATATGTATAGCCTGTGGCCCTGTCACAGAGCTTATACATCTTGACCCCGTATCTGGCACACTTGCTGGGAAGATACTGTTTGAATGACAAGCGGCCAGAAAACTTAATCGGGGACTCATCAATGCAGACAACTTCATGGGGAGTAAACAAGGCTGCAAAGCGTTGGTTGAAGTGGTTTACGAGGGGCCAAATTTTGTAGAGCTGATCAAATTCAGGGTCACCCCGAGGACGACAGAGTTCATTGTCACTGAAGTGCATGAGCTGCAAGATCTGCTTGTATCGTGTCCTGGTCATGGAGGCAGAGAACACAGGCATATGGTGAATTGAGTCAGTGGACCAATATGACCGTAACTCACTCTTTTTAGTTATGCCCATGAGGAGGGATAGGCACAGGAAGGTCTTAAATTCGGAGATCGTAATTGCTTTGGTCCACAATAGATCTAGAGATCTTCCGTGAAAAACAGTGAATAAAAATCAAGTGACGTAAAATCAACTGTTTCCTCCTGAATTCCGGGTTGGCCAGTGGATGGGGGAAGTACGGGTGCTGCAGAAGTGGTGGGCTCCCAATTAGGATTGGAAAATGCAGCAGGAAAGGCACTATGGGCTCAACGGACCTGTCTTTGTCTTCTTGGTGTCAGCAGGACTCTACTCGTGCTAGCCACCTCACCAGCTTGAACTGCACTTATGGGACTCACCACGTGATTCTGCAGTACTGGATGTACGACCAGGATGTACTAGGCCGCTGTTGCTTGCAAGTTCACCAGAAGGATGAGCGGCACTAATATTGCCTCTCTGCTCCATACAAGAGCCCTGCGGTTCTTGCACCTCAACGACAGCAGAAGAACGGGGTCAGGTATGCTTGACCTTGGCAGAGACCACAACTCCGTCATCAGAGCTATCTGTCAGGGTGCCGCTGATGTCTACTGGTTCGTATTCTGAGCCTGAATCTGACAGATTAGTGACTTACTCTTCACTATCTGTCATGCTCAGAAACGTGTAGGCCTCTTCACTACTGTACCAGTATGCCTATGCATACTGATGTTAGTGTAGTGTTGGTGCAACTCATGGTTAGATGTTATCTCTCCTCTCTCCGGAACGAAAAGGATTACGCGAGGAGAGATGACATCACGTTCCCTGTCTGTGTTTACATTTACACAGGCAGAAGAGGATTTCATTTGTCAGGACCGATTTGTCAGCCTGGAGACTGATCGGTTCTACAATGAATCTGATCGTCACGGCCGGCGTAACATAACCTTGATTCCCCCACACGTGACATTCTGCCACAGTAAAGCTGCGGCAGCTGGTCGGGAAGCGGTTAATCAACAGTATAAAATAATTGTTGCAGATTGTCTATTTACTTTTTCCACCTCATGGTTTATAAAACAAAACAGTGATTGTGAATGATCGGCCCGTAAAAATTTTACATAAAAATGAAAGGCAAAACATTTTGTATAGATATAAAAAAAATTAAAAAAAAGGGAAAAATGTATTTATAAGTGATCACATTCCCTCTGTTCTCAGCTGCATAAGAGCTGGGGGAAGAGAAGCATCAGCACACTGAGCTTCCCAGTGAATAACTGTGCAGGGGGGGGTTGCCAGGACAGGTCTGATAACTGGAAGAGAGCCGGAAGCTCTCCTGCTTAGTGTGGTCAGTTTTTAATAGGAAAGCAAGGGGACTAGCAAGAAAACCAGGTATTTCACAAAAAGGAAGCAATACAAAGAGAACAGGATAGTTTCTCATACAAGTACATCGTACAGCAGCAACATATCAGGAATATAAAGTGTTAGGGTAACAAACACTTTAGGGTAAAAGTAGAAGAACAATTATCATTAGTTAATATTGTCTTTATTTAGGAACTGGTTCAATTGGCCAGTAAACTCTGACCAGGGTCGGCCCTACCATGGGTCCTGCTGGGTCCATTGGACCCAGGCGGAACTTTGAGAGGGGCGGCAAATTGGCGCCCAAGATTTTTTTTCCAGCAGTTTTGTGTGTCATCCAGGTTCGGACGGGCCGGGGGGCAAGGTGACAAATGTTGCAGAGCCTATCATTCTCAAAAATCACTATACAGCCCTAGCTTGCCATTATACTACCCTAGCCCGCCCTTATACTACCCTAGCCTGCCCCTATACTGCCCTAGCCTGTCTATATACTACCCTAGCCTGTCTATATACTACCCTAGCCTGCCCCTATACTACCCTAGCCTGTCCATATACTACCATAGCCTGTCTATATACTACCCTAACCTGTTCATATACTACCCTAGCCTGTTCATTTACTACCCTAGCCTATTCATTTACTACTCTAGCCTGTCCATATACCACCCTTGCCTGTCTATATACTACCCTAGCCTGCCCATATACTACCCTAGCCTGTCTATATACTACACTAGCCTGCCCCTATACTGCCCTAGCCTGCCCCTTGGAATTTAACATAATGGTATGTTGTATCATTTTGCATATAGACAAGGTGCTGTTGTATGTAAATCTGACTTCCTGATAAATTTAATTTTAGTTTTAATTATCATTATATAAAAAAATGGCTGTGGGGGCCTTTTGGTGGGTGTGGGGGCAGCATTTCATTCTTGGACCCAGGTAGCACAATGTCTTGGGCCAGCCCTGACTCTGACGACCTCCTGGGAAAAACCTAACCCCTTAACTTGTGTCAGCAGATACCACCCCGTATGGTTGACCAGTGATTCAGACTAATGCAGCAGAAAATCAAAAAAGAAGAAATTACAGTCCCATTATTATAAATGTACTTTATCTTAAGATGAGGTAATTAATACATATCTATATATACTTCATCTTAAGATGAAATCATACCTAGTACACATACTCCTGATGATCCTGATTTAACCTGAGAATACTCAATGTCACTTGCCCTTTTAAAGCTCTGTGGGCGTATGTGCCATTATTGATTGACTGTATATTGTATCATAGTTTGTAGGTTGAATGTAATATCAGTTAACAGTCAATCGATGCACAAAATTATGTTCTTGACATATTACTTAAATCTAGTTTAGAAAAAAAATAATCATGTCAATATATTAGAACTATTTGCTTGTGTCTGTAGTCTTGGTTGATCATTGATGGGAAGTATGATTTTTCCACACAGCATAATGTTCTGCTGATCATCTTGATAGAGATGGCAAAAATGAATTCCAAAGTAATACCTGTCTGAAGAGCAGTGAGCAGCCTGACAAGGATGATTCATTGTGGAATGTTTCAGCACCAGAAGCAACATCCATAATGCATTCACAGATCAGGGGCCAGTTCAGAGGACATACAGAACAATATCAGTAAGAATATTTATATATAATTTAGAAATAACGTTTGTTTTCTTTATATATTTTAAGAAGAACTCCACCCCAAAAAAGAAAAAAAATAATAATAGCACATTGCAATATAAAATAAAAGCACATTTTGCTGCAATATTTGCATTCAATCCAGAGAATTCCCCAGAGATATCTCATCTGCCACTAGATGCCCTCCATCTAAAGGGTAGCATAATTTAATCCATTTTCTCTGGGCCCAGATCATTCTGGACCTGCCCCAGCCTGGAACTAGATAGCAAAAGAGAAGTAGCACAGTGATAAGCTCATTCCTCTGTCACTGTTCTCCTCCTAGTGATTATTATTATTAGTGTTATTATTATTATTTGTTTTTCTTTTTCAGCACCCATATTCTTATTTTTGTTCAGCACTCATGTTCTCTTTTCTATGTAATTATTTTGACACTCTCATTACTATTGACTGTTTGGTTTTAATTATGACCCCATGGAGGGGACATTGTATTGATGTCAGATTGACATGATACTCTTCTTATGTTCTTTCTAACCCTGATGAAGGGGGCACATAAACGCTTTGGATATTTCTTGACCTGTACCCCTAACCTTTAACTGAATAAAGTTGCATCTGGACCTGGGGCTTAAATTCCAACCCATAGACGTTGCGTAGGGCATGGCCTGACCAACGTTGTGCGTCCTCTCCCAACGAATACAGGATTATTTGACGGTTTAAACTCAGATCTTTTATGCTTGAATTGAACTTTTACAATGAACTTCTGCACAGTGGCATAGACTGTGACCGCGCAATACCCCTGCAGGGGTGAAAGTATCCGGTGAGTGTTTGCACAATAAGAGCACGAATATCAAGCACTGTCACTAATGAACACAGGAATAAGAAGATTGCATTGAATAATATTGTTTACCAAGAGGAATAAGCTTTCAAGCATAACTATCACCTGTGCACTATAATTAAGACTATTCAAAGCAACATTGTTTTTTTCTGATTAACACTTGTTATTTTGAGCACAAGTCACTTTACCATTGACTGGATCCCCCCCCCCCTTTCCCTTCCATTTCCCTTCCCCCCCTTCCTTTTTCCTTCCCACTCACCTTAGCACTTCAAATCAATGCACAGTATGAATACATGGGCATATTTTGATATAATAGAACCAGATGGTAAACAGTGAGTTGCATAGGATCAGCCACTGTCTGAAGCAAATTACATACACATCATTTTCTATTTTTATGCAAAATCACTTTTGATTGTTACTCCTTTTTTGGGATAAAGTTTTTAAAGAAGTTTTTATCAACCAACATTTTCATACTTTCACTCACCTATCAGAGGTGACTTTAATATGTTATCACAGTGTCATAACACTTTGCCATAAAACTAGAACAGCGCCGCACCCACACCTAATTTCTTTTCATTTTGAAAATGGCATTGGTACCATGTGAATGACCCTCTGTGATCATTATGCAGAAAAGAAGCTGCTCATCACAAGACTGGGAAAAGTGCATCAATCATTGTAATAGCGGCAACTGCCATAGTGATTGTCACCTTCCACATAGCTGGACCAATGTAACTATGCAATAAAGATCATTAGGGGTGCGCATCTTCACTGGTCTAACGATTCGATTTCGATTATCTGGTCAACGATTCGATTCGATTCCGCGATGCATCACAATGCATCATGATTACTGACGAGCTCCCACTTCCGCTTGGGCTGCCTAGGCGGCCCTTCCACCCAGCAATCTTCTGGGACACATCACAGTTCCCAAAAGATTGCCCGGCTATGCAGGACAGCGCAGTGAGACATGCGCACCCGGCTGTGAAGCTGCAAGCTGTCACAGCCGGATGCCCACAGTAGTATTGCCAGCACTGTGGACAGGCGGGGGAGAGAATGGAGGGTTTGGGTGGCCACGTTGCTGGATTGTGGGACAGGTGAGTGTCTTTTTATTAAAAGTCAGAAGATGCACTTTTTTGTAGCTGCTGACTTCTAATAAACAAAAAATTGACTGGAACTTTGCTTTGAATTAAAAATAACCTCACTCCCTAAAAAGTGCACTACAGGGTACAGAGATTCACACACACGGCTGCTTGAAGGTCAGAAGGGATAGAATCCACAGATGACAAACAGCCCTGTGAAGTTCCCTGTACTGTCTCTGTGCTGACCAGTGGCAGCCGGTGCTCAAAATTTTTTTGAGGGGCGCAAACAAACTGAAAAATACTGAACCTCCCCCATCAAATGCAACCTTACTGTGCCCATCAAATGCAGCCTTACTGTGCCCGTCAGTCGCAGCCACTGTGCCTGTCAAACGCAGCCATCTGTGCCCATCAATCGCAGCCACTTGTGCCCGTCAAACGCAGCCACTTGTGCCCGTCAAACGCAGCCACTTGTGCCGCCCAAACGCAGCCACCTGGGCCCAAACGCAGCCACATGTGCCGCCCAAACGCAGCCACCTGTGCCCAAACGCAGCCACTTGTGCCCGTCAAATGCAGCCACCTGTGCCCGTCAAACGCAGCCACCTGTGCCCGTCAAACGCAGCCACCTGTGCCCGTCAAACGCTGCCAGCTGTGCCCAAACGCAGCCACCTGTGCCCAAATGCAGCCACCTGTGCCCATTAAATGCAGCCATCACTAACCCCCCACAATTACTTTCTTTTAATTAATGTTATATTACAATAGATGCGGTGCCCCCGCTGTATGTGCTTTTAAAATACAATGTCACCTCATACCGAATTTCGCCGTAGTAGTACGATCATGTGACTCCCGGCTCGTCCCGCCACTCTCCGCTCTCCTCTCACGTGTCTCCTGAGTCCTGACGTCAGCGGGGAGATCTCAGTCCCGCCCGCCTCTCTTCTGATACCATAACTATAGTCAGCGGGCGGGACTGAGAAATCCCCGCTGACATCAGGACTCAGGAGACGGAAGAGGAGAGCGGAGAGGGGCGGGACGGGCCGGGAGTCACATGATTGTACTACTACGGCGAAATTCGGTATAAAGCTACATTGTTTTTTAAAAAGCACATACAGCGGGGGCACAGCATCTATTGTCATACAACATTCATTAAAAAAAAGTCATTTTAAAAATACGCTCGGATCGCTTTCCCGGGAGTGGCGGGGCTAGTAATGACGTCACCGGACATCGCTTTTCCGGTCCTTATGCATCGATGCCGCATCAGGGACACCTGAATCGCGATGCATCGATGCAACGATTAATTTCAGCACCCCTAAAGATCATATCAACACTTCAGCTTTAACCACTAGCTGCATAGCCGCTACAGTTATACTGCGGTAAGGTTGGCACGGCTGCGCAAATTGCCATAGGTATACATCACTCTTTTAAGACGACCTAGTAGGCGCGCACACGCCGCGTGTCCCCAGGGGCCGATGCACGTGCCCGGCAGGCGCGATGTCCGCCGGGCACCCGGGTTCGCTCTTGACAGAGCAGGAATGTGGATCTGTGTGTGTACACACACAGATCCACGCCCTGTCAGGGGAGTAGAGACAGATCATGTGTTCCTAGTATATAGGAGCACCTATTGGTCTCCTCCCCTAGTCAGTCCCATCCCCTCCACAGTTAGAACACACCTAGGGAACACAGTTAACCCCTTGATCGCCCCTAGTGTTAACCCCTTCCCTGCCAGTGACATTTATACAGTAACCAGTGGCTTTTTTTAGCTCTGATCACTGTATAAATGTCAATGGTCCCAAAAAAGTGTCAAAAGTGTCCGATCTGTTCGCCGCAATGTCGCAGTCCTGATAAAAAACGCAGATCGCCCCATTATTAGTAAAAAAAAATAATAATAATAAAAATGCCATAAATCTATCCTCAATTTTGTAGATACTATAACTTTTGTGCAAACCAATCAATATGCGCTTATTGCATTTTTTTTTTAACCAAAAATATGTAGAAGAATACATATCGGCCTAAACAGAAAAGACATTTTTTTTTTTGGGATATTTATTACAGGTAGAAGTACAAAATATTGTGTTTTTGTCAGAAACCATGAATCAGACTGAGACAGAAGTACAGTTAAATCACAATTGTTTAATAATAATAAAAAAAAGGTAAACAGCGTAAACGTAGTCAACACATAGCCAGAGTTCAGGAACCAGAATGGATAGTCAGACAAGCCAAAATGTCAGGGAGCCAGAAGGAATGTCAGCCAAGCAAGTCTTTAACAGGCACACAGAAGAGCGTCTCTAGAGATGTGACCAAGGCGAAGCCAGAGATCATCTGGACCAGACGGCTTAAGTAGGCAGGACCGACCAGCAGGATCATCAGCAGGTGAGTCACTGTGGAGAGATAGGAGCTGGCAATTAGCCGACAGCTGAGCGGCCAGCTCAGAGAAGGAAGAGACCTAAGTCTCCTCATGGTTAAGAACCATGGGGAGTATGAAGTACAGCTACTGTTGACTCCCGTAGGTTCCGTGGGCGCATACAGTACCTGGTGCATTGAAAAGGGTATGGTCTGGAGGAACGCTCTTGGGTCCCATCCTTGGACAAACCTGCCCCTGTTCTCCTTCGTGATTTCCATTTACGTTTTCCCCTCAAGTCTGGTGGTCCTCTGAGGGGGAGGACCACCAGGCTCCTAAGCAGTAGGAACAACAGATCAGTCTCCTCACCCCTGACAGAACGGAGATCTGTCTGTTTACATTGACAGATCTTCATTCTGTCCTTCTCAGGAGCAATCGCAGGATGCCACCCGCATTGGCTCCTACGTCACGCGGCGAGCACGCACGTCTCCTATACTCCTTAAAGCGCCCACCGTACAGCTACGGCGATTCGCGCAGGAGTGCCATTCTGCCGCCCCGATTGATGGCGGGTGGTCATCAAGGGGTTAAAGTGGTTGCAAACCTCTGACATGAGAAATGAATAAAGCATATCCCTCTATAGCCTCAATCCAATCACCTAGTGTGATTTCTCTGTGATCACTCCTCTCTCTGCAATCTGCATGACTCATTTCTAATATTCATACTCGACACCACATAATGCTGGGTGATGGCCCCCATCCAGCACACAGCAGGTGATTGACAGCCCCTGCAGTGCATTTTTCTTATTATTCTGTGCAGAGGTTGGTGTGTCCTTTACTTCCACTCCACTCAAATTGCACTGCTCTTCGCTCTCTAGTCTGTGCAGTGTGTGAAATCAGATCCCCACCCTCTGCCTGCTGGAGGTACATTATAAATACCTTTCCTTCCCTTTTTATAAGTGATCACATAACCTCTGTTCTCAGCTGCATAGAGAGCTGGAGGAGGTGAAGCAGCAGCACATTGGTGTTCCTAGTGAATGGCTGTGCATGGAAAAGGGGGGGTGCATGTCAGGGCAAGTCTGGACAATTCTGATCATTGAGAGCAGGCTGAGTTCCCAGCATAGCTAGAGAACTGACCACGCTGTGCTGTCATGCCTTGTGTGGTCAGTTTTTATTAGGAAAGCAGAGGGACTTGCAGGGCCACCATGGTTTTCAGATAAAGGAAGCAATACAAAGAGAACATGATACATTTTCATACAAGTGCACGGTACAGCAGGCACTTGTAGCACCCTCAGTGTGTACAGTATAGGAACATTTAGTTGGGCTCCCCTGTAGGCAGAGGAGCATGGGTTAATTTGTTTGGAGTTAGTTTGGCAGAGCTCCAAAGACTGAGTCTCTGTCGCCACCCCCTGGCTTCTAGAACTTCTAAAGAGCTCTAGAACTTAGAGGGTGGAGGTTTCAGAGATGAGGCCTGAATTTTTATGGCGTCTCCTCCAATCCCTGGGTGAAGATGGCCCAGAAGGTGGAGAGATAGTCTATAAATATGCTGGAGCCTGGCCATGTGGGGAGCAGAGTCCAGGGTCCAGTTGTCTGGAAGGAACGCCTGTGCTGAGGGGGTCTGTTCCTGGGCAGAAGTAAGGAGCCGAAAGAGAGAGCAGCAGATAAAGCCTCACACCCTTTCAGCCTCAGCTAGGCTTAGCTGAAGCCATCCTGGGAGCCATTGGAACCTGTCCTGAAAGAGGCCTGTTTAGCAGTCACATGTGCCACAGGATTCACCTAAGGCACTGAGTGAGTAGCTTCAGCCACTACACCCTAGAGCCTATAGAGGAGACGTAGCCAGGTGCAATACCATGCTAGCTTTCTAACAAGGGACAGCTTGAAGCCATTTAAAGACAGTACATCTACCCTACACCTCTTGCTTCGGGAATCTAAGGAGCAGCCAAGGTGCCTTGGCATTTTCTATGGAGATGGAGCATCTGTGTTCAGTGATTGGAGACCTTTCTTTACCAGTTGAGCTGATCTGTTTTACCTATGGGAGCACAGCCTTGTGATTTTTTGGTAGCTAGAGACAGTTTCAAGTCCTCAAGTTGCATTCAAGCTACAGTTCTGGGCATCCCATACTTTCCAAGTTATCTCCTAATAAACCAAAAACAAATCAAAGCACCCTTGGCTGTTGTTTGACTACTGAGTGCATATTGGAAAATTCCTGTTGCCTGGCTGTGCATGTAATGGAGAATGCAAAAATCCAGCAGCCCTTAAAGGGGTAGCGCTATACACATATCAGGAATTTGAAATGTTGGATTTTCATATTCTTTAACATAACAGAGGCCAGATTCAGAAATACCCAGGTAATGCTTCATGAGAAGGTTGAGGCTAGCAACCCTGGGCAGGTGGCCTTCATACTCTCTTGACCTCTATTTCCTCTTTTACTGCCCACTTTCTCCACCCCCTTACCTTCCAGCCTTTCCATGTCCAATGCCTGACTCCACTGCCTCACTTCCATATTTCTTCCACAGTTCCTATGGCTGATCCCCTGGACTGTTTATGACCACTTTAACCATTTGAGCTCTGGAAGATTTTACATCCCTACATGACCAGGCCATTTTTTGCCATTCGGCACTGCACTACTTTAACTGATAATTGCAGCCCTGCAAAGCTGTACCCAAACAAAATGTTTATAATTTTTTTCATGCACATAGAGCTTTCTTTTGGTGGTATTTCATCACCACTGGATTTTTTATTTTTATGCAATATAAACCAAAAAAGACTAAAAAATGTGATTAAAAAACCCCAATATTTTTTACTTAATGCTATAAAACATATCCAATTAAAACATTTAAACATTCAAATTTCTTAATAAATGTTTTTGATAATAAAAAATCCAAATAAGTATATAATGATTGGTTTGCGTGAAAGTTATAGCGCCTTACAAACTATGATATGTATATTGGAATTCTTTTTTTATACTACTAATGGCAGTGAACAGCAACCTATAATGGAACTGCGATAGTATGGCAGACAATCTGACACTAACTGACATTGGAGGGAGCTGACTAACTACCACTGACATCACCAGTGACATCAATATAGTGATCAGTGATAATACTATACACTGTCACTGTCCTAATGACACTGGCTGGCAAGAGGTTAACATCTAGGGCAATCAAGGGGTTAAAAGTGTGCCTAATTATGTGTAATGTGTGTAAAGTGTGCTGCTTTTTACTAACATATCTCTCAGTTTCTCATCCCTGTAAACTGACAGATGGTTCACTGTGTACAGAACTTTGTGTTGAATGTCAACACAGAGCTCTGGGCTGTGATTGCACACAGCTGATCAGCAGGTCCCAGCTGTGAATCATTTGATGGGACTTGCTGACAGGCTCCCGCTGTGTACAATCTTGCCATTGGCTCCCGCTGTTGTCAATCACAGCCAGTGAACCAATTAGGAGAGGGGGGGGGGGGGCAAACCATGGCTTTATGTGTCTTATGGATGCATTGGGGCCTTGCTGCAGAAATTTAGCTGTACCCGTCCCCAGATTTGTGCCTCAATCCTCTCTCGAGGTCTACGGACGATTCCTTCAACTTCATGGCTTGGTTTGTGCTCTGATATGCACTATGCACTGTGGGACCTTATATAGACAGGTGTGTGCCTTTCTAATTCATGTCCAGTCAATTGAATTTACCACAGGTGGACTCCAATCAAGTTGTAGAAACATCTCAAGGATGATCAATGGAAACAGAATGCACCCAACCTCAATTTTGATTGTCATGGCAAAGGCTGTGAATACTTATGTACATGGGATTTTTTGTTTTTTATTTTTAATAAATTTGCAAAGATTTCAAACAAACTTCTTTTAAATTGTCATAATGGGGTATTATTTGTAGAATTTTGAGGAAATTAATGAATTGAATCCATTTTGGAATAAGGTAAACATAACAAAATGTGGAAAAAGTGAAATGCTGTGAATACTTTCCAGATGCACTGTACAGTTAGTTACAGATGAGTGGCCCTGTATGCAGACTGTTTGCACCTACGACTGCTAATCTGTCTTCCTCTTTGCTTTTCTTGCACCATTTCTTCAAAGATTTACACTTAGAACCTTGAGGAACAAAAGGATAAAATATTTTAAAGATATCTCAAAGATGAGATATAAAATATGTTATATATTAATCAATCTTTAGGTTCTATATAGGGAGGTGGCACATATGCCCTGCACCTCAATTTATATTGTAAAGAGGCTGAGAATTATATGGTTCTCATAGCAAAGGTCATGCAATGGTATAGACCTGGCAACATTTTCCAAAACACTGTTCATGTATGCTCTCTCTCTGCTGAGCTCTCTCTTTTCTCTGAGCATCCTCTTCAGAAGTTACCTTTAATTCTTCATAGCCGAAAGGCTTTTATTAAATTAAAATATTTATAAGGATGATATCACTTTTATCCATACCTCCCAACTTTTGAACTTCAGAATGAGGGACACTTGAGGAAGGAAGTAACCTTGCATAGCGCGCTGCGGCAAATGTGGGCGTGGTCAAACTTTTGACAGTGGGAGGAGCTTAATGGGCATCATTAAACAAAACTTGGGCTTCCTTGTATCTATAAAATATGCTTTTATTATTGTTCCACAAGCAAGAGTCTCATGGATACATTCATACCCCAGCACATTCATTAAAAAAAAGGATAAAAGAATGCAGTGTTTGGAGTGCATTACGTACAAAGTGCAGGGTTGTAGGATGAGCTATATACAGAGTGCAGGGTTCTGGCATGAGCTATATAAAGAGTGCAGGGTTGTAGGATGAGCTATGTACAGAGTGCAGGGTTCTAGCATGAGCTATGTACAGAGTGCAGGGTTCTGGCATGAGCTATGTACAGAGTGCAGGGTTCTGGCATGAGCTGTGTACAGAGTGCAGGGTTCTGGCATGAGCTGTGTACAGAGTGCAGGGTTCTTGCATGAGCTGTGTACAGAGTGCAGGGTTCTAGCATGAGCTGTGTACAGAGTGCAGGGTTCTAGCATGAGCTGTGTGTGTACAGAGTGCAGGGTTCTGGCATGAGCTGTGTACAGAGTGCAGGGTTCTGGCATGAGCTGTGTACAGAGTGCAGGGTTCTGGCATGAGCTGTGTACAGAGTGCAGGGTTCTGGGGTGAGCTGCATTCAGAGTGCAGGGTTCTGGGGTGAGCTGCATTCAGAGTGCAGGGTTCTGGGTTGAGCTATGTACAGAGTGCAGGGTTCTGGGATGAGCTATTAACAGAGAGCAGGGTTCTGGGATGAGCTATTAACAGAGAGCAGGGTTCTGGGGTGAGCTATGTACAGAGTGCAGGGTTCTGAGATGAGCTATGTACAGAGTGCAGGGTTCTGGGATGAGCTATGTACAGAGTGCAGGGTTCTGGGGTGAGCTATGTACAAAGTGCAGGGTTCTGGGATGAGCTATGTAAAGAGTGCAGGGTTCTGGAATGAGCTATGTAAAGAGTGCTGGGTTCTGGAATGAGCAATGTGCAGAGTGCAGGGTTCTGGGGTGAGCTATGTACAGAGTGCAGGATTCTGAGATGAGCTATGCACAGAGTGCAGGGTTCTGGGATGAGCTATGTACAGAGTGCAGGGTTGTGGAATGAGCTATGTAAACAGTGCAGGGTTCTGGAATGAGCTATGTGCAGAGTGCAGGGTCCTGGGATGCGCTATGTGCAGAGTGCAGGGTTCTGGAATGAGCAATGTGCAGAGTGCAGGGTTCTGGAATGAGCTATGTGCAGAGTGCAGGGTTCTGGGATGAGCTATGTGCAGAGTGCAGGGTTCTGGAATGAGCTATGTAAACAGTGCAGGGTTCTGGAATGAGCTATGTGCAGAGTGCAGGGTCCTGGGATGCGCTATGTGCAGAGTGCAGGGTTCTGGAATAAGCAATGTGCAGAGTGCAGGGTTCTGGAATGAGCTATGTGCAGAGTGCAGGGTTCTGGAATGAGCAATGTGCAGAGTGCAGGGTTCTGGAATGAGCTATGTGCAGAGTGCAGGGTTCTGGGATGAGCTATGTGCAGAGTGCAGGGTTCTGGAATGAGCTATGTAAACAGTGCAGGGTTCTGGAATGAGCTATGTGCAGAGTGCAGGGTCCTGGGATGCGCTATGTGCAGAGTGCAGGGTTCTGGAATAAGCAATGTGCAGAGTGCAGGGTTCTGGAATGAGCTATGTGCAGAGTGCAGGGTTCTGGAATGAGCAATGTGCAGAGTGCAGGGTTCTGGAATGAGCTATGTGCAGAGTGCAGGGTTCTGGGATGAGCTATGTGCAGAGTGCAGGGTTCTGGAATGAGCTATGTAAACAGTGCAGGGTTCTGGAATGAGCTATGTGCAGAGTGCAGGGTCCTGGGATGCGCTATGTGCAGAGTGCAGGGTTCTGGAATAAGCAATGTGCAGAGTGCAGGGTTCTGGAATGAGCTATGTGCAGAGTGCAGGGTTCTGGAATAAGCTATGTGCAGAGTGCAGGGTTCTGGGATGAGCTATGTGCAGAGTGCAGGGTTCTGGGATGAGCTATGTGCAGAGTGCAGGGTTCTGAGATGAGCATATATACAGGGTGCATGGTTCTGAGATGAGCTATATACAGGGTCCAGGGATCTGAGATGAGCTATATACAGGGTTCTGGGATGAGCTATATACAGGGTGTAGGGTTCTGGGATGAGATATATACAGGGTGCAGGGTTCTTGGATGAGCTATATACAGGGTGCAGGGTGCTGGGATGAGCTATATACAGGGTGCAGGGTTCTGGGATGAGCTATATACAGGGTGCGGGGTTCTGAGATGAGCTATATACAGGGAACAGGGTACTGGATGAGCTATATACAGGGTGCAGCAGAGGCGTAATTAGAACCTTCAGAGGCCCTGGTGCAAGAAACCATGAAGGGCCCCCCGACCTCCAGCCTGGGCCATTCCCTTCGAGCCCAGAGCCCTTCCCACTGATCCCATCACCCTTCATGGTCCCACAGCAGATTGGGCCCGGCCATGGTGGCAGAAGGCCAGGGCCTAGTTGCAAGTGCAACCTTTGCTGGTAGTTCCACCAGTGGTGTCAGTGTGGACTGTGAATGGTGTCAGTCAGTACGGCAGTGGACATGGTCAGTAGAGCAGTGGAAGTGGTCAGTATGGCAGAGAAAGTGGTCAGTATGGCAGAGAAAGTGGTCAGTAAGGTAGTGGACATGGTCAGTAGGGCAGTGGACATGGTCAGTAGGGCAGCGGACATGGTCAGTAGAGCAGTAGACGTGGTCAGTAGGGCAGTAGACATAATCAGCAGGGCAGTGGACAGGATCAGTAGTTTTTTTTATTGTTATTTTATTTTTGTTATTATTTTTTACCATTATATTTTATCCATTTTATTTTTTAGCATTTTTTTTTGAGTTTTTGATGGGAGTTGGTGGCAGTGGAGGGCAGTATGATGGGGTGGAGGGCAGTATGATGGGAGGGGGTGTCAGTGGAGGGCAGTATGATGGGAGGGGTGGCAGTGGAAGGCAGTATGCTGGGGGCGGAGGCAGTGGAAGGCATTCTGATGGGAGGGGAGGCAGCGGAGGGCAGTATGATGGGGTGGAGGGCAGTATGATGGGAGAGGAGGTAGTGGAGGGCAGTATGATGGGAGGAGGCGGTAGTGGAGGGCAGTATCATGGGAGGGGGGGTTAGTGCAGGGCAGTATGATGGGAGGGATGGTAGTGGAGGGCAATATAATGGGAGGGGGTTTAGTGGAGGGCAGTATTATGGGAGGGGTGGTAGTGGAGGGCAGTATGATGGGAGGGGGGGTTTGTGCAGGGCAGTATGATGGGAGGGATGGTAGTGGAGGGCAATATAATGGGAGGGGGTTTAGTGGAGGGCAGTATTATAGGAGGGGTGGTAGTGGAGGGCAGTATGATGGGAGGGAGAGCAGTATGATGGGAAGGGTGGTAGTGGAGGGCAGTATGTTGGGAGGGGTGGTAGTGGAGGGCAGTATAATGGGAGGGGGGTTAGTGGAGGGCAGTATAGTAGGAGGGGTGGCAGTGGAGGGCAGTATAATAGGAGGGGGGGCAGTATGATGGGATTGGGGCAGTATGATGGGAGGGGTGGTAGTAGAGGGCAGTATATTAGGGGGGTAGTGGAGGGCAGTAAAATGGGAGGGGGCAGTATAATGGGGGGGTAGTGGAGGGCAGTATGGGGGGACTGTACAGCATGACTGGAGAGGGGCAGTGTATGGGAGGGAGCAGAGTGACCAAGAGTGTACTCAGAGTCAGGGCAGTGCAGGGAGAATTTCTCCTACCTTTATTCCAGCGCAGGAACAGCCTTTGGGGAAGACCCGGTGTCGGGGGCGGAGTCAGGGGCGGAGCCGGGGGCGGAGCTTAGGCGCGAAGAGGAATCATCCTTGGCTAAATGCTGGGGCTCCACTCAGGGAAGACCCGGAGTCGGGGGCGGAGTCAGGGGCGGGGCCGGGGGCGGAGCTTAGACGCGAAGAGGACTCCTCCTTTGGCTAAATGCTGGGGCTCCACTCTCCTTGTCGTGACGTCACTGGTTGTTAGACGCCAGGCGGGCCATGCCTAGCAACCAGTTGTTTTGGCAGGGAGCCAGGCTGTGTCTGGGGGTGAAATGAAGTGGTCTCATCCAAAACTAGTACAGCGGGCAGTGAGAGACAGCGGCAATGCGGCGGCAATTTTTAGGGGGGCATCAGATCGGCCAGTGGGGCAATTCCGGGACATTGTATTGTCCCGGAATGAAGGTGCCCGGGACGCGGGACAGACCTCCCACAGCGGGACTTTCACGGGCAATCCGGGACGGTTGGGAGGTATGCTTTTATCTCCCAGGGCTGCTAATTTCTGACACCATATTTTTAGCATGAAAAGCATGTTCTTTATTGCTGCAGTCTGTGTTTCAAATGGGAAAGTAGGACAGAAACATGCACCTGGTCTACTAAGGAGACGAAACAGTTTTTTTTATGCATGCGGTAGTAAACCTGTATAAATCAGCTAAGTCCGGGATTGTCACCCCACTCTTTTAAAATGAGAACACTCCTGAAAAATGTAGCACAGGTTTTAAGTGTGTCACCCCAGGATTTTCTTCTTCATGCTTTAACCCCTTCCCGACCAGCCGCCGCAGTTATACTGCAGCAGGTTGGCTCCCCTGCGCGAGCCGTCGTAGATGTACGCCGGCTCTTTAAAACGCTTTAGTGGGTGCGCGCGCATACCCGACCGCAGCATGTCCCCAGAGCCGATGCCCTTGCCCGGTGGCCGCGATGACCGTCGGGTGACATCGCTGGTGACAGAGCGAGAACTGGGATCGGTGTATGTTCTCTCAGGGGAGAAGAGACAGATTGTGTGCTCCTACTAAGTAGGAACACTGATCGGTCTCCTCCCCTAGTCAATCCCATTCCCCCCCACAATTAGAACACACTTAGGGAACACAGTTAACCCCTTGATCGCCCCCTAGTGTTAACCCCTTCCCTGCTAATGACATTTATACAGTAATCAGTGGCTGGTTTTAGCTCTGATCGCTGTGTGAAAGTCACTGGTCCCAAAAAAAGTGTCAAAAGTGTCCAATCTGTCCGCTGCAATGTCGCAGTCATAAAAAATCGCTGATCACCGTAATTACTAGTAAAAAAAAATAAATAAAAGTGCCATAAATCTATCCCCTATTTTGTAGATGCTATAACTTTTGCGCAAAACAATCAATATACGCTTATTTAAATTTTTTTAATCAAAAATATGTAGAATGTATATCGTCCTAAACTGATGAAGAAATTTGTTGTTTTTTTTTTAAATTTTGGGGATTTTTATTATGATAAAAAGTACAGAACATTGTGTTTTTTTCAAAATTGTCACTCTTTTTTTGTTTATAGCGCAAAAAATAAAAACCGCAGAGGTGATCAAATACCACCAAAAGAAATCTCTATTTGTGGGGAGAAAAAGGTCATCAATTTTGTTTGGGTACAATGTTGCACAACCACGCAATTTTCAGTTAAAGTGTCGCAGTGCCGTATCGCAAAAAATGGCCTGGTCAGGAAGGGGGAAAATCCTTCTGGGGCTGAAGTGGTTAAACTGCAGCAAGGCTTTACAGGCTGGGTTAGAACTACAGGGGATACGTCTACTGGATAGCCCCCAGTGGATTTATATCTCAGCACCAGCTGGAATTGATTCTGACATGACCAGTTTGTTCTAGTTGTCAGAAAACCTGCAAATGGGGGGAAGATCATTTTCCAGCAAAACTGTTTATGTTAGGCTATTGTTATATTGGTGAAGGGAACATTATGACCCCTTTCACACTGAGTCACCCCAGGCATCAGCAGTAAAGCGGCGATATTTTTAGCGCCGCTTTACCAGCGTTTTAGCGGCGCTATTTCAGCTAATTAGCTTAGCTCTGAGGAAGAGGGACCACCCCGAAATGCGTCAGCTATACCCGTGTTGTGGTACTGCACATGTTTACACACTGTGTGTTTTTATGGCTCAATTGAGGTTTGTGCTTTGTGAGTACCCACTTTTTTATGGATTTTTATTAATTAAATTGTCATTGGTATAATGCACTAGGTGTGCGTGCCTTCCATTTTTTCTTTACTGTAACCAGAATATTGGGTCTTTATTATTATAATTGCAGAGACTTGCTATGAAATATTTACATTTACCCCCTCTTTATTTTATATACTTTGCCTGTGTCTGAGTTTATTGTGGGGGCAGTTGGTTTGACAGACCCTGCTTTGTCAACTGCCTGACAACAAACAGTGCACACTCAAAAGCATGGTGACCTTGTATGAGGTCAGACAAATGACAGGACAGCAAGAGCCTTCAGAGTGACACTTCAAACACTGACTTAAGCTGAAGAGCCCAAAACAGGAAAAGTAAATAAGGAAGCAAATATAATTTTTGCAATATAAATGTTTACACATGTCAGGAGCGTGTAACTCTCCTGTTCCTTGGCAGCTACTGATCTCATTCCAGCATCCTAGTTTTAGCTTAGCTGCACTCTCCCTGTCTAATTGTCCACATGCAGGGTGATTGATGTAGATGCAGCCTCTGAGTGGAGACCAAACATGTTTTAAGCCTGCCAAGCCCTGTAGTGTCATGCTTGTGATAGTGTTGGCAACACGTGCTTCAAGCTCCCTGCTTGCCTGCCTTGTTTCCGTACCTTGACCTTTGCCTTCACCTGATCTCCACCCTTTGGATTTCCCTGTTATCAGCCTCGGTTTGAACTTTGGATTACTCTCTGAACTCAGCCTGACTTTTATTTTTGACCACTGATTTGACCCTGACTACTCTCTGAATGTTGCCTGCCTTTAGCCCGAACTGCCATTGGACCACTCTGTCTGTCTGCCAACCGCAAGTACCTGTTTGCTGTGCTTAACTCATGCTTGCCCTGGCATGGTAGCCAGGCATTATAGCATTGTGTAAAAAACCTGGGGGCAACAGAGTACAGGTAGGTCTGCTTGTCTTACATGAAAGAGGGCTACTATAGGTGAAGAAGACAGAGCCAGCTATGGTGCCTGACCATCAATGCTAGGGGTAGGTGTGGCAGCACAGGTATCATTTTTTAAGGTTCTATAATCATCATTGTTACATATTGTGCATTCCCTCTTGCCATATGTCTTCTCTGTTCATAAACAGAACTCACAGGGAACTTACAAGACTCAGTCCTTCTACCCATTTTGCATGTGTTTAATCCACATATAAACAGTTACTACTTCTTTTACCTCAGCTGGTTGTTCACTAGCATTACTTTTAGTTCCATGCCACATTCCAGTTAAATCACATTGTATATGAAGACACTCAAATTCTGATCATTTGCACCCCCCTTTTGGCTCTCCCTGAACACCCTATTTGGCCTTTAGTATCTCTGTGATGTACTACAGGCAGCACAGCAATATGTTCAACTTTGGTCTCTTCACAATCATGTCCATGGTATAAATTTAGCTTAGGGAATTGGATGTCTAAGGAGCTAATATTGGTAGGCTCATTTACATGTCAAATGAGATCAATCACAAAATATTAATTATGTAAACTGCATTATGCAAATAATGTTCAGTAGGGATGGGCGAACGGTTCAGCCCGAGCATTAGTTTGGGCCGAACATTGGCTGTATTGGCTGTATAATTAGATGTATAATTCGCCGAACAACCAAATTATTGGGGAATTCGACCCTTTGTTTGGCCTGCCGAATGACCACAATGCACTACGCCCCTGCACAGTGTATTGAAAGCCCTGATTTGCTGAAGCAATGAAAGCTTTGCCCAATCAGGGCACAGAGCACTGTCAGAGCCATGATTGGAGGCTGTCATGATGACTTTATCCAATCATGGCTCATTGCTGTTAGTCCCACCCCACACTATAAAGATATTCTTTCAATAGCGACCATTTTCAGCGTGATATCGGCGTGGAGAGAGATAGAACAGGGCTCTGTTCAGTGCTATTAGACAGTTAGTATGCTATTCTGATTCTGTTGTGTAGAGTATGAGTTTAGTATGAATCTAGGGATAGTTCAGTGTGAGTGTAGTGCGACCATTCATCTTTACATTAGTGTGAATGTAGGGATAGTTCAGTCAGTGTGAGTGTAGTGACCGTTTAACACAGTATATTTCATTGCGTTACTGCAAGTTTAACGCCATATATTTCAGTGCATTACGTACCGTTTAACGCAGTACATTTCTGTGCGTTACTGCGCGCTTAACGCAGTATATGTCAGTGCATTATCTTCCATTTAACACGGTACAGTTCAGTACGTTACTGCAAGTTTAACGCCGTATATTTCAGTGTGTTACGTGCCGTTTAACAGAGCACATTTCTGTGCATTAGTGCACGCTTAACGCCGTATATTTCAGTGTGTTATCTTCCGTTTAATGCAGTACAGTTCAGTGTGTTACTGCAAATTTAACGCTGTATATTTCAGTGCGCTACGTGCCATTTAACGCATTACATTTCTTTGCGTTAATGCATGCTTAACGCAGTTTATTTCAGTGAGATATCTTCCATTTAACACTGTATAGTTCAGTGCGTTACTGCAAGTTTAACACTGTATATTGCAGTGCGTTACCTTCTGTTTAACGCAGTACATTTCTGTACGTTAGTGCATGCTTAACGCAGTTTATTTCAGTGAGTTATCTTCCATTTAACACTGTATGGTTCAGTGCGTTACTGCAAGTTTAATGCTGTATATTGCAGTGCGTTACCTTCTGTTTAATGCAGTACATATTGCAGTGCGTCAGTGCAGTTTTACTGCAGTATAATATAGTGTATCAGTGGAGTGTGTCTGTGTAGTAGTGAGTACTCAAGTTAAAATGCACCAAACACCACTTTCCATTGATTAAAGTGCATCCATGTACACATTTCCACATCTATATTACATTGTGTTAATAAGCACCCCCCCCCCCATCATGTCTGGGAGGACAATAGGTAGAGGCAGATGTTCCCATGGCACTGTGAGGGGGCCAGCAGCATTTGTGTCTACAGGCAAAGATGGACGTGGTCAGTCTTCAGGCAGGGCATAATTTCTTCTGTTTAGTGATGTTGCCCGTGCTATCCAGCCACAGCATTGAGAGGTGGTGGTGGACTGGCTTACTAAACCATTCTCATCCTCCGTCACCCAAGCAGAGACTGGAGCACAGTCCACTGCAGCTGCCAGAGTGGCTAAACCTGCCTCCTTGTCCACAGCTATTCCTGCCATAGCCCCAACATCAGGCATTGAGGAATCAGCTGAGTTATTTGAACACAGCATCAGCCACTTGCTCCTTGATGATGCACAGCCATTACTTTTATTCAGATGTTGGTTCTGAGGCTGAGGTTGGGGAAGGCAGGAACATGAGCCTACAGAGAAGGGAAAACACTGGTACACAAATTGGCAGTCATGTTCCTCCAGCCGCAGCATATTGCCAAGTTGTCTCCAGTGGTAATGAGGAAGGAGGAGATGATGATGAGGTCACTGACATGACTTGCATGCCAGATAGAGCAGAGGAGGAAAGCGAGGGCGAGGCACAACTCCAGCGAGGTAGTCATCATGGAGGAGTAGAGAGCAACCACCCTATTCTATCAAGTTGTGAAGCTGTTATCTACAGGCCCACTTCCCACAGCTCAGCTGTCTGGATCTTTTTTAGCACGTGTGCAGCTGATCAAACGTGGCAAAAACACCAATCCTTTGGGTACCACATGCTTGACAAGGCATTTAACCTCCCACCACTCAGCCCGTTGTCAAGAGCACCTGAATGCCACGCAAAAGGGCTGTAAATCTGTCCCTCCTCCTTACACACTTCAGTCTGCCCCTGCTATACCTCATGACCTCTCAGCAGCCACCACTGACAGGGATGATGGTACAGCGCAGGGTGTCCCAGGTCCTTGCAGCACACCTGCCAGCAGCACACCACCAGCTGTAGACTATAGCCGGCAAATTTCTCTACCCCATCTGCTACAGCAAAAAAAAATTCAGTCACTGAAACTCATATGCCCAGTGTCTAAATGCAAGCTTGTCAAAGCTGCTGGCTCTCCAATTTCTGCCTTTCTGTCTGGTGGATTATGCCACCTTCTGTGAATTTGTATGTGCTGTACCACAATGACAGATTCTCAGTCGCTATATTTCTTCATGTAAGGCCATTCCAGCTCTCTACCATCATGTGGAAAGGCAATGTTGTGGCATTGTTGGGCAAGGCAGTCAGCCACAAAGTCCATGTTACTGCTGACACGTGGTCTAGCAAGCATGGTCAGGGACGATATATTTTGTTCACAGCACACTGGGTAATTCTGCCTGCAACTCGGAAGAATGCAGGGCAGGGCTCAGTGCTGCAGCTTGTTGTGCCCCCACGTTTCTATACATCTAGAGGTGATGATGCCAGATTTGTCAGCTCTACCCCCTCCTCCTCCTCCTCTGCTGAATTGTCCTATGAACCACAAGTACCCCCTAAGCAATCAAGGGCCTATTCAATGAGTCAGGCTAAAAATAAGAGGATTGTTTGGATGGGATATCCTAATAGATATGGCACCTCATCCCTGAACTAGATAGTTGAGAGGGAGCAGCAAAATGGGATCATTGCGGTGCCAAGAACACGTTTGGAACAACTTCCTTATAAAAATATTTCTTTATTACTGTACAATTATTTAAAAAGACATATACATGAATTCATACAAAATTATCAAAACCAATTAATTTGAACAAAAAATGATAAATATATGCTTCAACCGTATTGATCGATACCGAACATGTTGAATAGTAATCGATACAGTTGTTATCCCTACTAGTTTCGCCAAAGCATTGGCTTCATCAGGGGAGTGAGCAAATCATTCAAAAGCAATAAAAGCACTGAAAAAGGAAAGGGAAAATAATATATTAGTTATCAAACCAATTCTCCCAAGTTCATTCCAGCGAAGGATCATGTTACAGAGAATTCCAATGTTGTCCAACTAAAACACCCCCATTCTCACACCACCCCCCTCCTCCAATGTAGGAGAGGGGGGACATGATACCCCAAATCTCCACATCCCAGACATACCGTGCAATGCTGCTGGAACATCAAGCGGGTGCCACCAGGGCGGGAGGGGAGGTCGGTCACACCCAACCCTGTAATTGGCTACAGAGGACTCCAAAGAGTGCCTATGGAGACTTAAGTAGACATATAAATTACTTAAATAAATTAAATTAAAGTATTTTTACATTGTTGTTAAGCCAAGTGGGCTACAAAGCCTCAATTACATACCATGGTTAAACAATAAACAGGCACAGTGAAGAGTGCTGGATCAATTACAGTCAAAGTCTGAAGGCATTTAAACCAGAGACGTAGTAATATGGCCATAATATGGCCAATAATGGCCATATTACTACGTCTCCGGTTTAAATGCCTTCAGACTTTGACTTTAATTGATCCAGCGCTCTTCACTCTGCCTCCTTATTGTTTAACCATGGTATGTAATTGAGGCTTTGTAGCCCACTTGGATTAACAACAATATAAAAACACTTTAATTCAATTTATTTAAGTACGGTAATTTATATGTCTACTTCAGTCTCCATAGGCACTCTTTGGAGTCCTCTGTAGCCAATTACAGGGTTGGGTGTGACCGACCTCCCCTCCCACCCTGGTGGCACCCACTGGATGTTCCAGCAGCATTGCACGGTATGTCTGGGATGTGGAGATTTGGGGTATCATGTCCCCCCTCTCCTACATTGGAGGAGGAGGGTGGTGTGAGAGTGGGGGTGTTTTAGTTGGACAACATTGGAATTCTCTGTAACATGATCCTTCGCTGGAATGAACTTGGGAGAATTGGTTTGATAACTAATATATTATTTTCCCTTTCCTTTTTCAGTGCTTTTATTCTTTTTGTATGATTTGCTCACTCCCCTGATGAAGCCAATGCTTTGGCGAAACTAGTAGGAATAACAACTGTATCGATTACTATTCAACATCTTCGGTATCGATCAATACGGTTGAAGCATATATTTATCATTTTTTGTTCAAATTAATTGGTTTTGATAATTTTGTATGAATTTATGTATATGTCTTTTTAAATAATTGTACAGTAATAAAGAAATATTTTTATAAGGAAGTTGTTCCAAACGTGTTCTTGGCACCGCAATAATCCCATTTTGCTGCTCCCTCTCAACGAGTCAGGCTAAAAGGTGCCATGCAGTGCTTCAGCTGGTGTGTCTAGAAGACAGGAACCACGCCGGAGCAGAGATTCTTGCAGCTCTGTAGGGACAGGCCCAGAGGTGGTTCATGCAATACCAGCTGGAGCCAGAAATGGTGGTGTGTGATAATGGCACAAACCTCCTGTCTGCCCTTAGACAGGGAAAGTTGACACATGTGCCAAGCCTGACATGTTTTGAGGCAGAAGATAAAAACTCTTGAGGACACCTTAAAGAGGAGTTTATCTAATACTTTTCCCGACTGGTAGGTTACTGGGTCGTGGAAAATGTAGTTTTGAGGCTTCTGTTGGTAAAGAGAGGAGTGGTGGAGAAAGCGGCCGTTTAAGTGATGTATTTCACAATTTTTTTAGTCCTCGCCACCCAGCGTTGTCAGCTTCCACATCCCATCGGCAGCATCTGCATCACACGGTGGATGATTATCTAGGGGTGAAAACAGAGTTGGAGAGCTTTCCAGTCAATGATCCACTGGCTTACTGGTTCATGAAATAGACCACTGGCCAGAACTTGCCCAGTATGCAATTGAACTGCTGGGCTGCCCTGCATCCAAAGTGTTTTCCGAATGGGCATTCAGTGCTGCTGGAGGTTTTGTTACTGATAATAGAAAGTGCCTGTCCACAGACTCGGTGGACCGTCTGACATTTATCATAATGAATCAGTCCTGGATTACCAGCACATGGGCACAATTAACACCCAAAGAAAGACTAATTTTTCCGCACCTGTTTGACAGGTGCATATCATTTACATTTTTGACAGCAAGGCCAATTCTTGCTTTCATCAAGAGTACCACTATAGGATTATGGTGTGAAGGCGCCAATGACACCCAAAGACCAATTTTTTCACATCTGTTTGACAAGAGCATATCATTGCAATTTTTGACAGCAAGGCCAATTCTTGCTTTCATCAAGAGTACCTCTATATGGTTACGGGGTAAAGGCGCCACTGACACCCAAAGACCAATTTTTCCACAACTGTTTGACAAGTTTTCAAACAGTTGAAAGACAAATATTTCCGCACCTGTTATGCCCTGTACACATGGTCAGACATTGATCGGACATTCCGACAACAAAATCCATGGATTTTTCCGACGGATGTTGGCTCGAACTTGTCTTGCATACACACAGTCACACAAAGTTGTCGGAAAATCCGTTCTAAACGCGGTGACGTAAAACACGTACGTCGGGACTATAAACAGGGCAGTAGCCAATAGCTTTTGTCTCTTAATTTATTCTGAGCATGCGTGGCCCTTTGTGCATCGGATTTGTGTACACACGATTTTGTTGTCGGAAAATTTTATAGCAAGCTGTCAAACTTTGTGTGTCGAAAATTCCGATGGAAAATGTGTGATGGAGCCCACACACAGTCAGAATTTCCGACAACAAGGTTCTATCACACATTTTCCATCGGAAAATCCGACCATGTGTACAAGGCATTACTTCTATCCAAAGTCTGTGGAAGAGATCAGAATTTATCCAAAAAATCTCTAATCTTGTTCCCAGTGCACTACATTGTATCCTCATCATACAGTCTGGCTCTGCAAGCCATTGCTTACAAAATAAAGAAAGCTTGCAGGGAAAATGTCTTTTTTTTGGCTTTATAAATGCAATTATTTCTGCAGCAGCTTCTATACACAGTGCCACTTTACAGGTAGACTAAGGGGACCCCCAGGCACTATATTGAAAGGAATTTTTCATTTTTATGCTTTCACTTTAAGCATCAATAAATCACTGCTCATTTAAAAATTATGTTTTTTTACAAACTTTTTTTTCATTGATACATGTCCTCCAGGGTAGTACACGAACCCCCATAACCATTGTATGCCCAATTACTTGCATATAAACCTTAAAAATGGGCACTTTAGATTTTTCATGTTCGGGTTTAATAGACTTCAATGGGGTTCATTATTCGGTTCCGTACTTTCGCAGTGTTTGAAAGTTCTGGTGCGAACTGAACTGGGGGTCGTTCAACCCATCCCTAATGTTCAGTATAAGATTCATCACATAAAATTGGTATTTATCCAATTATATATGCTTGTACACCATTAAGAAATTTTATTGTAACCTACATTTAGGTCAAATCCAGCTAAAACTAATTTTTCCATTAATATAATTTAATTACACGCAAGTTTCTATGTCACACAGTGATTTCAGTGGTGAAACATCACCAAAAGTCTCAGTTTCATGAAACTGCTTTAGTTACATTTGTTTATTATAATTTCAATGCATGTGGGGTTTTTTTGCACCATCACTTCTATTACACACCAGGGGTAGTGGGTTCTTTTAGTTGTTTTTCTTTAACATCTTGATTTTCCCTGTATAAATATAGCCTATACTAGTTTTGCAGAAAAGCAAATATTTATTAAAAGAATGTTATCTCTTCCTCTCCCACATTCTGGTATTTGTTTCCTTTGTTGTAGGTTCATTGCGGATTGCTAATAAGTGATCTATCACTGCTACTTTAAGATCAGCAGTAGACTTCACTTGGATAAAGTGTGAGTAGGAAGATAAGCTAAAAGTAGGTCAGCTGTGAAGATACTCTTGTGTTAGTCTAATAAAGATTCCCTTGTATGAAAAGAATGGATTTTGTGCTAAATAGAAAGATGTTTATCATTTAATAGGAATTTAGTTAACTGGAGCAATGAAATCAAATTGCTGTGTTGTGGCTTTGTTTGTAGATGACTCTTCATTCACTTGCCTTTGCTTCATTTCATGCAATGATGACACTGAATGCATTGTCCTATAGTTTGCCTCTGTTTGTGACTCGGCCTTAAAGTGTATTTCCACTTTTGCAGCCAAATTGGGATAACATCTACTTTATATTTGTTACATGTCGCGTTTATATAGCATAACTTAAAAAATATCAAAAAATTGCAGCTTATGGCAAATGGCACATGGGTTTGTACACATGGATGGGTCGGAATGCTATCCTAAAAATGGACATCATGCCCAGATTGCAATATCTCTTTCAGACTTTGCTTATTGTTGTCCCCACCTCTTTTTTTAAATCCGTCCGCGGTGCTTACATTAGATTTGTCTGGGCAAAAACACATCCACTCCTATACCATTCATATCTGGCCTTGTCCGAACTGAATTGAGGGATGGTCTTTCTGGACCATCAAATCTGTCAGGCAGCTCATCTAGCTAGAGTGCTCGCATGGTGTAGTCATTGGGGAAACAAGGTGTGGGTGATGATTGAACAATCATGCTCCAATATTCCATTACAATGCTTGCCGTGTCTATGCTACAATTCTCTGGGTACTTTGAAGCACCATCTTCTCATAAGGAGACCCTCAGAGTAGTGCAACGACTTTTCATGCAAGGCAAATTTCAGCTTGAAGATTTTCTCATTGCCTCTCGGTTAAAGACTACTGCTGAGCTACAGTTTATCATTGATCTGCCGTTAGATTCTTGGCGAATACAGCAACTCACCCATTTTTGTATTAGTACACTCCATAGAAGGAGGTTGTCCCACCTCAACACGCCATTGGAAAACCTATGTCTAGAACCAAGCCCCTCTAGGTCCCTGAGGCATATAAATTGCTTGTACAAAAAAAGGGGAGAGACACATACTGAGAAGATATAGAGTGCTGCACACCCCGATTAATGTCAAAAAGAAAAAGAAGATATCCCCCGTGGGGCTTTAAAGCAGCAAAAAATTATAAAAATAATAAGTTGTTACTTGAAAGGGTTTTTTAATTAGTGGGACTTAACCGTAATGGTTAAAATAAGAGCTGTGCTACAGGAGATAACACAAATGAAGCTGGCACAAGTTTATACAATGATCAAGCGCTATAATAGGGTGATAATTCTGACGCGTTTCGACCCTGTTGGGTCATCTTCAGAGGATTGAGGCGCTGTGATTTACAAAATTTACGTATTAGAGTTCATGGATGTGACCATAAAAATATAATATAATATATATATGTTTAACAGTATAATTACCAATCACATTGTGTTTGAGCAGTTTCTCCTGAGCTTATAATTCTCCGACGTCTTCCCCACGGGTCCCGACAGGGGTCCCTGGCCGTCCACCACGTCAGCAGGGGAAAAAGGGGGTTTACTCGTCCATGCGTGTCTTACAAGGAGTCACACCAAGTGGGTATTTCCCAAAACTGGGGAGGAGCGTAGGGGCAAGCGAGCGACACCTGCAGCCAAAGCATCAAATAACAGACAACTGTACCATCAGTGCGTTCTGTTTAGCACGGATAGAGATATATGTATCATGTGTCACTTTTTGAAAAAAAGGATAACTCTGTTTATAATTTATTTAATATTTTTTGATGTTGTCTGTACTTATTGGGGTCAGCGATGTATGAATATTCCCATAGTGGTGATGGTAACAAAGGGGGGGGAGGGGTTAACAAGGGTAGATAGGACTGCATGTAGATATCAGTATGTCAGAGTATGTAATGTAATACGTAAATAGTGGTATCTATGTGTTGGCCGTTAAATAAGTGACAAAGTAGGGTGAGAATATAGGAATGTAAAGAAAAAGGCGAGTGTGGGGAGAACATGTGAGGAAAGAAGGGGACGGGCAGACTAGTAGGGAATGGGGAAAAAAAAACAAAAAAAAAACAAAAAAAAAAAAAAAACCAGGGGAAAGAAAGAACGGGACCTACAACAAGAAAAAAATGCCAAATAGTAGTTCTCTTTGTCTATGAGGGGGCTAGCAGCAGTGTTTGCCATATTTAACCCTGTCTCTACAGTGCAGGCAGATCTTCATTATCAATTTAACTGGATTTGAACATTGTCTGTCCTAGCAAAGGGTTAAAGGTGTAGAGGCTGGACTTCTTGCATTGTATGTTGATAAGCACAGACCTGGGACAGGCTCACTCTAATAAAAAACTTGCAGTTAGCCATGACATCTCCTGCAAAGAAACATCTGTAGGATGAATAGTTTAAAAAAAATTAAGCATGCTGTTTGTATGGGAGCACATAACAATTCTCCTCTGCTGGGCTATAACACCCCCTCCTTTTCATATATTATGGAGATGAGGTAGAGGGGGAGATGTTCTATAGTCCAGCAGACCAGAGCTGGAGCGAGCTGACAACATTGCTTCGGATTTCAGCTCAACAAAAGCAGTGTTGTCAGCTCAGACAGGAAAATGTGAGTAAAAAAGAGAATAGAAAAAGAGGGCGCACCAGCCTTGTGCATTATCCATTGATATATTTATTAGAAAAGAAAAGTATTAAAAACTACTCACAAGGATGGAAAGAAAACCACAATGTAACAATCTTTGGCTTATGACAATCCATTTACTGATAGCAGTCTCCAGATCCTGAAGAGAGGACGTGCAAAAAACCACTGCTGGCTGACGTGTTTGGAAGGATTACCTTCTTCCTCAGAGCTTGTGGGAACTTGTGAGTACACTGAATTTCTGTCTGGTCAATGGGTATTTTGTATGCATTTCCAGCCTTTTAAAGAGATTAAAAATTGGCAAATTTTGCATGCATTGCATGCATACAGTTCTCCCTTAAAAAAAACAAAAAAAAACAAAACTGAAAACATGTGTCTAGTGGTGGTTTAGAGTTTAAAATCCAAGAATAAATAGCTAGGGAATGAGCAGTTTGTCGAAAACTATCCTCCTTTCATTGATGGAGCCCCAGATATGCGTACATTTGTTTGCTGATTTTCTGTTACATTTTTTAAAGTATGGCTTGCCACATTATTTAATGTCACTCAAATTAGGGGACTGTCTGAATTTTGGAGCCAAGAGCTTCTGTACCTCCTTCCTTCTTAGTTATTCCTCTTTTTGGTCTATAGACATTGATAAATGATATTACTGTACTATACTATTACTAACTATCAAACCTGTCATCCAACTAGTAAATTATAGTATTTGTCTATTTTAAAATGTGTTTTATAAATGAGGGGTACTATGCCTAAAGTTCATTAAATTTGGGAACCTTGGGCCACCTATTTCCCCCCAAGAGATTTTGACCATTCCTAGAAATTTGCCAAGAATTATAACGGGGAACTAATAGTGGACTTTGAACTCCCCTGGCCACCTTCTTTCGCTTCCCCTCTTCTTTTTCCCTATTTTATTCTCCACGCCTTACCATTTTCTGGCTTTCTCAAAATCAATATTCCTCCTCTTCTTTTAAGTTTATGACGTATTGTGATTTTTCATTTTTGCGTTACCATTTCTGAAACAAGAAACGTATCCAACACAAATCTCTATGTGATTTTCGCATGTTTCTGTCATAAGGCTGACAAGCCTCCACTGCATTTGTATACTTGAATGATGTACACTCCAATATCTATTGTTAAAAATCAAAGTATTTTTCTCTGGATAATTCTTGAAATTCCTTACTGTATGTTCTATGTTTGCACATGAAATAAATAAAAAGATTGAACAAGAAAAAGGCATTTCATTTAAAAAGCAATAAAGGAAGTTCTTAAAGTTGACAAAAATGTAATGTATACATAAAATAGAAACATTTATTTCCAAGGCTTTTGAATCCTCTCCTCAGTTTTAAGTATGAAGTCTATAGACTTTCTTGTATACAACAACAGGTCAAAGCATCCTTGCAGTGACATTGGTTCGATTTTGCTGATAACAAGTGTTCCTATTGGAAGATTTCCTCTCTATTCCTGTTCTGGTAACAACTAAAAATGTTTAATTTTCCCCCCATTTTGACCATTTGCCTATGCCAATGCCCACCCAGACAAACAGAGTGAGAGAGTAAATCTCATAAGCAAGGACAAAAACAGTTAGGAAAAAACATGACAGGAGTTCAAATCCTTTCCTCTAACCCAAAATAAAAAAGAAAAACTTTGGGCTTTAAATATACTTGAAGGACGTGCCAGATATTGTACTGGAGCAATGGAGGGGCAGAGCAGAGAGCTAGTGATTAACTAGACTGAGAACTGAGCGATCAGTGGTCTTTGACTGCTCGGTTCTTGGTTGTAGAGGCTGCATCCACCTAGGTGAGCATGTGTTTGTCTTTTTCAAAACCTACACTTCTCTTTTAATGTCTTGCAGCATTCCGTAACATAATAGAAACATCCAGTTTAAGAGACAATTTCTTCTTCATGTGTCATCAAAACATAATGCTGCAGAAAAGTCAATTTTAGATTCAGGTAGTCTAATTAGAAATTAAATTACATTAATCCCCTGGGATGAAGGAGAAAGCTGAATGGGAAAAGATAATTAAGCCTCTTCTCTTGTATTGAGTGAAATTCATGTTTGGCTTTGGCTAGATTTATCAACATGTCAGCAAAAGGAAAGGATAATAAGTGGTGTTGCTGTATTATTTGTGTATTATATAATTTATGTCATCTTGTAATTTATAATGCCATATAATTTCTAGACTTGCATTATATTTATAATTGTGTATATGTAGATGGGGTGGGCCATTGATATAGTAGATGCTTACAAACTATGTACAAACAGATAGATAGATATTTAAATAGATATAATATATTTATAAAGTGGCAAATCTCCAATTTTTTGATCATTTCTAATTTTTCTGCCATCAAATATTTGTTGCACTTACAAAAAAGTTCTAGTTGGATTTGCTCACAAGCTTTATGATCAAGTTTTTTTCGTATCTATGAGATATTGCCATTGAGGCAATAATCCTGTATATTCACCACCCATGACCACTTGACCCAGTCCACATTTTCCCCAAACTGAATGCTCTGAAAATGAGGTCTAACCTAAAATTCTCATTTACACCTGCTTTGTTTTAAAGATTCACCTCAGGGCTCCTGAGAATATCCTATTGTGACAAAACACGTAGGGCAGCGCTTCTGAGCTCTGACATCATTATGTATGCCACGGGTCATACAGGTAGTAGCTTATTCAATTCTGTAGAAGAGTTTTGTATGTGCTTTTAATAAAAACATTCCTGGCGCATTTTCACTACTGGAGTGTTTTCTTTGTTTTGCGAACATCGATGGTGTGATACAGCACTGACAGTGGAAGTGGTGGCTGTGTTCCATTTGTGAATCCTGTATGGGTATTGTATGGGTATTGTACCATACGTGTGCTTACACTGACCTCTGTGCTTTGAGGTCTGACCTTCTATTAAGCCTTTGATTCAAATGTGGTGGTGGTTTCATGAGCAGCACCATGGCAACTGCAGATTAAACAGAGGCCAAGATAGCGGCTTCCTTGGCTTTAAGGGATAGGAGGATTTAGTTCCATTTTAAATCAGGTAAATTTGAAACATTGCCAATTAATATTTTGTTGTAAGTTTTAGACAGGTATGAAGAAATGCTGTAAAATAAGAATGCTTTAAAAAATATATATTTGAATTTCTATTTTTTATCAATTTACAAAATGCAAAGAGAGTGGACAGAAGAAAAATCTAAATCAAATCAACATTTGGTGTGACTACCCTTTGGCTTCAAATCAGAATAAATTCTTCTAGGTACACACAGTACTTCTGCACACAGTTTTTGTAGGAATTCAGCAGGTCGGTTGTTCCAAACATCTTGGAGAACTAACCACAGATCTTCTGTGGATGTAGGCTGTCTCAAATCATTCTGTCTCTTCAAATAATCCCAGACAGACTTGATGATGTTGAGATCAGGACTCTGTGGGGGCCAAACCATCACTTCCAGGACTCCTTGTTCTTGTTTACGCTGAAGATAGTTCTTAACCACTTCAGCCCCGGAAGAATTTACCCCCTTCCTAACCAGAGTACTTTTTGCGATTCGGCACTGCGTCGCTTTAACTGACAATTGCGCGGTCGCGCGAAGTTGTACCCAAACAAAATTGACGTAATTTTTTTCCCACAAATAGAGCTTTCTTTTGGTGGTTTTTGATCGCCTCTGTGTTTTTTATGTTTTATGCGCTACAAACAAAAAAAGAGCGACAATTTTGAAAAAAAACGCATAATTTTTTACTTTTTGCTATAATAAATATCCCCCAAAAATATATAAAAAAACTATTTTTTTCCTCAGTTTAGGCTGATATGTATTCTTCTACATATTTTTGGTAAAAAAAATCGCAATAAGCGTATATTGATTGGTTTGCGCAAAAATTATAGCATCTACAAAATAGGGGATAGATTTATAGCATTTTTATTATTATTATTTTTCTTACTAGTAATGGCGGCGATCTGCGATTTCTATCGTAACTGCGACCTTATGGCGGACTAATCGGACAATTTTGACACATTTTTTGGAACCATTGGCATTAATACAGCGATCAGTGCAATTAAAAATGCATTGATTACTCTAAAAATGTCACTGGCAGTGAAGGGGTTAACACTAGGGGGCGGTGAAGGGGTTAACTGTGTTCCCTGGGAGGTGATTCTAACTGAAGGGGGAGGGGACTAACTAGTGGAAGTGACGGTTCGTGGTTCCTAGCTAATAGGAACACATGATCTGTCACTTCTCTCAGAACAAAACAGGGAAGTGTGTGTTTACACACACTCGTCCCGGTTCTGTGTCTCCTGCTCACGATCGCTCGTGGCCGGCGGTCATCGCGGCCGTCTGCCACGAGCATAGGCACCACCGCTGTGCAGTGGGCATGTGCGTGCGCCTGCTATCCGGACCCCGCGAGCCAACGTATAGTTACGTGGTTTCGCGCAGGGGAGCCACTCTGCCACAGTAAAACTGCGGCGGCTGGTCCGGAAGTGGTTAAAGAGGAACCCTCGTTGGCCCTCTTATCACTCATCCTCCCTCCCTCTTACGAGAGTGAGAGAGAGAGCTATGCATGATGTCATAAGCTTAGGCTAATGACCAGACAAAAAACAGGAAGTGGGCTGTATAAGTTATTTACTGGCAGAAAAAAAATGTTTTACTATCCAAAGTTAAAACAACAAGGGCAGAAGATTTAATAGATGGAAAGTTTAAAAAATGACTAAAGGTCATCTTTAATGACATTGACTTCATTTTTGTGGTCGTCATCTTGCTGAGGAGGTGTGGTATAATGGATAAATATCTTCCTGTCTTCTCATGAGATAGGAGCTGCTCTGCATTCACTAGGATCTTGCCTAGGAGCGTTATGTCACCGTTGTCTAGATATTGCAGACAAGAGACCACAATTATGTATTTATTTAAATTTTTTCCTTTACAGGTACATTTTCAAAGTACTATTTGAAAGCGATTTTTACAGGGGTAGGGGGTTTGAACCAAGCATACCTTGTATTTTGCTGCAAGGTCCACTTTAATGGCCGTCAGTGTAACTTATTTAGGTTTCACTTTGGTTGTTTTTGATTGCTGTGGATCACATGTCAAACACAAGGCCCGTGGGCGAATCAGGCCCTCCAGGCCATTTCATGTGGCTCTCACACCTCTCCTGCAGCTTAGACAACCCCCTCGTTTCTGCCCCACCTTGTCTCATCAGTCGGCAGCAGAGAGGAGAACAGAATTCCTCCACCACATCCTGGACTTCGTGCAGCTGTGGAGAGGCTCGTCTCTGCCCTCCCCCCTTCCCCATCTCAGTAGTCAGCAGCAGAGAGGAGGACCAGACTCCTCCTACAGATATTGCGGCTCTCTGTGCAGCCGCAGCACCCCCTTGTTCTTACTTCCCCTGGTCTCATCATTTAGCAGACTCTGGCAGCTGACTCTAGCCCTCCTCTGGTCCTCCTCCAGACCCTACAATTTCTGCTTCCCAACTTCGCCCCCAGCTTCTTCCCAGCAGCAGCACAAGGTAATGGGGTTCTACTGTCATGTAAGAGAGGGTAGAGGACTTTTAACTTCTGATGGTGGGGGGCTCTTGACATCTGATTTTAGCGAGGGGTGTGGTGCTCCAGACATCTAGTCTTACAGATACAACCAGTCCTTTGAGGGCAACAATAATGTTGATGCGGTCTGCAGTGAAATTGAGTTTGACACCCCTGTTGTAGTATGTCAGTAAATAAAGAGAGAGTGGTTTGTTAGTTAAAAAGAACCTTTTGTTTTGGTAGCTCACATCCTATTTCTTAAAGATCCCTCTGATCCAACTGTTTTAAGTATGTATACATGTTCTGTTTTTAGTTCAGAACATAGGACTGGCTGTATATATGCGGAATGGACTCTACTATGCGTTGTGAATATTATGGAGCAGAAGATAATAGTTTTAGTGTTACTGCCTTCTTACATGATAAGCAGGTGTCTCAGAAATGGCAATCCTGGAAGATCTTCTAAACACCTTCTTATCACGTAAGAGGATAGTGCTTTTAACCCTATTAATGTAGTGAAGATCAGTTGTGCAGTGAAATGTTGCAGCAGTGCCATGTATTTGGCAGACAATTACAGCTCCAGCTTGCTGAATACTAGGTTCATGTGTGTTCAGTTGGTAGTAAGAGCATGGAAGTGTGAGTAGAAAATAATCCTGCCAAGCTCATATACCTTGATAAACCATGTTCAGCCATTTAGAGCACTTAATTATAAACTATGTTTTATATGAAAATTCAAATTGTGCAAACAGCAATGGTGCCAAATATCAAATTTAAATTAAATTTCTTAGGTCATTGTAAGCAGGTGAAACCTAAATTTAAAGTGAAATTATTTCTTAAAAGTTGTTCTTCTTTTTGCATATATCACTAAATTTGCTCATTAATTTCGAACTATGAGCTTAAAGTGATTGTAAAGGCAGAGGGTTTTTTATCTTAATGCATTCTATGCATTAAGATAAAAAGCCTACAATGTGCAGCAGTCCCCCTCAACTCCCCTAATACTTACCTGAGCCCCATCTTGATCCAGCGACTTTTCCTCCTCATTGGCTGAGACAGCAGCAAAGCGCCATTGGCTCCTGCTGCTGTCATTAAAGTCAGTGAGCCACTAAGGAGAGAGAGGGGGCGGGCCAGGCCACGGCTACGTGTCTGAATGGACACACGGAGCTGTGGCTCGGCTCGGGTGCCTCCATAGCAAACTGCTTTCTGTGGGGGCACTCAACAGGAGGGAGGGGCCAAGAGTGCCAAAGAGGGACCTGAGAAGAGGAGGATCTGGGCTGCTCTATGCAAAACCACTGCACAGAGTAGGTAAGTATAACATGTTTGTTATTTTTAACAGAAAAAATATAGACTTTAGTATCACGTTAAAGTAGTAATAAACCCAAAACAAAAATGTAATGTGTTGTAACTTACCAATCATTATGAGTGGTGGCTGAATTTGTTTTCATTTTATAGTGCTCTGTTCAGTAAGTCTGTTATTTTTTTATCTTACTTTAACTGACCAAACTATCCTGCAAGAATGGCAGTTAGAGTGTTGAGACAAACCATTTAACACTGATGGGGTGCTTAAAGCGGAGCTCCAACCAAAAGGGGAAGCTCTGCTTATTTGCCTCCTCCCCCCCCCCTGCCACATTTGGCACCTTTCAGAGGGGGAGGGGGAGCGGGTGCTTGTTTTTGACAGGTACCCGCTCCCACTTCCAGATGACTTTGGTGCGGTGAACTTATCTGGAAGTTCGGCCCCCTCCTCCTTCCTCTGCCACGGGTCATTCACAAAGTCCAGCGCGTTTCGTGCATGTGCAGTAGGGAATCGGCTGTATGCCGGTTTCCCCTACCTGTGATGGTGGTGGCATCATCAGAGAGCCGATTAAAAAATCAGCTGGGGTGCAGACACCGCTGGATTCATGGACAGGTAAGAAAAGTCAGCAGCTAGAGTATTTGTAGCTGCTGCCTTTTCATTTTTTCTGAAGGAGCCTGGAGCTCCACTTTAAAATGGTTACCTTTCATTCATCTGCATAAAACCTTTAAACCAAAAGGAAAAAAAAATGTTATTGTAACTGCTTAAAAAGTGTTAGCTGGAGTTTAGCCTAATGCCCTGTACACACGATCGGATTTTCCGAAAACAGAACCGTGGAGTTTTTTCTGAAGGATGTTAGCTCAAACTTGTCTTGCATACACACGGTCACCTTAAATGTTGTCAGAAATTCCGAACGTCAAGAACGTGGTGACGTACAACACGTACGACGGGACTATAGAAAGGAAGTTCAATAGCCAGTGTGGCCCCTTCTGCTTGATTCCGAGCATGCGTGGGCTTTTGTGCGTCGGACTTGTGTACACACAATCGAACTTTCCTTTGTTGTCGGAAAATTTGAGAACCTGCTCTCAAACATTTGTGTGCAGAAATTCCGACAGCAAATGTTCGATACAGCATACACACGGTTGGACTTTCCGACAACTAGCTCACATCGAACAATTCCCGTCGGAAATTCCAATCGTGTGTACACGGCATTAGTCTAGTCAATCTAAATCTGCTAGTCCAACACTACCCTCTCCCCAGATTTACAATGCTGCTGTCCAAAGATGTCTTCATTGCTCCTATATTCATAGTGGAGACACCCTAAGACAGGAAGTGTGTTACTGGCTGGATCACCAGAAGAAAATAAAGAAAATAAAGCTTACAAAACGAAAATGAATGCAGCCACCACATTTAAGAACTGGTAAGCTGCAATATACAAAATGTTTGCTTTGGGGTTTATCACCACTTTAATAATATGAAGAGTTCATTTAAATATGTAGCATAGAAAGTGATGTTTCATCACCAGGGCAATGAGTAGAGCAACAAACCAGGGTCTTTAAATCAGAGCTCCACACAAAAGTGGAAGCTCCGCTTGTTCGCACCCTCCCCCCTTCACTGCCACTTTTTGGTGGGGGAGCAGATACCTGTCAAAACCAGGTACCCGCTCCCACTTCCGGGTCAGATCACTGTACAATGATTGGCAATCTATGGAATTTTCAGCTCCTCCTGCTTCCCCCCCACCCCCCCGCTGTCTTCTGGGAGACACACAGGTCCCAGAAGTCAGTGGTATTCAGAAAGTGCAGCGCGACTCGCGCATGCACAGTAGGAAGCAGGCTGTATTTATAGCTGCTGACTTTGAATTTTTTTTAATACAGGCTGGAACTCTGCTTTAGGTACAGACAGCGACTGATTATAATAATATTGGTAGAATTGGTGGTTGACCAAGGCTTCAAGGGGGAGATGGAGGTGGAGAAAGTAAGTAAATAGGTTGATTTATATTTTTTTATACAGTATATATACTGTATATACGCATACACACCAAAAATGATAAATCTGAATATATATATAGGGCCACTTAGGCGATTTGGTAAACTGCCACAATGAAATGGTTCAGAATTATTTTTTTTTTCATTTTGAATAGCATACACTAATGAAGATCTTAAGCAACAATCAGGATCATCATTTTCCACGGGACCAATCCCCGTTGGATGTTTATCCACTGTTTAATCACAATCACAAAAAGAAAGAGTGGATGACACTAGTGTGAACACTGACTTTTTTTTCTTTTACAAGGATTCTATGTCTATTTCAGGGGTTGTAGGAGTAAAATGGAAAGGATCGGTCCCTGTAAATGCCCCCTCCCTGGGACAGGGAGGTCGCATGGGCCCCCTAGAGAATGGGGCAGAGTCGCCATTGTGACCCCTAACACTACACCAGTGGTGGTGGTGGGGGAAAAAAAGACGTCTCAACTATGTCCAAGGTACAATGAATACAACACTGAGTACAAAGATCTTTCTAAAGAAGGAGATTCAGCCTGCTGGCAGCTATTCAGGAATTAGGTACATGTGGTTGATGGACCAACTTTTAATGTCAGCAAAGATCTAAAAGAAGTGTTCATAGGTAGAATTGATGTGCAGCAATTTGCTGATCATAAGAGGTGACATTAGTTTTCTGGCCTTCAAGACTTGGCTATGAGTAAATCACATTTAGAAAGGCTCAGGATACATTTACTTCTCGAATTCCTCACAGTTTTAGACATTTGATTATCAATTGGCAGTTAATACGCAGTGCTTACTAAGAAGAACATTCTTTTTTTTTTTCTAATTGATTTCAACCATTTTACCCTTGGGTATTGTCTCTTATCCCTTTTTCTTAAGATTGTATTTCATTAGAACAAAGGAATAGTCCATTGCCCCAGTGGATTAAACTTTCAGGCTTACTAACTTCTCTGAGTATTTGAGATCTCTCTGTATTTTTAAAGCATGACAAATCCACAGTGCTGGATAGATGTTGCGTCTTTTAGCATCTCCAGGAGAAATATCCCCAGGCAATTCAGCAAATGTTGTAGATAAGATGCTGTAAAAGCATATTGAAAATACTACTGCATAAACTACAGAGAGATGTTTTTAAAAGACTGGGTGTAGTATGCAAGGATATATCCATGTGTCTCTAAAGGCATTTCTGTTTTTGTGCAGCAGGCTTGTTTATTTGAGAATATGCAGTTGCAGTTGGACCATCTTCTGACTTATGTCAGAACTGGCTTTATGTTCTGGGCATCCAGAATATCTTCAGTTCTTGGCAAGGCATTAAAGGATGTGTTCATATGTCTTATGCCACGTACACATGGTCGGACTTTTCGTCTACAAAAGTCCGACGGACACCGACGGACCAAATCCGGCGGACAATCCGATCGCGTGTGGGCTTCCCCGGACTTTCAGCGGACTTTTCCAGCCGCAAATCTGACGGACTTTAGATTTGAAACATGCTTCAAATCTTTACGTCGTAACTCCACCGGACCCAGAAATCCGCTCGTCTGTATGCTAGTCCGACGGACAAAAACTCACGCTAGGGCAGCTATTGGCTACTGGCTAATCAACTTCCTTATTTTAGTCTGGTGTACGTCATCACGTACGAATCCGTCGGACTTTTGTGTGATCGTATGTAGGCAAGCCTGTTCGTTAGAAAGTTCGCCGCAAGTCCGCCAAAAGTCCGTCGAAAGTCCGTCGAAAGTCTGTCGGACGGGCTGTCGGACTTTTGTAGCCAAAATGTCAGACCGTGTGTACGCGGCATAAGGCATTTTTCTTTTGCCATGTACAACAAGGCTGTGCAATGTCTCTATAGGGAATTATAGAGAATGTGACCTCAGTCGGATCAGTCATGATTAGATTCTAATATGCTCTAACCTGTGGAGTAGCTTCATGAAAATTTTAAGAAATAAAAAGATTCTTTAGTGTCTGTAACAGCCAATAAGATTCATACATTTATTTTGATAAGCAGTAAACTACAGATGGATGAATGACTGGTCACTCTTGTCAATGTAGGCACTCTGCCTCACTTTGCCCCCTTAGGTTCTTTTTATTTATTGTGTAATCATCTATTGCTTCAGGAGTCAGGGCCTGAAATAAAATGATTTTGGTGGAATAAATTTGTGATTACAGTATATTATAGCTGCAAGCAAAATATTTACTGAGCACAACATGTGAATATTTCATTAGAAATGCCTGGTGTCCAAAAGCCTTGTGGTGCACATCAACCCTGGAGATAGGTCAAATGTTAGATTTTACTGTTGTGATGCAGTCAGTTTGACAGAACCTGATCTCTTGGTTGCTGCAGGTTGTGACATATTTTTGCATTGAGATAAAAAACTTTTTGTGTGCAGCAGCCCCTCTCAGCCCCCCTAATACTTACCTGTTCTTGCTCTAGATCCAGTGATGTTGCACGAGAGCCACTGCTGTCTGGGACTCTCCCCCCGATTGGCTGCACCATTGGCTCCCGCTGCTGTCAATCAAAGTCAGTGAACCGATGAGGAGAAATGGGGGCAGGGCCAAGCCTCGGCACTGTGTCTGAATGAACACACAGAGCAGCAGCTTAGCTCGGGTGTCCCCATAGCAGGCCCTCGGCTGGATGGAGGGGCCAGGAGCACCGACGAGGGACCAGAGAAGAGGAGGATCTGGGCTGCTCTGTGCAAAACCACTACATAGAGCAGGTAAGTATAACATGTTTGTTATTTTTAAACAAAAAAAACAAGACTTTAATATCACTTTAAAGAACGAAAGTCTGACAGTATTTGTCTGAAGATTTTCTATTTGCAGTTTTGTAAACTCCAGGAATTTAGCCACTTTGTAAATTGTGATGGCGTATCATCAGTTAAATCCAACCAGGTGCATGCCACCTTGAGGAGTTATTCCTTTAATTTACAGTTTACATTTTTACTAAGTATTGGGAGCATGGCTATCATTATATTTCTGGTGCTCCAACTCTGGACCTTTTGGTCTCAGCTTCTGTAGCTTTGCTCCTGCTGTCCAGTCATAGAGTACTTTGTATTATGTATGTTTGTATTATGTATTACAAAATACAAAGCCTTCTGCATAACAAAACACTTAGTAGATGATATAGATGACCATACACATTAAATAGGATGTTCCTGCCAGTCCCAGATCTATGTTAGTTTAGCAGTAGAAAGTCTGGGACGATGCTCCAGATTTGGTCACCTGCCTGGGCACAAAACCTTTGTGGGATAGCATCTTTACTTTTACAGTGACCAAGTCACAGGTAGCTGGATTACAAATATGCCTTAAGTTGTACTCCTATCAAAGTGGGCTTCACTTCTAAAAGAAGGAATACACTGGCCTGTTTATCTTGTCTCTGCAAAAACAGCAATTGTACCTAGGTACTGAAAAGACTTCTACAGCACCTCTAAAAAGAATGATTGCAGGAACTTTGTCACCCTATACCGATGCAGTGCCTTTTGACTCAATTTCATGACACACAGGATCAGTTTAATGCATTATGGAGCACCTGGGTTTTCCTAAAAGAGTTCTATGGTCACAAAATATGCATTCATTTTATAACATTAGCATTGTAATAATATGAACAGTAGTGTTTTTTTTTACAATCCAATATAAGCTTACTTGAAAAATGTCCTTTTGTGTTGTGGGTGCTGCCTATCTGCTAGCTAACTTTTTCCACAACTTCCTGGATTCCATACGTGCTTTGCAACTTCCCCTCTGCTGTTTAATTT
Source organism: Lithobates clamitans (assembly GCA_037952925.1). Lineage (NCBI taxonomy): Eukaryota > Metazoa > Chordata > Amphibia > Anura > Ranidae > Lithobates > Lithobates clamitans. The sequence continues at coordinate 1,695,396 of JBBGZY010001071.1, read as the reverse complement.
CAAGCTCTAAGGACTATATGTCCCAAGGTATCTTGCTGCCCGCAAACAGCCGTTTCTGTACTGACGCTACCTCCTGAGACCTCCTCACAGCAGATCTGTAGTTCAGAAGGCAGGCTCTTTGAATTCTGTGATACAGCAGTGCCTACTCAAAGAGCTAATGAATTCATGTCACAAAATTGAAGGAATTAAATGTGTGGGGATCTTCACAAATTAAGTACACAAACTTTAAGAACATTCAGATTAATAGGAGTAGGATAGAAATAATTGAAATATAATGTGGAAACTAATATATGACTTTACATTAGACTTTTCAGACTTTTAAGCTTTATTTTAATGATATCTAAGTATATATAAGATATATAAGTAGGGTATTGCAGCATTGGGCCTAATGAACCCTCATCTAGTTATGTTTGCATGAGGGGAGTTGGGTGTTTTTGTGCACTTGCACAAAATGTACTTAGACTGAAAATAACAGCAAACACAGCCACCGCATCTAAGGAGTGATAAACTGCAATATATTACATTTTTGTTTTTGGGTTTAGATATTCTTTAATGCCAGTGGCAGAGCTTAATTTTATTTTGATCCATGTGTGGAAAGGTTTATACTCCCTATGACAGTAGAGAAATGCATAAAGTGACTAGAATTATATTCTTATCTTATTGCCACACTAGGCCTTTCCACAAATCTGGGCCTTTCTCTTAATATGAGATATACTGCAAAACCAGCGTTTATCTGTTAAGAGGCTACTAAGCTAAAAGTCTGCAAGTCAAAGCTTGCTTTTAAACATAGGGTTGTGAGGTTTGAATATTTATCAATCAATACATACATTAACCTTAAAAGAAAGCATAAAATAAATATCTGCACATTCTGAATGGTTTTGCATTGACAAATACTATTTCTTTGTAATGAAATTAGGACTTTGCATTTGTCTGTTATGGTTTATTCTGGTAATCTATTATTTTGTTGACCATCTGCTCAGCACTTACACTTTTACATGAATGAGTGATCTCATCGGATTCTCATGCCAGCTGTCGCTTCCTCTGCGTGTCAGTGACCAGCTCAGGAGCATTGCTGCAAGAGGGCGGTCACACCAAGGCTCATCCAGAGGGCATGCAATCTGTACGTCAAAACAGTGTGGCTGGTCACTCCTTTTAGTGACATGCATGTGGAATAATTGTAACTATTATGGGACATCTTTGATCTATGCAAGGCAACTGATATCTTCAGATATTTTACTGTGCAGTTGTAACTGTAACCTTTAAATAGATCTGTATGCAATTCAGATAGATCAAAATAAATCCAAACAGATTCATGCACTGATAGGAACCTTTTTATAAACACCCAGATGTCTCATCCTCTGCAGGAATCAATACCACATTTGCCTTTAAATTAGTTAAGGGGGCAGTTCAACCAAAAGTGATTGTAACAAAACGTCCCACACTCCGCTTGAGTGGTTTTGTCATATACCGCTTCCTCCCAGTCTGAATATAGATATCAAATATTCCAACAGCTGCTAACAACCAACCAAACAAGACAATACTAGTTTGGTTGCTGAACATGGACTGTTTTTTAGAACAAGAATACAGTCTTATATACAATTGAAGAGGAGGTTCCCTCTTCCTGCTCATATTACTCTTATGCCCTGTACACACGGTCAGACGTTGATCGGACATTCCGACAACAAAATCCATGGATTTTTTCTAGACGGATGTTGGCTTAAACTTGTCTTGCATATACACGGCCGCACAAAGTTGTCGGAAAATCCGTTCGTTCTGAACGCGGTGACATAAAACGTCGGGACTATAAACGAGGCAGTAGCCAATAGCTTTCTTTTATTCTGAGTATGCCTGGCACTTTGTGCGTCGGATTTGTGTACACACGATTGGAATTTCCGATAACGGATTTTGTTGTTGGAAAATTTTATAGCAAGCTCTCAAACTTTGTGTGTCGGAAATTCCTATGGAAAATGTGTGATGGAGCCGACACACGGTCGGAATTTCCAACAACAAGGTCCTATCACACATTTTCCATCGGAAAATCCTATCATGTGTACAGGGAATAACAATACACCTGTAACCAGAAACCTAATTAACCCCTTGCCGATCAGCGCACAACGATATATACATCGGCACAATGGCACGGCTGGGCAAATGGACGTACAGGTATGTCCCCTTTAAATTGCAGCATTGTGGTTGAACACGCCGCGTGCTCCGTGAGCATGCCCACGGATCCAGCGGACTCGATGTCTGCCAGGGGCCCGCGATCATGTCACAGAGCGCCAGAACATGGAGATCCCTATGTAAACAAGGCATTTCCCTGTTCTGCCTAGCAACATGACAAAGATCTACTGCTCCCTGTCATTGGAAGCAGCGATCTCTGTCATGTTCTAGTGAGACAATCCCCCCTACAGTTAGAATCACTTCTAGGATACACTTAACCCCTTGATCGCCCCCTAGTGTTTAACCCCCTCCCCTGCCAGTGTCATTTACACAGTAATCAGTGCATTTTTATAGCACTGATCGCTGTATAAATGACAATGGTCCCAAAATAGCGCAGATCGCCGCCATTACTAATAAAAATAAATAATAATAAAAATGCCATAAATCTATCCCCTATTTTGTAGATGCTATAACTTTTGCGCAAACCAATCAATATATGCTTATTGCGCTTTTTCTGCCAAAAATATGTAGAAGAAAACATATCGGCCTACACTGGGAAAGAATTTTTTTTTTTTTTTTATATATTTATTGGGGATATTTATTATAGCAAAAGTAAAAAATATTGCTTTCAAAATTGTCGCCCTTTTTTTTGCTTATAGCGCAAAAAATAAAACTGCAGAGGTGGTCAAATACCACCAAAAGAAAGAAAAAAAGGATGTCAATTTTGTTTGGGTACAACAGCGCACGACCGCGCAGTTGTCAGTTAAAGCAACGCAGTGCCGTATCGCAAAAAGAGCTCTGGTCAGGAAGGGGGTAAATCCTTCCAGGGCTGTAGTGGTTAACATGAGCTAGTTATCTAGTCATTTACCCAGACTTGGTGACTCAGAGAACTGACCTTTCGGGGTAGACCTGCTGTCTCCTCACTCAACGTACAATACACATAAGTATAAACACATACTCCAATAGTTTGCTAGGAGACAAAGGTGTGCTAATGAGCACTATAAACTATTGGGTGAAAGACCCTGGCACCCAACAGTCTTATATACAGTTGAAGAGGATATTCCCCCCTCCTGCTCATATTACTCTAACAATACACCTGTAACCAGAAACCTAATTAACATGAGCTAGTTATCTAATCATTTACCCAGACTTGGTGACTCAGAGATATGACCTTTCAGGGTAGACTTGCTGTCTCCTCACTCAACTTACAATACACATAAGTATAAACACTTCCCCTAATAGTTTTCTAGGAGACAAAGGTGTGTCAATGAGCACAATAAACTATTGGGTGAAAGACCTGGGCTTTCCAGATCTCATTAATCAGCATTCCTTTCACATACATCATGGCCTTCTTAATAATGTCCTTTTGCATTACTTAACAGAATATCTTCCTAAATGCTTGTAGCTCCCTCAAATGCCAGGGCCCATAGTCAGTAGGCAAGAGGCTAGCATTCAGTCCCCTCCAAAAGCCTCTGTCCCGGGTGAGTCTGTCACAATGATATTTTGCTTATAGATAGAACCTGTTGTGATGGCTTTTTATGTGTGTTTGATGTTCCCATCGTTAGATCTCCCTGACATAATTATTGATTCTGTTCCAACAGGAAGTGTGGAAAAACCTTCATAATGACCACAGCAGATATTTAGACCCAATAACTGAAGACAGAGATTCTCACCAAGAATCTCCAAGAGATATAGGGAAGTGTCAGTTTGTTTAAATCCTCAGCATTTTGCAAAAATTAAAATATCCGTTTTGGGTGGTCTGACCCCTCAGAAGGACCAGTTTTTAACAAACCAAGATATTTTTAAGCTAACCATATACAAGGAAAGATGCTCACCCATAACATACAATGTAGCATTCTCTGTAATATAAAATACACTGATAAAAATCTAATAGGATAAGTGAAAAGACCTTTATAATAGCTAGAGTAGATCTGCACAGGGCGGTCACTACCGCTAGGTGAACTAGGCAGCCGCCTACGGTGTACTGCTGCCTAGGGCACAGACACGGCTGCTGGTTTCTCTACTCTCTGCCGGCTTCGTAACACTCCACTGGCTTCCCCACCCAGTCTGCCATAAGGCTGCATCCTGCTGCTTGCTGCTGTTGTATACACCTCCGCACCTTGTACCTGCATATTGTGTATGTCATTTGTTCCTTTTGAGGCTGTACCCCATTAGGAACAAATGACATACAAAATATGCAGTAATGAAAGTGCATGCTGATAAAACATGGTGGGCATTGGGGAGGTCTCCGGGTACTGCTGGTCTCTTCCTCTTCCTCCTCCTCTGACTTCATGTAAGGAGAGCGCCAGGGCTCCCAAGGGTTTGGAACCTTGTGATAGCACCCTCTCTCAGAAAAAAACAGCAGCTAAAGATAGTGTAGGTGAAGCGATATGAGCCACAGATCCTTTCAGCTAATCAACCATGGCAGTGTCTTTAGGGGCATCCCACAAAGCCCAGGGCCAATCCTCCAGCTCCTCACAAGGGGCTGAAGGCCCACACACAACCACGGATTGTGGCGGTTACTCGGCGGGTAAGGCAGATGGCTATACCTCTGATGGCCCCAGAGAACCAATACCCTCTGCTGGGTGTGCTGCTGTAGGTGGCGGTGCCTCAATTGTCTCCATGGATGGTACCTCTTATGCAGGGACCCCGCTGGCACTGGGAGAGCGCTCAACCCCATGGTCCATGGGGGGAGCCTGGTGTGTAATATCCTCCTCCACCAGGTGCGGAGAGCCCAGGTGTTGCTCTGCATATGTTTTGGCCATGGTGGTGACCTTAGCAGCAATGGTCCATAGTGCATTGTGTCTTGGCAGGGTACCAGGTAGTCACACAGAGCCTCCCCAACTGGGAGCACCTCAAAGAGGAAAGCGTAGCACTCCCCATAACAGGCCCAGGATGTGAGAGCCAATGTCAGGGCTCCACACTAAGGACATACAGAGACCAAGGTTTCTGTGATCCCAATGTGGCACACCGCCAGACGCCTCCTGGGCATGACACAAAGTCCAGATATCAGGTGATATAAAATGGGACCGTGTCACCCAAGCTACAGGCTTTTTAAATATTTTCTAATGTTTTTAAAAGTTTTATTTTTGGGGGGATTAGGAGGGGGAGGGGTGTAAGTAACTGGTATTTCCTAGTGTGAAAAATAGTCTAGCACCGGCCCTGGGTGTGCATACTCAAAGAAAAAAAAACTTGAAAAGACAAAACATATACAAATAGAGATATTTACCAATTAGATACAACTTGGACACTGTCATGCAACAAATACACAATCCCAGAAAGAAAGCAACAAACTTTCACACTAGAGACACTGTTTACAAACACCACAGCCCATTCTGTGCTACCCATTATAATATTCGTAGCCTCAGAACTCATTAGTAGAGGTAAAAAGCAATCAAAAAAGTGCTCACATTCAATTTATGATTAATCAAATGGACCAGAATGTATCTAGAGAGCTGGAAACAATTTGCCAAAAAATAGGGGGGGGGGGGGTAATTTACTAAAGAAGTAGAGACTGTCCACTTGGCAAAGTCAATGTTTGTACATAAGAGAAACCTGAGTTCACTTTGGATACCCAGTCAAGTGCGAGCAAAACTTTTTTTTCCCTGCACTATTAGTAAATAAAGCCTATTGCTTTTTTGGAGTTGGAATGATTATGACTGAATAGACACTTTTAGTGTTAAGTTATTCTGATGTACTAGATCTCATTTTTTTTTCATTTTGCTGTATGTGAATCATTTGAATGGCTTAGTAAGCTAGTTTTGGGGTTACTCGCATAGATTTTGCATCAGTGGGGTCTAGATTTGGTCACTAGCCCAAGAATGTTTAATATCTACTGTTTATGTTTTTTTTAAAAACAGTTAATGGCAGATATTAAACATTCTTGGGTATTTTTTAACACCCTTCCTCTCTATTGTAGAATTAATGGTGTACACAGAAAATTATTGTTTTCAATGTGCCTTTGCAGTGACCTGCATATATTAGGTGCAAAAAATTGCAAGTCAGTGCACATGGTTTAAACAAGACCTAAATGTTACTATTTTGAACATATGCATAAGAAAAAGGATTGTCCCTTGGACGCAGATGACTTTCCATGCTGGTTGTTTGAAATCTACAGTAGGTAAATATCTTATGGCATCGATTGTCAATTTATCTCTCCCATTCTGTAGATTACACATAGGATCATATACAAACTTTGCTAAAATGTTGAAATGTTTTAGCTGAAGCCATAGTCTTGGTCTGCCTTGATTGGTCTACCTAATGACCTATCACCTCTGTATGGTGGAAATAGTAAACTGCCTCAGATTGCTACTTAGCATCATGCACTATTGATACTGGTAGTTGACAAACCACGGATACCCATACTTAGCTGGGATCTTCAACCCTAAGACCTAATTTACGCAGTAGAAAAAAAACACAGTTATAACAATTTTTTATTCATGGATCTGAACGCAGATGCATTGTTTTCACTGGGGACATTCACGCAGGTACGTAAATATGTATTGCGCTCAGATCCGTAACCAAAAATCTGCATCTGAGGATATATATATATATACATGTATACCATTGAGAAAAAGAACACAACAATTTGTACGCATTAAAAAGAACAGATCTACCTGCCAATCATTTATGCAGGAACTTTTGTTGTTGCCTAATGATCAGAAAAATGTTTATGACCGTGCTATGGCCATATGACTGTAGCCTTAAACAGCATCTTCTTTTTACATTATAGTTCATATTCAGGATTACTTCACCTTTTCAGAAAAAAATGCACTGGGCCTTGTGAATTTGTGGTGGAAGTTGTAGGGTGTTAGTTAACCTTTTCATTTTTTCTGAAAAGGTGAACTTACATTTCAATTTTCTTTTTTAACGTATTCAAGCAGCTGGACAGCTCAGCATCACAGTCAATAAATCTCTTAGTTTAGCTGGTTTTATTTTCAAACTGACCAGATTGCAAAGCTAGAAAATGATTTATGACATGCATGAGAAACTAAAATGAAAAAGGCGCTGAACTAATTATGCATTGTAAAAACATTCCAGTTATGACATTTTTGAATTATATCTTTTAAATGTTTAGTAATCGACTTTCTGTACTAAATATATTCAACATAAAGTGGAACTCCAGCCTAGAAAAATTTCCTAATGGCCCGTACACACGATCCGAAAATAGGATGAAAAATACCGCTTTCAACGCAATCGTACCATAAACAGGTCGTTAGTACAGAGCATTCGAGAGCCGATCACGACAGTTCATCCGGTACTATTTTATTGGACAGGCATGAAAATTTTTCTCGTACGATAACAGATCGTACAATTTTCATTTAATTAGTACAGTTGTCATCTGAAAATACAATACAATTACACTACAACACATGACATCACTTCCGATTTTTTACGAGAATTTTCGTAACTTTAGTAAACTCTTCAGGTTCGATATACGACTAGCATGCAAAAAAAAAAACAGACGATCTGTCGTCCAATTTTTGGATCATGTGTACGGGGCATTACACTATATTCCTCAATAGCCACAAAGGTTAGAAATCCATTTTATATATACCACATGCTTGATTAAACCCACATCCTTCTTTGTTAAAAAAAAAAAAAATTGGCATTCTCATTGTGCTGTACATAGCTTCTGCAGAGAGCAGAGCTGTGGGAGGGGCCCAGAAGCTCCACCCACTACCAGCTGCCTGCAGAAAACTACAGGAGAGGCGGAGACAAGACCACCCCCCTGCACAGGGAGAGAATGAATGAATGAATGAATGAATGAATGAATGAATGAATGAATGAATGATTTGTAAAGCGCTGCAATTGCGAACTGAATCGCCTCAAGGCGCTAGATGTATTCTCTGTAGCCAGCTTCTAGAAGAGGAAGGTCTTTAGTTTTTTCCTGAAGGCCTGGTGGTTTTCTTCCATGCGGAGGTTGGTTGGGAGAGCATTCCATAGGCGAGGTCCTTGGACTGCAAATCTACGTTCTCCCTTTGCTTTGTAGCGGTGTTTGGGAATGAGGAGGAGATTTTGGTTAGCTGATCGAAGACTGCGAATCGGTGTGTAGTGTTTTATTTTTTCCTGGAGATATTGCGGAGCGTTTCCTTGTATGCATTTATGGGTGAGGCAGAGGGTCTTGAATATGATCCTGTTCTTTACAGTTAGCCAATGTAGGCTTTTTAGGGATGGGGAGATGGATTCCCAGGGCTTTTTTCCTGTTAACAGTCTTGCCGCCGTGTTCTGCATGAGTTGCAGTGACCAGTCTTTTTTACAGGAGGCTCCCATACCTCCCAACTTTTTGCGATGGGAATGAGGGACACCTATCAGCAAAAGTATGCAGGCATAGGACACACCCCTTGCCACGCCCACTTAAAGGAGAATTGTACAAAAAAAAACAAGATTAGTTAAACCCACAAGTGCTTTTTTTTACCACTACTATTCCTTTATACTGGCTTCTGGAATTTATAAATGCAGCAATTTAGAAATCAGTTGACAGGTTTAGCGCTGGAAAACACTTTTTGATAGATAAAAAGTGCATTTTATATACATCTATATAGATCAGACCAAAATGAGGGACAAATGAGGAGGAATGAGGGACAGAGGGACATTGTTCCAAATCAGGGACAGTCCCTCGAAATCAGGGACAGTGGGGAGCTATGGGCTCCTGCATGAAGGCAAAGTTTCACTTTGGATTACTGCACAGATCTGTAAGAAATACCCGAAGCCCACCAAGATTCAAGGAATAATACACACGCCTCTTTATTTAGATGGTATTTGCTTATCTTGGAGTTCAACTTTCATGTTAGCCAATAGCCATGATAAAGGTACAAACAATTATTACCTTCAAAAGAAAACTTGGCCCTGAAGACAGCATTCAATTTAAATAAAAGAAAAAACAAAGAGCCAAAATTAAGACATAAGAAAGGCTATATGTGACCAACAAAATTGTATGACATACCTTGTCCAGGGAATATATCCATCATCCACGGCAAATATCAGAGCAGCACTTCAGTAAAGCATTAGGATTTGTGAAGAGAGAGTAAGATATCTGAGCTTTGCATAAAAGAGGTTTTTCTCTATCCCCAGATTATCAAGCTTCATGGGTAAGATGGGTGACAAACCTACCAGCCGCTATGCTGTCTGTCAATCTGCTTTGTACTCATCATTGAAAAATTGTTTGTGTTATTCTAAGTGCATTTCGGTTTCAGTTCCATATAAGGACATATAACATTATAAACTCATTTCCTTTTATTACTGTCTATATCTCTTCTAGCACATCTCCTCTAACAGACATGATGTGGTGTGTACCTTGTCTGTTCCAGGCTTGTTGATTCAGAGTTTAATGTACCATTGTGTCTGAAATTCTAAACAGTCTCAGGTAGGATCCACAAACTTCACAGCATACTAATATTGAGGCATGCACAGAGACGGGCAGCATTGCTCGACCCCTCCATGGTTCTTTGTTATGCAGAATTAATACAAGGCTATCTTGGAAATAAAGCAGTGCTGTGCCATATTTCCTTCCAGTCACAAGACAGAACCTGAAATGAAACCACCCGTCAGGAGATGAAATTGAGTCAGAAAGTGATTTCCCACATGCAAAATAAAGAGTAGCAGACAGGAGAGATGATGGTTTAATGCAACTTCAAACCTGAATCAATTTTTTACTATAAACCATGACATCAAACAGCAATACGCCTGTGAGCAGGGACAGTAGCAAGGAGAAATGAAGAAATATAGGTTTGACACAAAAGAGATCATTTATTTATGATGTTTGCAGTATTGCCTAATTAGGCTTATTTATGTGTGAGTGCGAAAAGCAATCATTATACGCAGACACAGTAACTCATACCAAGTAATTGGAGTTCAGTTTTGTGTGTACAACTTATGTAAAACTACACTGAGCAAAATTATAAACGAAACACTTTTGTGTTTGACCCTATTTATTATGAGCTGAACTTAAAGATCAATGACTTTTTCTATGTACACAAAAGGCCTATTTCTCTCAAATATTGTTCACAAATCTGTCTAAATCTGTGTTAGTGAGCACTTCTCCTTTGCCGAGATAATCCATCCACCTCACAGGTGTGGCATATCAAGATGCTTATTATTCAGCATGATTATTGCACAGGTGTGACTTAGGCTGGCCACAATAAAAGGCCACTCTAAAATGTGCAGTTTTATCACACAGCACAATGCCACAGAGGGCAATTGTCATGCTGACTGCAGGAATGTCCACCAGAGCTGTTGCCCTTGATTTGAATGTTCATTTCTCTACCATAAGCCATCTCCAAAGACGTTTCAGAGAATTTGGCAGTACATCCAACCGGCCTCACAACCGCAGACCACGTGTAACCACACAAGCCCAGGACTTCCTCATCCAGCATCTTCACCTCCAAGATGGTCTGAGACCAGCCACCCAGACAGCTGCTGCAACAATCGGTTTGCATAACCAAAGAATTTCTGCACATACTGTCAGAAACCGTCTCAGGGAAGCTCATCTGCATGCTCGTCGTCCTCATCAGGGTCTCAACCTGACTGCAGTTTGTCATCGAAACCAACTTGAGCAGGCAAATGCTCACATTCGATGGTGTCTGGCACTTTGGAGAGGTGTTATCTTCATGGATGAATGCCGGTTTTCAGATGGCAGACAACATGTATGGCGTTGTGTGGATGAGTGGTTTGCTGATGTCAACATTGTGGATCAAGTGGCCCATGGTGGGTATGGGCAGGCGTATGCTATAGACAACGAACACAGGTGCATTTTATTGATGGCATTTTGAATGCACAGAGATACCGTGACAAGATCCTGAGGCCCATTGTTGTGCCATTCATCCACAACCATCACTTCATGTTGCAGCATGATAATGCACGGCCCCATGTTGCAAGGATCTGTACACAATTCCTGGAAGCTGAAAACATCCCAGTTCTTGCATGGCCAGCATACACACCGGACATGTCACCCATTGAGCATGTTTGGGATGTTCTGGATCTGCGTATATGACAGCGTGTTCCAGTTCCTGCCAATATCCAGCAACTTCGCACAGCCATTGAAGAGGAATGGACCAACATTCCACAGGCCACAATCAACAATCTGCACTCTGCGAAGGAGATGTGCTACACTGCATGATGCAAATGGTGGGCAAATGGTGGTCACACCAGATACTGACTGGTTTTCGGACCCGTCCCCCCAATACAGTAAAACTGCATATTTTAGAATAGCCTTTTATTGTGGCCAGCCTAAAGCACACCTGTGCAATAATCATTCTGTCTAATCAGCATCTTGATATGCCACACCTGTGAGGTGGATGGATTATCTCGGCAAAGGAGAAGTGCTCACTAACACAGATTTAGACAGATTTGTGAACAATATTTGTGAGAAATAGGCCTTTTGTGTACATAGAAAAAGTCATAGATCTTTAAGTTCAGCTCATGATAAATAGGGGCAAACACAATGTTGCATTTATAATTTTGCTCAGTGTATATACAGATATGATTACATTTACTATTATGATTTCAAGCGCTAAAGCCTCCAACAGAACCATTGATTTTGATACACTTATGGGCATGTCAGATGCCTGGTCCCCCATTGCACTCTGTGGTTCCTCCCACCCTTCCCCTTATCACTACAGGAGACGATGTACTGAAGAATTCTACATTTTGTAGTGATGTAAGGGTAGGGGGGAATGAACCACAGTGAACAGTGGGGATGCATGCTTTCAAGGCTTCCAGAAATGTTAAATATTGACAACTTTGCTGGTGCTGTAGTACTTTAATACGGCAGAGTTTGGACTTACCACTCGCTGCTGATGTAAGTACTTCCCTAGTAGCATCCCTTTACATGTGAGGGCATATCTGCTCTCTCCAACTCCGCTGCAGCTTTGATGTAGGCTCTTGCTGTGAGCCACTGTCAATCAATACAGTGGAGCTGGGTGGGGCGTCTCTCCTCTTTTGGCAGAATCATCATGAGGGGAACTGGCTGCATCACCAAATACACTATATTACCAAACGTATTGGGACACCTGCCTTTACACACACATGAACTTTAATGGCATCCCAGTCTTAGTCCGTAGGGTTCAATATTGAGTTGGCCCACCCTTTGTAGCTAGGCCTGGATCGCAATCTCCACTCTAATTCATCCCAAAAGGTGTTCTATTGGGTTGAAGTCAGGACTCTGTGCAGGCAAGTTTCTCCACCCTAAAAGCGTTCATCCTAGTCTTTATGGACCTTGCTCTGTGCGCTGGTCCAAATCATTTAATAGAGGGGAGATCATGGTGTGGGTTTGTTTTTCAGGGGTTGGGCTTGGCCCCTTAGTTCCAGTGAAGGGAACTTTTAAGGCATAAGCATTCCAAGATATTTTGGACAATTTATTGCTCCCAACTTTGTCGGAACAGTTTGGGGATGGCCCCTTCCTGTTCCAATATGACTGCGCACCAGTGCACAAACAAGATCCATAAAGACATGGATGAGTGAGTTTGGGGTGATAGAACTTGACTGGCCTGCACAGAGTCCTGACCTCAACCCGATAGAACACCTTTGGGATGAATTTGAGCGGAGACTGTGAGCCAGGCCTTCTCATCCACATCAGTGCCTGACCTCACAAATGCGCTTCTGGAATAATGGTCAAACATTCCCATAGACACACTCCTAAACTTTGTGGACAGCCTTCCCAGAAGAGTTGAAGCTGTTAAAGCTTCAAAGGGTGCGTCAACTCAGTATTGAACCCTACGGACTAAGACCGGGAAGCCATGAAAGTTCATGTGTGTGTGTGTAAAGGCAGGTGTCCCAAAACTTTTGGTAATATAGTGTATATAAGATGCAAAGAATAAATACCAAGTAACAGGCTGGATTTAGCCTAAAGGTAACATCATAACAGATCCATATGTAAGATAGAATTTTTTGGGGGTAACACTTGAATCTAACCCTATAATAAGGATGGGTTCACACTAGTACGATTTTGGATGCGGGTTTCCCCGCATCCAATTCGCATAACATGGGATTGTGCCCAGCTCTCAATGCAGCCGGTTCACACGTCTCCGTGGCGGCTGCAGAGCGATATGCACAGGGGTCCTGTGCGTCTTTGGCTCCATTTCAGGCCCGAATTCAGGCAAAAATTCAGGCCTGACTTGTCCCTGAATTGGAGAACAGGGACCCCTGCTGCGAGCCGCTTGAGTGTGAACCCTGCCTTAATCTTTACCTTGAAACCTTCCCTAATAATTAATACTAAACCTAACCATAATATTTAACCTCCCCCAAGGTTAATGATGAATCCTAGCACCTAATCCCCTTTATCATTTGATCCCCCTACTAACCATAATCTTAACCATCAATGGAATCGTAACCTTCCCACACACCCTTCGCTAAGGTATTGTTGCCTTAAAAAATAAAAACATCTACCTAAATGCTCCTTCAACTCATGATGATTGGCAGTAGGGCCGGTACAAGGCAGGGGCGGAAGGGGCAGATGCCCTGGGTGGTATAGTTTATTGCAGGGAGGGGGGGCGCAGGTGAAGTGGGCTTCTAAAACTGTCTGGAATTGTGTGTGCGACTGTACACACCAGCCGCTAATAGCTTCAGTTACAACGATGTGCCGAGTGCGCTCCTGCACTCGGCACAAGCCAACATGCCAGCCCTTCATGTGCCTTACCTGTTAGTGGAGATACTCGGACTTCCACCCTGACAGGCGCTTCGTAGTTCCGGATGGCCCAGCGTGATGTCAGGGAGGACTCAGAGGAGCATCATAGAGTGCTTCTGGTGCTGTGACCAAGAGGAGACGAGAAGGAGGAACTAAACACTGCAGTGTGTATCGCACAAGTAAGCAGATGATTGCAGCTTAATTAACTGTGTAGATTTGAGGGGGGGGGGGTTAGGTGGCTGAGGGGAGGTTAATTACCAATGGTATTACATTTCTGTAATATACAGCATGGAGGGTGGTTAATGTATTGCCATTGGTCACTGATATATTAGTGACCAGTAGCAGTTAATTAACCCCTTTGTGCTGCATTGGTGGCACCAGTGTTAGTGTTAATTAACACTGACACTGGTGCCACTAATGCAGCACAAAGGGGTTAATTAACTGTTACTGGTCACTAATGCATCAGTGACCAATGGCAATACATTAACCACCCTCCATGCTGTATATTACAAACTGGGTCAAACACCAGTGATAAAAACAAAGATGGTGGGTCCACTTGCCATAAGGAGTTCCTAGGATGGTTAAAGGACCTGGCTGGGTTTAGTGTCACTGACCTTCCCTGATAGGAGGTCCGTGCAATCTGGTAAGCAAGCACTTTATCTATGGTGGAAGTTACTGTCACAGGATAACTCAATTGAATGTGGCTGATGGTGCAGATTTTACCGAATAACTTTTTTTATCACATTGGGACTTTGTTTTTATCACTGGTGCTTGACTCAATATTAATTAGCGCAACTCTGTTTATGAATTTATGATTTGGGACTGTGTTATATCTCACAGTAGAGTTTGTGGCTGCTTTAGATGTTTGTTTTAGAATAATTAGCACTGTTCTTTGCTTTATTTGATGCATATTACAGATACCATTGGTAATTAACCACTTGCCGACCCATCACAGTACATATACTGCTATGGGGTGGCAGCTACGGGCGTATGATGCCTGTTTCAGGGTGTCGAGTGCACACATCAGGAGACTGTCAGCAGATCCCAGCCAATGATTCATGGCTGAGACATGCTGATCGGCTGTGTCAAATCACAGCCCGGAACTCTGTGTTGACAATCGATACATGGGTTACAGAGGGAATGATCACTTTTTTCTTTTCCCTGCAAAGCACTGAATCTTTGTTTACACAGGAGGGGAGGCGCAGTTTGCCATCTTCGCCTTGAGTACCAAATGACCTTGTCCCGGCAATGATTGGCAGTCACATAAGATTCTGGTCCCATATCTTCTCTATTGGTCCATGTCACTGCCTGGAGATGGGCTTTAACTAGACCTAATCTCCTAAATACTGGACTTACCTTTATCAGTGCTAAGGTAAATATCTGGGCTGTGTCTTAACAGTCCTGCAACAAACACAATGGGGTTGATTTACCATAACTGGAGAATGCAAAATCTGGTGCAGCTCTGCATTAGAAACCAGTCCGCTTCCAGGGTTTTTCGTCAAAGCTTAATTGAACAAGCTAGAGTTAGAAGCCGATTGGCTACCATGCACAGCTGCACCAGATTTTGTATGCTCCAGTTTTAGTAAATCAAACCCAACAACTCTTAATGCCTGGCACCAAGCAACTGCTATTTGTTATTGGGAATTCTCCAAAGCGGTGTTTTTCTTTACAGTTTTATATTGCCAGCATTTATAAAACTCTGTAAAATAAGGTCTCTGCAGACTTTACCTCTGTACTTTTTGTATTGTAATTATCATAGTATTTATCAAGTTCAAGGGAGTGTAAAGTTCAGAAGTACTACACTGCAAAGTCCAAGCACATAATATGCATGATATTCTAAACAATTAGAGGCTGTTCAGTTATCAAAGGGAATGTTCCATTTTCATAGTGAATGTTGGTAAATAAAGTGAACCTGTTTTCCCTACATACACTTTAAGTAAGTCAAACCTCATATCTGAAGATATGTGAACTGTAAAATTAGGTGAATTAAACTGTATAGCAGCCCCCCCCCCCCCCCCCCCCCAATCCCTCATAGCACGTTTTGCCAGATTTCAAAAGTTGGCAGCTTTTTTTTTTTGACTATATTATTATTATTAATATCAGTCTAGAATATTTTCAGGGAAGACAGACATAAAGTCAATTGCCCCTTCCTAAAATTCTGTACTGTTTAGTAACTTTTTACAACCCCCAAGCATTCCATTGACCTTTTTGCTGAGCCTGGCATGTAGCATGTGCTTTAACAACATCTTGGGACAAAATTAAAAGTAAATGTTGTGAACTGAAAGCCTGACACCTTTAATGTCTCAGTTGTTGGCTGCACATTGCTAACCGTATCAGCAAATTCATCATCACTTACCCTGAGTGACCTACTTATATAAATATTGACAGCCAAATTCCGACACTGTGTACTTTATGAGGCACTTGATGGCTCTTAAAATCATGGTGGAATTTGTATAGAGAAGCCTTGTTAACACTGTTACAAATGAAGCCAAGCAGAAACATAACTATTATTCCACTGCTATGAAGAAAACAGGTTAATGTAATAATTTTGGATTGCTGGCTTTCTTCTTGGCCTGCTTATTGCAGACCGGTGCATTCTGCTGCTAAGCATGTGTCTGACTTAGAGAACATGTTTTGATGTAATTATGATTTATAAAGCATTTGCATGATAATATCACGTCTATTTCACATTTATTTCAGGAGAGTCTAAAATGATGATTCAGATATTAAATTCTAAAGGCCACTATTGGTGCTGATGTACAGTATATGATAATCTTGAAAATTAAACTGCTCAACCTAAGTATAAAACATTTCTAAAAAAGACTAAGGGGCCAATTATAAAGCATAACAGAGCACAGTATTGCTGTGATCATAGCACTGCTTTTAAAGAAAAGGCAAATGTGTAGTTTACAATGCTTTGCTTTGCAATGGTGCTTAGCCCTACGCTTGCTTTGGAGTCCTGAAGTAAACAAATGCTAAGCACCTTTGCAAATGGCAGTACTGTGGTTAAGTTTGCATTTACTTTTGTACAATATTTATTTTTTGGTACAAAATGTTGTTTGTGCTGATGGATGTAACATTTTATCTTTTGTTTTGTACCTAAAATGGTTCTAAGGGTAGAAGGTTTTTTACCTTAAAGTGTAACTAAACCCAGGACTCTGCATTCACTATATCTGGTCTCCCACAGTACAGAGAACATGGAAATGCAATTCTTTTATTAAATATAAACTGCTAAATACCTTTTCTCATCAGCAGTATATAGCAGTCTTGTGACCTCTTATCAGCGTCCAGCCGAGCACTGGTTAAAGGAGGAATTTTCATTCTACTCTGATTGTCCTATGAGGTTAGTACATAGCAAAGAATTCTCTTGCGCTCAAAAGTGATGTGATGGCAGTAGTTATCACCTAGAATCTCTATAGCTCCGGGTAAATGCACAGACCTTGCTGCCCTCCAAGGGTCAGGGGATACACAATGGAAACACTATTGAAAAAATGAAAAGAGGGCGCACAAACCTTGCACCTTACCCAAGTGGTGTTTATTGATATTTAATGACAAGAACTATACTCACAAACAATTCAGTCAAAAAATAATTTCAAAGTCCACAATGGACACAAAGCGACCAGGTCACCGGGATCGTATCCAGCACGCCGGAGGACCTTCCAGATGGCTGACCGTTTCAACATTTCTTCCTCAGAACCAATCTGTGATGCTGCACTGACACATTCAATATAACAAATGGGTCTCCTCACATAATCTCAAGACCCCTCTCATTGGTGTTTGGGAATGGGAGTGGTAAAAGTACGGGCCAAACTCATGTGCATTAAAATGACAGTAATAGATGACAAAGCATAATGGTAAAATGGGATAACAGCATTATACACTTCAAGTAGAGTTATAAAAATCAGCTACCATATATTATTCAGCTAACACCGGAAATAAAACAATATAAAAATAGCACCTGCAAACCGACCCGAAACATCCGTTGCTGTGTCTCCAGTGTGAAAGCCCGGAGGCATTCACACTGGAGCGGTGCGCTAGCAGGACGGGAAAAAAAGTCCTGCTAGCCGCATCTTCGGATATACACTGCTCCTTCACCGCTCCTGCCCATTGAAATCAATGGGGCAGCGCGGCAATACCGCCGGCAAAGCGCCTCTGCAGAGGCGCTTTGCAGTGGTTTTTAACCCTTTCTTGGTCGCTAGCGGGGGGTAAAACCGCCCCGCTAGCGGCCGAATACTGCTGCTAATACGACGGTAAATCGCCACTAATAATAGCGGCCCTTTCCTGCCGCCGCCCCCACCGCCACAGTGTGAAAGGGGCCTTAGAGGTTTTTTTACCAAAGAAAAACAGCGGAAAAGCAGAATAGATTTTGACCTAAATTTATGAAGAAAGGTTTTTTTTTTTTTTTTTTTAATTGGATATGTCTTATAGCACAAAGTAAAAAGGCATTGTATTTTTTTTTTTTTGGTGTCTTTTTTTTCTTATGTGGCAAAAAGTAAAAGACCCAGTGGTGATCAAATACCACCAAAAGAAAGCTCTATTTGTGTGAAAAAAAAATATTTTAACTTAGTTTGCATACAGCATTGCATGACCGCGCAATTGCGTGCAGTGCAGTGGCAAACTGCAAATGGTCATAAAGGGGGTAAAATCTTCCAGAGCATAAGTGGTTAATGTGAGTGGACAAAAACAGTCTAAGGGGCCAACATATAAAGTGGCAGCATGGCTTTGCCACAGCCATAACATAGCTTTAAAAAAACAAAAAAAATCCACATTTATAATTCACAGTGTTGTGCTTTGCAAAAATGTTAAAGCTTTGATTACTTCAGGACTCTAAAGCAAGCAAAGCCGCAGTCAGATAAATTGATAGGAGAAAAAAGCAGGAGGGAGGAGTGTCTGGCCATATGACGTACCAGTGTTATGCAATACTGCAGGCTCCATACCATGCTTTGCATATTATTACAGGCTCAGTAATGCAATCCTGTTGCAGTTTTTTTTAAATTATTCAGATATACAACCTCATAACTCATACTACTAAGCTGTATGGATAGCTCCAGTTAAGAACCCCAACCTTACAGCTTCCTTATAAATGCCTCAGGTCCTTTCTACTGTCATCCCAGTAGTAGCAGTACTAAGGCCTTGTTTACATTGCCTTCAGCTTGTATGAGAGTTGTGTGTACAACAAGCTTTTGTGAAGTATTCAACCAACTGTGTCTAAAAACTTTTCAGTTCAATTTTAGAAAAGGTTAAACATCTGTATGGAAAAATTGACCTTCCCTTTACACAAATTACCAATAGGCTTTTAGCAAACTTCAAGTAGTGCCAAGAATCACAGAAAAGTGCTATCAGCTTGTTTAAAATGTCAGTCATCACTCCTATTAAGATTGGTGTTCCATCAAATCTGCTGCCAAAGGCAAGTTTCCTCTAGTACAAGTGGCATCTATTAGTAGATTGAGTGTATACTTCTATGAAGCTGTTCTGTACAGAATCTTTAGTTTCATGAGAGTACGCTTCAGACACACAGACCATTAGACCCTTAAAATACACTATATGGCCAAAAAGTATTGGGACGCCTGCCTTTACATGCACATGAATTTTAATGGCATCCCAGTCTTAGTCCGTAGGGTTCAATATTGCGTTGGCCCACCCTCTGTAGCTAAAAGGCCCCTTTCACACTGGGGCGAGGACGGCGTCGGCGGTAAAACACCGTTTTACTGTCGGTATTCGGCCGCTAGCGGGGCAAGGGTTAAAAACCACCGCAAAGCGCCTCTGCAGAGGCGCTTTGCCGGCGGTATAGCCGCGCCATCCCATTGATTTCAATGGGCAGGAGTGGTGAAGGAGCCGTATACACTCCGCTCCTTCACCGCTCCGAAGATGCTGCTAGCAGGACTTTTTTTCCCGTCCTGCTAGCGCACCGTTCCAGTGTGAAAGCCCTCGGGGCTTTCACACTGGATACAAAGCAGCAGCACTTTCGGGTCGGTTTGCAGGCGCTATTATTAGCGCAATAGCGCCTGCAAACCGCCCCAGTGTGAAAGGGCTCTAACAGCTCCAACTCTTCTGGGAAGACTGTCCACAAGGTTTAGGACTGTGTCTATGGGAATGTTTAATCAATCTTCCAAAAGCGCATTTGTGAGGGCAGGCGCTGATGTGGATGAGAAGACCTGTCTCGCAATCTCCGCTCGAATTCACTCCTAAACCTCGTGGACAGCCTTCCCAGAAGAGTTGAAGCTGGTATAGCTGCAAAGGGTGGGCCAACTCTATATTGAACCTATGAACTGAGACTGGAATGCCTGTAAAGTTCATGTGTGTGTAAAGGCGGGCCTCACAATACTTTTGGCAATAGAGTGTATGTCTAGTGTAAATTTCCAGCCATTTTACTAATCCCAGGGAATGGCAGATACAAGGTACAGTTGGCCATAGAAGTGAAAGTCTGTACACAGCCATACTCATACAGGCACACGCAAAGCCAGTACACAGAAGTATTAGCATTTGCATGAGTACAACAATGAGCAGCCATTAACCTGGTGGCTGTATGTAGCACCTGCAGCTCCCCAGGCACCAAAAGACTTTGGGAAATTTATATTTTATGTTTTCAGCCTCTCGCCATCCAAGAGGCCTTAAAGTGAACCTTTCCTTTACCTACTGCATGGAAAAGTAACAGGTACAATTCCTTCATTTAGCCCCGGAAGTGAAATAAAATACCCAACACTTCTGGTTATGGCTGAACATGTGACTTACTCCCCTCTTACATGTGACATCCCTGTTGCCTACGTGGTTAAAGGAAAGCTTCACTTTAAAGAAGAATGCTGGTTCAAATAAATAAAATGTTTTTGTAGTTTCTAATGGGAAATGCATTAGATTTGTGTAATCTATGGTTGGGCACGCACAGCAATTGTTGGTCACACAACTATCTCCAGGGAAAACAAAAATCCTTCCTTGCAGTAGGTCTGCCCCTTAAACTACAAGCAGTGTTACATACCTGATCCCCATTCCTGCAGCAGTCATCATTCTTCTCTTCGCCTCTATGTTCTGGCTTGTAGACTGTGTTTGGCGTCCTCACGTCCAATATTGGGCTATGAGCCCTGCATTGTGCATGATGACGTCAGAGCGCATGCGACCGCTGGAGCATAGGGAAGAAGAAGCTGCTAATGCCAGTCTAGCAGCATGGAGGGAGCATGTGGGAGTGGGGGATTGAATAAGTAAAAGTGATTTTTTTCATTCTTTTGACTTAAATGAGTAGTTAATCCTTTAACTGTGGAGGCATCCCCATTGCAAGGAAGGATTTTTGTTTTCCCTGAGGTACAGCTTTAAGCACCTGCAAGCAATTTTTACTAGGCAAGTTTTTTCAGAAAATATGCAAAAGGTGAAGGTTGTGCTCCCTGTTGTAGGAAATGTAATGTGATTTGCTGTCTTGCTATTATTTATGGTTTCAGTTCTTCTATATTTTAATGTGACTGTGCAAATAAAAACTGCTCATGTGCTCCTAGCCTTAATGTAGGTTATTAACAATTTTATCTCAGTTACTGGGATGGGTGCCAGTAAGAAAATTAGCTCTACTGCTAAATCAAATACCCATGATTATTTTGTGTTTGTAAGATGATTGCGAGTCAAAGGGAGCATGCAGGGCCACCAAGCATGGGATCCTATGGAAAATCAAAGTTCACAATATAAGTTACAAATCTGATTGTACAATCTCCTTAGATTTACCATAACTAGTGTATTAGGGGAACTTACACAGACTATCCCATTCAATTTGTATCCAGTCTGGTAGGCTTCTCTGTTGCATAGTTGTTGGTAGATCTAAAGAAGATTGTGGAGCCAGATTGTAACGAGAGTGGTGAACTAGTTATTGTTTTTCTGAAAGTACATTTTTGGTTGTTATGTGGATATCTGCCTCTCTGTTCTGTAACAGCAAACATTTTAAAATGTGTTTTTATGTACAGGATCTTACAATATATTAGTCAGATTGTTTAATTATTTTCATTTATTGCTCCTATATTATGTTTTCTTGAATAATCCTGAAACCGTTCAACATCACTGCACATAGCTCAGGTGAATAATCAATGTATTTTGCTGCCCTAGGGAACAGCTATTTTTTCCCTAAGGCCCCTTTCACACAGGGGCGGGAGGTGCGTCGGCAGTAAAGCGCTGCTATTTTTAGCGGCGCTTTACCGTCGTTTTAGCGGCGGTATTCAGCCACTAGCGGGCCGGTTTTACCCCCCGCTAGCGGTCGAGAAAGGGTTAAAAGCCACCTCCAAGCGCCTCTGCAGAAGCGCTTTGCCAGCGGTATTTCAATGGGCAGGAGCGGTGTATACACCTTCACTGCTCCAAAGAAGCTGCTAGCAGGACTTTTTTTCCCATCCTGCTAGCGCACCGCTCCAGTGTTAAAGCCCTCGGGGCTTTCACATTGGAGACAAAGCAGCGGCACTTTCAGGGCGCTTTGCAGGTGCTATTTTTAGCACTGTAGCGCCTGCAAAGCGCACCAGTGTGAAAGGGGTCTTATAAAGACTACAGCAAACCTTTATTTTCTCTCTTTAAAGAAGTTATTTTCTGTTGTCACTAAAGATGAGACTGTAAACCTTGTGTAAGTCAGTAGAACATAGCTACCGGTATTTAGCATTCTAATTGTATGGTAACACCTGCTTGGAATTTTCCTATAGGTTATGTTGAGGTTAGATTTAAATGCACAGCATGTACAGAGTAGAATGTGTGGTTGTAGGTCTCTGGTAAATCTAATCTACAGAAACACAGAATAACAAACGATCTGAATGACAGGTAAATAAAGGAGCTCTAATAAATGGGTGAAGGTAAATATACCAAGTATCTTGATATATTTATTATTTCTTTATTTTCATATTATTAACTTTCACATCTGAGCAAAACAGGTGCTGTAATTAAAAATCTGAGAATTTTTAAATGCATATTTAAGCAACATATGACATGATGGGAACACCTTAATATATATATATCTGACCGCAGATGTTTCAACCCCTTCCGAGATCTAACCAAAAAATGAAATGCTTTGACTGGAGCTGGGCTTTGACGTAACTCCAACTCTTAGGGTCTTACTCACATGGCACTGTGGCACATGCAGTGTGAATGAGCACCTTGTTTATGTGGCTGGGGTCACCTGGAGTTGCATGCAGGCAGGCCATTTTAATTATATATGGACACAGCTGCTCATCCATATTTTACAGGCATACAGGGGTGGGGTGACCCCAATGCACATTGAGGTTGATCTTCTAAAACTGGAGAGTGCAAAATCTGGTGCAGCTGTGCATAGTAGTGCATAGTGTATACACTGCTCCTCCGCCTTTGCCTATTGAAATGAATGGGCACCGCTGTCAAAGCGTCTGCAAAGCGTTTCGGCAGCAGCGCTTTTCGGGCACATTTAACCCTTTTTTCGGCCACTAGCGGGGAGCTTTTAACCCGAAACTTGAAAAGCTAAAACAACGTTAAAGCGCCGCTAAAACTAGCTTTGCTTTACTGCTAACGCGGCCGCGCTGTGAGTGTGAAAAGGGTCTAAGAGTAATTAACATATTGCAGAATAAGTGTTCCCATTAGAAGTTTTCCCTTCTGTTCTGGTGACAACTCAAAATGTTGGAGTTTGCATTACTTTCAGTCCCAGTGTTACAAGAGTAAATCGGAGAGGATGACTCTCCCAAGCAGAGACACCGACACCAATAAAAACATTATAGGGTTTCTAACCCTTCCCCACTCTGTAAAGAATGAAGAATAGCTCTAGGTATACTTGTGCTCGTACTCTAGGCCTCATGCACATCAGACCTTTTTACAGCTGAGTTTAGAGGCAGGAAAAAAAAAAGTCCTGGAGCAGCAGTTTTTTTTTGGCAGAAAAAAGCGATTGACGCACTAAATGCGCCTAGCGTTTAGGCGCATTGCTTGAGCATTAATTTCAATGGCCAGAATAAATGATTTATTTATTTATTTAAGATTTATTTTTTTATTTAGGAGCTTGACATCTGTAAAAACACCTAAAAGCTTGTAAAAGCTTTAGACACTTTTACAAGCGCCAAGCATTTTTTTCCTGCAGAAATTCTGCTGCCTTCTAGGATAGTTAAAATAAACATCCTGTGTACATGAGGCCTTAAAGAAGAAGTACAGCCAAAGTGCATTTGTCTGTACTTCTCCTATGGATCACAGGAGTGCAGTTCATGCTGCACTCCTGTGACCCGTTTTCAGCAGACAGCGGGCTGAAGCCTGCTGTTGGCTGATGTCACAGGGCCGGTCCAGGCTGGGGAAATATTGCGACAATATGGTTGTGATCCACCCTCAACCCTGGACCGACACCTGGCCCGGCCTCTCAGCGAGCCACTGAGAGCCTGAGCTGCTCACTCCCGCCTAATCCTCAGCCCAGCGATCCAATGAGCTTAGGGGGGGGGGGCGAGTAGAGAGTTACCAGCTCTCTGCTCACGGAGCACTGAGAACCGAGCAATCAGCGGCCTTTGATCTCTCAGTTCTCCGTCTTAGCGCCAGCGGGGAACAGATGCTGCATTCACCTAGGTAAGTATGATTTTTAAAAAAGCAGAACTTCTCTTTTAAAGCGACACTAAACTCTATTTAACCACTTCAGCCCCTGAAGAATTTACCCCCTTCCTGACCAGAGTCTTTTTTGTGATTCTGCACTGCGTCGCTTTAACTGACAATTGCGCGGTCGTGCGACGTTGCACCCAAACAAAATTGACGTCCTTTTTTTTCCCACAAGTAGAGCTTTCTTTTGGTGGTATTTTATCACCTCTGCGTTTTTTTTTTGCGCTATAATAAAAAGAGAGCGACAATTTTGAAAAAAACACAATATTTTGTACTTTTTGCTATAATAAATATCCCCATTTTTTTTTAAAAAAGCAATTTTTTTTCTCAAATTAGGAAAATATAATAAGATAATATATTATATATATATAATATAATATAATAATCTCAATAAGAAAAAAAACACAATAAGCGTACAGTATATTGATTGGTTTGCACAAAAGTTATAGCGTCTACAAAATAGGGGATAGATTTATGGCATTTTTATTATTATTATTTTTTTTTTATTAGTAATGGCGGCGATCTGCGATTTTTATCATGACTGCGACATTATGGCAGACACATCAGGCACTTTTGACACTATTTTGGGACCATTGCCATTTATACAGCGATCAGTGCTTTAAAAATGCACTGATTGCTGTGTAAATGACCCTGGCAGGGGAGGGGTTAAACACTAGGGGTGATCAAGGGGTTATGTGTATCCTAGGGGGCGTGCCTGCTATCCCAACCCCGCGAGCCAGTATAACTGCGGCGGCTGGTCGGGAAGCGGTTAAGTATTCTCAAATCAAAAAAGAATCTTCTATTGCTCTCAGCCTTCTCCAAAACTCTAATCTGCCCTTTTTTTTCTGCTATGATCTGACTTCCTGTTAGAGGGTGGCTATGTTTGTTCTCCATGGTCTCACTCTATGTACAAATGTAGAAACCCTTTCTTGCTCACTGCCGAGATGGACTATTGACCATGGATTATAGGATTTGTAGTGTGCATAGAGCAGTGTACATGTAATGCCGCGTACACACGACCGGACTTTACGGCAGACTTTGTCCGGCGGACTTTTCGACGGATTTTACGACGGACTTTCCAAATGAACGGACTTGCCTACACACGATCAACCAAAGTCCGACGGATTCGTACGTGATGACATACGACCGGACTAAAACAAGGAAGTTCATAGCCAGTAGCCAATAGCTGCCCTAGCTCTGTTTTTGTCCGTCGGACTAGCATACAGACGAGCGGACTTTTCGACCGGACTCGAGTCCATCGGACAGATTTGAAACATGTTTCAAATCTAAGTCCGTCAAACTTTTGAGAAAACAAAGTCCGCTGGAGCCCACACACGATCGAATTGTCCGATGGACTCCGGTACGCCGGTCCAAGTATGCCGGAAAGTCCGATTGTGTGTACGCGGCATTAGTGGGGGAATTAGCGTGTCTGTATTATAGAGGGAAACACAGTGCGTGGTATTGTAAATGAAGTAACTTTAAATTATAAGCAGCAGTAGAAAATTATATTTACAAATGTGGAATAAACGGTTCTTTTGTTAGCATATAAGACACAGATTCAGAGTCCATTCACCAAAGATACAGAATGCAGCTCAGTAAATTGGCATTGTAGTTATTATTCCTCTCTTCAGGCACATCAGTGGTATACAAGGCACATTTTGATTACTTGCCATAGGCTGGAGTCTATAAGCAGGTTCCACAGGTGCAGCAGTGGTGATTTAACAGGAGAATACACTGTCTTAGATGATCTTCTATCACAAGCACAGACACAGTGCTGGTAGACAGGTTTCCTGAGGATCCCTGTTCTGTCCCTGCAGGCTGGAACACTCTCCCTGAATAGGGCCTAGCTCTCCCTCACAGGAAGTATACCTTTCCCTCACTCATTCCACACACGTCTCTCAAAAAGGTGACTGGGCTCTCTTTTATACGAAAGCTAACAGAAAATGGTGGACAAAATCTCAAGATAACTTGGTACCAATCAGAACAAGAGGTTTCTAAAAGATGGCTGCTGGAGACAATTTAGGGAACAGTTACAGCCTCACAGGATTTAACACAACAGCAGGAAAACACAAACACATTCTGAATATAATATGACATTTCTGCATGAGAAAGTATGATACCATTGTAGCCCCACTTCTCCTCTCAGCCAGCAAGACTGTCCTGTCCCAGTTAACTGTATGTGAGGAGGCTACCTACATACATGACCGTGGCTAACAAGCACTGCTTGTACCAAATAAATGGAAGGGAGGGGGGAAAGGAGAGGTTTGTGAGCTCACAATAGACATTACAAGGGGGCAGAAAAACACATTAAGAAACGATTTTATGAAAATAGATTACAGAGCCATTAAGTAGTGGATATGTATAAACATGTTTTTGGAGAATAAGGATATCCTTTAGTGTCACTTTAAGCTGCCCATATATGATCTTATTATCAAATATAGTTGTTGTAATCTGCATAAAATGTGAGTGGTTGTGTATGGGGTGATGATTCCTGGCCACCACAATAAATATCCATTCTGATATTGATTAAGCAGGATTGAAAATCAAGTTGAGAAAAATCTGTACATGTAAGCGGCTATTGCAGGACTGTTTTAGTTATGTGTAAACATCTGAAATTTAATTTGGCTTGTTTGGTAGTTGTAGTGGTCTGATTTCAGGGTCTTCAGTGAACAGAACTCATTATGGTGTTGAAATGCATCTCTGTTTTGTTTAAATACAAAAAAAAGAATTTGGGTCTATATAGGGGAACAAAAAAAAGGTATTGGGGATTACTCAGTAAGTGGTATGTTTACTTTCATTTTTATTTCCTCTACTGAAATAAATTTGTGTCAAGGGTAGCAGGGGATTGCTGGCTTTATCTAGGGGTTTTAGTTATTCCTGGGACAGGGGAACTTGATGACAGGAGAAAAATAGAAATCCAGGGCAGAACAGGAACAGGAATCAGGAAGAGGACAGACAATCAAGAGTATACCATTTTGCACAACTAGGAGATACTTGTTTTCCCTAGACTTAAAGTGGATGTAAACCCAATGTCATCCTTTCTAAACTACTGCCATAGGGGTTATCTATAAGGATATACATGCCTCCCGCATGTATCTTTACCTGTCAAATGTCTCCCCTCTGTCTGTTATTAGACCCGAAAAATTGCATATTCTGTGGGTGGGTCTGTTGTCTGGAGCTCGGTGGGTGGAGTCGTGATGTCAGTAAACTCCCCGCCCACCTCTACACTCCCCTTGTCAATATGCATTTTCTCCTGTGTATTTCTAACACTGAACTTCTGCTATGATCTCTACCATCCAGTAAAAAGACAGGAAAGTAACCATATGACTTCAACATGCCAAATCATGCTGAGGTGTGGAACAGCCAATCCTTGCAGAGCTGCTGAAGAATTCAAAAATAATTCATGTCTTAGGCTAGTGCATGAGATGTAAATCACCTGTCACTCACAGCAAGGGGGAGTATTTGACAAAGCTTTTCTCAGTTTGTCAAGAATTATCTCACTGAACAATGAGGATTGCTCAGAGATGGATTAACTCTGTGTGGCAAGACTGGGCTCAAATGATAGGAAATCCTATACTCTACAGTATGATATAAAAAAAAATTCAGGTTTACATCCACTTTAATGAAGGTACAAAGGGACTTCTGTGGCAGGACCCAGTATATGATGAAGGTTAGCAGTAACTGAGTGTACAGACAGATGCAGAAATTAGAGTCAATGCAGAGAAGCAGAATCAAAAGCCAAAGCCAATAAGGTCATATAATTAAATACATGTATTGCCCTTGGTCCTATTATCAGTGCTGTTGCCCTGCACTTCCTCTCCTCCTCTCAAGTTGTCAAGCACAGGAGCGGCCGTGGGACAGAGATGAGAGAAGAGAAAGAGGACACAGTGCTGAGTGCAGCCCATTTAAGCCCCGTCCACCACCCAGGTAACACACAGGGAGGGGATGTGGTCAGCTGTGCATTTTGGAAGTGACAAAAGCCTGTTGAGAAAAAGTGAGACTTGTGGAGGATGTAGTCCCCAGGTTGAGCCAGTGTTTCAGAATGGCATTTGAACTTCATATCCCAGGATCAATGGAGAAGAAAGGGAAGGTCTATTCCTGGGCTCGGGACAGAGGTGGGCATTGTGGGGGACAGATTGTATAGCAGGCTGCTCACAGAAACTTTTATCACCGCATCGGGACACATGGCTTGGTATGTGAGAATGCTACTGTTGCTGACTGGTGTTGATGCCTGATCACTGAGGAGGATTTTTCTCCCTATGACTTTGCCAAGCTGCTAATGGAGAACAGAAGGAGACAATTTGTCATCCCAGGAGTTGGTGAGAGGCTGCTGGAAAAACCCTACCGCACCCTACTAAAGAGGATCAGTATTGTCTGCTTGGTACACAATGCAGGTGTCTATACCTGGGTTCAGAGGAACATTACCTGGATGCTCCAACACTGGATTTGGACTCCAACATACTGGTCAGTAGAGAAAGGATTTACCAAAGACTGTCAAGCTATTATCTTAGCATTGTCCCTAGATAGGACCTTCTTAAGTATAGCGCTCGGGGGCCATTCCCTGGTACGTTTGCCTGTTTCCAGCTGTATACTCTATTTAGCTACCTTTTTTTTAACATATTTGTTTGAGGGGTTATTGCTGTTTCTTTTCTCTGCTTATCATATTGTATATAGTTTAGCAATAACTATCAGCATGATCATGTCAGAGAGCGTAATGCTTTCTTATAGAGTTGTGGGCTGTGTGAACAGAGAACCCAAGAAATCAGCCGCTCTTTCAGTGAGCACTACACAAGAAGAGGCCAAATATAGGAAGAAAGAGAGGTTGAAGTGCAAGAGGCAGTACAGACTAACCCAGATGGATGCACCAACACTGGTCAGTAAGGGCAGAGCCTTTAATTAGCCACAAAGTCAGGTCAGATGAGAACATGTAATGGAACTGATAGGGAAGAGAATTTGCATGTAAAATACATCAAACTTATAACAATATTCCTGGGAAATGATTCGTTTCCTTACGTAGTACAAAACATATCCATACACAAAGGGCGCTGATTGTTTTTTTATTAGGAATCATGAGACCTGAAAAGAACCCTACTGAATAGTGTTGTGGTTTAGGAATTCATGAGGGAACACATGGGGCGACAGCTATAGCAATTTCCCAACAATTTTCTATTCTGAGGGATCAACAGCACATTTAACGGCACAGATATTTGTATGAACTGTATTAGATCAGATGATATGGCAATTCATGCCTGTGACTGTGCTGTTTATGAATGTGGTGACTCTGTATGTCATGGTGCAGCACTGAATGTACTGCATGTACATACAACAGGATGACTCATAGGTGTATAGTAGGCTATTAATCATCCAGTGAATGGTCTTAACTGCTTTGTTCTCTCTGAATCCTTTTATTACAGTTACTTTACCGGTACAGAGAAATGTCAGTGAAAACCATTCATGGTCTAAGATCGCTGAGAGAAATCCAGTGGAGCATGGAAGCATATCCTCCTCCCCTCTCCAGTTCCTCGCTGCTGTGTTATTCTGAGCTGGTTGTCAGTCAGCCTCAGGCACCAGTCCTTGTGCACCTTCTTTTTCCAGACACATTTCAGTGCACTGAATCATACATTCTGCCATGTTTAAAGTGCACATGCACTCAGCTGAAGAATGCCCTGGAATTAAGAATACATTTAAATTAGAGAACAAATCTGATTCCATCAATGCAAACTAGCTTTAAAATGGAACTCCAGAAAAAATATTTTTTGCTGTGTGCTGAGTCCAGCTTAGTTACCAGTAATTCCTATTAAACTACATCCAGAGGCTTGGGGAGGCATACCACTGTCGGCTTTAATCATCCAGCTTAGCTGCTGTGAGTTTTGTCACTCATACAGCGATAGTAGTGGGTCGCTCGCTCTTCAGTTCCTGTGAAAGCTGTTGGCTTTAATCTTATGACTCAGCTGCTGTGAGTTTTGTCGCTCATACATAGTGGGTCGCTCGCTCTTCAGCTCCTTTGAAAGCTGTTGGCTTTAATCTTATGACTCGGCTGCTGTGAGTTTTGCTGCTCATACAGGGATAATAGGAAGTCAGTCGCCCTTCAGATCTTCTACTCAGAAGACACCTTCCATTCTTTTTACAGAATACAAGGCTTTCTCTAAATGGAAAAGAGGAGTGGAATGATGGATGAATGTCAGGCTTTCCAGCTCATCCATTCAGAGAAAACTATGTATTCTGTGAAAAGAATATAGGATGTTTTCTGAATAGAGGAGCTGAAGAGCCAGCAACCCCCTACCATCACTGTACGACTGTTGAAACTCACAGCAGCTGAGTAAATTGAATAAGAAAGCTCACAGAGATATGCAACATAATACAACAATGATTTTAAGCATCCCAGCAACCCGGCAGGTACAGTTTACCCAAAATTAATAGTAACTGATCTGGACCCAGAGTTCCAATTTAATTTGACAGCTTTTTTTTAAAGGAATGTGTTTATAATAACTTGATAGGGTTTAGGGTCGGTAAAACCCTGTGGTTGCGATGTGTTTTTACTGCC
This sequence comes from Lithobates clamitans, assembly GCA_037952925.1. Classification (NCBI taxonomy): domain Eukaryota; kingdom Metazoa; phylum Chordata; class Amphibia; order Anura; family Ranidae; genus Lithobates; species Lithobates clamitans. The sequence continues at coordinate 1,664,527 of JBBGZY010001071.1, read as the reverse complement.
CCAACTACTTCCCCTTAACCACTTTAATACAGGGCACTTATAAACCTTCCTGCCCAGACCAATTTTCAGCTTTCAGCGCTATCACATTTTGAATGACAGTTGCGCGGTCATGCGGCTCTGTAACCAAACAAACTTTTTATCATTCTTTTCCCACAAATATATCTTTCTTTTGGTGGTATTTGTTTACCACTGGGATTTTTATTTTTTGCGCTACAAATAAAAAAATAACGAAAATTTAGAAAATAATAGATGTTTTTCTTCATTTCTGTTACAAAACTTTGTAAATAAGTACATTTTCTCCTTCACTGATGGGCACTAATGAGGATGCACTGACAGGCACTGATGAGGTGGCACTGATGGGCATTGATGATGAGGCACTTATACGCAGCACTGATGGGCACTCATGGACGGCACTGATGGGCACTGATAGGTGGCACTGATATGCAGCATTGATGGGCACTGATAGGTGGCACTGATGGGCACTGATAGGTGGCACTGGGAACTGATAGGTGGTACTAATGGGCACTGATTGGTAGCAATGGTGGGCACTGATATGTGGCACTGGTGGGCACTTATAGGCAGCACTGATAGGCACTGATGGGTGGCACTGATAGATGGCACTGTTAGGCAGCACTAATCAGGGGGCACTGGCAGGCATCACTGATGGGTACAGTGCCATCCCTATTGGGCACTGATTGGCATCCCTGGTGGTCCTGGGTGGGAACCCTGGGGGGGCTGCACTGATAACCAATAATCAGTGCAGGAAATGCCGATATACGTCTCTCGCTGTTTGCACTGTGATCAGCTGTGATTGAACACAGCTGATCACGTGGTAAAGAGCTTACGTCAGAGGCTCTCTACTGGGATCGGAGATGCGAGTATGACTTAAAGGGTTACACCACACCACTGATCATGCCAGCTCATCTGTGCCACCTGCCAGTGCCACCTACCAGTGCACAACAATGCCATCTACCAGTGTTCACCAGCGCCACCTACCAGTGCCCACAGTGCCACCAATCAGTGCCCACAGTGCCACCTATCAGTTCCCACAGTGCCACCTATCAATGTCACCAATCAGTGCCTCATCAACAGTGCTGCCCATCAGTGTCACCTACCAGTGCCCATCAGTGTCACCTACCAGTGCCCATCAGTGCCACCCATCAGTGCCATCTTATCAGTGCCCATCAGTGCCGCCTTATCTGTGCCCATCTGTACCGCCTTATAGTTACATAGTTACATAGTTAGTAAGGTTGAATAAAGACACCAGTCCATCCAGTTCAACCTGAGTGAGTGTGGGTCTACAACTCTGACCCTTGTCCCTAACCCTGAACATCGCACACTCACATCAATCCCTACCCTCAATCCAAGGTCCCCATTCATATACTAGGGCCAATTTTAGACAGAAGCCAATTAACCTACCAGCATGTCTTTGGAGTGTCTTATCTGTCCCCATCAGTGCCACCTTATCTGTGCCTATCAGTGCCCATCAGTGCAGCCTATCAGTGCCCACCACTGCAGCCTATCAGTGCCCATCAGTGCAGCCTCATCAGCGCATATCAATGAAGGAGAAAAATTACCTGTTTGCAAAATTTTATAACAAACTTTGAAACATGATTTATTTTTTTCAAAATTTTCTGTCTTTTTTTTGTTTGTTTAGAAAAAATAAAAGCCCCAGTGGCTATTAAAAGAAAGCTCTATTTGTGTGAAAAAAGGATAAAAATTTAATTTGGGTGCAGTGTTGCATGATCGTGCAATTATCATTCAAAGAGTGACAGCACTGAAAGCTGAAAATTGGTCAGGGCAGGAGTGGGGTTTAAGTGCCCAGTAAGCAAGTGGTTAAGGTGCTTCTAAAGGCAGAAGGCTTTTTACCCTAATGCATTCTATGCATTATGGTAAAAAACCTTTTGGGTGCATCTCCCCCTCAGCCCCCCTATACTTACCTGAGCCCTGTTTCAATCCAGTGATGTGCATGAGAGCAGAAGCTCTCCCGGGTCTCTCTCTACTCATTGGCTCACACAGCAGCGGGAGCTATTGGCTCCCGCTGATGTCAATCACAGCCAGTGAGCCAATGAGGAGAGAGCGGGGGCGGGGCCGAGTCCCACACTGTGTGTGAAATGACAATGTCCATTCACAGGAGTGTGGTTCGGGTGCGAGCCTGCTTGATTGCCCCCATAGCAAGAAGCTTGCAATTGGGCGGCACTCGGGAGGGGGAGGAGCCAGAACTATCAGCAGGGGACCCAAAAAGAAGAGGATCAGGTCTGCTCTGTGCACAGCCATTGCACAGAGTAGGTAAGTATAGCATGTTTGTTATTAAAAAAAATATAAAAAGCGAGCCTTTAGTATAACTTTAGGCTGCAGAGGCAGTGGCTGGGGGTGTAGACATGCTGCGGCCAGAATGCTTTGCTTCATGGCAGTGGCAGGAATTATATCCCCTGTCACTCAAGTGAATGGAGCTGCTCTGTAAGCATCGCAGCATAGCGTGAGGTTGTGACGCACTAGTGCGGGGTTCAAGAGATTACAGCAGGTGGGGAGCAGGCAGATGACAGGTCAGTCTCCACTCACTGTGCAGAGACCGACCTGTCAGAGTCCCGCTCTTCTCTATGGGGAGATCGGACGAAAAAGGACCGCCTGTCCATTTTCATCCGATCTGCCAGACGGATGAAAAATAGGGTCTCCATCCGTCTGGATTTCATGGACAGGATCGGCTAAGATAACAGTGGGTGTCAGCGGACATAGGAGTGAATGGAGGCTCCGATCAGGTCCGCCTGAAAAACTGAAAGCCCCTGTGAAAGGGGCCTTAAGGCACATCTGTGCTCAGTCTATGGTTATTAAATTATCCACATACATTCTTAAAAAGCAATAAAAGAGATTTTAAACTAGCACTCACAGACCACTGTAGCTGCAGGCACTGTGGAGAAATTCATCTTCAAATTTTGGCAGGCGTGCTAAAAAACAGTAGGTGTTGTAAGCTTTTAGAAACTGATTACTGAGTGTTAAGCTGGCCATACACCTATAGATTATCTGCAGATTTTCTATGGTTAGATAGAAAATGTGCAACAGATCTCTCCATGTTCGCTAAACTGTGTGGATGGAGGAATCTCCCACTTTTTCCATCTAACCATAGAAAATCTGCAGATAATCTATAGGTGTATGGCCAGCCTAAATCATTGGAAGGCATGTTTTACCACATTCACAGATCCCACAAGCATGTACCATTACTACACTTCTGGTGAAATGGCATTTATAGAACACTATCAAGTATAATATTAAGGTATTAATCTGATGCGTGCCTATGATAATATTTGATCTTTATCCTGAAATTCCACTTTAAAGGGGTTGTAAACCCTCGTGTTTTTTCACCTTAATGCATCCTATGCATTAAGGTGAAAAACCTTCTGTCATGCAGCCTCCCCACAGACCCCCCCTTTTACTTTCATGAACCTGTTCTTTCTCGTCCCAGGGACGAGTACACCAGCTGTAGCCGGTGTCTTGTGTCCTGATTTGATAGATTGATAGCAGTGCAGCCATTGGCTCCCGCTGCTGTGAATCTAATCCAATGATGCGGGTGTCGGGGGGCGGGGCCGAGTCCTGCCGTCTGTGTCAATAGACGCTGCAGCAGGTCACGAGAGCGCGCGCATGGGTGCCCCGTAAGAGAGCGCTTCTCCGATGGGGCACTCGAGAAGAGGAGGAGCCACGAGCGCCGCTGAGGGACCCGAGAAGAGGAGGATCGGGGCCACTCTGTGCAAAAGTAACTGCACAGAGGAGGTAAGTATAACATGTTTGTTATTTAAAAAAAAAAACTAGGATTTGGTAACCCTTTAAGCCATACTCTGATCTAGGCAGACTATGTCTAGATCTGCAGAGACATTACAAATCTGATGAAGCTGCACCAATTATCTCAGCAGCTGGAAGGTATAATATTGGAAAGCACATGCTGTTAATAAAACACATTTAACCTTTAAAAAGGCAAAGAGCAATGATGCAGTTTATCAAGGTGTCTGAAATATTTGTGTCTGAAAATAGTTATCCAGTAGAAACTAATCAGACTTACGGGTTTTTGTTCCTGTCAAAACTACTTCTTTCTCCATACAAGTCAATAGGAATGTAAAATCAGCTTGAAGCAGGTTGATGCAGCTTGGAAGGAAATCAAAAGCAGGTCAGGAAGCGGTTAACTACAAGTTGAATCAATTAACTAAGAATGATTTTGGAATTATCTCAAACTGATATATTAGCCTAGGTTCTCACTGCTGTGGGATTGAAATCATGCAAGCTCAGCTGAACTCGCACGATTTCATACCCGCATGTCAGTTCTACTTCGGGGGGGGGGGGCGATTTCAGAGACATCTGTGCAGGTTCCTGTAAAGATGTTTATTGAAATTGCACCCAAAGTTGCCGAAAATAGTACAGAAACTACTTTTGGGAATCAGTGCGGCGTGGCAAAGGCGCACCAATTTGGACTGTGCCATTGCCGGCTATAGCTGCCCATTTGGCATGCGATTTGACATGTCAAATCAAATGCCAAATCGCATCAATGTGAACCTAGGCTAAATGCAAATTTAAACAGGATTCATTTGCCTATTATCAAAGGCCTAAGCCACGAAACAAATACATCACTGAGTTAACAAATGTATTGACACAAATATGTAGATATTGTTAGTAAATGTAATAATTAAATCATGTCGATTTGATAACGTTGTAGCGCTACCCCCATAGGAGTCGCTAGAATACTCTCTTGCTTTTTCTCTTCAGCCAGGCACACAATATTTTCCACAGCCAGGCACACACTTAGGCTCATTTCTTGAATAATCAGTCTAGGGGTTTTTGTTGTTTTTGATGTTTTATTTGAGAACTTGGATATGGAAGGTAATGTAGTGGGATACTCCAGATTCAACTAATTACAGGGAGGACAACTTCTTTGACTTGACTGTGGAATTCCTATTTGCAACAACATGCACTCTTGAGCAATTCCTCTATGAGAAGGACAGACTATCGCTCTTTAGGACACTAGCTTAGTTTCCTGTTAAGAAGGAGACCGCACTATTCTAACTACAGTAAAACCTTTGTTTGAGAGTAACTTGGTTTAAGAGCGTTTTGCCAAATTTTAAAATAAATTTTGACTTGATAAATAAGCAATGTCTTGATATACAAGTAGCGTCATGTCACATTCGAGTATAAGACATAAGAAAGAGAAACGCCTCTAAGTGTAGCAATATGGTTACATTTAATGAAGGTACAACATTTAGTTACTCACATGGTAGATGATTAAAACAGTCACATCTAAATATGCATGCATCCCGGTTAAAGCTGTCCACATAGACCATCCTCCACACCGCCATCGATGGCATCCCTTCTACACTGCGCTCCATGAGCGCTTCAGGCCTCGCTTTCAGATCGCTCTACTGCAGGGGAGTCTTCCCGGTCATGATTGCTGACTGACAGAGGTGGGAACCGGCGGTGCAGGGGATGGTCTATGTGGACAGCTTTACCCCGGATGCCTGCATACTTAGAAGTGCCTGTTTTAATCATCAACCATGTGAGTGGCTAAATGTTGTACCTTCATTAAATGTAACCATATTGCTACTGATATTTTATGGTTACACAAAATATCACATTGCTATGATCTTTTTACATGGGCTATAAACTGAAAGACCTATGAATAAATGGTTGTGGAACAAATCATCTGAGTTTCCATTATTTCTTATGTGGAAATTTTTGACATACAAGTGCTTTGGATTACAAGCATGTTTCCGGAAAAAAAAGTATTCTCGCAATCCAAGGTTTTACTGTATATGCATCCTAGCAACCTACCGAGGAGGGTGCTACAGTGTGTATAATAATGCCCCTTTACACAGTTTGTTTAGCACAAACCTTTATTTTTTTTAAATTATTGTAGCACCTTCTTACGTAGGTGCTAGTATGGTTAGGTAAGTAATTGTGTTTGTTTCTGACAGGCAAATTTAGTTACCACACTGTAGGCAGTGTGGCTGCATTTATTTGGTAGGCAAAAGTATATTCTGCTCTCAGTATCCAGTGAAGTTGTAATCTTCTAGTGAGGTCTGCTCAGTGAGTTCAGCTGCTGCCAGTCTGGCCTATAGATTCCACTTTATCGAGGAGACTTGAGAAGTTCTGGATAGCAGGTGTGAAGCTATGCAGGTGGCAACATGAATATTGATACAGCCCCAGCCAATCCCAGAGAGGCAGGCTCTGATGCCATGCTGGGAGGGGTCCAGCCTGAGAGGGGCACTCTGCCCTTTCAGGCACAGTCTGCCATGTGGAGGCTTCAGGTGGGTGACCTGAGGGAGAAAAGCAGAGACCCAAGTGCTTAGAAGAAGCTGACTGAGGGGAGCTGTCTACAACAGATCTGTCTGGTATCACTAGAGGGCATCTCAGGAGATTGGAAGGAGGCATCTCTCTGTCTATGAGCCTTGTGAGTACAGACATTACTGGATCTTGGGGACCTTGTGCTTTAGCTACCCCTCTGGTGCCTAGTTATAGGGATGGGCCAAACAGACCCTTGTTCGGTTCGCACCAGAACTTCCGAACACCGCAAAAGTTCGAACCTGAATAACGAACCCCATTTAAGTCAATGGGACCCGAATGTCAAAAATCAAAAGTGCCCATTTTGAAGGCTTATATGCAAGTAATTGGGCATACACTGGTTATAGGGGTCCGGGTCCTGCCCTGGGGGACATGTATCAATAAAAAAAAAGTTTGTGAAAAACGTCATTTTTAAATGAGCAGTGATTTTTTGATTTTTAAAGTAAAAACCTAAAAATGAAAAATTCTTTCCAATATAGTGCCTGGGGGTCCCCTTGGTCTATCTGTAAAGTGTCAGATCTGTACCATGTCTAGAATCTGCTGCATCAATAATTGCATATATAAAGCCAAAAAAAAAAAGACATTTTCTCTGCAAGCTGCCTTTATTTTGCTCAGCAACAGCTGGGGAGCCAGTGTGTATGATGAGGCCACAATATAGTGCACTGGGAACAAGATTAGAGATTTTTTGGATACATTCCGGTGTCACTTTGACTTTGTATAGAAGTAACGGGTGCGTAAAAGTTGGTCTTTGGGTGTCGGTGGCGCCTTCCCACCGTAACCCTCTAGAAGTACTCTTGATGAAAGCAAGAAATTGGCCTTGCTGTAAAAAATTGCAATAATATGCACCTGTCAAACAGGTGCAGAAAAATTACTCTTTGGGTATCGGGGGCGCTTTCCCACCGTAACCCTTTAGAGGTGCTCTTGATGAAGGCAAAAAAAATTGCAATGATAGGCATATGGTTGGTGTTTTTGCCACATTTGATGTGCCTGAGACACAGTTGGCAGATAGCAACAGTGCGATCTGCTGCAGATGTGCTGAAAAAGGCCCAGACAGCTGAGCTTTAGGGAGTGGGCCGGGAGGTAACAGCTGCAGAATGTGATGAAATAGGGTGGCTGCTCTCAACTCTTTCTTGATGTCGGCCTCCTTGGGGTTGTGCCGCCTCACCTTCAGTTTCCTCCTCTGCTCTATCTGGCACCCAAGTCGCATCAGTGACCTCATCATCATCATCATCATCTCCATCTCCTCCATCTTTATCATTACCACTGGAGACAACTTGGCAATACGCTGTGGCTTGGGGAACATGAATGCCAATTTGTCTACCAGTGTTCCTCCCTCTCTCTAGGCTCATGTTCCTGTCATCCCCAACCTCAGAACCAACATCTGTTGTCCTCCCAGACATTATTGGGAGGGAGGGGGTGGTGCTTATAAGCAAATGTAAAGAAGTTGAAATCTATATGTAGATGCACTTTAATCAATGTAAAGAGGTGTTTGGTGCACTTTAATTTGAGTACTCACACTACACAGACACACTCCACCGATACACTATAATATACTGCAATATAATGCACCAAACGTACAGTGACACACAGAACTATATGGCGTTAAACTGGCAGTAACGCACACAAAAAGTAGATGGCGTTAAACTGGCAGTAACGCACAAAACTATACGGCATTAAACTGGCAGTAACGCACACAAAAGTAAATGGCGTTAAATTGGCAGTAACGCACACAGAACTATATGGCGTTAAACTGGCAGTAACGTACACAAAAGTAAATGGTGTTAAACTGGCAGTAACGCACAAAACTATGCTATGTTAAACTGGCAGTAACGCACACAGAACTATACTATGTTAAACTGGCAGTAACGCACACAGAACTTTATGGCGTTAAACTGGCAGTAACGCACACAGAAGTAAATGGCGTTAAACTGGCAGTAACGCACACAGAACTATATGGCGTTAAACTGGCAGTTACGTACACAAAAGTAAATGGCGTTAAACTGGCAGTAATGCACAAAACTGTGCGGCGTTAAACTGGCAGTAACACACACAGAAGTAAGTGGCATTAAACTGGCGGTAACGCACACAGAACTATATGGTGTTAAACTGGCAGTAACGTACACAAAAGTAAATGGCTCTAAACTGGCAGTAACGCACAAAACCATACGGCGTTAAACTGGCAGTAACGCACACAGAACTATATAGCGTTAAACTGGCAGTAATGCACACAGAACTATATGGCGTTAAACTGGCAGTAACGTGCACAGAATTAAATGGCGTTAAACTGGCAGTAACGCACACAGAACTATACGGCGTTAGGCTGGCAGTAATGCACACAGAACTATATGGCATTAAACTGGCAGTAATGCACACAAAACTATATGGCGTTAAGCTGGCAGTAACACACACAAAACTATATGGCGTTAAACTGGCAGTAACGCACACAGAACTATATGGCGTTAAACTGGCAGTAACGCACACAGAACTATATGGCATTAAACTGGCAGTAAGGCACGCAAAACTATATGGTGTTAAACTGGCAGTAATGCAGACAGAAGTAAATGGCGTTAACAGTAACGCAATAAAATAGACGGTGTTCAACCATAACTAACTAAAAGCACTGAACAAAGCCCTGTTCTATCTCTCTCCACATCATATTCACACTGAAAATGGCTGCCATTGAAAGAATAGTTTTATACTGTGGGGCGGGAATGAGCCATGATTGGATAAAGTCATGATGACAGTGTCCAATCGTGACTCTCACAGTGCTCTGTGCCCTGATTGGCTGAAGCTTTCATTGTTTCACCCAATCAGGGCTTGCAATGCACTGTTCAGCGCCGCAATGCATTGTGGTCAGTTAGGGGGGCTGATACAAATGGTCGAATGACCCGTTTGTTCGGCTGTTCGGCGAACGTCCGAACAGCAGAAGTTCAGCCCGAACTTATGCTCGGGCTGAACAATTCGCCCATCCCTACCTAGTTATAGTAAACTGTGGGTCTGTTAAAGAGCTTTGTCCAGATATTGTGCACTAAAGAGAAGGGACTTTGTTCTACTGGTTCTACTACTACTTAAGTAGAAAGGAAGATTAAAAAAACGACATCCCCTAGACTTAAGAGTGAATGAGACTGTTGTGTGCCTGCCTGCGGGCCTGAAGTTGGGAAGACCTGAACAAGTAAAAATTGACTTGGAAAGTATTGAAGACAGTCAACTAGCCTGTATTTTTAGTAGAAAATCAGCAATGGCAACCTCTGTATTTCGAAGCTGGCAGCATTTTATGTGCAGTTGTGTGTATGTAAAACATACCTTCTTAATGCTACGCATTATTTCGTATATTTTGATGAGCCATTAAAAATTGATTTATTGTAGGGCCCTCCATGCTCCAGCTTCACATTATTGATGCTTGCAATTGTTGGTGAAGGCAGAAAGCATTGTTATCACAAAAGGTTATCTATTCTTCTAGTATACGATAATTTATTTTAAAATATAATCAATGGTATTAGCCTTTATTATTAATTAATGGCTCCTGTCAAATATTATTTGTTTCAGACATATACATTCTTGCTAAGCATGTGATCCTGTTCTTAAGAGCTCTTTAGTAACTATTCCATTGGGTGTTTGGTATTCTCTGTGTGAACATCTCTTAGGCTTTAATACTAACCTCACAAACTCTTTAAGGTATCAGTGTGCATAATGAAAATAGATAAGGTTGGCTTGCAGCGGTGTGTAAACATATTCTTCCGTACACCCGATTCTTGTTGCCTGGATACCTACATGAGGTGGATGTGTACATTTGCAGAAGCATGACTTGCTTTGGGAAGGTCTGGCCATCAACCAAATGTGAATTGGCAGCTGGAAGCTTTTATATTTATCCACACAACATGACTCAAATCAGATCCTTAAATCTGCGCAGATAGTTTTTGCTAGGTGTGTAACATATTTATTGTAATCACAGTAGCATCTTGTTGTGCCGGAACTGTACAAATATTTCTGTTTTAAAAAATAATGTATATTTTGATCTCAAAGCATTGTTTATTATGCACTCTTTATTTTCTTGGTGCACTCATCTGTGACAGTGAACAAATTGGTAAAATCCCCATAATGGGGAAGGCAAAAGAAGAGGCCCATAGGAGAAACACATATTTGTAGAAAAACAATCAAGGCAAATGACACATTAAATAAAAATATTGTATATGATATATATATGCATTATCCTTAGGTTATTTACCTTTTTTCCACAAAAGTTTATATATGGAAGTGGGTGTCTGCTCTTTTGTGGAAACCCATGTATTTTCCTGATAAGGGACATGTCATTGTATACTTGTCCTTCGATGTAAACCCTAACTAAATTACATTTAGGGCTATACTGTATGTATGAATGATTCACTGGAAAACTTGCTCAGTCAAATTATTTACTTCTATTCTCATAGCATGCCAGGTTTACAATCACCCAATTTGTAATTGACTAAATGTGCACCATGCATTCAGCAGCAGCCTGTGAACGGCCATCAAAATCTTCAGCATGATTTCAGTACTAGATGGCTTAACTGCCATATTTTTTCAGATATAAAAAACAAACAGCATCCCACCCCACCCTCTGCCTAGTCTAGAGGAAAAGGGGACACTGAGAAAGCCACACAAAGACTCTTCACATCCACTCTTCTGGGTAAGTTGTACTGTATGCTTACATCCCCTGCATAGGCATGCTCAGAGGGTGTACCAGGTGTGCCTGCGGCGTGGAATCCTCCTGCTGCCTGGGCGTATGTCATTTACCGGCTACTTCTTTTTCTGAATGAGCACAGTGAGTGATTGGTACAGATCACTCACTGTGTTCATTCATAACTGAAGCCTAGTAAACTGTTTACTAGGCTTCAGTTTGTGAATGAACAGGAAGCACCTCAGTACAAAGTATTTACCATTCATTCACTGTCCAGTGTAGCTGACGCTGCAGAGAAAGAGGCTGGTGAATCTCTGTTCTCAGACCCCCTTTCTGTCACAAAATTGAGTCTGTTTAGACTACTGATATTTCACCAAAGCCCCCAGTAGGGCCCCTAAAAGAATTATAGATAAAAAATGCTGTAAAAAAACAGTAAAAGGGACACAAAAAAAACTACTGACACTGCTCACTGCCCTACTGACAGCATCCACGTTTTAATACACTTTAAAATGTTTGTTTACATTCATAAGTGTGTGCCTGTCTGTATGTATGTAAATATATATATATGTACACCCTTCACATTTGTTAATATTTTTTATCTTTTCATGTGACAACACTGAAGAAATGACACTTTGCTACAATGTAAAGTAGTGAGTGTACAGCCTGTATAACAGTGTAAATTTGCTGTCCCCTCAAAATAACTCAACACACAGTCATTAATGTCTAAACCGCTGGCAACAAAAGTGAGTACACCCCTAAGTGAAAATCTGCAAATTGGGCCCAAAGTGTCAATATTTTGTGTGGCTACTATTATTTTCCAGCACTGCCTTAACCCTCTTGGGCATGGAGTTCACCAGAGCTTCACAGGTTGCCACTGGAGTCCTCTTCCACTCCTCCATGACGACATCACGGAGCTGGTGGATATTAGAGACCTTATGCTCCTCCACCTTCCGTTTGAGGATGCCCCACAGATGCTCAATAGGGTTTAGGTCTGGAGACATGCTTGGCCAGTCAAAAACTTGTACCCTCAGCTTCTTTAGCAAGGCAGTGGTTGTCTTGGAGGTGTGCTTGGAGTCCTTATCATGTTGGAATACTGCCCTGCGGCCCAGTCTCTGAAGGGAGGGGATCAAGCTCTGCTTCAGTATGTCACAATACATGTTGGCATTCATGGTTCCCTCAATGAATTGTAGCTCCCCAGTGGCGGTAGCACTTATGCAGCCCCAGACCATCACACTCCCACCACCATGCTTGACTTTAGGCAAGACACACTTGTCTTTGTACCCCTCACCTGGTTGCCGCCACACACGCTTGACAATATCTGAACCAAATAAGTTTATTTTGGTCTCATCAGACCAAAGGACATGGTTCCAGTAGGCCATGTCCTTAGTCTGCTTGTCTTCAGCAAACTGTTTGCGGGCTTTCTTGTGCATCATCTTTAGAAGAGGCTTCCTTCTGGGACGACAGCCATGCAGACCAATTTGATGCAGTGTACGGAGTATGGTCTGAGCACTGACAGGCTGACGACCCACCCCTTCAAACTCTGCAGCAATGCTGGCAGCACTCATAAGTCTATTTCCTAAAGACAACCTCTGGATATGACGTTGAGCACATGCACTCAGCTTTTTTGGTTGACCATGGCGAGGCCTGTTCCGAGTGGAACCTATCCTGTTAAACCGCTGTATGGTCTTGGCCACCGTGCTGAAGCTCAGTTTCAGTCTTAGCAATCTTCTTATAGCCTAGGCCATCTTTATGTAGAGCAACAATTCTTTTTTTCAGATCCTCAGAGAATTCTTTGCCATGAGATGTCATGTTGAACTTCCAGTGACCAGTATGAGAGAGTGAGAGCGATACACCAAAATCTAACACACCTGAGACCTTGTAACACTAAAGAGTCACATGACATCGGGGAGGGAAAATGGCTAATTGGGCCCAATTTGGACATTTTCACTTAGGGCTGTACTCACTTTTGTTGCAAGCGGTTTAGACATTAATGGCTGTGTGTTGAGATATTTTGAGGGGACAGCAAATTTACAGTGTTATACAAGCTGTGCACTCACTACTTTACAAAGTGTCATTACTTCAGTTTTGTCACATGAAAAGATATAATAAAATATTTACAAAAATGTGAGGGGTGTACTGACTTTTGTGAGATACTGTGTATATACACCCTACACCCTAATGCAATAGTCTGCGCACACCAAGGATCCCCTGCCATGAGCTGTAGCTCCATCCACCAGCCCCTACATTATTACTGTGTCTTGTAGTGATGCAGGAGTCAGGCAATAGAGCGATTGTGTACAGAAGGGGACCCAGGCATCTGACACACCCAGAAGTATGTTGGATATAAAGATCATTTGCAATAAACATAAGAAAAAAAGAAAAAAAAGATTTGCTTGGCAGCTTTGCTTTGCACGAGAGCAGAGATTCCAGCAACAGGCAGAGGAACATGTCAATAAACAGATATAAACAGTGTTCTCACATAATGACTACTGACCATCCCTTGAAATAGCTAAAACAAAACAAACAGTTGAATAATTTTCTATAAGACCTGTTTCACACAGGCTTTCGCAAGCTTTGGAAAAGCTTTTAAAGTACTATTCAACTCCAGTTTATAAATGTTGAGCACAGATCCTAATAGGAGCATTGACTGCCATTTTAAGCAAGCTGCTAGCAGGCTTCAGCAGGCTTTCAACAAGCTTCAAGAAGTGCTGAAGCCTGCTAGAAGCTTGTTTAAAGTGGCAATAAGCAATCCCATTAGAATCCATGTTCAACATTTACAAACTGGAGCTGAATAGTACTTTAACAGCTTCAACAATGCTCCCACTTCCACTGTACTCAGTACACAGCTGGTAAATATGGGAAATGACCATTGTCTTTTAGCCCCTCAAACTCATGGGCCTAGAAAGTTTTATTCTCGGCACCCCCTGTGCCCCTCTCCCCCAGTTGGTTGTAGTTTTGTACCTAGGTATTTAAATGTAAATTGCAGACAAATAAACATATAGGGGGAGATTTACTAAGGCTAGGTTCACACTAGTAAAGTCCGTGCATCCCACATTTTCTTAGGGAGGGCAGGCCATTCATTTGCATGGGCCGCTGTGCCATGTGAATAGCACTAAAAATGTGCATACACCTTTTTAAAAATGTGGCCGCAGGGAAACCGCATGGTCTTTTTGACCATGCGGTTTCCCTATGGTTCATGCACCTGCAAACGTACTGCAGGCTGAGATGCATGATGGTGCCTTGCAGAATGAATAGCAGCCCCACATGTCTTGCATGTGCAGTGAGATTCGGGTGTGGGAATCAATGCGATTCCTGCAACCAGAACACACAGTGTAGGCTAGTGTGAACCTAGCCTAAAACCGGAGCACTCAGAATCAGCTGTGCATAGTAATCAATCAGCTTCTAACTTCAGCTTGTTCAATTAAGCTTTGGTAAACCTGGAAGCTGATTGCATTCTATGCAGAGCTGCACCAGGTTTTGCATGCTCCAGTTTTAGTAAATACAGTAAAACCTTGGTTTGAGAGTAATCTGGTTTGAGAGTGTTTTGCAAGACAAGCAACGTTTTTTGATAAATTTTGACTTGATATACAAGTGATGTCTTGATATACAAGTAATGTCATGTCACAACTGAGAATAAAAGAGACGAGAGGCGCCTCTAAGTGTAGCAATATTGTTACATTTAATGAAGGTACAATATTTAGCAACTTACATGGTTGATGAATAAAACAGGCACATCTATGTATGCAGGAATCCGGGGTAAAGCTGTCCACATAGACCGTCCTCCGCACCGCCATCAAAGTTGTCCCTTCCACACTGTGCTCCACGAGCGCTTCAAGCTTCGCATTCAGATCGCTCTATTGCAGGATAGTCTTCCAGGTCACGATGGCAGATTGACATCGGTGAGAGCCGGCAGTGCGGAGGATGGTCTATGTGGACAGCTTTACCCCAGATGCCTGCATACTTAGATGTGCCTTTTTTAACCACTTCAATACCGGGGCACTTTCTCCCCTTCCTGCCCAGGACAATTTTCAGCTTTCAGTGCTGTCGCAATGACATTTGCACAGTCATACAACACTGTACCCAAACTAAATTGTTATAATTTTCTTCCCAAAAATGGAACTTTCTTTTGGTGGTATTTAATCACCTCTGCGATTTTTTTTTTCTATTATAAAATGTTGTTTTCTCCTTCACTCACAGGCACTGATGAGGCTGCACTAATGGGCACTGATGAGGTGGCACTGATAAGGTGGCATTGATGAGCACTGATAAGGAGGCACTGATATATAGAATTGATGGGCACCGATAGGCTACACTGATATGCATTACTGATGGCACATAGGGGGCACTGATGGGCACTAATAGGTGGCACTGATAGATGGAACTGGATAGGCAGCACTCATGAGGAGCTACTGATGGGCATTACTGATTATTTGCATCTGAAGGGCACTGACAGGCATTACTGATGGTGCACTGATTGGCACATTTATGGGCACTGACTGGCACTGACAGGCGTTACTGATGGGGCACAGACTGGCAGCTGATGGGCACTGATTGGCAGCTGATGGTCACCTCTCATGGGGCTGTGCTGATAATCAATGTGCTGATTATCAGCGAAGACCCCACCTCTGACAGGGAGAGCCGCCGATCGGCTCTCCCTGTCAAAGCGAACTGAGGAAAGCCGTTTATCGGCACTTCCTTGTTCAAGCTGTGATCAGCTGTGATTGGTCACAGCTGATCACAGCGTGAACAAGGAAGTGCGAGTGATTGGTCACAGCTGATCACGTGGTAAGGCGCCTCCTTCAGAGGCTCCTTACCACGATCGGAGATGCGGCGTGTCAGACTATAAACTGAAAGACCCAGAAATAAATGGTTGTGGAACGAATCATCTGAGTTACCATTATTTCTTATGAGAAAATTTGCTTTGATATACAAGTGCTTTGGATTACAAGTATATTTCTGGAACAAATTATGCTCGCAATCCAAGGTTTTACTGTACCCCCATATAGTATTAGTCTAATTGCAGCTACTGTTTCATTTTCTGATTATGAGCTGCAGCAGTGATTGCACACTGAGCCTAGGTTCACACTTGTGCGATCCAGGAACCAGCGCGATTACAGCGACGGTTCCCGCATCGCATCTCTCCCGCAGACAGTTCACACTGCCCTCTGTGAACCGCTGTGGTTGTCAATACAATGTTAATGACACCCCCAGATCGATTCAGAGATCACAATGCGAATTGTGAACTTGCACAGGAACTGTGAACTTGCACAGGAATCGGTTTTCATAGGTGAGAACACCCATGCGATCCGATTTCAATGCAGGGGAAAAAGAGTCCCTGCACCTTTTTTGTGCAAATTCAATGCGAGTATGGCTGAACTCGCATTGCATAGACATCGCATGCGATCGGCCCCGCAGTGCGAATCACATGCAATGTTTGTGTTCGCACAAATGTGCACGTAGGCTGAAGGTTAACATTTTCCAATCTATTCCCAATAGAGGGTAACTTGTAGATGGGGACTTGGTGGGTGCACTCTGCTATGGCATTTTTTGCTGTCCTGAACCAGCAAAAGTAAAACTTTAGAATAATCTTTATGCAGATACAAATAATTGTTCTTTCTGGTACAGGTTAAAAAATGTATGGAAGCTGACTGTATTCCAATGGCCAACCCAAAACATCTAAATACATTTTTGCTTTGTTTAGGTCTCTTGCAGTTCTCATATAGCCTATATTATGAAAATGTTTCATAATGGGCAATTTAGCAAAGACTCAGACTTGGTGCTGTGAAAAGAATATACATATCCACACAAAGACTTATATAAAGTAACTGCATTGCTGAATGCTAAGATTTCCTGAGGTACTAATAACTATTGGATTCTAATTGGCCCATCAGTGCACCAGCGCAGTAATATATGCCGTGCCATAGGCTGCCAAAGTTTGTCTGTGACCCAATCTAGTGTAATTCCCTTACCTGAGCTGATGCTAGAAGCTAGACTAGCAGGTTGGAACGCTGATGACATTTAGTACCACACATGCTATATATCATCATTTCCTCGTGTCCCTTTCTAGGTACTCTCTAAAGCGGTTGAAAACCCATACATAAACCCACTGACGTGACCAGCCGCAGATGACACCAAGAGATGAAACAAACCCTCCCACATAAGTTGTACCTGTTTATCCGCAGCCTTCTCTTCTCTACCGCTTTCCAAAACACACATTTTACACACAGCATCTTGCAGCTCTGAAAAGCAGGGGGAGCAACCCCAAAGGTCAGCAGGCGTGTCCCCCAGAGGTCAAATGTCAAGAGGTCTGGCTGACCCACCCCCACCAAAGTGTTCCGCCTACTCCAACTAAGTCGGGGCGTGAACAAGTCGGGGCATGAGCAAGTCGGGGTAAGCGATTTGCGCTATAAAGTCTCCCCCTGCAGAACTCAGTGAGGAGAGTTCTTAGCCTTGATTGAAGGGAAGGTACACACCGACTTATAACACTGTACTGGGACATGCACAGTTGTTGCTGTTGATCAAAGACTGTATGCTGGAGCTCTCCTCCCCGTCATCAATTATCTCTTGGAGTCAGGAAAATATGTTACATGTGAGTCATGCAAATAACAGAGAAATGAGGCAGCAGAGAGAAATAACACTCGGTGCTTAGGAGAGAGATAAGTACACAGTATAGAAGGATGTGCTTTGTTCATTTTTCATTTCTGAGGTTTACATTCACTTTAAGCACTGGAGAGTACCCAGCAAATAGGGGGGGGGGGGGGGTTGTGAAAACAGACAACACAGCCGCTGCCTTCCTGCCTTCCTACAATGTAGTGTTCAGAGCTCATTGGCGTAGAGAAAGTTTAGGCACCAGATGGTGCAAAGAAAATGGCGGGGAGTTTGGAACTGGGTCTTATCCCGCATTAAAAGAAGAAATGTTAAAGTCACTTCAGCAATAACTTATTGATTGACCATTGAGAGATCAAGCATATCTGTCAGCAAACAGTACAAGATTCAAAATGCTGATGTGTGGAGAGGTGCCACGTTATGTTCTATTGTGGAAATCTTTGTAACATAGATTAGAACTGATTGCAGGACAGAAACAGGGTCTCTCGCTGGTCACATTCATTAATGCCGGTTAAAAATAAAACCCCTGATTATCAAATTATCCCTTGCAATTATGATTCTGGCTACATGTACATACTTAATTAGGCTATGTAAATAAAAATGTAGATGAATATTCTCTGTGAAAATGGTAAAGTGACAAGAAAAGTCAATCATTTATAAATGTAGTATTTATACAGATAGTATAATTTTCAGTCTGGTTTTAACTGCTGATTATAAAATCTGCTCTATATTTCAGCTTTGCTGTTTGACTGAGATATCACTTGCATGAGCAACAGGAGAGTTTCCAGGATGACTAATGTTATGGTTCGCTTTCTCTACTGGGAAAAGCTGCACTTCTTGAAGTCTATGAAAATATGCATTAGTCATACAGAGCTGTATCCAAACAGATTACTCAAATGTGGTTAAGTGAGGAATAGTTTAAACACCTCACTACCACCATCACCAGTTTTCAGTGGTTGCTGGTGGGTTTACCATTTCCCTTTCTCACCCCACAAATCTAAAACTAGCCGCTGTGTCCTGATATAGGTACGCTACCTTACATGTTGATACTTTGTTGTTCATGTGTTATTGAACAAGCAAAAGAAATCTAAAAAAACATAGGTTTGTTTGTTTTATAACTACCAAATTGTAGTGGGAAGCGATAAAAATCATTAAAATGCTCAATACACAAAAACCAAATTAAATGAAAGCCACAATCCACACCCTAACTATTTAAATGGAGGCACAGATGACCATGGGTAGAAGCATAAGAAATTCTATCGCAGTATAGAGTTTTCCGATATGGCCCATATAACTTTAGCAAGCAAAACAAAAAAAACAAAAAAGAATAAGTTCCACACTATTAATTTTTAAAGACAGTTATTCATGTGCATATAAAAAAAGTTTCTCCCAAAGATTGAACACCGTTTTTTGTGCAGTCTTATGCTTTCTTTGGATATTATTCCAATATGAATTTTCTTGCTTTTTGTATGCTGAAAAATCATCACATTTGATTGAATTTTCAATAATTCTACCCCAGTATCATAGAGCCCAGCACCATGGTGCCTTGCAATCTGCCACAATAGACTTAAATTTTTGGTGAAAACCATTAGTGGCAGGTTGCTGTGTTGACCATTCAGTGGCATGCCATTGTCTTTTCATACAAATGCTGATGGACTCCTTAAAGTTATATTAAAGTCTTTTTTTTTTTAGCTGAAATAAAAAAAGATGTTATGCTTACCTGTTCTGTGATATTGCCTTTTGTGAAAACCCCTGCCAGCGCTGTCTGCTCCTTTTTGTCCTCTGGGAGCCCCTTTGAGGGGGCACCTGTGTGGACGCACTCCAGATCTGGGCTGTGTGTGTCTATAAACACACACAGCTCCAGTAAGCCCCGTACCTCCTACTCCTATCTCTCCTGCTGCTGCCTGTGTCTCCTGTGAGAAGAGAAAGAGAGGAGAGTGGGGCTGTGACTGGAGATAGTGCTGGATCGTGAGGGCAGTCAGGTAAGTGCTGGGGGGGGGGGGTAAGAACAAGTAATAGAGCTTTTTTTTACCTTAATGTACAGACTGGGGATAGTGCTGATATCTGGGGGGGGAGGGGTGCTAACAACAAGTAATAAAGCTTTTTTTTTTTTACACAGAATACATTAAGGTAAAAAAACAATAAAACTTTAGAACCACTTTAAGGAATTGTTGCCACTTGTATGTCTAGCATAACACAAATTCACAGACTTTACATTAAAATAGAACTTTAATTTTGGATAAAATAAGGGAGGGTTATAACCCTAATCAGTTTTTTACCATCTGTGTCCCATTGGGAGGATTTCCCTTCACGTCCTGTCCCATAGCCACAATGGGTATTGAAAGGAAATCCCTCCAGGATGAGTAAATCCCTGGTTGTCACCAGGGTCAACAGAATTAGTGTCCCTAGGACCAAGTGGTGCATGGGATGCTAAGAGAAGTCATAGGTCTCTCTGAAGTCCTTGCTTTGTTTGGTGGCTCTTGACTGGTATACTGTATGGTATAACAGCAGACCTGCATATCACATTTGGTATTTCTCATTTTTTCCATAACTATATATTAAGAATGATGTCAAAAGAATTCCATCATCCCTATGTATCTGGGAAAGTTTGATCCAAAATACAGACTTTCTTTAGGCCATTCCTCCAATCTATTTTGAGGGAAAACACTGAATTTCAAACATAAAGTGTAAAAGAAAATGGCATTGCCCATAGCATCCATTCAGCTATTTCAATTAATTCCCCAAATAATACTAAACAATTAATGTATGTAAGCTGACCTCTATAAAGCTGCATAAATGCTTTTATTTCCTCCAGTTTACTTGAAGTCTGGAAGACACAGTTGTGTACAGTGCCAATTTACTGTTCATGTGAGGAAATGCTGCATGAAATAATGGAAAATAAACACATTCTGAAAAATGGGAGGGAGAGCAACCACAATCTAATGAGTTCAATTACAAGGGTCCTTTTTACTTATAATTATCTCACAGAACACAGATGGAACAGCAGGATAAACAACATTCATTCACGGTTCGATAAGACTGCTTAATACAAGCTGCACAAAATGTCAGGTGTTGCTGGTACCTTGGACAGCTCCATTAGTGCTAGGGGAAGCTCCAGCATGCTTGGAATTGCTATCCACAACCTTTGGAGACTACAGAATGTAATTCACTATTTTTGTGATGTCATGGCCATTGAGTAAACTCTACAATTACTTTACCCTGTGTTTAAAATGGACCTATCATAACATTTCAAATACATTTTCCCACCATGACTCATTTAGTAAAGGCATTTAAGAAAGGTTACGTGTAAACTTTTTACTTGTGTTTATAGACCTATTTCAGTGTCAGTTTACAGAGTCAGATGTGTTTTTCTTTTACATCCATTTGTTATAACCTTGTGGTTATTTTCAGGTCACAAAAATAACTATTGAGTGGGTGTGGAGTCCTAATTTTTCTGCTTGAAATTAACCTTTTATTATATTGCTATCCTTTATTTTCCATGACTCCGTATTTTAACCTCAGAAGTCCTTTTTTTATCTCCACCTAGAAATATTGCTCTCTACAAGAAACACTTCATAAAAACATACTGTTAATGCCAGCCAACCAGTGGTGGTATTTATAGGAGATAAAACCTGTTCTAAATTGAGCAAAATAAGTGTTAAAACAAATAACCATGCACACATTACCATGTTTGTTGTTTTTATGAACTGAAGATTTTGTATCACATCACTTGATAAGCAATGGGATATAAACCCCAACAATGAAATTCTCTTATTTAATAAGTGAGCAGGCCTAGAACACAGTGGGGTTGATTTACTAAAACTGGAGAGTACAAAATGCTGCACATGGTAGCCAATCAGCTTCTAACTTCAGCTTGTTCAATCAAGCTTTGACAAAAAAAAAATGTTGATTGGTTTCTATGTAGACCTGCACCAGATTTTGCACTCTTCAGTTTTGGTAAATCAAGCCCAGTAATTCAGTGTGATGTTCTTGACTAGCAAGGTGTAAGCATCAGAAGAATGGCTAGCCAGATTTAGAAATTATTTATCAGATAAATCTAAACTATTTATTTACAAATTTCCCCATAGTTTTACTTTAAATCCATCCATGGTCAATGTAGCAGAATGCTCTAGCTGACAGTGATAGCAAACCTTGACACCCCAGATGTTTTGGAACTACATTTTCCATGATGCTCAACTACACTGTAGCGTTCATGAGCATCATGGGAAATGTAGTTCCAAAACATCTGGGGTGCCAAGGTTCGTCATCACTGCTCTAGCATATAGTATTCTCAGAAACAGTAACCACTTCCATTTGTCATCTGACAGTGATATTGGCTATGTGATTTGCATTCTGCTTAGACCTGCACCCCTTCTAACCCTACAACCAACCACACTATTAACAATACATCTATCAATGAATGTGTTTTTTATTTTGGATAAATACATTTAACACATAAACACGCAAACAGTAGTGCTTTTAACAAGACAATTTTTTTCTCCTTGAACATTTGTACTGTTCAACAAGAATTTGTTTATTAGGCATTGACTTTAGCAAAAAATACACATACAGTCTTAAAAGATGTAAAATATGTGCAAATGTCATTGAAAATATAATTCTGCATATAGAAAATTATAGGATCGTGTGCATTTTTTTCTTATTTTATCCTCAGGTTCAGATATAGGCTAACTAGGAGAAGCAATTAGCACATCATTGAAGGTGTAAAAAATAACACCTTAAGTGTCATCTCTTTCTGAATGCACTGAGATGAGAGGGAGATTGGGGAATCCCTCGTTACATAGGTTTGTAAGACAGAAAAAAAAAACACTGGGATATTCACAGCAATATATGGCAGGTAGTAGTTCTAATTCATTGTCAGCATGACCAGTCCTGTTGTTGATGCTTTTATTTACTGTGTTTAAAGGTTCACACTGAAATGCGGGAATGAAGCCGAGCAAGTTCAGCTGATTTCACTCCCACATGTCAGTCCTGATTTCGGCCGCAATTTCAGAGACATCTGTGCAGGTTTCTTTACAGATGTCAATGTAAATCGCAGCCCGAAATTGCAAAAAGTAGTACAGAAACTGCTTTTTGAAATCACATGTCAAATTGGCGGCAATTGCCGTCAATGGCATTGTTCTAATCGGTGCGACGCCACATCTGCGGCGCTGCACTGATTTAAAAAGGTAGTTTCTGTACTACTTTTTGCGATTTCGGGCTGTGATTTACATTGACATTTGTGAAGAAACCTGCACAGATGTCTCTGAAATCGCAGCCAAAATGCTGGAGTGAAATGCGGGAGTGAAATCGTGCGAGTTCAGTTGAGCTTGCATGGCTTCATTCCCGCAGCTCAGTGTGAACTGAACATTTTCGTTTAAAGAATTTTCGTACAATTTTCGTACCGTGTGTACACAACTTTCAACAGCCGATTCCTAATTTTCATGTGAAAATTCCCTAAAGGAGAAAGTCCAAAATTTTTCTCGTACGGGAACAAAACGAATGATTTTCGTTTAATGTGTACCGTTTTTGTACGATTTTTGTACAGGAAAAATCAGAAAAGAAAGACTGATCAGAAACAATAAACAACAAAAAAAGCCTTTGTCATACGAGAATATCCGTAAGAATTTTCGTATGAATTTTCTTTCATCGGTTCCGATTTGCTGTGAAGCATCGAGAAAAATCAGACGAAAATTTGCCCTATTTTCTTATAGTGTGTACCCCACTTAAAGAGGTGCTCCGGCCAAAATTATACTTTTTAAATAAAAATACCCCTATAATACACAAGCTTAATGTATTCTAGTAAAGTTAGTCTGTAAACTAAGGTCTGTTTTGTTAGTTTATAGCAGTAGTTTGTTATTTTATAAACTTACAGCAGGCCGTGGCCATCTTAAGTGTGGGCATCTGAAGCCAGACTGTATTTCTTCCTGGATCTCATCCTTGCAGATCTTGCACATGCTCAGTGCAGCACAAGCAGTGTAATAGGTTTTAGGTCAGGTTTCCATAGCAATGGCAGTGTTAGAGGAAGTTGCCGCCCCTTCCCAGGAGGCATTGCAAACAGGAAATGATGCGATGGGCCACGGCCAGGGAGGAGGAAGTGAAAAATGAATACAGCAGATATACAGTAGGTGCTGAGAAAATTTTTTTAAAAATATCAAATTCGTTTACAGTGCACAGTTTAGTGAGGGATGCTGAAGAGTTGTAAAAGTGGGTGGAACTCCACTTTAAGTGAAATAAGGAGGCTGCCACTGATAATCTCTTATTTTTAATGTGCTTGTTGCCTGTAATACTGATCCAAAGGCTTCAGTACTAAGTTACTAATGCCAAATAAGTATGGAGATGTGACTTCACTTGCCACATGCTTGTTCCAGGTCAGTGACTAGGAAAGTAGTTGAAGTTGGAGACAGCTAATCATTTAGCCAAGTAATTAGCATTTTCAGAAGGCACTCAAGAATGGCAGATGCCATTTATTTATTAGTACAGGATTTAAAGTATGATATATGCAGTAATGTCTTTGCAAGGTATGCTGTATAAAACTCTTGACTTCTGGCAAACATAGATTCTTTTTTCCCATAATTCTGTTCAAAATGAGTCATGAATTACAATAATTTTCTCCTTCCTAAATGTCGCCTGCTTGATATAGACAGTCACAGTGTTAATATAAGAAAAAAAAACTATAAAAAGTAATGAGTCAAACGCACAAATAGAAAATTACATTTTTTCTAGGTTTTGTACACAAACACTTTGCAGAACACCCTAACTACTGCAGTTATTACATATCTTTTTACAATATCCTAGCTGGCTGCAGGCTGAAATAGAGAGGTATGTAACAATATCACATTGCAAAAAGGCATGTGTAAAAACGATATATAAAGTATGTTTTATAAGTTTTCTAGTGCAAGTAAAGCATTTCCATTAAGAGACACTGGAGCTGTTTTACTAAGGGCAAATAGAGTTTGCACTGTGCAAAGTACAATTGCTCCAGAGCTTAGTAGATCAGTAGAAGCTCTGCTGACTTCCATCATCCAATCATGTGCAAGCAAAAATGCTGTTGTTTTTAAATTTTCCTTGCACGGGATTGGGTATTCTTTGCATAGTGAAGCTTTACCTCATTTACTAAGCTCTGGAGCAACTGCACTCGCAAAGTGCACAGTCTGTTTGCCTTTAGTAAATCAACCACACTGTCACCTGTCTGTTCAGGGCAAAGTGACAGTGCTTCCTGGAAGCAATCTTTTCCCTCTTCCCCAGCAAAATATAATAATTGATCTGTGCTCCATTGGCACCTTCCTGATGCAGAAGTTAACCTCCTTGAGTAAGCACCAGTGTCAGATGGCATCAGAGCTTACCCAGGTGAATGACATCACTTCTTCCCCCCACATGACAGTGTATCTAGAAATGTACCACTCAGGCCCAAGTGCTCTCATATGGGCAATAGAGCATCAGAGCAAGGACTATGAATGAGCAGGAAGGCGGGGACAGAGTGCAGATTGGGAAGGACTGCATGTTCCTACAAGATACTTATGTGTAGACTTCAGTGGGTGATGCGGAATGAGATTTAAAAGAGAAAGGTATATCTGACACCGCAAGCATGGAAAGACATAGCTGATACCGCAGACACAGATCTGGAGATTGAAACCCAGTGGCAGATACTGTGAAAGCGAGATACCCCTGTGTGGAGTGAGTGGTTTAGGTGAGTGCAATACCTATAGGGGGTCTATAATGATCATGGAGCACGGATTTGAAGAGCACCTGTCACTTTATTTTTATTTTTATATTTTTTACTTTTTGATTATCTGGAATAATTAAGGACTATATATAATCACAGTATATATATATATATATATATATATATATATATATATATATATTGGCATGAATTATTTTTATACATAAGGATCACCAAGGCACGGTTTTGAAGAGCACCTGTCACTTTAGCTTTAATATATATGATCACATATGATATATGATCACAGCACAGTCATCCATGTTTGCATATGTGTGTTGCACTTGGCACTTTAAACACATTTAGCAATTTGATGTTTTTTATTTTCATAAATTACATTGGGAGTATAATATAGGGACACAGATTGTTAGACAAGGGCATGCAATTATTGCACCCTAGAACAGCACCACACCTACCTCTCTCCAATTAAGACTTGCATTTACATTCCACCTAGGTAGTTGTACCAGTAGGGGCAGCAGTTCATTTTCTTTACTTATTGCCATAAGTGCAGGACCACCCATATATTTTTGTTTGGGAAGAATACCTTGCTGGGAAGGGTGGGTTGTCAGGAGACATTTTCCTGAATGGACAGGTGACATTGTTTCTATAAGTTGTGAATAAACACTGCATAGTGGAAAATCCTCTCTTCTAGCAGTTCACCCAATAGGCTTCTGTGATCTTTTTCACAAGGCTCGCCTCTGTCAGAATTGAATTTTACCCCCATTCAAAGATGCCACCCCAATACACAGCATAATGGCTGTTATAACAAGAATTTCACAAACACACAGATTCCCTGCATGCTCCCTAATATGTGTTGCATTTAGCATACAGCAAATGCTTCAAAATCAAGGGCCAATAAAAATGGGACTGGTTACATCATTACAAAACACAATTACATTTTTTCTTGTCACTAGTTTTCATGAGCATAAGGAATTATGCCACCATTGAATGAATGAAATCATTAAAATCATCCAACACATGCACACAAGTCTTCTTTTAGTCACATTGAAGTCTGTGTGGTAAGGGATATAACATGGTTAAGAGATCAGAAAGCTTTATGCCCCAAACTAAAGCTGGCAATACATTTTTTTTGTTCAATTTCCTTTAGATTTACCTTGCAAGGACCTGCCTGATTGCATACAATTTGAAAGTGTTTAGGCTTTTCCTTATACACTGAGTTTTGCAAACCGATTGTTGCAGCAGCTGTCTGGGTGGCTGGTCTCAGACCATCTTGGAGGTGAAGATGCTGGATGAGGAGGTCCTGGGCTAGTGTGGTTACATGTGGTCTTTGGATGTGAGGCCGGTTGGATGTACTGCCAAATTCTCTAAATTGCCGTTGGAGACGGCTTATGGTAGAGAAATTAACATTCAGTTCAAGGGCAACTGTTCTGGTGGACATTCCTGCAGTCAGCATGCCAATTGCACGCTCCATCTAAACTTGCGACATCTGTGGCATTGTGCTGTGTGATAAAACTGCACATTTTAGAATGCCCTTTTATTCAGGCCAGCCTAAGGCACACCTGTGCAATAATCATGCTGTCTAATCAGCATCTTGATATGCCACACCTGTGAGGTGGATGGATTATCTCGGCAAAGGAGAAGTGCTCACTAACACAGATTTAGACAGATTTGTGAACAATATTTGAGAGAAATAGGCCTTTTGTGCATGTAGAAAAAGTCATATATATTAGAGTTCAGCTCATGATAAATAGGGGCAAACAAGTGTTGTGTTTATAATTTTGCTCAGTGTATGAGGAAAAGCATAAACACTTTCAAATTGTATGCAATCAGGCAGGCCCTTGCACTGCATAGTTGAAGGTAAATCTAAAGGAAATTGAACAAAGAACATTGTACAATGTGTAGCCAGCATAACTATGAGCTTTGACATTCAAAAACCTACCAACATTTGAAAATCTCAGAGCAATCCATATTCCCATAAGCTATTGCAGTGTCCCCATAGCCCTGGCCCAAGCGGCTGCATTTTTTAAATATCAGCATTATGTCAACATAGGAAGCATTTGGAACTGAGCAGTCGCTTTCCTAAGTAAGGGCTGATAACTGGCTAAAGGTGTGCATTATTCAAACAGTGATAACATTTCATTATCAGGTATGTTAAAAATCAGTTCCTTTGATTTTGGCACATTCTAACAAAACAAGACAATGCAGTATAAAGGTTACAATATAGCAGGTTTATGTATGAAGTGGTTTTAGTAATATGTAAAAGTGTAAATATAGATTTGGACCATTTGTAAAAAGTAAATTGAATAAAACATATTTCTCAAACAACTACTGGAGTACTACATGAGAGAGAAATGTTCAAGGAATCAATAAAAGGAAAGTCATTGTATATCCCTTCTCCCCATCCTTTTCCCCCTTCCTATCCCTCCTCATGGTACCCCTTTGATGCAAAATATGCTAAACTACCGACCATACTCTCATATGGTCGATATTTGCAGTGTATTTACTTTTTGCCTTGTTTGGTATACATTTGTCTTCATGTATGTAATAGTACTGGAGTGGGCCTTTCCTGCTCTAGATGTCTTTTCCTTCTCTGTGAAGTGTTCAACTTTTACCCATATATCTCAATAAGACCACTTTCACACTGGAGGCATTTTTCAGGCGCTACAGCTCTAAAAATTGTGCCTGCATAGCACCTGAAAAAGCCTCATCTGGAAACCCAGTGTGAAAGCCCGAGTGCTTTCACACTGGGGCGCTGCGCTGGCAGGGCGTCACAAAAAGTCCTGCAGGCAGCTTCTTTGCAGTGGTGTAGGAGCAGACACATTGCTCCTACACCGCTCCTGCCCATTGAAAACAATGGGGCAGCGCTGCTATACTGCCGGCAAAGTGCCGCTGGAGCAGCGTTTTGTGGGAGGATTTAACCCTTTTTCGGCCACTAGCGAGGGTTAAAACCGCCCCGCTAGTGGCCGAATAGCGCCCCTAAAACAACAGTAAAGCGGCGCTAAAAATAGCGCTGCTTTACCACCGACGCCCAGGCGCTTTCAGCGTGAAAGCACTCTAAATATTATTTTACAAAAAGAGGAAAGCCATTGTAGTCACAAGAAGCTGATTCTGGTACAAAGCATTTTGGATCCTATCGCTTAAAGTGATATTAAACACACAGTTTTACTAAAACTGGAGAGTGAAAATTCTGGTGCAGCTGTGCATGGTAGCCAATCAGCTTCTAACTTCAGCTTGATCAATTAGGCTTTGACAAAAAAACTGGAAGCTGATTGATTTCTGTCTGATGGTGTCTGCTTGCCTGAGATCGCACCCCCCAAGACGCTATGCAGTATGTACCATGGCGTTTTTAGTCTATATCGGCATATAACACGCACCTGCTTTTTTCACTCTGTTTTCAGGGTGAAAAAGTGCGTGTTATACGCCAATAAATACGTAATATCAATAAACTGTTTTAAATAGTCATACGTTTAGATTAAAAGGGAGGTGAAGCCTCCATGAATCTACATGTAATATCCCACCTCCATTGTATTTAGCTGGTTAGGGGGCATGGAGGAGGGAGGGAGTGTCCTTTACCACTGTGTATACTCCCACATGTGTGACTCTATAGTCACATGGGCTGCTCAGATGTAATAGGGAGAAAATGCACAACATGAAAACTCGCTGAAACAAGAGCATGTGCAGAGCTGCCAACACTGCTCTGCAAAATCCCTAGCTGAATTGGGGACTTGGATAGAAGGGGTAGATAAATAACAGCAGGATCAACCAGTTTTTTTGCAGAATACAGAAAGGGAATCTTATAGTGACCGAGTGAGTATGGACAGCATTTAATACACTGTTTACTGATAGTTTTTTTATGATGTGAGTTTAGTGACACTTTACAGCTGAACTCAGGAAAACTGCTCAATATGCATTTGAAATACATATAGATGTACTGTTTTGCCTACTAAAGGATTTTTATTTTTATTTTTTTAGACTTGTAACCCAGGCACCCCTGTCAGACAGCATAGTTTTTTTTTACTATTTCTGTTTTGCAACTAAAAAAATCTAGCTGTCCCCAGGCTGTAATTGGATAATGATGCATAGGCACACACTTGGTCAGATCTCTGCTCTGTCATCCTGTAAGCATGTTCAGTGTGTTTATTGTTTATTGTTACTGAGTCCTGCCCCTCCAGTGCCAGTGTAAAGTGCTTTTGTACATTGGATTTCAGGAGGGTGATATCAAAAGTTTGGGTATTTATGCTAATCATATGTAAAATATCTGCTGATTTTTCAAATTAATACTTTAATTAATCATTTCAGTTTCATTTTTTCATATGAAGACCAAAGTTCATTTTACTGTTAGCTGCACCAGGTAGGAGTGTGGAAAAGGCCATCTTTGTCAGTCTGCTACACACCCAAAATGAATAGTGCAGTGTAGCAAACTTGCTGATAAAATGAGACATTCTAGCATTTTGCACCACTACATTGCCAATATAGCTCCAAAACTGTCTCAGCCTTTATAAAGCCACCAGATTGTGCCATTATCTAGAAAAATAGATAAATACTTGAGAAATTTAGTTGAGGGTGTCATCTTAGTTATCACAGTATGATAGAAGGTTGAACATAAACTATTGCAGGGAATCCTTACCTCTTTGTTCTATACATATGGAAAATTGATATGTAATTCCACTGACCAGAGCCCCCCCCACACACATAAAGATTTTTGGTAGAGGTTGTTTTAACCCTTTTTCCTATTTAAGATACAGTTATTCAGACCTACCCTGTCTTCTGCTTCATCTTATATTTTTTCATTCACATTCTGCCTTTCCAACCTGTCCCCCCAATGGCCAGGCCCTGATTTCCATTGTAAGGGCTACTCCTTGGCTTTCAGGGTTGTATGAAGCCACTCTTGAATGCATGTTCTTGGCAAGAGAATTACTGAGGGGCATACATATGCTGCCTGTCACAATAGAAAAGGCTGACTGGGAACCTTAGAGGCAATAAGACATGCCTCAATTTCTCTGATTGACGGTGGCTTGCACCATGGTGGAACTTTGACTTATGGGATGCGTAGTGCCGAAGTAGGGGAATCAAGTTGATATATATGAATGGATCAAATCAAAAGTTCAGGGAGGTGGTGGAGAGGGACCCAGAGGTCATATTTTGCAGCTTTAATTTAATGTGTTGTGCTGTATTTTTCAGTATAGAGTAATTAAAAAACACAGAGCCTTTAGTACAACTTCAAAGAGGTATTAAACCCAAAAACAAAAATGTATTAGATTGCAGTTCACCAATTCTTAGATGTGGTGGATGTGTTTGTTTTCTTTTTTAGGTGTTTTTACTTTATTTTCACCTTGCGGTCCAGCCAGTAAGTCTGCTAGTTTTCAACTTAGTTTAACAGATGACTAAGTTAAAAAAGGGGGGGGGGGGGGGAAGGGAACTTGGTGGGACTTTATATGAAACATATGTAAATACCTCTCCACCCCTGATTCAATAGAAACATAGAAACAGATTTTATCCTTATACTGTTTCTGAGGTGGTCTGTGTCAGCTAGGATGGCTGTTATATATTTACCCTAAAATGTATTATCTTGATGCAGCGGTCATATGTTTATTATACAATGTATTATTTACTGTTGTTGCCAGTTTTCTACCCACCATGTTTGTTACATGTTGTCATTATGGACACAAACCTATGAATTAATTTTCTTACATGTTATGCAATTATTATTTAGCAATAGACATTATTGGCTGCGGTTCTGTTGTCACACATATCTCATATAACGTCCCACCCCAGTTCTCTTTTGTTTCTTTAACAGACTAAGTTGTCCAAATAAAGTAGAAGTTAGAGATTTGAAACAGACCATTTAACACTGACAGGGGTGCTTACAATTGTATCCACTTGCTGATCGCCTCACGCAGGAGTATGGTGACAAAGCGGCTCTCCTGCGCTGGATCATGTACTAGATACAGGTAGGGGCCGCACTCACGCATGGCTGCTGTGCCGGCTGTGCTGTGATTAGTCACAGCACAAGCCGATCAGTGGGTCCTGGCCAACGATTGACCTCTGGCACCCGCTAATTGGCGAAGAGGGTGAGAGGACAGAGCTCTATCAATGTAAACAATACAGAGCTCTGTCCTGTAAGCGAGGATGTGCCGGTTTTTGTTTTGCTGCAAAGCAGGGTATAAAAACCGGCACATCCCTTAGAAAAAGCACCTCACACTGAAAGCACCAATCACTGTTAGGCACAGATTTAACCCTTTGATCACCCTCAATGTTAACCCCTTTTCAGCCGGTGTTATTAGTACAGTGACAGTGTATATTTTTACCCCTGATCACTGTATTAGTGTCACTGGTTCCCACAAAATGTCAATTAGTTTCAGACTGCCCTCCATACTATCACAGTCCCACTATAAGTTGCTGATCACTGCCATTACTAGTATAAAAAAAAAATCTGGTACATATACCTTAGTTTGTAGATGCTATAACGTTCGAGCAAACCAATCAATATACGCTTATTAGGATTTTTTTTTTTTTTACCAAAAATTTGTAGCAGAATATATATTGGCCTTAATTTATGAAGAAATTTGATTTTTAAAATTTTTTTTGAATATGTTTTATAGCAGAAAGTAAAAAAGATTTTTTTTTCTTTTCAAAATGTTCGGTCTGGTTTCATTTATAGCGCAAAAAATAAAAACAAAACCCAGTGGTGATCAAATACCACCAAAAGAAAGTTCTATTTGTTTGAAAAAAAAAATATATACATTTTATTTGGGTACAGCGTTGCATGACCCTACAATTGTCAGCAGAGGCGGCTCTTTAATTAGGCAAATTAGGAGGTGGCCTAAGGCCTTGCGCTCACAGGGGCCTCGCAGCCGTCTAATTAAAGAGCCGCCTCTGAGGGTGGCAGCAGGGATCCCCCTGCCATCACTACAGTGCCGAGTCCCAGCCAGTCTGTAAGCTGTACAATCCGGGGCTGCGATCAGGACCAATTCACTGGGGGAGGGGAGCTCACTGACCACTCCGGATCACAGCCAGAGAGAGAACCAACACTGACAGTTCCCCCTCCCTCAGATGGGAGAGGAGAGAGAGCTGCTTTTGCTCCTCCTCCGTCCGCCATCTCCTCCTGTGTCTGTCTTGCCCACACTCCCCGACAGTGTTCTGCCTAAGAGCAGGGGATTTGTGGGTGGGAATTTTCTCACCCTTCCTCCCTCAGACCAGGATCCCCCAGTTTCACTCCAGTTTTTCTCCACCCATCCCTCATCTCATACCCACTTCCCCCTTTTTACCCCCTCCTCCTTCTCCTCTACCCCAAGGTTCCCAGTCCCATTCCCCATACCCACCCTAATTTTTTTAGCGGCTAAAGAAGAACCCCGAGGTGGAGCATCTAATTACTGATGCTGTCTGTGTGGGTGGGATGTGAACTGGGCCAGTCCCTGCTGACCCTCTTCTCCTATTCATCCCATGTGATTGACGCAGTACACATCCCACCCACACAAGCAGTAATAAGATGCTCCGTCTCGGGGTTCTTCCTTAACCCCTACAAAGGGCATGAGTGGGGCCTCGTGTCTAAATTTTTCCTAAGGCTTTACAAAGCCTAGAGCCACCTCTGATTGTTGGTGCCAAAGAGCAAAAAATGGCCTGGGTATGAAGAGGGGAAAATCTTCCGGAGGTCAAGTGGTTATTCATTTATGTAAAACCTTTATCCCAAAATAAAAAACCTACTGTAACTGCTTATAAAGTGTTAGCTGGAGCTCAGCTTTAATTTGCTAGTTAAAGTGGTTGTTAAGCCACTTTTATAAAATCCTCCCATCCCCTCTGTAACATAACAATAAGTGTCCCTGTGCCTGTGTTATATAAAAAATATCTTAATCTGTACCTATATCACAGTGGCTCCCGCCGATCACGTGACTCCTTTGTTCTCTCCTCTGCCCGGCTGACTGCTCCTGCAGGCGGAGCCGAGCACTGCTGCTGATGTTAGCCGGGGAGGAGAGGAAAAGAGGAGAGAGAGCCGAGGAGTCACGTGATTGCCAGAAGCCATTGTGATATAGGTACAGATCATCATATTTTTTATATAAGACAGGCACAGGGGCACATAATGTTCTATTACAGAGGGGATAGGAGTATTTTATAGTAATTATGATAGCAGCAGGAGGAGAGGGGGTTGGGTTCTGATACGAGCAGACAGGCGGGGGGGGGGGGGGAACAGAGGAAAGGACAGAGCAGGGCTGCGGATGATGGAGGCACATAAACTGACCACAGTGTCGGGTCTCAGCAGCCACGATAAACTGGTCAGTTTATAGGGGGGAGGGTATAGCCAGGCAGGATCAGCCAGGTTTTTTAGGTGATAAAGGGGCCAAATTACACAGAACAAGCACTGCGCTGTATAACATGTTTTAAGGGAACAGGATCTGTTTTGTTTTTTTTGTTTTGTTTTTAGGTTAACAAACGCTTTCTAAATCTGCTAGTCTGACACTCCCCTCCACCCAGACTGATAATGCTGCTGTCCAAAGGTGTCTGCTTTATTTCTTCATCCAGAATGCAGACACCCTAGATTGGAATTGTGTTACTGTCTGGATCACCAGGTGAAATAAAAGAAAAAAAATCTTAAAAATAAATAAATAATGCAACCACCACATCTAAGAATTGCTAAACTGTCTGCAATCACATTTTTGTTTTGGGGTTTAATACCACTTTACGTATACTTGATGAGTTATATAAAGTTGGCTATGTTTGTTATTTATAGCTGCATAGATGTTACACTCAGACCTAATTTAGATCTACAGTGCCTTGAAAAAGTATTCACACCCCTTGAATTTTTCCTCATTTTGTCTTGTTACAACCAAAAAAGGTAAATGTATTTTATTGGGGTTTTATGTGATAGACCAACACAAAGTGGCACATAATTGTGAAGTGGAAGGAAAATGATAAATGGTTTTCCATTTTTTATCTGAAAAGTGTGGTGTGCATTTGTATTCAGCCCCCTTTACTCTGATACCCCTTACCAAAATCTACTGGAACCAACTGCCCGAGGAAGTCACTTAATTAGTAAACAGAGTGCACCTGTGTGTAACTTAATCTCAGTATAAATACAGCTGTTCTGTGAAGCCCTCAGAGGTTTGTTAGAAATCCTTAGTTAACAAACAGCATCATGAAGGCTAAGGAACACACCAGACAGGTCAGGGATAACGTTGAGGACAAGTTTAAAGCAGGGTTAGGTTATAAAAAAATATCCCAAGCTTTGAACATCTCACAGAGCACTGTTAAATCCATCGTCCGAAAATGGAACGCATATGGCACAACTGCAAACCTACCAAGACATGACCTTCCACCTAAACTGGCAAGCCAGGCAAGGAGAGCATTAATCAGAGAAGCAGCCAATAGGCCCATGGTAACTCTGGAGATGTTGCAGAGATCTACAGCTCAGGTGGGGGATATATGTCCACAGGACAACTATTAGTCGTGCACTCCACAAATCTGGCCCCTTATGAAAGAGTGGTAAGAAGGAAGCCAGTGGTAAGAAGAAAGCCATTGTTGAAAGAAAGCCATAAGAAGTCCCATTTGCAATTCGCGATAAGCTATGTGGGGGACACAGCAAACATGTGGAATACAGTGCTCTGGTCAGATGAGACCAAAATTTTACTTTTTTGGCCCAAAAGCAAAATGCTATGTGTTGGGAAACTAGCACTGCACATCACCGTGAACACACCATCCACACCGTAAAACATGGTGGTGGCAGCATCATGTTGTGGGGATGCTTTTCATCAGCAGGGACAGGGAAGCTGGTCAGGGTTGATAGGAAGATGGATGGAGCCAAATACAGGCCAATCTTAGAAGAAAACCTGTTAGAGTCTGCAAAAGACTTGAGACTGGGGTGGAGGTTCACCTTCCAGCAGGACAACAACCCTAAACATACAGCCAGATCTACAATAGAATGGTTTAGATCAAAGCATATTCATGTGTTAGAATGGCCCAGTCAAAGTCCAGACCTAAATCCAATTGAGAATCTGTGGAAAGAATTGAAAATTGCTGTTCACAGACGCTCTCCAGAGCGTCTGCAAAGAAGAATGGGAAAAAATGTCACTCTCTAGATGTGCAAAGCTGGTAGAGACATCCCCAAAAAGACTCGCAGCTGTAATTGCAGTGAAAGGTGGTTCTACAAAGTATGGACTCAGGGGGGCTGAATACAAATGCACGCCACACTTTTCACATAATTGTAAAAAAAAATTGAAAACCATTTATCATTTTCCTTCCACTTCACAATTATGTGCCACTTTGTGTTGGTCTATCACATAAAATCCCAATAAAATACATTTACGTTTTTGGTTGTAACATGACAAAATGTGGAAACTTTCAAGAGATTTGAATACTTTTGCAAGGCATTGTATGGAGTTTATTTGAAAAACACCTACTTATGATTTCCATGTGACATGTTTCTCAAATAAAGTGGATCTAAAGGACGAACATTTATTACTTTAATATATTTTCTGCATTAAAGTAAAAAATATCCCATTACTTCTACTGCCCCCTCACCTTCCTGTGTATTTATCTGAGCCTGATCTCCATCCAGTGCTGTGCCTGTTTGCAGCGGCTCTCTCCTTTCTGTCTGCTCACAAATACAGTAGCAGGAGCCATTGGAATTTTAGCAATACCATTGCACAGAGCAGGTAAGTATAACATGTTTATTATTTTAGTTAAAAAAAAAAAAAAAAAAAGCATTACAAATGCTTTAGGCTTTCCTGGTATATATTATTGAGGTTTCTTTTTCCTTCAGTCCTTTCCAGCTGAGCAAAATAGTTATCAATCAGCTTATTATGTCTGTTGATCAGAAAGACAATGCAATAAGACAGCAAATATGATATGAGGTGGCATAAAGAAAAGGTTGTGGTTCTAGGCAAATATATGATCAAACTAATAATAACATTCATCCACAGATAACCCATTTTATTTTGTCTCCCTTCCCTGACTCATAATAATTAGGTATTTCCATCTTCATTTTTAACGCAGAGTAAAAGGCTGTACATTCTATTGAAAATAATTGACATATTTGGGATACTGCAGAAGCTTGAGACCTGTTAAATGTTTTAGAACTCATGAGGTCTAATGACAGCTGATGTAGAAATTCTGACACAGAAATGACTCTAACGTTAAGCATTCAATTTAGCTTTGTATTAATGAAGCAAAAGAGAAGAAAAAATGTCAGATTGCTTAAAATATCTTAATTCAAGGTTAACAAAGTCTCTTTGTTCACTTGTTCTATAGTAAATTAAAAAATTATGTTAAAAATAATGACACAGAAGTTTCAACACTTCAAATACTCGTAAATTTTGCATATTCTTTAAAAATGCCTTATTATTATGCAAATGTGACGATAATTCAGATTAACAATGAGGCCATCCAAGGCACTTGGGAGAAAACCCAGTTATCCTAATAGAAAGGGAATTGATATTCTACTTAGGTATCATCAAAACACCTTTAATCAAAATGGTCCCACTTACCCAGTTCTAAGTAATTGGGACATTACCCATAAAAATGCTAAATTACTGTCACATTTCAAACTAATTTAGGTCACATCCTCATTTCTCTTTTTTAGGGTTTAATTACTCCTTAGTCTTGACTGGTTTATAAGTAAGACATAATGTTTTTCATCTACAGTATAAATTATATGTGTATTGACATTGGATTTTTGGGCAGGCCATACAAGAATAGCGATACACCTGCAATACTACTTGTGCCAGTGGCATGTTGCCTGTTTGATGGTGTTGCTACTTACCTTTACAATAAAAGTTGATTACTTGACTCCTGGGCAAAAATAAGCATACACAACCCTTGGTACCACTGGGGCAGCACTATGTAGTTGGTCAATACACAATTCTTCATGTGTTTGCTGTTTTTGGGTTGCTTATGCTTTTACCCCTGGTAGAACCCATTTTACCTAACATGCAAACTGAATGGACAGAGGTTGCCAGACCTGTCCCCTAGTGTTATCTGAGCTAGCCATTTTTAGCTGTATTAGTAACAAAAAATAGAAACTTACTAAGTTATTCACTTTCAGGTCATTACAGAAGACAAGGGGGCACTCCTTACATTTGGAGGAAAAGAGATTTAAAATGAGAAGAGCTACAGCCACCTTATGTTTATTGGACTCATTTTGCATAAGTGGATTGGAAATTTGGTTAGAAGCTTGGAAAGTAATCTGCAGGATAATACTCGCCTATAATTGTTCCTGAAGTGCTGGATATTCTCTTGAATTTTTACTATTTAGAGAATGTTTTGCAATTTCTAAATGAATGCAAAGTGTTCTCTGATTGGGCAAGGTGGAGAGGTGTGGCGGTGACGTCATGCTCTTCTCCATCATCCAATCAGAGAACACTTTGCATTCATTCAGAAAATGTAACAATGTAAAAACTTACCATATCTGGAGCTCGTTTAAAGAGAATTCCCCTCTGATATATGATGTGTAACTGGATATCATAAGAAGTGATTTTATTGGCTCAATGGAGTTTATTTACTAAAGCTGGATAGTGCAAAATCAGGCTCACTTCTGCATAGAAACCAATCAGCTTCCAGGTTTTATTGCCAAAGCTTAATTGAACAAGCAAAAGTTAGAAGCTGATTGGTTTCTATTAGGGATGAGCCGAACACCCCCCTGTTCGGTTCGCACCAGAACATGCGAACAGGAAAAAAGTTCGTTCGAACACGCGAACACCGTTAAAGTCTATGGGACACGAACATGAATAATCAAAAGTGCTAATTTTAAAGGCTTATAGGCAAGTTATTGTCATAAAAAGTGTTTGGGGACCCGGGTCCTGCCCCAGGGGACATGGATCAATGCAAAAAAAAGTTTTAGAAACGGACGTTTTTTCAGGAGCAGTGATTTTAATAATGCTTAAAGTCAAACAATAAAAGTGTAATATCCCTTTAAATTTCGTAGCTGGGGGGTGTCAGTAGTATGCCTGTAAAGGGGCGCATGTTTGCCGTGTTTAGAACAGTCTGACAGCAAAATGACATTTCGAAGGATAACCCATTTAAAACTACTCGCGGCTATTGCATTGCCGACAATACACATAGAAGTTCATTGATAAAAACGCCATGGGAATTCCCCAAAGGGGAACCCTGAACCAAAATTTAAAAAAAAAATGACGTGGGAGTCCCCCTAAATTCCATACCAGGCCCTTCAGATCTGGTATGGATATTAAGGGTAACACCGGCCAAAATTTAAAAAAAAATGACGTGGGGTTCCCCCTAAATTCCCCCCAAGAAACCAAACCAGACCCTTATCCGAGCACGCAACCTGGCAGGCCGCAGGAAAAGAGGGGGGGGCGAGAGTGCGCCCCCCCACCTCCTGAACCGTACCAGGCCACATGCCCTCAACATTGGGAGGGTGCTTTGGGGTAGCCCCCCAAAACACCTTGTCCCCATGTTGATGAGGACAAGGGCCTCATCCCCACAACCCTGGCCGGTGGTTGTGGGGGTCTGTGGGCAGGGGGCTTATCAGAATCTGGAAGCCCCCTTTAACAAGGGGACCCCCAGATCCCAACCCCCGTGTGAAATGGTAAGGGGGTACTTACCCCTACCATTTCACTAAAAAACTGTCAAAAATTTTAAAAATTACAAGAGACAGTTTTTGACAATTCCTTTATTTAAATGCTTCTTCTTTCTTCTATCTTCCTTCATCTTCTGGTTCTTCTGGTTCTTCCTCCGGCGTTCTCGTCCAGCATCTCCTCTGCGGCGTCTTCTATCTCCTTCTCCTCGGGCCGCTCCGCACCCATGGCATGGGAGGAGGCTCCCGCTCTTCTCTTCATCTTCTTCTTCATCTTCTTCTCTTCTTCCTTCTTCTCTTCTTCTCTTCTTCATTTTCTTCTCCGGGCCGCTCCGCATCCATGCTGGCATGGAGGGAGGCTCCCGCTGTGTGACGGCGTCTCCTCGTCTGACGGTTCTTAAATAACGGGGGGCAGGGCCACCCGGTGACCCCGCCCCCCTCTGACACACGGGACATGACAGGACTTCCCTGTGGCATTCCCCGTGACGTCACAGGGAAGTCCCGTCAAGTCACCGTGTGTCAGAGGGGGGGCTGGGATTTGGGGGTCCCCTTGTTAAAGGGGGTTTCCAGATTCCGATAAGCCCCCCGCCCGCAGACCCCCACAACCACCGGCCAGGGTTGTGGGGATGAGGCCCTTGTCCTCATCAACATGGGGACAAGGTGTTTTGGGGGGCTACCCCAAAGCACCCTCCCAATGTTGAGGGCATGTGGCCTGGTACGGTTCAGGAGGGGGGGGCGCACTCTCGTCCCCCCCTCTTTTCCTGCGGCCTGCCAGGTTGCGTGCTCGGATAAGGGTCTGGTATGGATTTTTGGGGGGACCCCACGCGTTTTTTTTTTTGGCGCGGGGTTCCCCTTAAAATCCATACCAGACCTGAAGGGCCTGGTATGGAATTTAGGGGGACTCCCACGTCATTTTTTTTTAAAATTTTGGTTCAGGGTTCCCCTTTGGGGAATTCCCATGGCGTTTTTATCAATGAACTTCTATGTGTATTGTCGGCAATGCAATAGCCGCGAGTAGTTTTAAATAGGTTTTTTCCTTCGAAATGTCATTTTGCTGTCAGACTGTTCTAAACACGGGAAACATGCGCCCCTTTACAGGCATACTATAGACACCCCCCAGCTACGAAATTTAAAGGGATATTACACTTTTATTGTTTGACTTTAAGCATTATTAAAATCACTGCTCCTGAAAAAACGGCCGTTTTTAAAACTTTTTTTTTGCATTGATCCATGTCCCCTGGGGCAGGACCCGGGTCCCCAAACACTTTTTATGACAATAACTTGCATATAAGCCTTTAAAATTAGCACTTTTGATTTCTCCCATAGAACTTGCGAACAGCCAATGTTCGAGTCGAACATGAGTTCGACTCGAACTCGATGCTCATCCCTAGTTTCTATGCAGAAGTGAGCCTGATTTTGCACTCTCCAG
The DNA here is from genome assembly GCA_037952925.1 of Lithobates clamitans. Lineage (NCBI taxonomy): Eukaryota > Metazoa > Chordata > Amphibia > Anura > Ranidae > Lithobates > Lithobates clamitans. The sequence goes on along the minus strand of JBBGZY010001071.1, from coordinate 1,624,317 downwards.
CTTTAGTAAATAACCCCCTATATGTATTGGCCATTATTGTGCTTGTCGGAAACTTAGGTGTTTCTTTGTTATCTTTGTACTCTGTTATACCTTGGCAATTTTTCTTTTAATAAAAATGATTGGAACGTTACTGTCATGGCAACAACTGTTTCACCTGACAGGAAGTGGGGAAAAATCTGTAAAAGGGACACAGACAGCAATATTAAGCAGATAGGAGTTCTAGCATTTCCCTACTTCACTGAAAAACAATACATTTATTTTATTTATTACTTTATTTTTTGTCTGTGCTGCTGTTGAAGATGTTCCCTCACTTCTTGACTGGTGAAAGCTTTATCATTGGAGCAAGTGATAGAAACCTAGCATGGCAGTGTTTGCTTTATTAATAAAATGTTTCAGCTGAACATACGGCTAAATGTTTATACTTACTGTAGGTTTGTCCATTAATTGTGTTAATGCTCTTACTTACTCTTGCAGGTTTTTTAAATTTTATTTAAAAGGATTCCGAGGTTAACCAAGCTAAATTATGGGATAATAGCATTGTGAAAAAAATAGTTAGTAAAGAACAACCACTATGTAGTACCGCAAGGCAGGAAGAAGAATGTATAAGATTTAAAGCAGAACACCAACTGCATATAACAAAATAAAAATGAATAGCCCATTAACCGTTTGCCGCCCGTATAACATTGATATATGGTGGGAAGGCGGCTCAGCTGCGCTAGATCACATACACTGACACCACTGAGTAGGGGGCGTGCAAGCGGGGAGCCGGCCATGCTGTGTTTAACACAGCAACGGTCGATCAGCGGGTGTTGGTCAATGGATTACTGCCAGCACCCGCCAATCATCATGAATTTACACAGGACAGAGCCCTACCTTTGTAAACAAGGCAGAGCCCTGTCCTGTCAGCGGGGAAGTAAGGGATTTTCTTTCCCGCAAAGCAGGGAATTCTTGCTTTAGTAAAAGCACCTAACACAGTACACCAAAACACTGGCTAGTGAGCCCCTTCCCAGCCAAGCCAGGGTCATTCGTACAGTGACAGTACATATTTTTAGCACTGATCACTGTATTAGTGTCACTGGTTCTCAAAAAGTGTCAAAAGTGTCAGTTAGTGTCCGAATGTCTCCCGCAATATCGCAGTCCAGCTATAAGTTTCTGATCGCCGCCATTACTAGTAATAAATAAATAAATAAAAATTCCAGTATATCCCATCGTTTGTAGACGCTTTAACTTTTGCGCAAACCAATCAATATATGCTTAATGGGATTTCTTTGACCAAAAATATGTAGCAGAGTATGTATTGGCCTAAATTTATCAAGAAATTCGATTTTTTTACATGTTTTTATTGGATATGCTTTATAGCAGAAAGTAAAAAATATATATATTTTTTTTTTTCAAAATTGTCAGTATTTTTTTGTTTATAGCGCATAAAAAAAACAACTGAGTGGTGATCAAATACCACCAAAAGAAAGCTCTATTTTAGGGAAAAAAGGACATACATTTTGTTTGAGTACAGTGTCGCATGACCGCGCAATTGTCAGTTAAAGTAACGCAGTGCCGTATTAATAAAAATGGCCTGGTCATGACGGGGGATAAATCTTTTGCAGATCAACTTGTTAAAAGATACAATAAAAACAGCTTTTGCTGCAAAATTTGCATTCAATCCATAGATTTCTCACACAGTACTTATTTCTGCATCTACAAGTCCTCAGTCTCATGGACAGCATCATTCAACCGCCTTCCTTTGAGCCCAGGTCATCCTACCACCCTAGGGGAAAGGGAGGGCAGGGTCAGGTGGTCTTATTGCTGCCACCGGGGTAGGAGGGGGTGGCTCGGGTGGCAGCAATAAGACCACCTGACCCCGCCCCCCCCGGCTGGAGCACCATGTTTCTTGTCAGGACATGAACTGACTGGTGCCTTGTGCTTCTTCTTTCTCCCACACTCTGTACTGTAACAGCAAGAGTTACCAGGTCACATTAGGGTACCTACACTGCTTGCATTTAAAAAATACATTGTAAGTGGAACTTTAGTCTGAAAATTAAGTCCTGATTGATCACTTTATGTTGGCCCCTTTTGCAGGAATAGCTATGTAACACAGAACAGGCTGCGCTGAAGCTGCAGATGGGCACAGATTAGGCTGCATTGAGGCTGCAGATGGGCACTAATCAGGCTGCATTGATTCTCACTGACCATTATTTTGCTTCAAAGTGGTTTATTTTAAAAAAAGTTTTTTTTCCTGAAACTTCTCTCTTAAATTGGGGCGTGTGTTATACGCTGATAAATACGGTAGTTACATTTACAGGGATAGTGAATTATATTGTGTCCCTGATACTCTCTCCTTTCTACCTCATTCACAAATCCGTGAACTTCATCTCTGTAAAGCATCTGTCAGCCTTGCGCTCTAACTGAGCCAAGATATACAAGCAAGGCTGGAAATTTACATATTGGCAAAAATGACATATCGTTTTTGAGACAAAGGAGAGGGGGAGAGTTTCCAAAAAGGAAGTGACTGCTCTGGCTTAAATAAAATGGCAGCCTCCAGCAAGAAGAAACAAGAGCAATGCTGGAAGCAATTTACAGCACACACTAAGTTTGGTAGCATAATTACTAATGTGGAATGGGTGTTCTTTTGTTAAAGAGCATTATTTGTTATCAAACTGTTATGGGTAAAGTTCCGCTTTGTGATGTGATTGCATTAATGTGTGTCTTTTATATTTATATGCCCAAAATTGAGCTTTAAGGATGCCTCATATACGTACAGTATATAGTATTTTAAAAGACTGTATATTACCTTCTGTCTGCTTTTTAGTTATTCATTGTAGTGTTGTGATGATACATGATTTCATAGTGTTGTATGAATAAAACTTCTATACACCTGATATAAAATTGCATAATCAAGTTTACTGGAATCTTTGTGGCTTCTTCAATGCCTTTGCTTAGCAAGATGTCCCAGTTTATAATCATCCATTGGGAAATATTCATCATTTTCAAGTGCGTGTGACATTCAGTTTTGTTACAGGCTAAAGCTGGAATTTTTCCCAATGCGACTTAAGCAGCTTTTTGACAGCCAAAAAAGGTTTAAGGATTTTAGTTGCCTTTTTGGGTTCTGTGCTTTAGTGCTAAGGCAGAAAATGCAGTGTCGTTATTGAATTAATTATGTTTCCATTAACTTGTGCATGTCTAGAGATTGACATACAGCATTTTATATCTATGTGATAAGACAAATAATTTCAGTCAATATAAGTTGTAGTTTAGTAATAAGGAACATAGTCCGCTCTAAGCTATGTGCCCACATAGGTTATATTTATTTAGTTGTACCCTGAGACATAAGATCTCTCTGACCACATGGTCACAAAAAAAAAAAAAGATTCATTAGAAATGAGTGAACCTCAAACATGGAAATTTGTGGCTACACAAATATACACTATATTACCAAAAGTATTGGTACGCCTGCCTTTACACGCACATGAACTTAATGGTATCCCAGTCTTAAGCCTCGTACACACGGGCCACATGTTGGGAGACAACGGCTAGTTAAAAAAAAATGTCCGACATTCGGTATGTTGGTCTGTCCGACAGAAGCTAGAAAACCAGCAGCCAACCGACTCCTGATCAGAGTTCTCAGCCAATGGCAGAGAGTGCTGATCGGAGTGTTCTGGCAGGGGGTGCATCCCCCTGTCGGAACACAACAGCTCAGTGGGGGAGATCGCTGGACAAACCTTGCATGTTAGTGCGTACCAGGCTTTAGTCCGTAGGGTTCATTATTGAGTTGGCCCACCCTTTGCAGCTATAACAGCTTCAACTCTTCTGGGAAGACTGTCCACAAGGTTTAGGAGTGTGTTTATGGGAATGTTTGACCATTCTTCCAGAAGGGCATTTGTGAGGTCAGACACTGATGTGGACGAGAAGGTCTGGCTCGCAGTCTCTGCTCTAACTCATCCCAAAGGTGTTCTATCGGGTTGAGGTCAGAACTCTATGCAGGCCTGTCAAGTTCCTCCACCACAAACTCGCTCATTCATGTCTTTATGGACCTTGTTTTGTGCACTGGTACAAATCATTTGGTGGAGGGGGGATTATGGTGTGGGGTTGTATTTCAGGGGTTGGGCTTGGCCCCTTAGTTCCAGTGAAGGGAACTCTTAAGGTGTCAGCATACCAAGACATTTTAGACAATTTCATGCTCCCAACTTTGTGGGAATAGTTTTGGGATGGCCCCTTCCTGTTTCAAAATGACACCAGTGCATTAAAATATATATTTATTAAAAAAGCATATACTCTTACACAAAGCAAGTTAAAAAACACAGGGAACAAATTAGGCGTTGTTCCTCACCTTCTCATGTCACTTCCGGTCGCGGCTCTATCCGGCCAATCCCTACGCGTTACGTTGTTTCACACAACTTCATCTAATATGGAAATAATTTAAATACTCTCCTGAAACACCTTAATTTATTAATTTGACACTATTTATTAGTATCTGCGCGAAATCACTTTACTAATATTTATTTCAACCGATGACTGACTTGTGTTACACTATAGATATTGCTGCATATATTATTTATGTTTACTTTTATATCACTTATTCTATTCACTTATCCATAGTAGCGCGAAAGCACTCTCTTCACTATTTAGCTACATTGATGTAAGTTGGTCAATATTTACAACCCAATAACTAAAATTTCTAATAAGTTTTAACATTAATTTTCAATATTATTAAATCTGGTGCTTCCATTAAAATATACACGGTAAACCAGTCATGAAGGTTCCTGATTTACTGGTTCCTACTGTAGGGTGATAGCACAATATGTTTCTGTTTCCCAATTGTGCTTCTGTGTTGTCATCCTGTCACAGATGCTTCAGATGGAGACTGCAGGTAGCTGTTTTAAAACACGCTGCGCAGGCATGGATGTTATCAACAGGGAATCCATCCTTAGAAATGCCATACAGCCATTGCTGGCATGCATGTAGACAGGAAGTAACTGCAAAGAGGCTGCATGAGTCAGCAGCACTGAGATGCAGAACAAGATGAAGAAAAAAGGTGAAAACAAATATGTTGCTAAAACAGCAATGGTTAGTTATACACAATGATTTAGCAAATTAAAGTTAGGGTTACCATTTACTTATAACATCAAGTGGCACTGTCAGTTACATAAACAGGGAATCCAAATAAACTAGCAAAGGATGGAATTGTGTGACTGATAGTGTTGTCCAACATTGTTGTGTTGGTGATGTACTTCCCTATGGGGTAAATGATGTCATAACTTTGTAAGGAGACAAGGAACCAGCCCATAGACTTTTGAAGCAAGTAATGCAGAGGTAAAGTGTCCCAAGTATACTATTCTTTTCATGAATAGAGAAGTATTTTTTTCGTAATAAAAGAAGTTTAAAATAGTTATTTTTTAATAAAAATGAGGGAAAAAATAAATAACAATAGGCAGCAAATTGCTACAATCAGAAAGAGGTGGCATTGCTAACTTCTTCAGATCGCTGGGAAAGCAAATTTTCTAGTATTCTATTAGTATTCTTAGTATTTTAGCAAAGATTAGAATACTATGGTAATTAACTGTATATTGTCCTCCAGAGCTCTTCCATAGTCTAAACATTGCATTGGTTGTATGTGCAGGCAGTGCAGATAAAGCAATTGATTTACAACTACTATGAATCAAGTTTGACATTTCCAAAAGGCTCATTGTCTGCTGATTGGATTTTATAGGTGCCAATTCACATATGAGGAACATACAACTTATAAAATTATTTTAAATATTAATAACTCTATTAAAACTGGTCCATTAATACTTTAAGTCTGGTGATAATACAGTATCCACAATAAACATATATATATATCAGCGAGCACATACAGCTATTCCTTTAAAACCTGCCCTGGTTACACTTACCCTTCAGCCTCCTAAATTTAAATTTAACAGAACATTAAATAATGATCATATTTTCTTGTGCGCTGATCAAACGGTGGAGTCCTTGTGGATAGAACATTTTTCTAATATTAAGCCCATTTCATTAGGATCTGTAAAGGCTATATCATATAGAAAACAAAACATAAATGATTATGTTACAAACTGTATAGTAGATAGTGTTATGCAAACATCAATTGTGTCTATTTTTTTTACAATTCACAGTCTAATCATATCTGATTGGTAGAATGATAACTGATACTTGATAACTCATGATACTTGCATAATTCTGTTATATAACCAAAGAAAGATAAAGTATTTTAATTATGAAAAATAGCAAAACAGATATCAGAATGCATCAGCATCTGTTTGACTTATCCTCGCTTAAAGTACAAAAACCTTGTTTTTGTCATTGTCATCCAGTGTAATTTATACAGTAATCAGTGCATTTTTATAGCACCGATCGCTGTATAAATGACAATGGTCCCAAAATAGTGTCAAAAGTGTCCGATGTGTCCGCCATAATGTCGCAGTCACAATAAAATCGCAGATCGTCACCATTACTAATAAAAAAAATGTAATAATAAAAATGCCAGAAATCTATCCCCTATTTTGTAGACGCTATAGCTTTTGCTCAAACCAATCAATATACACTTATTGCGATTTTTTTTTTACCAAAAATATGTAGAAGAATACATATCGGCCTAAACTGAGGAAAAAAAATTTTTTAATATATTTTATGGGGATATTTATTACAGCAAAAAGTAAAAAATATTTTTTTTTTCAAAATTGTCGCTCTTTTTTTGTTTATAGCGCAAAAAATAAAAACCACAGAGGTGATCAAATACCACCAAAAGAAAGCTCTATTTGTGGGGAAAAAAAAGGCATCAATTTTGTTTGGGTGCAACGTCGCACAACCGCGCAATTGTCAGTTAAAGCGACACAGTGCCGTATCGCAAAAAGTGCTCTGGTCAGGAAGGGGGTAAATTCTTTTGGAGCTGAAATGGTTAAACAAACATTTTTGGTTATTTGATAAATTCAGATCCACAGTAATCCTATGATTAGGATCAACCATCACATATTGTTTTTCCAAAAAAGAACAATAATGTGATGATATAAATTTCCTTAATTTTCTTAAAAACCACTTTTCATTTTGTGGATTCAGGATAAATAGGTACTCAAGTAGATGATGCAGTTATACAAGCAGTTTCACCTTTTAAATTCAGCAGTTTATCTAGAATAAGTGGTTTGTGCAATCATACAGTAGACTTACAAGTACTGGTGTACAAAGCCAAATCTTTATATGATTATTTTCCAAACTGTAAGAACAAATAACATATTTCCAGTCCAGATTAAAAATGTTTTTCTAAACAGTGCTCTGCATTACTAACACCTTGATATGTGAATCAAGAAAAAATAATTCTCAACTATATTAAGTAAATGTAAATGCTAAATTCATTTTTTCTTTTGTGGAATTCCATAAGCAGGGATCAGAGTAGGAGTCAGATATGATTGTAGCATGTAAATGTAACAGGTCTAGGCAAACAAACAAACAAACAAAAAAAAAAATCAAACACTTTTCTCCATGCACTACAACCACTTGCCAGCTGCAATACTTATATATGTTGCTGTTTGCAAGAGGTTTACTGGGGTTATGGCTAGGGTTTTGATCTTTTGCATTTAAAGGTAAAGGAGAGATTTGGGGTCTTTTTGATGCTAAAGTGAGTGCATGTGGAAGGTGGCCATAAGCTGGCCGCCTCTTAAAGGGGAACGTACAGGTACGTGGTTTTTCCTGTATGTGCCCTTCTGCCGCAGTATATCTGCGTGAGGCGGTCGGCAAGCGGTTAAATTCTCTTCTGTGGAAAAGTTTTATCCCTATTGTGGGGTCACCAGTACGGTATTTGTACATTGAAATCATATCCCCTCTCAAGCGTCTCTTCTCCAGAGAGAATAAGTTCAGTACTCATAAAAGGGACTTTAAATGAGATGGATGACTTTGTGGAAGCAAGTTTGAATGACATCACACAGCACCATTGCGTCACTCCAGTGCTGATGTTCTGCGACCCCAGCCACTCGGGGTCCCCCCCTTTGGTCTGTACCCGGGAGCTGCGATGCTTTCTACGTGCCCCCCCCTCCCTCTTCTCCCCGCCCAGTAAGGGCGGGGAGTTGCGTGGGGTAGTGGGTGGGCGCCTACAGAGCATCGGCGCCACGCATCCTGCCCTGCGTGTGATGTCATGTCTGACGTCAGCACGCAGCGCATGTGTTTTCCATCTCAGCCGCTCTGGCGGGGAATCAGGCTTCTGCGGAGGGCGGGGACACCGCCTCCGCTGGAGCCCCTCCCAGCCTATGCTACGGCAGCGTGACGCTGGTACTGGCTGGCGTGCACGTGTGGGGCTCCTATAAACGACCTCCCCTGACACAATGGTTGCTGCTACACTTTTCAGTCATTTCATAGTAATTCAGCACATCACTTCAGGTACAAGCCTTGTCTCCACGTAAGTCTCTTACTAGGTCCACACACACTCTCTCACGCCACCTTTGGTTTCCCTGCATTTTGTATGTTTTTTCACCCTTTGCCCCATCTTTTCCTCTTCCTTATCACCTTACACCCCTACATTCTTTCTTTGTGATGTCAGCTCACCATCACTTTGTCCACTCAATTCACATTTTTTTCCACATTTTTTACATCATGTTTCAATTATCGTTATATTTTTTATATTCATTTTTTGCTCACTCATTCACACACTCCCATCTACACTCTTTTTAGATCACCCCAGGTTACCATTTTGGGTTACCCTGGTTTTTCACTCATGCACCAGCTTTTGTGTCATGGAGCTTCGGGAGTTTCCGTCATGGGCGCTTTGCTGCACACGGCCATGAGTACCTCAGCTCCCGGGGGAGACTACTTTGGGGACCCTGATCGCATGATCGCAGCACCTCACCGCACTGGACTTTTTGTGAGTATTTAGGTTTGGCAAATCTGCCATTCCTTTATATTACCCAATAAATAGACTAATATAATTTATCAATTTTATACTCTGCAGACATACCTGAGCATCCGCCCCTGAAGAGTGTCTCTACACGAAACGCGTCGGGCACACGGGATGCTGATTTATGTCTGTAATGGACATATTTACCCTGGTCTGCAGTAGATTAACAATTTTGACATTTTTATATATCTATTATGGTCCATAAAACTTTCTCTTTTTATATTCACATTCTCGCTGCTGGTGCTGTCTTTTGTGTGATATGTACTTATATGAACCCATTCCATGCAATGTAACCATGAATTGTTTTGAATCTTTATACTCTTGTAATTTTTATACATGCCGCACCTGTATGTCTTGTGCGGGTGGATTTGACACGTATTGATATATTTATTGTATTCAATATGTTTACTAATAAAAATCTGTATTTATTCATTCAAACTTGCTTCCACAAAGTCATCCATCTCATTTAAAGTCCCACTTTCCCTTTTTTTGATTATATACTACAGGGATGGAGGCACACCGCATATGTGCCTCATTTAAAGTCTCACCTTTCCCCTCCATGTCAAGTTCAGTACTCATAACCTTTCCTCATAACTAAGGTCCTCCAGTCCCTTTATTAGTTGTGTTGCCCTTCACTGGACTCTCTCCAGTTCCAGCACATCCTGCCTGAGGACTGCTGACCAGAACTGGACAGCGTACTCCAGGTGCGGCCAGACCAGAATCTTGTAGAGTGGGAGAATTATCGTTTTATCACTGGAGTTAATTCCCTTTTTTAATGCATGCCAATATTCTGTTTGCTTTGCTTGCAGCAGCTTGGCATTGCATGCCATTGCTGAGCCATGCCTTAGTAAATTCGGAAACAGTGCTAATCGGCGATTCTGCAGATCTGCAAGTGCCAATTTCTACCAAGTTATTATATAGCACTGCACTGCAACCATAATCCATGTATGTGAAGAAAACATTTTTATGTGAGATGTGCTCTACCTCGTGTGCATCTATTGATATACATTGCAATTAGAAAAAGTGTCAAAAAATGCAAACCAGAGACAAACCCCTTATTAAAAAAAAAGTGGATTTGTGGGGGACCCCCCGACAATGTTTAAAAACATTTTGGCGTGGGGATACCAAAGGGCCTGGTATCGATTTTGGGGGGGACCCCATGCCAAATTTTGTTTAAAAAAATATTTTTGGGGTATTTTTTTCTTAATTTGGTGCTAAATTTACATTTAGTTGACATATTTCATGGTTTACATAGTCCACAAAAGAATGAATAGAGCCCAGAAATTCAGCATTGGAGCTGGGATTTTTTTTGTTTTTTTTCTTCCCCCCTCCCCCCATTACACTTTCATTTGTATGCAACTGCATTTAATACAGATTTGAAGGGATATGAATAGTTTGCACTTAGACAATATGTATGTATAGTCTGCAAAAGTCAAAAAAGCAAAAAAATAAAAAAATCGACTTTTTATTTCAACATTAGTATAAACATTTGGAACATTAGTGTACTTAGGCCAAAAAACATAAAAGGCATGGAAATGATGCTGCAGCATTTGACAATATAGTTAGAAGGGCCCTGCTCAAATGAGCTTACAATATACAAGGGCAGGACACTAAAAATTAGACACATTAAAAAAATCACATTAGAAAAGCAGGGATCAAGCTAATAACAATCATGACTAACCTTTTCGGTGATCAAAAGTCCTCACCCCCAAACCCCAAAAAAGTTACATGGCAGGGATACAATTCAAGCTAATAACAACCATGACAAACCTTTGTGTGTTCAGAAGTCCTCACCCTAAAGCCCTAAAAAGTTAAATGGCAGGATTATCATAAGCAAAAACAGACAAAACTAATACAAAAGCCAAAAAGGCAAACAACATTGACACACACAGTAGGAATGAATTAGCAGGTATTGGGGCCCATCCCTCGATTTGGTTTGCACCAGAACACCATGAACATGCAAAATGATCTAGCGAACATGCGAACCCTATTAAAGTCTATGGAACACAAACATGAAAAATCAAGAATGCATGGGGACTTGTTTTCTGCCCTAGGGGACATGTATCAATGCAAATTTTTTTTTTTAAAAAACAATCGTTTTTTCAGAAGCAGTGATTTTAATTATGCTTAAAGTGAAAAAATAAAAATGAAATATTCCTTTAAATATCGTGCCTATATGAGGGGGCTAGAGGCCCAGGGTGTACATTGTACACTCCAAAACAGAAGGGGGGCTTGCCCGATTTGCAGAAATACTTCTATGCAGCCCAGTTGGCCCAACTCACCAAGTTTCACTCTCAACAACCCCAAGCACTATGGATGATCATGGAATCTTATTCCTGTCACCCCAAACCAATTTCCCATATGTGGCTACTGATGAAAGAGAGACCAATTATATTATGCCCCACTCTCTCCTTCTCGTTAGACATTTGGGATAGACTCTCAAGGACTCAGAAATTCAGGTCACCCCACAATCCGCTAGCACCCCTCTTGAGAAATAGAGAATTTACCCCGGGCCTCACTCTCCCCGCATTTAAATGGTGGACCAACAAGTGCTTTATACGGATAGCAGATCTCTGTGATCATAAGGGTATGCTATCTAAAAGATTTCTGGTAGACAAATATCAACTAACAAACACTGAACACTACAGATTCACCCAAATACACCACTATATGCAAACCTTAGCATGCAAGGGCGACCTAGTGGCAATGACTCCCATGGAACACATGTGTCGACAATATGATAAACTCAGGGGTCATATATCCACAATATACACGATTTTAACATATGTCTCGACAAAACTGAACTATATGACCCAATGGGAACAAGATTTTCAAGAAACTCTGGACCTCGTGGAATGGCACTCGATAGCAATGACAGCTTCTCGATCGCTTGCCAACACCTCAATTATAGAAGCTAATTATAAGGTTTTATTAAGATGGTATATGGTACCAGCAAGACTGGCCACTTTTGTACCCGGAGCCACCCCAGAGGTGGTTTGTAAAGACACCTGTGTGGGTTTGGGTAAAGATGTTCGTGAGGTGGACAGCAACAAGTGAGAGATACAGAGAAAAATATACTTTACCAAAACATGAAAACATTCCACATTCTAGCATTCTTAAAAACAAAATAGATGAAGAAAAAGCAACATTGTTGCAAGGACAATTTATTTGAGAGAAAGATACAGTTCATCTCAACATTAAAAGTATTTATTGGGGAAATTACAATTGTACCATTATTATCAATGGCTGAAACTTGCATTGGGCTATATAGCGCAAATTTTCACTCTCAAAAATGCATTTTAGCCCCTCACTAATTTTGGTATTTACTATAGCGCCCTGTAAAAAAGGCATGGGAGTTAAAATGAGAGTAGTTTGCATGTCTGAGCATGCTCAGTTGTGCTGGCACATAGTTGTACAGAGATGGGGAATTTACAGTGCCTTGAAAAAGTATTCATACCCCTTAAAATGTTCCACATTTTGTCATGTTACAACAAAAAAATGTAAATGTATTTTATTGGGATTTTATGTGATAGACCAACACAAAGTGGCACATGATTGTGAAGTGAAAGGAAAATGCTAAATGGTTTTCAATTTTTTTACAAATCTTTTTGGGTATGTCTCTACCAGCTTTGCACATCTAGAGAGTAAAATTTTTACGTATTCTTCTTTGCAAAATAGCTCAAGCTCTGTCAGATTGGATAGAGAGCGTCTGTGAATAACAATTTTCAAGTCCTGCCACAGATTCTCAATTGGATTTACGTCTGGACTTTGGCAGGGCCATTTTAACAAATGAACATGCTTTGATCTAAACCATTCCATTGTAGCGGGTTGGATGGTGTGTTAGTGTTTTCCACCAAGCATAGCATTTTCTTTTAGATCAAAATGTTCAATTTTGGTCTCATCTGACCAGAGCACCTTCTTCCACATGTTTGTTGTGTCCCCCACATGGTTTATTGCAAAGTGAAAATGGGACTTCTTATGGGTTTCTTTTCACAATTGCTTTTCTTCTTGCAACTCTTCAATAAAGGCCAGATTTGTGGAGAGCAGGACTAAAAGTTGTCCTGTGGACAGATTCTCCCACCTGAGCTGTGGATCTCTGCCACTCCTCCAGAGTTACCATGGCTGCTTCTCTGAAAAATTGCTCTCCTTGCCCAGCCTGTCATTTTAGGTGGACGGCCATGTCTTGGTAGGTTTGCAGTTGTGCCATACTCTTTCCATTTTTGAATGATGGATTGAACAATGCTTCGTCAGATGTTCAAAGCTTGGGATTTTTTTTTAACCTAACCCTGCTCTAAACTTCTCCACAACGTTATCCCTGACATGACTGGTGTGTTCCTTGGTCTTCATGATGCTGTTTGTTCACTAAGGTTCTCTAACAAACCTCTGAGGACTTCACAGAACAGCTGTATTTATACTGAGATGAAATTACACACAGGTGGACTCTATTTACTAATTAGGTGAATTCTGAAGGCAATTGGTTACACTAGATTTTAATTAGGGGTGTCAGAGTAAAGGGGGCTGAATACAAATGCACACCACACTTTTCAGATATTTATTTGTAAAAAAATTTGAAACCCATTTATTAGAGCTGCACAATTAATCGTTTAAAAAATCGTGATCTCGATTCAACCCCCCTGACGATCTCTATTGCAGAGTTTACCAATTCTTTCATATAACAAGTGGAGAGACTTATCTGCTCACTCAGCTGTCAAAAGAAAACATCTGGGCAGTCTGCCAAGTTTTTCATGAAACATTGTAACTAACTCTTCCTTCTTAGATCAAAGGGATAAAACTTCTGTGTGAAAAAAAAATCCAGGCGGTCTGCCAAGTTTTTAAACAAAGTATAAATCCAGGAAGTTTAATCACTTAATGTCTAAATCTTTTTCTGATACTTGTTTCTTTCTTTCCCTTTCACTTCACATAATTGTGAAGTGAAAGGGAAAATGATAAATGGTAGAGCTGCACAATTCTGGCAAAAATGACAATCACGATTTTTTTGCTTAGAAGATGGATCACGATTCTCATGGCGTAACATCATCTTTCACATTAAAAAAAAAAAAATTGGGCTAACTTTACTGTTTGTTTTTTTTTCTTTCATTGAAGTGTATTTTTTCACAAAAAATTGCGTTTGAAAGCTGGGCAAATACAGTGTGACATAAAATATTGCAGCAATTGACATTTTATTCCCTAGGGTCTCTGCTAAAATATATATAATGTTTGGGGGTTCTAAGTAATTTTCTAGCAAAAAATATTGATTTTAACTTAAGAAACAAGTATCAGAAAAAGATTTAGACTTTAAGTGGTTAAACTTCCTGGATTTACACTTTGTTTAAAAGCTTGGCAGACCGCCTGGATTTTTTTTTTCACACAGAAGTTTTATCCCTTTGATCTAAGAAGGAAGAGTTATGCCGCGTACACACGGTCGGACTTTTCAGCTACAAAAGTCCAACGGACGCTGACGGACTAAAGCTGGCTGGTAATCCGATCGTGTGTGGGCTTCTCCGGACTTTCAACGTACTTTTTTAGCCTCAAATCCGACGTACTTTAGATTTGAAACATGCTTCAAATCTTTACGTCGTAACTATGACGGACCCCGAAGTCCGCTCGTCTGTATGCTAGTCCTACGGACAAAAAAACGACGCGTGCTCATAAGCAAAAACTAAACGGAAGCACTCGGTCTAGTAAAACTAGTGTTCGTATTGTAGGTAGCACATTCATCACGCTGTAAAATCTGTGATCGTTGAATGCAGCGCATTTTATTTCTTCTTTACGAATGTTCTAAAGAACGAAGGTGTTTTGCTGTTCATAATCAGAGTTCTCCCAAACTGATTTCTGGATTCTTTTTCTCTTTGATCTCATGAATGATATAGTATGCTTTTTAAAAACAATGTTTCCATACTAATAATACTTTTTCCCTTTATAATTTTTTTTTTTAGGTTTGTAAAGTTACCACAAAGAACCCATTATTCTATTTTTTTTTTCTAGTGATTATTTTTTAGTTTTTATATAAAGTGAACCCAAAGCACCGTTTTTGGTTATGTAGATTTTTTTAGTTTCAAGACTTACCACTTGAACATTATTAACATTAGTAATGTATTTTTGGTGTGTTTTTTTCAAACTCAATGAGATTGTTGTCCCTTGTTAATTTAACATTGTGTGTAAAATCAATGATTTAAAAGAAAACACATAAAGTCTTTTGCTAAACTCAAAAAAGATCCATTTATTCATGGTCAAAATAAAATAAAGAGGAAGTCAACGCTGGAAAAAGTCGTTGTCCAAGAAAATTGGGATCTTGCGGAGTCCATATAAGAGGGAGCACAATCTGGTCCAAGAATCCCAGAGATCAACAGCACCAGCAGATGATCTAGATGTCCCCAGACTGTGGTCCTACAACAGCCTGCGTCTTCTGTCAGACCAGACTGAACCCAGGTCATCACTTTCTTCTCTTCCCTGCAGCCTTTCCTCCACGCTGCCCTGCAGCCTTCCCTGCAGCCTTCCCTGTAGCCTTCTTTTGAGGCTGTGGCTCTGGTGTTTCAGTTGTGGCAGGAGGAGGAGGAGGAGGAGGAGGAGGAGGAGGGGGGGCTGCCTCATGTAGTTGGGTGTTTTGTGTTAGCGTGCCCTGCAGCCCCTTATGGATTGTTTCCCCAAATAGTCGCTCACAAATGAGGCGCTGCTCCCAATCCATCTGAAGAAGCCTGCTGGCTAAGTAGCAGCCATAGGATTCTTCCGCTTCGGGGGGGCTCGTTAAAAAACGGGTGGCCTCTTGCATGAGGCGCAGGGATGCGTCCTGTGTGACCATCCCCTTCCTGGCCCTTTTTTTGGGAAGGTGGAGGGGAGGCACTTGAGATTGGGTCAGGCTCCTACTGGGCCCAGCCACCTCATTTGGCCCAGCCACCTCACTTGGCCCAGCCACCTCACTGGGAGCAGCCACCTCCTGCCTGACACTGGGCCCAGCCTCCTCCAGGATGATGGTGAATCCGGCCTCCTCCAGGCTGTCCATGGGCCCGGTCTCCTCCTGCCTGCCACTTTCCCCACATTCCTCCTGGATGGACTCATCCTGTGTATAAAAAAAGGACAATAGTTTTAGTTTCTTTTTTTGGGTTCATCAATGACACACAGTTTGCTTCTCATGACTAGCAAATTCAATGTGAATACATCTCTTTAATAAAAGAGTCTAATCAGACACCCTAATTATTTCAAGCAGGTGCCAAACATATTTAGCCACTACTGTCATTTGATATGTATACACAATTTTGAGTGCAAAATTATTTTAGACAATTATAACATCCAGTTAACATCATTAATATTAGTACAGTAAATATTTGTTAAAATAATTTACCTGACTCCAGATGGTCATATCCGGTTCATCCAGGATGGAAGACCCAGCTTGCTCCTCATCAGCCTCTGCTGGGGTGGAGGGAAGGGTGGAGGGAAGGGTGGAGGGAAGGGTTGAAAGTGATGCCCTGGCTTCATTCTGGTCATCAAGAAAACGGAGTTGATTGTAGTACCACAGCCTGGGTACATAAACATCATCTGCTGATGCTCCTGATCTCCTTGATTCCTGGATCTTCCTATGCTCCCTTTTATACATGTTCCTCAAGACCCCAATTTTCTTGAGCACTGTCTCCATTGTTGCTCCCGGGATGGTCGCCTGGACAAAGGACAGAAGTCTCTCCAGCGTTGACTTCCTCACATGCTTGGCATAATACTGAGGGTGTTTCACCTCCCACAAATTCCTCATCTCTCGATATTTCGAAATAAAAGCTGTAAGGAACTCTGGATCCTTAAATAGGGGATTCATTATATCTGGAAAAGAGAAAGTCACAAGACCAAAAACACTTATTATAGGTTTCTGCTAACCCCTCATCATCTTCTCCCTATGTAGGCCTCATCAATCTATCAAGCCATATAGGCCGCTTGCTACAAAGTCATGACCATAAAACCCCCCCCAAAAAAACAAAGAAAAAAAAACAATAAAATTACCTTCGTTTTGTAACGTCCTGGTCCACTATCACCTACGCACAGAACGTACGTACGACACGTGCGCAAGGCCCCTCTTTATACACTACGCATGTGTGAAACTCCGCCTGCGTCGCCCGCCCCTGACGTTCGAAATTAACTCATGTTCTCCGCCCCCTAATTCGACGCACAGAACGTACGTACGACACGTGCGCAAGGCCCCTCTTTATACACTACGCATGTGTGAAACTCCGCCTGCGTCGCCCGCCCCTGACGTTCGATTTTAACTCATGTTCTCCGCCCATTTTTAGTTACGGCGCGTAGTGGGGTAAATAATGGCGGAGACACCTGACATGTCCTCAGGTAGTGGAAAAAGCCCGGAGGCTGGAACGTCCACAAAATCTGTGAGGCCTAGATTTAAGGCCTCCAATATGACTTTTAAAGAAATGGTGCAGATGGTGGCCATTCTTCACAAAGACGACTATGATGGGAAGTATGGGCCGTACGCACGGCCAAATTTGCGCAAGGCCAAAATAATGGCGAAGGTCGTGGACACTTTGCAGGCTTCTTTTGGGGTACAGCGCTCCCGAGATCAACTTCGCAAAAGATGGTCTGACCTGAAACTCAGGGAGCCGGATCAATATAGACGGATCCGGAAAGTGCTTAAAAAAAGTAAGTACTTGTCGTGTTTTTCTCTTGTGTTTATTACCTTGTATACTGCTCCATGTGCTTTTCCTTCCTATACGATTTTTTTGTTCATCGTTTCAAACGATCTTTTACAAAACCTTGTTACATATCTATAGATAGATCTATGTAAAAATATATATATATATCTAAAAATATATATATATATATATATATCTAAAAATATATATATATATATATATATCTAAAAATATATATATATCTAAAAAAAAAAAAATATATATATATATATGTAAAAATATATATATATATATATATATATATCTAAAAATATATATATATATATATATATCTAAAAAAATATATATATATATATATATATATATATATATATATATATATAAATATATATATATATATATATATATATATATATATATATATATATATATATATATATATCTAAAAATATACATATATATATATATATATATATATATATATATATATATATATAATATATTTTTTTTTATATATATATATATATATATTTTTTTTAGATATATATATATTTTATATATATATATATATATATAAAAAAATAAAAAAAGATATAGATAGATAGATAGATATAGAAATGTAAAACATTCTTTTGGAATATTTTAAGTTATCTTTTTTTATTTACATTTAGTTAGATATTTATAGATTTTGTTCCAGATATATATAGAGAGAGAGAGAGAGATCAAAAGATTATTAACTATATTTTGAGATATTGATATCTAGATATCTATCTATCCGATATGTCTTTATAATTTTAAATATTGAGGTAAAATAGGAACTCTACACAAACCACTTCACTACAAATGTTAGAAAATGACTATGTACTAAAATATCTGTGTGCTAAGTAGATTAATAATTTTTGGTTTCACATAGGGGAAAAATCACTCAGCCAACAAGAAGACAGTCCACCCCAAGCCAAACATGATTGGGAAATCAGCCCAAGCCCCACTGAGGATGTGGAGGAAGGAGAGGTGGGCGACATGGGCACCCCACCAGGTGAGTGTCTGACACACCAGCTTACGGTAATCTATGCATGGCTGCCTTTTGTTTAAAGTAATTTTTCTACTCTATTTTAGGGGATCTGGTTGTGCTTGATTCAAGCAACAGTGCCACCCCCGAGGATGTGGAGGAATTAGGCTACATGGGCACCCCACCAGGTCAGTGTCTGAGACAACAGCTTTATTATGGTAAGGTAAACTATGTATGTGTGCATATTTCTAAATACATTTTTTGGTTTCATTCTACTTTAGGTACACAAAGTGACTATTTCACTTCTGAAAGTGCCCAAAGGCTAATTGGTCAAATAATGGCCTGGAATAAGGACATGGATGAAATGCGGAATCGGCTGGATCGTATGCAGCAGGAAATGAAGGACATGATTGATGTTTTGGGCCGAATATAAATGCCCTTTTTGAAACCCCAAAACATCGATCATGTCCTTCATTTCCTGTTTTGCTGACCCCATTCTGGGCTTTCTCTTTATTTTTTTGGCTGAACATAAATGGCTGTTTAACCTAATTTTAAAAAGGAGGGCTGATTCTCGAAAATACATTCAAAATCCACAAAAAAATACAACTTGATTTTCAAAAAAACAACAACCCAAAAAAAAAAAAAACATTTTAAATAAAAAAAAAAAGAAAAAATTGATTTTAAAACCCAAAAAAAAAAAATTGATTTTAAAACCAAAAAAAATAAAAAAATTGATTTTAAAAACACAAAAAAAAGAAAAAATTGATTTTAAAAACACAAAAAAAAGAAAAAATTGATTTTAAAAACACAAAAAAAAGAAAAAATTGATTTTAAAAACACAAAAAAAAAAAAAGATTTTAAAACACAAAAAAAAAAAGATTTTAAAACAAAAAAAAAACAAAAATTGATTTTAAAACCAAAAAAAAAACAAAAATTGATTTTAAAACCAAAAAAAAACAAAAATTGATTTTCAAAACAAAAAAAATAAAAAAATTGATTTTAAAACCAAAAAAAAATAAATATTGATTTTCTCAAAAACAAAATAAAAAAATAAACTGGATTTAAAAAAAAAAAAAAAAAAAAAAAAGCCTGTTTGCGAAAATCAAAAAGCCAAAAATATTTTTTTGTGGATTATGTCTAAATATTTAAATATAATTATATTTTTCAAAATTATTAAGATATCATTATATTTTTGTCTATGAACATTTTATACTAAATGCAGAACTGAATGCATAACAACCATTAATAAAAACATCTCCTTATAGGAATTAAATAAATGTGTGGTTTGTTATTTCAATGCTCAGTATCAGTTTGGTTAGAATTGTCAAAAAGTTGTTTACAGTGGCAATGGAGCTTTTATTTAGACATTTAAAATGAAAATACAGTTGGCACTACAACTGCTCGACCATAACCTAGGAGAAAGCCCAAAAGAAAGGCAAGCAAGAAATATAATTCAAGATTTAATCCATATTTTTTTTTATTTTAAAAAATTAAATATCATGGCCCATTGCAATGGCCCCCCTACCCATAAAATAATTAACATATTGCTGTCTAACTTGACGGGCACTTTGGGGGGCCAAGCCAGTACGGACATTATCCAGGCCCGTAAGGTTGTCATCTATAAGTCCGGCCTCAGGCCCAACTGTGCCTATATAATTCTGAGAATGTTTGTTTAAAAAGTTGTGCAGAATGCAGCACGATAAAATGATAAAATTAAGTTTGTATTCCGCCAAATTAATGGCTGTTTGAAACAGGCGGAACCGGCTGGCCAGAATTCCAAACGCATTCTCAACCACTCTTCTAGCTCTGGCCAGCCGGAAATTAAAAACCCTCCTCTCCGGGGTGAGGGTTCTTTGGGGGAATGGCCTCATGAGGTGCTTGCTCAGAGCGAAGGCTTCATCGGCAATGAAGACAAAGGGGAGTCCTTCCACATTATCCGCATCAGGTGGCAATCCCAGGCCACCACTCTGGAGACGCTGGCAGAACTCCGTCTGGGCAAATACTCCTCCATCCGACATCCGGCCATTCTTCCCCACGTCCACATATAGAAATTCATAGTGTGCCGACACCACCGCCATTAAAACAATACTGTGGAACCCTTTATAATTGAAATAGTATGACCCCGAATGGGGTGGTGGCACAATGTGGACATGTTTCCCATCTATAGCCCCTCCACAATTGGGAAAGTCCCAACGGCTGGCAAAATGGGATGCCACAGTCTGCCATTCCTGTGGCGTTGAAGGAAACTGGGGAATCAAACAAGAAAACCAAAATCAATTAATTTGGAAGCTAACATTGCAATAAAATTAGACAATTCAAAACATTATTCCCCAGCATCAGTATAACATTAAATAATTTAATTCTTCTGGAAAAACTAATATGGAAAGGCACACTTATCAGATTGCTCACCCCCTCTGATGGAACATTGATTACATTTTAGGGGGTTGTGAAATCCGTAAAATAGATTTCTTTTAGGACACGCAGGAATTTAGGGACTAAAAAGGCTACAAGACTGCAGTTGTCGCACTCTGCAGTTGCAGTTGCTAACCAGCTTACAGTAAATGAGGTAATGTAAAAAGGCATTCATGTTGCAAGGAGTACACAATCACATGCAAGGGCAATTAATGAAAACACTTTGAGGCTTGCATATGATTTGATGATGGAAATCAGCAGAGCTTCTGCTCATTTACTAAAGCACTGGAACAAATGCACTTGTAGAGTGCACATGCATTTTGCAAAGTGCAACATATATTTTCTTTAGACAAATCAACACCACAGAACATTCAAGCAAATTTTTACGAGGGGGGGGGGGGTTGGTAAATCTAGCTAATTGCTAATTAACAGCACACTATTTGGAGTGAGTTTAGGTGGGGGGGGGGGGGTTGGGAAATCTAGCTAATTGCTAATTAGCAGCACACTATTTGGAGTGAGTTTAGGTGGGGGGGGGGGTTGGGAAATCTAGCTAATTGCTAATTAGCAGCACACTATTTGGAGTGAGTTTAGGTGGGGGGGGGGGGGTTGGGAAATCTAGCTAATTGCTAATTAGCAGCACACTATTTGGAGTGAGTTTAGGTGGGGGGGTTCGGGAAATCTAGCTAATTGCTAATTAGCAGCACACTATTTGGAGTGAGTTTAGGTGGGGGGGGGGGGGGGGTTGGGAAATCTAGCTAATTGCTAATTAGCAGCACACTATTTGGAGTGAGTTTAGGTGGGGGGGGGTTGGGAAATCTAGCTAATTGCTAATTAGCAGCACACTATTTGGAGTGAGTTTAGGTGGGGGGGGGGGTTGGGAAATCTAGCTACTTGCTAATTATAAGCACACTAAATACACTCAAACAAAATACATTCAAAATGAGTAGACTAGGTAGATATGTTCCCATCACTGCATGCTGGGGAGGTTATTGAAGGAAAATATACATGCATGACAAAAAATAACAGGAAAAAAATCCAGCATGTGTGAGGATAAAAAGGGGACATTCACACTATATTGCAATGATGGTAAGTAGTGTTTGAAGCAAGAAATACATTACATTATCAAAGATTACATAAAAGAACATGTGATGCTAATAAAAGCAAAATATCTTACCTTAATATAGTCCTTCTGCAGGACCTGGATGATGGCAGAACAGGTCTCTGGGATAATGATCCCCAGAGCCTGGGGGGAGATGCCTGTCGAGAACTTAAGGTCCTGCAGGCTTCTCCCTGTGGCCAAATACCGCAAGGTAGCGACCAGCCTCTGCTCCGGAGTGATGGCTTGCCTCATGCAGGTATCCTGCCTGCTGATATAGGGGGTCAGCAAAGCCACCAAACGGTCAAAAACGGGGTCCGTCATCCGGAGAAAGTTCCTGAAATCCTCAGGATTATTCTCACGGATCTCACGGAGCAATGGCATGTGACAGAACTGGTCACGCTGGAGCAACCAATTCTTGGTCCATGAACTCCTCCTCGCCCTGTTCATGGACTGGTCTTGGGCTGAAGAATAAACTACAGCACCAAACACATACAATGCACGAGCTCGACGACGAGTACGTACAGGTAACATGGTTTCAAAACGGTCGGCTGGTCAGAACGCACTAAACAGAACGCACTGAAGAACAGCAAGGCCTGTGAAGAACGACCTGAAAATCAGGAACGAGCGGCCAATAAAACAAAGATTTCTCAATGCCAACTGACCAAACGCACTGAAAAGCAGATACAAACCTCACAAGCACAGACTGAATAACAGTTAAAACGAACTGAAAAATACGAGTCTCACAAGCGCGAATCGTCTCTCACCAAACTTCTACTAACACGAGATAAACACGAGATTAGCAGAAGGAGCCCAAAGGGTGTCGTACGGGCTATTGAAACTTCCGTTTTATAGTCTCGTCGGACTTGGTGTACGTCACCGCGTACTAAGCTGTCGTACTTTTGTGTGATCGTGTGTGGGCAAGTCCGTTCGTAAGAAAGTCTGCCGCAAGTCCGCCGAAGGTACGCCAGAAGTATGTCGGACAGGCTGTCCGACTTTTGTAGCTGAAAAGTCCGACCGTGTGTACGCGGCATCAGTTACAATTTTTCATGAAAAACTTGGCAGACTGCTGGATGTTTTCTTTTGACAGCTGAGTGAGCAGATAAGTCAGGAAAAAGATCTGGACAGCCGCAATCCGGAATAGGCAAATAAATAAAATCTTCTTTATTCAAAACGTGGCATAAAATTAGTACATGACACTGCTGGAGCAATACAGCTTAACCACTAACGCGTTTCACGCTCTTGCGGAGCGCTTACTCATAGCTGGTTTACATAAGAGTGATGACCACTTTTATACATAAAACATGCCTATCACATGACCCAGCATTAATGAGGTGATACTAGGCAGCAGACAATTTGGCTGTATTGCTCCAGCAGTGTCATGTACTAATTTTATGCCATGTTTTGAATAAAGAAGATTTTATTTATTTGCCTATTCCGGAGTGCGGCTGTCAAGATCTTTTTCCTGACTTATCTGCTCACTCAGCTGTCAAAAGAAAACAGAAAGTCCCAGTCAAAGTCCAG
The DNA here is from genome assembly GCA_037952925.1 of Lithobates clamitans. Lineage (NCBI taxonomy): Eukaryota > Metazoa > Chordata > Amphibia > Anura > Ranidae > Lithobates > Lithobates clamitans. The sequence continues at coordinate 1,600,762 of JBBGZY010001071.1, read as the reverse complement.
ACCTAAATCCAATTGAGAATCTGTGACAATATTTGAAAATTGTTGTTTCGCAGACGCTCTCCATCCAATGTGACAGAGCTTGAGCTAGTTTACAAAGCAGATTGGGCATACATTTCACTCTCTAGATGTACAAAGCTGGTAGAGACATACCCAAAAAGACTTGCAGCTGTAATTGCAGTGAAAGGTGGTTCTATAAAGTATTAATTCAGGGGGGCTGAATACAAATGCACGCCACACTTTTCAGATATTTATTTGTAAAAAATTTTTAAAACCATTTATAATTTTCCTTCCACTTCACAATTATGTGCCACTTTGTGTTGGTCTATCACATAAAATGCCAATAAAATGCATTTACGTTTTTGGTTGCAACATGACAAAATGTGGAAAATTTCAAGGGGTATGAATACTTTTTCAAGGCACTTTATCTCTTCTCAGACTTTCAAAGATATTTCAAGGCACTGTATGGGCTGCCTAACATTGTCTTTTTTGTGGTAGATGTTTATTCTGCACTAAGCATTGTTAAGGTCAACTGTGGAAGTGCCACACCTGATCTAAAGCTTAATTATCTTGCAGTGAAAACCTTTGCAATATTTTCTAACTTAATCTTGTTAAGATCCACAAGTTTGCAACAGCATATTGCATTGACTAATCCTTGGAGAAGTGCAATATAAATAATATCCTGGCCTGATCAGACAATGACGTTATGCTAATGGTCTCCTAGCCATTAACCTCTTTCCCAAATCTCATTAAGGAAATTGAGGACTTTTGGCTGGGATTCCATTTTCAAAGTCACTTGTTACAATAAAGAAGATTTCTGTTTTTATATCTGCTCAGTATAATAGCTACAAAAGAAATGTATTATTTTGCTGCTACTTCTCTTGTTTTAAACAAGGGCTTTGTTACAGTATACAGTGCAATACAAAGTCCAAGGGATAGAGTAAGGCCCCTTTCACACGGGACGGATCCGTGTTGATCCGCCCCGTGTTTATCCGCTGCTCAGCGGGGATCGCTCCGTTTTCCCCAGCTGAGCAGGCAGATGACAGGGTGGGACCCGCACACTGTGCAGGGACCGCCCTGTCAGATCTCCGCTCTCCCCTATGGGGGATCGGAGGAACACGGACCGTCTGTCCGTGTTCATCCGATCCGCTCTGCAGACGGATAGAAAAATAGGATTTTCTTCCGCCCGCAGAATCGGACGAGTGCGGAGCCGGACAACATCGGGTGTTAGCGGATGTACATCTGCTGACACCCGCTATCCCATAGGGATGCATGTATGTCCGTATTTCATCCGAAAACGGATGGATGAAATATGGACATACGGTCCGCATGTGTGAAAGGGGCCTTAGGAACAGTGAGGTATACTTTGAATTCTGGTCACACCTAAACCCAGCCACTTGCCCAGACAAAAAAAAGGCCTTGGCATTTTAGACTGAGCAGCCCATTTTTTTTAAATCAAATTACAAATAATGACAACTTCCGGTTTCTCTATGTCTTTTAGTTATAATTACCCTGCTTTAGTCACTGTTGCAGCAGAAAGAGACCTGCAGAGGAGAGCCAGGTGCATAATATATGCGATGTATAAAAACCCAACAGGGGTTCTGTTGTGAAAATTATGAGCTTCACCTATAAGCAAATAATTCCGCTGTGCTAATAAGCACAATTACAACTCTTTCCTATAATCCGGGAAAGTGCGCTTGCATAAAACCAAGTAACACAGACACAAAGGCTGGTATCACGTTGGGAGGTCAGTATAGTCCTCGTGACCTAGGACTGTCCTGTTTATTTATAGAGCTGAACAGGGATAAAAAAGAGAGGTGTTGGCTTCACAATCAGCCAATCAGACACTTGTATACCTTTAAAAAGAACCAATCAGACACTTGTATACATTCAAATAGATATCAAGTAGTGACGTATGCAATTGTTCATGTTCACATGCAGCGCAACGTGTGCAGGTTTCCGCTGAGATGTGCGCGCAAGCATCCAAGACAATGCGCCTCGCATTGTGCTGGGTGCAAACACTATGCACATTACTCTGATCAGAACCGTGTGCATAGTCCCACCATTCACTATTGGTGTGAACCGTACTTCACAAGGCTCAGCGAGCCATGTTTTGTACAATTATACTATTGTTCCCATGTGCGCGGGTCTGTTTGCCGGGAGTGTAGATGCAGTCACCATGAGGTGGCCAGTCTCTTGGTGAGGCATAAACGAACATGCCTTAAACGGCGAACAGATCTCCGCGTCCACGGGAAGGTTTCCGCAACCAACGGTCTTTCACCGGTGTCTGTATGTGCGGACACACACTCACATGAGCGTATTGCAGCAAAACTGACACTGCGAGACATCTGACAATATACATTATTAAAAATACAACAGTTCTAATCCCTCTCCACTCTATCCACAACGAAAAAAAAAGGTTTTAGTTACATTTTGATAGTTAGAGAGGTAAACAGGTTGTATGGGCCGCTTAAGTCTCATAGTACTATGGCTTCTACCTCCACACGAATAAAGGGATCTTTCCCTTCTCCCTAGGCATCAGCCTCAAAACCAAGTATTAACACATGTAACATGTTCCAAAGGTGAACTTATCCTTTAAACAAGGTTACCCAGTGAGAGTACAGTTGGATAGGGTCACAGTAGTGGACTACATAAATCATCAAGAGGGTACCAGAAACTTAACAGCACTAAAAGAAATTAGTCTCATACTCTCATGGGCACATACTTACATTCCAGCTCCTTCAGCAGTCCACATTCCAGGTTAGAGAATTGTCAAGCAGATTTCCTAAGCTGTGAATGCCCCAGACCCAGGGGAGTGGTCTTTGCTCACAGACATCTATTAAAATCTCTGCCAAAGGCTGGTAAAACTAGATGTAAACATCCTAGCCTCCAGGTTAAACAACAAGCTGAACAAATTCAAGTCCAAGACCAGGGATCCCCCAGCGTTTCCCTTCAATGAAGATCCTCTTATTCAATGGCCTGTTGGCCTTTTTTCAGTCTAGCTTTGACCAGCACCTGGCTCTAGGTACCCTCAAGGGACAGGTGCCTGTTTTATCCATCATCTTCCAGAAACCTTTTGCCCTGCAATCTCTTATCAGGACTTTTCTACAGGGAGTTGCTGATATAATCCACCCTATTTGACCCCCTGTGTCACCTTGGGATCTCAATCTGGAGCTCTCTGCTCTTCAGAGACCCTCCTTTGAACCGATTAGAGACATTCTGTTGGAAGACTTCACCTTTAAGGTTGGTTGCCTTCATTTCTGTTAGGCAGGTTTCTCAGTTAGCAGCCTATTTTGCAAAGGGAAAAGAAAGCACACACAGGGCACACTACACCAAGTTAAAGACTCCCAATGACCCACTGGGGAAATAGAAATCACAAATAATAGTCACCTGTCCTAAGTAGACTCCATAGAAATAGCTGAGGTTGATATCTTCCTACGCAATCTAAGCCAAAGTTAATCTTTAATCCAGTACACACAAAATGACCCTTCATTACAGCAATTTAAGAAACTGCGATCAGTGAATTAATTATGATCTGTACAAATGGGAGAGTTGGAATCAATCCATAGAAGTTTAATTTGACCTGTCATAAAACATTGGCACCTAAATCCTTGAAGGGTCAGTTCAGTCATATAATCAGGTAGGCTGATAAGCAGGGTAGAATTTATTAAGGATGCAGTTAATTATTGGGATAAGGGGTATCAGCTCCTTAATGACCTTTCTTCCTGTAGCTGGTTAGTCATTGATCCCAGTATTGTCTGAAGGCATGTTCCATGACCAAGAAAAATATATTTTTTTGCGATTTTCCCTAGGCTCCTTATTTTCATAAGGTTCATAAAATGTTGAAAAGTTTCAAGGGCGGCATATTATTGCTAATAACAGAAAGTTTAGCTAACCCCCTGATTGAAGCCATTAGATCAAGTCTTGCCAGCTTTTGTTCTTGATACAGGACATAAATTGGAGGTTTTGTTCTATTATAAATGGAAAGAGGGGTATGGATGGCTATCGCTTGATGTTAGCTCTTTAAATTTTTGTAATGAGCATGAGTTAGGGATTCAGGCAGTTTGTTTTGATGCAGTCGCCATGAGGTGGCCAGTCTCTTGGTGAGGCATAAATGAACATCCCTTAAACGGCAAAAAGATCTCCGCGCCCATGGGACGGTTTTCGCAACCAACAGTCTTTCACCGGTGTCTGTATGTGCGTTAACCGCTCGCCGCCCACCCGCCGTCGATTGACGACGGCAGAATGGCACTCCTGCTTGAATCGCCGTAGCTGTACGGAGGGCGCTTTAAGAAGTATAGGATGCACGCGCGCCTGCCGCATGATGTAGGAGCCCATGCGCATGGCCGTCGGCTCCCCGCAATTGTTTCTGAGAAGGAGAGAACGGAGATGTGTCAATGTCTCCATTCTGTCAGGGGTGAGGAGAGCGATCTGTTGTTCCTACTCCTTAGGAACAACAATCGGTCTCCTTTCCCAGGCAGTCCCATCCCCCCACAGTTAGAATCACTCCCTAGGACACACAGTTAAGCCCTTGATCGCCCCCTAGTGTAAACCCCTTCTCTACCAGTGACATTTACACAGTAATCAATGGCTATTTATAGCTCTGATCGCTGTATAAATGTCAATGATCCAAAAATAGTGTGAAAAGTTTCTGATCTGTCCGCCGCAATGTCAAAGTCACAACAAAAATCGCATATCGCAGCCATTACTAGTAAAAAAAAATAATAAAAATGCCATAAATCTATTCCCTATTTTGTAGACGCTATAACTTTTGCGCAAACCAATCAATATACGCTTATTGTGATTTTTTTTAACCAAATATCTGTAGAAGAATACATATCGGCCTAAACTGAGGAAGAAATTATTTTTTTTATATATTTTTTGGGGATATTTATTATAGCAAAAAGTAAAAAATATTGCTTTTTTTTTCTAAATAGTCTGTCTTTTTTTGTTTATAGCGCAAAAAATCAAAACTGCAGAGGTAATCAATCACTACTAAAAGAAAGCTCTATTTGTGGAGGTCAATTTTGTTTGGGTACAGCATCGCACGACCATGCAATTGTCATTTATAGCGACACAGTGCCATATCGCAAAAACTGGCCAGGTCAGGAAGGGGGTAAATTCTTCCGGGGCTGACGTGGTGAATGTCATTTAATTTTAGATTGTATTTTATTTACCCTAAAGCACAATTAAGATAATAGGAATTTTGACTCGCTGTCTTAAAGGCTAAGTTCACTTTTTTTTTCTAAAATCCAGCTCTCCTTTGTACCAATATACCAATAATGTACCTCGGTTGCAGAAAAATAGAAGCTTTCTATGATTACCTTAGCCCTTGCTGTGTTTCTTAGAAAGTTTCAGAGACTTCCTGGTATAGATTTCGGATGGAGAAACCAGTAAGACGCAGGAAGGAGTTTACCAGCTGACCTCATTAGCACACACTCTTCACCCATCAACTATGGTTTCACAGCATCACCGGCATTTCTGCATGCATGCATTTGCCGGGCTGCCCCAGAGTTCCTTCAGACAGGCTCAGGTTGCATGCTAAACTCCCTGGGGTGAAAGAATGAAAGAATGGTGTGAAACGCGTTAGCTGTATTGCCTGCTGTATCTTATTCCTTCGCTTGCTGTATGAACTGTTATTTTTTATGCTTTTTTGGATTCAAACATAGGTGATTTTATTGGAGTGTGGCCATCCAAACATCTCTTCTTTACACCATACCCTCTGCTCACCTCTGCATCCCTCTCTCTGCTTATCTCTGAACCCCCTGTTTACCTTTGTACCTCAGATCTTACCTCTGCTCACCTTTGCAGCCCAAACCCTCCTGCTCTGTTCAGTTTTGCATTTCAAACCCTCTCTGTTAATTTTTACATCCCCGATGCCCTATTTGCTTACAGCTTTTAAAGGTTTCCTTTATTATGAGTTACCTCTCTTGGCTTTGTGGCTAAATGCAGCAAGAGACTTTAGTTTTAGAAAAAAACATAAAATCATTTTTCCTATTATTTAATGGTCTGTACAAATTAAAAAGACCTAGTGCTTTCCAGGAATAATCCACTACTTCTGCTCTACCTCAGGTGGTCCAAAATACCCAGTGTTTCTGGGAATGGAAGAATATGTGATCTCCTGCTGCAAAATATTTCTGGGTTTGAAGGAGCATGGTAGAGGGGGTGATGTCACCACTTTCCGTATTTTCCAACACCAGCCAACATTGTAGTAAAATAGATTTGACTTCCACAAGCCACATCAGAATTACTTAGGAAGAAAAATGTGGGCTGAATAACTCAAGCCCAACATAGAAAACCACCAAAATGTATTGGTTCAGCACAGGAGACAACACAATTATTTAATAAAACATGATAAGCTTTATTATACATGTTAAAATTACATAGATAAAAAGGTAAAACATGCAATACAGGGGGTCCCCTAGTTACAAACATCCGACTTACAAACGACTCCTACTTACAAACGGAGGGAGACAACAGGAAGTGAGAGGAAATCTACCCCTAGGAAGGGAAATTCACTCCTGTAATAGCTATTATGGGGAAAAGGTACCTCCACTGATGCTTTATCACCAAGGCTTGTTTCCACAACAACCCAAAAATTTTCAAAATCCAATTATCATTGGGACAGAAAGTGAGGTGAAATCTTCTGAACAGGGGCACACACAGCAAAACAAATGTTACAGGGGTGATAACCCTTCCCTATGCTATCCAAAAAGCTTAAAAATAGTTTTTTTGGCTGGAGCTACACTTAAAAAATGTACCTATTCCGACTTACAAACAGATTCAACTTAAGAACAAACCCACAGTCCCTAACTTGTTTGTAACCCGGGGACCCCCTGTACCCTCAATGACCAACAAATCTACCAGGATCAAATACAATAATTCGCTATAGAAAAACAGAAAATCTAAATATACATCACATAGAATCAGATACAGTGGGGGTCAATTACTATAGTGCCACGTGCTAATTACTGGTAATTAGTGCTCAGATTTCCACAATTGCGGTAATTAGCGCTAAAACGGAATTCACAAAAGCGCTGGTGAAAAATACTCCCAAAATTTATTTTACTATAGCTCCCAGAAACAGATAGTGCCCAAACCCTTACTTTGCTAGAACCTGGAGTATTGCACATGGAAATAATGTTTAGAGCATGATATGATCGCCTAAATGGTAATGAAATATGCGGTACATTGTTTAAAAGATAATCTGCTTTTAAACTGTGTTAAAAAGTGTTATATACACGGAAATATCTTTAAAAGTCTGAGAAGAGATAAATTCCCCGTCTCTTTACAACTAGGTGCCAGCACAACTGAGCATGCTCAGACATGCAAACTACTCTCATTTTAACTCCCATGCCTTTTTTTTACCAAGAGTTATAGTAAATACCAAAATGAGCGCTGGGCTAAAAAGCGTTTTTTGAGAGTGAAAATTAGAGTTTTGTAGCTCAATGCAAGGTTCCGCCATTGATTCTATTGGTACAATTGTAACTCCCCCAAATAAATACTTTTCATGTTGAGATGTATCTTTCTCTCAAAGAAATTGTCCGTGCAACAATCTTGCTTCTTCTTCCTCTATTTTGTTTTTAAGAATGCTAGAATGTGGAATGTTTTCATGTTTTGGTAAAATATATTTTTCTCTATCTCTCACTTGTTGCTTGTCAGTCTCACAAAAATCTTTACCCAAACTCACAAAGGTGTCTTTACAAACCACAAACAATACCATTGCTGATGCAAATTTAAAATCAGTCACAATTATGTGTGTTTTTATTATTTTCAAATTATCATAATTTGAGCCCAAAAATGTGATATGTGTACCAACATCAGAAATCAAAATGTAATTCCCAAAAATCAGAGGGTAACATCACTATTCTTCACTCACACACCAAAAACCACCAAATATCACAGAATAAAATAAGAAGAATAACTCCTGAGTAATGCACCACCTATATGTGCAGTATTTATGTGTAGGAGGGTTTCACATGTGGCAGCACAGTGGCTAACAGGTTTGCACTTCTGCCTACCAGCACTGAGGTTCTTTGTTCGAATCCCAAACATGCCACTTCATGTAGCGAAGTTGTTTCTTCTCCATATGTTGTTAAACCTGACTCAGGTCCTTACATAAAATATGTCTAAATGTAGTATTTATGTGTTGGAGGGTTCCACCACCATTGCAAATCGTGCCATATGTTTTCCATGGGCAAGGACTATAATCAGCCTTAACATTTCCCCACAGCACTAATTGCAGCCTCTTACCAAGCCAAAACCCACAGAAAGCTGTTTGTCTCTCAGCATGCTGACAGTAATCAGCCATAACCAGCCTTCAAAACAGATAGCATATGTCAGAAATGGGTTGTTCAATGGCTCTCTGGCCTTCCACAGTACATCTGCATTGCTTAACTTCTTTCACCCCTGGGACTTAGGACAGTTTGACACCACAGAGATGCAGCCTACAAACATGTAGCAGCACAGTGGCTAACAGGTTAGCACTTCTGCCTAGCAACACTGAGGTTCTTGGTTCAAATCCCAATCCTGCTCCCCGTCAAGGGGTTTCTATGTTCTTCCTCTGTTGTGCTGTAAAAGTTTATTTTTCACCAGTGATGACATTTTTGATGGGTTTCACATGATGAAACCCCAATAAATCACATTATAAATTAAGCAAGTAGAGTGTTTTGGCCCAGATATGGATGTATAAGCCTGGTGTGATCCTGCACACATATGTTAATGTTGTATGCTGATGACAAATGCGCTTTGTCACCAATTTGTGTGAAGCAGCCCTTACAAAGTTGTCATCTCCTGTTTTGGACCCTCCACATGCCCAACAACTTACAAGTTTGATTTGGAGATTTTTGGAACCACTGATCATCGTCTAAGGCTTGGACATTTGTTATTGTTAGGTTTACCCTGCACAGATATATATGCTGATGCATTATTTCATTTGTAAAGAATGTGTATTCCTGATGAACAGGTGTGAGCATATGAGGCCTACATGAAGAGAAAGAGGGCGTGTCCTTTACTGGGTGGGTCTAAGTGGGTGTGTCCTTTACTGGGTGGGTGAGCAATCCTAGCTAGGTTATTTAAGAGGCCTGCATTTGTGGCGGGTGTTTGGCCTAAGAACAGGCCTGAATATTTCTTTACAGTTTGCATATTGGGTTACAAATATGTTTTTGTGTTTTTTTGGGGGGGTGTGCATAATTACTGACCCACACCCCACTAAGGCGGTTGTTTGATGATTTCTTCTAAAACTGCTATGTAATGGTTTAGATTAAAAGGAAGGTTCCTGCTAATTCATTCCTGCTGTGTGTGTCAATGAAGTTTGTGCGCTGCCTTTTTGGCTTTTGTCTGTTTTTGCTTATGATAATCCTGCAATTTAACTTTTTGGGGGTTTGGAGCGAGGACTTCTGATCACAGCAAAGGTTTGTCATGGTTGTTATTAGCTTGATTTGTATCCCTGCTTTTCTAATGTGATTTCTTTAATGTGTTTAATTTTTAGTGTCCTACCCTTGTAGATTCTTTTGAGCAGGGCCCTTCTAACTATATTGTCAAATGCTGGAGCATCATTTCCATGCCTTTTTTAATTTTTTTGGCCCAAGTACATTAATGTAACAAATGTTTATACTAATGTTGAAATAAAAGGTTGATTGTTTTTTGCTTTATGTTTGACTTTTGCAGACTCTAAATGCATATTTTATAAGTGCAAACTATTCATACCCCTTCAAATCTGTATTAAATCTAGTTGCATACAAAAGTAATTGGTTGTGCACACATGCTTGTCTTTGATTAGAAAGTGTAATGAGGGGGAGGGTCTTCTCTTTCCTCCTCTGGTCTTCCTCCAGGTTCTTCTTCCCCCGCTTCTTTCTCTGGTCTTCTCCTTCCCCTGCTTCTTCCTCCGGTCTTCTTCTTCTTCCCCTGCCGCCGCTTCCGCCACTGACCTGCTGAAGATACAAAAACGACCCTCTTCCGACGCTGTGGCCCACTGGCCTGTCCAATTCCATGGTGCACATTTCATATATAACTATGGGGAGTGACCACCGGATGGCGTCATCCAGAGACCCCGCCCCCTTGAGACATCATGTACCCATCATGCCCCAATGGTGAAGTCCCTGAATGAAGTCATCCGTCCCATCGCAGCATCGGAGGAGGTTCTTTTTTCAAATTTTCAGTGGGTCGGCAGCAAGAGCAGTGGCGGAGGAAGAAGAAAAAGACCGGAGGAGAAAACATTGGGAAGAAGAAGATGGAGGAAGACTGGAGGAAGAAGGAGAAGACCGGAGGAAGAAACGGGGAAGAAGACATTTTTAATAAAGGACTTTTTAAAAACTCTTTTGTGGTTTTTACTTTTTGACACTTTTTTTGGGTGAATGGGTAGGGGTACGATGTACCACATGCTCATTCATATAGGGGGAAAGGATCTGAGGGCCCCCTTGTTAAAAGGGGCTTCCAGATTCCGATAAGTCCCCCCTACGCGCAGACCCCAACAACCACCGGCCAGGGTTGTGGGGAAGAGGCCCTTGTCCTCATCAACATGGGGACAAGGTGCTTTGGGGGGTCCCCCCCATCCTGATCTCCAGGCTGCATACTCAGCTTAGGGGCTGGGGGACCCCCACGCTGATTTTTCCTTTTTTTAACATTTATATTGCCGTGACCCAGCAATACATTACAGCCGCGTTTAAATTACATTTTTTCCTTTAGAAATGTCATTATTACTGCGCCATGTTCTACACATCGCACATATGCGCCACTTTACAAGCAGACTAAGGGGACTCCCAGGCATGATATTTAAAGGGCTATTTGTCAAATCGCATGACAAGTCTCAGAAATGTGAATGAGGGCTTATTGTCCAAGCTTAATTGAACATGCTGAAGTTAGAAGCTGATTGACTACCATGCACAGTTTTAGAAAATCTCCCCCAACCTGTGCTTAGCACTTGAAACTAACGTTTAAAGTGATTTTAAACTCAAAATGTTTGTTTACCTTAAAGCATTATCTGCATTGAGGTAAAAATCTCCCCACTACCTAATCTACCCATCCCCATCACCAAACACTTACCTGAATGAATCAACAATCCAGCACTGTCCCAGCTGCAGCACCGCTCTCCTCTCTTCCTGGACAGCACTGAGAGCAGCAGAAACCACAGACACCTGCTGCTGTCAGTCAACTCCTGTAAGGAGGGAGTGGGTGTGTGTCTATGGAATTAGAAGCGTGCCTGTATGGGGGCTCCTTAGCATCTGATTTGCTGAGGGGGCACCCACAGGAAGGAGGAGCAGACAGTGCTGGCAGGGGACTGAAAAAGAGAAGACAAGGGACCGCTCTGTACAATAGTTCACACAGCAGATAATATAACATCTTTTTTAATTCAATAAAAAAATAACCTTTACAATCACTTTAACACTCTGTACTGACACATAATGATTAAAGTGGTTGTAAACCTTGGTCAAGGAATCTGAGCAAAGCAGTATATCTCTCTCCAAAGCTGTCGTTGCTCTTTGGTGTTTCGTTCCATTGTTATCAGTATATATCACTTCTGAGAAGTTTTCCAGATGTGTGAGATAAATGTGTGTCGGGAGGGAGAGCTCGGAACGTAGCTTGTCTATTCAGAATACAGTTCTGCTGTGTGGAGGGAGGTGAGTTCCTTTCCTCCAATCAGCTCTCACACACTGTAACTGCAGTCTCTCCGCCCCCTCCTCTGTGCTCATGACAGATAAAGAAATAATAAGATAGATAAAAGAAAGAAGAAGGATAAAAAACACAATCTACCCTTTTGAAGAGGTGTAGAGAGGAGAATATTGCAGAGAAAAAAGTAAATCCTATGTAGGAGGATTTGTTTCATCGCTGTGTATCATCTGTCGCTGTTCACTTCACTCGGTATATGTGAGGATTTACATCTACTTTATAGTATCTGAATGAGCATGTTCTTGCTATGTTTGGTCACATATAGAAAGCCAAATACTTGTATTCATGATTCCTCTGCAACATTCTTCAAAAGAAATCACAGTTCTGGAATTCAGAGAGATAGTAATCTATAGTCTTCAGGCTTTCATAAAACAGGGACAGTTTCCAACATAATTTCCGGCACTGGCATCTCTCTAAAATAAACAGTAGCTGTGTAGTTTATTTTGATTTTAGAGTGGAGCATTTGTGTACAAAAATATCTGTCAATATACAGTGCATCTGGCAAGTATTCACAGCGCTTCACTTTTTCCACATTTTGTTGTGTTACAGCCTTATTCCAAAATGGATTAAATTCATTATTTTCCTCAACATTCTACAAACCATACCCCATAACAGAGGCATAACTAGAATCTTCAGGGCCATGACGCAAGAAACCATTAAGGGCCCCCCTGACAGGGCTCTTTTCTCCGATGGCGGAACACCAGGGTCCGGTCGCAAGTGGGTGGCTGCATGTAAAGGAATAGATTTCTCCCCCCCCCCCCCCGCTTCTCCTCCTCTCCCTCCCACATGCATTCAGTGGTTGCAGGAGGAAAATGGAGAGATGGGTTCCTCTATGTCAGTGTTTCTCAATCTTTTTACAGTCAGGGCACCCTTGAAGTGGCTGCACTGCAACCCCCCTGCAACTGTGTGCATTGCATGCAGTTGCAGCATAGTGATGATGCATTTAAGGGGTTAAAACAGGCGGTCAGGAGGCAACATATTGCATCTTTACCGGCTGTCAAATGCCTCTGAAAAGCGATCTGAGCATGGGTCACTTTTCAGAGGAACAGCATTTTTTTTTGCTGGTACTATGAACAAGCAAAAAAAAAAAAATCAGTTCTAATGGGACACATATAGGGGGTCAGGATTAAAAGCGCATACATAAAATGTGCATATATACATGTAAACACACATACATACACACACACATACATACATAAATACACACACATATAAACCAGTGGCGGCTGGTGCTCAAAATTTTTTGGGGGCGCAAGCAAACTGAAAAATTCTTTAAAAAACGCATCAATTGCAGCCTCACTGTGCTCATCAAACGCAGCCACTGTGCACATCAATTGCCACCACTGTGCCCATCATATGCAGCCACTGTGCCCATCAAACGTAGCCACTGTGCCCATCAAATGCAGTCACTGTGCCCATCAAACGCAGCCACTGTGCACATCAATTGCCACCACTGTGCCCATCATATGTAGCCACTGTGCCCATCAAACGCAGCCACTGTGCCTATCAAACGCAGCCACTGTGCCCAAACGCAGTCACTGTGCCTATCAAACACAGCCACTGTGCACATCAATTGCCACCACTGTGCCCTCAAACGCAGTCACTGTGCCAATCAAAGGCAGCCACTGTGCCTATCAATTGCCACCACTGTGCCTATGAAACGCAGCCACTGTGCCCATCAAACGCAGCCACTGTGCCCTGAAACGCAGCCACTGTGCCATCAAATGCTGCCACTGTGACCCCCCTGCCCGCTCGCAGTCTGCCCGGCACTTACCCTGTCTCGTTGGGGCAGCGGGTGCCGTCGGCGAGCGGGGTCCTCCATGCGTCTCCTCCCATCCTCTCCTCCTGATAGGCATCCAATAGCGGCGCCTGTCGTTTCAGCCGAACAGGTGACGGGTAACAGACCCGAGCACCTGATTGGTGGAGAGGCGGTTCAGTGTTAGGAAAGCGAATATTTATTCGCTTTTCTAACACACCTGGGTGGACTGTGAGCGCTAAGCATGGCACTCGCAGTTCACCTATTTTGAAGCCTTCACACTGGGACGACTTGTCAGGCGACCTAGCCGCCTGACAAGTAGCGTCCCGTTCTGTGCAATGGAACCGTTCTAATAGGAACGACGCAAGTCGTTCTGACTTAGAAAAAGGTTCCTGTACTACTTTGGGGGCGACTTGAGGCGACTTGCATAGACTTCTATATAGAAGTCATTTTGCAAGTCGCCGCCCCTGTCGTGTCCAGGTCGCCTGAGGCAGTCGCGCTGCAAGTCGCGCTGCTTCAGTGTGAACCGGGGCTTAGTGCTTTAAAAACACCCCTGCCGGTGTAATTCAGGCGCCCAGCGTCCAAAAAGGGGCCAGGCGTCTAAATAGGGGGGGCAGTGGCGGTCATAGATAGATTCACGCTATGCATGAATCTAACTATTTGTGATAGAGGGGTGCCTGGAGAGAGGGGGCGGCGCCCATGCGCCCCTATGGACGCACCGCCACTGAAAACACATACATACATACACACACATGCACATATACATAGATGCACACACACTCACACACATACATGCACACACACATGCACATACACACACATGCACATACACATAAACACACATACAGTAGATAAAAAACGGCAGACCTTTACCTTTAGCTCTTCCTGCCAGGTACTGCACTGTAGGGGGAGACAAAGAGCACAGCACACACTGCTTTCACTTTGTAATCAATGTGAGCAGCTCCCTGCACAGTGCCGAATACAGTTCGGCTTAGGATCGGGGAGCTTGTCTCTGCTCCCCCTATCAAAGTACTGTATACAGGGGGCCCTCAAGGGCCCCCTGCAGCAAGGGGCCCGGTCGCCATGGCAACCTCAGCGACCCCTATAATTCCGCCACTGCCCCATAATGACAACGTGAAAGAAGTTTGTTTGAAATCTTTGCAAATTTATTAAAAATAAAAAAAAATCACATGTACATACAGTATCTCACAAAAGTGAGTGCACCCCTCACATTTGTGTAAATATTTTATTATATCTTTTCATGGGACAACACTGAAGAAATCACACTTTGCTGCAATGTAAAGTAGTGAGTGTACAGCTTGTATAACAGTGTAAATTTGCTGTCCCCTCAAAATAACTCAACACATAGCCATTAATGTCTAAACCGATGGCAACAAAAGTGAGTACACCCCTAAGTGAAAATGTCCAAATTGGTCCCAAAGTGTCAATATTTTGTGTGGCCACCATTATTTCCCAGCACTGCCTTAACCTCTTGGGCATGGAGTTCACCAGAGCTTCACAGGTTGCCACTGGAGTCCTCTTCCACACCTCAGTGATGACATCACAGAGCTGGTGGATGTTAGAGACCTTGCGCTCCTCCACCTTCTGTTTGAGGATGCCCCACAGATGCTCAATAGGGTTTAGGTCTGGAGACATGCTTGGCCAGTCCATTACCTTTACCCTCAGCTTCTTTAGCAAGGCAGTAGTTGTCTTGGAGGTGTGTTTGGGGTCCTTATCATGTTGGAATACTGCCCTGTGGCCCAGTCTCTGAAGGGAGAGGATCATGCCGGCTTCAGTATGTCACAGTACATGTTGGCATTCATGGTTCCCTCAATGAACTGTAGCTCCCCATTGCCAGGAGCACTCATGCAGCCCCAGACCATGACACTCCCACCATCATGCTTGACTGTAGGCAAGACACACTTGTCTTTGTACTCCTCACCTGGTTGCCGCCACACACGATTGACACCATCTGAACCAAATAAGTTTATCTTCGTCTCATCAGACCACAGGACATAGTTCCAGTAATCCGTGTCCTTAGTCTGCTTGTCTTCAGCAAACTGTTAGCGGGCTTTCTTGTGCATCATCTTTAGAAAAGGCTTTCTTCTGGGGTGACAGCCATGCAGACCAATTTGATGCAGCATGCAGCGTATGGTCTGAGCACTGACAGGCTGACCCACCACCCCTTCAACCTCTGCAGCAATGCTGGCAGCACTCATACGTCTATTTCCTAAAGACAACCTCTGGATATGCGCTGAGCACGTGCACTTAACCTCTTTGGTCGACCATGGTGAGGCCTGTTTTGAGTGGAACCTGTCCTGTTAAACTGCTGCAGCTCAGTTTCAGGGTCTTGGCAACCTTCTTATAGCCTAGGACATCTTTTATGTAGAGCAACAATTCTTTTTTTCAACTCTTCAGAGTTCTTTGCAATGAGGTGCCATTTTGAACTTCCAGTGACCCGTATAAGAGAGTGAGAGCGATAACACCAAATTTAACACCCTGTCAGGGCTGGGCCCAGCCCTTCCTTCTCTGAGCTGGCCATTCAGCTTTCGGCTAATTGCCAGCTCCTATCTCTCCACAGTGATTCACCTGTTGATGATCCTGCTCGTCGGTCCTGCCTATTTAAGCCGTCCAGTCCAGATGATCTCTGCCTTCGCCTTGGTCACATCTCTGTAGATGCTCTCCTGTGTTCCTGTTAAAGACTTGCCTGGCTGACAGTCCTTCTGGCTCCCTGACGTTTTGGCTTGTCTGACTATCTGTTCTGGCTCCTGAACTCTGGCTATGTTTTGACTATGTATATTTTGTTTACCTTTTTTTTTTAATTATTATTAAACAAGTGTGATTTAACTGTACTTCTGTCTCAGTCTGATTCATGGTGTCTGACAGTAGGTGAAGGCCATGAATTCAGAGGATGCAGCCAATCCACTTGTTGGTAAAAGTTTTTCCAGATTGGATGAGCAGGATCACCGCATGGATCAATTTGCCATGGCGTTACAAACGCTCCTGAGTCGCACAGCTCACCTGGAATCTCCCACTGTGGTTGCTCCGGTACAACCTGTGTTGCTTGTTGTCTTGAATTACCCTGAGTTCGTGGCTTCTCTTTAAAGGGTTTGAAGTTCACGCATGCTCCGCTTCATGTCCTCCATGTCCATCAAACAGAGTACGAGAACTGTTGCCGATTCTGCCATTGAATTCCGTACTCTGGCAGCAGAGGTTGATTGGAACAATGAGGCCCTCGTGGCTGCTTTTTCTCATGGTCTCTCGGATACCATCAAGGATGAGATAGCAGCCCGAGATATACCCACTGAGCTGGAGAAGTTGATCACGTTTGCCATCCTCATTGACTCCAGACTCAGAGAAAGACTCTCTTTTAAGGAGCGCTTGCGGAAGCCTCCTGTACATTTGTCTCCGAGGTTTGCAGTCCCACCCTTGCCTCCTTCTCCCCCCGTGCCTCCTAGGACTGAGTCGGGCAGTGAAGGTGAAGCCATGCACTTGGGTTTCACGCGTCTCTCTGTGGATGAGAGAACCTTTAGGAGGAGGGAGAGATTGTGCCTTTATTGTGGCCAGGCAGGTCACTTTTTGAAGTCTTGTCCTACCCGTCCAGGGAACGCCTGAACCTTGAGGTCCTGTCATGGACAGACCTTAGGTGGCGTTGTTCCGTCCCCAGTTATCCAGAAGCATAAGTCCCTGGTTTCGATTACCCTTTCTTGGGCTGAGTCGTCTGTCGAGATACAGGCTCTAATCAACTCTACTCAAAATCTGGTGCAGCTCTGCATAGAAACCAATCAGCTTCCAGGTTTTTTTGTCAAAGCTTAATTAACCACCTTAATACAGGGCACTTACACCCCCTTCCTGCCCAGGCCATTTTTCAGCTTTCAGCGCTGTCACACTTTGAATGACAATTGCGCAGTCATGCTACACTATAACCATGTGAAATTCTTATAATTTTCTTCACACAAATAGAGATTTCTTTTGGTGGTAGTTAATCACTCCTGGGTTTTTGATTATTTCCTAAAAAAAAAAAAGACCAAAAAAAGTTTTTCTTAGTTTCTGTCAGTAAATTTTGTAAATAAATAATTTTTCTCCTTCACTGATGGGCGCTGATGAGGCGGCTATGATGGGCACTGATAGGCTGCACTGATGAGGTGGCACCTATGGACACTGATGAGGCGGCACTTATGGGCACTGATTAGGTGGCACTGATGAGGAGACACGAATATGCCGCAGTTATGGGCACTGATAGGTGGCACTGATATGTGTCACTGATGAGCACTGATAGGCACCACTGATGGGTGGCACTGGTGGGCACTGGGCACAGATAGGCGGCACTGGTGGGCACAGATAGGCAGCACTGGTGGGCACAGATAGGTGGCAGTAATGGGCGGCACTGATGGACATTGATGAGTGGCATTGATGGGCAGCAGTGATGGGCATTGATGGGCAGCACTGATAGCCAGCACTGACTAGCATCACTTATGGCCACTGATTGCTGGCACTTGTGGGCACAGATTGGTGGCAATTGTGACCACTGGTTGGCACTGATTGCTGGCAGTGGTGGGCAATCATTGCTGGCACTGGTGGGCACTTAATTGTAATTAGGGCACTGATGATCAGTGCCCTGATTACATACCTAGATGTCCCCTGTGAGAAGATGCCGCTGATCGTCTCTCCTCTCCTCACACTCTGTCAGTGTGAGGCGAGGAGCGCCAATTTCCAGCATCTCTGTGTTTACATGTGACCGGCTGTGATTGGACACTTCTGATCACATGGTTAAAGAGCCACGGCCGCGGCTCTTTAAACAGATCGGGGTCGCACTGTGTCCTAGCAACACGGCGCAGCCACCATCGCCGAGCTGCGTGCCCCCAGGGAGCGGTCGTTCTGGGAGGCCGTCATATGGCGGCCACCTAGAACGAGAGCCGCACCGCCCAGCCGTCATTTGGCGGTGGGCGGGTGGCAAGTGGTTAAAGTGTTATTAAACTCAAAAACAAAAATGTAATATATTGCAGCTTACCATTTCTGAAATGTAGTGGCTGCAATCGTTTTCTTTTTTAGACTTGTTTTCCTTATTTTTACCTTGTGGTCTGGCCAGTAACTCTCTTCCTGACTTAGGATGTCTTTACGCTGGATAGAGGAGCAACAGGGACACCTTTGTAAATCTGGGGAGTGGGTAGTGTTAGATGCACCAGCAGATTCAAATGGAATTGACAAACAAATTTAAGCCTAATTCCAGCTAACATTTTTTAGGATATAACTAAAGGATTTTTTTTGTTTTAGATAGAGTTGAGCAGTATTACAACACCTGTCAGGTTTTTATTGCTGTTTGTTTCCCCATTAGGGAGAATCATCCTTTCTGTTTGCCTTGTTTACTGTTATCACTTAAATCCCACCAGAACAGGAGTAGAGGGGAAATATTCCAATGTGGACACTAATTCTGGTTACCTAGGTGACAACCAGGGATTTCCTCACTTTGGAAGGATTTCCTCTTACTTCCTATTTTGGCTCTACGACAGGAAGTGAAATCTCCCCAATGGTACATAGATGGCCAAAAAACTGACAGGGGTTTTAATTTTCCTTTACTCTATCCAAAAAAAGTAACTTTAGTTCTATTTTAAAGGCTAAGTTCGCCTTTGTTCACTTTTTTATTTTTCTTCTAAATTCCAG
This sequence comes from Lithobates clamitans, assembly GCA_037952925.1. NCBI lineage: Eukaryota > Metazoa > Chordata > Amphibia > Anura > Ranidae > Lithobates > Lithobates clamitans. Next base: position 1,581,681 of record JBBGZY010001071.1, on the reverse strand, counting down.
CTCCCCTATGTACCATTCTAGCATTAATGTACTTATTTTGCAAAAATAAAACAGCTTTCCATTAGTTCTACATAGGCTTATCCTCACTCTCTTCATAGTTGTTTAAACACACTGCTCAATTACTTCTGCCTTATTTCCTGGTTAGACTTTAGGTCATGACACAGGAAGGAGTTGACCAGCTGCGGGTAGATGATGTAGGGTGTGTGATAATGGGATCAGCTGGTCAACTCTTTACTGTGCCACGACCTAAAGTCTGGCCAGAAAGTAAGGCAGAAGTAATGGAGCAGTGTATTTAGCCACGTACCGACCACCTTCCGCATATATGCTGTGGCAAGGCGGCTGAGCTGCAAAAATTGACGTACCTGTACATCGGTCTGTGCATGTGATAGTGTGGGCGCGCAAACACACCTGCCGCCTGCCACTTGAATGCGCCCATGGGTCCAGCGAACTCGATATCCGCCAGCCACCCACGATCGCGGTACAGAGAGGCAGATCTCTGTTCTGACAGGGGGCAATACTGAGATTTGCTTTTCCTAGTGATCAGGAACAGCGATCTCTGTGTTGTCCCAATACGCCCATCCCCCACACAGTTAGAACACACCCTTCCCTGCTAGTGTCATTAATACTTTGATCAGTGCATTTTTTTAGCTCTGATCACTGTAATAATGTCACTGGTCCCCAAAAAGTGTCACTTGGGGTCAGATATATCCGCTGCAATGTCGCAATCCCGCTAAAAATCGCAGATCTCCGCCATTACCAGTAAAAAAAAATAAAGAAAATAAAAGTCCTTAAATCTATTCCATAGTTTGTATACACTATAACTTTTGTGCAAACCAATCAATATATTCTTATTGCGATTTTATTTACCAAACATATGTAGAAGAATACATATTGGAATAAACTGATGAATAGATTTGTTTTTTTATATATTTTTTTTGGATATGTATTATAGCAGAAAGTAAAAAAATATTGTTTTTTTTTTTCCAAATTCTCAGTCTTTTTTTGTTCATAGCGCAAAAAATAAAAACCGCAGAGGTGATAAAATACCCCACCCAAAAAAAGCTATATTTGTGGGAAAATAGAACATCAGTTCTGTTTGGGTATAGCGTCGCACAACCATGCAATTGTCAGTTGAAGCGAGGCAGTGCCGTATCGCAAAAAATGGCCTGGTCAGGAAGGGGGTAAATTCTTCCGGGGATGAAGTGGTTAAACAGCTATGAAGAGAGTGAGCTAAGCCTGGGTAGAATTAATGGAAAGCTGTTTGTTTTTTGCAAAATCAATACATTAATGCTATGTGGGTACATGAATGTAGAAGAAGAAAAAAAAGTGAACTTAGCATTGAGCCTGAGTTCACACATATGCGATTTCAGACATCGCATATGATTCGCAGTTGTATGGCTGAACTCTCATTGGATTTGCAGGAAAATAGTGCAGGAACCTTTTTTTTCCCTGCACTGGAATCAGATTGCATGGGTGTTCATACCCGTGCAATCCAATTCCTATCCTAATTCACTGTTCGCACTGGGATCTGCGAAGCGATCCGGGGGTGCCATTAACTTTGTATTGATACCTGCAGCGGTTCGCAGAAGGCAGTGTGAACTGCCTGCGAGGGAGATGCGATGCGGGAACCCGCACTGGACATGCGTGAACCGGGGCTTAAGCATTAAGTTTTAACTATAAGTTACAGCAGCAGTTTTTTTCTTTTTGTGATAAAGGTTTACATAAATGAAAACAGCTGATCATTGCAAGCATTCCCTTAGCCTAAAGTTGTGCAGGTGTCACAATATTATGAAATGCCCATGCATGGGTCAGCTTCTAGATACCTTAAATATGAGCAAGGTCCATAGCAAACGTCTCAGAGAACATAAATTGTAGAGTTCACAAGGAGATGTTGCCTGAATAGCATTATGATGTTAAAGTGGATGTAAACCCTCACATCTACCCAGTGAAGTGAACAGCCTCAGATGATACACAGGGATGAAACAAATCTCCCTACATAAGTTTTACTTGTATATCTGCTGTCTTCAGCTTTATATATTCTTTTGAAAGTGCACATTGTGTTAGAGATTTTCTCTTCCTATTCAGCACTAGGAGTGGATTCTTGGCATACAGCTAAGACAGCTGATTGAAGGAAAGACACCCCCCCCCCCCCCACATAGGCAAAAGAAGGAAGGAATGTGCAGAGCTGTGATGTGACATAACAAGCTCTCTGCTAATCTATTTATAGCACCCTCCCCCGACACAAACTTCAGGCTGCTTTTATCTCCTGTCTTGGAGAACTTGTCAGAAGTTATCATGCTGATAACAGAGAAACGAAACAGCAGAAAGACACAGGACTCAGGGCTTTGGAGAGAAATAAGTAAACACTACAGATATACACTATCTCGCAAAAGTAAGTACACCCTCACATTTTTGTAAATATTTTATTATATCTTTTTATGTGACAACACTGAAGAAATTACACTTTGCTACAATGTAAAGTAGTGAGTATGCAGCTTGTATAATGGTGTAAATTTGCTGTCCCCTCAAAATAACTCAACACACAGCCATTATTGTCTAAACCGCTAGCAACTAAAGTGAGTACACCCCTAAGTGAAGATGTCCAAATTGGGCTCAAAGTGTCAATATTTTGTGTGGCCAACATTATTTTGCCTTAACCCTTCCTTTACTACTCCTCCATGATGATATCACAGAGCTGGTGGATGTTAGAGACCTTGCGCTCCTCCACCTTCCGTTTGAGGATGCCCCACAGGTGCTCAATAGGGTTTAGGTCTGGAGACATGCTTGACCAGTCCATCACCTTTACCCTCAGCTTCTTTAGCAAGGCAGTGGTTGTCCTGGAGGTGTGTTTAGGATCGTTATCATGTTTGAATACTGCCCTGTGGGCCAGTCTCAGAAGGTAGGGGATCATGCTCGGCTTCAGTATGTCACAGTACTTGTTGGCATTCATGGTTCCCTCAATGAACTGTAGCTCCGCAGTGCCAGCAGCACTCATGCAGCCGCAGACCATGACACTCCCACCACCATGCTTGAATGTAGGCAAGACACACTTGTCTTTGTACTCCTCACCTGGTTGCCGCAATACACGCTTGACACCATCTGAACCAAATAAGTTTATCTTGTTCTCATCAGACCACAGGACATGGTTCCAGTAATCCATGTCCTTAGTCTGCTTGCCGTCTGCAAACTTTGCAGGTTTTCTTGTACATCATCTTTAGAAGAGGCTTCCTTCTGGGACCAGATTGATGCGGTGTGCGGCGTATGGTCTGAGCACTGACAGGCTGACCCCCACCCCTTCAACCTTTGCAACAATGCTGGCAGCACTCATATGTCTATTTGCCAAAGACAACCTCGATATGACGATGAGCACATGCACTCAACTTCTTTGGTGGACCATGGCGAGGCCTGTTCTGAGTGGAACCTGTCCTGTTAAACCACTGTATGGTCTTGGCCACCATGCTGCAGCTCAGTTCAGGGTCTTTGCAATCCTCTTATAGCCTAGGCCATCTTTATGTAGAAAAACAATTCTTTTTTTCAGATCCTCAGAGAGTTCTTTGCCATGAGGTGCCAAGTTCAACTTCCAGTGGCCGGTATTAGAGAGTGAGAGCGATAACACCAAATTTAACACACCTGCTCCCCATTCACACCTGAGACCTCGTAACACTAATGAGTCACATGACACCAGGGAGGGAAAATGGCTAATTGGGCCCAATTTGGACATTTTCACCTAGGGGTGTACTCCCTTTTGTTGCCAGCATTTTAGACAATAATGGCTGTGTGTTGAGTTATTTTGAGAGGACAGCAAATTTACACTGTTATACAAGCTTTACACTCACTATTTTACATTGTAGCAAAGTGTCATTTCTTCAGTGTTGTCACATGAAAAGATATAATAAAATATTTACAAAAATGTGAGGGGTGTACTCACTTTTGTGATATACTGTATGTGCCCAGGTCAGACTTCATGAATCGGGTTTACATCCACTTTAATATACTGCAAAGCTTGTGATAGCAATACTTTGAAAGCCCAGGCCAAGTTATTGTTCCCATTTCCCCACTTTTGTGACCAGCCAGCTGATGACCTGTCAAGATCCTACAATAAGGGAATTCAAGCTTGCCGTAAAAAAGAGATCACTACAGTCAGAGTATAGAAAAAAAACTTAACAGTACTCTCAAGTCTTGTGTTAAACATCATCATTGCCTGGAGGGTTAATTCATGAAATCCATTAGTCTTCCACTCTTTCCTTCGGCGATTTCTCTTGTCAGAAACAGAGCACTTGTTTTTTTGGACATCGACCACCCCCCTCTGCATACCATTGACATACAATTAGAAGGGCCTGTCTCTTTTTGTTAAGGGTGCATTTATAATAAGGAAAAAAAGCCTCTCTGCCATTACCATGGAAACATCTACGTCTGGCAATCTCTGTAATGTGAAAAAGAACTTTCTGCCGCTCTGCACAATCAGTGACTCAGTGTCAGGTTATGTGAATCAGTCTCTGCTTTCTTTTGTTTCACTTTAGAATCCCAAAACCTGCAAGGAATGCTCACATAATCCATAACCAGGGATGCTCACTTGATATAGATTTAGTAAGTTGTTTTGTTTACACTTGGCTTTCCTGCAATAGATATTGTGCAGTCATTTTCATTCCTCTGTGAAGTAATTTGCAGTATAAATGAGCAGCTTGGATAGACAGAAATACCAGACCTCCTATGAGACATTCCCAGAGCTCCTGTGAACATGTACGTACAAGCCTGAAACTCAGACGGTTTATTTAATGATACAGTGCAAGGAGCACCAGGGCATAGTAATCCATGGCTGCCAATCAAAATTCTTCTTTTAGCAGCTTGGACTGGGAAGGTTAGTGAAAGCGTGTTTCTGCTTGCCTGACACTTTACTTTTCACCATTGCTCTTTATACCAGGTTGTCAGTTAAAGTGATTGTAAAGGATCGTTTTTTTTTTAAATAACAAACATGTCATACTTACCTCCACTGTGCAGCTCATTTTGCACAGAGTGGCCTGAACCTCGTCTTCTGAGGTCCCCCGGCAACCCTCGTGGCTCCTCCCCACATCAGATAACCCCCTAGGAGAAGTGCTCTCCCAAGGGGGTTACCTTGCGAGCGCGCTCCCGAGTCCAGCATTTGCGTCCATGGACACAAATTCCAGACTTGGCCCCGCCCCCTGGTGCCCACATCATTGGATTTGATTGGCAGCAGAGGGAGCAAATGGCTGCGCTGCTATCAATCTATCCAATCAAGAGCCGGGACTCCGTGGAGAGAGGGACAGTGCATCCCCGCCGACCAGATGAAGGGGCTCAGGTAAGTAAAACGGGGGGCTAGGGGGCCAGTGACTGACAGAAGTTTTTTCACTTTATTGCATAGGATGCATTAAAGTGAAAAAACACGAGGGCTTACAACCGCTTTAAGCCCAAAATATGCTAAATTTTAGGAACCCAGTCAAAATTTACATACTAAATGTTGATGGAATTGGGCAGTATAGACGATTATACTTATACATTTATTTGTGGGCATTTAGAACATGTGTTGCTGCTATTAATTCAATATCATATCACAAGCACTACTGCTTGCAGGGGCAAGTTTTTAGGCAATGCTGAAAGGGTCAACTAGGGGTCAAACCGGTTTCTGGAAGAAGAGCTTTGACTTTGAGGTGGAGGTAAGTCTTCAGCATAAAGCAGGCATACTGCATTGGGTACACTGAGGGAACCAAAGACTAGCTACAAAAAAAAAGTTAGTAGATGGCCATTAAAACCATTCCAAGGGTCTGTGTCGACAGGCTTTGAACTTGTGTTGATGGCATTAGTTTGACACCAGTTTTAAACTCTTCTGAGATCATTTCATTGACAGGTGCATTTGACCTCCTTTTGACCTGCATTTGACTTGCTGCAAATGGAATTTGCATTCTCAAAAATGCAAAGCCTGCCTGAGGCTAACAAAAGCCAGTTGAAAAAATGTATAAATATCCACGCTATGGTGTATAAATAATAAATAATTGATTGATAAAAAATCAATTAATAGTAATCAATTAATCAATAGTAGTGATGCAACTTATTATACTCAGCGCTGCTCCAAATTAATATTCTTAATAATCAATAAAATATATCCTTAATAAACATAATATATAGTGCAAATAAATACATAAAGTGCAAAATTGTGCAATCAAGTGCAAAACTGCATAAAGTCCTTTCAAAACAAAATACACGTGTAGACTCTTGCTTGTGAGGATTTAAGTGCCACTCTGTGCTCCCCTCTTGGGTCCCCACTCACCAGCAATAAACTGTAAACATGCAAGGCCTTTATCCAACAACAATCAGGATGTCTTCTTTCACCATTAGTTATAAAGGACTCCACACTAAGCCAAGATGTCTCCTCCTTATTATTCCATTAATAGATCTCCATTGTGGTATTATGGACAACGCATGTGCCAAATGAAGAGAGTGATGCACATAGCGTAATATTGCTAAAACGTAATGTTAAAATCACAAAAGAAATGCACTTACATCAAAAGAAAGGCATACAGACAAAAAATCGATTCCTTGGTGTGCTGCCAGCCGTCATTGAACCTCGTGTGTATGGTCCTTTCTTGACGTGTTTCGCCCCTCCCACTGGGCGTCTTTAGAAGCTAAGGGGGGCTGTGACTGGTTGTCTATTTATTTACTAAATCCTGCCCACTACAACCAAACCTCCTACTACTTTCACCGCCTACGATGTTTATAATCAGGAAGTGTAGCGGCCTCCATCTTACTACTCTCCTTGGTTGGCCTCCCATATAAATAGGAAGCCACATCAGCCATGCTTATACGCCCTGTGATCACTTTTTCGTGCACACCGGAAGTATAGCGGCTTCCATATTGGTACTCACATTTAACCCTTCCTGCATCCTGTAAAAACAGGAAACTGTATGGACACCATATTGGTACTCCTTATATGATCTACTTTGCATCGTGGTTGCCATCTTGGCACTCCCACGTGTTAGACAAGATTTCTGGTGACACATGAATAATAATACAGATGCTTACTACATTGGTGTCACTTTTTAGGAGGTGTATTTAGAAGTTTGAATAGTTATATACTGCAATCCCCAAATTTAGAGACCGCAGCACACAAGTATATATATATAATACATATGTCTAATACATATCAAACAATACATACATACATATATTGCAGTTTGTGGAGGTTTAGAGGTTTAAATATATACATATATTATAATTGGCATTTTGTTATCAGAATCTACTTATACAGTGCCTTGCAAAAGTATTCACCCCCTTGGCTTTTTATCTATTTTGTTACATTACAGCCTTTAGTTCAATTTTTTAAAAATATGAATTATATGTGATGGATCAGAACACAATAGTCTAAATTGGTGAAGTAAAATTAGAAAAATATATGCATAAAACTATTTTTCAGAAATAAAAAACTGATAATTGGCATGTGCGTATATATTCACCCCCTTTGTTATGAAGCCCATAAAAAGCTCTGATGCAACCAATTACCTTCAGAAATCACATAATTAGTGAAATGATGTCCACCTGTGTGCAATCTAAGTGTCACATGATCTGTCATTACATATTAACACCTTTTTGAAAGGCCCCAGAGGCTGCAACACCTAAGCAAGAGGCACCACTAACCAAACACTGCCATGAAGACCAAGGAACTCTCCAAACAAGTAAGGGACAATGTTGTTGAGAAGTACAAGTCAGGGTTAGGTTATAAAAAAATATCTAAATCTTTGATGATCCCTAGGAGCACCATCAAGTCTATCATAACCAAATGGAAAGAACATAGCACAACAGCAAACCTGCCAAGAGACAGCTCCACACCAAAACTCACGCACTGGGTGAGGAGGGCATTAATCAGAGAGGCAGCACAGATACCTAAGGTAACCCTGGAGGAGCTGCGGAGTTCCACAGCAGAGACTGGAGTATCTGTACATAGTACGACAATAAGCCGTACGCTCCATAGAGTTGGGCTTTATGGCAGAGTGGCCAGAGGAAAACCATTACTTTCAGCAAAAAACAAAATGGCACGTTTTGAGTTTGTGAAAAGGCATGTGGTAGACTCCCAAAATGTATGGAGGAAGGTGCTCTGGTCTGATGAGACTAAAATTGAACTTTTTGGCCATCAAAGAAAACGCTATGTCTGGCGTAAACCCAACCCATCACATCACCCAAAGAACATCATCCCCACAGTGAAACATGGTGGTGGCAGCATCATGCTGTGGGGATGTTTTTTAGCAGTCGGGACTGGGAAACTGGTCAGAGTTGAGGGAAAGATGGATGGTGCTAAATACAAGGATATTCTTGAGCAAAACCTGTACCACTCTGTGTGTGATGTGAGGCTAGGACAGAAGTTCACCTTCCAGCAGGACAATGACCCCAAACACACTGCTAAAGCAACACTTGAGTGGTTTAACCTCCCTGGCGGTATGATTATTTCAGATTTTTGATGCTCAAAGCGGTACAATTATTTTGCATGGAAATTTGGCGTTTTATATTGTAGGCCTGTAATTCTTAGGAATAACTCACTTAAATCTGTCCAAACCAGTCTAGTAGACATCCCGGGTATGATAAAGTTTGAAACACGAAATCATAAATTATAATATAATAAATAACTATAAATAATTATAGCAAATAATAATAAAATAATAATAAAAATTATTTAATAATGTAATCAAATCAAAAACACTGAAATTTGCTCAGTTGCAGAATTGTCGCTGTCATTACTTTTCAGTGTTTGATGACGGATCTCTCCACAAATCACTATTGCTCAATTCTGCGTGTGATTCTAATTTATTATCACTGTTTTCTAGCTGGTCTAAAACTACTTTTGATGTAAAGGGACGGTTTTGGTTGCTATGGACAATCTCCAGTTTCCAGGCAGAAAGAACAGTTTTTATAATAAAAACTGCATGTAGGACACTGGAGAAACCACTATGGACAAAAGGGATGTGAAATAATTTACACAGTAATGTAATCTGTAAGATTTCAGTATATTGTATGTATTGTGTGTGCTTCACTTTTTAAATTTGGCGCCGTTCTCCGTCCCCGTGCGTCGCAAAACTCGCAGGGAACGGAGCACGGCTCAGTGATGAAACGAGCGGAGGACGAGCCCCTCACACTGTGGGGAGACATCGCAGGATCCAGGGGGAAAGATAAGTAAGCTTTTCCTGGATCCTGCGTTGCAATCACGAATCTGGCTCGGGGTTACCGCTTTTGGTTCTAAAATTCCACCCCGAGCCAGACTCGGGAATACCGCCAGGGAGGTTAAGGGGAAACATGTAAATGTGTTGGAATTGCCCAGTCAAAGCCCAGGCCTTAATCCAATAGAAAATCTGTGGTCAGACTTAAAGATTGCTGTTCACAAGTGCAAACCATCCAACTTGAAGGAGCTGGAGCAGTTTTGCAAAGATGAATGGGCAAAAATCCCAGTGGTAAGATGTGGCAAGCTCATAGAGACTTATCCAAAGTGACTTGGAGCTGTGATAGCCGCAATAGGTGGCTCTACAAAGTATTGACTGTAGGGGGGCTGAATAGTTATGCACATTGACCTTTTCTGTTATTTTGTCCTATTTGATGTTTGCTTCACAATAAAAAAAAATATCTTCAAACTTGTGGGCATGTTCTGTAAATTAAATGATGAAAATCCTCAAACAATCCATGTTAATTCCAGGTTGTGAGGCAAAAATGGCAAGGGGGTGAATACTTATGCAAGGCACTGTATAATGCCCATATATATATATATATATATATATATATATATATATATATATATATATATATATATATATATATATATATATATATATATATATATATATATACATATATATATATATATATATATATGTGTTTTATATTTCGATGGGCATTATTATGATCAGTTTATTGTTGGTGAGTGGAGACCCAGGAGGGGAGCACAGAGTGGCACTTGAATCCTCACAAGCAAGAGTCTGAATCACACAGTGGTTCACAGTGAGATCGGCGAACCGCTGGGGGTGTCAATGTAAAGTTAATGACACCCCCAGATCAGTTCGCAGATCGCAGTGCGAACTGTGAAATAATTGCAGGCATCGGATCGAGAGGTGTAAACACCCATGCGATCTGATTCCAGTGCGGACCAAAAAAGGTTCTGCACCATTTTGGTGCGAATTTGATGTGATTTCAGCCATACAGTTTGTATGGCTGAAAGACATTGCATGTGACATTGCACAGACAGCAATGCGGTGCAAATCACATATGATGTCTAGCATCGCACTAGTGCGAACCGGCACTAATGCCATGAATACAGCTTGTGAAACAAAAACATATTTCTCAAATATTGTGAACTAGTGTTATTGCTCCCACCTATACATTAAAGTGGTTGTTATGCCACTCTGCCGTCTTTATACAAAGCCGAGAATCCCCCGCTGACGTCAGTCGGGAGGAGTGGAGGAGAGGAGGAGAGAGGCAGCCAGTCACATGAGCGTTTTGTAATTAGGTATAGATGGCATTTTTTTTATAAAGCATGTACACAGGGGCACATAGCATTAGAAAACAGAGATGATTGTATAAAAAAATAAAAGTTATTTTAGCAGAGGAGGACAGGAGAGATACGGATGACGGAGGCATCGAAACTGACCATGGTGTTAGGGCACAGGGGGGAGGGCAGAACCAGGGAGATTCAACCAGGTATTTCAGGTTATGCAGGGGCCAAATTACAGAGCACAAGCACTGTGCTGTTATTCATGCTTTAAAGGAACAAACGCTTTAAATAAATGTTAAGCAGCTTAGATATATTTTTCTACAATGAAAATGCTACAAATGAATGCTATATTCAGTTACAGAGGTCAGCTTTTCTATCTTATAAAAGCTTTGCTGAAGACAACACCTTGCCTTGAAAAAAAAAACGTAATTTGGATGTTAATTTAGTGAGATTGAGGTACTTTCAGCAATCAGATCAGTAACATGCAGTATGAAATGTGAAACTAATTACTTAACATCCGTGTCTCTGTGGATCTTGCAAAGAGTGACTAGATAGGCTCTGCAAAAAGAGTTAGTGAAATTAATTCCAATGATCCATGAAGAGATTCAAAAATGATTAATAGCTACTGGTCAAATGATCATTTTATAGTTTTTCTCATTTGAAGCTTCAGTATGAACTAATAGTGAACATGGCTAAACCTCCTATTCCAATTACTCTTTTTTGCTTAATCTGAAATATTTACTTTATTTTTTCATAACATTTTTTGAAAGTTTCATCATAATACAGAAAAAGTGAATAGTACAAATGGAGTGTGTACATATAATCATTACAGAGAATCACACAGTGCCCCTGCCAACTGGACCATCTAGGCACCGCAGAGGGCATACCAATATGCAGCAGAAAGGTATTGACAGTGACGGGAAACTAGCCAGGGACAAACCAGGCCCAATACCAGTAGATGGCTACTGAAGATATTAAATTACAGTGGTGGGTTTTTTATGTCCAGTTATAGGTTGATGATTCTCTTGTGTTTTTTGAACACTTTTTGATTATCTTTCACCATTTTCCTTCAATTTTAATTGTATGCATAAAGTAACAGAAAAACTAAGTGGTTTAGACAGAAAAACACCTATGGTGTCACAAATCAAGGTGTGGGCCCTGCTCCTCTACAGATGTTTCCTCTGGATGCAGAATCTAAGAGGGAGTTGGTGTTCTGCCAGGGATCCCTTCACTGGAGTTTGGGCTTAGCTGCTGGCTACTCCAGGTCACTCAATAAATACTGGCAATCGAAGAGGAGGGTTGGTGTTGGGTATCGAGGAACTGGACCATGAGAGAGGCATGCCGCACTGGGAAGCTGGAAGCAGTTGTTGTGGCTCGATTGTGAGGGTGCAAGTAAAGAGCAAGGAATCGGGGGGTTGTGTTGGGCATCACAAGCTAGGAGGTAAGCTTCATCGATACAGCAATTAAATCTCATATAGATACTACCAATGGCATTTGAACTTTTGCTGTTTTATGTTGTATTATTGCATGATGCTATTCTTGAACACTCATCCTGCATTCATGTTTTTCTGATTCAATATGTTTATTGAAAGGTCTTTCCAAAAAGGACACAAATTGTAGGCAAAGAATGACATCAAAGGATAAGGCCCACAACAGAGGTGGAACATAGCAAAACATCAAGTAGGAATATAAAAAGGATCCAAGTGGTATACCAGTCATCTTCAACACAAATGGTTGCCATATAAAGTATAAGTTCGACATAAAGATAAAAAAATATGATAAAAGCATACAAAAATCCTACCTAATATGAGAACCTGTACTTTCCCACCACCCAGTGACTAGCAGCCATGGGTCGTGAGTATACAAAGTGATCTACAAAGAGTGTTATCAAAATAACTAATTGAAAACAAACTGCAAATAGAAGAAGAGGACATAAAAGGAAAAAAAGAAAGGGGGGGATGGAGGAAGTAGAAAGGGGAAGAAGAGACAAGGAATGGAAAACGAACAAGAAAGAGGGAAAAGAACGCCCGCCTCCTCTGCCCACAGTCCTCAGTCAGCTAGAAGTTGGAGATACTTAATCCAAGGATCCCAAACATGATCAAACTTAGTCTTATCCTTCAAAACCAATTTTTGCCGCAAGAAACATGAAGTGGATTAAAGTCTGAACATGTTTGGGAGCATTGGCAACAGACTCGTTAAGAAGAGCCACCTTGCGGTTTTTAACTATATTCAACATTGTTGAAGAATAGATTAGGCAATTAACTCTTATCTAAAACTGGCGCACCTTGGTACAGGTCCACTGTGTGTCAAACATCGTACCAGGTTGACCACATCTCCAAAAACACAGAAAGGAGGCATTCTGGCAGGTACCATCTAGAGAGTATCATATACAGCATCCTCCCTCCGCCAGGGCTTTATACATGATACCCTTATATGTGCATTCATGTTTTTACCTAAAACTGAACTTCAGGCAAACAGCTAAGTACACAGATGAAATATATGTGAAAAGTTTACCTGCCAAAGGATGTGTACTTTTTGTTTCCATCCAGTCTTACAGAGACCATTTTCACTAAGGGCAGGTTAATCCATCTGACTTTACTTCCTGGAAGTCTGGCTGGAACTCTGTGTTGTGCCTGTACGCATGATTAAATAATTAAAGTAAATATTAAATTTTTTGAGTGAAGATTCTCAATTACTTTAGAAAATCAGCCTACTAAAGGAAAGCTGCAGGAAAATAAATGGCCAAGGGATATGTGCATATTTTTGCAGCTCCTTAACAAGGGAAAAGTGAAGGTTGTCCTCCTTAACAGCCTTGAAGGCCACACAATTTTGTATATCTTTAAAACTTTTGTGGTGACATGTGTGCTAAAATCTTATTTAGAGCTACCCAGGTTCCCACTAGTGCAACAACAGCCAGGCATACAGCAATTTTCACTGCTCTAGCCCAATAACAGTCTTATACCCTGTACACACGGTCAGATTTTCCGACGGAAAATGTGTGATAGGACCTTGTTGTTGGAAATTCCGACCGTGTGTGGGCTCCATCACACATTTTCCATCGGAATTTCCGACACACAAAGTTTGAGAGCTTGCTATAAAATTCTCCAACAACAAAATCTGTTGTCGGAAATTCCGATCGTGTGTACACAAATCCGACGCACAAAGTGCCAAGCATGCTCAGAATAAATTAAGAGACAAAAGCTATTGGCTACTGCCCCGTTTAAAGTCCCAACGTACGTGTTTTACGTCACCTCGTTCAGAACAATCAGATTTTCCGACAACTTTGTGTGACCGTGTGTATGCAAGACAAGTTTGAGCCAACATCCGTCAGAAAAAATCCTAGGATTTTGTTGTCGGAATGACCAATCAATGTCCGACCGTGTGTACAGGGCATAAGGGCTGCCTTAAAAAAAAAAAAATTATTGCAGATTAACTTGGATGGGGTTTAGGGAGCTGTAATATACTCCAGAACACCAAACAGGAATGTGAGGACACTCTTCCCTTGGCAGCAGCTTCTTAACACAGACCCCCAGCAATGTCACATGAAGTGGGCAGCACTGGTACAACATTAGCAATGTTCCAGGCCAAACAAGCCCTAAATTCAGTGTAACTGTCAGGGCTGGGCTCAGCCCTTCCTTCCTCTGAGCTGGCTGCTCAGCTGTCTGCTAATTGCCAGCTCCTATCTCTCCACAGTGACTCACCTGTAGATGATATGCTGCATGTCAGTCCTGCCTACTTAATCTGTCCAGCCCAGATGATCTCTGGCTTCGCCTTGGTCAACATCACAGAGACAGATCTCCTGTGTTACTGTTAAAGACTTGCTTGACTGACATTCCTTCTGGCTCCAGATCCTGCTTGCTGTTCCACTACGCTGATCTCTGACTTCCTGACTTTCTGGCTTGTCTGACTATCCGCTCCGGTTAAAGAACTTTGGCTATGTTTTGACTACGTTTGTTCTATTTACTTTTATTATAAAACAAGTGTGATTTAACTGTACTTCTGTCTCAGTGTGATTGATGGTTTCTGACAGTAACAAGGGGTTAACAGCAGTAACAGTCACTGAGATCCTTCTCCCTTAGGTCTGTACTTACAGTATCCCCAGGGCTTGGGTTTCTCCCTCAGACTCAAGCAGGCAGACTGCGCTGTAAATATCAGATCCTCAGTGGCACCCCTCTTCTGGCTCCCAAAGGACTTGTAGCTGGATAGGCCCCCCAGGTAAGCACAGCTGGGACCTCAATGAAATAGGTAGAACCCTCAGCAGGATGACCAGGAAGGGCTGGTAGCCTTTCTGGCTGGGAACCTCTTCTCCTGGAGAAGAACCCTGCTCACTGCGTGTTGACTGCGGGTGTGATGCAAATTCCCATGGTGCAGTGCAAATTTTATCTTCATAGGCTTTAATTGAACTTTCAGTAAACTCGCTGCACACAGTTCACATCTCTAAATTGTTCACTGTCTGCCTGCTGAAATTTGCAGTAAAATCGCAGTAAATTTGCAGCTATCTAACTCAAAACACAAGGCAAATTCACACCTCACACAGGACAAAAAAACGGATCAAATTCGCAGTACATCGCATTGCAGTAGTGTGAACCTAGGCTAAAGGTTACTTGGGCTGTTGTTATCACACTTGGAATGGGATTGTGGGATGTCCAGCTTAGAGGATGTTCAATGCTTGGGGCAGAATTTTCTTGGATCATAGCATATCAGGGGTACACAATTCCACAAAGCATTATTAGCAAATTATGTAAATGTTGCCATTCTACTCAACCTTTTGATGCTTTATTTCAAGTATTAATTTAATTATAATACCCAGAGAATACTGAGGTGTAAATGAAACTATATAACATGCATGCATATTCATTATTGACATAGTGTAGACAGTACTGGTATAAATAGGGAGATATTGCATTTTTAAGATTATGGAGCTATATGTTATTAGAGTTAATTGAGCAATTACGATAATCATGATTGAAGAAGCATCAATAATATATCTGAACAATCCTGTAGTTTGGTATTACATTTTTGCATGGGAGAATTTAGATTACAGTAACTACATTTTAAAAGTGAATTCTTTAGATATAATTTATAATTAAGAAGAATGCATCCATGTTATTGATGTTAGGAAATTAAGAGAGTTACTGATATTATTGATTTTTTCCACGCTAAATGGAGTATGGCTTTGTGACTATGGAAAGAACAATGAGAACCGTATCTTAATTTGAAAAATAATTGCTTTGAAAAAGACTCTTCATATGATTTATTTTCATATTTACAGGGCTAGTGAAAAAAACACTAGGAATTACTTGTATTTTTTAAAACTGAAAGCAACACCAAACTAAAATTTTTATGAAATTAAACAAAAGCAATATGTTTAAATCTAATGCCGCGTACACACGAGCGGAATTTCCGACAGAAAGAGTCCGGTGGGAGCTTTTCATCGTATATTCCTACCGTGTGTATGCCCCATTGGACTTTTTCCGTTGAAAATTCAGACGGACTTAGATAGAGAACATGTTCTATATTTTTCCGCCTTAACAAATTACTATCGGAAAAACCGCTCTTCTGTATGCTGTTCCGACGCAACAAAAACTACGCATGCTCTGAAGCAAGTACGAGACGATAGCTATTGGCTACTAGCTATAGAACTTCGGTTTTCTAATCCCGTCATACGTGTTGTACGTCACCGCGTTCTGGATGGTCGGCATTTGGTGTGACTGTGTGTATGCAAGACAGCTTGAGCAGAATTCCATCGGAACGCCATCGGAAAAACCTTCAGAGTTTATTCCGATGGCGAAACCGGTCATGTGTACAGGGCATAAGGAGTGTGTACCTTTCTATCTTTCCCTTCCTTTGTTTCATCTCTCAAATGCAAGCTTTTTTCTGCTATTATCGAACTTTGTGTTCTATATTTGTTCTCCATACCCCCTTTACATGCACAGGAAAGGATGTTTTCTCTATTCAAAGTCTAATTTCAAATGAACTGTACACAATATGATAAATTATGAATTCCTGTATAAAGCTGGGATCTTTGAGTCCTTCATTTCCCATAAGCGAAATCTGTAAGTGGTGAAATTTATTTTAAAAGACAACTATTTTATTATTATTTATTTTTATTTTCAACTATTTCTTCCTTCCCTGCACATTATAAAATAGTGATATATGTACAT
Source organism: Lithobates clamitans (assembly GCA_037952925.1). Taxonomy (NCBI): domain Eukaryota; kingdom Metazoa; phylum Chordata; class Amphibia; order Anura; family Ranidae; genus Lithobates; species Lithobates clamitans. Next base: position 1,565,037 of record JBBGZY010001071.1, on the reverse strand, counting down.
AAAAAATATGTTATATGTTCTAGGTCTTACTAGCAATAGAACAACGTTTTAAAATGGGGAGTTGTTGAAATGTTTGACTCTACCCAGTTAACCCTCTTACATCATTTCAATGAAAGATAATCCAATATGTGAATTACCCACACTCAGCTCTTCAAAATCATGGAAAATTACATAGCAACCTAGCTGAATAAAGTCTAGTTAACCCACCTTGAATAAACAAACTTTCTTAGAACATTCCTTTCCTAAAAAAATTTATTAGAAATTCTGCCCATCTTTGGCCAGTTTATGAATGCAGATGGAGAGATCACAAAAGGCTGCACTCCATTCCTGCATATTTGTTGCAGATCGGTGATTCACTAGGCAGAGAAGCCAGGACCAGGATGAGAGCCTCAAGAGCTTGCATATGCCTTAGTTCCTTATCTTATACTAAGAACCATTCATCTGCTATTTAGGACTTATGCATAAACCATTTTTATTTGCCTAATGACCACTGATTCATGTAAAGAGCTCAGTGTAGGATCATAGGTTCCAAAAAGTTTCACATTTAAATGATGTGCTTTCATATATATTTATTGAAGATTTTTTACTCTTTGCTGACAATTTCAATTTTTCTCAACTTCCTAGTATTTGTTGTTTTTTTTATAGTAATTGTTGCTTGGATCTGGACTTTCCTGTTAAATCACCATCAGATTAATTAGAGTGTAATGTTACTAGTATTGCTTTTGTTTGACATCTGTCATTTCATTCATGTATTTTCTTGTCTTATTGCGTATTGAGTATCATAAGCATATGAGGACTTTAGGCATATGACTCACAGCCTAAAAAACAAATAAAAAAATTACCTTAGGTATATGCTGCATTACCTGTTCCTCTGTGAAAAACATAGTTTCTGAACAACTTTTGAACAGTTTGAACAAGCTTCACTGAGAAATAGGATGTGGAATTCCCTTCCACAGGCGGTGGTCTCAGCGGGGGGGCGTCGATAGTTTCAAGAAACTATTAGATAAACACCTGAAGGACCACAACATACAGGGATATACAAGGTAATACTGACATATAATCACACACGTTGGTTGGACTTGATGGACTTGTGTCTTTTTTCAACCTCACCTACTATGTAACTATGTATATATGATGTTCAGTAACATCCTTAGTGTTACATGGTACACTGTTTCATTAAATTTGAATTTTGTCCAAAATCTATCCACTCTTCAAACTGTCCCTTTCCCCCTCTTAACACATATTCTGACTAACCTGTTAAAGAAAGATCTGCATACCTTTCTATTTTCAGGCCACTCCTATGAGCTCCCATGTGTCAAGTAGGCTGGCTGCAGGGGAGAGAAGAGAGTGCTCCAAGAACAACTGGTAATGCCTGGGAGCGCAACGTCACCCATAGGTTCCAATGGCTTATCTGTTGTCAGAGCTCCCTCCTCTCCCCTGCAACTGTGCCGGCTGACACACTGTGAAAATAGGTAAGTAAATACATCTTCCTTACGCAGGTTAGTTAGCATAAGTGTTAGGAGGGGGAGGGAACATTTTTAACACTAATTAGGGTTTCCCTGGAACTCTACTTTAAGAGGAACTATACCCACCTTTTCTTTACATCCAAAGATGTCACCATCTTAGCTTCTATTTAAATCTGAAGTTGACATGGTGCTGCACATGTGACCCCTGTTTCATAAAGCAGTTTGAGGTCTTACAAAGTATGGTTGGCAACAGATAAAAGCACATTGAGAAATGTGACAACGACATGCCTTGAATGTAACTGTTTTGGTAAACAGTTAAAAACAACGGGTTTAGTTCTGCTTTAATGTGTAGCTTAAAAGGGACAAACTTTGATCTGCATATTGTCAGTCATAGCAATCTTTTTTAATTAAAATTAATTTAAAAAGGTACGACCTTCATATGTGTTGGCTTCTGCATACAAACACGAGGGGATGGGGGCGCTTTCAATTTTTTTTTCTTTTTTATTTCTTTTTTTACACTGTCCCTTTAAAAAAAATGTTATCACTTTTATTCCTATCACAAGAAATGTAAACGTCCCTTGTGATAGAAAGAAGACATGACAGGTTCTCTTTATGGAGACATCTAGGGCCTATAATCCTATAATATCCTCTACTCTGGAAAACATTAGATTAAAAAAAAAAAAAAACATTGATCTCTGCTTTCTAGTAAAAAAAAAAATGGCAGTGTTTACATCTGCCAGAAGTGACGTCATGGCGCTGCTTCCGCCCTTCCAGGATCATAAGATGGTTCCTGGCCAGCTCTGTGGTAACCCTGCGCTACCACTGGATTAGATCTCGGGATCTCAAATCACACAGTAAAGCCCGGAGATGCGCAGATGTGCTGAGGTAAGGGGACGTCACTCCTGCTGCCTGTAGCAGCAATCCAGCGGTGAATCAGCCGATAGGATGGCTTTTACACTAAAGGGAATTGCTGGCTGAAAAGTAGCTGCAGGCATTATCCAGACATCACCACTTCAAGGCCATGACATCATATGGCGTCATGTGGGCAGGAATAGTCAGGAACTGCTTAGCAACCATCAACCATTACAAAATTAAAGACCTTGGTTAGAAGTATGTAATGCACAATATAGTTTATATAGTGAAGGAGCTTGTTATGAAGTTCATACATGGTTATTTTTTTAATTTGTTCAGCCAGCAGCAGATTCCTCCATCCACACAAATTAGGTGGATTGAGGAATCTCCCCGTTGGGACATTGTATTCTGACAGCGGCAATAGACACTGTCAGAATACACTGATCAGTAGCTGTAACTGATTGGCTGCAGCTGCGGATCAATGAGGACTTCTCCAACATGTTCTTTCAACAGCAGTCGATCAAACAACTGACTTCTGCCTGACAAGGTCAACCACATGCCAGTCGAAACTGAGGCAGTCCCTGCTAAACTGTCTTAATTTTGTTCAGTGTCTGGCAAGCTTACCACACAGTGATGTGGTCAGTGCCAAGTTTAGTAGCACATGATACACACAGTACAGGAGTCAGGAACACAATCCCCCCCACATTCTATTCCTAGCACAGATCCCCCCCGCCTAAAATCTATCCTCTAACACAAATCCTCTCCCCCTAAATCTCCCCTTCTAGCCCTAATCTTGTCCTTGCCAAACCCCACCACTAGGACAAATCTCCCCTCCTAGTGCTGCCCTCCTCCCATCCCCAACCCAAATTCCAAATTCACAAATCCTCTCACTCCGCAAACCATTCCCCCCAGCACAAATTCTCTCACCTCCAAATGCCACCACAAATATTCTACTCAATTCCCCAACAGCTCAAATTCTCTCCTCCTCAAATCCCCCCTACCTAGTACAATCCCCCCTCCCCCATAGAACAAATCCCCTCCCAAAGTCCTTCCCTCAGGACTTAATCCTCTCCCTGGCCAAATCTCCTAAGTAACACAGAAAGTTCAGAAGTCAGGATTAAAGTAGTTTTAAAAGCAGAAGTTTTTTTACCTTAATGTATTCTATGCATTGGGGTAAAAAAACCCTTCTGCATGCAGCTCCACCACAGCCCCCGTAAATAATTACCTGAGCCCAATCTTGATCCAGGATGTGCAAGAGAGCAGCGTCTCTCTTGGCTCTCTCTCCGCGTTGGACAGAGGGGCAGCAGTGGGAGTCATTGGCTCCTGCTACTGTCAATCACAGCCAGTGAGGAAATAGTGGGGGAGGGGCTGAGCCATTCTCTGTGTGTCAATGGCCACACAGAACTAGCTTGGGATCGAGCAAGTGCCCCCATAACAAGCGGCTTGCTATGGGGGCACTTGGCAGGCGGGAAGAAGCCAGGAACGGGGGGACCCGAGGAAAGGTCATTGCACATAGCAGGTAAGTATAACAAGTTTGTAATTTTTTTTTAAATAGACATTTTGGCTTTACAGTCAGGGTTAAGTAACACGCACAGTTCAGGGATCAGGATTAAGTAACAAACAGAGTTCAGTGATCAGGTCAGGAGCAAGTAACTCACAGATTGTGCATGGTATCCCCTATGTTCAGAATACACCTTCTGTTTCCTGGTCATCCCTGATATCATCGAGTAATAATTGCTGTGTGCAGGTGCCATTTTGGATTGACAATTGATTTGGAGCCTGAACACTACATTGCACTACGGTGCCTGGCTCCCAGGGACACCTCTATCCCAGTGACAGACCACAAAAAATAGTATATATACTGTATATAGGAAATTGGGAAGAATGGTAACCATAGACAAGGCCCCCTCTTCCACAATTCCTCCACTTCATAACAAACATTCGGAGGAGGGGGATCCTGTCACTCATCTGCCTTTTTCACTCACAGAAAATTTTGCATTCCAAGAGAATCAAAACAAAAAGCCTGTCAGAGTCAGAGCAAGAAATATTCATGCTGTGGCTGCATTATAAAGAAAATGAACTGTATATTTTGTTTTGATGCAACTTTAATGTATGTAGCTTAATTAGGCTGAAGGTTCAATGGGGTATTAATAAGAAAAAGTGCAATAACCCAGATTACCTATAATAAGCATTAAGTATTGTTGTTCTTTGCATGGCCTAATCACTGCCTAATTAAATGAACCTGAGAGCTACACTGTAAAAGCTAACATATCCACTTTACACTATGTGTGCCATCGTGTGTGGGCAAGCACATGTGTAAGTGTATATGTACTGTATAGTATAGCTACATGATGACATGACCGGAGACTTGGACTTTTTCATTTATGGTTAGACATTCTGTCTGTAACCCCTTTGTACAGCATTTATGAATACAGTAATACTTTACAAATAAAAGCTAAGAGGGTAAAAGAAAAACACTAATAACATCAGACTGAACCCAGGCCAAGCAATCTCATTTTCAAATAAATGTCTCTATAAGATAGGATGGTATCAGGCGCCATTCAAAAATCTTTAAAGATAACATTTGAATAATATTAATAAGCATGCTATGAAGAAAAGCTATACCACAGATGTAACCTGAAACATTTATAAATAAATATCTGAGAGATGTTTTATTTATCTTGTATAGAGCTTTGGTTTTAATTAAAAAAAAAAAACACTACCATGATCTTAAAAGTGGATGACCCTCACATATACCCAGTGAAGTGAACAGCCTCAGATGATACACATAAGTACATACATAAGTTTTACATGTACATTTGCTGTCTTCAGCTTACTATTTTCTTTAGTATTCTTACATCTTGGTCAAATTTTTACTTCCTCGTTCAGCAGTAGGAGTGGATTCTTGACATATACTGTGTGACAGCTTATTGGAGGAAAGGCACACACCCTCACTCCACATAGGAACAAAGATACTCCGCAGAGGAACAAAGATACTTTCAGAGCTGTGCTGCGGCAAGACAAACTCTCTGCTAATCTATAGCACCCACCCTGACACAAATTTCAGGCTGTTTTTTTCTCCTGTGTCGAAGAACTTGTCAGAAGTTATCATGCTGATAACAGAGGAACAAAACAGCAGAAAGACTGGGAACTTAGGGCTTTGGAGATAAATAAACATTACAGATATATGTGCCTAGGTCAAATTTCATGAATCAGGTTTACATCCACTTTAAGACATTTAAAATGTGTATTCTTGGCTGAGAACTATAGATTTTAGGGTCCTACTGCAGTATATCACACAGGTTCCAGCAAGTATGTGGTACTAGTTTGTTATATATAATTCTTTCTAAAACCTTAATTATTTGTAGACACACATCGACCTTAAAATGTACAGCATGTCAGTGCAAATTAAAAATAATAAAACATATTTAGCTCATCTCTGTAGTACAGGCATATTTTTCAATGTTGCATTCCTTTAAAAACACTGCACGTACAAAAAAATACTTGGTACTTCTACTACAATCACCGTTGTCAACCCAGCCTGCTGGACTACAGAACTCCAACAATCCTCATCCCTCTCTGTCCCTCTGCACACACATACATTTATTTATTTCCCAAGAAAGCAATGCTGCTGCCTTGACACAGAAGAGCCTAAGTGTAAAGAGCAGAAGATGTGGGTGTATGATGGGCAACAGTGAGGGTGTTGGAAAGGGGCCTAAACAAATTTTCTGCATAGGCAGGGATCCCTGCAGCTTGTGAGCCCCACTGTATTGACATTGTTCATATTCGATCATTAGGATGTACCTTTTTCTGTGATCTGCTAAGTCTTACACATTTGGAACTTCAAAAGAAAAAGTGAATGAAAATATAGCCACATCTTCACCCATCCCTCCATATCTCCTCCACCTTTTCTCCTGAAACCCCTTCCCACTTTTTTTCAGAAAGCAAATATCTGCAATGATGAATTGCCAATGTACTCTATTATAACACTATACAGTACTATATTGTAACATATGCATCACCTTTATTGTATGTATACTGTAAATATTCACTGCTTTTACACTGTACACTATAAACCCAAAAAATGTACCTGTTACTAAAAATATTAAACAAGAAAATATTGAACAAGAAAGTATAGCCATGTGTTTTTTTTACTGAGAATAGTTTTACTTACACAATAGAATGGTATGCTGTGTCAATGTAGGTATGTCATCATATCAATGTAACATTGGCCATAGACTTACATATGATAGTATTATGGGAAAATACTAATTCATTATGTGAAACTGTTGTGGACTCTTACCCTGACATAGATCCTGATTATCTGTTGGGCCATGCTGACCACTTGTGCTGATGTATGACTCACTTATGTTTTGTGTTTTTCTTTTTTTCTTTTTTGTGTTGTTACTGGAATTATGTCATACTTATACTATGTTGAAAATTTAAATATAAAGAATTTCAAGAAAAAAAAATGGCCATAGCACGATCTGCCATCTCCTCTAGCAAAACTCCAGCCGGGAACAGGAATCGGGTTGAAGGAATACTGTTTACTTATGCAGGAGGGAGGCACAGCACACATACTTATCCTGCTATGTAGTTTCCCCCAAACTGATGATTGCAGATGTCACAAAAAAGTTAGACTTTTGCATGATCTGTTAAAAATAGTTGGATTGGGCAACTGCCATTATTTCGAGCACCTTTACTTACATATGGACTTTCAAATCTACTGTCATTAAACTCTTGAAAAAAGTAGACAATAAAAACAGAGGGTTTCAAAATGGAGTAACTTGTTTTGTGTAATCAAAATGGGTAATATCTAATAAAACAAAATGTTGTACTTATTTTTCATACTTGGTAGTCCATGAAGTGGTAACTCCTTGTTTTATTATTACAGATTGAAGATATTATCACCAGAATGCAAGATGATAAAGCTGGTGGAGTACCTATCAGAACCGTTAAAAGCTTCCTGTCGAAAATCCCAAGTGTGGTTACAGGTAAAGACATTTCCTTTGCCTTCCTTTTGATGTATCCATTTTTTCTAGAACACAGAAGGAAACATGCAAGTTAAATTAAATCAGGTGAATACTTCCAGCAATGTTGTGGCATTTGGAAACCTCATGCTGATTGGAAAGATAAACAAATTGGCAGAGCATTCCTCGCAAAGAGGTATAAGCAGTTCAGAAGTAATATAATTCTATCATAAACATTTTAAATCGGAACTTGAGGTCAATATATAAAATACGCCAGTTAATCTAGCCATGTAATCATTAAAGCATCATGCAATGTATATTTGAAAGCAGCTAATGAAAGTACTTGAATTTGACTTGCACAAGCCTCTTATGATTCCCTGTACAGCATCATTTAGACCTGATGGGAAAGGGGCGGCACTTGGTGCAGGTCAAGTGTGCTACATGTACATGTACTGTATTTCTAACTAACAGGGTGACAGAAGGAGAGGGAGCAGAGGCATGACTACTATATATTCTGCTGGTTTTCAATCACAGGCTTCCAATCACAAGTTAAACCTTTTACCTCTGCTGTAATGCATATTGTATATTAAAGTGGTTGTTAAAGCAGAGGTCCAGCTGGACCCATGTTTATTAAAAGTCAGCAGCTACAAAACATGTAGCTGCTGACTTTTAATAAACAGACACTCACCTGTCCCACAGTCCAGCAATGTGGCCGCCCAAAGCCTTCGTTCTCTCCCCCGTTCTCTTCCCCGTCTGTCTGCAGCGCCAGCATTGCGCCTTCACAACCGGGTGTGCACTGCGCATGCGTGAGTCGCGCTGCGCATCTTGAATGGCTGGGCAATCTTTTGGGACCTGTAATGTGTCCCAGAAGATTGCAGGGAGGGAGAGGGAGAGGGAAAGGAGAAGTCTCCTAGGCGGCGTGGGCAGCAATGGGGGCTAGGTACTTGTGAAAACTAGGTACCAACCCCCCCCACTCCCCCCAAAAAATTACATGCCAAATGTGGCATGTCAGGGGGTCAGGATACCTTAAAGTAGAAGTTTGCGGAAGGCTGCATAGATGAGCACTGGTGAGGCTGCATAGATGGACACTGGTGAGGCTGCCTTGCTGGGCACTCGGCAGGCTTCATAGATGGGCACTGTTGAGGCTGCATAGATGAGCACTGGTGAGGCTGCATAGAAGGGCACTGTTGAGGCTGCATTGCTGGGCACTGGTGAGGCTGCATAGATGGGCACTGGTAAGGCTGCATAGATGAGCACAGGTGAGGCTGCATAGATGGGCACTGATCATGCTGCATTGCTGGTTACTGGTCAGGCTGCATTGCTGGGCACTGGTGAGTCTGCATAGATTGGCATTGGTGAGGCTGCATAGATGTGCACTGGAGAGGCTGCCTTGCTGGGCACTGGTCAGGCTGCATAGATGGACACTGGTGAGGTTGCATAGATGTGCACTGGTGAGGCTGCATAGATGGACACTAGTGAGGCTGCATAGATGGGCACTGGTCAGGCTGCGTTGATGGGCACTGGTGAGGCTGCATAGATGGGCACTAGTGAGGCTGCATAGATGAGCACTGGTGAGGCTGCATAGAAGGGCACTGTTGAGGCTGCATTGCTGGGCACTGGTGAGGCTGCATAGATGGGCACCGGTAATGCTGCATAGATGAGCACAGATGAGGCTGCATAGATGGGCACTGGTCAGGCTGCATTGATGGGCACTGGTGAGCCACAGGATTCACAATTCTTTTAATCTTGAAAGGGCCGATGAATCTCGGGCCCAATTTCCGTGAAGGACAAGGTAGTCTGAGATTGGTGGCAGATAGCCAAACCTTATCTCCTACTTTGAAGGCCGGGTTTCCCTTTCTTCCCTTGTCATAATACTTTTTATAGCTGTCCAGAGCCTTCTGCATGGTTTGCTGGATCCTTTGAAAGTTTGACTGGATGGAGGTTATCCGGTCTTGTACAGCAGGTACTGAGATTTCAGGTATGGAATTAGGGAGACCAGAAAGGTGTTTGGTTGGTAGCTGTGTGTATGGAATTGTTATAGGCAAATTCCACATAGGGCAGAAGGGAAGACTAATCTTGGGAGCAGGAACAGAAACAGCGAAGATATTGCTCTAAAGTTTGATTTGTCCTCCCCGTTTGGCCGTTACTTTGGGTATGCAGAAGAGAGACAAACTTTGATTTCCAATGATTTCCAGTGATTTGCAGAGCTCCTTCCAAAGCTTGGAGGTGAATTGGACATCTCTATCGGAGACAATACTATCGGGTACCCCGTGAAGCCTCACTACTTCTTTAATAAATATATTGGCTGTATCCAGGGCAGAGGGAGTGCCCACCATGGATAAAAAGTGTGCTATTTCTGAGAGGCGATCGACAATGACCAAAATGGTGGTGAACCCTTCAGAGGGTGGAAAGTCAACAATAAAGTCCATAGAGACTTCCTTCCATGGCCGTTCCGGGATGGGCAGACGTCTCAACAGACCCCAAGATTTGGCATTCGACCCCTTGTTGCGCTGGCAAAAGATGCATGAAGAAACATAGTCTTTACAGTCCCGCCTCCAACCAGGCCACCAAAAAGAACAGGATATTAATTTGGAGGTTTTTTGTACTCCAAAGTGACCTGCCAGTTTATGGTCGTAGAAAGTCGCTAAGATCAGAGGTCTTACTTCCAGTGGGTCAAAAATTTTATTCCGAGCCCAAAGAAAGTCGTTCCGCTTCTCCAAAGAAGATATCTCTGGCTCAGTACAGTGGCTGGAAGCCTGTTTGATGGCAGCTCTTAGACTAAGGAGACAAAAATTTTGCAGGGATAGGATGGTGCTAGGTTCCGTTAACTGAGGAGACTCCAGGAACATCTGGGAGAGTGCGTCCGCTTTCCCATTCTTGGATCCAGGTCTATATGAGATGTGAAAGTTGAACCTGGAGAAGAGAGGTGCCCACCGGGCTTAGGCGTTTGACCGTCCTGAGGTTCTCCAGGTTCTTTTGGTCCATGAAAATCATGATAGAATGGGGTGCACCCTCTAGCAGATATCTCCATTCCTCCAAGGCAAATTTCATGGCTAACAACTCTTGGTCACCTACATCGTAGTTTTTTTCAGGGGGACTTAGCTTCCGAGATGCAAAAGCTACTGGGTGAAGGAGGGCTTCGGGACCCCATCTTTGGGAAAGAATAGCTCCTGTAGCTGTCTCTGAGGTGTCAACTTCTAATACGAAAGGCAGAGCCAGGTCCGGATGCTGCAGAATTGGTGCAGAGATAAACAAGGCCTTTAATTCGTTGAAGGCTCCTTGGGCTTCCTGGGACCACTGGAAACAGTTCTGTTGGCGGGTCAACTGAGTGATGGGTGAGATAATAGACGAGAAGCCTTTAATAAATCTTCGATAGAAGTTGGTGAAGCCTGTGAACCGGTGAACTCCTTTCTTATCCGAAAGGGGCCGGCCATTCCTGCATTCCTGTATTGCTCTGACTTTTTGTGGGTCCATTGCGACCCCTTCAGTGGAAATGATGAACCTAGAACCTGGACAACAGTCATTTTCGAACTCACATTTTACCGCCTTAAGGTAAAGTCCATGTTTTCTGAGGATTGTGAGAACTTTCTTTACATGAGCTTGGTGCAGTTCAATGGTAGCGGAAAAGATGAGGATATCGTCCAAGTAGACGATTACAAAGTTATTGAGGTATTCTCGGAAAATGTAATTTACCAGATATTGAAAGGTGGACGGGGCGTTGCACAGCCCAAACGGCATCATCAAGTATTTAAAGTGTCCGAATCTGGACCTGAAGGTGGTTTTCCACTCGTCACCAGCACGAATCCGGATGAGATTGTAAGCGCCTCGTAGGTCCAATTTGGAAAAGATTCGGGTGGTTCGGAACCGCTGGAACAGCTCTGGAATAAGCGGGAGCGGGTACCGGTTTTTAATGGTTATTTTATTGAGCTCTCTGTAATCTACGCAAGGTCTTAGGGAGCCGTCTTTTTTTCAACAAAGAAGATACCGGCTCCAGCCGGCAAAGAGGATGGACGGATGAAGCCCTTCTCCAAATTCTCGTGAATGTATACCTGGAGGGCTTCCAACTCAGTCTCAGATAACGGGAATATACGACCAAAGGGGATTTCAGAGCCGGGTAAAAGTTCAATGGGGCAGTCGTAAGACCGGTGTGGTGGCAGACAATCCGCTTTTTTCTTATCAAAAATGTCTCTGAATTCGAGATACACTGGAGGAACATGCTGGAGATTATCAGGTACTGGTTGTACGGTCAAGCAGGAGGCTGGAACTGGAACGAAACAGTAAGCCAAGGAGAAGGAAATCTCTTTCTTACTCCAGTTAATTTGGGGATCATGAGATTGCAGCCATGGAAGTCCCAAGATGATGGGGAACAAAGGGGAACAGATAATGTCAAAACATAAGAACTCCTGGTGGCCGGAGTCCGTGATGGTAAGGATGGGTCTAGTCTTTGTGTAACAGGTCCTGAGCAGGGTAGGAACCCATCAGGCAAATGGACCTGGAGGCTTTGTTTCTTGTTTTGGAGAGGAATGTGTAGTCTTTGAGCCAAAGATGCATCTAGGAAGCAACTGCAAGCCCCCAAATCAATTATGGCCAGTAGCCGGATTTCCTCTTCCGCTACCTGTAGGGAGACAGGGAGGATGGCGTGAGTTTGAGCAGAACCAGTGACTTGATAGTTCATAACATATTGAGAGCGTGACTTACTGGGTCTCACGGGGCAGTTACGTAAATAGTGTCCTCGCCCACAATACAGACACAAGTTGGCTTGCTGTCTCCGTTGTCTTTCATCAGGGGTGAGTGGAGAACGGACCAGTCCTAATTGCATAGGTTCAGTCTCCGGAGCAGAGACAACAGAAAGGGCCGGGAATGGAAGGTGAACTGGGGAAGGCTTAGGTAGCACCCAGATGGGTCGGGAGGACTGAAAGCCTCAATTGAATTAAGTCTTCCAAAGTGGTAGGAGTCTCGACCCGAGCCAACTCATCCTTAAGAGCCTCAGAAAGACCCTGACGGTATTGGTACTTGAGGGTGGCTTCGTTTCATCCTGTATCAGCCAACCATTTATGGAACTCAAGAGTGTAGTCTTCCACTGTGTTCTGGGTTGGAGGGCCAAGTACAGAGAACAGGCATTCTTGAATGCCCTGAATTTCTTTTGGTTGCCAGAAAATCGCTCTGGTGTGGGAACCCTAGGTTCAGGAAGGGCCATTACCACAGTAGGGCTAGTGGTAGGGAAGAGGTGGCCCCAGTGGAGGATGCTGGAGCTGTGGCAGCTGGAGCAGGCGACCCGGACAGATGCTGGAGACGGCCCTCAATTTGGACACAACCCTCCTTTAACTTCTGAACTGCCTGCGTGAGAGCCGTAACCTGCTGGCACAGGGTCTCAAGAGGAGAATCTGCTCTGTCGGCCTCTGACATGGCTAGTTTATACTGTCAGGGAGGTACTCACCGAGGCCAAGATGCTGAGAGCAGTTCTCTCTTGCGACTAAGCGCACTCCACCCCTGGTGGTGATACAGAGGGTGAAGGGCACAAAGAGGCACGAGCCACCAGCAGGCTGGGCAGGTCTTGCGTGAAGGTCACCAGGAAGCTGGCAGCCGTGCAGGGACTGGTAGACACTGGAGCTCAACTGGGTAAATGAACAGCAGAGTCCAACAGCAGGCCGAGGGTCAAACACAGGGGACTGGTAGCAAGTCTTTAAACAGGCTGAGGAGACTCGCACAGGAGACTGGTAGCAGAGTCCGTAAACAGGCTGAGGGTCAAGCACAGGAGACTGGTAGCAGAGTCCGTAAGCTGGTTGAGGGTCAAGCACAGGAGACTGGTAGCAAAGTCCGAAAGGCAAGCCGAGGGTCAGGTGCAGGAGGAGATTAGAGCAGTTCAGGGTCGATCTGGGTCACAACGGGTAATCACAAGGCAGGATACAGAGGCAAGGAACACAGGAAGCTGAGAGATAAACCAGAAATTTAAACATGTAGCTGAGCAGCCTTTTATAGGCCAGCAAAGGAACTGACGTTATGCGCGCACCAGTGCGCATGTGCGATTACTGTTCCCCGTTCCGTTGGATTGCGCCAAAGCGCTGCTCTGCCACGCATGTGCGAAGGAAAGCGGCGTTACTGGCAAGGCTGGTTCCTGTTACTTCCCTGACAGTCAGTTTCGAATCCTCCCTTACATTGTTGGTCCATGCAGAAGCCCCTTTTAAATTGGTGGTGAGTGTAAATCCCCCTTACATTGGTGGCCAGTGTAGAAATCCCCCTTTATTGGCTGTTGATGTAAAATCTACAATTACATTGGTTGTCAGTGTAAACTCTTCATAACATTGGTGATCAGTGTACATTTCCCTTTACATTGGTGATAAGTGCAGAATTGCCCTTACACTGGTGGTCAGTGTAAATTCCCCTAACATTGGTGGTCGGTGTAAAAGTGTCACCCTACATTGGTTGTCAGTGCAAATTCCCCCTTATATGGAGGTCATTGTATATTCCCCCTTACACTGGTGGTTGGTGTAAATGCTCTTATTACATGTCAGTGTAGAAATCCCACTTTTCTATTGGTGGGTGGCGTAAAATCCCCCGTTACATGGTGGTCAGTGCAAATTCCCCCTCACATTGATGGTCAGTGTAAATACCCCCTCAAAATGGTGGTCATTGTAAATTCCCCATTACATTGGTAGAATCCCCCCACTATATACTTGCCAAAGATTTCCAGCTTTGCTCTACATGATTCAGAATTTGCCACAGTGCACTGCCTCCTAACTAATCCCATCCCCCACCACTGTTACTGATCCCATCAATCCCCCAGGAATGCCACTGATCTCACCCCTCCCCCAGCATTGCCACTGATCCCAGAAGTCTTAGGATTCCTAGGAGTTGTCTGTCTATTGCTGGGTCCCCTCACCTTCCCAGTCCATGGTGCACAGGCAGTTAGGAGATGATGTGCTGTAACCTTTAGCAACCAATCAGTGAGCAGTAATGCTGTGCACTAACCTCTTTCAACCAATCATTGAGCGGTAAGGATATGCAGTAACCTCTAGGAACCAATCAGTGAGCAGTAATAATGTGCAGTAACCTCTAGCAACCAATTAGTGAATGGTATAAATGTCTAGTAACCTCTAGCAATTAATCAGTGAGCAGTATTGATGTACAGTAATCTCTAGAAACCAATCAAAAAGCAGAAGTCATGTGCTGTAACCTCTAGAAAATAAACAGTGAGCCATAATGTGTGCTGTAACCTCTAGAAGCCAGTCAGTGAGCAGTAATGAGTGTAGCTGCTATTTATTGTATGTCTCATGGTATGTGGAGAGCGAAAGTGCATGGAAGAGGGGGCATGCTAGCATGCCTAGCTGGTTAATTTCCCTTTAAAGGGATCTCTCCTCTACTGTGATTGATTGCTTGCTTATAGTACACAAAAGAACAAATAATATATAAATAGTGCTGAGCTTAACAATAACTCAATAATAAATAACAGTTGTATGTTTTATAATACTCTGAAAAAATGGTAATATGAAATATAGACAGTGTTCAAGTAATTGTCCACCAAAGTCCAATGTGAAAAAGTGTTTATAAGTGAAAAAAACAACAGAATCCAAATCCAATTTGAAGACACTGGCTTCTTATAGTGCAGTGTGTACCACCTCCTGCACCACCACTTGTGCTTGTGAGTCTGCTCACCTTCATAGAAACCTCCACATTATAAGTAGTTTCATGATTTCGAGGGTATAATTCTCAGCATCACCTCAATCTGCTCCCCCATATGGACAGGGAATTCCCAAAAGTTTACTCTCACATGCGTCCACTCAATTCACTCCACTTTCTGATGGGAAATTCTCAAAGCAATAATTCCAGATCAAGTCACATACTTTATTGCTCTCGTAAATAAATGCTCACATAAAAACCTGAAAGCTGGCATAAAGAAATCAAATATACAACTGGATCCGCTTCTTTAACCATTGGTGTAAGACCAGAGACAAAAACGGCTGCCGCTCAGTATTCAGTCATGTATGGCCGTGGGTACTGATGTCACTCTTAGCCTCCACCCTGATGTATCCGGTCCCTAGGTGGGGACTTCAGAGGGTAGAGGATGTCAGCACTCTCTTGCTTACATACACAACTCGGTCTCCAAGGAAACTGTCAAACAAGTGAATCTAAACCCATCCCATTACCAATCCAATGGTCAGACCCATTGGTCAGAAACAATGGTCTCCTGATTAGTATTCTGGAAATGTGGATGATTTGGCTATCTCTATAGCATTGGACCATCCATCTGGAGAGTCATCTGATCTGGATTCATTCAAACAATACCGCAGCAGTGACATACATCAACCATCAGTGAGGAATGGGAAGTCATGCTGTGGCAAGAGAGGTAGTTTGGATCTTGTTGTCAGGGCTGGGCTCAGCCCTTCCTTCTCAAAGCTGGCTGCTCAGCTGTTGGCTAATTGCCAGCTCCTTTCTCTCCCCAGTGACTCACCTGTTGATGATATTCTGCTTGTCAGTCCTGCCTACTTAATCTGTCTAGCTCAGATGATCTCTGCCTTTGCCTTGGTCACATCTCTAGAGAAGCTCTCCTGTGTTCCTGTTAAAGACTTGCTTGGCTGACATTCCTTCTGGCTCCAGATCCTGCTTGCTGTTCTACTACACTCATCTCTGGCTCCCTGACGTTTTGGCTTGTCTGACTATCCGTTCCGGTTCCTGACCTCTGGCTATGTTTTGACTACGTTTACTCGGTTTACCTTTTTATTATTATTAAACAAGTGGGATTTAACTGTACTTCTGTCTTAGTCTGATTCATGGTTTCTGACACTTGTCCTGGATAGAACTTCATGTTTCCACTTTTTCTGCTCTATACATTTCAGGCGTCGACAATGGTAGGGGGACCTCCTCAGCTGGCAGCGCCTGGACCAGGGGGAGTGTTCCCTATATCCAGCAATATTCTAGGACTTGTGTAGTAGGTGGGGGAAGTTGGTTGTTGTCCTCCTGGCTTCCAGGTTCAACAACAAGCTGGACAGGTTTGTCTACAGGTGCAGGGATCCTTTAGCTGAAGCAGTGGATGCTCTGCTGGCTCTGTCAAATTTATGTTCTTCTCTCCCTGAAACTTCTTCCTTATCTGCTTTGCAAGATCAATATGTAGATCATTATTGGAATGAACTGACCCAGGCAGATGTTCTGTGGGCTATGTTCGATTGCCAGGGAACAATTTGCCATCCAGCTTCTCTGGCTTTATTGACATGGCTGTTGAAGCCTTGTTTATTTTGTGTCAGGGGCATCTCTAAATCTATGTTTCCTACAGTGTTATCAGCTAGGAAGGCTACTTCCTGTAAGGTCTGTCATCAGACATGAAAGGCATACTTGACTTAGTGTGAGTCTAAGCTTGCACGCTTGAAGTTTCTCTATATTGTGAATCCTTTCCTTCCTGCAACTGGTTCCGGACCAGCATTTAGCTCTCAGCACTGGTTTCTACCTGGTCTATCTTGTGTCAGAGACCATTTATCTCTCATTCCCTTATTTAGACTTTTGTGCAGAGGGTCTCCCATCTGCTCCCCATGTTCGTTCTCCTGTGACTTAATAAGGTTCTTTTTGTGCCTGAAATATCGCTGTGTGAACCCATTAGAGACATTCCTCTCTCTCTATGCACAAGGTGGTGTTTCTCGGCAGCCCTACCTTTCCCTTTCTGGTTTTGAATAGGAATAAGATGTGGTCCAGGCCCAGGACTTCCTTCTTGTCTAAGGTGGTTCTACCCTCACCTCAACCATGTCCTCCTCTTCCTCTATCTAGCTCTAGTTCATGAAAAGGCATATCTTCTCCATTGTGTGGATTTATTTCTGGTCGTGAGAGCCTATCTCTCAGCCATTGCTTCTTCAGGAAGAATTATTTTTTTTTGTATTCTGGATGAACCCTGAAAGGGTACACCATCTTCTCGCTCCAGCATCCCTAGGTGACTCAGGCTGACCACCATCCAAATTTATGGTCGTTAGGATTGAGTTCCACCCTTTGCTGTCAAGGTGTACACTCCTAGAAGTGCTTTTTGGCCTTTTCAGTATCAAGCACCCTTTCCAAGTTTGCAAGGCTTCCATCTGGTCTTCTATTCTTTAGGTTTCTTCTTAAGCTGCAGGGAGTTTCCAGTTTAATGTTGTTTTCTTTGGGTATGTTAGCTTTTGTTGCTCACCCCTCTATTAAACTGCCTCTGGATATCCCAACAGTCTAAGAACTACCGTATATACTCGAGTATAAGTCGAGTTTCTCAGCACATTTTTTTGTGCTGAAAGTGCCCCCCTCGACTTATACTCGAGTCAAGCACTTTTCTGCAGCAAAAAATTTCATTTTCTGAACCGACTTTGGGGGCCCATATCTCGGGGCCACTTGGTGCTAGGAACCCCAAATTTGGTGTGCAAACACAGTGGAACTAGTACCACAACATATCCAAAGCTGAAGTTTCTAGCTCTAAGTGGCCCCGAAATACAGGGCCCCAAAATCGGTTCGGAAAATGTCATTCTCTGCTGCAGAAAAGTGCTTGACATTTTGTGAACCGACTTTGAGGCCCCGTATCTCAGGGCCACTTGGTGCTAGGAACCCCAAATTTGTTGTGCAAACCCAGTGGAACTGGTACCATAACATATCCAAAGCTAGGGTTCCTAACACCAAGTGGCCCCGAGATACGGGGCCCCAAATCCGGTTTGGAAAATATCATTCTCTGCTGCAGAAAAGTGCTTGACATTTTCTGAACCGATTTTAGGGGCCCCGTATTTTGGGCCACTTGGTGCTAGAAACCCTAGCTTTGGATATTTTATGGTACCATAACATATCCAAAGCTAGGGTTCCTAACACCAAGTGGCCCCGAGATACGGGGCCCCAAATCTGGTTTGGAAAATGTCATTCTCTGCTGCAGAAAAGTGCTTGACGTTTTCTGAACCGATTTTAGGGGCCCCGTATCTCAGTTTCTAGCACCACTTGGTGCTAGAAACCCTAGCTTTGGATATTTTATGGTGCTAGTTCCACTGGGTTTGCACACCAAATTTGGAGTTCCTAGCACTAAGTGGCCCCGAGATACGGGGCCCCAAAGTCGGTCAACTGTGTCCATCTGCAGCAATGTCATTTTAGGACCCTGTGGGTTCAGAGACCCCAAATTTTGGCTGCAGCTAGGGGGCATCTAGGAACCCTTAACTACCAAGTTTGAAGTTCGGGGGACCTATGGCTGCAAATGGGCACAGTGAGGCTGCAAATGGGCATTGTTGACCCTCTTTTCCACTTACAGTAGCTGTGCATTTCTCACCCTCGTCTTATACTCAGGTCAATAAGTTTTTCCCATTTTTTGTGGTAATTTAGGGTCTCGAATTATACTCGGATCGACTTATACTCGAGTATATACGGTATGTCCCTCAATGGATGATAAGCCAAATAGGATTTTTGTACCCCCCCCATAAAATACTTTTCTTGGAGCCCATCGAGGGATACAGGTCACTTGGTTTGTGTTTTTTTTCTTTCAATACTACTTTGTTACCAATTGTGGGAAGGGTTATCCTGTGCTTGCCAATTTTTATTTGTTGCTGGCATCCATTTCTGCTGTTGACGACAATATAACCAAACTGTTTAAAAATTCATGTGTCCCCCCCTAAATACAGAAAATCTTAATTTTTGGTCGAAAGCATCAACCAATTTTGCAGGTTAATATAATCGACAGCTTAAAAGCACTTAGGGGCTGATTTACGAACATGTTGGCGCATATGCGTGAGCAGGAATAGTTATTGCGACATGGCGCATACTTAAAGGAATAGAAACCAGCTGGTGACTTGCGCCGGATGCGCGGAATCGTTGTGCGCATGGGCGCAGACACATTCTTAAATACAGAACAGACATCGGGCACTTGCTCATTGTAATGCTGATCATGTCAATGAGCTTTTCCTTATCACATGGAGAATATTGCTTCCAGTTTTATTCCATTCATTAATTTCTTTTTGAAACAACTCAATAACTATTCTAGAGATCTTCCTCCTATCAACAACTGTGCGGATATTCCCTGGACTTGGATGTGAAATGTCATAATTGTCAAAATGTAATTGTGTGCATTTTATGGTGATAATCTATAATCATTGGTGGACCTGAAACTTCCATGAAAACATCTTCTTAATACATGTCTGTGTATTATGCATTCTGGACAATTCATTTCCCCATACACTGTGCAATGTGATTGGATGACATATAAATCTTCTCATCTATCTGAGCAATTCTTTCCCCATACACTGTGCAATGTGTAAAGGGTTAATACCCAAAAAGAGAAAGCAACTTGTGTCTGGTGGTGTAGCTGATTAGTAACTCCTATTCACAATGTGTCAGCACAAAAGCAGATGCAGTTCCGTGCGTTTTTTTTCTGCCCTGAGGCTGGATTCACACCTATGCATTTTTAGTACTTTTTGCATTTTGCAGATTTGCACTACAGAACATGTTCTATAGGTAACAATGTTAAATGGACTGTACTGCAAATCTGCAAAATGCAAAAAGCTCTAAAACTGCATAGGTGTGATTCAGCCTCAGGGCCAGTTCACACCAGATGCAGTTCCATGCAGTTCTGTTTTTTTCTGCACCAATACAGTCAGTTCCGGTCAGTTTCTGCACCAGAAACTGACTGCATGGTGTGAACTAGAGCCATTGGAATACATGGAAAACACTGTGCATGCATTTTTAGTGCAGAAAAAAGCGTCTGGTGTAAAGTAGCACTAAGCCTGGATTCACATCTATGCATTTCTAGTGCTTTTTGCATTTTGCAGATTTGCACTACAGAATGTGTTCCATAGGAAACCATGTTAAATGGACTGTAGTAGAAATCTGCAAAATGCAAAAAGCTCTAAAATTGCATAGGTGTGAATCCAGCCTAAAAATGCATGCAGTGTTTTCCATGTATTCCAATGGCTCTAGTTCATATAGTTCATACCATGCAGTCAGTTTCTAGTCAGTTCCGGTGCAGAAAAAAAGCGCTCGGAACTGCATCTGGTGTGAATTGGCCCTCAGAACTTTAGTTCTTAAAGAAACCAAAGGTAGTAATGTTGTAACCCCTTTTTTTGAACAGGCGTGAAAAATATATTGCTCACAAAGAGGGGAGTATTTCCAGCATATTATCTGTGTGATCATGTGTGTGTCTATATATATTATAATAAATCTATATAAAAAAAACACACACACACAGCATACATTAAGGCCCGGTTCACACTTGTGCGATGCCAGACATTGCATGTAATTCGCAGCGCACTGCCGTTCACATTACATGCGATGTCTGTGCGGTGCGATATCAGCCATACAGATAGTGATGGCTGATATCGCACTGCATTCGGTGCAAACACGCACAGGACCCTTTTTTCTGTTCGGACCAGAATCAGATTGCATGTGTGTTCACATATATGCGATCCGATTCATGTCCGAACTGTCAGTTTGCAGTGCGATATGCAAGCTGAACTGGGGGTGTCGTAAACAATGTATTGACACTCCCCAGTGATTCGCATATGGCAGTGTGAACTGACATGCGAGTCGGTGCGATGCGGGAACCCGCAGTGGATTCGCAGTGTTCTCGCATCGCACCAGTGTGAACCGGGCCTTATGCAGATTTTGACCATAAATATGTAATGTGTCTAGCCACTAAGGCCCGGTTCACACTGGTGCGATGCGAGAACACTGCGAATCCACTGCGGGTTCCCGCATCGCACCGACTCGCATGTCACAAAAATCGGTGTGGGGGTCCCCCCAAAATCCATACCAGACCCTTATCCGAGCACGCAGCCTGGCCGGCCAGGAAAGGGGGTGGGGACGGGCGACAACATGGGGACAAGGTGCTTTGGGGTGGGGGGGGCCCTGCAGGGCGCCCCCCTCCCCCAAGGCACCCACCCCCCCATGTTGAGGGCATGCGGCCTGGTACGGCTCAGGAGGGGGGGGGGGGCGCTCGCCCGTCCCCACCCCCTTTCCTGGCCGGCCAGGCTGTGTGCTCAGATAAGGGTCTGGTATGAATTTTGAGTGGACCCCCACGCCGATTTTTCGGCGTAGGGGGTCCCCTTACAATCCATACCAGACCTAAGGGCCTGGTATGCCCCTTTTTTCATTTAAAATTTGGCGCAGGGTTCCCCCTCAGGATTCATACCAGACAGCTGTCAGCACTGCCTGTCACACATGCACAGTACCCTGTCGCCGAGAACCAGCACAACAATCTCGCGGTCAGGTACTGTACATGTGATGTCTGGCATTGCACAAGTGTGAACCGGGCCTTAAGGACCAAGCCTATTTCTATTTACAAGTTAAAATCTGTATTTTTTGGCTTAAAAATTAATTAGAACCCTCAAACATTATATATATTTTAGCAGAGTAAATAGCGCCTTGAAAGAGCGGCTCCATTCACTCCAATATGAAAGCCCTGAGGGCTTTCACACTGGAGACACAGCAGCGGCTGTTTCAGGGTGCTTTGCAAGCACTATTTTTAGAGCCTGCAAAACGCCTCAGTGTGAAAGGGGTCTTCATGTACAATCTGTGGCATGTAAACTCCCCCTCAATGTAAACCCAAGATAACAAAAAACAGGGAAAGTCTTTGGGGTTGATTTACTAAAGGTAAATCCACTTTGCACTACAAGTGCAGTTGGTGGAGATCCGAGGGGGCCATGCAAGGAAAACAAAAAACAGCATCTTTGCTTCTACATGGTTGGCTGTTAAAATCACCAGTGCCTCCCCTCAGATTTTCAGCGACTACACTTGTATGGCAGAGTGGATTTGCCTTTAATAAACCCCAAAATACCTAATAATTTGGGGTGTACACAACAAAGTGCTAGAGTGCAATTTGCCTAATGGGGACACTAGTTAGATTGACCTGTGTGTCCCCAAGGAAAGGCATTGGTAGGGTTTTACACTCACTTCCTGTTTGGCTATGTGACAGGAAGTGAAGCCAATTTTAAGAAAAGGGACACAAAGCCCAACCTAAGAAAGACAAGCAGGGGTTCTAACACTCACTTGTTTCCCTCAAATGCCCAAAATTAGAATAGGATTGTCTGGAGCTCGATTTTAGCTCAGTGCTCTAAATCAGTGCTTCTCAACCCTGTCCTCAAGTACCCCCAACAGGCCATGTTTGCAGGTTTTCGTTCTTCTTACCCAGGTGCTTTAAATCAGTCAATGGCTTGGTATTTTGAACAGCTAGTTTAGCCAAGATAAAATTCCCTAAACATGTCCTGTCGGGGGGTACTTGAGAACTGAGGCTGAGAATCACTGCACTATAATGGAAAATTGAATACTTACCTCTCTGTAATTTCTTTCCTGGTGCCTATCTATGGCAGCATACACACAATCCATGCATATGCTACCATGAAGGCACCAGGAAAGTAACTTAGACAAAGCATACATTTTTGGGATTTGCCATGCCAATCAGCCTAGTTAAAGCGGGGGTCCACCTATCTATCGTTTTTTTTTTTTAGAGTTCATTCACAAACTTTTCTTCTCATGATTATCTACTCACATGTTCTGTGTAATAAGTCCGCCTGTGTCCGATTTCGTTGTAAAGAATAACTTATAAAATTCACTGAAGGCGGTTTCCATCTTCATTGTGGGCATTTGAAGCCCACAAGCATGTATTTCCTGGATGCGGTGAATGCTGTGCTCCCAGCATTCACCGAGATGTTGTGATGACGCTGTTGCACAATGCATGCTGGGAAGCCTGAGACTAGCTCCCAGGGGACTGTGGGAGGTGTGGGAGAGGCTAGAAACACGCCTACTCCCATGGGAGGAAAACCAGGAAGATTAGAAAAAAAAAAGTAATTACGGCGATTTAAAATTTTTTACACAGCATGTCAGCATCTAGGCAAGGAAGAGAATGCATAGAGATAATGTTCAAAATTTGGGTGGAACCCCGCTTTAAACTGCAGCTGGGAAATGTGTTGCATGAAAAGTAACAAAAAACACAAAACATAAAAATTTGCTACAAATTTTATTGGTCAACAAAACAGGACTTGGAAAAGAGCAAGGAAAGCAAAAAAACACATGTATGTTAATTTGAGACATTAGAATATGGTTAACATGAGTTAAAAGGAGTGCGCCCACAAATGGATATCAATTAAGGATTTAAACATTAGTCAACATCTTAAGAACATTTTATGCAAAATAATGCAGAACAGACAATTAAATCAAAGTGAACAACCTACAAACGACACACATTGACATCAAATATATTTCAAGGGAAAATATCACCCACCTAAAAAATACAATAAACCAAAGTAAAAAGAAAAACTTGCTCGAAAACACATCTGTTTTGCAAAGACATAAACAAAATACATAGAGAAAATACATGTGTTACAAACTCGATAAGGCCACCCAAATGTACTCTCTTGCTGGTCCCCCCCCCCACGCACAATCTTGCCTCTTTTCAGGGCAAGGTAAAGAATGCTATCTGCAAGCTTTATATAACATAGGTTTGTGTGCTAATGAGGCAATTGAAAACACATGCACAGTCCATGCAACACACAAAATGCAAGTTCACCCAATGTAGAGAGAACTTCAAAATGGGTACACCTGTTAAGCATGTCCTTAAATTACTAACCCAAAAAACACACTCTGAGCATGCCCAGAAACATCCAAGTGCTGTTCACACACAAAAAAAAACTAAAGTCCCTGAGCATGCCCAGACCAACCCAAATGCAGCTAAAACCAAATAAGCCACCCCCCTGTGCAAAATTAAACACATCATCCAACATGTCCTTATTTAAGGTTAAGAAAAAAGAAGGTTGAAAAAAGTACTGGACTGCATCAAAAACGCACCAAAAACGTATCATAAATGCACTGGATCGCATCAAAAACGCACATGCATCTGGACAGCGTTTCTATGGAGTGAACTAGCACTAAAGCTAGTAACTTGGGGGGGGGGGCTTACTCTGCCTGGTGCATCTGTAGCATGTATCCAAAATGCTGCTTCAAAGATGTACGGCTTTAGAGAAAACATCCAAATCTACATTGCAGCTGCAAGATTTTAACACAAAACTAAACATAGTCTGCCCCCCCCCCCCCCAATAGATACAAGGCCATTTGGGGCTGTAAAGGCTTAAAATGAGAACCCTGACGTGAAAAATACCACCCCAAAATCTAAAAATATTGTGCCCCTCCCACGCACTAACAAACCCCTAGGCAAACACACAGCAAGCCAGCCCATGAAAGGGGGGTGGGTGCTTAGAGGCAGGAGGGGCTCGGGCATCCCAAAAGTCAACCGCCTTGTCCCTTGTTCAGGGGGACAAGGGCCTCTTCCACACAACCCTAGGCTGGGGTTGTGGGGGGCTGCAGACAGGGGGGCTTTACAGAATGTGGAAAGCCCCTTTAAACTATTGGGTACAAGGTGCTTTGTGGTTGGTATTGGGCTGAGCCCAACATGCCCCAAAGGCAGCCAGCTATGTTGAGAGCATGTGGCCTTGTATGGTTCAGGAGGGGGCTGGGCGATCGCTCTTCTCGCCCCTTTCCTAGCTGGCCCTGTTGTATGCTCTGAAAAAGGATGTGGTTTGGATTGGTGAAGGCAGCTCACAGCCTTTGGAGATTGGAGAATGGAGTGTGGAGTTCCCTTTAGAAGCAAAAACTAGCCCAAGGAAATCATATGTATTAGAGGTGGGAAGGTTAAATGCCCTTTTAGGAGGAGCTAGAGTAGCGAGAGTCTTTTTACATAATTTTAACAAGGTACATGTCACATGTTGGCAACGTAACACGCTAACATGACCTGTGTGCAAATATCCGACAAAAAAACACATAAAAGTGAACCAGCGTAAAAAAAAAAAAAAAAAATGTCAAGTTTAGAGGTGTGCCCATTTAACCCACGCAAATGCATTTACGTTACTTGACATTTACTAAGATTTTGGCTGCGCAGTAAACCAACGCATTTGAACAAGCGCAAATGCCGCTTGCGCATGCGCAGTGCTTAAATTGACCTCACGCAGTTCTAAACGTACTTGCAGGCACAGCAAACTTGTTCAGAATAAGTTACTTTCTCATTCTATTTTGGGCATATTTTTACTTGGGTAGTTATTACTATACTTCTTCACATCACCCCACATCACCCCCATAATATTGGCACTTCCAGCTTCTTTTAATTTTGAGTTGAAGATGTCCTGTGCCATGTCCATAGTGGCGCACTGATCGCCTCCTCCCATGCGCCGAGATTACTGTAGTAAATGGGGAACAGCGCTGTGTTAGGCTCTATTCACACTAATGCGTTTTTTTTATGCATTTTGCAGAAATGCATGGGAATTTTTTAACATGGGTTCCTATGGAACATGTTCACATCAATGCATTTTTGTGCCTCTGCGTTTTTGGAAAGGGTCGAGGACTTTTTTTCATGCAAAAAGCAGCGTTTTGCATGTAATAGAATTCAATGGACCCGTTTTTACAGCGGTTTTACCGCGTTTTGCGTTTTTTTTTTCCTTTCTTTTTTTTTACACTGTATACAGTATAAAAAAAAACACTGTAAAAAAAAACATGCAAAAACGCCGCAAAAATGCATGTTCAAAAACGCGGCAAGCACCGCAAAAAGCACTGCAGAAACGCTCAAAAGCAACATGCATAGGTGTGAATGGAGCCTTACCGGCGCAAACGTTTCATAAATACCAAAACGTACATTGCGCCTCAGCGTGCACCCCAGTTCATGGCGCAAACGGTTCGTAAATCAGCCCCCGTGTATGGGGAAATGAATTGCTCAGACAAATGAGTGTATTTAAATGTCATCCAATCAGATTGCACAGTGTATGGGGAAATGAATTGCTCAGACAAATGAGTGTATTTAAATGTCATCCAATCAGATTGCACAGTGTATGGGGAAATGAATTGCTCAGACAAATGCGTGTATTTAAATGTCATCCAATCAGATTGCACAGTGTATGGGGAAATGAATTGTCCAGAATACATAGACATGTATTGAAAAGATGTTTTCATGGAAGTTTCGGCTCCACCAATGATTATAGATTATCACCATAAAATGCACAATTACAAGTCCAGGGAACATCCGCACAGTTGTTGATAGGAGCAACTGTTGAGTTGTTTCAAAAAGAAGTGAATGAATGTAATAAAACTGGAAGCAATATTCTCCATGTGATAAGGAAAAGCTCATTAACATGATTAGAACTACAATGAGCAAGTGCCCGATGTATAAGCAGTTGTGCACGCTGGAGAACGCAGATGCGTCCGTGTGTAACACACATATTTAACAAACTAAAACGTATGCACCCTGTCAGGTGAGGATGATGGTTAACTTTGACAATGAGCATGTGCAGTTGAGTAAGCTGAAAGAAGAGTGTAAAAAGGCTTGATTAGTTGTAAGGCAGATCTACATGTTCTGGACAGAATTTGTGCATTTAAACATAATTATATACATACTTTTTAGCCTGGTAACAGAAGATGGTAAACTGTAGTAAAGTTATCTACAGTATTCAGACAAAAATGTAGAAGATTATATTGGCTGCGCTTGCTAATGGTAGGCTCAAAGGATTGCGCAAATGCGCAATAGCGCTTCCTATGTAAATATGGTTTGGTGCATATAAGTGGACCATAATTTTTGATAAATGTCTTGAGTCCCATTTTTTGTGCAATTGCTCCAATTTATCCACTGCACCACAGGTGCAGATCTTTAGTAAATCACCCCCTTAGTGTGGCTTATTATAAAGGAAGCAAAATGGAACTAGAGGCAGATAGCAGTCACTATGATGAAGATTAAAGCAAGGGTTTAGTTAGTAAACATGGGCAACACCATCCATTCCTTAATTTTCATTAATAAATCATAAATGATTTCTCTTTTAAAGCACTGGCATCCTTGTAGAAACCTGTTCCTATTCTTTGACTATGGAAATGGAAATGCCCTGCACACACCACTACAGCAAGCAGTCAGAAAAAGAAATTCTGCATATATATAGCTCTGAAGAAACATTAGTAAGAATAAGAATCACAGCCTGACTATTTTACATGCTGTTTTCGAGGCACAAAACTGCAGCTTTCTTTGTTACCCAATTAATTCTGCTTGAGCTACACGCTGTCAAGGGGACTTACTCCAACAGATAATAGCAGTGGCGTTTCTTGAAAAATGTCAAAATATCAAGAGTGTTAAACTAGACGATGATACATTTCATCGTTATTTATTACAGTTCCTTCTGAAAAAGGGAAATTCTCTAGCCTGCTTTCTGCCCTGGAGCAAACAAAGGGAGGCGTCACTTGCTATTTATTCCTAATTTTATGGTACAGCACTCACCCCACCTCTGCAGCAATCACGGTTTTAACCACACTGCATCTTTGCTAATCCTATGCTACAGGAATTTGGCTGTGACCCATTTTCAGTAGGTCTGCTCCACAAATACTGGCCATACACAGCTAGGACTTCTTAGAAAGGCTACACTGTAAATATCAGATGTTTTAAGTAAACACGGCTCTATGTTGTAGGCATTTTAACTGTTTAAAAAAAAAAGTGCACAACACAGTAGATAAGTAGTGATTTTGGCAGTTTAAAGAGCAGTAAGGATTTCTACTGTGCAATAATCCATAACAGCCAATCAGAATTGTGATAACTAAGGTCAGATGAATAAAGGATACATTATGTTTTATTGCTACTTTGTGAGTTTGCATATTGCTATTTATCTTATTACTTAAGCGTGTTAGAATGCAAGTGAGGTTGGTATGTCAGTCTTATCAAATAATTTAACTAAGATTTAACCACTTGCTGACTTTTACTTTACTTTTACTGTTACGGGGCGGCAGCTGTGCGCAGGATCACATATATATGTTCGGTTGTGCACTTCTGCCTGCAGGGGGTGCTCCGCTGCTGCTGTAATTATGTACAGCAGAACTCTGCTGTGATTATTTACAGCAGAACGGAGCTCTGCCTATTTAAACAAGGCAGAGTTATGTTCTGACAGGGGGGAAGAGATGGGTTCTGTGTTCCTGCAAAGCAGGGACTCTAATCTCAGGGACTATCTTTTTAGAAGTACTGAGATGCAGGAGGTTTGACAGATTTTCTTTGGGCTTAAACCTCGACTCTCCTGACTGGAGGCCTACAAGTGAGCTAGCCCGCCCAATATCTTGTTATTTTTTAAAACCTCAGTCCTGCAGGACACCGACCACCTACCTGGCAAAATATGTCATTACTTTAACGTTTAATACCAGGACTATGGCTGTAGCTAGATGCCATAACCCCAGTATCATTTTTTCCTTCAGACGCCGGTCTTTCTCATAGTAGTGGTCCCCAGCACCCCCCCATTCTGCACTGGCAGCGGCTGGGCATAGAGATGAGTGAAGGAAAGATGGCCTCCGCTCATCTTTCTGCCCTAGTAGGACCGGAGTGACATTATGATGTCACTTGCGGTTACAGCCACATGTAAACAAGGCCATTTTTATTTTTTAAAGAAAAAGATCAAAACATTTTCTGCTTTTAAGGAGACATTTGGGGTCATGTTGATCACATGGCCAATCACAACCCATCTGTACCATGTGATTAGCTGTGAAAAAAAAATCCTGATCACCTCCCCAGAGCAGTACAGTGTTACTATGGTAACATTGTATTGCTCTAGTCACAGTATGTAATATATTAAATATTTTTAAAATTAAAAAAAATTAAACCATTTTTTTTTCTTTTTTGCATACTGTCATCAGTCAGTGTCCCTGATCACTGCCACACCATTTATATGATAACGCTGTACTGCACTAGTGACAGTATGTAAAAAAAAAAAAATTGGAAGAAAAACAATTTTTGTAAAATTTCTAAACCACTTCAATACAAGGCATTTTCACCTCCTTCCTGCTCAGGCCAATTTTAAATATTCAGCCCTGTAACATTTTGAATGACAACTGTGCGGTCATGCAACACTGTACCCAAATGAAAATTTTATAATTTTTTTTCCCCACAAATAGAGCTTTCTTTTGGTGGCATTTGATCACCTCCGAGTTTCTTATTTTTTGCGCTATAAACAAAAGAAAAGTGACACCTTTGAAAAAAACACAATATTTTTTACTTTTTTGCTATAATAAGTATCCCAATTTAAAAAAAGTAAAATAATAAAAAATCGCAATAAGCGTATATTGATTGGTTTGCGCAAAAGTTATAGCGCCTACAAAATAGAGGATAGATTATTGGCATTTTTATTTATTTTATTTTTTTTTTACTAGTAATGGTGGCGATCTGTGATTTTTTATCGTGACTGTGACATTGCGGAAATATCGAACACTTTTGACACTATTTTGGGACCACTGACAGTTACACAGCAATCAGTGCTATAAATTTACACTGATTACTGTATAAATGTCACTGGCAGGGAAGGAGTTAACACTAGGGGGCGATCAAGGGGTTAAATGTGTTACCTAGGGAGTGATTCTAACTGTGGGGGGGGGGACTGACTAGGGGAGGAGACCGATCGGTGTTTATGCTTAGTATGAACACACAATCTGTCTTCTCTCCCCTGACAGG
This sequence comes from Lithobates clamitans, assembly GCA_037952925.1. Taxonomy (NCBI): domain Eukaryota; kingdom Metazoa; phylum Chordata; class Amphibia; order Anura; family Ranidae; genus Lithobates; species Lithobates clamitans. Next base: position 1,535,341 of record JBBGZY010001071.1, on the reverse strand, counting down.
GCGTGGATCTGTGTGTTTACACACACAGATCCACGTTCCTGCTCTGTAATGAGCGATCGCAAGTGCCCGGTGGACATCGTGGCTGCAGGGCACGCGCATCGGCTCCTTGGTGTTGCGACGCGCGCGCGCCCCCTATTCCGTCGGGAAGCCGAGGACATCATATGACGCCTGCCCAGGATGGGAGATCCCATCTGCGGACATCATCTGAGAATAGGCGATAGGGAAGTGGTTAATTTTCCAAAAAATTGTGACAGAAAATTACAACTTCAAAAAACTCACCATGCCTCTTTTTAAATATTTGGACTGTCTACTCTCCAAAAAGGTGTCATTTTGGGGAGTATTTGTACTGTCCTGACATTTTCGGGCCTCAAGAAATTATTTTTTCAGATATACATACCATAGTTTGTGGATTCTATAACTTTTCTACAGACTAAAAAATATACACTGATTTGGGTTATTTTCACCAAAGAAATATAGCAGTATACATTGTGGTCTAAATTTATCAAGAAAGATTATTTATTTGCAAAATTTTATAACAGAGATGAAGAAAATGTTTTTTTTTTTTTAAAAATGTTGGTCTTTTTTTGTTTATTTAGCAGAAAATAAAAAACCCAGTGGTGGTTAAACACCACCAAAAAAATTCTATTTGTGAGAAAAAAATGATAAAAATTTTCATTTGGGTACAGTGTTTCATGACCACGCATTTGTCATTCAAAGTGTGACAATGCTGAAAGAGGGGGCAAAAGTGCCCGACAAATAGTCTGTGAATCCTCATACCCTATGGGTTGGATAATTGAATCAGATACTAAATCAAGTCTCAGCTTGCTCTCGAGGTTCGAGGTCTGTGAGTGTTCCTGAAAAGAGACGTATGCTATTACATGATTTAAAACGCCTAAACGCAGATATTGCGTTTATTCTGGAAACCCATTTCAGAGACGACAAACTTTCCCTACTCAAAAACAGGTTTCCACAAACTCCGTAGCTGAATTAAAGGGAGTCTCCATTATGATATCAGGGAGAGTGCCGTTGATGTGTCTATATACTCGATCCTATTGGATGATTCCTCCTTCTAAAAGGCACGATTGGCGGCGTCAAGGTGACACTGGCCACTTTCTATGCTCCTAATAACCAACCTCTTCATTATTCGTACTCGTGACAAAAACTCGAGTTTGCTGAGGGCCAATTGATTTTTGGTGGAGACTTTAATGTTCCCTTGATACTTTTCAAGGATAGTTACTATCATTCTCTGTTCCTCCTGGCTCCTGCAAGCGAAGCACACAAGCCCTGTACAAGGCACAGCTGGTACACGTGTGGCGCATACTTCATTCGGGTGAAAGGGATTACACGTTTTATTCCTCACCTCATAAACTATACTCGTGTATAAATTATTTCCTGATGCCACATTGCAAACTACAAGTGATTTTAGACTCTTCTATTGGCCTCATTACATTGTCAGATCACGCACCTGTGATTTTGTCCTATGCTTTATCTTTCTCTTCAAAAATTCAGCTGTGGGAGCTGAATGAGCCTCCTGCAGGAAGTTCTGGCAGACGTTACTAAAGAACTAAACTTTTACTTTCAAATTAATGACACCCCAGACTGTGATCCCAGAATTATCTGGGAAGCCCACAAAGCGGTTATCAGGGGTGTGCTTATTAAGAATGGCTTCCAAATTAAGAAACAACGCACAGCGCAATTCACCTCTCCTCTTCAGGATCTACATGCGTTAGAATCACGTCATAAACATGCCTTGGACCAGGTGGTTTTTTTCTCCAGAAACGAAGCCCGAGATAACACGGTCAAAGTCCTTAATCTGTTACATGTGGCCAATACAACTCATACCCCATGCATATTTCTAGGTACCGATGCAGAAAAGGCATTTGACAGAGTGAATTGGTGTTTTCTGTTCACAGTTTTACGATACGTAGGGTTTGGCAACATGCTCAATTGGATTTCTAGGATTTATTCCAATTCTACCGCACAGATCAAAGCCAATGGGATTTTCTCGAAACATTTCTCAATCACTAAGGCCCCTTTCACACTGGGGCGGTGGGGGCGTCGGCGGTACAACAGCGCTATTTTTAGCGCTGCTGTACCGTCGTTCTTGCAGCGGTATTCGGCCGCTAGCGGTGCGGTTTTATCCCCGCTGGCGGCCGAAAAAGGGTTAAAATCCCTCGTACAGCGCGGCTATAGCCGCAGTATTGCCGCCGTATAGCCACGCTGTCCCATTGATTTCATTGGGCAGGAGCGGGGAAGGAGCGGTGAATACACCGTTCCTTCCCCGCTCCAAAAAAGCAGTTTGCAGGACTTTTTTCACCGCCCTGCCTGCGCACCGCTTCAGTGTGAAAGTCCTTGGGCTTTCACACTGAACAAACAGCGGAGGCTGTTTAGGGGCGGTTTTCAGGCGGTATTTTTAGCGCAATACCGCCTGAAAACCGCTCCAGTGTGAAAGGGGTCTTATGGGACAAGGCAGGGATGCTGACTATCACCCCTTCTCTTTGCCCTATCGCTGGAACCCTTTTAATGTAAAATACGCCTGCACCAGACATTACGGGCATTGACATCGGGGGGACTCAACAGAAAGTGTCAGCTTATATCGACGACATGTTATTCTCCCTTACAAATCCTTCTATCTCACTCCCGAAACTCCTTTGCAAATTTGAGACATATGGAGCATTGTCTACTCTAAAAATTTACTTCACAAAGTCTGAAGAGATGGGAATAGGTATACCGCAGCCCCTTCTTCAAACTCTGCACTAAGCTTTAAACTCAAATGGACAGACTCTGCTCTAAAATACTTAGGCACAATGATCCCTCCCAAATTCTCTCACATTTTTTAACTTAATTTCACTCCACTCTTAAAGAAAATGTGTATCTTACTAGACAAATGGCATACTGGCCTCCACTCTTGGTTTGGCCGATGTAATTTAATTAAAATGAATATCCTTCCCAAATGTCTGTATCTATTTCAGGCCCTACCGATATTCATCCCTCTTTGTTACTTTAAGCAGGCCCATTATTTCTGAATTTCAAATTGGCTCACAAACGGCCTCACCTTGATGGCAACTTTTACTTCCCAAACAACATGGGGTGTTGGCAGTTGTGGACATAGTTAAGTACCACGATATCAGCATGAATGCTATTCCAAAACCTGGACACTGTGGAATATGTTTGTCTTTTCTGAGGAAGGGAAGGCTCTCTTTGGAAATGATACTGCCGCCTGAGAGCCACTCCTGACCATTTATATGAGATCTGGCAGGATTAACTGACTAGTCCATGCCAGTATCACCCTCCTACGTCCCTTTCTCCCACACCTCTGCCCTTCCCTACCCATTCCTTCCAACTTCCGTTCCCCCCTCCCAGTCTTCTAATCCTCTCCTTTCTGTCCCAATCTTTCCTTCCTTCTCTTTAAATATGATTTACCCTTTTCTGAAAAATGTTTAGACAGATTTGGGTGTCCACAATAATGGGCTCTACGCCTGAAATCCACCTCCCAAATGGAGATGGAATGCAATATTTTTGGTTTATTTATCTGTTATCTTACATGATGTTATATCGTACCTTTACCTGTACTCCTTGTGCCATTGTTTTGATACCATGGATTCTGTCTTTCGAGTAAAATAAAAGATTAAAAAAAAAATTCTAATTATATGCTACTTGATTATTTAAATCATGATCCATGATATTGCTTTTGCTTAAAAGCTGGGAGATCTTTAAAGCATATTCTAGCCAGAAATGAAATGCCCTTTACCCACATAAGGAAATGTATTCTTAATGCGTAGATATGGGATAAATCCTCTTTTTGGCAATCTCCCATGCATTCCTAATGATTTAAATTCTCTCTGTGCCAGTTATGGATCTATCAGCATCTGCAACATGCATACATTTATTTTCAAGCCGAGTCATTTGGCATATTTTTAGCAGGAAGTCTTGAAGCATACTCAACTGCATTTAGTTTTTTGTTTGTACACATTAAAGTGATTGTAAAGTCTCAGATTTTTTTTCTATAAAAATAATAAACATGTCATACTTACCTGTTCTGTGCACAGAGCAGCCTGAATCCTCCTCTTCTCTGGTCCCTCTTTGGTGCTCCTGGCCCCTCCCTCCTGTTGAGTGCCCCCACAGCAAGCAGCTTGCTATGGTAAGGTGACCACATTTTTAAAATGAATTCCGGGGACATATTTTTTTTTTTATTGGCAAATGGTAAACTAATTTATAAGTATATTTTCCTCAAATGATGTATGCAGTATATGTGGTATGTGTTTATTGAATGATTGTATGATATATACGTTATATCTCACATTTCGTCCATGTGATAAAAAAAAGATACTTAGAAATGTTAAGAAGATAAGATAGAGAAAAAAAATTTCAATGCATATTTTGTTTTTTTTTTCTTACCAAAGAATTTTGGTTCACTGATGTGCGCTGATATGCAGCAATGATGGGTTCTGAGTTGCAAGAGGCACCAGGCGGGGGCGATCTGAAGACAGACAGAGGCGTAGCCGAAAGGAATTCTCACTGGGTTGAGGATAGCCATTTGAGTGACGTGCAGTGCTGGAACTTGGTCCGGCACTAGCTCCATCCCCAGGAGTCGGGGCAGATTTACTGGATGGATGGGTGGATCCAATCTGGGGGTAAAACTGGGGACAGTGTCCTCAGTCCAGGGACTGTCCCCAGAAACCGGGGATGTCTGGTCACCCTATGCTATGGAGGCACCCAAGCCGAGCTGCAGCTCCCTGTGTCCAATCAGACACGGAGCTGCGGTTCAGCACCGCCCCTCTCTCTCCTGATTGGCTAACTGACTTTTATTGACAGCAGGGGGAGATAATGGCGCCCAGAATATCACTTCTGAGTGGAAAAAGGTGTATATTTGTATCTTTCTCCTAGTTTTGTAAGGCTCAAATCAGGGGGTTGAAGCTTGGAGACTCCCAAAGTGCTTTGGGAGGAAACGAGTCTCCAACCCAGTGTTTGCCAGCAGTCTGAGTGTGCAGGTGTTAACATCCTTTATAATCTAGCTCCTGACAGCAATTCAGGGCTCCACCTGCGAGACAGGAGGTCTCTTCACAGGGATCAGAGATGCTGCCTGGGGCAGCCAGAGTGTGTATGGCTGCATGGTGCAGGTGCAGTTGGTGACAGAGCAGCAAGGAGCTGGAAAAGAGCCAAGGTACAGAGTGTGTACGTGAGCACTGAGGTGTTGTGTTTGATTGTCTGGAGGTCCAAAGCTACAGACCGGAGCAATGGCGCTGCTAGAAAGAGCCACAAACCTCATTTATGTTCATGTTGATGGTGGAAACCCCTGCGTGGGAAACTGATTTTCTGTCTGAACATTTCTGTTTTCTAAATAAAAGTGGACCAACAAGCCTTTAAACAGCATTTCTGGAGTGAATTGAACTTACTGGGAAGCACTACCACTGAAAGAAATTAATATTAAAGTGTTACTAAACCCACAACAGTAAAATCAGTCTGTTTATGCAGTAAAGCATGCTTGTTATACTCACTGTGTAACCTATGGTGTTAATCCTCTGCATTGTGTAAAAAGGCTGCGTGATCCGATCTTCTTTGATCTTTCACTTCTTCCATTGTCCCCAATCCATCTCCTGATAAGATAGAGCCTTTGGAGTCACTCTGTACATGCTCAGTTTGGTGTGTATTGCTAGAGAGTTTTTTTTTTCTGGGAGGGTGCATAGAATCAGCACAGGGCCAAGCGGTACTGTCCGGACAGAGGGTCGAGGTCCTGCAGCCTCATAGGATAGTCAGAGTAGAATGAAAACTCCACCTACAAGCTTTAACCAGACACTGATAGGAGTCACAAGACTGCTATATACTGTTGATGAGAAAAGATATTTAGCAGTTTATATTTACTAAAATAATTTCATTTCCATGTTCTGTGTACTGTGGGAGACCAGATATAGTAAATGCAGAACCTTGGGTTTAGTAACACTTTAACTAGTCACCGAAAACAAATAAAACGCGCTTTGCTTTATAGGCCTGAAAAACTGACAGATGGACCTGACTGGATCACCTGTGTGAAAGGACCCGTAGGGCTAAACAAAGGGCTAAACAAAAAGTAAAGTAAACAAAAACAACAAAGCACTGGCAGTAACGGTAATGATGTAAACATTGGTTATAAGGTTTTAAAGTAGGACTGCAGACAATAAACAATCATTCTGCACAGTAAAGAAAATCAGGCGAAAAATCACCACATACATAAAAATGAGGTAGTGAAGTTACCCTGTGAAACATAATATGCCCAACAAGTATATGGTGAGAATGATGTACCTAGCATAGTTAACACACAGGTGGATTATACTTCTTGGGCAGTGGAGTAGCAGGTTAAGGGCAATATATTGTCAGCTTTGGGCTGTAAAGTGTCAAGCTGGTGCAATATAGTGACAGGCTAGGGCTATATAATATCAGGCTAGGGCAGTATAGATTTAGACTAGAGCTGTATAATGTCAGGCTTGGGCAGTATAGTGTCAGGCTAGAGCTGTATAGTGGCAGGTTAGGGCAGTATAGTGTCAGGCTTTGCCAGTATAGTGGCAGGTTAAGGCAGTATAGTGTCAGGCTAGAGCTGTATAGTGGCAGGTTAGGGCAGTATAGTGACAGGGCACTCAGTCACTTACAGCATGGCTGGTGATCAAGGACTCCTGGGACTGCTATCCCCGCTGCTCCTCATCCCCATCTTCAGCTGCAGGATCAGCTACAATGAAGCAGCTAGCATGTGGGAGGAGTGGAGGAGGCAACCACACTCCTGACCCCACCTACCAACTCCGGGTGCATGGGGAGATATTGAAGAGCCCCAAGAGACAACTTAACCTACTAAGAGGACAGTAGAGAGCTATAGACAGCCCCCCACGGAGCCAATCAGCCAATGCAGACCCCATCATTGGCTTAGCTGGGCAGTGCACAAATTTGCATTTACTGCATTTACTAAATAGCTGCAGTAACATGGAAAGTCCAGCTGTCCCTGCTGCTGGGATCTCAGGACACTGATCTGGACAAAGCTGAATAAAAGGACGGGACTGTCTTGCTAAATCCGGGACTGTTGGCAACTTTGGGTTTGATTTACCATAACTGGAAAGCGCAAAATCTGGGTCAGCTCTGTATAGAAACCAATTAGCTGACAGTTTTTTTTTTTTTTCAAAGCTTGATTAAACAAGCTGACGTTAGAAGCTGATTGGTTACCACACACAGCTGCACTAGATTTTGCATTTTCCAGTTTTAGTAAATCAACCCCTAAATATTTATAAAGCAGTGTATGTAACTTTCACCAAACATTCACTGGTGATGAGTCAATTGCTGTCATGTAAACCAATTGCACCAGGAAGATGCACCGTCAGCAAATGTTTGATGAATGTCAAATTCTCTGCTTTCTAAATATATCCTATGCGTGAAAAATAGATTAGTTTGGAACAGAAGTTTATTTGGTAACCTTTTTGTTAATATATCTTTACACATACAGTCAGTGGAGGATTAAGGTGGTCATGGGCCCCTAGGCTACTTTTAGTGTGGCCCCCTCCTAAGCATGCTTTACCAGAAAATAAATTATTTAGTGCCATGTGTAAAAGGGTAGACCTATATTACACGCCTCAAGTGCAACTCTCAGGTCTACAGCCCAAACACATTCAGACATGAGCCTACTATAAACAGCAATGCCACAGAAAAAAAGCATTCAAAATACACCTGCAAGCTGGTAACACATTTTACCTTTCTAAACCAACAGTTAGGCCAAAAACGTCTGCAGTAGCTCCTGTTTAACTGAGGCAAAATCACAACACCCTGACAGAGACCAATCAAAACGCTGAGTAATATTCCAATAAAATAAAAGCCATACAAATAACATAAACAGCAGCAGCAGCACATAAAAGCAAGCGATAATCAACAGCAGAACAATCATACGTTCCAACGGCAGGAAGTGCCAGCATCCATCGGCGCAGCCTGTCCATCGGACACCACTGCAATCCAGGAAATGGACCAGACTCACTCCCAGGATATCCGGCAGCTTTTGCCAACATGCTTGTTCACTATGTACCTTTGTGAGTACCTTTTTACAGTTTTATTAACCACTTGACAACTGGGCACTTAAACCCCCTTCCTAACCAGACCAATTTTCAGCTTTCGGTGCTCTCACATTTGGAATGACAATTACTCAGTCATGCAACACTGTACCCATATGAGATTTTTGTCCTTTTTTTCACACAAATAGAGCTTTCTTTCTTTCTTTCTTCTTTTTATTTTTTGCGCTATAAAAGAAAAAAGACTGAAAATTCGGTAAAAAAAATGAAATTTTCTTTGTTTCTGTTATAAAATTTAGCAAATTAGCAATTTTTCTTCGTAAATTTTGGCCACAATTTATACTGCTACATATTTTTGGTAAAAATAAGTACAAATTCGTGTATATTATTTGGTCTTTGTGAAAGTTATAGAGTCCAAAATCTATGGTGCCAATATCTGAAAATTGATCACACCTGATCAAAAGTACTGACGGCCTTTCTAAATTCTTGAGACCCTAACATGCCAGAAAAGTACAAATACCCCCCAAATGACCCCTTTTTGGAATGAAGACATTCCAAGGTATTTAGAAAGATGCATGGTGAGTTTTTTGAAGTTGTCATTTTTTCCCACAATTCTTTGCAATATCAAGATTTTTTTTCTTTTTTTTTTCACAAAATTGTCATATTAGCAGGTTATTTCTCACACACAGCATATGCATACCACAAATTACACCCCAAAACACATTCTGCTGTTACTCACGAGTATGTTGATACCACATGACTTTTACACAGCGTGGCCACATGCAGAGGCCCAACATGCAGGGAGCACCTCCAGGCATTTTGGAGCACCCAGGCCAATTCTGACATTTCTTTCCTACATGTAAAAATCATCATTTATTTGCTATAAAATTACATAGAACCCCAAAACATTATATATGTTTTTTTAGCAAAGAACTTGAGAATACAATGGCGGTTGTTGCAACTTTTTATCTTGCACGGTATTTGCGCAGCAATTTTTTTGAACGCTTTTTTTTTGGGAAAAAAACAGTTTTGTGCTTTAAAAAAAATCAAAACAGTAAAGTTGGCCCAATGTTTTTGCATAATATGAAAGATGAAGTTATGCCGAGTAAATAGATACCTAACATATCACCCTTCAAAATTGCACACGCTCGTGGAATGGCGCCAAACTTCACTACGCAAAAATCCCCATAGGCGACGCTTTAAAATTTTTTACTGGTTACATGTTTTGAATTACAGAGGAGGTCTAGGGCTAAAATTTTGGCTCTCGCTCTAACGTTCACATCGATACATGTGTGGTTTGAACACCGTTTTCATATGTGGGCGGGACTTACGTGTGCATTCGCTTCTTTTTATTGTTCATTTTACTTTATTTATTTTAGTTTGACACTTTTTTCCAAAAAAAAAAAATATTTTGATCACTTTTATTCCTATTACAAGGAATGTAAACATCCCTTGTAATAGGAATATGGCATGACAGGTCCTCTTTACAGTGAGATATGGGGTCAATAAGACCCCACATCTCACCTCTAGGCTGGGAAGCCTGAAATAATAAAAAAAAAAACGATCCTGGCTTCGATCGTAGCGGTGAGTCGGTAGAAGCACTGGAGGGCGGCGGGAAGGGGCGACGTCCCCTCTCGCCTCCCATAAGAATGATCAAGCAGTGGAACAGCCGCTATGATCGTTCTCATGGTGTAGGGAATCACCGGCTGAAAAAGCTGATATCTGAATGATGCCTGTAGCTGCAGGCATCATTCAGATATCATCTAGAAATAGTGATAGCAATATTACATAACTGAAGGTGCACAATCCTGAGGTGTGTACAGAAAATATTAATCTTAATATTGTGAGGTGACTGTAGAGATGGTAACCTCCACAAGTGTATGTCAAATACACCAGTAGTGATCCAAAAACGTGTATAGGGAGATATTAACCTCCCCACCCATACTCTCTCTCAAACAAATTCAATAGTGATGAGATTACTTGTATAGTGATATAACCACATCCATATGCCAAGTAAATGAAGGGAATAGACTAATATTCATAATTTCCATTATGGATGAGAAAACTCAGGTAAGTATTTGAAAATTCAACTACAAAATATAAACATAAAAAAAAATTGAAAGTATAAATTATTGGGAATAACACAGTGGTGTGTATTGAGCAACCTATAACCCTGTGAATAAACCAATTTATAGGATCAAAAAGTCCATGAGCATGGCCGAGCATGGCTGGGTATGGCTGGGTATTGCAGGGTATCGCCGAGTATGACTGGGTATGGCAGAGTATGGCTGGGTATTGCAGATTATGGCTGGGTATTGCAGATATGGCTGGGTATTGCAGAGTATGACTGGGTATGGCAGGGTATTGCAGAGTATTGCGGAGTAGTGCAAAGTATTGCAGAGTATTGCGGGGTATTGCAGGGTAGTGCATGGTATTGCAGAGTATTGCGGGGTATTGCAGGGTAGTGCAGGGTATTGCAGAGTATTGCGGGGTGTTGCGGAGTAGTGTGGGGTATTGCAGAGTATTGCGGGGTATTGCAGATTATTGCGGGGTGTTGCGGAGTAGTGCAGAGTATGGCTGGGTATTGCAGAGTATGGCTGGGTATTGCAGAGTATTGCGGGGTATTGCAGAGTATTGCGGGGTATTGCAGAGTATTGCGGGGTATTGCAGAGTATTGCAGGGTATTGTGGGGTATTGCAGAGTATTGCGGGGTATTGCAGGGTAGTGCGGGGTATTGCAGAGTATTGCAGGGTAGTGCAGAGTATTGCGGGGTATTGCGGGGGTATTGCAGGGTAGTGTGGGGTATTGCAGAGTATTGCAGAGTATTGCAGGGTAGTGCGGGGTATTGCAGGGTATTGCAAAGTATTGCGGGGTATTGCAGAGTATTGCAGGGTATTGCAGAGTATTGTGGGGTATTGCAGAGTATTGTGGGGTATTGCAGGGTATTGCGGGGTATTGCAGAGTATTGCAGGGTAGTGCGGGGTATTGCAGAGTATTGCAGGGTATTGCGAGGTATTGCGGGGTATTCCAGGGTAGTGCAGAGTACTGCAGAGTATTCCAGGGTAGTGCGGGGTATTGCAGAGTATTGCAAGGCATTGCAGAGTATTGCGGGGCATTGCATAGTATTTTGGGGTATTGCAGAGTATTGTGGGGTATTGCAGGGTAGTGCAGAGTAGTGCAGGGCATTAGAGCATGGAGGGATGGCTGAGCATGGATGGATGGATGGCTGGATGTGACTGTATCTGTCACTGAGCAGCGCTGTGGGCACTACACATCTAGCCCACAGCGCTGCTACCATCCGATCCCTCCCCCTCTCCTCCCCCTCTGTACCGATAGGTGCAGAGAGGGGAGGGAGGAACCGGCGTCATGAAATGACGCCGGTTTGTTTACATGTGATCTCTCCGTCATTTGACGGAGCGATCACATGGTAAACGGCCGTGATCCGTGATGCTACGGGTCCTCTGGACCTGGCAGTTGCAGATGTTCTCGGGTGTGCGCCCCAGGGGGCGCGCGAGAGCAGGATTCTGGGAGGACGTCCATGGACGCCCTCCCAGGATAAGCCGACCGCGCTGTAGCCGTCTTTCGGCTATGGCCCAGTCGGCATGTGGTTAAACTACACGTTTTTTACTGCACTTAGATTGGCGCCTTTGTTTCATTTTCAGAATGCATATAACATGCACCCTAGCATTAAGAGGGAGGTTTCAGGAAAAAAAACTTCCCACAGCCCCCTGCACAGTACACAGCCCCCTGCACAGTACACAGACCCCTTTCCCTGCACAGTACACAACCCTCTGCACAGTACACAGACCCCCTGCACAGTACACAGCCCCCCTGCACAGTACACAGACCCCTTTCCCTGCACAGTACACAACCCTCTGCACAGTACAGAGACCCCCTGTACAGTACACAGACCCCATGCACATAACACAGCCCCCTTTCCCTGCACAGTACACAGACCCCATTCCCTGCACAGTACACAGACATCTGCATAGCACACAGACCCCTTTGCCTGCATATCACACAGGCCTTTTTCATTATAAAGCCCCCCTGCACTCCCATAAGACCCCCAGTCTCCTGGGAAAGAATACTCTAAAGTTGCGAAAACATCACTGCCAGCCCTTTTTCATACACCGCTCCTTCTGTGTCACTCATTGTAAATCAAAGCTTCTAAATACCTCAATTAACGCCGTTCTTCGTGACCCGGTCATGTGACTGCTCTCCTCAGCGGTTTCATTGACGGTCACATGACCGCTCTCCTCCTGCAATCAAAGGCTACACTCGGGAAGGAGGTGGAGCAGAAGGAGGAGAGTGGCCAGACAGAGCAGCTTTAATTGAGGTATTAAGAGACTTCCATTTACATTGAGAGTGACACACGATGAGAAAGGGCTGGCAGTAATGTTTTCTCAACTTTAAAGTATGCTGGCAGTGCTGTCCCAGGGCCAGGAGAGGCGGTACAGCTGGCCTGACACCCCCCCCAATGGGTGGCACCCGGGGCGGGCCGCCTGATCCCCGCCCCCTGTTGGTAAAAAACATTTATCGTCATATTCGTATAACACGCAGGCATGGTTTTTATTCTACATGTACATAAATATATATAGATTAATAAAAATATCATGGCCAATCGGGGGCCCTTGCACACGTGGGGCCCTAGGCTGCAGCCTAGACCAGCCTGTGCATTAATCCGCCCCTGCATACTGTATATCCCTGTACTTTGACTAATGTAAAACATTCTGATACAGTTGACCATGGGGATTTTAGTGCTTGCTGTGAACATAATGATTAAATCCAGTGGACGATACGGTGCACTCCTAATTCATAACAATTTATTAGTGTAGGAGGAATTAGAGAGCCCCTTACACTTTCTTCTTATTTTTATTTATGTTATGTCATTTTAGTTGTATTCCTTAGATTTTTTTATGTAATATTTCGTATTATCTATTTATATCTGTCACCTTTGGGACACCGTCAGATCTTTTGTTCTGCAATTCGTTCTGGATAGTATTCAAAATAAAGGTCAATGCAAGGCAATGGCAGAAATTACATAGATTCAGGATGTACATAACCCTTAAGAGGAACTGCAGGCAAACAACCAAATTTACTGTAAAGTCGACAATGGACAGCTTGGGTACAACCAGCCTGTCCAATTTTACATGCGATTATTGCTAGTGGCTGTTATAGCCGCTAGCAGCAGTGGCGGAATTACTAGGGTCGCCACAGTCGCACTTGCGACGGGGCCCTGGCATTCTGTCACTGTGCTATTCACAGGGCTCTGAGCGGAGAGCTTGTCTCTCAGGTAACAGCAGCACAGAGACACCAGCATTGACAGTTTTATATCCCTCTCCGACGGAGACCGTCCGGTCTGTCCTATCTCGCACGGGATGACAGAGGACACACAGCTTCCTTCTCCCTTCTCCCCCCTCCCCATTGAGAAGGTACTAGGGGGCACTGATAGGGGGCATTGAGAAGGCACCAGGGGGCACTGATAAGGCACTAAGGGGCACTGTTAGGGGGCACTGAGAAGGGCACCGATGGGAGGCACTGGTGGGCACTGATAGGAGGCATTGATGGGCACTTATAGGTGGCACTGATGGGCATTGATGAGCAATAGGCAGAACTCATAGACTGCACTGATGGGCACTGAAGAACACTGATAGGCAGAACTCAGGCAGTATTGATGGGCAGCATTGAAGAGTACTGATAGGTGGCACGGATGGACGCTGTTAGGCAGCATTAATGAGCACTGATAGGTGGTGCTGATAGGCAGATTTGATGGGCACTAATAGGCAGCATTAATGAGCACTGATAGGTAACACTTGTAGGCAGCATTGATGGGCACTGATAGGCGGCATTGATGGGCACTGATAGGCGGCATTGATGGGCACTGATGATTGGGGCACTGATTATCAGTGTAAACAATTTTCTGACATTCTTGACAGTTAATGGCAGTCCTTTCCTAACACAGACACATCGTGGGAGGAAAGGGCTGCGGATAACCGGCAAGGCTGTTTACATGTGATCAGCTGACATCACATGGTAAAGGGCCACTGTGATTGCACTGGATGCACGTCCCAGGGGGCATGCGGGAAGCACGGTTTTGGGACAATGTACATGGACACCGTTCCAAAATTGTAAGCCCGGGGCTTGGTTGGAAGGGGGGGCCCATCATGGTTTCTTGCACCGGGGCCCTGAAGGTTCTAGTTATGCCACTGGCTAGCAGTAATCACTGTTCTCCCAGCGGGGACAACTTGCCCTGCCCCCCCTACTGGGAGAACACAAAGACTCCACGGGGGGGTCGCAGGAAAGAAAATCGCTGTGGCCAGCTTTAAAATGCATTTATCTTTACTGTTTTAACTGCCAAAGGGTTTATAACTGTATTCAAGAACTTTTTTCTGCCTCTGTCGCAATGGGGGAGATTTACTAAAACTGGTGCACTCAGAATCTGGTGCAGGTGTGTATGGTACACACACTTCAAGGCACCTTTCACACTGGAGGTGTTTTTCAGGTGCTTTAGCGCTAAAAATAGCGCCTGTAAAGCGCCTGAAAAAAGCCTCAGCTGCAATCCCAGTGTGAAAGCTCGAGTGCTTTTACACTGGGGTGCTGCGCTGGCAGGGCGTCACAAAAGGTCCTGCAAGCAGCTTCTTTGCAGTGCTGTAGGAGCAGTGAATACACCGCTCCTAAAGCACCCCTGCCCATTAAAATAAATGGGCAGAGCCGCCGAACTGCCGGCAAAGCGCCGATGCAGCGGCGTTTTGCGGGCAGTTTTAACCCTTTTTTGGCCACTAGCTGGGGTTAAACCCCCCCCAGCGGCCGAATAGCGTCGCTAAAAATAGCAGCGATTTACCGCCGATGCCTGGGCACTTTTAGTGTGAAAGGGCTCTAACTTCAGCTTTTTTATTTAGGCTTTAACAATAAAACATGGAAGCTGATTGGTTTCTATACAGAGTTGCACGTGATTTTGCACTCCACAGTTTTAGTAAATACCCCCCACTGTGCTGTCAGGAAAATTACTATACTGTACTGCTGCATTGTTCATGCAGTCTTAGTTTTTACCTTATATCCTGAGCATTAATTACAAAGCTCAGTTGTTACCGAAATCATATTTGGATGTATCTCTTCTGTATGGTAAGTCCTCGTTTTCCTGGGGACAAGCTTCGTTGTTAACCAGACACCATATAGTAACCATTGTAGGCTCCAACTGAAGTCACACTGCGCAAAATGGTGCCACACTTACACCACTTAGTCACCAGTAAATTCTAAAGTTCCTAACATGAGTCCTCCACTATGTGCATTACTTATTCCTGACCTTTAAACTCTGCATTTCTTTATTCTGACCCTTATCCTAGCTACACATTATACAATTGTTTTGTACAATTTTCCAAAACCATATAGTATCAGGTCAAACCTAAACACTGTAAATTGTATGACATTAGGCAGGCCCTTGCACTACATAGTTGAAAGTAAATCTAAAGGAAATTGAACAAAAGAAATTGTATATTGTGTAGCCAGTTTTCAACTCTAATGCCCCGTACACACAGTCGGATTTTCCGACGGAAATTGTGTGATAGGACCTTGTTCCTTCTGTCGGAAATTCCGACGGTGTGTGGGCTCCATCACACATTTTCCTTTGGAATTTCCGACACACAAAGTTTAAGAGCTTGCTATAAAATTTTCCGACAACAAAATCCGTTGTCGGAAATTCCGATCGTGTGTACACAAATCCGACACACAAAGAGCCACGCATGCTCAGAATAAATTAAGAGACAAAAGCTATTGGCTACTGCCCCGTTTAAAGTCCCAACGTACGTGTTTTACGTCACCACGTTCAGAACAATCAGATTTTCCGACAACTTTGTGTGACCGTGTGTATGCAAGACAAGTTTGAGCCAACATCCGTCGGAAAAAATCCATGGGTTTTGTTGTCGGAATGTCCGATCAATGTCCGACCGTGTGTACAGGGCATAAGCGTCACTTAATCCTGACTCCTTAACTCTGAGTGATACTTAATCCTGACCCCTGAACTCTGAGCATTACTTGATCCCAAATCCTGAACTCTCTGCATTACTTAATCCTTACCTGTGCACTCTTCACATAACTTAATCCTGACCCCTGACCTCGATAGACTCAATGCACTAAAGAATATCTCATAAGATAATTAAATCGTGTGACACATTTGTTTCCAATGATTTTATGCAATGCTGAAAATGTCAATTCACTATCACCTTATGAGGTATTTACCTCAAAAAGCAAAAACACTCAGTAAATACCTCATAAAACAGCGTTAACGTAAATTCACTAAAGAAAAAAAAAGCATGAGGTAAATAAGTAGTGGTCCAGGCATAATGTATTTAAGGAATGTAAAAATATAATTGCCAATTTGGTGTAGTCTCTACATTTTGGGTCAGTTTATCAACAGTAATGCATAGAAACCTGAATATAAAAAATATCTCTTTGTGAATTGAGCCTTGTGTTACTTAATCCTGACCCTGGAACTCTTTATTTTCTGGACCACCCCGCGCATATATACTGCGACAGGGCGGCCCTCCTGGGCAAAATCACGTACCTGTACATGATTTCAATTTCTAGGTCTGGGACGCGCACGCACACTGCCGGCAATCCACCAATAAGCTAGTCCGGCGGACCCAATGTTCGCCGGCACCCGGCATTCGTTCCTGAGAGAGGCAGAATGGCAGTCTGTCTATGTAAACAAGGCACATCGCCGTTCTGTGAGAGGGGAAGACGGAGATTGTGACGGGAGTTACTTTGGGCGGGGGGCTTGTGGAACACAGCTTACCTTGGAGAGCACTGAAAGCTCCTTGTCCAGCTCCCCCGGCCCCTCCTATGTGTAAGTCACCTAGTCGGGGATATGCCTAACCTGACTCACCGTACAACCACACTGGACTCAGTATTTTGTTTTACCCGTGTCATCCTGGGTCCTATATGTGTGGCTTGGAACATTAATGTTAGAGAGCAATATTCTTCAAGAAATACATGAAGATGGATGATTTCACCTTTAATACTGGAATCTTATAGGAGTATTTCACAGATCATTGTTAGATAGTTTGAGGTGGGGTGGGGGTTGTTATGTGTTTGTTAAGTGCCTGTATCCCACTGTTCTATTGTTTGTGTCTGTCTTAGGAGCAACCTATTATGGGATGTATGTCTATGTGGATTAGCTGTGTGAGGAGAGGGGGGTGATTTCTCCAGCAGCCCCTCCCAAATACAGTCTACTGATGAGAAGTTTGAATCCACCTGTGTGGGGGGGAATCCTCCAACAGCCTCCCTGCTGATAAGTTGGTCAATTGTTGAAATGTTAAATACCTGTGTGTCCCTTATTGCCGATTGGACAGTTTACCCCGCCCTGAATCAAAGGGAGGGGTGATTGTCCCCTGAGTGTATATATGTTGTTACATGTGTTTGAGCAAACAGTCTGTTGTTTTCACCCTACATTGAATTACGGCTAATGACTGGGTGCTCTGAGGCATCTTGGATCATGCTGGTACCGGACAGAGGAAGCATTTACGGCCGACAGACTCATCTTGAGTACGGGGTCCATCACAATTAAACTGTCCAATCAGCAATAAGGGACACACAGGTATTCAACATTTCAACAATAGACCACCTTATCAGTAGGGAGGCTGTTGGAGGATTTCCCCCCTCCCATCTCCACCTATAGCATGACACAGGTGGATTCAAACTTCTCATCAGTAGACTCTCTTTAGGAGGGGATGCTGAAGAAATCCCACCCCCCTCCCCTCTCACAGCTAATCCCCATAGACATACATCCAATAATAGGTTGGTGTGGTTGTATGGTGAGTCGGTTAGCCATACCCGACTGGAGTTCTCTGTCACCCTGTCCCCCTATAAGACACAGGGTGACTTACACATAGGAGGGGCCAGGGGAGCTGGACAAGGAGCTTCCAGTGCTCTCCAAGGTAAGTGGGGTTCCACAAGCCCCTCGCCCAAAGTGACTCCCGTCACAGAGATCTTGTGTTTCTGCTAAGCAGGAACGCAGAGCTCTGTCTTCCCCCAGTCAAAGCATCCCCCACAGTTAGAAAGCACTCCCAGGGAACACATTTAACCCTTTGATCGCCCCCCTGATGTTAACCTTTTCCCTGCCAGTGTCATTAGTACAGTGACAGTGCATTTTAAAGCACTGATCACTGTATTGGTGTCACTGATCCCCAAAAAATGCCACTTAGTGTCAGAGTTGTCTGCCGCAATGTCACAGTCACGCTAAAAATCCCTGATTGCTGCCATAAATCTATCCATAGTTTATAGATGCTATAACTACTGCGCAAACAAATTAATATAGTCTTATTGGGATTTTTTTTAGCAGAATACATATTAGCCTAAATTGATGAAGAAATTAGATTTTTTACATTTTTAATTGGATATATTTTATAGCAGAAAATAAAAAATATTGTTTTTTTTTTCAAAATTGTCAGCCTTTTTTTGTTTATAGCGCAAAACAATAAAAACCGCAGAGGTGATCAAATACCACCAAAAGAAAGCCCTATTTGTAGGAAAAACAGGCCATCAATTTTTTTTGGGTACAGCGTCACACATCTGCGTAATTGTCAGTTAAAGTAACGGAGTGCCATATCGCAAAAATGGCCTGGTCATGAAGGGGGTAAAACCTTTCTGGGCTGAAGAGGTTAACCAGTTGAGGCCAAACCCATGCAAATATGCGGCCTCTCGGCAGCCGGCCTTGGCGGCCACATATTTACGTACAATAGCGCCAGCAGTGGTGTGCTGAGAACGCGTGCCTTGCATGCTACTGGCACGGTGACTGGTGGCTCGCGAGAAAGTTTTTCCGATCATGTGATCACCGTGACAGTCAATCATGGTGGTCACGTGGTTATAAGCTCCGCCTGCCAGCATAGCAAACCCCTTGAAGGGTGCTGGCGGCAACCGGTGCCAAGGGGTTAAAGGGGAACTTTAATCTGTCTTTAATCCTTATGCTGCTAGCATTTTAAAATAGAAAGGTATATTATATCTGCTTGTTTTAAAGACATAGTTATCAGACCATGGGGTAATACTAAGGGTGGGTGGCACATCCTCAATAAATGAACAAATCGACCAAACAGAAAAATAAATTATCCTTCCTCCAGCAACATCTCTTCAGTCTTCCAATTTCTTCCTTTTTCTCTGCCCCACTTGACATTGTGGGGTTAATTTACTAAACCTGGAGCGAAGGTTTACACTGAGCTGCGGGAATGAAGCCATGTGAGTTCAGCTGAACTTGCACGATTTCACTCCTGCATATCAGTTCTGATTTCACAGACATCTGTGCGGGTTTCTGCACAGATGTCAAATGAAATCGCACCCCGAAATCGCAAAAAGTAGTACAGAATCAGCTTCCAGGTTTTTTTGTCAAAGCTTAATTGAACAAGTTAGAAGCTGGCTACCATGCACAGCTACACCAGATTTTTCACTCAAAAGCTTTAGTAAATATGTCACTGTATCACATTTCAGGCAGGGCAGCTCCAGCAGGACAAAGTCTTCTACCTGCTAGCCAGCCTCTTATGTGATGTCTGTAGGCTACACAAGAGGTTTCTGCTTTGCTCCACCCATCCCTCTTAGAATATAGTGTGGAGAAGAAACTGAAAGTCATGTGACTGTGGCAATGTGTACATAAAATAATGAAATGAAAGGGGTTTTGGGACTTTAAATAAGGCCTATGACATGTGGGTCAAAGTACCTCCATTCCTAATTGCAGAGAACAAACGAAGAGGGTTGGGACTTTAAATGAAGCATGCAACATTGGAAGCAAATGACACGGTATGTCTACAAAAAATATGTAATTTATTTGTTACATAAGTTCATGTGAAGGGGTCAGTTCACAATTCAATTAAAAATACAATTATAAAGTAATAAATTCATATATATACATACATTAACAAGGGCATGGTGGTAGATAATAAATTACAACAGACCAATTACTTAAAACCAAATTGACATTAGTATGGGACACATCATGGTAAAGATGTCATACAGTCAAACATATTTGTAGGTGAAATTCAGGATAATAAACACATGATTGTAGCATCTGGAGCTCAATGCGTTTTTCATGGCTCACTGCCACTCATCAGAAGCAGATGCGGAAGAAGTATCTAAAAAGTATAAGGGTAAACAATAAGTCGGACTAATTAAAGAAAAATGGGAAGAAGGAATAATTAAACATCCACCTATACTTACAAGCTGTCTATGGATATGGAGTATGGCAGTGAGCACCAAAGATGAAGTGGGGGCATCATCTAGCACGGGAGCTGAGGCGGTACAGCCCATGACACAACAGCAGGGAGTCATGAAAGGAGAGATGTAACTGGAAGGTGGTCCCCACCAGACAATCAATGGGGGTGCATTGTTGATCACCATGACAACTGTGAACAAATGTGAAATTGTGTGTAATCAGGGCTTTTTTTCTCGGAGAATAGGTGCGGGAACTCCCCCCGTCTGAGTCACTCCTTGTCTCTGCCCCTTACCCACCTCTGACCAAGGTCCCTTGATTCCACCCCCTACCCACCTACCAGTACTGCCCCTTGTAGAGAATACAGAACCAAGTATCATTTTGTGGTGCTATATCATTTGTATGGAACATGTTAATGATAAAAAGAAAAGCAGTAAAATAGATCCCCTGCAGCCAGCAACAATAGAATCCCAGCAATAGATCCCCACACAACAATAGATTCCCCCAGCAACAATGGACTCCACCCCAACAACAATAGATTCCCTGCAGCAACAGTGAACCACCCACAACAAAATATCACACCCAGTGACAAAATATCCACCCAAGCAACATTAAACCCCCCCCCAGCAGCAACAACAGATCTCCCAGCAGCCAGCATCAATAGATCAGCCAGCAGCCAGTAAAAATAGACCTCTCCCTCAACAGTAGATCCCCCCAGCAACATAAGACCTCCCAGCAACAATAGATCCCCATCAGCAACAATAGACCCTCACACAAAATCAGATCCCCGCCAGTTACAATAGATCCCCCAGCAGCCAACATCAATAGACCCTGCAGCACACCCCACACCCCATGCTATTACATACATTCAGTGCTGGAGGTGCCGGAACTGCGTTCCCGTTGAAAAAAAGCCCTGTATGTAATAGTAAATGTTAAATTTCTGATAAAGAGATTAATCCTATGCTTGTACTACAAAGTGATGAAAAGTGTAGAACAGTGCTTCTCAACTCCGGTCCTCAAGGCACCCCAACAGGTCATGTTTTCAGGTTTTCCATTATTTTGCACAGGTGATTTGATCAGTTTCGCTGCCTTAGTAATTACCACAGCTATTTCATCTGAGGGAAATCCTGAAAACATGACCTGTTGGGGCGCCTTGAGGACTGGAGTTGAGAAACACTGGTGTAGAAGAAGAAACATACTGTGATGGTGGGTGAACCAAAACATGGATAGAAAGCAGTGTAAAATGAATCTAGCAGAGTGACAAAATAGTATTGGGTGTGCCCCAACAAAGGGGAGATTGAGTGAGGAATTGAAAAAGAACTGAACCTAAAAGGAGAAGTATAGAGACAGAGAAGAACTACCATGGATATTACCTTGTATTGCAGTGTGAAAAACAATCCCAGGACAATGCAGTTTGCCAGAAGACACAGGCCAAACAAGAGTGCACGTTACTGAAAAGGGGAGTATAAATACTCCGCTGTGAGGGCTGATAGCCACCAACGTCACACGGGCGAATGACTAGAGGGAAGGCGCCCTCACCTGAGTGGGTACTGATCGGTAATTGGCGCCAAAGGAACATTCCCTCGTGTAAGACGCTGATGGTAACACACAAGTTGTTGGCATCATGGCGTCAACGTGGTTGACTTCATATGTTCAGCGTGGTGGGTGTAGCGTCAATGCGCAGCGGGATGGCCGCCCGAGCCCCCAGCCACCACGGGCGATGAGGGAAGGGGAGGACCCATGTTGTGCATCGCAGCTCCCATAACTAGATAGGGGGATTTATATCATAGATAGAATCAAAAATGGTACTAAAAAGACCTATCCTATATCTTTAACCACAATGTTGCAGGAAAAGGAAAGGAACATTTCTGACACATGGTACATGTATCAGAATTTGCTATCCAAGTATGCATGCTAACATCCCTATATTCATATGAAAAGAAAGGGGTTTTTTGACTTTAAATGAGGCCTATGACAAGTGGGTCAAAGTAGCTCCATCCCTAATTGCAGAGAACAAACAAAGAGGGTTGGGAGGGTCGGCAGCCGGTGCCAAGGGGTTAAAGCGTAACTAAATACTCTCAGTCAGCATTACCTATCTTTACTCCTTATGCTGCTAGCATTTTAAAATACAAAGGTACAGTATATTATATCTGCTTGTTTTAAAGACATAGCTATCAGACCATGGGGAAATACTAAGGATGGGTGGCACATCCTCAATTAATGAACAAATCAACCAAACAGAAAAATAAATGATTCTTCCTCCAGCAAAATCTCCTCAGTCTTCTTTTTTTCTCTGCCCCGCTTGACATTGTATCACATTGCAGGGCAGCTCCAGCAGGACAGAGTCTTCTACCTGCTAGCCACCTCTTATGTGACGTCTGTAGGTTACACAAGAGGTTTCTGCTTTGCTCCATCCATCCCTCTTAGAACATGGTGTGGAGAAGTAACTGTAAGTCATGTGACTGTGGCAATGTGTACATAAAATAAGGTATTTTGAAATAATTAGTATGATAAGTATATACTGTTGTTTGCTGTGTTTAATGTCTTGGGGATATATCAAAGTCTATTGCATTGGGTTCACTAAAACTTTAAGCCTCGCCCACTGTTATCACAATTTAGCCACATTCAAAATTCACTGCATCATTCCTCTTGTGGTACCCAAAGATATTTTGTCTTTATATGTTAAATGTTTGCCTCTTATTCCAAAAGTCTGTGACCAGTTGCTTCATAGCTTGTTAAAATGGGGGCAAGATTTTGTGGGTATGACTACAAATGAGAGTGTGGTTTAAAAGTGGTTGTGGTCAGTAGGGTGTGCCCAGATTTAATTTTGAAAATTTGGTAACTTTACTATATGCATATGTTTATCCCATCGAAATATGTTGCCATTAGTGTCTGGTCAGACCTCAAAGGTGTGTATAATTACTTGACTTATTATTTTGTGTCACTGAATTACTAAAGGAATAGGGGCTGTTTACCTAGGTAAGTAAATGTTCACCTTGCAATGTTAGGAAAAAGGGTGAAGATGTGCTCAACTAATCATGTGGGACCATAAATCATGATTTGTTTTTATTTTCCTCGCACATGGGTATTCAAAGTGAACACAAATTATTTAAGCACCACCAATACCGGGCACTTTCACCCCTTTCTTGCCCAGGCCAATTTTCAGCTTTTAGCACTATCACACTCTGAATGCCAATTACCCATGTGTACACTGTACCCAAATGACATTTTTATAATTTTTTGAAACCGATAGAGCTTTCTTTTGATGGTATTTAATTACCACTGGGTTGTTGTTGTTATTTTGCCATATAATCAAAAAAATACCCCAAATTTTGAAAGAAAAAAAACTCAGGTTTTTCTTATTGATAAGGAGGTAGAAGATAGGGTTTTAAAGGTGCCACACACAAGATATAATATAAAATCCCATTTTTATTATAATCATTAAAATATTTTTTCAGAGAAAAACATTAGAAAAAACTCTTCATACAATATCGCTGCAATGTTTTAATCTCTACATGTTTTGCCAGACTATGGCTTCTTCAGGAGATTTTTTAGTATTGCATAATAGTTCACTACAAAAGAGTAATATATTAGTATGCAGATAAATCAAAATAACACAAAAAAATAATTTTCATTTGAACATTTACATCATAATATATATGTTGTTGAAACAGATTTGGGTATTTTAAACCCTTAACGTAAATGAGCACAAATATTTTGGGTGAACTGGGGGAGTCCCCTTACCTTGTTACTTAACACACTTAAATGCCTCTTAGGAGTCCAAGATCAATGCAGGATATCAGTGACCACAAAGAGAAAAATAGGGGCCTAAATACATACTATCAGACTAAAGGAGGAGACACACCCTTAATTAAATATTTGATCCAAATATGCTAAAATATGCTAAAAATATGCCCTATAGAGCCAATAGTTTTTCTTAGTTCATGGTATAAAGTTCATATACATATACTTGGTATAAAGTCTTCATATATTCAAGAGCTAAGTGTATTCTGCTACATTTATTTGGTAAAAATAAATCAGTGTATATTATTTAGTGTGTGTGTGAATGTTATAGAGTCTACAAACTATGGTATATACGGTATATTTGAATAATGATCAATCCTGAAGTTCTGACAGACAAACTATGTTATGTACCGTATATATGAAAATCATTTCTTGAGACCCTAAAATTTCAGGACAGTACAAATACCCTCCAAATGTAGAAAGTAAACAGTCCAAGGTATTTAGTAAGAGGCATGTTGAGTTTTTTGAAGTTGTAATCTTTTGTCACAATTTCTTGGAAAATAAAGAAATAAAAAAAAAATGTTTTTTTTCCACAATGTTTTTTTTTACATACTGTCACAAGATCAGTACAGAGTCATTATATGACTGGTGTGGCAGTGATCAGGGACACTGACTGGCGACAGTATGTAAACAAAAAAAAATGTTTTCAATAATAAAATATTATTTTATTTAATTTTTTACAATTTTTTTTACATACTGTGACTGCATGTTTCAAGGTGATAAGGCCTCTTTCTCAAGCTTTTAGGATCATATTATGAACATAATCCTCACTACATTTGGCTGCTGTCAACCTGGGGCCTACTAGTGGTTTTTGCACCATGACAAACAATTAATATTGTGTACTACTGACATGTGATTGCTGTGATTGGGACTGGGACCGGGACTGGCACGGTACAACAATCCATCTTCCATTGTGTTTGGTGGACGCAGTGGGCGACAGATTGCGCTGCTGCATACCCCTAGGACAGGCTTAAGGCGCACTCCTGAAGGACATCCAGGATAGTACTGCTCCTGCCTGGCCATTATTTTACAATAGGCTTAGGCAGGAAGTGTTTATTTTCTAACACTCATGTTGCAAAACAGCCTCTATTCTTTTAGTACGGGCTCGTACATACGGGCAGCCAGGGGGCTGTATTTCTGGAGTTCTTGCCTAATGTGATTGTAAAGCTTCAAATATTTTTTTTTTTTTAATAACAAACATGTCATGCTTACCTCCACTGTGCAGTTCCTTTTGCACAGAGTGGCCCCGAACACTGACTTCTGGGGTCCCTCGGCGGCTCTCGCGGCTCCTCCTCGCATCAGATAACCCTCTAGGAGAAGCGCTCCCCTGGGGGGTTACCTTGCGGGCACGCTCCTGAGTCCAGCATGTAGTGTCCATAGCCGCTGAATGTATGACTCGGCCCCGCCCCTTGCGTCATTTGATTTGATTGACAGCAGTGGGAGCCAATGGCTGTGCTGCTATCAATCTATCCAATCAAGAACCCCCGGCGGAGGGACAGCGCGTCCTCGTCATTGGAAATTCCAGGGCTCAGGTAAGTAAAATGGGGGGGGGGGGCTGGGGGGCCGGTCACTGCCAGGTGTTTTTTCACCTTAATAGATCGGATGCATTAAGGTGAAAAAACACAAGGGTTTACAACCCCTTTAAGGCTTTGTTTTGTCTTTCATTATGAAGGGATTAATGATTTATTCATGAATTCAGAGCTGCATATATTTGTGTCTTGTATACCTACCCAGAGCTCATCTTCAACAGCATTTACCATTTGTCATTCAGCATATCAATGTGTTTTTGGAATGGCATCTTTGAAAGAAAAAATGAGTTATACTTTTCTTTTCAGGGAGAATAAAGGTGAAGGGTGGGGCATAACATGTCCCCACCACCTATGGCAGTGATGGCCAACCTTGGCACCCCAGATGTTTTTGAACTACATTTTCCACGATGCTCAGCTACACTGGAGAGTGCATGAGCATCATGGGAAATGTAGTTCCAAAACATCTGGGATACCAAGGTTCGCTATCACTGACCTATGGGATGGTGGCAGATAAAGAAAATGCTAGAAGTTGTTTAAAAAAAAAAAATGTAAAATTTTAAAAAATAAATACTAGTGATTGGTTGAGGAGTTGACAGTTGCCCAAAATCAGTCACCTATAAAAAGAAAGAGGATGCATCATTAGAGAGGTAGAATGTGGGAAGACAGCACATCCCACCCTTCCATCCCTTGTCGTCGCCCTTTTTATGAGGTTTGTCTCTTTCTTCGAAAGGGGATATTAAAACGGAGTTCCACCCAAAAATTGAACTTCCGCTTTAAGGGAAGGTGACCCCCTGACATGCCACATTTGGCGTGTAATTTTTTTGTGGGAGGGAGCGGATACCCTCTTTTTAGAGGGTCCCAGCTCCCACTTCCTCCCGGAGCACCACGGCACCGGATGGGAGATCTCCTCTCCCCCCTTCCTCTCGGCAATCATCTGGGACACATCACGGCACGCCGCACGGCTTGCGCATGCGCAGTGTGTGCCCAGCTGTGAAGCCACAGCCGGGCGCCCACAGTAACAATGCCAGCTCCACAGAGAGGAGGGGGAGATTCGCTGGGCTTCGTTCCCCCGCATCGCTGGACCCTGGGACAGGTGAGTGTCCGATTATTAAAAGTCAGCAGCTGCAGTATTTGTAGCTGCTGACTTTTTTTTTTTTTTTTTAAGCTGAACTCCGCTTTAAGTTGATTTTAAATTGGTAGCTCAAACATCAATAGCTGAGCTATTTGGTTATGTAAATGGTTAATACTATGTTATGATTGTTGATTAATTGATTAAATTAATTAATTAATTATTTACATTCATTGTAATGATATAATAAATTCTTTATTTATTTATACCTATAATAAAGGGCCACAGACTGATCAATCCACAGGTTTGAGTCAAGAGTGTTTTATTAAAACCCCTTTCACACTGAAGGCATTTCTCTGGCACTGGGGCGGTGCGCTTGCAGGATGTTAGAAAAAGTCCTGCAAACAGCATCTTTGGATCTGTTTAGGAGCGGTGTATACACCGCTCCTCCACCATCCCTGCCCATTGAAATAAATAGGCACCGCTGCCGAAGCGCCAAAAAAGCACAGCTAAAACCATGGTAAAGCGATAACGCGGCCACGCTGTGAGTGTGACAGAGGTCTAAGGTTTAGGAGTTCTGACTACGATCCCATTTCAGTATTACAGTGATTGTATATGCTAAAAACAAATAAAAAATAAACCAGGTTTATACTTTCACAGAGCAGCCCTAAACCTCCTCTTCTCAGGTTCCCTGCTGGCACTCCTTGCTCCTCCTTTCCTGTAAGTGCTACTTTCTATGAGGGCTTTCATATGGGCTTACTCCCAAGTCTCGCTGTCTGCGTCTTTAGACACGATAATACTTGTTGTTTTTTCATGGTACTAATTATGGATGGTCCATGCCTGCCTGGTGTATGCCATGTGCAATGGTGGCCCTCTTGTGAATGTTTATTACATGCTTTGTTTGTTCCACTTTTTTGTGCAATTTGCCATTTTTATGTAGGAGCTATTTTTAATAGCTTGTTTTAACCTCTTCCTGACCGCCTGCCGCACATAAACTGCTGCAGGGCAGCCCGGCTGCCCGAAATCATGTACCTGTACATGCACGAAGTCTGGGTTTCAGCGGATCGCGCCCTCCGGGCAGAGGTGATCAAATACCACCAAACGAAAAGCTCTATTTGTGGGAAAAAAAGGTCATACATTTTATGTAGGTACAGTGTTGCACGACCGCGCAATTGTCAGTTAAAATAACGCAGTGCCGTATTGCAAAAAATAGCCTGGTCATTAAGGGGGTAAAACCTTTCCGGGGCTGAAGTGAAGCTAGGATTTTGTATATTTTTCCTTTTTTGATGAACTATTGTGATTTGGTCCTTTTGTGATCTTTCTTTGACCCTTGCACAGTGTGAGGTCATTACTAGGGGGTGTTGGTGGGTGGGGCATTGGGTTTATTAGTCTGTTCACTTCCATGTTGTAGTGTCTTGAGAAAGATGGACTGAGCTTCTTCGAAACGTTGACAATAAAAACGCTGCTGTTTTTGATCTTTCTCCCGTGCAAGACCCGTGAGTGCCTCTAAACCAGTTTGGGATTTATATGGATTTCCAGTTCCCTGTGTACTTGATTAATAGATAACAATGCACACATTCAGGCCTTATGTAATGAAATTATGGCCCTGTGTTAGACTTGCAGCCACATTCATTATTAAGTGTTTGCTGTCAATTTGATCAGAAACTAGAGATACAAGTAATAACCTTCTCCAAAATCATCTGTTATTCATGCTGCAGCAGTAGCACATGGTTTTGACATGATTACTATCATTTGGTATTATTCAGTGGGTCTGTTTCTAAATCAACGTGTTCTTGTTCTGTAAGCTGCAGAGTACACGAATACTGCAATTTATAGCACTAATAGCACAATTTTATTTTATTTTATGCTTTCTTTGATACTATCTCAATAAAGACTTTCTTTTCATCTATCCTCAGATATTTTAGACTGTACTGTTTATCCAACACTGAATGTCCCCTTTTATAAAACAGTGGCATGGCCTTACTGTGGCCATAAGGCTGCTTAAAAAAAGGGGTGGCAGGAGGAAGAATATTGTGTTTAGTTTATTTTTTATATAGGTAGGACATTCTTTAGCACTTTGCAGAGTTGGAAGAACCATATGTAAAGAACAGTGCACTCCAGGGCAAACTTAGGTAAACCCCAGTTATACCACCAGTATATTTCCCACTTTTAAAATACAGTAAAAAATATCTTGTTTGTGTGTATGCACTTGACAGTGGTTGTGTATATTCAGTGTAATTTTGTCTCTTGGGTCTCTTGGTTAGCAAGTAAATACTATATCCCGTATCATAATTATGAGGCTAATAAGAAACGTATTTTCTACGTAGACACCATTGCTAGGTCTTGAGAGCTGCCTGTTGTACACTCTAGTCTCTGAACTTCACTGACAGAAAGAAAGTATGTGAATAAAGCATGAGGCTCCTCTTACCGACACGTTTCGTCACACAGGACTTTTCCCATCCAGCCTATGCACATCTTTGAAACCGTTTCATAGAAAGCATTTGCAGAGACCATTACTAAACTGTCGGGTAAGAGACGCGGTTTAGAATTGAGAGCGCTGCAGCCAGCATGCAGATTGTACTATTGCAGGTCTATGCACCTCTAAATGTGAGTGTTTAAGATTTGTTTTTAGTGTTTTAAAAAATCATTTTTATACAGTATCACATTATGTGGAGCACTTCTTTTTACATGAAATGACATGAAATGAGCGGAGGGTGCTATTCTAGAGTTTGGAACCTGAAACAAAGCCACTTCCTCTTTGTACAGAGTAGCCATGTGGTAACAGCATTTGCTGCTGTGTGTAGGCAAAAGCACCAAGCCACCAAGCAATACTGACAGTGCCAGGTAGGAGCAATTAAGAACTGTTGCCAATTGCAAAGCTTTTTGTTTAGAAAAGTTCAGCTGGATCAAGCCAAGTGTCAAAGAGATCTAGTATACAAATGCATTTGCAGAGAATTCAAAAAAATGTCTGCTTTCACACCACAACCTAACCACGCCTCAAAGTAGATAATTTCTTCTACATCACTTCCTCTTTAACCTCCTAAAGACAGCCCACCCCACATATACTGCGGCAGGGTGGCTCTATTGCACAAAATAACGTACCTGTATGTTGTTTCATACAATAGATACTGTGGGTGTGCAGGCACCACTGGATGCATACGCACGTGGGTCCGAGGACTCAATGTCCCCCGGCCACCCGCAATCTTTCCACAGAGAGGCAGAAAGGGGATCTGCCCATGTAAACTAGGTGGATCTCCATTCTAACAGGAGACAACACTGAGATCTGCTGTTCCTAGTGATCAGGAACAGCGATCTCTGTGTTGTCCCAGTAAGCCCATCCCCCACACAGTTAGAACACACCCAGGGAACACAGTTAACCCTTTGATCGTCCCCTAGTGTTAACTCCTTTTCTGCCAGTGTCATTTATACATTGATCAGTGCATTTTGTTTGCACTGATAACTGTAATAATGTCACTGGTCCCCAAAAAGTGTCACTTGGGGTCAGATTTGTCAGCCGCAATGCCGCAGTCCTGCTAAAAATCGCAGATTGCCGTCGTTACCAGTAGAAACAATAAAAAAATAAAAGTCCATAAATCTATCCCTTATTTTGTAGTTATCAATTATTTTTATTAAATTATTATAGACATATAAAACCTTCCATAACAATTCAAAGACAAATATACAAAACTTTCAATAAAACACAACAACACAAGAACACAAAAATGGATCTATCCTATAGCACACTCCTCTCAAAAGATCAAATTTTCCAAAGTTCTCATTATATACAAGATGTTGATGACGTTCTTAGATGCCGGGTCCATGTGTCCTTTGGAGAGATGGGAAATATAATTGAACCATTGCCTGAAAAGTAAAGTTCTGGACTATATTCACTCCATTTCAACAGACACAAGGACAAAAGAAATGAATTATAAACTACTAACTAAATGGTACTATGTTCCATCAAAATTGCATAAAATGAACCCCGAATATAGCCTCTATGTGGGAGGGAATGTGGGGAGGTTGGAACATGCTCATATATGGTGGCAGTGCCACTTCATCCAGCAATATTGGGTGGAAGTATTAGATTTAATTAAGAAGATCAGTGGGAATAAAATTGGGCCTGACCCTTGGCAATGCTTGTTCCATGCGATGGGGGTTTCAAGGAGGAAATATAGAGCAGCAATTACTCCATTCTTAGGGGGGGTGCCCATGAAAGAAACACTTTCTTGGGCATTTATCAAGAATTCTTTAAGGTTTTTCAATGCATCAAACACACACACAAAAAAACACATCAAAAACACGTCATAAATGAGCATTGCTGTATTCTTCATAATCAACACACGTGTGAATGAGCCCTTAGAGCAGTATAACTGACTGTGCAAAATATTTTATTAGAATAGAGCAATATTTTTATACTAGAATGTCTGTCAATTTGAAGATCCTAACCTGCATACAAAAGTCAGAGAGTCCTGAGCAAGACCAGAAGACATGAAGCATGGTGCCCTCATCCTCTTTACACCTCCAGCAGAGTGGAGAAACCTGCAGAAACAACCTGTGTAGGGTTAATGGAACCCTGTATTATCAGGGTCCATCATTACTAATTCTTTGGAAAAGTAACTTTTCAAATTCTGTAGGGGTGTCAAAGGTCTGGTTAGAAGTTGGTGGTCTTTCCTATGTGTCTTCCAGCCCATAGGAATTTCCTGAATTCACTATTGACTTGTTTAAGGAAGGCTCCTGGGATGTCAAATGGGAGAGTCTGGAACAGGTATAACTGTTTCTTCCAAACCATAATTGTTTTTTAGTGGACTATTTAGTAAGATCACTCCTGACTCAAGTTCGGGAGAGCAGGAAATTTGCAGGAAAAACGTTCCCCTACTTCTGCAGTGAGGATGATCCCCAAGTATTTAGGATATTGCGAGACCCACTTAAACAGGAACTGCACCTATAGAGTATCTAAAGCTAACAAAGGCAGAGTTACATTCAATGCTTTCAATTTTTGAAGCTTTTTTTCACAAGAAAAATGTTTATTCAAATTTTTACAGTACAAGCGATGCATATACACAGCTAGTGACTGATACATTATTGTATAGCTTGTCATAAGATAGTTGGTTTGTTGATGTTAACAGGAGAGAGGTGTTCAAAAGCTGTTATATATCATTACAATGAGATACTGGTTTGGAAGCAATAGATCCCAACAAATTTACTTAAGGAGGTCCTGGGGGAGAGGGGAAGGAGGGGATTATGAGGAGTTAAAAGTGGGGGGGGGGGTTGGCGGGGAGGGACCTCATCTAAGTAGTTGGATTCACATAATATAGATAGTAAATAGCTTTCAGGAGATCATATCAGTGGTCCATTATCATGGAAGAGGTGCATCATCAATGTCTCGATTGTCATCGGCTAACTCTGCACCCCAAGCATCTATCCATCCCGACCATATCTTGTCAAATTTATTAGGGCTGTTTCGATTAGCATAAGTGATCTTGTACAGTGGCAGCACCGAGTTCAATACTGAGCGCCATGAGGACACCGTGGGAGATGTAGCGTCCTTCCAGTGGAGGAATATCTCTCTACGGGCATAAAATGTAGCATAACTTAGGAATAATTTAGTGTATTTGCCCCGTACACTAGGGTTAAAGACATTTAGCAACATCGGTTTAGGGTTAGTTCCCAGATCCAGGGAGGTAATCTGGTCAAGGCTGTCAACTATTCCTGACCAATACTCTCCAAGGCCGGGGCAGGACCAGACCATGTGGAAGAAGGAGGCAGCCCTTAGGTCACATCTGGGACAGGTCACCGGGGTGCTAGGATTCATAATTGTCAACCGTTTCGGGGTGTAGTGGGCTCTGTGGAGGAATTTGACCTGCATAAATCGGTTTCTAGCCAAGATCATATTGGTAACAAATGAGGATACACATGTTTCCCATTCGTCCTCTGATGGGTCAGGAATGTCCATCTTCCATTTGTCCAGGGTATTTTCAAGTTTCTTTGTGGGATCTATGGACAAACGTAAATATAGGGAGGACAGGGGTTTGTCTATGATCTTGGCAGTAAGTAATCCCTCCACAGAGTCTGATTCCAGTGTGAGAAATGGCGGAAACTGTTTTCTATAGGCATGGTGGAGCTGGTAATATCGGAACAGCATCCATTCCGGTAGTGAGTAGGCATCCTTGAGATCAGAGAAAGATCTCAGCTTACCTCCCATGACAATGTGTTTTAGTTTCACTATTCCCTTTCTCGCCCAGATCTGTGGATCCGGAATAGTATTCATATGTGGTAGATTAGGGTTACCCCAGAGGGGGATGTGAGGGGAGAATGTCCCGGGGGGAGCCGAAGCAGGTCCTAGCCCTGTGCCATACCGTGATTGTTGTACGCATCAATTCCGTGATGCCAGGGTGGGATCTCGTCCCTCTGAACACCACGTTGCTAAGGGAGGAGTATGGCCCCATTATGGCTGCTTCTAGATTCACTGCTGGGTTATCATGGGGTTGGGAGAACCACCATCTAACCATCACTAGGACAGCCGTCCAAAAGTAGACCTGGAAGTCTGGTAGGGACAAGCCCCCTGGGTGATGGGAAGGGTGGAGCTGGCCAGTTGTGAGGTGGGTATTATACTTTTTAGTTTGGCAAAGAATGAGGCGGGGAATCAGAGGGGAGTTTCGAAAGAAGTAAAGAAATTTAGGCAAGTATACCATCTTAACCAAGTTTACCCTGCCCACCGGTGAAAGGGGAAGAGCCCTCCAGGCCGTACATTTCTGCGAGAAGTTTTTGAGCAGCGGTTGGAGATTTAGCTCATAGTATGAGGACAGCGGAGTTTCAACCCTTACCCCTAGGTATTTAAATTCAGGCGTCCAGTTTAGGGGGGTGCCTGTTGGTGGGTGATGACCCGACGCGTGTAATGAGAAGAGGAGTGATTTCTCCCAGTTGACCTTGATGCCGAGAATGAGCCGAACACATCTACTATTTTAAGTGCTGGTGGAAGGGAGGAAACATCTTTGAGGAAGAGGAGGGTGTCATCGGCATATAGGGATATTTTATCCGTAATTACACCTACCCGAATTCCCTCTACTGAAGGGGCAGATCTGATGCAGGCCGCCATAGGTTCCATGGCTAGCGCAAACAGACCGGGGGAAAGTGGGCAGCCCTGTCTGGTGCCCCTGGACAGGGGGAAAGGCAATGACAGCGAATTGTTTGTGTGTGTACGGGCTGTAGGGCTGTGGAATAGCATCTTAACCCATCTGATAAATCGGGGGCCAAACCCAAATTTACGTAGGACGGCCCAGAAGTAGCGCCACTCAACTGAGTCAAAAGCCTTCTCGGCGTTCAAGGAGGCTACTACCTCTGGACCGTCCCCACTTGCCCTGGAGAGATGGGTGAGGAGGCGTCGGATGTAAATTTCGGTTTCCCTGCCTGGCATAAATCCAGACTGGTCTGCATACACCAATGCCGTGATCACAGTGTTCAGTCGTCAGGCCAGTACTTTGGCCAACAATTTGGCATCCACATTGAGGAGAGAAATTGGTCGGTACGAGGAACACTGTTCAGGGGCCTTACCAGGTTTAAGAACGACGACAATAACCGCCTCAGCCATTGTCGGGGGGAGAGAGTTTTCCTCCATGGCCTTTTGGAGCATTAGTTTAAATGATGGGAGTATTTCTTCCGCATATGTTTTAAAGAATTCGGCAGGGATGCCGCCTGGGCCCGGTGTTTTGCTATTTTTCAGGAAGGCTACCGCCCGCTGAAGTTCCTCTAACGTGATAGGGCCATCTAATGCTTCCCTCTATGTGGATGTCAGTCAAGGGAGCTCTATCTCCTCAAGGTATGCTGTTAGCTCCTCATCCGTGCACACCATCCGGGAGCTATAAAGCTCTTGATAAAATGATGCAAATCTGTCATTGATAGCAGTGGGGTCGGTCAAAGTCGTCCCATCTGAGTTGCATATAGCTGAGATAGTCACCGGAGAGAGCTTTCACTTGTCAGCCATACCAGCATACTACACGTCTTCTCCCCGTGTTCAAATATTCTTTGGGACTGCTGTAGGAATTGTTTTAATGGCTGATGTTCGGAGCAGGAGAACATCCCTCAATGCTGCCTGAAAGTCTGAGTATATCCTGGGGGTCCTGGTTGTGGAGTACTCCACTTCGAGTGCGGCCACTTTTTGCTCAGCTTTCAGGGTGCCTCCCCTCAGATCCCTCCAGATCCTAGGAATGTGTGATTGCAAGCTACCCCTAGTGAAGGCCTTAAATGCATCCCAGGCACTTAATGGCTCAGCGATCTTTGAGTCCGACAACCAAATCCTGGACAGTCTCCACAGACTCTCCCCCAGTGCATTGGAAACGCACAGCTTCAAGGCAAGTGGAGCATGATCAGATATGCCACGGGGGAGAATAGAGATGTCCCGAACTCTGGAGAGGACAGACCCCCCCAGCATAGGCAAGGTCTATTTGTGAGAGGGTTTTGTGTGAGGCTGAGTGACATGTATAGGCCCATCGAGAATGGCAGGGCCACCTCCACACATCAGTCAGGTTGGAGTCCTCCACCCAAGAGAGCAGCTCTGAAGATGAGCCCGCTCCTGGTAAAAGTCTGTCCAACCCAGGGTCCGGAACTAGGTTAAAGTCCCCCAGTATCACCACATTATCTGTGGCAAAGGCTGCAATTTTAGAGATCAGCTGTTTAAGTATTCTCATGGAGGCCGGGGGGGGGGGGGCAGGTACAGCCCCACCACCACCAGCTCCAATCTGTCCACTATGGCATGTAACATAACGTAGAGGCCAGTGCCAGCAGTCTAAATGGTAGGGATTTGTGTATAAGGATGCTGACCCCTCTGGAGTAATTGGTATATGTGGAGTGGTATTGATGTACCACCCAATGCTTCCTAAGGCTCAAAAGTTTACTGCCTGTCAGGTGAGTCTCCTGCTGTATGCAAATTTGGGGGCAGTATGTTTTAAGAAATGGAAACACCAGCGACCTCTTCACAGAGGAGTTTAAACCCCTGGTGTTCCATGATATCATATTACATTCAGCCATATGTGTCTAGTATCACATTTTCAAACCAGAATCTATCTTCCAGGGTTAAATGCAGAATCTGGACCACTGCACAGCTCAGGACATGGCATCTCAAATACCTAATGACATACATGAATACTCGCTTGTAAAGAAACAGTAGAAAAACAAGTTATAACAAAACATTCCCAGCCAAACCCACCCCGCCAACCCCAGCCCCAACTTTGGGGAGGCTTAGGATCCCAACTCAGAACCGAGGCGAACACGCCTGTATTGGGGAAACACGTGTGGAATGACATCCGCATTTCAGCAGTTAGATGATGTACATTTAGTCTCTTGCTGAAGACCGGATCAGATATGTGGGTGCAGTCTCCCGGCAACTGCTGGGGGCACAAACTTGAACGGTAACGTTGCATGAGCTGTCAGATTTGTCGGCCTTGGCCAAAGGAGAGGGAAGGGGGGAGGGGGGAATGTAGCAAAGGATCGGCAGTCATGTAATCCTCTAATCGGGGTGCCTCATCAACTAATGGGAAGAACTAGGGATCAATGGCCCCCAGACGATTCACATGGAGGCCTCCTCGGGAGATGTAAAGAATCGTAGATGTAAAGTATCGATTTATCGTCTTCCACCCGCAATCTGGCCAGGAACAGCATGCTGCACTTGATATGCCTGGCTCGGAGTCTGGCCCTCACTGCGTCATAGGATTTCCGTTGCTTCTGAGTTTCCAGCGAATAAACTAGGAAGATCAGGAGTTTAGCGTTTTCAAATCGCAGTTCACCTTGGGATCTCGGTTCCTTCATTACCATGTCACGATCACGGAAAAGGAGCAGCTTGAAGATGAAAGTGCGGGGTGGCGCTCCCTGTGGCCCCCTGGTGGAGGGTATGTGATGGGCTCTTTCCACAGTAAAAAATAGGGAAAAACGTGCTGAGGGAAGTATTTGTTGTAACAAACGTTCAGTAAATGCGGTGGGGTCTGTAACCTCTGCCACTTCTGGAAGGCCCAAAACTTGCAAATTGTTTCTTCTATTGCGATTTTCGGCATCTTCGGCCTGGGCCTCCAGTGCTTTAACTTTAGTTTTCAGTGTATGCATATCAGCCCCCTGGTCACATACCGTGTCTTCAGTCTGAGAGACCCTCTGCTTCATTCATGCAACCACGGAGGGTATCAAAATCCTTCCTAATAAACTCCACATGGGTCTGTATGTGGTCCGCTTTGTCTGTTAGGGCAGTGATGGCCTGTATTACGGCTTTAACATCGGCTGCCGTGGCTGGCAGATCGTCAGCCTGGTTCTCCATCTGTGCAGGAGATTTAGGCAAGGCCGCGGCTGCGGCCTTGCCCGTGATGTTCGGCGTTGCGGCCTTTTTGCGTGCTTTTGGTCTTTTTATGCGCTTCTGCACCCGATAAATGCTGGATTTGGCGCCGGTCTGCGGGAGCTCAGACACTACACGTCTGCTCCCAGCGCCATTCCGGACACGCCCCCTTCAATTTTTGAAGCTTGATTCTAAAGTTGGAGATACCACTGTACGTCTGAATTTTGCAAAGTAGATTAGGAAGGCAAGTCAAAGGTTGGGTGATAAGAAATAATATATCATTAGCGTAAGCCACCACCTTGTGTGCACCCAACTTAGATACAATGCCCTTAATATTGGGGGTGTTCCTAATCCTGCAAAGGAGAGATTCTAGGGTTAATATAATGATAAACATCACCCGGTGACCACGCCCCCTAAAACGTCACAGTCCCAGCATGCCCAGGGACTGTGACATCATAAGGGGGCGGGGTCTCCGTCTATATAAGTCACAACGCAGCCCTCAGAGAGCAGTCCAGTCGGAGAGAGCGTCGTGTCAACATCTGGAGAAGAGAAGAGAAGACAAGAAGCCCAGAAGTCCGGACCTCTGCTGGCAAGAGACCTACCTGAAGACAGCGGAGGAGCCGGCCGAAGAACTGGAACACCGGAAGAAGAGAGCAGAGAAGAACCAACCGGACGCCGGGAGAAGATGAACCGGAGGGACCCCCGAAGCCGGAAGAAGGCCCCCGAAGTCGGAGGAAGATCCCCCCCGGACCGGTCTAATAAAATATTTTAAAAACCTGTGTAGTGTTTTATTATTTACACTTTTTCCCTAGGTGAATGGGTAGGGGTACCATGTACCCCAAACTCATTCACATAGGGTGGGGGGCCGGGATCTGGGGGCCCTCTTATTATAGGGGGCTCCCGGATTCCGATAAGCCTCCCGCCCGCAGACCCTGACAACCAACGGCCAGGGTTGTCGGGAAGAGGCCCTTGTCCTCATCAACATGGGGACAAGGTGCTTTGGGGTGGGGGCGCAGGGCGCCCCCCTCCTCCATAGCACCCACCCCCCATGTTGAGGGCATGCGGACTGGTACAGTTCAGGAGGGGGGGCGCTCGCTCGTCCCCACCCCCTTTCCTGACCGGCCAGGCTGCGTGCTCGGATCGGGGTCTGGTATGGATTTCAGGGGGGACCCCACAACGTTTTTTCGGCGTAGGGGGGTTCCCCTTTATAATCCATACCAGACCTAAGGGCCTGGTATGCCCCGCGACGGGGCTCGCAAGGTGTCAATCTCGCCGATAAAAGCGGCAAGATTGACATCCTTTTCTAGTCCTGTCGCACCTGAGTCACGTTCAAAATGAACGGACTTGTCCGTGTGTGGGCAAGTCCGTTCATTCTGAAAGTCCGCCGTAACTCCGGCGAAAGTCGGTCAGAAAAATGGACGGACTTAGCCCGCCGCAAAGTCCGGTCGTGTGTGGGCAAGTCCGTCCGTTTTAAAGTCTGGCGCACCTGGCGGACAAAGTCCGTCAGAAAGTGTGCCGGACCAAGTAGGACAGAAAGTCCGACCATGTGTACGCGGCATTAGAGTCTGCAAAAGACTTGAGGCTGGGGGTGGAGGTTCACCTTCCAGTAGGACAACGACCCTAAACATACAGCCAGAGCTACAATAGAATGGTTTAGATCAAAGCGTATTCATGTTTTAGAATGACCCAGTCAAAGTCCAGACCTAAATCCAATTGAGAATCTGTGGCTAGACTTGAACATTGCTGTTCCCAGACACTCTCCATCCAATCTGATAGAACTTAAGCTATTTTTCAAAGTAGAATGGGCAAAAATGTCACTCTCTACATGTGCAAGGCTGGTAGAGATATCCCCAAAAAGACTTGTAATTGCAGCGAAAGTTAGTTCTACAAAGTAGTGACTCAGGGGGCTGAATACAAATACATGCCACACTTTTCAAATATTTATTTGTAAAAAATGTTGAAAACTATTTATCTTTTTCCTTCCACTTCACAATCATGTGCCACTGTGTTGGTCTATCACATAAAATCCCAATAAAATACATTTACGTTTTTGCTTGCAACATGAGAAAATGTGGAAAATTTAAAGGGGTAGAAATACTTTTTCAAGGCACTGTACTGTGATTCTGTACTTGCCAAATATGCTGCAGAAATCTCCCTCCACTGGGATTGGCAGCAATCATTTTAACTGTGGGCAGCTGAAGCTGCTGACTGCTGAGCTCTGATGAAGAAGGGACGTGCCCTTCGAAACGCGTTAGCTAGTAGTGATGCCTGTATGTTCCTCTAAGACCTTTGTAAGGCTTAGCTCATCACTATAACTACTTGCTGCTTGTAGCTGCTCGTGTTTTTTGGCACCTGACTGTACAACTGCTTGTGAGTAATTTCTTTTACTATTTTATTCAATAAATGTTTTACAAAAGATAATGCACATGGCCGGTGCGCCCCTCTTTCTTTTTATGTCTCAGCTGAAGCTGCTGCCTGTTCACTTCCTGGATTTACACAGAGGCACACCTCCAGTTCTGCAGCTCTCATTGGCCCTCTTATGACTCATCCCCCCTCCCTTCCTGACAAACTCTCGTCATAAGACAAGACTTTTTACCAGACAAGAAACATTAAGTGGGCTGTATAAGGTATTTACTAGCAGATTTTTTTTTTTAAACAAGGACAGAACATGTAATAGATGGAAAGATGAAAAAATGACTGAAGTTCCACTTAAAATCTAAACTGTTATATAGCCCTTGCCTGGGCAGTGTTATGCAGCATACACATGGTCGGAATGTCCGACAACAAATGTTCGATGTGAGCTTGTTGTCGGAAATTCCGACAGTGTGTAGGCTTCATCGGACATTTGTTGTCGGAATTTCCGACAACAAAAATTTGAGAGCTGGTTCCCAAATTTTCCAACAAAATCAGTTGTCGGAAATTCCGATCGTGAGTATACAATTCCAACGCACAAAATTCCACACATGCAGAAGAGCCGCACTGGCTATTGAACTTCATTTTTCTAGGCTCATCGTACGTGTTGTACGTCACTGCGTTCTTGACGTTCGGAATTTCCGACAACATTTGTGCGACCGTGTGTATGCAAGTCAAGTTTGAGCCAAAATCCGTCGGAAATAAATCCAGGATTTTGTTGTTGGAATGTCCCCAACCAAATGCAGTCGGCTGCATGAGAGGCATTTTTATGTCCTCCCGAGTACCCCTACCCAACGAACCCCCCCAAAAAAGATGTCGTGTCTGCAGCAAGCGCGGATATAAGCGTGACACCCGCTATTATTGTCCCTCCTGTCCTGACAATCCTGGTCTTTGCATTGGTGAATGTTTTGAACGATACCATTCACTAGTTGAGTATTAGCGTAGGGTACAGCATTGCACAGACTAGGCACACTTTCACAGGGTCTCCCAAGATGCCATCGCATTTTGAGAGACCCGAACCTGGAACCGGTTACAGTTATAAAAGTTAGTTACAAAAAAAAGTGTAAAAAAAAATATATATATATATATAAAATTAAAAAAAAATAGTTGTCGTTTTATTGTTCTCTCTCTATTCTCTCTCTATTGTTCTGCTCTTTTTTACTGTATTCTGCAATGTTTTATTGTTATTATGTTTTATCATGTTTGCTTTTCAGGTATGCAATTTTTTATACTTTACTGTTTACTGTGTTTTATTGTTAACCATTTTTTTGTCTTCAGGTACGCCATTCACGACTTTGAGTGGTTATACCAGAATGATGCCTGCAGGTTTAGGTATCATCTTGGTATCATTCTTTTCAGCCAGCGGTCGGCTTTCATGTAAAAGCAATCCTAGTGGCTAATTAGCCTCTAGACTGCTTTTACAAGCAGTGGGAGGGAATGCCCCCCCCCCACCGTCTTCTGTATTTTTCTCTGGCTCTCCTGTCTCAACAGGGAACCTGAGAATGCAGCCGGTGATTCAGCCAGCTGACCATGGAGCTGATCAGAGACCAGAGTGGCTCCAAACATCTCTATGGCCTAAGAAACCGGAAGCTACGAGCATTTCATGACTTAGATTTCGCCGGATGTAAACAGCGCCATTGGGAAATTGGGAAAGCATTTTATCACACCGATCTTGGTGTGGTCAGATGCTTTGAGGGCAGAGGAGGGATTTAGGGTCTAATAGACCCCAATTTTTTCAAAAAAGAGTACCTGTCACTACCTATTGCTATCATAGGGGATATTTACATTCCCTGAGATAACAATAAAAATGATTTAAAAAAAAAATGAAAGGAACAGTTTAAAAATAAGATAAAAAAGCAAAAAGATAATAAAGAAAAAAAGCGTCAGTCTGGCGTCAAATGTAAACAGCAATTGCACCATGCATGTGAGGTGTCACCGTAAACGTCAGATCGAGGGCAGTAATTTTAGCAGTAGACCTCCTCTGTAAATCTAAAGTGGTAAAGGCTTTTAAAGGCTTTTAAAAATGTATTTAGTTTGTCGCCACTGCACGTTTGTGCGCAATTTTAAAGCATGTCATGTTTGGTATCCATGTACTCGGCCTAAGATCATCTTTTTTATTTCATCAAACGATTGGGCAATATAGTGTGTTTTAGTGCATTAAAATTTTAAAAAGTGTGTTTTTTCCCCAAAACATGCGTTTGAAAAATCGCTGCGCAAATACTGTGTGAAAAAAAAAATGAAACACCCACCATTTTAATCTGTAGGGAATTTTCTTTAAAAAATATATAATGTTTGGGGGTTCAAAGTAATTTTCTTGCAAAAAAAAATAATTTTTTTCATGTAAACAAAAAGTGTCAGAAAGGGCTTTGTCTTCAAGTGGTTAGAAGAGTGGGTGATGTGTGACATAAGCTTCTAAATGTTGTGCATAAAATGACAGGACAGTTCAAACCCCCCCCCCCAAATGACCCCATTTTGGAAAGTAGACACCCCAAGCTATTTGCTGAGAGTCATGTCGAGTCCATGGAATATTTTATATTGTGACACAATTTTTTTTTTTTTTTGCACAAAGTTGTTACTAAATGATATATTGCTCAAACATGCCATGGGAATATGTGAAATTACACCCCAAAATACATTCTGTTGCTTCTCCTGAGTACGGGGATACCACATGTGTGAGACTTTTTGGGAGCCTAGCCACGTACGGGACTCGGAAAACCAAGCACCGCCTTCAGGCTTTCTAAGGGCGTAAATTTTTGATTTCACTCTTCACTGCCTATCACAGTTTCGGAGGCCATGGAATGCCCAGGTGGCACAAAACCCCCCCAAATGACCCCATTTTGGAAAGTAGACACCCCAAGCTATTTGCTGAGAGGTATAGTGAGTATTTTGCAGACCTCACCTCACAAAGTTTTGAAAATTGAAAAAAGAAAAAAAAAAGTTTTTTCTTGTCTTTCTTCATTTTCAAAAACAAATGAGAGCTGCAAAATACTCACCATGCCTCTCAGCAAATAGCTTGGGGTGTCTACTTTCCAAAATGGGGTCATTTGGGGTGTTTTGTGCCACCTGGGCATTCCATGGCCTCCGAAACTGTGATAGGCAGTGAAGAGTGAAATCAAAAATTTACACCTTTAGAAATCCTGAAGGGGGTGATTGGTTTTCGGGGCCCCGTATGCGGCTAGGCTCCCAAAAAGTCCCACACATGTGGTATCCCCGTACTCAGGAGAAGCAGCTAAATGTATTTTGGGGTGCAATTCCACATATGCCCATTGCCTGTGTTAGCAATATATCATTTAGTGACAACTTTGTGCAAAAAAAAAAAATGTGTCACTTTCCCGCAACTTGTGTCAAAATATAAAATATTCCATGGACTCAACATGCCTCTCAGCAAATAGCTTGGGGTGTCTACTTTCCTAAATGGGGTCATTTGGGGGGGGGGGTTGTGCCATCTGGGCATTGTATGGCCTTCAAAACTGTGATAGGTAGTGAGGAGTGAAATAAAAAATTTACGCCCTTAGAAATCCTGAAGGCGGTGATTGGTTTTCGGGGCCCCGTACGCGGCTAGGCTCCCAAAAAGTCCCACACATGTGGTATCCCCATACTCAGGAGAAGCAGCTGAATGTATTTTGGGTTGCAATTCCACATAGGCCCATGGCCTGTGTGAGCAATATATCATTTAGTGACAACTTTTTGTAAATATTTTTTTTTTTTTTGTCATTATCCAATCACTTGGGACAAAAAAAATAAATATTCAATGGGTTCAACATGCCTCTCAGCAATTTCCTTGGGGTGTCTACTTTCCAAAATGGGGTCATTTGGGGGGGGGGGTTGTACTGCCCTGCCATTTTAGCACCTCAAGAAATGACATAGGCAGTCATAAACTAAAAGCTGTGTAAATTCCAGAAAATGTACCCTAGTTTGTAGACGCTATAACTTTTGCGCAAACCAATGAATATACGCTTATTGACATTTTTTTTACCAAAGACATATGGCCGAATACATTTTGGCCTAAATGTATGACTAAAATTGAGTTTATTGGATTTTTTTAATAACAAAAAGTAGAAAATATCATTTTTTTTCAAAATTTTCGGTCTTTTTCCGTTTATAGCGTAAAAAATAAAAACGGCAGAGGTGATCAAATACCATCAAAAGAAAGCTCTATTTGTGGGAAGAAAAGGACGCAAATT
Organism: Lithobates clamitans; assembly: GCA_037952925.1. Classification (NCBI taxonomy): domain Eukaryota; kingdom Metazoa; phylum Chordata; class Amphibia; order Anura; family Ranidae; genus Lithobates; species Lithobates clamitans. Next base: position 1,491,826 of record JBBGZY010001071.1, on the reverse strand, counting down.
TCGTTTGGGTACAGCATTGCATGACCGCGCAATTAGCAGTTAAACGACGCAGTGCCAAATTGGAAAAAGTCCTCTGGTCCTTAGGCAGCATAATGGTCCGGGGCTAAAGTGGTTAATGTGCCCTAAATGTGGGGAACCATATAGTCCAAGTCGGACCTCAGCTCAATGAGATCCTAGCTTTGCAGAGCCTGGTGTTCACCAGAGGTTTGAGAGTCAGTGGAGCTTAGAAAAGCAACGGGTTTGAATAATTGTTGTGTATCAGGCAGATTATTGCGTCCAGAGGAGTTTACAGGAGCCTGTAGATCTCCGCCAAGCTCCTTCAGTCCCAAGTTGGTTGTAGTTCCACTTGTCTTCTCGTTGGCGCCATGTTGAATATTCCCAGGGACTGAGTATCAGGTCTGTCTGTGTGAAAGAACCATGGTAATGTAGTTGTGTGGATGTTCCAAAGGGTCTTAGGAGTCTTGCTGCACTTAGGCATGGGCTCCTGGGACTTGTAGCAAGATGGCATCTGCTGTAGATGATTGATAAGGCACAGAGCTCCTTCGTTAGCAGATTCTCACGACTCCTTGGCTAGTTCACACCCGCCCCTCCATAGAGGACAATGGAGGTTCGTCTGATCGGAACGTTTGTGTGAAAGGGGCCTAACAGTGTTCAGAGCTACTTGTTACTACTGGATACATTTAAAGTAATTCTGTTCTGATAGTAATATGTGCACTAACATGACTTACTTTTGTTTTATCATTTGGAATTTTCCTGGCTGTAATACATGGGGCTTCACTACCTAGTGAGTCACTGGCTTAGAAAAAGCATTGAAGCCAGTAAAGTTAGCAGCCCAAGCCTACATGTTTGTTTTGGGCAGTGACTCAATGTGTAGTGAAGCCATAGGATAGGCATAATAGCCAGGAAGTCCAGACTTTTTCAAAAGCATGTATTAAAATGATCAGCTGTGATTCTTTAGTGACTTAAAAGTTATTAAACTAGGTGCAAAGCTGAACCATACATTACGATAATTATTTTAAAAGCATCACAGGAGCCTTTGGGAGATCCTATGTCAAGACCACCTTTCTGAAAGTCATCATTTATTATTTTCTCGCATATTCACCTATCCTTGTGTATCTATGCTCTGGCATGGCAATTGGTTGCACAGGAAGTGAGTACTATCATGATTTGGGGTAGGGGGCATGCCTACACTCCCCATAACCTGGAAGTGGAAATTCAACAGGGCTCGCAGAGGTTTGAACTGAATTAATATATTAACTTAGATTAAAATTTAATTTGTTCATATGTGTCTCTACTAGACTTGAAAAGGAAGATTATCTCATATACAAGCTAGAAAATCAGTATACGTTATATACATATGTGCTCACATTCTCCTTTACATTTTGCTGTTAATACACAGTGCACTTAAATAGCATAAAAGAAGACTAATATATCATTGAAATTGACTTGCCTATCAGCTGCTATCTGGTCCCTGTATCTGTTTTGTAGGCTCATTTGCATTCTATTCTACACATCAGTCTCATATGAGGACATCTCAACGGTCTTTGTAATCTTACTAATTTTGCCTGGCAATCTATCCTCTCCTTTAGTCATCGAGTTTCCCAGTGACTACAGTAATTGGATTCACTCCAACTTGTGTACTGATCTCCTCATCCCTATGGTCAGTTTTCACTTTCACCTCATCATAAACTCTTAATGCCTGCTCATTCACTAGCCCATTAGTCTCTCTTCTAGCTGTTAAGCTTTGGCCTCGCTTGCCCAGTTTGGCAGTCTTTGTTTCTCCACCCATACCATCTGTTGGGGTTGCTTTTCTATACTCATCACACCTATCGCTCTTATTTTTCCTTTCCCAACTAATTGAACAAACTAATTTGAAAGCACTTGGGCTTTCACACTGGGGAGGCATGAGAGGCGATTTTCAGGTGCTTTACAGGTGCTATTTTTAGCGCTAAAACGCCAGAAAAGCGTTTTGGTGTGAAAATACCCTAAAGTCGGCCATACACTTTACAATCTGATTGTACAAGATTTTAGATTTACCAAATCTACAGTTGTGCTCATAAGTTTACATACCCTGGCAGAATTTATGATTTTATGGCCATTTTTCAGAGAATATGAATGATAACACAAAAACTTTTCTTTTACTCATGGTTAGAGTTTGGTTGAAGCAATTTATTATCAATCAACTGTGTTTACTCTTTTTAAATAATAATGACAACAGAAACTACCCAAATCCCCCTGATCAAAAGTTTACATACCCTGGTGATTTTGGTCTGATAATATGCACACAAGTTGATACAAAGGTAACCATCCTCACCTGTGATCTGTTTGCTTGTAATTAGTGTGTGTGTATAAAAGGTCAGTGAGTTTATGGACTCTTGACAGACCCTTGCATCTTTTATCCAGTGCTGCACTGATGTTTCTGGATTCTGAGTCATGGGGAAAGCAAAAGAATTATCGAAGGATCTGCAGGAAATGGTAGTTGAATTGTATCAAACAGGAAAGGGATATAAAAAGATACCCAAGGAATTGAGAATGCCAATCAGCAGTGTTCAAACTCTAATCAAGTAGTGGAAAATGACTAAAATTTCAGCCACAACTGCCAGGAAAAATGTTTGGAATGCAAAGAAAAACCCACAAATAACTTCAGGTGAAATACAGGACTCTTTGAGAACATGTGGTGTGGCTGTTTCAAGATGCACAATAAGGAGGCACTTGAAAGAGGGATGGGCTGCATGGTCGGGTTGCCAGAAGAAAGCCATTAGTATGCAAATGCCACAAAGTATCCCGCTTACAATATGCCAAACAGCACAGAGACAAGCCTCAAACCTTCTGGCACAAAGTCATTTGGAGTTATAAGAGCAAAATTGAGCTTTTAGGCCACAACCATAAATGCTACATTTGGAAAGGAGTCAACAAGGTCTATGATGAAAGGTACACCATTCCTACTGTGAAACACGGAGGTGGATCGCTGATGTTTTGGGGATTTGTGAGCTACAAAGGCACAGAAAATTTGATCAAAATTGATGGCAAGATCAATGCAGTATGTTGTCAAAAAATACTGGAGGAACATTTGCATTCATCAGCCAGGAAGCTGCACATGGGTCATACTTAGACATTCCAACATGACAATGATCCAAAACACAAGGCCAAGTTGACCTGTCATTGGCTACAGCAAAGTAAAGTGAAGGTTCTGGAGTGGCCATCTCCGTCTCCTGACCTCAATATCATTGAGCCACTCTGGGGAGATCTCAAACGTGCAGTTCATGCAAGACAGCCCAAGAATCTGCAAGAACTGGAGGCTTTTTGCCAAGAGGAATGGGCAGCTTTACCTTCTGAGAAGATAAAGAGCCTCATCCACAAATACCACAAAAGACTTCAAGCTGTCATTGATGTTAAAGGGGGCAATACACGGTATTAAGAACTGGGTTATGTAAACTTTTGATCAGGGTCATTTGGGTAGTTTCTGTTATCATTATGATTTAAAAAGAGTAAACACAGTTGATTGATAATAAATGGCTTCAGCCAAACGCTAACCATGAGTAAAAAAAGAAAGGTTTTTGTGTTATCATCATATTCTCTGAAAAATGGCCAAGAAATCATAAATTCTGCCAGGGTATGTAAACTTAGGAGCACAACTGTATATAATAGGGGGCCACACCTATCTATCCAATCACTCTGTATCAAATCAGGCAGGTCCTTGAACTACATAATTGATGATAGATCTAAAGGAGATTGTACAATCAGATTGTATAGTGTTTGGTGAGCTTTACAGACGTATGCTTCAGTGTGTACACTCTGCCAAATAATTAATGCAAGATGAAGCTAAGGTATACAACGATCAATCAGCAGAGGAGTACACTGGCTGTGTATTTAGTAAGAACAGTGCTCACTGGCATTGCCTACATTGGAAAAGTGTGAAACTACAGAGTTAAGTGGGAGCAGTCTTTTTTTTGGGGGGGAGGGGGTGCAGTGTGTGTTAATGAGGTAAGCTGCTGTAGTACTTCCTACTAATGGGATTTTCAAGTTCTAAGGACAAATACCAGAAAGTAATAGTAATGGTTTTCTATAGAGACACTGGCGATGCCTGCTCTAATATACATAGTATATAGAGAAAGCTTTTTCTTTTCTGCAATAGAGGTACACTAATGGCATATAGGTATATAGGGAAGCTGGAGTTAAGAAAAAAGGTAAACTTAACCTTTAAAAGAGAAGTAGGTTTTTTTTTTAAACATACTTATCTAAGTGGATACATCTGTCCCCCACTGGCCCCAAACTCCACTGATCGCTCAGTTCTCACTGCTCCATGAACAGAGAGCTGGTGACTGTCAGTCACCACTGTCTGCTCTGCCCCCCCCCACTCACTGGAGGGCTGAGAGCCTGAACCAGGTGCCGATCAGAGCTCCTCAGTGGATCCTGACCATATGGTCGCGATCTTTCCCCAGCCTAGACTGGCTCTGTGACGCCAGCCCGCTGTCAGCTAAAAATGGGTCACAGGAGTGCAGAATGAACTGCACTCCTTTGGTCCACAGAAGTACAGCCAAACAAGCTTTGGCTGTACTTCAAGTTTTTTTGTCTCTTTTTTTTTCCTGTCCCATTTTTTACTTCCTCCTTCCTAGCCAGCATGGCCTACCCTCTTCAGAGTTGTCTGGTAGTCTTGTCTTTCTAATGCTCCGTACACACGGTCGGATTTTCCGACAGAAAATGTGTGATAGGACCTTGTTGTCGGAAATTCCGACCATGTGTGGGCTCCATCACACATTTTCCATCGGAATTTCCGACACACAAAGTTTGAGAGCAGGATATAAAATTTTCCGACAACAAAATCCGTTGTCGGAAATTCAGATCGTGTGTACACAAATCCGACCGACAAAGTGCCACGCATGCTCAGAATAAATAAAGAGATGAAAGCTATTGGCCACTGCCCTGTTTATAGTCCCGACGTACGTGTTTTACGTCATCACGTTCAGAACGATCGGATTTTCCGACAACTTTGTGTGACCGTGTGTATGCAAGACAAGTTTGAGCCAACATCCGTCGGAAAAAGTCCTAGGATTTTGTTGTTGGAATGTCCGAACAAAGTCCGACCGTGTGTACGGGACATTAGTCTGTCCTGTATTTTGGAATTGTTTTTTCAGCAGTCAATCTTTTCTTCTTACGCCATCTCATTTGTCAGTCTTAACTGTTTATCCCATTCCATTTGTTCTGCAATTTCATAAGTTACTCATTCTGAGTACTGTCTGTAAAACGTTTTATTTTCACTAAGATACAATTTTTCATGACAAGCTTTTGGGGGAATGTCCCCTTCTTCAAGATCCAAGCAGTACTAAATTACAAAGTTTTAAAAGCTTGTCCTCGAAAGCTTGTCCTGAAAAATTGTATGGAAGTGCAAATAAAAAAAGTATCACAGACAGTACTCAATTGTTTCTTTCGCAAGTGCACTAATACGCTACAATCACCTCATTACTCATTCTGTAGTTCCAAACCCCCATCTTTATTCATCCCTCTCATTTTTTACATCTGCTTTGTCATTTGCAGTGCCTTCACATTCAGCCATTTGTATTCTCCAGACACCCTCTATATAAATTGAATATTTCACTTAAAAGTTTCTATTACATTTTATTCTTGCCTCTCTTACCTAATTTAACCACCCATCATTTTTAAGTACTTTCTTGACTTCTAGCATCTCATCTTCACAAATGTACTGCTCACCATGTTTTCTATAGCAGCTATCTGAGGCATATTAGACATTCTGTACACACAATCTTAGATCCTATCATCCTTGAAGTTAAACCTGAAAGATCCTATTCATTCACAAGGCATCTTTATCAAATCCTACACCACCAGTTATTTAAATTATATCTATACTAAAACACTTTCATACTTGCCAACTTTCTGCTTTTGCAAGGGAATTCCAGCTTTTTTTTCTAGCTGTCCTGTGAAAGCTTTGTCCTGGGATAATAGCCTTTATACAACTTTCTTGTACAATTTTCCTTTAGAGTTATCAAAACCATATAATATGAGGTCAAACCTAAATACTTTCAATTTGTAAGCAATCAGGCAGGCCTATGCACTACGTAGTTAAAGGCAAATCGTTACAGTATTGTTACAGTTGTTACAGTATCTTGAGAATTTCCGAGGCCCTAACGAAGCGTGTTAGCCCGCAAAATGCGTCGGTCAATCCAACCGGATCTCTTAGCCTGGATGGTTATACCCTGGACAACTAGCTTGTAACTTTGATTTTAATCAATCCTGTTTCTCTTTAAACAAACTAGTTGTAATTTTCAATAAAATTGTTGTTTATTTTTAATCATTTGGTTTAGCATTTATTAAACTCTGGGGAATACATGTAAAGTCCCACAAATTTCAATGTATTGTCTTATATGTATTGTATGGGAAGGTACCCACCTAGGGTTATAGTTATCTCGCACTTATCCGCCACATCTCTTTACCTTGAATACATATAATTTGAGGTCAAACCTAAATACTTTCAATTTGTAAGCAATCAGGCAGGTCCTTGCACTACGTAGTTAAAGGTAAATCGAAAGCAAATTGAGCAAGAAAATTGAATGATGTCTTTCCAGCCTTAGGGGGCAAAGTCGGGTCCTGGTCTGAGGCTGGAGCAGCCCTGAGAAGAGGAAGTCATAAAAGAACTGGTGAGAGTGAGGGATCTTTTTTTTTTTTTTTTTTTTTTTTGAGGGATCTGAGATCTTGCTTACCCACATTATGCACTTAAACTATCCAAACTTTGAACCCACACAAACACTCGGGCACTAGAGATCATCTTTGGGAGGTGGAAAAGAGGGACTAACTATTTTAGAATGGGAGTGGAAGGAAGGGGGGTCTATTACTCAACTTTTTTACACCATCTTCAGGCATATTTTCTCCCACTGATCAGTAGTCAACTCACAATGACTACGGAGCACTGCACCATACACTATGTTGTATATTATACTCCTGACCTCTGCACTGCATTCACTAAATTGTACATTACAGGCAGTCCCCGAGTTACAAATATCCGACTTACATATGGCTCTGTGGCATAAGGGGCATCGGGGCACTACCCAACTAATCCATGCGCTGGGCCCCTAATCTACATGCAGGGCGCAAAGTCAAGGAGCGGCTCAGCCAGCAGCATGGTCCTCTGCAGAAGCACGACCAACTTATTCAGACTCGGCTCCATTTTCCAGGGACGGCTCACCTGCAGCCACATCCAGCACTCCCCGGCTCAGACAGTGGAGGGAGGAGGCGAGATCAGAGTGTCATCATGGCCAGGACTCAATGTCTCCGTGCTCCTCCAGTCACTCAGCAGTGTGGTGTTTTGTGCAGAGCACAGCCTGCACCATCTGTCCTAAGGTGAGGAGGTCTCCACGAGCAGGGGGGGGGGGGGGTTGGGTGTTGAGCAGTATATATATTGAGCACCAGTCGCCACTGATACAACTCATACTTACAAATGGAGGGGGACACCAGGAAGTGAGAGCAAATTTACCCCTAGGAAGGGATATTCACTCCTGTAAGAATTATCACGGTAAAAAGGTGTCTCCACTGAAGCTTTATCACCAATCTGTGCTTCCACAACAACCCAAAATTTTCTAAATCCGATTGTCACAGGGACAGAAAGTGAGGTGAAATTTCCTGAGCAGGGGTGCAGACAACAAAGCAAACGTTACAGGGGCGTTAACCCTTCCCTGTGCTATTCAAAAAACTTAAAAAAAATGTTTTTGCCTGGAGTTACACTTAAAAAATGTACCTGTTCCAACTTACATACAAAGTCAGAATAAGAACAAACCTACAGAACCTATCTTGTTTGTAACCTGGGACTGCCTGTATACACATGTCCCTTTCCTAGTATATGGTATGTTGTACATTATATTCCTGATCTCTGCAGCGTGTACACTGTTTTGTACTATATACTCTTGACCCCTGGGCTGCTTCACTACTGTACTCTGTATATGCTATGTTGTAAATCATACTCCTGACCTGCTCTGTATACACTTTGTTGCACATTATGTTAAGCTGGATGACCTAACTAGTCTGTCCTAACTAGTTTTATTATAAAGGATTGTTGCCACCTACTAAACCTTCAACACATCAGGAGCCACAAAATACATCACAGTATTTAGCAGAATGGTCAGTGTTAAATTATGTTTTCCAAATATGTTTTGGCAAATTGGTGTGCAGTGTAATTGATTTCTATCACTGCATTCTATGCAATAGCTGTTTGTTACATTTTACAAAGACTGCAGAGACTAATGCCGCGTACACACGGTCGGACTTTTCGTCTACAAAAGTCAGACGGACGCCGACGGACCAAATACAGCGGACAATCCGATCGTGTGTGGGCTTCCCCGGACTTTCGGCAGACTTTTCCAGCCACAAATCTGACGGACTTTAGATTTGGAACATGCTTCAAATCTTTAACTCCACCGGACCCAGAAATCCGCTCGTCTGTATGCTAGTCCGACAGACAAAAACCCACGCTAGGGCAGCTATTGGCTACTGGCTATCAACTTCCTTATTTAAGTCCGGTGTACGTAATCACGTACAAATCCGTCTGACTTTTGTGTGATCGTATGTAGGCAAGTCCGTTCGTTATAAAGTCCGCCGCAAGTCCGCCAAAAGTCCGTCAAAAGTCTGTCGGACGGGCTGTCAGACTTTTGTAGCCGAAAAGTCCGACCGTGTGTACCCAGCATAAGGCTCGGTTCACTATGCCGCGACTCTGGGATCGGAGCCTAAAAGTTGTATCTAGCTTAACAAATATGTAAATAATTTTACTAATGAACAATACTTTTGTGCATCTGTTTCTGTGTCAATTATGATAAACCTTCCTGCATATAGAGCATTTTTCTGGATGCACAACCAAAATGTTGGCCCTGGAAATTATTTTTGAAATGTTGGCAACTATGCATTTTTGCAGAAGCTCTTACCAAACTATCTGTGTAACCCATAAACCCCTTTTAGGCTGGGTTCACACTGATGCGAATTGGATGCGGGTTTTCGGGTCCGAATTCAGGCAATAATTTAGGCCTGATTCATCCCTGAAATGGAGAACAGGACGCATCGGGCCCCTGCTGTGAGCCGCATCCAAAGACAGTGTGAACCCAGCCTAAAAGTTATGTCTAAATCCAGGTGCTCATGAACTCAGTAAGGTTTTCCAATCACACAGAAGCATATTCTGTCCTACTATGAATGCAGTTTCCTTAACTATGCTCTGCATTTTGGATTCTAGAACATATGAACATTCTATTATTTACCAGTTTAGCTTACTTTCCCCCTTTGGCTCCCATGAACCTTGGTGAAGTATTATGTATGCAGTAATCATATAATGTAAAGATGGGTTAATATGTAGGTTATCACCTATGATATTTACATAGAACAAAGGAAATAAAAAGGCAGACTTTATGGTACCCATACAAGACACTTATATTAGTATATAATAGTATAGTATAATATAATAGTATAATATAATAGTGTATAAAATCATTACATTTTATTAATAACCAAATAATACACACTAAAAACATTATATCATTTGGTTTCTGATCACATTTTAACAAAAGGCCTCAAAGTAATGTTTGTCCCACTCCAACATGTAATAACTATCCATTCATGTACAGTACATTCGTCCATATATACAGTGTAACACTAATGTAAAAAATAGGCAGTAGGATGTATATTTTTTTCTACACGATTTTTGAATGTAAATTGGCTTTATCAGGAGCATGACTGAGTCTATTAGCTATGATTTTAAATTCTGTCAGAGTGTGTTGGAACCTACAATCATAGCACCTGAGTACATAAATATGTGAAATATTGTGAGCTGCTATGTTAATCTAATTAAAGCTGCCAGCACTAAACACACTTCCTAAACATGTGAATAATCTAACTAAAATCAAAATAAGTGCAGCGCTAAATACAAAGTATCCCCTGAGGGATATATAGTGCATTCAATAAACGATTTATAAATAAAGTGCAGTATGCAAAATGTGTTCTTATGTAAATCAAACAATATAATACATGTTAAAGTGCAATATGTAGATGTTGTCCATATAGTGTCCTTATAAAAATCAATTGATGGTGAAAAAATGGTGCCAATCAATTATATGTGCAAGTGCTGTGCATAGACGGGCAAATAATAAATAATAGCAGGTAAAAAACAAGGCAAAATCCCCCAAAAACTAACAAGCATGTAGCCAGTGAAAGTCCAAATTAAATTACAAAAAAACAGTCCCAAACACAATATTTCTTCAAAAGTGCTGACGTGCAATCAATGTTCCAAAGTGCTGTGGTGCTCAAATTTCACACAAGTGATTTGTGCCTTAACCCTCTTGGGCATGGAGTTCACCAGAGCTTCACAGGTTGCCACTGGAATCCTCTGCCACTCCTCCATGATGACATCCCGGAGCTGGTGGAGGATAGAGACCTTGCGCTCTTCCATTTTCCATTTGAGGATGCCCCACAGATGCTCAATAGGGTTTAGGTCTGGAGACATGCTTGGCCAGTCCATCACCTTTACCCTCAGCTTCTTTAGCAAGGTAGTGGATGCAAACTGGGGCTATGACCCAAACATTGGCAATTAAAGGCAATATACAGAAAGCCCAGTGCCAATAAACAGGCAAATGTAACAAATAGACACAGCAGTTATGATATAAAAGCAACTGTAACTTATACAGACAGCCTATTGGAAAGGTACAGACGATTTTGGTATATTGTCAGCTCTATGGCAATGCACAGGTCTCTCAGGAGCATTGTGCAGGCAAATGATGGCATATACACACTGCACCAAGCAGCAAGTGGATGACTTCTGTGTAAAATCAGCATTGAGATTCCACTGGCTTTTTACAGGCCCCGTTAATTTTCCACATTTCCACCAAAATATAGGTCTTCAAAGTCTGCTTCCCCATGTATAGCACAGAATACCCCACCTACACAGCCAGACCCTTGATATATATATATATATATATATATATATATATATATATATATATATATATATATATATAGAATCATAGAACTTGATTGGCTGATGGCCTCATCCTTCATGGGCAGCTCTCTGCTTGAATGGCTAATGTGCGTGAGTTTCAGCAGTATCTATACACTTCTACAGTAGGGATGAACCAAACACCCCCCCCAGTTCGGTTCGCACCAGAACCTGCGAAGGGACTGAAAGTTTGCGCAAACTTTAGAACCCCATTAAAGTCTATGGGACTCGAACATTCAAAATCAAAAGTGCTAATTTTAAAGCCTAATGTGCAAGTTATTGTCCTAAAAAGGGTCTGGGGACACGGGTCCTGCCCCAGGGGACATGTATCAATTCAAAAAAAGGTTTTAATAACTTCAGTTTTTTCGGAAGCAGTGATTTTAATGTTGCTTAAAGTGAAAAAAAAAGTGAAATATTCCTTTAAATATCGTACCTGGGGGTGTCTATAGTATGCCTGTAAAGTGACGCCTGTTTCCCGTGCTTAGAACAGTCCCTGCACAAAATGACATTTTTAAAGGAATAAAAGTAATTTAAAACTGCTTGCGGCTTTAATGTAATGTCGGGTCCTGGCAATATGGTTGAAAATCAGTGAGACAAACGGCATGGGTATCCCCCACCTCCCAGTCCATTACCAGGCCCTTTGGGTCTTGTATGGATATTAAGGGGAACCCCGCACCCAAATTAAAAAAAGGAAAGGCGATGGGCCCCCAGGCCCTATATACTCTGAACAGCAGTATACAGGCGGTGCAAACAAGACAGGGACTGTAGGTTTGTTGTTAAGTAGAATCTGTTTGTAATTTTGAACTGGTACATTTTTAAAGTGTAGCTCCAGCCAAAAAAAAATCAATTTTTAATCTTTATGGAAAACATGGGGAAGGGTTATCACCCCTGTAACATTTGTTTTGCTGTCTGTGTACCTCTTCAGAAGATTTCACCTCAATTTCTGTCCCAATGACAAATGTTTTTTGAAAATTTGGAGTTTTTAGTAAAACAAGGATTGGTGATAAAGCATCAGTGAAGGAGACACGTTTTTCCCATATTAACTCTTACAGGAGAGAATTTCCCTTCCTAGGGGTAGATTTCATCTCACTTCCTGTTGTCTCCTTCTGTTTGCAAGTAGGAGTCGTTTGAAAGTAGGGGCCTGCCCTATATACTCTGCAGAAATTGGGGCCTTAGGTGTTGGTGTTGCAACAACACTGTAAGCCCTCACAGTTACTCTTAGTGGGCGCAGGAACGGGCCCTGTTGTAAAATATTAGATCAAGAATTGTAATTACATGCCATTGCTGAACAGTGGTAGGAAAATTGGGCCTTTGGTGGTGGTGCTGGTGCCACAACACTGTAAGTCCTCACAGTTACTCTTGGTGGGCGCTGGAACGGGCCATGCTTTGAAATATTATATCAAGAACTGTAATTACATGCAACTGTTCAACAGGGGCAGAAACATTGGGCCTTTGGTGGTGGTGGTGGTGGTATTGCCACAACACTGTAAGCACCCACAGCTACTCTTGGTGGGCGCAGGAATGGGCCCTGCTGTGAAATATTAGATCAAGAATTGTAATTACATGTCCCTGTTGAACAGGGGCAGAAAAATTGGGCCTTAGGCACTGGTGCTACAACATTGTAACCCCTCACAGATGCTATAGTTGGAGCGCAGGAATGAGCCCTGCTGCAAAATATTGCATCAAAAATTGTAATTATACACCCCTGTTAAACAGGGGCTAAAAAATTGGGCCTTGGGCACTGGTGCTGGTGCCACAACACTGAAACCCCTCACAGATACTATAGTTGGAGCGCAGGAATGAGCCCTGCTGCAAAATATTGCATCAAAATTTGTAATTACACACCCTTGTTAAACAGGGGCAGAAAAATTGGGCCTTGGCCACTGGTGGCAGTGCCCAGAACCAAAAATGTTCTTACAAGCTATCAGCATGAAAATTGAGGAGGAAGAGGATTGTGACTCAGCTTAACAGGATAGTCACTCAGCATCAGCATAGGCAGTCTTGAAGGGATCTCACATTAAAAAAAAATCAATCGGTTACATCAGAATCAGGTGCTTGGTAGCTGGTGATCCTAGACTGATTCATTTTTATGAAGGACAGCCGATTGACCGATTCGGTGGACAGGCGCACCCTGTGATCGGTTACAAAGCCTCCAGCAGCACTGAATGTGCGTTCCGAAAGAACGCTGGATGCAGGACAGGCCAGTAGCTTAATTGCATACTGTGCAACCTCTGGCCAGTGATCCATCCTCAAGACCCAGTAACCCAGAGGATTTTTGGTGGAGAAGGTGTCCAGGTCTGATTTTGCCCCTAGGTAATCCTGCACTATGTCAATCAAACGCTGGCGATGGTTGCTGGAACCGATCAGACCTTGGGGCTGCGGACTAAAAAATTGTCTGAACGCATCGGTCAGACGGCCACCTTCTCCACCGCTCCTTCTGTGACTGACTGAAGCCTCAGCAACACATTGTCCAGGCGGACCAGGAAATTGTAACCTCCCAGGCTCTGGAAATGCATTGCACAAACCTTTCTGCAAGGCCTCCCGTAGATGTTTCATCCTCTGCTCGCTCTGCGATGGCAAGATAAGGTCCGCAACCTTACCCTTGTAACGTGGATCAAGGAGGGTTGTCAGATAGTATTTATCCCTCCCCTTGATACCACGAGTACGAGGATCCTTCCGCAGGCTTTGCAGGATCAGGGAGGCCATGCAGCGTAGGTTTGCTGAGGCATTCGGTGCAGAGTCCTCTGGGTCACTAAGGATGACATGATCGGGGGCGTGGCCAAGATGGCGCTGTGAGCGGCTGGTTCTTTTGTGAGCTCCGCCACTCCGTCTTTAAAATCCAGATCCATCGGCTTTAATTTTGCAGCAGTTGCATCCCTGCTGACTGGGGGGGACCCAGGGAACCCCTATCCATTACAGCCCGGGGGGATTTTTTGTTTCCTGGTCCGGGGACGGCTTCCGGCCTGCCGCGGGTGACTAGGCCGAAGCCGCGGCCTTTCCTGCCAGCTCGCGCGGCGGACCGGAGGCCTCTGCCGTGGTCGGACCCGCTCCCGGGCTCTATCGGATGCCACAGACTCTGGATGGAGGAGGGTGAGCTGCTTTTCAAAGGTAGAAATCCTGTGATCTGGCCCTGTTGCCTCTCCCCTCCCCACGTTTTACTAGGCCGCGGCCGCGGCCTGTCCTGGAGCTCCGGCCTGTTGGTGTGACTGGAGGGTCGCCGGATCCTCCGGTTCTGGTAGAGGGGACCCTGGGACAGCTGAGGAGGACTGCCTGATACCAGGAAGAGACCCTAGAGCGCTCACATCCCTCCCACCCAAGCTGTGCAGAGAGGTGGATGGGCTGTAAATCCTTGTGGCTCAGTGTGGGCCTTGACTAGTCTGCTTCTGCATCACACATCTGCAGGTGAGGGGGAGAACCATTAAAGGGGACATTCACTTTTCCCTATTTACAGCCTGAATACCCCTCACTTTGCGGACAGGTTCCCACACCCAGCTCTGGATAATCGCCCAGATCTGGGCCACTGCTACCTGAATGAGGCGCAGGAACTCCAGCGCGAAATATAACAAAGGGGGTAAAAAGTTAACCTTCCCACCACAATCGGACTCCCCTCCAACGCTCGGCTGCCCCCCCCCCCGGAGGCCCTCCACGCACGTAGCACCCAAAAGGCTCCACAGACAATTATTATGGAGTCGGATGACTCTCGGCCCCCCTGGCTGGCGGTTGTTATGCCGGCCATTGCTACCTGCCAATCCACGCTAACGACAAAGATTGAAGCAGTCCAGCTGGATATGGGTCTAATTCGCCAAGATATTGATAAAATCCGATCGCGAGTCACTGAGGCGGAGCAGAGACTGAGTACCACTGAAGATACCATTGCGGAACACGGAGCATCACTCCGCACGCTTCAAACCAAAGTGAAGGCCCTTGAATACAGAGCCGAGGATGCTGAGAACAGAAACCGTCGTAATAATCTTCGCATTGTCGGATTGCCGGAGGGGGCGGAGGGAAACGACCCTACCTCTTTTATAGAAGGTCTGCTTCGTGATCTCTTACCCGAGGCCCGCTGGTCACCTTACTTCACGGTGGAGAGGGCTCACCGCATCCCGCCTAAGCCGGGGCCTCCCGGATCCCCCCCTCGCACCTTCATCCTCCATTTCCTTAATTTCAGAGATAGAGACAAAGTCCTCCGTGCCTCTAGAAACGTAGGGGAACTCAGATTCCAGAACACGAAGTTGATGATCTTCCCCGACTATTCTGTGGAGACCCAGAAGCTCAGGAAATCTTTTGACCAAGTCAAAGCGGCTCTACGATCACGCAGCATTCGCTACAGTGTGCTCTTCCCTGCCCGTCTGAGAGTCCAGGACGGCGAGACAACCCGCTTCTTTACCACCCCGAGAGAGGCTTCTGCCTGGCTGGACTCGCTACCACAGATTCGCTGATGATTTACCTGGTATATGCTGTGTGACCCCCTTTTGTTGTTTTCTCACCCTAACCTGGGCTCAGGTCTCCGTTATCACACGAACTTCCACATGGATGACTTATTATGTTGCATAAGTTATGCCCAGTTCATTACATGGTGTGTGCGGACTGGTGGGGGGATGATCCCTACCAGGGAAATTCTAAGATAGTGCCCCTGCCAAAGAATTTGGTCAGGAGACCGTTGAAGTATAAATCTTCTTCTACATATGCTTGTTTCCTTGAGGAATGCTGGACTTCCGGTTCGGTATCTCCACTCAAAAGATGGATCGAATTTACTGTGGGGTCGCATTATGGCTACTTCCCTTTGTTTGAATTTTTAAGCCCCCACAGCCTGCTGTATTACGAGCGGAGATCTCACGTACATAAGACGCCTGAACTACTACTTTCCCCCCCGTGTGAAGTCTCGGGGGGGGGGTGAGTTTGCCTCTTCCACGGACCCCCTGTTGCAGCCGGCGAGCTGTATAAGTTAGGGATTGAAACCTACCTCAGTTCTGGGAGGTTGGGTGGGTGGGGGGCGGGGCAAGTTCCCCTAATGGGGCTAATTTCATCTACTTTAGATTTTGGTATCCGTTATCTGTTGTTAATTTGGTTTTGTTTTTGTTTTATATTTGTACAAAAAAAATGAACTTATCAGCATTGCACAGTCTACAGATGTGTCCGGGGTCCAGTCCGGGAGCCGTGAATTCTATTGATCCTAACACTCTCCATATTTCTAGTGGCCATGTCCTCCCTTAACATCATCTCCTGGAACACCAGGGGACTGAAGTCCCCGGTCAAGCGTTCCCTGGTGTTCCAATTCATTAAAACCTATAACCCACATATATGTGTACTCCAGGAGACACACCTAACAGGACGCAGGGTTCTGGCCCTTAAAAAACCATGGGTGGGACACCACTACCACTCCACGCACTCCTCATTTTCTAGAGGAGTTACTATACTGGTGTTGAAGTCCCTTCCATTTCGGCTTTTGGATTTGGCCCTGGACCCTGATGGTCGGTATGTAATTATTCACGCTAAAATATACACTCTAACGTGGACCATTGTGGGCTTATATCTACCTCCTCCAGCCTCCTTGCTGGTGCTCAATCAGATCGCTAGCAAGATGGTCGACTTTGCATTGGACAATAATGTTATATTGGGAGATTTTAATCTGGTCCCTAACCCGGACCTTGATAGTAACTCCTGCGGGACATCATTGCCCTGGGTTGGCTGAGTGGGCGGATACCTTTGGTCTGACTGATGTCTGGAGGTGGCGTCACCCCCAGACCAGAGCATACACATGCCACTCAGCCTCTCATAGAACGTTCTCCCGCATAGACCTGGTCTTCGCAGGGGCTCAAGTCCTCCCACGGGTCACAGACATACAAATACTGCCTAGGGGAATTTCCGACCACGCACCCTTGTTGTTGTCACTGGACCTTTCCCTTGGCTCAGTAGAAAGGATTTGGAGGCTCTCCAGATTTTGGATTTCAGACACTGCAGTAGACTCCCAATTTAGAACGGAAATGCTTGATTTTTGGGCTGTAAACGAGGGCTCGGCTGACCCCATAGTTGTGTGGGATGCCTTTAAGGCCACGATGAGGGGACATTACCAGACCATCATTGCCAGAGTCCGACGGGAACGCAGGGCAGACTTGATTAAGGTTGAAAGGGAGGCGAGTAGTGCGGAGGCTCTTTTTGTTTGTACCCGAGACCCTGCGCACTATTCGCATCTACAACTTATGACGAAAGAGGTGGTTCGTCTCCGTACCTCTCTTACCCAAAAGAAAATGCTGGCTCAATCCCAACGGATTTTTGAGCAGGGAGAGCGGTCGGGTCGCCTCTTAGCCTGGCTCTCCAGGGAACAGGCAGGCGGAATAAGCATCTCACATATTAGGGACAGTTGATTCATACCCCGGAAGGAATCAACCGCTGTTTTGCGGAGTACTACGAATCCCTATATGGGTCCAGGGTGGACTATAGAAGTAGCATACCTAGATGACATTGACATCCCAACCCTCACTGTAACATATCGTGACAAGCTTGATGCCCCAATCACGTCCTTAGAGATATTACAGGCTCTTAAATCAATGCAGACAGGGAAAACTCCGGGGCCCGATGGTGTTCCTGTGGAGTTTTATAAACAGTATGCTGTGGAGCTAGTCGATAAACTTCGGGCCCTCTTCTCTGCATCGACGCACCTCGGAAGACTCCTGGACACTATGAGCGAAGCGATCATAGTGGTGATCCCCAAGCCAGGGAAAGACCCCACGTTGTGCTCCTCGTATCGCCCTATATCCCTTTTGAATGTGGATGCAAAAGTACTGGCTAAAGTACTGGCCAACAGGCTTAACCTGGTAATTACTGCTCTCATCCACAGGGATCAAACAGGCTTCATGCCCGGGAGAGGAACAGACATTAATATAAGACGTCTCCATACCCACATAGACAGGGCGGACGAGGTGAATAATGGAACGGTGGCCTCACTCGACGCGGAGAAGGCTTTTGACTGCAGACTGCACTCGAACTGATTTGGTGGGTACTCGGGGATTCGTATTAATTGGGATAAGTCGGTTCTTTTCCCACTCCATCCCTCGACCCCTAGAATACTTCACCCTCAGCTTAAATGGGTAGATGACTTTAAATATCTGGGGATAAAAATTAGCGGTAAAGTCCAAGACGACATAGATAACAATTTGCGTCCACTCATGGCACAACTTACGGCTAGGTGTACTGCATGGCGTTCCCTTCCGCTGACCCCGGTAGGCAGAGAAAATTTATTAAAAATGATTTTCCTCCCAAAATATCTATATTTTTTTCGCAACACACCCATACCCATCCCTAAGATTTTCTTTCGTAGGCTGGAGAGTCTGCTGATACACTTTGTTTGGGCTGGGAGGCCACCCAGGGTGGCCAGGCAGATCTTATACCTTCCGCTTTCGGGGGGGGGGGTCTGGGGCTGCCGAATTTTCAAATCTACTACTGGGCAGCTGTTTTGGTTACGATTAGGTGGTGGTTCTCCCAGCCCACGCAGAATCCGGCGGTCACTCTGGAGGCAGCCATCCTGGGTTCCTTTGCTGCCCTTAGCAATCTCCCATTTTGCGGTCTTAGGGCCAGTTTGTCCATGACGACTTCGATGCGGACCACTGTGAGGGTATGGCAGGAGGCTAGGAAAATCTATAGGAAACCCAACCACATTTCACCCCACATGCCCCTATGGGGTAACCCTCTACTCTCCCACTTTTACACTATATCGGACCCCTCTCTCTGGGCAAAAAAGGGAATCCTCACATTAAAACATATAGTTAAAGATGGCAGGCTTATGACTTTCCAAGCCCTGAGGCAATCCTTTGCTATCCCAACCTCCTTCCAATTTAGATATTGGCAGCTGAAGCACGCCTTTGAGGCTCAGTTCCCTGCCCCCCTCACTCTGGAACCGGACTCCATTGAAAGGCTCCTGACCTCCAGCGTGATGGGAAAGCCTCTCTCAACAATATATTTATACCTTACGGTGGAGTATGATGCAAAACTAACTAAAATTTGGGAAAAGTGGAAGATTGATATTCCCTCTTTAGACGAAGAGGAGTGGAAGGAGTGTTTAATCTCCTACATTCCTTCTATGATCGCTGCAAGGGATAGGTTCATACAATTTAAGTTCCTACACAGAGCGTATTTTACCCCACAGAGACTGGCGCGCATATACCACCAAAGAGATCCCAACTGTCAGAGATGCAGACAGGAGGTGGGTACTTTCTGGCACATGGTCTGGTCTTGCTCCAAACTAAGACCCTTTTGGTCAGCAGTGGCCTCCACACTGGGCAATGTCATAGGTTCAGACTTGCCGGTTGACCCCTAAATACTACTGCTTAGTCATCTGGAGGATGTTGAGGGTCATAGGTATGATAAACTGTGTCTAACCTTCGCATTGTACTATGCTAGGCGGGAAATTCTACTGCGATGGAAACTGGAGGAGCCTCCTACTCTGGCCTCGTGGATAGGGTCGGTGAACAAGGCACTTCCCCTCTATAGACTGACGTACGAAAGCAGGCAGTGTCCAGGGAAGTTTGACAAAATTTGGTCGTCCTGGATGGACGCTTCTGGGGACCCGGAACCCCCTACCCCATAAGTAAGACACGAAATATAGGAGAGGACATCCTGTATCTCAAGTCTACTCTTCCTATACCCGTTTCTCTTCACCCCCTTCCTTTTCCTCCCTTTCCCCCCCCCCTGTCTTCCCTCCCCTTCCCCCCCCACCTTCTCCTGTCCCCCCCCCCCCCCCCGTCGCCTCTACTAGGCTTGATTGAATAATGGGTTATTTACTTCATATTATCCAATAATTTTTTAAGATGACACGAGCCATGAGAACTATGGTTAAGTGAAAATTCTGTTGAGTGCACATTTGGAACAACTGATAAACAGTAGTTATTGTTTTAGGGTAAATTCCCACTGTAATTATTCTCACCGTAATGACTGTACAAAGTTCTTGTACTGTAATGCTGATTTGTTTAATAAAATTTTTCTGTAAAAAAAAAGGATGACATGATCCACACCCACCTCCTCCCAGCCACGTACATGGGTTTCTTCGGACTGTAAATGATCCCTTGAAGACTGCTGCTAAGTGCCAGGCTCCACCTCTATGCTGACACAATCCTCCTCGTCCTCTTCCTGTGTGATCGGCGGGCATGCAGGAACACTGTCTGGATAAAAGGGGCCTTGAGAGATAAGGAAGTCCTCCTCTTACTCCCTCTATTCTGCTTTAAGTGCCCTGTCTATCATTCCATAGACATGTGCATTCGTTTATCATTCCATAGACATGTGCATTCGTTTTCGTCCGAATGCATTTCTGTCCGAATTTCAGGTATTTTCGTTATCGTTTTAACAAACGATAACGAAAGTGCAGAATTCGAAAAACAAAAGATCCGACATAAACAAATGCTTTATTTTCGTTTTAGTTGCTACAACAGTTCGATATAGATAGGAGATTCGACATGATGATGACAATTAGGGTTGTCCCGATACCACTTTTTTAGGACCAAGTACAAGTACTGATACTTTTTTTCAAGTACTCGCCGATACCGATTACCGATACTTTTTTTTTAATGTCACGTGACAGTTTTTTTTTTTGCTATTTTTTTTGGGGGGGTGAACGTTGTATGTGTGTTTTTTTTTTACAATTTTTATTTTTTACAATAAGATTTTTTTATTCTTTATTTATTTATTTTTTTAATCAGCCCTTTTGGGGGGCTTTGGTGAGATATCAGGGGTCTTAACAGACCTCTGATATCTCCCCCTTGAGACAGAGAAAGAGACAGAGGATAGAGATTCCCCAGTCCCTTTCTCTGCAGCCTCAGCTGCACTGAGAATGAATGGAGAGAAGACAGCGGCTCCTCTCCATTCATAAACTGACACATCGTAATCACAGGAGGTTACAATGTTTCAGTTATGTGAATGGACAGAGTCAGCTGACTCTATCCATATACAAAGGAAGGAGGAGGGGGACGGAGGAACTGAGGGGGAGAACGGAGGGGACAGATAAGGAGAGAGGAACGGAGGGGGAGAATGGAGGGGGACAGATAAGGAGAGAGGAACGGAGGGGGAGAATGGAGGGGGACAGATAAGAAGAGAGGAATGCAGGGGACAGCGGAGAGGCACAGAGGAACGGAGGAGGCACGGAGGAGGATGCAGTGACAGTCAGCTGTGAGCGATCACCGCTGTATGTCACTAAAGCTGGTGAAAGCCGCTGGGGGAGAATCTTGTAACTCCCCCACGTGCCGATCACAGCTGTCCTCTAGGTATCGGGGGAAGCATCGGGAGCATTTGCCCGAGTACAAGTACTTGGGCAAATGCTCGGTATCGGTGCCGATACCGATACTAGTATCGGTATCGGGACAACCCTAATGACAATAACAATCTGTGTCCATCAAACCTGTGGTCGAATGTGCCTAACCTTAACTCTATTAGTCCAAGAAAATTCTACATAGAGAGAAAAGATTCGACATAGAGAAAAGATTCGACGTAGGGAGAAAAGATTCGACGTAGGGGAGAAAAGATAAATAAAAATAATGATGATGATGAATGTTATTGGCTGATTGTAACCAAAGAGGAGGAGCAGGAAAATAGCTAGAACTAGTACACACGTACTTTGGCTTATGGTGTCTGTTGAAAGTTCTAAGAAGATTCGACGGAGCAGGTAAACTATACGGCATCGTACAGTTTAGCTGCTCCATCAAATCTTCTTTGAACATTCGACAGACACCATAAGCCTTCAATGACAGATTCGACCTTAATTTGGATTTTCGGACAAATGCAATTTTTAACGAAAAAAAAAATAAGTAAAAACGAAATTTCGGGAGTAACTAAATAAATGTATTTTTCGGATGAAAACGAAATTCCGAAACAAAATATTTCAGTGTGCACATGTCTATTATTCCACGCAGCATGTGCTCCAACAGGTGGACAAGAGGGACAGTGTCACTGATGCATGCACTGTCACTGCTCACCATGCTCGTGGCCTCCTCAAATGGTGACGGGACAGTGCATGCACCCCTGATCATAGCCCACTGGCGTGGGGAAAAAAAAACAAGGTCCACTGACCCTGTCCTGGTGCCATAGTCGCACAGGTACTCATTGATGGCCCTCTGCTGCGTGTGCAGCCGCTGCAGCATGGCCAACGTTGAGTTCCACCTGGTGGGCATGTCACAGATTAGGCGGTTCTTGGACAGGTTAAATTCCTTTTGGAGGTCAGCCAGCCAAGCACTGGCATTATATGACCTGTGGAAATGCACACAGACTTTCCTGGCCTGCCTCAGGACATCCTGTAAGCCCGGGTACCTGCCCAAGAACCGCTGCATCACCAAGTTAAGGACGTGAGCCAAACAGGGCACATGGGTCAGTTGTCCCTGTCGGAGGGCGGAGAGGAAGTCGGTGCCATTGTCGCAAACCACCATACCTGCCTTAAGCTGGCTTGGCGTCAGCCACCTCTGAACCTGCCCCTGCAGAGCTGACAGAATCTCTGCCCCAGTGTGGCTCCTGTCCCCCAAGCACACCAGCTCAAGCACCACATGGCATCTTTTTGCTTGCGTAGCCCCTTGAACGCCTACGGAGCACCATTGGTTCCAAGGACAAATCAGCACAGGAAGAGGCCATGGAGGAAGAAGAGGAGGGGGTGGAGGAGAGAGGTGTGGAAGAATCACCACTAGTAGAATTTTGGAGGCGTGGTGGCGGAACAACCTCCAACACTACTGAACCCTGTCCTGCATCCTTCCCAGCTGCCAGAAGTGTCACCCAGTGCGCGGTGAAAGTTAGGTTAACGTCCCTGTCAATGCCTGCTGGACCACGAGTCATCAGTAATATGCACCTTAACGCTGACCGGCCTGTCCAGCGAGGCCAAGACATTGCCTTCCACATGCTGGTAGAGAGCCGAAATCACCTTCCGTGAAAAAAAGTGGCGTTTGGGAACCTGTCACTGAGGAACCGCACATTCCACAAACTCACGGAAGAGGGCAGAGTCTACCAACTGAAAAGGCAGCAGTTGAAGTGCTAGCAATTTAGCCAAGCTAGCATTCAACCGCTGGGCATGTGGATGGCTGGGAGCGAACTTCTTCGGTGGTGCAGCAGTTGGGGCAGGGAAATTTGCCTGGTACAAATGGACGTCGGTGTACCGATAGCAGATTGCCCGCAAGTACTTGGCTGTGGCACACCTAATTCTACACCTTTATTCCTCTCAGTGCAGGTTTCAGAGAGGACTGAAGGTATAGTGGGGTTGGCGATCCCAGCTGATGAGGAGCAAGGAGAGGTCCGCTTTGTTCTTTGGTGTGGGTCTTTTAGGTACGCTTGCCAACAAACTGCATGGCAGGTCGACATATGTCTGGTTAAGCATGTGGTGCCGAAGTGGGTGATGTTTTGGCCACGCGAGATACGCTTGAGACATGTCGCAAATAGCAGCGGTGGGATCTGATGCACTCGTCTCAAAAAAGGCCCACGCCAAAGAACTTTTGGAATAACACGCACAGACAGCAGCGCCCTGCACATGCGGAGCTCTGCGGTGTGATGCAGTTGGTGTGCTGCAGTCTGTGTGCTGCCCATAAGCTGGCCCCTGGAGGGCATCCTGCCTCATTGGAGATGTGCCTCCTCCTCCTCTCTCCTCTCAGGCACCCACATGGAGTCAGTGACCTCATCATCCCCTCCCTCCTCATCACTGGAGAAAAGCTGGCAGTATGCTGCAGCTGGGGGAACATGACTGCCAGATTGCTGTCCTTCTTGGGCACCCCCTCTCTCTGGGCTCACGTTACTGCCTTCCTCTAGCTGGGTACCATCATCGGAGCCTTCAAAACGCTGGGCATTCTCCTGAAGTATGTACCCAACACTGTGGTCAAACAGTTCGGGGGACTCCTCAGGAGGACATGTGGGGCTAGGGAAGGAGTGACTGATGCCATTGAGCCAAGCGAAGAGGCCACATTGGCAGCTGCTTTGCCAGACAAAGTACCCTGAGCCTGGGTGAGAGAGGATGAGGAGGATGAGGACGGCTTGGTCATCTACTCTACCAAGTCTTCCACATGTTGTGGCTCAACACGGCCAGCTGACGAAAAAAAGAACAAGCGTGTCCCACGGCCACGTGCTGATGAGGATGCACCGTCTCCACAACCAACACTGTTGCCTCTAGACACAGAGCCTGCTTGCCCTCTTTTATTGGCTTGTGACTGTCTGCCTCTCCTTGTTGGCCTTCCAGACATACTAATGGCCTGCAGTGAGATGTAGCTGCACAAAGCTGGGATGTATATATATACTGATACTGCAGCTAGCAGAATCAACTGCCTGCCTGTGGTACTAATAGGATCAGTAATAGTAATAGTGTGTGTGTGTGTGTGTGTACTGTAGCTGCCTGCCTGTGGTATTAATAGGAGCAGAACAACAGCAATTGTCTTCAGGTAGCTTTAGGTGCACACTGTGCAGAGGACGCAGTACACTAACTGTAAATACTGCAGCTGCCTGTCTGTGGTACTAATAGGATCAGAAGAACACCACCAATTTTCTTTAGGTAGCTTTAGGTGGACACTGTGCAGAGGATGCACTACACTAACTTGTAAATACTGCAGCTGCCTGTGGTACTAATAGGATCAGAAGAACACCACAAATTTTCTTCAGGTAGCTTTAGGTGCACACTGTGCAGAGGATGCACTACACTAACTTGTAAATACTGCAGCTGCCTGCGGTACTAATAGGATCAGAAGAACACCACCAATTTTCTTCAGGTAGCTTTAGGTGCACACTGTGCAGAGGATGCACTACACTAATGCCCTGTACACACGGTTGTATTTTCCGATGGAAAATGTGTGATAGGACCTTGTTGTCAGAAATTCCGACCGTGTGTGGGCTCCATCACACATTTTCCATCGGAGTTTCCGACACACAAAGTTTTAGAGCTTGCTATACCATTTTCCGACAACAAAATCCTTTGTTGGAAATTCCGATTATGTGTACACAAATCCGACGCACAAAGTGCCATGCATGCTCAGAATAAATTAAGAGACGAAAGCTATTGGCTACTGCCCCGTTTATAGTCGCGGCGTACGTATTTTACGTCACCGCGTTTAGAACAATCGGATTTTCCGACAACTTTGTGTGACCGTGTGTATGAAAGACAAGTTTGAGCCAACATCCGTCAGAAAAAATCCATGGATTTTGTTGTCGGAATGTCCGATCAATGTCCGACCGTGTGTACAGGGCATTACTTGTAAATACTGCAGCTGCTTGCGGTACTAATAGGATCAGAAGAAAACCACCAATTTTCTTCAGGTAGCTTTAGGTGCACACTGTGCAGAGGACGCACTACACTAACTTGTAATTACTGCAGCTGCCTGCGGTACTAATAGGATCAGAAGAACAGCACCAATTTTCTTCAGGTAGCTTTAGATGCACACTGTGCACAGGACGCACTACACTAACTGTAAATACTGTAGCTAATAGGACTAATAGGATCAGAAGAACACCAGCAATTTTGTTCAGGTAGCTGTAAATACTGTAAAAACACCTGCCTGCCTGTCAGTAGGAAGAGAATAACAGGAACAGATCTAGCTAAACTGAATACAGTGTATATATATATATATATATATATATATATATATATATATATATATATATATATATATATATACACACACAACACCTAGGATGCATATATATACACAATACATTGTAAGTGCAGCTAACTGACTCGCCTGCCTACTCTATCTAACTTAAATCAAATGACACTGTCTCTCTCTCTATCTCTCTCTCAACGCCGGAACACACTACACAGGGCCGACGTGCAGGCGGCCTTATATAGTGTGGGGCGTGTACTAAACCCCCTGAGCCATAATTGGCCAAAGCCATCCTGGCTTTGGCCAATTACGGCTCTCTGTACAGACGGTGCTGTGATTGGCCAAGCATGCGGGTCATAGTGCATGCTTGGCCAATCATCAGCCAGCAATGCACTGCGAAGCCGCAGTGAATTATGGGTCATGACGCGCCACTCGAATTTGGCGTGAACGGCCCATATCGTTCGCAATTCGACGAACGGTCGAACATGCGATGTTCGAGTCGAACACGGGTTAGACTCGAACTTGAAGCTCATCCCTATTCTACAGTAGTAGATGTTAATGCCACGTCATCATTCAATCAATGGAGGGAATGGAGTTTTTACAAGGGGGGCTGAAAATCTGCTACGATTGAAAAGCTAGAATCTGTTGCTAAAAGCCAGAGGGTTCCTGCCTCCGCACATTATAGATGTCTGTTTTACTTGCACTCAAGGCACAGCTGGCACTAAGACCTGCAGGAACAAAAGGTTTTCTTCTGCCTGTTCCAAGGTTTACAACTGCCTGTTGTAAACAAATGTAAGAGGGGGTATACGAGGGGTCCCACTGTAATCGGAATGCTGTCTTTTTATATATAGCCCAATCTGGTTACAGACGGTGCCACATCGCAGAAATTGAGTGGATAAAAGCAAAAATTGGGATTTTAAGGGGACCAAGAAGTCTCAGAAAAAATTTAAAAATAAAACATTTATAATAAAAAAACACACAAAAATCACTGTGCGTATAAAAGCATGATAGGGACTGGTTTATAATCAGATGTACAATCCCCAGTGAGATACATGAGCATAAAAATGCCTAAGAAAACACTGACGCGTTTAAATTCTTGACACAAATCTTCATTGGGGGATGTATTACAGTGGTTAAATCTAAAATGTAAGCTCATATGTCACATATACAATATATGAAGAATAACCCTAAAAGGAATAGCACAGAGGTAATCATGAACGACTTACAGGACCATTGGCTACATAGTCATCATACTTCCTGAGAGCGGAAAACCCACCAGAGAGATACCGTATTTTTCGCTCCATATGACGCACCTGACCATAAGACGCACCTAGGTTTTAGAGGAGGAAAACAAGAAAAAAAATATTCTGAACCAAATGGTGTACTAAAATATTTACCAGTGCCCATGAAATGCAGCCTGACCTGTGTCAAAGAAATGCAGCCTGACCATTGCCATAAATGCAGCCTGACCATTGCCATTAATGCAGCCTGACCATTGCCATTAATGCAGCCTGAATATTGTCATTAATGCAGCCTGAATATTACCATTAATGCAGCCTTACTATTGCCATAAATGCAGCCTGACCTTTGCCATTGCTCGGGCTGCTCTATCTCCTCAGCAGGTGTCAGGCCGGGAGATCGCCCGGCGCTCGTGGGGGCCTGGGATGTCTGTCTTCCGGGACTAGCATTGCGACCGTGGTGGGGGGCGGTGACAATGGCGGTGGTGACGACGGTGGCGTTGGATGATGATGACGTTGGTGGGGGGCAATACCAATGGTGGAGGGGGGCAGTGCCGGCAGCGATGAGGGGGGTGGTGCCTGTCGTATATTCGCACCATAAGACGCAGAGACATTTTCCCCCATATTTTTTTGTGGAAAAAAGTGCGTCTTATGGTCCGAAAAATACGGTAAGTTCAGGCTATTGGAGCACAAAAGACATCATGGAGTTTCCCACTAAGGCGGAAAAACATATAAGACACATGAATAAATTAAGAAAAAAAAAAGAGAAAATCATACCTAATATTATCTCCAAAAAAGTATAAGGCTTCTGGGTCCACTCAAAAATGGATGGCAGCAATGCTTGGTAGTATATATATTCAGCCACATGTAAAAAGAACAAACTAGTTGCTGGCTGCCAAAATACAAAAATGAGCCAGAAAAAATGTCCTCATCTGAAAAAAAAATAATGCAAAATAATAAAGAAAAAAAACACTTCTAACTAAACAAAGCATTAAAAAGACTTACCAAAAAGGAGCACGCATATGGGCACACTGAATCACATGGTCATTCTGTCCAAAAGCCAGCAAGAACTGTAGAGCGGACATATTTATGGTCACCATATGAGGGCAAATTCCCAATCACAGGGAGGCAAATGACAATAAAATGGCAGAAAATGGTGCAAAAACACCAAACAATGGTTTCTGCCAGGGGAAAATGGAGAAACAAGTCCACACCCCTCAATGTCGTCTGCCCAAGTTCCAGCGGCTGTGTTACTCCCGGTGTTGTACCGCGCTGTATTGACGTCACATCTGGCCAGGATGGAAAGGTGCCGACACACGCAGACATCCCAGAGGGTTGCTAAGCAACCCCCCAGCCAAGGAGGAAAAGTGGGTGGCCGAACTGCCAAACCACAATCCTCCTGGGCAATGACAGGGAAGATACAAAATCCCCTGCCCCAAGATCACAGAAAATGAGCCTGTGCATGGGGCTGCATGTGTCGAGCACCCCAATAAAAGAACCCGGGGGGGGGGGGGTCCGCTCAGGAAAAAGTTAAAGAGACAACACCTCTAAAAGAAAAACAGCACAAAATTAACCACATAGATTTAAGCAAAAGACCAGATTACCTGAGGATAAATATAATAAACCAATACAATAAGAACATACAAAAAAGACCAAATACATACAATATCAAAAAAAGAAAAGAAAAGGGAGGGGGGAATAATAATATTGCTAATAATATTGTTAAACCCTGGGGGGAGGGGGAGGTTACTCTTAAAGTGCTGTAGATTCATTTCATTTCTTTCTGTAGTAATAGTTAGTTATCCCTTAGCCAGATTAAAAAATGATTAGAATGCGTTGAGAATTCATCGGATAGGAGGACGTTCCCACTCCCCTAGGTACAGATTGGTGTAAGATGGGGCACAACAAGTTCCCATCACTGTGCTCTGTACCTGGAGGAAGTGGGAACCATCAAACACAAAGACGTTATGTTCTAATATAAAGGCCAATAGGCATAGCACAAAATCAAATAGTTGGTCAGAGAGTTGTTTGCTTTGGTGTTTTTTCTGGCCTCTGGGCCCTAGTATGTCTTCTCTTTATTTATTTATTGTTTTACATTATTTATTTTCAGATGGGGATATGTTTTACTGGCTAATTTTTGTATTTTGGTAGCCACCAGCTACTTTGTTCATTTTATATGTGGCTGAATATATATATATATATATATATATATATATATATATATACACTACCAAGTATTGTTGCCATCCATTTTTGAATGTACCCGGAAGCCTTATACTTTTTTAGAGTTAATATTCGGTACTTTTTTTTCCTCTTTTTTAGTTATTCAAGTGTCTTGTATCTTTTTCTGCATTAGTAGGAAACTCCATGGCATACTTGGTGCTCCAATAGCCTGAACGTATCTCTCCGGGGGGTTTTTCCCCATTCCTTTTGGGTCATTCTTCATATATTGTATATGTGGCATATGTGCTTACGTTTTAGATTTACGGTTTGTTCATATGATTATGGACTAGTCTCTATCATGTTGTTATATGCACAGTGTTTTTTGTGTGTTTTTCTAAAAAAAAATGTTTTATTTTTTAAATTTGATACTAGTGGGATCTTTCTCTATGCAAACTAGCACCATATGTGCATCATAATTTTACAAAACAGTGTTACGCAGCATTTATATTTTATGTCATTTTTTAGCTAGGTACAGCGTGGTGGGGAGCACAGTGCATGTTCTGGTACCACAATAGTGGCAATATATAGGCAATTGTGGGGGGTAGATTTTAGCACAACGTCAGACAGCCTGTCACTTCTTAGTTGTGGATACTGTGTTGCAGTGACTGATAAAACCAGCAAAATGCAGAGAAGGCATGATGATTGTCTGAGAGAGTGGACTATCTGAGAAATGCTTGCCAACTATCTGGAGACACTGCATCTCCAGTTAGGAGTACAAACATGCTAATTTTTGCTACTAAAATGGTTTGAAAAGCAATTCTTGCTGTTACCTATGTTTTAAAACAATTTATAAAAGAACCGCGCTAAAAATTAAGTATTAAGTGGATACTCAAATATTACAAATAATATGATATAGTCAACATAATATATTAAATTCTGAACTCAAATGTCAGCACAATATATATGTGATAAGTGAATAATCTAAGAAATGTGCTATAAAACTAATGCAAATAAATATAACTATAAAGAGTGACAAAAAAGATAGAGTCCGTGACTTTAAGAGTTATGTGAGATATCAACAGTCCTTATTGTAATTAATTCCACCAACAGTGACTGAAGACTTTAGTGAGTAGAGATATCTCGTGAGAAAAATCCACCACCTATGCAGATATATGTTTACCAGAGGTAAGCTGTAATGAAGCTTATGCCAGAAATCCACTCAGTGGGGACACCACCATCGGTCTCAGCATAGAGGGAGGATCACCCGGGACTCACCGACAACAAGGCCAAATACCTCAGCAATGGGAACCCAGGGGAATAAAAAAACACATCCTCCATAGTGTGAATCCGCTTAAACAGTTTATTGAAAAAAGTAAAAGTAGCGCACTTACTAGAAAGAACGAATAAAACAGCATGTAGTATAAATCAGCCGGCCGGCCTGCATGCACCCGTTCACAGTGGAATAGAAACGATGACGTCAGCGCGTCTGCCTTCCGACGTACGTTTCGTCCTATTGGACGTTGTCATAGGAACCCTTTATTTTCCTATGTTTTAAAACTAGTTGTTAGTAATAAACTTGTTACTAGAGGTTGCTGTATTTAAAGAGATGGCATTGCATTATTAAAACTGAAGCACCTGCACTTTGCAAAATTATGTTAAGACAAGTATTGTTAAAGGCCTAGTGTTGTACTGATTCAAGTTACTCTGTACTATGCATCAAGGTTGAGTAGACAACATAAAGTTCTTACCTTGGTTTCAATGTAGAATATATTTTAAATATACTGTAAGTAGTAAAATTGTGCTGTTTGTCATAATACAAGTCTCTTGCAATAGAAGAGCTCTGATACTGTAGCTCTCTGATGGCTTATGTCTTTTACATTCCGCCGTTCCAGCACTACAGCTTCTAAGAGACGTTTCAGCGTACTTTCTTTAGTGTCAGATGCTACTGTCCCCAGCCACATGTTAGTTTCCTCTTCTGATCTCTACATTACTGCTTGGTCCTTTAGTGATGAAGGGGTCGGAGAATGGCACTACTGGACACAGTTGCATGCTAAAAAGTTTTACAGAGACTGCAGTACTGGAACAAAGAGAAAAAAAGAGACAGAGGCCACTGAAGCAGTGAATATAATACTATTTCTGTTGCAGGAGACTTGCCTCACAATAATTTCAAGACTGACAGGGTTTCCTAAACTCAGAATCTCCATGATATTTTCAAAACATCAATTTTTTTTCAATGATACTATCTAGCAGAAATATAATCTGAAAACCTTGGGCTTAATTATGGCCTCCTATATTGCTAATATTTTTACCCATAGCTTCTACATGCTGCTTAGATTTCCTCACTGCTGGGAGGTTAATAAATTAAGCTACTATCTCTGTTACAAAGAATTGTTTCTCCTGAGGCCACCATTCTCCAGGATCACAACATGAACTCCTACTTTGCCACTTGAAAATACTTACCTCAGGTGCATTGCTAGATACTTGAGTGTGTTTGAAATATCTGTTATAATCCGCTTTATCTTTGAATTAATACTTATCTCCCATGCTCTTTAGAGATAGTACTTACATTTTGTCATATTTTCAGAGATAATTAACAAACACATGTAGTTATATTTAACTTAATAGTTAAAATAAAAACCAAATATTATTAACCATTGTTTAATAAGAATTGGTATTTCTCTGCATAGCTTTTCATTACTTTTAACCAATGTGTGTACCATCCTTCTTTAAATGTCCTATTTGCAGCAATCAGCTTCTATTCTGTGATCACACAGTAAGTAAGAGCAAATTCTACAACAGAGACACTAACAGCAATTAAAGCACTGTTTTTAACAAACTGCATAGCCATACACATAACATTTGAGAACATTTGGTGCTAGTTGCCATGATGGACACCACTGCAGGGGTTAAATGCTTAAGTCTAGCGGTAGAGGAATAAGGTGTAATTCTGGAAGGAACACCAGACCAAAGGATAAAAGAGACTATATTTATTTATTGATTTACACTAAAATAAATCCAATGCGTTTCAAGGGTCATAAAAAACTCCCCCTTCATCAAGGCTACAACAAAACACAGTATAGTGTAAATATAAATGCGACTGGTATAATCAAAGTCTTATGCCACATATACACGATCGGACTTCTCGTCGGAAAAAGATATGACGGCTTTTCCGAGGGGATTCCGCTCAAGTTTGCCCTGCATACACATGGTCACGCAAAAGTTCGCTGAACTTATGACCGTCAAGAACGCGGTGACGTACAACACTACGACGAAGATGAAGTTCAATGCTTCCGAGCATGCGTCGAATTGTTTCCGAGCATGCGTACGAATTTTGCGCGTCGGAATTGCCACAGACAATCGTATTTCCGGATAAGAACTTTTTCCGACCGAAAAATTAAGAACATGCTCTCAATCTTTGCTGGTTGGAATTCGGCCAGCAAAAGTCCAATGGAGCATACACACGGTCGCATTTTCCGACGAAAAACTCTCATCAGTCTTTTGCGAGCCGAAATTCCGATCGTGTGTATGCGGCATAAGTCTAACTATCATAGAAAAAC
This sequence comes from Lithobates clamitans, assembly GCA_037952925.1. Taxonomy (NCBI): domain Eukaryota; kingdom Metazoa; phylum Chordata; class Amphibia; order Anura; family Ranidae; genus Lithobates; species Lithobates clamitans. The sequence goes on along the minus strand of JBBGZY010001071.1, from coordinate 1,459,353 downwards.
ATGGATGATATACTTATATACATATAGGTGCATACATAAATACATATACCCTGTTTCCCCGAAAATAAGACCTAGCGTGATTGTCCGTGATGGCTGCAATATAAGCCCTACCACCCAAATAAGCCCTACCCTGTTTCCCCGAAAATAAGCCCTACCCTGAAAATAAGTCCTATAAGGACTTTAACTAGGGCTTATTTGGGGGGTAGGGCTTATATTGCAGCCATCACCGACAACCAAGCTAGGTCTTATTTTCGGGGAAACAGGGTACATGTACACATGCATAGAAATAAAAATGAAGGGATATCAGCTGGTAAGTGATAGTGTGTGATGGGTTATCTGTGGAATTATTATTATCAGATGCTACATAGTCCATGTGTATATGTGTATGTGTATATGTGTGTATTTATGTATGCACATACATGTACTGTATATACAGTGCCTTGAAAAAGTATTCACACCCCTTGAAATTTTCCACATTTTGTCATGTTACAACCAAAAATGTAAATGTATTTTATTGGGATTTTATGTGATATACCAATACAAAGTGGTACATAATTGTGCAATGGAAGGAAAATGATATATGGTTTTCAAAATTTTTGCAAATAAATATCTGAAAAGTGTGGCATGCATTTGTATTTAGCCCCCTTTACTCTAATACCCCTAACTAAAATCTAGTGGAACCAATTGCCTTCAGATGTCACCAAATTAGTAAATAGAGTCCACCTGTGTGTAATTTAATCTCAGTATAAATGCAGCTGTTCTGTGAAGCCCTCAGAGGTTTGTTAGAGAACCTTAGTGAACAAACAGTATCATGAAGGCCAATGAACACACCAGACAGGTCAGGGATAAAGTTGTGGAGAAGTTTAAAGCAGAGTTAGGTTATAAAAAAATATCCCAAGTTTTAAACATCTCACGGAGCACTGTTCAATTCATCATACTAAAATGGAAAGAGTATGGCACAACTGTAAACCTTCCAGACATAGCCGTCTACCTAAACTGAGAGGCCAGACAAGGAGAGCATTAATCAGAGAAGCAGCCAAGAAGCCCATGGTAACTCTGGAGGAGCTGCAGAGATCCACAGCAAAGATGGGACAATCAGTCCACAGGACAAATATTAGTCGTGCACTCCACAAATCTGGCCTTTTTGGAAGAGTGGCAAGAAGAAAGCCATTGTTGTTTGAAAGCCATAAGAGGACCTGTTTGTAGTTTGTGAGAAGCCATGTGGGGGACACAGCAAACATGTGGAAGAAGGTGCTCTGATCAGATGAGACCAAAATTGAACTTTTTGGCTTAAAAGCAAAACGCTTTGTGTGGCGGAAAAAAAACACTGCACATCACCCTGAACACACCATCCCCATCGTGAAACATGGTGGTGGCAGCGTCATGTTGTGGGGATGCTTTTCTTCAGCAGGAACAGGGAAGCTGGTCAGAGTAGATGGGAAGATGGATGGAGCCAAATACAAGGCAATCTTAGAAGAAAACCTGAGAGTCTGCAAAAGACTTGAGACAGGGGTGGAGGTTCACCTTCCAGCAGGACAACGACTCCAAACATACAGCCAGAGCTACCATGGAATGGTTTAGATCAAAGCATATTCATGTGTTAGAATGGCCCAGTCAAAGTCCAGACCTAAATACAATTGAGAATTTGTGGCAAGACTTGGAAATTGCTGTTCACAGACACTCTCCATCCAATTGGAGAGAACTTGAGCTATTTTGCAAAGAAGAATGGGCAAAATGTCACTCTTTAGATGTGCAGGTTTAATTGCAGGGAAAGGTGGTTCTACAAAGTATTGACTCAGGGGGGCTGAATACAAATGCACGCCACACTTTTCACATATTTATTTGTAAAAAATCTTGAAAACCATTTAACATTTTCCTTCCACTTCACAATTATGTGCCACTTTGTATTGGTCTATCACATAAAATCCCAATAAAATACATTTAGGTTTTTGGTTGTAACATGACAAAATGTGAAAGATTTCAAGGGGTATGAATACATTTTCAAGGCACTGTATGTATGCAATCCATGATTTTCTATGAGTGTTATGCCGCGTACACACGACCAGACTTTCCATCAGAGTTGACTCTGACGGTCTTTCTGATGAAGTTCTGACGGAGTTCCGCTGAAACGGATTTGCCTACACACAATCACACCAAAGTCCGTTCGTTTAGAACGCAATGACGTTGGACAGAACTAGGAAGTTCAATAGCCAGTAGCCAATAGCTGCCCTTGCGTCGTTTTTGGTTGAGTCCGTCGGAAAGATTTGAAGCATGTTCTATTTCTAGGTCCGTCAGAATTTTAGAAAGAAAAAGTCCGATGAAGCCCACACACGAGTAGAATGTCCAACAGAATGATTCCATCTGACCTTTTCTGCCGGAAAGTCCGGTCATGTGTACACGGCAACAGACTTTGAATATACCAGTATAATTTACATTTATTTAACAGTAGGGATAAAACTTTTCTGCGGAAGGGAGATTAATAAGACACGTGGTCATTAAAATTAGAAGAAAAGAGGTTTACCTTAAACTGCGTAGAGGGTTCTTTATTGTTTATGCTGTGTACACACGGTCGGAATTTCGGACAACAAATGTTCGATGTGAGCTTGTTCTCAGAAATTCTGACCATGTGTAGGCTCCATCGGACATTAGCTGTCGGAATTTCCGACGACAAAAGTTTGAGTGCTGGATCTCAAATTTTCCGACAACAAAATCCGTTGTAAATTCCAAGTGTGTGTAGACAATTCCGACGCACAAAATTCCATGCATGCTCTGAATCAAGTACGAGACAGAAGCACTCGGTCTGGTAAAACTAGCGTTTGTAATGAAGATAGCACATTCGTCACATTTACATAATCACACACATAGGTTGGACTTGATGGACTTGTGTCTTTTTTCAACCTCACCTACTATGTAACTATGTAACTATGTCACGCTGCAAATTTTTAAATCTTTTAATGCAGCGCATTCTCTTCTTCTTTATAATGCTAGAATAATGAAGTTGTTTTGCTGCTGATATTCACACAGAGTTTTGACAAACTGATTTCTGTATTATTTCTCGTGATCTCCTGAATAATCTTTATTTTAATTTATGCCAGATCTCCAGAATAATGTTTAGAATATTTTTTTATAGTGATCGACTTTTTTTTTTATCAAGATCTCCTGATTTTTTTTTTTTTTTTCAAGTGATCTCCATAATGTTTTTTCTCGTTTTGTGTGTCAAGTTACCACAACCCCATTATTTTCTTGTATTTTTTAACCCCAAGGAGGTTGGTTGGTGTTGGTGTCCCTTGTTAATTTGACATTGTATTTTTGAAATGTACCTGCCTACTCACAAACAAACTGTCCTTTTTCAAGTAAAACACCTAGCCAAGTATTTGTCAAAACAAAATAGAAATTTATTAGGGGTCATAACAAAATAAAGAGGAAGGCAACGCCAGATAAACTTGAAATTGGCGAAGCCTTTGTACCCCAGGGCACACATCAATTATTTGACAGGCAAACTTGGTAGTCTGAGGAGTCCATTTAATAGGGAGCGCAATCCGGTCCAGGACTCTGAGAGATCAGGAACAACAGCAGATGACATATATGTCCCGAGGCTGTGGTCATACAACAGCCTGCGTCTTTTGTCAGACCATTCTGAACCCAGACCATCACACTCTTTTCTTCCTTCCACGCTTGCTTCCAGGCTGTGGCTCTGGTGTTGGAGTTGCGGCAGGAGGTGGAGGAGGAATATGGTCTAACTCACATACGTTACTTTTTTTTGTAAGTTCGCCCCTCACCCCCTTATTTAAGGACCTGAAATATGAGCTGCTCACTGATGAGGCGTTGGCCCACCTCCATTTCCTGCATCTTACTAGCAGTCATACAGGCAAGGCCTCTTGAACATTGGGGATTGTTGTGAGGACCGCAGTAGCCTGCCGAATCAAACCAAGCGCTGACTCCTCCACATTCCTCTCCTTCCTGGGCCTTTTTGTTGGAAGGCGGAGGAAGGGAGGAACCTGCGATTCCGTCAGGCTACTGGGCCTGGTCACCTCCTGGCTGCCACTTACCCCCGCCACCTCCTGGCTGCCACTTTCCACAGCCTCCTCCTGGCTGAGACTTTCCTGTATATGAAAATGGGACATAGTTTTAGTTTATTGTTCATCAATCACACACAATTTTGATAAATATGTTGAACAATGCTATACCTGACTCAAGCTGGGCTCCTCCACATCTTCTTCCTGGGTGGAAGGCAACGAACACGAACAGAAGACCAGCCACGTTGTCTTCCGCAGGTGGCAAGCCCAAGCCACCATTCTGGAGCCATCTGTTAAACTCTGTCTGGGTGATGACTCCACCATCTGACATCCGGCCATTCTTCCCCACGTCCACATACAAAAACTCGTATGTCGCCGACACCACCGCCAACATCACAATACTATTAAACCCCTAATTATAATAGTATGACCCCGAGTTGGGGGGTGGGATGATGTGGACGTGTTTCCCATCGATTGCCCCTTCGTAGTTGGGAAAGTCCCACCCTTGGGCAAAGTGGGATGCCACAGTCTGCCATTCCTGTGGGTTTGAAGGAAACTGTGGAGTCAAACAAAAAGAAAAAAAAATAGTACTTTTGAAAATAACATTGCAAGCAGATTAGACAACATTCTTGGCCAACATCAGTATAACATTTATTTTAAGGAGTATTTAAAAAAAAAGTATAAGGTCCACTTATCAGATTCCTCACCCCCTCTGATGGCCCATTGTAAAAACTTTGTGGGGGCTATGTTTTTCCACTTCACTGAGAGCTGAATGTATACATAAAAATGTGTGTTACTTTGGCCAGCCCCTCCTTACTTACCCTATTGGCAGCCCACTGAACGGGTAAGAAGTGTCATAATACAAAAATATGAATACACACTTTCCAAATTGAAGCACTTTTTGACATTCTGCAATTACCTATCAAGATAATAGGAGAACAAAACTTTAAACCGTACCATTTGAAAGTATTCAGGCAGGTCCTTGCACTACATGCTGAATTCATCCATAAATATGAACACAAAAGAGGTAGGTATAGTGTGGGTTTGGCAAAGTTAGCAGATAGAGGTTTGTTATCAGCTGACTTAGCGGTTGGGGGGAGGGAGGGTTCCAAATGAGTTTGGACCCCCCAAAAAAAGCCCCTTGCACTCTGCCTGAATTTAAGGACACAAATAACATTTGTACACATTTTAGGGGGTGTTTAGGGTAAAGCACTACTATGGTGCTGACAAAATACATTGTTAAGTGACTAGGCTAGGTGTGTATGGGCCCAGGATAGCATGCTGGGAAGGTTAGTGAAGGCAAATATGCATGAAGGACAAAAAAGAAACTTTAAAAACTTCCAGCATGCATGAGAACAAAGGGGACATTCACAGCATATTACAATCATGGTAATTAGGGAATGATGAAAGAAATACAATACATTAGCAAACATTAAATACATAGAATGTGATGTTAAAGGAGAAAATGTACCTTAATATAGTCCTCAGAAACGAGCGGACAAGAACGCACTGGTAAACAGAAGCGAACTATAATAGAAAGCACTGAAAAACAGATACGAACCGAACTGAAAAGCACGAGGCTGAAAAGCGTAAACCGTCTCTCACCAAACTTCTACTAACACTAGATAAACACGAGATTATCAGAAGGAGCCCAAGGGGTGGCGCACTGGCTATTGAACTTCCCTTTTATAGTGCCGTCGTACATGTTGTATGTCAGCGTGTTCTTGGTGATCGGAATTTGTGTGACCGTGTGTATGCAATACAAATTTGAGCCAACATGCGTCGGAAATAAATCCACGGTTTTGTTGTTGGAATGTCCGATCGTGTGTACACGGCATAAGAGTGCCAAGGATGTGGAATTCACTTCCACAGGCGGTGGTTTCAGCGGAGAGCATCAATAATTTCAAGAAACTATTAGATAAGCACCTGAACGACCACAACATACAGGGATATGCAATGTAATACTGACATAAAAATCATACACATAGGTTTGACTTGATGGACTTGTGTTTTTTTTCAACCTCACCTACTATGTAAATATATAACAGTGTATAACATTTACATTTATATTATATTGTGTTTTGTTGTAGCCCTGATAAAGGTGGAGTGTTTTTCTGAACCCCAGATTGCATTAGTTGTTTTTCAGTGTAAAGTAATGAGTCTTATTCTTTGGTCTCTGCACTCCTTCTATTGGTGCATGTTCTTTTTTTTAACTTGCTGAGTACCCACTGAAGGTTTGCCCTGTCCATTGTGAGCAGCCTAACCTAATGTTTTTGTCCTCTCAATACTTTGTATAAACTCACATCAAAGTCCCAAGCCCTCTTGAATTTTTTTTTAATCCTCACTTTGGCAGGCTCTGGCAGGCTTCGGCTCTTTCTCTGCTATTACAGGCTCTGTATAGTGGGTAGACCCTTGCAGACCTCACTTGCGGTGCATGACTATTCACCCTGCATGTACTTGTTGCTGTCAGCATGCAACTGCCAGCCGAAGCACTGACATCAGGTAGCTTCGGGGATCAGTCTCACCACATGGAGGAAGCCTCCCTGACTTGAGCAATTTAACCTTTGCAGTGAATGGGGGGGCAATGCAGGGGTAATTTTTTTCTACCTGGAGTGGGACTTTAAGGACAGCTGTGCTGCCAGCTGTCAAAGCTTGTGTCAGGCCTTGGATCACCTGCTTGTGGCACTGTGTCTCCCAGAGCTGAAGGGCACCGTTCTACCACAGCCAGTTGATCTCAGCAATTAGGCTGCACCTAATACTGGCTGCTGGAAAGGTAAATAATCTCCCCTTAGGTGTTATCTGTGCTTCAGTGGTTTTCCTGCTAGCTTCTAGCTAGATTCCTGCTTGCTGATCCCTGCCTTTTCCTGTAACTTTTACTCTGTATCATGTTACCTCCATTTCTGCTCCCCTTGTTTCCAGTCTCAGTCCTACTCATGCCCTGTTTATGTCAGCTCCCCTCCATTTGTATATAGTTAGGTTGTTGGTTTGGTTTTGCCTCACTATCACATTTATTTTTCACTTTTGCTTTTCCTATGGTCTTTTGGTGTTGTGTGCATTAATAAATCTTACTTTATTATACAGTCTGGTTTCAGTCTGGTAGTGCAGCTACACAGATATGGTCAGCCCTGCCACTGGATGCCTGAATTCGGTATCCCTTACAACAGCATTTTTTAGATTTGGTTAGAACCTCTTTCACATACTGTATGTATTGCCCTTTGGGAAAATACCCTACCTTCCTGTCTGATTACCAGTTCAGGAAATTAGAAAAAATGGCCGCTATAGGGACAGAGGCACATCCCCTCCATCCAAAACAAAAATATAAATGTGACTGTCATGGTAACTACAGTGACACATTTGAGATATATGGGAAAAAAACTGCTGGAAAGAGCCAGCCACATAAAAAGGAAATAATTAATTACTTATCCTGTTTAGTTCCCCTTAAATCTTGAGAGCGACTGCTCTTGCCTGCAATGTATTTGCTTTCACACAAAGTGACCAGAAAGAGAGTGAGACATATCCTAAACTGGTGTCGTAAAATGATCCGCAGTGGGTTATTAAAAGCAGTCAAAAACATCTCAGACCATAGTAAACTTGTAGCTGTGATACAAAGCCTGTGACACATATGTGCCTTATTTTTTGGACATCTTACATTTTCTTGAATGTGAATATGAAGCATTTAGTATGAGAAAGTTCTCGGTTGTTTTTGGGTGTGTTTTTGACCAGAGGGACCACCATCATCTTCCACAGTTCGAGTCTGTATTGTTCAGACATATTTTTTATTTTGCATATAATTAAAGGTACACATTAGTCAGAACTGAAAATTAAACATTGAGTTGAATGCAGAGAATTTATCCTGCCTGCCAACAGAAACAGTCCGTTCTTCTGTAATCTGATTATCCTGTAATGGACCTGCTTGTGAGGCTAGATCAGCCTTTTTTCAACCAGGGTGCTCAGGCACCCTGGGGTGCCTTGAGGTTTCTTCAGGGGTGCCTTGGCAAAATGCCTAAAGATTGCCGAGAAATTGTCTAGAAGGCGGCGGGTAGTGAAGCCTGCCCTTTAGTTACCATTATGACCTTCTAGCTGCCAACCTCCTAAAGACCAATGACATCATCAATTAATAAGATAAGGAAGATGTCAGTCGCCTGTATAGCATCCTTGTTTGACCCTCCCTTGCCTCTTTCCATAAGCTTTGGGGTCTAATTAGCTGAGTGATGGAGAGAAACTGAAGAAGAAGAGAAACATTGGAATACTAGTCAGTGCCAGTTTGCACCTCTAAAGTTGGGTCTCCTGCGTGTGTGGATGTTGCTGCAATATGTAAAACTATTTGGGGTTGCTTCAAGACTGTCCATAATTTTAAAAGGTGCCTCGAGACTGTTCATAATTTTGGAGGGTGCCTCAAGATTGTCCATAATTTTAAAGGGTGTCGTTACTAAAAAAAGGTTGAGAAACACTGGGCTAGATCACTCTCTTTGCTTTTTCCAACTCACAGCATGCCTGCTTTCTCATAGCACCCAAATGGTTTCAAACCTACCTTGAAAGTATGTATGTGACTGATGATGCAGGAAGGAGAAAGAGAATTATTATTATTATTATACGAGATTTATATAGCGCCAACAGTTTACTCAGCGCTTTACAATGTATAAGGGGGACAACACAATTACAGTACAATACAAAAGGTACAGGAGGGCCCTGCTCGTAGAGCTTACATTCTAAAAGGGAGGGGGTGGTGGTACAAAAGGTAATAGCTGCAAAGAATGATTTGATGGGGGTGAAGAGAAGAGAAGAGAAGAAGGTAAACATCAGACTTGAGGAAGTACCCCCCCCCCTACTGACCCTCTATGGATCAGTGCACATAATCTACATGGAACTACACAGAACTCCGATTTGTTTTTTATAGAATCATTGTGTTTACAGGATAGTAGCTCACTTGCTGAGTTCACTTGTTTCCTGAAATTGGCCTTTAATCATTTAAATAATAATTTACTATAGTCTAATTAAAGGGCTAAATAATCTCAATGCATTTAATATAGGGCTGTTACTGATTAAAATTTTCGTGTTCGATTAATCAATTTTTAAAAATCGATTAATCGACTAATTTCAATTAATTATAACGCACATACAGATCCAACTACTTTTAGCTGATTTAGCACCGTTGTTATGGCAATGGCCGAAGCCGAACATAGCGGGGCATGGCAAGGACGTCACACATCATAAATTCAGCCTCACTGTGCCCATAATCTCAGCCTTACCGTGCCCATGATCGCAGCCTCACCATGCCCATAATCGCAGCCTTACCGCGCCCATAATGCAGTCTCACCCTGCCCATAATCGCAGCCTGAGGCTGCCCATGTGAGGCTGCCCATAATCGCAGCCTCACCATGCCCAGAATACAGTCTCACTATGCCCATAATCTCAGACTTACCGTGCCCATAATCGCAGCCTTACTGTTCCAATAATGCAGTCTCACCGTCCCCATAATCGCAGCCTCACCGTGCCCATAATCGCAGCCTTGCCATGCCTATAATGGCAGTCTCACCATGCCCATAATGCAGTCTCACTGTGCCCATAATACAGTCTCACCGTGTCCATAATGCAGCCTCAGCGTTCCCATAATCGCAGCCTCACTGTAGTCAGTGCCTGTGCCTGGATTACACAGTCTGCGGGCATCTCCCGTTGTGTGTCTTGGAGCTGAGTGTGAAAACTTTGGCCGCGCTGTGAGAAAAGTCCCGCCCTCCTCCTAGATCAGCTTGTGTGATAGACAGAACACTGCGTCTTTCACATGAGCTGATCTAGGAGGAGGGCACAGAGCAGCCAAAGTTTTCACACTCAGCTCAGAGACACACAGCGGGAGATGCCCGCAGACTGTGTATGACATATAGTGAAGGGCGCTGCAGCCACAGCTTGGCCCAAAGTGGCCCCAGGGCAGGCAGCCTACCGATCAAAAAAATTTTGATCGATCAAAAAAATTAACGATTAATCGAGGAATTAATCGTTAATTTCCACGGCCCTAATTTAATACAAATCTAAACCAGTTATTGCTTGGCTAATGGCAAACTATAACTATGATAGAACAGGGCTGATTCATTATCTGGGGAGACGATATTAATTCGGTCTCTCTGTAGTAATGCTTTATTCCAAGAATGATCGCAAATCAAAAACAGTTTACCATTTGTTTCTGGAGTGTAGTAACAATTACATCTATCTGCATTAATATTTAAAATCCTGTTTGAAGCATGGTCATAATACAGTTTTTCCTCTTTATTTTGTTGATTTCTGTGCCCTGTGGCTTTACAGTAGCCATTCTATAGCAAGCCTCGTGACATTTGTATGTAATGCATCAATTAGTTATGAACATACCCATACATAACTTTGACTGAAAGGTTTCAGCAGCTCAGCAATGGTGTAGTAATGAACCTGTGTTTTCAATGACCAGGCTGTAACTAATGTTGTCTACTCTTATTCTAGCAGTTTCTATTCTGAGAATAACATTAAGGTGTACTCAGAAATTCAGAATGTTATGGACTGGCATGTTTTAATCTTTCTTGAGTAGATATTGATCTTGCACAAATCAAAATTACCCTGCATGGGTTGACTGTACAAGTCCATCCATTAGTGCTTTTTTGTGCTGAGCAGTAATTTCCTGTAATATGGGATATGTGCATAACTTTTGGATACCTTGACAATTTCCTTAGTGGTTTAAAGAACTGTATTCAGTCCTACTTATTCCTAAATCGGGCACACAACAATGATTAGAATTTAACCGGTTCAATACAGCGCATTTTCACCCCCCTCCTTCCCAGACCAATTTTTAGTTTTTAGCGCTGCCGCACTTTAAACGTCAATTGCGCGGTCGTGCGACGTTGTACCCAAACAAAATTGACGTCCTTTTTTCCCCACAAATAGAGCTTTCTTTTGGTGGTATTTGATCACCTCTGCGGTTTTTATTTTTTGCGCTATAAACAAAAGAAGAGCGACAATTTTGAAAAAAAGCACAATATTTTTTACTTTTTGCTATAATAAATATCCCAATTTTTTTTTAAAAAAAACTAATTTTTTCCTCAGTTTCGGCTGATACGTATTCTACATATTTTTGGTAAAAAAAATCGCAATCAGCGTATATTGATTGGTTTGCGCAAAAGTTATAGCGTCTACAAAGTACGGGATAGATTTATGGCATTTTTAAAAAAAAATTATTTATTTATTTTTTTTACTAGTAATAGCGGCAATCGCGATTTTTTTTCGTGACTGCGACATTATGGCGGACACATCGGACACTTTTGACACATTTTTGGGACCATTCACATTTATACAGCGATCAATGCTATAAAATTGCATTGATTACTGTATAAATGTGACAGGCAGTGAAGGGGTTAACCGCTAGGGGGAGACGAGGGGTTAAATAATTCCTAGGGGAGTGATTATAACTGTAGGGGGTGGGACAAGGGGAGGAGACCGATCAGTGTTCCTCTGTACTGGGAACACAGATTGGTCTCCTCTCAACTGACAGGACGTGGATCTGTGTTTACACACACAGATCCACGGTCTGGCCCGGTTAACGGGCAATCGCGGGTGCCCGGCGGACATCGCGGCACACGCACCGGGTCCCGAGCAACGCGTGCCCCCTAGACGGCCGGGAAGCCCTGGCCGTCATATGATGTCCACCCAGGATGGGAGATCCCATCTGTGGACGTCATATTACTATGGCCATGTGGTGAAGTGGTTAAAGTAAACATATGTTTATAATCAAAAACTTTAAGAAAAATGGATAGAAATGTGAGGGGTTAGGGGTTATTAGCCCTGTCAGTTTTTATGTGTCCTCACTGAGTAGATTCATAGTTACATAGTTGGTAAGGTTGAATAAAGACACCAGTCCATCCAGTTCAACCTATGTGTGTGTGTATATTCACACTGCTCAAAAAATTAAAGGAACACTTTGAAAACACATCAGATCTTAATGGGTAAAATATCATGCTGGATATCTATACTGATATGGACTGGGTAACAAAAGGATGCCACATAGTTTGATGGAAATGAAAATGATCAACCTACAGAGGGCTGAAATTAAAGACACCCCAAAAATCAAAGTGAGAAAATGATGCAGCAGGCTAGTCTATTTTGCTGAAATTTCATTGCAGCAACTCAAAATGGTACTTTCTATGGCCCCACGTACTCGTATGCATGCCTGACAATGTCGGGGCATACTCCTAATGAGACAGTGGATGGTGTCTTGGGGTATTTCCTCCCAGATATGGACTAGGGTATCACTGAGCTCCTGAACAGACTGATGTGCAACCTGGTGGCGTCGGATGGACCAAAACATAATGTACCAGAGGTGTTCTATTGGATTTAGGTCAGGTGACCGTGGGGGCATTCAATGGTATCAATTCCTTCATTCTCCAGGAACTGGTTGCATATTCTCGCCACATGTGGCCAAGCATTGTCATGCACCAGGAGGAACCCAGGACCCACTGTACCAGCGTAGGGTCTGACAATGGGTCTAAGGATTTCATCCCAACAATGGGACCAAAGATTTCATCCCGATACCTAATGGCAGTCAGGGTACCATTGTCTAGCCTGTAGAGGTCTGTGTGTCCCTCCATCGATATGCCCCACCAAATCATCACTGACCCACCACCAAACCGTTCATGCTGAATGATGTTACAGGCAGCATAACATTCTCGGCGGCTTCTCCAGACCCTTTAATGTCTGTCACATGTAGTCAGGGTGAACCTACTCTCATCTGTGAAAAGCACAGGGCGCCAGTGGCGGACCTGCCAAATCTGGTGTTCAATGGCAAGTGCCAATTTAGCTCGACAGTGCCGGGCAGTGAGCACAGTGTCCACTAGAGATCATCGGGCCCCCAGGCCACCCTCACGAAGTTTGTTTGTTTATGATTGTTTGGTCAGAGACATTCACACCAGTGGCCTGCTGGAGGTCATTTTGTAGGGCTCTGGCAGTGCTCATGCTGTTCCTCTTTGCACAAAGGGGCAGATACCGGTGCTGCTGATCGGTTAAGGACCTTCTACCGCCCTGTCCAGCTCTCCTAGAGTAACTGCCTGTCTCCTGGAATCTCCACTTCTCTCCAACTTCATTAAATGTCCATGTGTCTTATTGTTATCATATCTGTTCTTAAACACCTCTTACCCAGAGGGAACACATTTAATGCTTGTAGTCATAACTGAGGTCCTCCAACCCCTTTATTAGCTTTCCTGCCCTTCTCTGGACTCTCTCCAGTTTCAGCACATCCTGAGGACAGGTGACCAGAAATGAATGGCATACTCAAGATGTGGCTGAACCAGAGTCTTGTAATGTAGTAGAATTATAGTCTAATCTTTTGAGTAGATACCCTTTGTAATGCATGCTAATAGTCTGCTAGCTTCTCTTGCTGCAGCTTTGCATGCTATTGCTGAGCCAGTAATCTTCTAAGACCCCAAGATCCTTTTCCATCCTTAATTTCCCCAGGGGTTCTGCCCCTAGCGAGTAGCTTGTGTTCATATTTTTAGCCCCCAAGTGCATTACTTTACACTTTTCAATCCTAATCCTCATTTGCTATGTAGTTGCTCAGCCCTTTGTTTTATCAAGGTCTTCCTGTATAGTTTCTATATCCTGTTGCGAAGTTACTGCCCTGCAAAGCTTTGTCATCAGCAAACACTGAGATTGAACTATTTATACCAATCTCTATATCAGGGGTCTCAAACTAGTGGCCCTCCAGCTGTTGGGGAACTACAAGTCTCATCATGCCTCTGCCTATGGGAGTCATGCTTGTAACTGTCAGTCTTGCAATGCGTTATGGGAATTGTAGTTATGCAACAACTGGAAGGCCACCAGTTTGAGACCCCTGCTCTATATAATTTATGAACAAATTAAACAGATTTGATCCTAGGACAGAGCCTTGGAGTACCCTACTTAGCCTACAACTCCAGACCATTCAGAATATGATCATTTATCACCACCCTCTGACACATGCTCCTGTAATCAGCTTTCTATCCAGGTACATACATTATCGTTAATGCCAACAGACCTTAATTTGTAAATTAAATTTTTGGGGGGAAGTGTATCAAATGCTGTGGCAAAATCAAGATACATCACTTCCACAGGCCTTCTAGATCATTGTTTCTCAACTCCAGTCATGTATTCAGCCTTCCCGTTATTTTGCATAGGTGAATTGATTAGTTTCACTGGCTTAGCAATTACCACAGCCGTTTCATCTGAGGGAAATCCTGACATGTGGCACCTTGAGGACTGGAGTTGAGAAACACTGATCTAGATGACAACTCACTTCCTCATACAATGTTAACAGGTTTGTCTGGCAATAACCATCTTACATAAATCCTCATAAAATGAGGCTGCAATAAGATTCTGCCAACCTACACCTTGGTTTTAGGTATTCTAGTTACACTACAAATAGTGCCACTAGTAGCAGCCTCTGACCTTTGCTCACTGCAGGTTATAGCTCCCACTGCCCCCCCCCCCCACCTAGTGGTGGTATTCACCCACAAACAGTCTTTCTAGGAATGAATACATGAGGCAGTATGTGCACTGAGCTGTATCACCATTTGTGTTGGACATGCTACCAAACAAATATGATGGGGATAATCCAGGAAAGGTTAGGAATAATATTTTAGAGAATTTTGTGTTACAGTGTTACTCTTCTTTCCTAACTTTCTCAGCATGAGAATTCATCTTTCTCAGCGCGCAATAGCATCCCTTTTCTCTTCCTTCTTCGAACCTGCACAAGCAATGCTGTCAATCACTGGGGATGTGCCGGAAAGGTGGGGTCAAGAACGCTTTTTTTAAGCTTAATTTGTGAGGGTGTTGAGTACTAGAGAGCTGCTGGATTAAATGTTGCTGCTCTTCATAGTAAGAGGAATATTGAAATATACAAGGGGGTATTTAGCAATTCAGTTATCAAGGCAATGCTAAACAGGAGACGTGCGAGACAGACTTATAGTAAGAGTTCAACTTTGTTCATAAATTCTTCCTTTTCTTTTCTAAAAGTATCGATGTGACAGAATAAAATTAGCCCCTGACTAGTTTTTAATTGTGTACTATGAAGTCCAGTTGGGCAACGAAGCATAAAAGGGTTAATCAGAAGAATGTCGAGATCCAAGCCAGGGTTGGTTCCAACCTGGCAGCTCAGTACAAAAGGGGCAAAGAAGTAAAATGGTTAAGGTACAAATCCGAGGTCAAAGGCAAGCAGCAATCAAGAGTAGTCAAACAGGTTTCCAGGTCAGAACAGGTTCAGACAGATCACACACACTAGCACAGGAACAAGGGGGGACTGAAGAGAATCCAGCAATTTGGCAGTGTCTGGGCTGGGCTTATATAGGGAAGTTTGAGGTCACTTCCTGTGCGCCTCCTGGGAATTTTCCTGCCTTTGTCCATCAGGTTGAGGTCACTGTCAGAAACCAAGAATCAGACCGAGACAGAAGTACAGTTTATCACACTTGTTTAATAATAATAAAAAGTTAAACAGAGTAAGCGTAGTCAATACATAGCCAGAGTTCAGTAACCAGATCGGGTAGTCAGCCAATGCAATGTCAGAGAGCCAGAGATCAACGTAGTAGTACAGCAAGCAGGATCAGGAGCCAGAAGGGACGTCAGCCGAGCAAGTCTTCAACAGGAATGCAGAAGTCTCTGAGATGTGACCAAAGGCGAAGGCAGAGATGAAGTGAGCTGGACGGTTTTAAGCAGCCAGGACTGACGAGTAGATCATCAACAGCTGAGTCACTGTGGAGAGAAAGGAGCTGGCAATTAGCTGACAGCTTAGCGGCCAGCTCAGAGAAGGAAGGGCTGAGCCCAGCCCTGAAGTCACTTCCTGTGCGACTTCTGGACATTTTCCTGCCCTTTTCCATCAAGTCTTCTACACAGGTGCGGGTTGGCGCCCTGAGGCGTCTTTGGGGCATGCTCAGTTGGCACGGATTTCCTCTTGTGGCAACGCGCCATTGGTGCATGCGTAGTAAGCCATGGACTCTTACAATATGTTACACATCTGCAAATATTAGTAGTACTGCTGATACTGATATGAATGACAACTTATCCTGTGTGTTAACATTCTGGCTGCTGGGACACAAAACGGCCACTGGAATGCAAAACGGGACCCGCGGGCCCTGGGGGGGGTCACTCCCATTGCGATGTAATCCAAACCAATAGAGCGCCAGAGGTGGGCTGCATCCACCTAGTACCCGGAATTACCATTGTCCTTCTTGCTTTCCACTACAGAGGACCTCATAGCACTGGAAGTGTTTGCTAGCTTGAGTTCTTAATTATGTGTCTGTGTGCAGTAAAATTCTGGCTCATCTTCACAGCTAGACCTGTTGCAGACCTGTACAAATCTGTCTCAGTTGGCTACTTAGGATTCTTGGCACGGGGTTTACAAATACATATAATGCTGTTGTATAGACTTTGGTAAATGAAAGTCAGCCTGATTTAATTGTTACCAATTTGCTTGATAAATAGGCCCCCTAGTAATTAAATAACAATATTTTTCTTTGTACTAAACCTTAGTTCTTTTCTCCAGTGTGTATAAATAAGGCTATTTTAAAAATGTGGCTAGGTTTTAAGACTTCTGATCTGCTGCTTTGATAATAATCTACTTGCAATATGCCTCAAAAAACTAAAGATATGAACCTCAACAAGAACCTCAACAAGACTGTGTATTCCAAAAATTAATACATAACCTGTCACTACACAGATGACAAAATAGTGAAAACAGTAGTTTAATAATTAAAAATGGCAATTGTTTATGAAACATGGTGCTTTAGCTTTTTTGTGATCAATTAGCTTTCAAATGTGGACCCTGTTTTTAAACAAATATAGCACAATTACTAAGCAAAAAGTTGAAAATGTATAAAAAACGATATTGATAGTATTTAACTTTGCGATAAGAGTATTTAAAAGAGAAGTATGGCCAAAGCTTGTATGGCCATACTTCTCTTGTTGTCACAGGAGTGCGCTTACTTTTGCTTTCCTTTGACCCAGAATTAGCTGAGAGCAGGGTATAGTCCATTTTCAGCTAACTTGACAAAGCTGCTTCAGGTTCTGGAAAGTTTGACAACTGGCTCTTCCTCTGATCGTGTTTGCTTGCTGTTTCTTGTGATATTCAAGCTATGACTGAGATGTATTGTATTACCCATGCATTACCACTATGTATATGTATATTTATCAATATACCTTGTTTTTTATCGTATAGCAACCAATAAACTCCATTTATGTTCACCAAATGATTCTTTTGCTACCACGTGCTTCACTCAAAGTCCCGCCCCCTTGCTCTCTCCCCTTCTGAATATAACAGGGATGGAAAAGTGTGACCTTACCGGGCCACAATTTCAATTAAAGTCCTTACCAGGTCATGCCTTCATTCAAAGTCCCTAAAACCAGCTTCGCTATTAATACTAGAATTAGGAATGGAAGCACATGGTAATGCTTAAAGTTTCCAGTCTTTGTTATCCATCCTGCAACCAATTTTGACTCTAGAATTGACCTTGTATATCTACCTAATTACTATTTTATCCATTGTAACATTGTTATTAATTTATTGAATTGTAGTATCCCTTCTTTATTCATAGTGTACCCGCTATTGTGCCTCGGTTCATTTATGGTGGTGGTGTGAGATCTGGCCGGGCTAGCTTGCCGTCTGGGTTTGGTTTTCCGTACCTGGGAGCTGTTATGTGTCTGGCGGGCCTCCTCCCACTCCCCGCCCCTTGTGTGCCTGGGGGGGGTGTGGGCACCGCCACAACACATCAGTGTCACGCATCCCGTGTCTGACGTGCGGCGCCCTTTTAAACGCCGTCACGCCTTGACACGTGGGAGCTACGCTCGCAGGCAGACTGAGGGATTGCTGGTGCAGGCTGGCCGGACCTGATGCCCGGCACATCCTGCCCCTCCCCTTGTCATGCTATGCGGCGTGACGTCAGTGGGCGGTCCTGTGGCGATGCTCATATTGGCGCCTTCCGGGCGGTGCTCGGCACACGAGGCTCCTCTTCACACCGGTTAACACACTACTCAGGCTCTCTTTCTTCCTAACCACTTTAACCTTCATCCCAGGTATTCGATTATCATCATATCTGTTTTCTGCGCTATTTTTCATCTTTCTCCTTCATAGGTGGCACTCTTTGCTTCTTTCCCTCTTTTTCATTCATTCTTTTTATCACTTCTGTGGTGTCAGCTCTCACTCTTACTTTCCCCCCCCCCTCCCCCTCCCACCATTCTTTCTTTCCTTCATTCCCTCACGCTTTTCACTCTCCCCTTGTGAACACCCTGGTTCACCTTACTTTTCACCTTACACCTAGGTTGCCTGGTTCCGTGCCCACCCTGGTTGGTGCCTGTGGGGCGCCCCTGCTGGTCCACCCGCTGCGGCTCCCTGTGGGGAGTGCGCCCGGATGGCTCGTGTTGCCCGACATCACACCGCCATCTTTTTGAACTCGAGTAAGTTAGAATGCATTGGGTATGGGGGCCTTTCTAGTTTCACCCCCGCTCACCTCTGCACTCACTTTATTATCTAAGTTAATGCCAATATCTCTACTTTTAGAAACATCTAGTGCTGGCTCCTGACGAGTGGCCTTCCAGCCACGAAATGTGGAGAGCTGCCATACGCTTTGCTACTCAATAATATCCATAGAGCTTTGTTAGCTAACCACATACCCTACCCAAGGATCCAAGAAACCCGAGTCTCTGCGGCATTACTATATTTTTTACAATTTTGTCCTTATGATATTCTTGGTGCACTTTGGAAAGATGTTGCTTGCTGTTTCTTGTGATATTCAAGCTATGACTGAGATGTATTGTATTACCCATGCATTACCACTATGTATATGTATATTTATCAATATATCTTGTTTTTTATTGTATAGCAACCAATAAACTCCATTTATGTTCACCAAATGATTCTTTTGCTACCACGTGCTTCACTCAAAGTCCCGCCCCCTTGCTCTCTCCCTTTCTGAACACTGAAGAAATGACACTTTGCTACAATGTAAAGTAGTGAGTGTACAGTTTGTATAACAGTGTAAATTTGCTGTCCCCTCAAAATAACTCAACACACAGCCATTAATCTCTAAACCGCTGGCAACAAAAGTGAGTACATCCCTAACTGAAAATATCCAAATTGGGCACAGTTAGCCATTTTCCCTTCCCTTCCCTTCAGGCCTCGCCGTGATCGACCAAAGAAGTGCAGTGCACGTGCTCAGCGTCATATCCAGAGGTTGTCTTTGGGAAATAAAGGTATGAGTACTGCCAGCATTGCTGCAGAGGTTGAAGGGGTGGGGGGTCAGCCTGTCAGTGCTCAGACCATACGCTGCACACTGCATCAAATTGGTCTAAATGAGTGGGAGAGAGATGTCGGCCCGTTGGATGGGGATCAGTGGGAAGAGGTGCTACAGGCCGTGCCCACATGCTCTCTGAATGTTGCACACAGGCTGACACAATTGTACATCATATTAAGAGTTTATTATACCCCTCATAGGTTATATGCTATGGGCCTTAGACCCACCCCTTTATGCACTAGATGTAAAAGAGAACATGGGGACCTGATCCACCTACTATGGAGGTGCCCAAAGCTTCACCCCTACTGGAAAGGGGTGGTGGACACTGTCAATAGGGTATTTCAGGTCACTTTGCCTACGAATCCCAAGCACTGCTTGCTCAATGTGTTAGATGAATTGGGATGGGAGGAATGTACTAAAGTGGCAATTACCAAAGCTGTATTCCTGGCAAGGAAACTAATTATGAAACACTGGATTTCTGAAGAGCCCCCTGCTCTTAAAGAATGGGTTAACGCTGTGGGGGAAATGTTAAGAAAGGACAAGGTGATATACCAACACAGAGGTTGCCCACAGAAGTTCGAGAAACTCTGGGGACCATGGCTGAATGTTCCGGGGCTAGCCCCGGTGGATCTGGTCGTGGGTAGATTGTTGGGACTTGGGACATGAGACCCTAAGTATTGGATATCTATGGCTACCTTACAAAGGCATAATACCGTATGTGGTTTATTTACTCCTCTCGTTTAGGATAGGGATGGACAAACGGTTTTTATTATGCAGATGTATGTGATGAATAAAATGACATTCAGTGGAGCGGGTGGTGTTTTGGTACAGGTTAAGTTTATTAATGCAGCCGATAAGACACACAAATGTAATAATATCTGACAGATATAAGTAATTCAAAATGTAATTGCGAAGTCGGTATGTGTATGTTTTTACATGTTTTTCTCAATAAAATATTTTTCTGGATAAAAAAAAAATTGGTCTAAATGACTGTCATCCGAGAAGGAAGCCTCTCCTAAGGATGATGCACAAGAAAGCCCACAAACTGTTTGCTGAAGACAAGCAGACTAAGGACATGGATTACTGGAACCATGTCCCGTGGTCTGATGAGACCACGATAAACTAATTTGGTTCAGATGGTGTCAGGCGTGTGTGGCGGCAACCAGGTGAGGAGTACAAAGACAAGTGTGTCTTGCTTACAGTCAAGCATGGTGGTGGGAGTGTCATGGTCTGGGGCTGCATGAGTGCTGCGAGCACTGGGGAGCTACAGTTCATTGAGGGAACCATGAATGTCAGCATGTACTGTGACATACTGAAGCAGAGCATGATCCCCTCCCTTCGGAAACTGGGTCGCAGGGCAGAATTCCAACATGATAACGACCCCAAACACACCTCCAGGAAAACCACTGCCTTGCTAAAGAAGCTGAGGGTAAAGGTGATGGACTGGCCAAGCATGTCTCCAGACCTAAACCCTATTTAGCATCTGTGCGGCATCCTCAAACGGAAGGTGGAGGAGCGCAAGATCTCTAACATCCACCAGCTCCGTGATGTTGTCATAGAGGAGTGGAAGAGGACTCCAGTGGAAACCTGTGAAGCTCTGGTGAACTCCATGCTCAAGAGGGTTAAGGCAGTGCTGGAAAATAATGGTGGCCACACAAAATATTGACACTTTGGGCCCAATTTGGACATTTTCACTTAGGGGTGTACTCACTTTTGTTGCCAGCAGTTTAGACATTAATGGCTGTGCATTGAGCTATTTGGAGGGGACAGCAAATTTACACTGTTAAACAAGCTGTACACTCACTACTTTATATTGTAGCAAAGTGTCATTTCTTCAGTGTTGTCACATGATATAATAAAATATTTACAAAAATGTGAGGGGTGTACTCATTTTTGTGAGATACTGTATGTTTATATGAGTACAGGCAGTCCCCGAGTTACAAACATCCCACATCCCTGCACAGGCTGAAGTTACACTTAAAAATGCACTGTTCCGACTTACAAACAAATTCCACTGAAGAACAGACCTATAGTCCCTATTGTGTTCGTAACTCGGGGACTGCCTGCACTACTGTCCGTGATACTTTTTTTATTTGCACTAACATCCAAAATTTCAGGACTTCGTCTTAAAGGCCCAAACAGTATCTTTTCCTAATGGAATATATTGTATTTTCTGTCTTGTGGGCCTGTAATTTTTTATAATGAACCTCAAAGAAACCTATTTTTTCGTGTTAAAGAGAACGATAAAGAATAAACCAACAAAGCAACAGCAATGTATATTGTATAACCTAATGTCACATAATGGTTTGTTTATGTCTTTTTTTTGCTACAGGGTGAAATAGATAATGTATATATGAACAGCAGGCTGTATTTGCTTGTCACTAGTCCTTTAAATCACAGTAGCCTGCAGTCCTTGGTAGAGAAAGGAGGCAGAAATAAAACTTGCATCAGTTGACCTGAAAGAGCTTGTACTTTACCTTTCTATAAAGAACACTTGCTGTTCATACTTCCTTGCTCCCACAAGACTTTATAGCCAAAGAGGAAGAAACCTGCTGGGCCTTGCTTTGATTGAACCCTCATTGTACTGTCCTTGACAGCCAAATAAAAGAGATATTCTTAGTAACAAATAAGAGAGAAAAGAGATGAGGAAGGAGAACTTGCATCAAGATGTGATACACATATAAGATGGCAATACAGTTGTTAATCTAGGCGTGTATTATGTACTGGCAGTATTTTGTTTTAGTTAAGGCCATCTATAGACACAAAATGGCAGCTGAACCTGCAGATACAGTCTGATCACTGTTCTTTTGTTAAATAATTGGTTCACAAACATGTATTCTTGTGTTGCATGAGTTTTTATTTTTGTGTGTTAGGCAGAGAATGGGCAGCAGCATTATTTCAGGAAAACAGAAGCAATTAGCTGATTAGTTTGCAGCCTAAATGATCAGTTATTCCCCTGATAAAGATCAGGCAGAATGTTATATGTTGCCCATACACACTCTTTTTTTGAACGATCAAAATATATTCTAACAGATTTTGCATTTCTGGAATATTTTGGTGGGGATCTGTCTGATATGTGTAGAATCAGTGATTCAGCAATCCTGTAACTCGTAATTCAAAAACAGTTTTGCTGCGTACACACAATCAGACATTCTGACAACAAAACAGTGCATTTTTTTCCGACGGATGTTGGATCAAACTTGTCTTGCATATCGGCGGTCGCACAAATGTTGTCGGAAATTCCGAACGTCAAGAACGCGGTGACGTACAAGAGGTACGACGAGCCGAGAAAAATTAAGTTCAATAGCCAGGCTCTTCTGCTTGATTCCGAGCATCCGTGAAATTTTGTGCGTCGGAATTGTGTACACACGATCGGAATTTCCAACATCAAGTTTTGTTGTCGGAAAATTTGAGATCCAGCTCTCAAACATTTGTTGTCTGAAATTCCGACAGCAAATGGCCGATGGAGCATACACACGGTCGGATTTTCCGACAACAAGCTCACATCGAACAGTTGTTGTCGGAAATTCTGGCCGTGTGTACGCAGCATTTCAGTATTTTTATTTTATAGCTAATACCGTTTCCCCGAAAATAAGATTTTGCATTTCTGGAATATTTTGGTGGGGATCTGTCTGATATGTGTAGAATCAGTGATTTAGCAATCCTTTAACTCGTAATTCAAAAACAGTTTTGCTGCGTACACACAATCAGACATTCTGACAACAAAACAGTGCATTTTTTTCCGACGGATGTTGGATCAAACTTGTCTTGCATACCGGCGGTCGCACAAATATTGTCGGAAATTCCGAACGTCAAGAACGCGGTGACGTACAAGAGGTACGACGAGCCGAGAAAAATTAAGTTCAATAGCCAGGCTCTTCTGCTTGATTCCGAGCATCCGTGAAATTTTGTGCGTCGGAATTGTGTACACACGATCGGAATTTCCGACATCAAGTTTTGTTGTCGAAAATTTGAGATCCAGCTCTCAAACATTTGTTGTCCGAAATTCCGACAGCAAATGGCCGATGGAGCATACACACGGTCAGATTTTCCGACAACAAGCTCACATCGAACAGTTGTTGTCGGAAATTCTGACCGTGTGTACCCAGCATTTCAGTATTTTTATTTTATAGCTAATACCGTTTCCCCGAAAATAAGACCTAGCGTGATTGTCGGTGATGGCTTCAATATAAGCCTTACCCCCCCAAATAAGCCCTACCTTGTTTCCCCGAAAATAATCCCTACCCTGAAAATAAGACCCACAAGGACTTTAACTAGGGCTTATATGGGGGTAGGGCTTATATTGAAGCCATCACCGACAATCAGGCTAGGTCTTATTTTCGGGGAAACAGGGTAGTACTTCTGACACAGTGAGATCTTGAAAGCTTATCTGCTTGATTAGGATTAAAAGGCTTAGGTCTGGCATGAACCAAAATTGGTTCCCACTTTTGTTTGGGTTGGTTGTGAAGGGTTGAACCAGGTAAGTGCAGTTTCACAGGGATTGGGGGGGTAGGAGTCATTCATAAATAGCGTATCTTACCAAAGCTTGGATGAGTCTGCATTAATTTGTAGGCAAATCTACAAATCATCTGCAAACAAACAACAGTTTGGAAATATTGACCCACTGGAGAATGGAGTGCACTTATAGGTTAAAGCGGGGTTCCACCCAAATTTTGAACAATATCTGTATGTATTCTCTTCCTTGCCTAGATACTGACATGCCGTTTAAAAAAATTTAAATCGCCATAATTACCTTTTATTTTTCTATTCTTCTTTGCACTTCCTGGTTCTCCTCCCGTGGGAGTAGGCGTGTTTCTAGCCTCTCCCAGACTCCTGGGAGCTAGTCTCAGGCTTCCCAGGATGCCACTGAGCATGTGCGGGAACGAGCAGTGAATGCTGGGAGCACAGCATTCACCACATCCAGGAAATAAATGCTTGTGGGCTTCAAATGCCCACAATGAAGATGGAAACCGCCTGCAGTGAATAATATAAGTTATTCTTTCCGACGAAATCTGACACAGGCGGACATATTACACACAATATGTGAGTATGTAATGCTGAGAAGAAAAGTTTGTGAATGAACTCAAAAAAAAAAAAAAACGATAGATAGGTGGACCCCCGCTTTAAGTATTAGAGCACTTTTATTTCCGTTTTTAATTAACCAGTATTAAGGGTCAGATTGCTGGACACCTTAGTAATTTGACTTTAGGTCTGCTTTATTGTAGTAGAAACCGTGTTTCTCTGTATGTTTGTAATTGCATACTCTGATGTTATCTAGTGTTAACCTTGTTAATTCACTTATATCACAGATTGAATATATTTTATTAGGGAATTAGATTCCATAACACTTTTTTTTACTAGACGCGCGGCACATTATTTGAATATATCTATTTGTCACACACAAATATGGGAATATGTTAGGTGCTGTATGCTTAGATATTACATAAATACTAGTTGTGTTCGTATGTAATATTTTATATTTACAATGATCTCAAACATTATAAATAAATACATAAAATATATACAAATCCACATACACTCCTTTGAGGGCTTGCTACACACTTGTGAAGAGAACATCTTTTTTTGCATGAGAAAAAATGCTGCTCTCTTCAAGGGCACACAGAAACAGATTGATTTTATGTGCCCTGTTCACATTAGAATGCAGGCAGCAGGCGAGGAAGATTGCTGTACAGAAATCTGCAGCATATCTGTGCATTTTTCCACACTGCAGCCCTCTGTCTTTGCCTGCATTTCCATGCACTGAAATTAGGTAAACAGTGCCTTGCATTATAAAACAAACACAAGGCACCCACTCCTCCCTCCACCCTGCCTGAAGCCAAAACCAGGGAAGTGGATACTTTTTATGGTGTAGGCAGTGTGCATAATGCCGCGTACACACAATCAGGATTTTGGTCGGAAAAAGGTATGATGGCTTTTCCAACAGGGTTCCGCTCAAGCTTGTCTTGCATACACACGGTCACACCAACTTCCGACCATCTGGAACGTGGTGACGTACAACACGTACAATGGCACTAGAAAGAGGAAGTTCAATAGCCAGTGCGCCACCCTTTGGGCTCCTTCTGCTAATCTCGTGTTTATCTTGTGTTAGTAGAAGTTTGGTGAGAGACGATTTGTGCTTTTCAGCTTTCGTGCTTTTCAGTCCGTTGCTGCTCTTCAGTTTGTGCTTGTGGGCTTGTATCTGTTTTTCAGTGCGTGTAGTCAGTTCGTATCTGTTTTCCAGTGCGTTCTTGTCCGCTCGTTTCTGATTTTCAGCTCACTCTTAACAGGCCTTTCTGTTCCTCAGTGCGTTCTGTTAGTTCGTTCTGACCAGTCGACCGTTTTGAAGCCATGTTGCGGTTACGTACTGATCGTAGAGTTCGGGCTGTGCGGGGGCTTGGTGTTGGGGTTCTTACTTTGACCCTAACCCAGTCCATAAAGAGGGTGGGGAGGAGTTCATGGACCAAGAATTGGTTGCTCCAGCATGAACAATTCTCTCACATGCAGGAGAATAATCCTGATGATTTCAGGAATTATCTCCGGATGACAGACCCCATTTTTCTTATATTAGCAATCAGGACACCTGCATACGGCTAGCCATCACTCCAGAGCAGAGGCTAGTCGCCACATTGCGGTACTTGGCCACGGGGAGAAGTCTATAGGACCTCAAGTTCTCTACAGGCATCTCCCCCCAGGCTCAGGGGCTCATTATCCCAGAGACCTGTTCTGCCATCATTCAGGTCCTGCAGAAGGACTATATTAGGGTAAGTTTTCTCCTTTAACATCACATTCTATGTATTTAATGATTGCTAATGTTTTGTATTTATTTCATGTCCTCTTTATCCTCATGCATGCTGGATTTTTTTAATGCTCCTTTTTTGTCCTTCATGCATATTTGCCTTCACTAACCTCCCCAGCATGCTATCCTGGGCCCATACACACCTAGCCTAGTCACTTAATGTATTTTTTCAGCTCCATTGTAGTGCTTTACCCTAAACACCCCCTAAAATGTGTCCAAATGTTATTTGTGTGCTTAAATTCAGGCAGAGTGCCAGAGGCTTTTTTTGGGGGTCCCAAAATCATTTGGAACCCTCCCTCCCCCCAACCGCTAAGTCAACCGATACCAATCCTCTATCTGTTGACTTTGCCAAACCCATACACACTATACCTACCTCTTTTGTGGTCATATTTATGGATGAATTCACCAAAGCATGTAGTGAAAGGGCCTGCCTGAATACTTTCAAATGGTACTGTTTAAAGTTTTGTTCTATTATTATCTTGATAGGTAATTGCAAAATGTAAAAATGTGCTTCAATTTGTACAGTGTGTATTTTTATTTTATTATTATGACACGTCTTACCTGTCCAGTGGCCTGCCAATAGTGTAAGTAAGGAGGGGCTGGCCAAAGTAATGCACATTATTTAGGCATTCAGCTCTCGCTGAAGTGGAGAGGGTTTCCTGTCCAAAACATCTCCCCCCCCTAAAATTTTTACAATGGTCCATCAGAGGGGGGGAAGAATCTGATAAGTGGACCTTTTTTTGTCTTTAAATACTCCTTAAAATAAACGTTATAGATTTTGGCCAAAAATGTTTGTGTTTAATCTGCTTGCAATGTTGTGTAAAATTACTAATTTTATTTTTTCTGTTTTGACTCCATAGTTTCCTTCAACGCCACAGGAATGGCAGACTGTGGCATCCCACTTTGTCGACCGTTGGGACCTTCCCAACTGTGGAGGGGCAATTGATAGGAAACACGTCCACATCGTCCCACCACCCCATTCGTTGTCATACTATTATAATTACAAGGGGTTTAATAGTATCGTGTTGATGGCGGTGGTGTCTGCGACATATGAGTTCCTCTATGTGGACGTGGGGAAGAATGGCCGGATGTCGGATGGTGGAGTCTTTGCCCAGACAGAGTTTTACGGACGTCTCCAGAGTGGTGGCTTGGGATTGCCACCTGCGGAAGACAATGTCAAAGGACTCCTGTTTGTTTTTATTGCTGATGAAGCATTTGGTCTGGGCGATCACCTGATGAGGCCATTCCCCCAGAGGACCCTCACCCCGGAGAGAAGAGGGTTTTTAATTACTGGCTGGCCAGAGCCCGAAGAGTCGTGGAGAATACCTTTGGGATAATGACCAGCCGGTTCCGCCTATTTCTAACGTCTATAAATATGGTGGAGTACAAACTGAACCACATTGTATTATGCTGCGGCATACTGCACGGCTTTTTAAAAAGAAATGCACCAAGTTATGTAGCCTCATTTGGACCTGAGGCTGGACTTCAAGAAAATGCAATGATGGCCCTGGAAGCTTGCCGTCCTAGCTTGCCCACCCAAAGCGCTCGTGAAGTGCGGGAAAAATATGTTATGGGTAGGGGGGCCATTGCTATGCCCGAAAGTTTTTAAATATTTTCAAAATTTAAAAAAAATGATCTGCTAAAATCTTGATTTTGATTTACTCCTTGTGTTTGATTTAAGCTGTCTCCTAGATTCTCTTAGTGCACTTGTAGTGCCAAGTGGTTTTTCCATTATTAAATAACACCCATTGTCACTGTAAACACCAACTTAATACAAAAACTGGTATTGAGCATTGAAAGAAGAAGCCACACATTGTTGAGTATAAAACCTTTTACTCCGTGCTCATTCACATGTGCGTTATAAACATTTTGTGTTAAAAAAAACACATCTTTTTTTTAGTTTTACCTTGAAATTTTTACATTAGTACATAAACAGGCATGTTTGCAAACATAAACATACACAACTCTGGAACTTACAAAGTTCAACATTGAAAAACAAGGCAATATCAGACATTATAGTGTCAAAAATGTGTTGATCTTACCTTCATCAGATGGGGGGATGTCACCCCTGTAAAAGCCAAATTTAGAAGATGCACACAAATTGGGATTAAAACTGGGGATTTCCTTTCTGATCCCATACCTAATGTCAACATGTGCTATCTCTCATCATGGGGGATCAATGGACGTGTTTTGGGGGTGCAACCCCTTCCTCTCACTTACTAGAGTTGCGAGGAAGGGGTTGCACCCATAAAACGCGTACCTTGATATCCCCTGATGGCAGATAGCACATGTTGACACACTGTGTGCATCTTCCAAAATTTGGCCTTTAAAATGCGTCAAAAAATTTTAAAAATTGGTCCCCAAAAATAAACTGGTGTCATTTGGTAGTTATTTAGATTCTTCCTAGTACATCAATCATGTTCTTCAGTTTTTGTTCTATATCATTTTTTTTTGCTTGATGACAAATGACAAATCCTGACTACAAAACATGATGTCCTGGATTAGTCTTTGTGCACTGTCAGTCGTCAGTCGTGAATGAGTAGATTGTTCTTCCACAACATGCACAACACCTAAAAAAAAAATACACACCATGTATTATAAATATGCAGGCATACATCTATTACCTGAATCTTCAGGAGGTGGGGGGGGGGTCCTTGGTGTCCTCAGACGTCCCGAGTCTTTTCTCCCCTATGATAATGAAAAAAAAGGTATACTTAGCACACATATATTTGTGGCCAGAAATATGAATGTGAAACATTGCTTGGAAGTGTGGTACAATTGTCTGTTTTGGCACAGTTCCAAGTTGAAGACATTATTTATTCCATTAACAAAGCTGCAATACTTACCTTTTTTGGACAAGTTTTGGACAAGTTTCACACATGTAGACACCCCAAGTATCCACTGGAGTACCTGTGTGGGACACCCTAAAAAGTTTGTTCCTGTGTCCCACACTAGTGCTCCTGAGTCCAGATGTGTAAACAGCTGCTGAGTGTCCTGTCCTTACATTACACTGAATCAAGTTTGCAATTCATTCTAGTTACAAACACATCTAGACAACAATGTCCTAAACTGCTTTTAATACAAATTAGCATGACCAAATGTAAGTAACTCTGTATCTACCAAAAACATTGTATTTAGTTGACAAACAAACGATGTTTCCTACGACTGATTACTGTGCCCAGGAGCCTAAAAGTCGCCATTTTAAACTGTACAATAGTAAAGAAAAGCACACGGAGCAACATGTAAGTACCTGTAATAATAATAATTGGAACACACGACAATTACTTACTTTTTAGAAGCACTTTCTTGATTCTTCTGTACTGATCCTGCTCCCTCAATTTCAGGTCTGACCAGCATTTCCTCAGTTGCTCCTTGGATCGTCGTACCCCAAAATTCCTGTGCAGACTCTTCACAACTTTAGTCATGATCTTGGTCTTTCTCACATTTGGGTTTAGGTACGGTCCATACTTCTCATCATAGTCGGCCCTCTTCAAGATATCCATCATCTCCACAAAAGCCATATTTGAGGCTTTAAATCTTCTCCTCCAGGATTAGGATGTTTCAGGCTCCGGGCTTTACTCCTTCTCGTTACTGCTATTACGCACCTGCTGTGTCTCCGCCATGTTCATCTCCCACTGCGCCAAAAAAGAGAAGGGGCGGGAAATATTCTAGAAAGAACGTCAGGGGCGGGCGTCGCGGGTGGAGTTTCACACATGCGCAGTGTATATAAAGTTAACACGCGTGTGTTGTACGTACGTTCTGTGTGCGGAGGAAGGAGGACCGGAAGCGACGAACGTTATAACGAATTTAACATTTTAACTTGGGACATCAATGGCCTATACTGATTATAGATTCAGGACTATATTGGGATAAGATTAGGAGAGTTTAGCCTGATATTTCGTGTTTTTGTCTTGTGTTTGGTCTTTCAGCAAAGATGAAACAATTCAAAGACCCGGATTTCATAGGCCAGTTTATTGACAAATACAGGGATATGCATAATTTGTGGGAGGTTAAAAACCCCTTATATCGCAATAAACCAGATAGGAAGGCATCGCTGGAGAAACTGCTGCATTTTGTGAAGACGCAGGTCCCCAACGCAGACATTGAGTTTGTGGAGAGAAAAATTGGTAGCTTGAGAAGCACGTATAGGTAGGAGCTTAATAAGATCCAGGCTTCCATGAGGTCAGGAGCAGCAGCAGAGGATGTGTATGTACCCAGTCTGTGGTACTACACCAGAATGCGGTTTCTGGAAGACTAGATGGAAGTCAGAGAATCACTTTCCACACTTCCATCCAGCCTTCCCTCCACCTTTCCCTCAACCCCAGCTGAGGCTTCCGAGGATCAACCTGGGCCATCCATCCTGGAAGAAGTGGAGGAGCCCAGCTGGAACCAGGTATAGTATTTTTTAACATATTTATTGTCCGAAAATTATTGTTGTTAACTAGATAATATTATTGATAACAAATGAATGATTTAACAAAAAGTGTTTTACATATCAATAGACAGTAGGGGCCAAAAAAGATTGTGACAAGAATGAAAAATGCTGGGCTCAGAATGATAGTCTTTTCTATTTATTAACATTCAATTTGCAACAGTCATGAACTGAAAATTGTGTGTGATTGATGAACCAAAATCTAAAACTACGTCCCTTTTTCATACACAGGAAGACCTCAGCCAGGACAAGGCTCTGGAATATGGCACACAGGTGGAGGCGGGGGTAAGTGTCAGCCAGGAGGAGGCGGGGGTAAGTGTAAGTCAGGAGGTGGCCGGGCCCAGTAGGAGCCTCACCCAATGCCAGGTGCCTCCCCTCCGCCTTCCAACAAAAAGGGACAGGAAGGGGAGTAACGTGGAGGAGGCAGCACTGGGCCTCATTAAGGAGGCTAATGTGGCCCTGAAAAGCCCTCCCGATGCTGAAGAGGCCTATGGCTACTATATAGCTTCCAAATTTCTGCAAATGTAGGAGGGCCAACGCCACAACTGTGAAAAACTTTTTGTTGAGGCCATTCACAAGGGGTTGAGGGGCCAAATTACCGATGACGTACACATATGTGCACTCGCCCATCCTTCTCCTCCTCCTCCTGCCACAAGTCCACCTTCAGAGCCACAGCCACCAAGGAAGACAAGAAAGTGATGGCCCTGGATTCAGTCTGGTCTGACAGAAGACGCAGCCTGTTGTAGTACCACAGCCTGGGGACATATATGTCATCTGCTGCTGTTCGTGATCTCTGGGAGTCCTGGACCAGATTGTGCCCCCTATTATATGGACTTCTCAAGCTACCAATTTTAATTTACAAAGAGTTGATGTCTGCTCTGGGGTACAAAAGCTTTGCAAATTCAAGCAGTTTCTCCAGCGTTGCCTTCCTCTTTATTTTGTTATTATGAGCCAGAATAAATGAAGATTTTTTTATATGCAAATACTTGCCCATGTGTTTTTCTTCAAATAGGACAGTTTGTTTGTGAGTAGGCAGGTACATTTCAAAAATACAATGTCAAATAACAAGGGACACCAACCAACCTCCTTGAGGTTTAAAAATACAAGATAATAATGTTGTTGTGGAAACTTGACACGCAAAAAAAAAAATTATGGAGATCACTAGAAAAATTTTTTAAAAGAATCCAAAAAAAAAGGAGTTCTTGATTAAAAAAAGTAATTAAAAAATGACTAAAAAACATAATTCTAAACATTATTATGGAGATCTGGCTTTAAAAACAAAAAATATTATTCAAGAGATCACGAGAAATAATAAAGAAATACGTTTGTGTGAATATCAGCAGCAAAACTACATTCTTCTAGCATTATAAAGAACAAAAGAATGCGCTGCATTAAAAGATCCAAAAATTTACAGCGTGACGAATGTGCTAGCTCCATTATGAACGCTAGTTTTACCAGACCGAGCGCTTCCGTCTCGTACTTGATTCTAAACATGCGTGATTTTTGGCACGTCGGAATTGCATACAGACAAACGCATTTTCGGCTAGGAGCTTTTTACGACCGAAAAATTGAGAACCTGCCTTCAATCTTTTGCTGGCTGGAATTCCGCCAGCAAAAGTCCGATGGAGCATACACACGGTCGCATTTTCCGACCAAAAGCTCTCATCGGAGTTTTGCTGGCGGCATTTCCAATCGTGTGTGTACGGGGCATTAGGCTAATATGTGACCGCTGATTCGTGTGAAATATGAATTTAAAGTGGAAGTCAAGTAAAAAATGAACATATTTCTAATTACTATATGTAAAATATCTTTATATTTGACATTATTCATTTTCTGTATAGCTGATTGCCAAGCTTAGAAAGTCTAATCAAAGCCAGACAATCAGCTTCTTCCTGTTCTTCAGGGACAACCTTACCTCCTTATTTCTGAATTCTGCATGCTGCCTCTCGCTTCCTGAAAACATTGTCCTTCTCTTCTACACAGACACGCCTACTAGAACCACGTGGTTGTTTCTGCATGGCACTGTGTGCATGGTGTGGCACTGTGATGGCACTGTGTGCATGGCGTGGCACTGTGATGGCACTGTGTGCATGGTGTGACACACGCCCAGCTGAGGGAGCTACATGTGAATGATGAGTTTAAGGCTCAGTTTCCACTAGTTCGACTTGTCCTGCGATTTTGGGCACATAAAGTCGCATGACAAGTCACAGCCCATTGATTGCAAAGGCAAATGTTCCCAGCTATGCGCCTTTGAAAATCAGTGACTTTGAAAAGGTGCCTGCACTACTTTCATGCAAATTTTGATGCGACGTTGATCCAGAGTGTAAAGTTGGAACAAATCTGCACTCAAAATCGCACAGCTTTTGAGTTGCACTAGTGGAAACATAGCCTAAGGCTAGAGTACAACATTGGAGTGTGACTTTGATGCAACTTGAGTGCAGCTTTTTTCCAACTTTACACTCTCTGGATCAAAGTCGCATGAAAGTATTGCAGGTACCTTTTCAAAGTCGCGGATTTACAAAATTGCATAGATGGGGACAGGTACCATTAAAATCAATCGGCTTTGACTTGTCATGCGACTTTATGTATCCAAAGTCGTATGACAATTCATTATAGTGAAAACGGAGCCTTATGCCGCGTACACACGGTCGGTGTGTATGCTCCATCGAACATTTGCTGCAATTTCCGCACACAAATGTTTGAGAGCAGGTTCTCAAATTTTCCGACAACAAAACTTGTTGTCGGAAAGTCCGATCGTGTGTACACAAGTCTGTTGCACAAAAGTTCACGTATCCTCTGAATCAAGCAGAAGGAGCCGCACTGGTTATTGAACTTCCTTTTTCTCGGCTCGTCGTACGTGGTGTACATCACTGTATTCTCACGTTCGGAATTTTGGGCCAACATTTGTGTGACCGTGTGTATGTAAGACAAGTTTGAGCCAACATCCTTCGGAAAAAAATCCACGGTTTTGTTGTCGGAAAATCCGATCGTGTGTACGGGGCATAAGTCTATGTTTCCACTATTGCAACCCCAAATTTGCACGATTTTGAGTGCGACTTTGATGCGACTTTGAATGCAGCTTTAATCCAATTTTACACTCTCTGGTTCAAAGTCGCATCAAAGCATTGCAGGTACCTTTATGTGTCTAAAGTCACACGACAAGTTGCACTAGTGGAAACAGAGCCTTATGCCGCGTACACACGATCGGACATTCCGACAACAAATGTTCGATAGGAGCTTGTTGTCGGATATTCGTTTGTAGGCTCCTTCAGACATTTTTTGTCGGAATTTCTGACAACAAAAATTTGATAGCTGGTTCTCAAATTTTCAGACAACAAAATCCGTTGTCGGAAATTCCGATTGTGTGTACACAATTCCGACACACAAAATTCCATGCTTGCTCGGAATTAAGCAGAAGAGCCGCGCTGGCTATTGAACTTCCTTTTTCTAGTGCCGTCGTATGTGCTGTATGTCAGCACGTTCTTGGCGATCGGAATTTCCGACAACATTTGTGCGACCGTGTGTATGCAAGACAAGTTTGAGGCAACATCAGTCGGAAATAAATCCCAGGATTTTGTTGTCGGAATGTCCGATCGTGTGTAAGCGGCATAAGTGTGATTGCCTGTACTATGATCATTGTGGACTGTAAGACCCCAGAGCACTTCCAGCTAAACTGACAGTGTCCCCCCCCCCCCCCCCCCGTGTGTCCACCTCCCTTCTTCTGTGCACAGCTATACTGTATATGTGCACTGCACCTCCCATCTCCCCTGTGTGGATAGGTTTTTTATTTCTTCATTTTCTCATGAATTAGGATGTACAATGAGAGAACACTGGGCAAGAACCTATGATTAGCTCCTCCCGTCCTGTATTCGCCCACTGGCTACACAGGAATAGTGTCCCTCCCAGGAAGTGATGTCACTAGCTTTCAATGACCACAACCACTGGCTGATTTTAGTCTCAGAAGGAAGTAGAATTGAAGTCATATGACGGCACTGGATATTGCAAAATAAAGGTAGAAAAACTGAGATTTTTTCATTTTGAGACATAAGGCTGAACTTAGCTCACATTAATTATTGTAGGGGATAATTTAAGTGTTAAAGTCGACTTCCACTTTAAATATGTCAATTTTTTTGTATCTTACTACAGCTGTACTGTAAGAGATAAAATGCGGAGTAGTAAATGTCTGTTTCTGGAGTGCCATTTATAAATGTCCCTCCAAAAATAGCCCTCAGGTGTCACGTGAATCTGTTCATGTTTGTGACATGAACCAACCTCAGACTGCTCTGTAGACTGTGTACAGAGCTGATCTGATTGGCTCTATGCCACATGTTCAATGCAATAATCAATCACATAGTGTAAACAGTGTAGTTTTTACATCTGTGAGTCCTCCCCTTCCTGTTATAGAAACTAATGAATGATTGACTCATTTATTCATTTGTTCCAGATCAGCTGCTGCAGTAGCAGCCACTGTAGTTAACAGATTTTAACCCTTTATTCTCCTAATTCTCCCCTGTATATGTCCATCCTGTTAACATCTTCATCTCCATTACCCTGCATTTCTAAACACCAACCTTTTCCGCTCAATCCCCTCATTGTTATTAATGTATCTAGTCCACCAATACCAAACCCCCTCAAACCAGCATTTTTCTTCATTAAAAAAAAACATGTGGTAACCAATTAGATCACCTTGGGGTGTTTACTTTCCAAAAAGAGAATAATTTCAGGGGTGTTTGTGCTGTTCTGGCATTTTGTTTGCTATGTTTTATAAGAGAAAGTACGAGAATTAAAAAAAAAAACTTTTTTTTCCCTTTCTACAGTAAAGAATAAAGAAACTATCCGTTATTAAATATTACCAAAAGAAAGCTCTGTCTGCCTATAAAAATGATATGACATTCATTTGAGTAGTTTGTTGTGTGAAAAGTCAAGTCAAATATCACAGCACTAAAACTAAAAAATGTCCTGGTAATGAAGAGGTATTACAGCCTAGTACTAAAGTGGTTAAAGAGGGAGTCCCACGAAATTTTTTTTTTAAAAAGTCAGCAGCTACAAATACTGCAGCTGCTGACTTTTAAAATAAGGACACTTACCTGTCCCAGGGTCCAGCGATGTCGGCACCCGAGACCGAAACATCCCTCGGGTGCTGCCGCCGCCATTCTCTGTAAGGGAATCAGGAAGTGAAGCGCTGCGGCTTCACTTCCCGGTTCCCTACTGCGCATGCGCGAGTCGCGCTGCGCTTCCTAACTGGTCCCCGCTGTCTCTGGGACCCGTGTGTGTCCCAGCAGACAGCGCGGTGGGGACAGGAAGAGGCATAGACTCCCATGGGAGTCTATGCCAGAAGTGGGTGAAAATACCTGTCTTAGACAGGTATCTGCACCCCCCTCCCCCCTGAAAGGTGCCAAATGTGACACCGGAGGGGGGGAGGGTTCCGAAAAGCGGAGGTTCATTTTTTGTGTGAACCTCCGCTTTAAGCAGCTTATAATCAGCTGGTCAGTGAACTCCAATTAGATATTGGTTTAATGTTGTTATTGCATTGATTGTTGTATATTTGCTTCAATTTACCTTGTCTTCTAATTTCTACTCAATTAATAACCCTGATTATATTTCTTCTTTTAGGAGCAGACATTGTCCAGTGGCTGATTAAGAACCTCAACATTGAAGATCCAGGTAAATAAATCTATGTAAAAAAAATAAGATCCAATGAAAAAATAGATCAAGGTAAAAAAGAAGTGTCGGGTAAATAATAATTTAGGTTTCCTAGGGTCGCTGATAGGGAGGACCACCGGTCCTTCTGTAGGGGACCCGGGCACACAGGGGGCCCAGATAGAGAGAGGGATCAGTTTGTCAATTACAGGAACGATGCACTGTGCTGCTCTCCCTGCAGCAGCTGAGAGCCGGTTTCTCCCCTTCTCCCTCCTGCTGGCATTCAGCTGCTGGAGGGAGAGACACACAGTGCATATTTCCTGTAATTGCCCCCTCCCACCGCCCCACCGATCCTCCTCCCTGTTCTGCTCACATCTGATCCCCCTGACCTCTATGGTCCTAGGCTAATAAACAATACATTTATTAAAAGTGTAAATACTCAATACAATTATGCCACGTACAGGCGATCGGAATTTCCGACAACCAAACTGTGGATTATTTCCGGCGGATGTTGGCTGAAACTTGTCTTGGATACACACGGTCGCACAAATGTTGTCGGAAATTCCGAACGTCAAGAACGCGGATGACATACAACACGTACGACGGGACTAGAAAAATGAAGTTCAATAGCCAGTGCGGCTCTTCTGCTTGATTCTGAGCAGTGTAGAATTTTGTGCGTCGGAATTGTGTACACACGATCGGAATTTACGACAACGGATTTTGTTGTCGGAAAATTTAAGAACCAGCTCTCAAATTTTGTTGGTCGGAAATTCTGACAAAAAATGTCCGATGGAGCCTACACACGGTCGGAATTTCCGACAACAAGCTCACATCGAACATTTGTTGTCGGAAATTTTGATCGTGTGTATGCGGCATTAGAATCTCATTCATAGTTGCTTTGTATAAACTGTCAATTAAAATATTTGGGCTAAAGGTATTACAATATATATTATACAGTATAAACACTAATACAAAAAGGAGCTGTGAACCATGCTTAACCTGTTTAATCCGCATAACATACTGTATATGTGCATTGGAAAAAGGGTGGGCTTTAACGCCCACATGCCGCACGTATGCATTGCTGGGCAGCCGATGTTTCTATCATGAGAGCGTGCTCACTGCACTCTCCCAGCACAGTGTCTAAGCTGTTGAAAACAGCTTTTGGTCCCCGTTAACAATAGGTAGCCAGGACCGGCTCCCAATCATGTGCCACTGTGACAGCCAATCATAGTAGTCAGATAATTGCCAATCCTTCCTTAGGTGCGCTTGTGCAACAAAATGCCATTTGGCAGTGCGGTACCAAAAAACCCATGCATTTCATGTTAGTGTGTCTTCAGGTGAGCGACATGTCCATTGAGAACAAACAGGACAACATCTTATCAACACACAGTAATACACGTTACTGCAAATACATGGTTTGAAGTTGAAAAAAACATAACAGGTAAACTTTTTTGGTAGAACAGGTTGTGTATTACTTTGCTAAACTAACTCACATTTTTGTAGCCTTTTTTGTTTAACTGCTGTACATATATTGTGGCATATCCTGAGCATAGGAATAATGTAACTCTAGCACACTCCAGGAGTCATCATCAGTAATTGTCCATTGGCAGAAGAAAGGAGACACTGGTCAAGAAGCTCAAGAAGAATCAGACAGCATGACAGGAGGGATGCGTAAACCTGGCTGGATTCAGTTTAAGCTGGCTTTTGCTATTAAGCAAGTTGTTTTTGAAAAAAAAGAAGGAAATTGGTAGCTGGGCATTTCCATGAGGAACATGTACGATGGCGACCCTAGGGGGGGCCAGAGGGGGCCCTGACCCCCCCCAACATTATGCTGTGCCCCACCATGTGCCCCCCCCCCCATAAAAAAAATTTTTATTTATTTTTTTTTTTTTTTACAAAAAATCAATGTCTAAGAGGGAGAGGGTCCCCAGTCAGCTCCTGCGGGTGATTCCTCCCCCCTCCCTCTGCTTGCTGACACTGCATAATGTGAGCACTCACACAACCACGGCATCCTCATTGGCAGGGAGAAGAGCGAGTTGGAGGAAGGACTCAGTTACTGAAAAAACAGACTGATTTCTCCCATCCTTAGGACAGGAGAACCAGCCTGTAAATTCCAAGAGATGCCAGACCAGAGCTGTGAATAGCAGGGGCAGGACAGCAAGAGGAGGCTGGGGAACCCCACAGTGGCAGAACACCAGGGCCCGGAGGCAAGACAACCTTTGCAACCCTGATAGTTCTCCCACTGCTTTGGATCCTTATATTTTCTTGGTATGCTGGTGACATATATCTCTTGTTTTCTGCCACCCTGGGGGGGACCCCAATACAGTAGGAAGGGAGCTCACTGCAGACCATGTGAAAGGACCGTTGTGGGATCGTAGTAAAGGGCCCCAGTATATATTTATATATCTATATATATCTATATATCTATATATATTTATATCTATAGATATATAGATAGATATATAGATTTATCTTTATCTATATAGATATATCTATATATATATATATATATATATATATATATATATATATATATATATATATATATATATATATATATGCATTTTATAGTTGCCCCCCTAGTTTTGTCCCTGTCCCCCCATGTGCCCCCCCTAAATATGAAAGCTGGAGTCGCCACTGAACATGTAACAGTACAAAAAACTTTTTAAAAAATTACCAGGCAAACAACCAGGAATAAATGGTCATATATGGTCAATGACATTACCCCGGAATCCCTGTTTTTGTTTTTTTTTTACATTCTAGCAGCTGGGGATTGGTCATTGTGCAATAAGAATGTGCCAGGAAAACCATTGTCAGGTGGCAGGTTGTCACTGCGGCCGAGAACCATTGTGAGGTGGTGGGTTTTCATTGTGGATGATGCATTTATATCGCTGAATGATAGGAATGACAATGGATTTGCATCAGGGGACATTATTTAAATTTTCTCTGTCTTGTTGTCAAAATTCTTTTTTTAATTCTTTATTTTAATCTCAAAACCAATAAAGGATTGAGACAGTTTGGTGAACAAAGAATTACCATAAAATGGCATATAAACTAATAGGTTGTACAAGAGTAGTCAGAAGTATGCATACACATGGACCAATTAGTGCAAGTCTAACAGCAGAAGATTAAGAAGAGTAGCAGAAAAGTTTGGGTTGTACATGACATTCAATAAAACTATACACAGATGATAATGGGAATGGTATCTGAATATGACAAGCACAGCATAGGTGCATTGGTGAAAAGGGAAATAGTTGAGTCACAGAAGATGTACACATTGAGATTGCAGATCAAATAAATCACATGCACAGCTGTTGAGGAGGTCCGTACAACCAACTTTTAAGTAGCCTAACAGAAACAGGTGTGAGGGGTAAGCCAAAGATAAAGGGGGAAACTGATAATGAAAAAGAATCTATATGTAAGGGAAGCCAAGAAAATCCCATAGGGAAGATAAGGGGGTAAGAAACCATATGAGAAATGTGAGAAGAGGAAAAGGGTGGAGGGTGAAAATAAGAAAAAATAAAATAAAAAAATACAAATCTATGTTTAAGGGAAGCCAGCAAATTCCCTTTGGGAAGAAAAGGGTGTAAGACAGTGGTTCTCAATCTCAGTCCTCAAGTACCCCCAACGGGCCATGTTTTCAGGTTTTCCTTCACTTTGCACAGCTGCTTTAAATTAATATCAATGACATGATATTGATAAGAGCTATTTTATCTAAGGGAAGTTCCCAAAACATGGCCCGTTGTGGGTACTTGAGGACTGAGGTTAAGAACGACTGGTGTAAGAAACCATATGAAAAATGTGACTGGCGGATGGAGAGTAGAGTGAAGTGAGTCCTGACCCTCAGTAGTATTGGGGTTCTGATATACAGGAACTGTATACCTTCAGCCTCTCTCTGATTACAATATCAGACAAAGCCCTCTGAAAGATGCAGTCAGGGAGGGGTGAGGAAGGAGGATGAATCACTCCCTTGATCTCTCAGTTGAGAGCAAAAATGTTAGTTTGAGCTGTTGAACCCTGTAAACAACAGGCTTTTTCAGCAAATAATTTAGGATAGACAGGTAAACATGTAAAAAAAGGGGCAAAGGGGACCACGTGCTTTTTGAAAATTTAAATGTAAAATAATAATGGCAGTATTAAATATTTTTGAAAATTATACAAATCAAATATTAAAAAAATGTGCTTCAAAAAATTCATACAATTTAATTATAAGTCCCAAATAAATATAAAGTGCAAATAAGCAAAGTTGATAACCAAAGAATAGAGTGTGGGGGGCGTGGTCTGGAGCCGCTCTAAGATGGACGCGTTGTGCTGAAGCTCCCGTCCATGAGGTCTAGCTTCTTTAGCGAAACAGCACCTTACAACACCCTGCTATGGTGAGAACAGCCCGCAGTACCTCAGCATCACGATCCCGGTCCCCACGGAACCAAGATCACACGCGAGAAGGGAACATTCCCGAGATCTTCCGCTCAAGGCCCAGAGGCGCCATGCAGGCCGCTCATCCAGCCACCTCAAGTAAGACACAACCCCAGAGTGTCGGCCCCCTCCGCTCGGGAACTCCGAGTCAGGCAGGCACGGGGCCGGAGCAAAGACCTCCACCCGCGGTCAATTTGGAAGATCTTCACAGTGTAGCTGCTGACATCAAAAGCACACTGATGGCAGCTATTTCAGATATGAGATCTGACCTGCAATCTATCTCTCTCAGAGTGGAGGAGGTAGAAATAACCCAGACCCGCCATGAGGCATCACTTTGCCACGTGCAGCAACTCACAGAATCTCATGCGGTGCACCTCAGAGATATCAATCGTCACATGGAGGACCTTGACAATCGCGGGAGACGCCGCAATCTCCGTCTGAGAGGATTACCTGAATCGATCGATACACAACAACTGACCCCAACGGTTTCCACCATTATCAACGAGCTACTAGAAAGACCCCAAGACGCTCCGGTGGCCTTTGAGCGCATTCATAGAGCTTTAAGGCCGAGAGGGAGAGACACAGATCCCCCAAGAGACATTGTATGCTGCCTCATAGACTTCTCACTTAAAGAGGATATTTTGAGGGCTTCCAGATCTCGCAATCAATTGACTTACCAAGGATCAAACATTAAAATATACCAAGATCTCTCCAATATCACCCTGCAAAGGAGGCGTGAACTGAGACCCTTACTAGATACCCTAAGAGCCAGATCGATTGTATACAGATGGAAATTCCCTTTTGGCCTATCAGCAACACACCAAGGCCGCACTGCACTTCTTAGAGTACCAGAAGACTTAGAACATTTCTGTTCTACTCTAGATATCCCTGTAGTAGCATTACCAGATTGGTATAGTGACTTTCGTCTCCCACAGATGCACAGGGCAACTTCTATGGATGGCATCGCAGAAGCAGGCAACTTCCATCTTGGACGACGCCGACATCATCAGGCGCCTCCTCTCTCGCCACTACGAGATCCAAACAGGCCACGAAACGGTAGCCCTACGGCCTCTCCAGCTCATCGCAGGGCCCGGATCACCTAAGGAAATGAACACACCATCACCTACCTATCTTCTGACCCAGGTAGTTAAGTTAAAACTGCCTTGTTAAACATCTATCTTCGTTATACGTTTACAGATACCTGTAAAAGATAAAACAACCCGCTCCTGAATGCTCTGGCAACCTGCCCTGAACCCAGACAGTCTGTCTAACCTGCAGACGGAGAAAAGCTCACGCATACTATCAACAGCATTCCCGTTAACACACCAAGAAGAAAAAAATGACATTACCCCCAGATGAGGATATTGACAAGAAAGAATACAATTAATTCCTTTAAATTCTCTACACAATTCTTTTTCCCTTTTATATCTCTTTTTTTTTATTATATATTTACCTACTATTTTTCTCAAGAAACAAGACCCACTGTATGAACCCAGACATTCCCACAATCAACTCCGGTCAACCCACAAACTATTA
Source organism: Lithobates clamitans (assembly GCA_037952925.1). Lineage (NCBI taxonomy): Eukaryota > Metazoa > Chordata > Amphibia > Anura > Ranidae > Lithobates > Lithobates clamitans. The sequence continues at coordinate 1,417,254 of JBBGZY010001071.1, read as the reverse complement.
CATCCTTAAGCCGAACTCCCAAAACGGAACACTTTCAACGTACATCAGAACTTGCAGCCATCCTACTCATATAACTGTCGCAGAAGAGGGAAATAAAGAGAGCCGTAATGCAAGAACTTTAAGGACACAAGCAGTAACTATATATATATCGATAACCCATCTTCCCCCCCTATATACCTCCCCTTCTACACCATTACTTTCCCCCTCATCTTGGGGATCCCTCCCTACTCTCTCTCCTTCCTGAAACACCTAATTACTCCTTCTACTCACTCATACCTCTCCTCATTCAGCCCTAACGTTATCAATATAATATCGATTACCTTTGAACCACTCTCACGAAGTGTATTAGGTCATCTTATGAAACATGTTGTTTTCCCCTTTTTTTTTTCCCTTCTCTTTTTAGTTCTACTCATGATTTTTATTTCTCTTGTTCTTTAAACTTTTAGACTAACGGAATGCTCAGGATTGTCTGGAAACCGACAGGGACGTGCTCAGGTAAGCGAACTGTATCCACAAAAACATGCGCATACACACACACACTATTCAGTGGAACAAACTGTTCATTCCACTCAGAATTTAATGTATATCCCTCTTTACACCATGGAGCACGTCCCCCTCGGCACCAGAGAAAGAATATAGAGGACTTACCTCTACGTTTACAGGTATGATTACAATGGTTATTCAATCACTAGGTTCAACTTATTAAGGTTAAGGTTAAAGTTAACTAATAGATTATAGTTTAACCTGGGTCAGAAAGATTACGGTTACACAAAACATCCACTATACTCCTCTGTTTTCCCAAACGGGAATAATAGTATTGTCTCAGATAACTGAGCGTTAAACAACATTTCACACAAGTTACAAACTGACTTACAGATCAATACACTACCACATAACATCTCATCAAAGAAAAGATGAGTTTTTCTAGAAACGCCTCCTCCTCCAAAGCAAAACAGAAATATATGACCCAAGACACCCTTCATAAAATGCAGCTTCACCACTCCCTTACTACAAATTTATAGCTCGAAACCATAGTCAGACGAGACTTTATCAATTAGTCAGGCACACATGTAAACACTTAAATTAAATCAGAATTAGCAGACCCTGACCTATTAACCAAAAAACTTCCACTATCAGCATTTTATGACCTCCCTGGGACACAGGACTTCCACCATCGGTTGAACGTCACCTTCCACTCCCACAAACAGCGGAATCAAGTAGACTCCGCTGACCCACACCGGTACACCACAAATTAAGTCAGTGGGTTTGCCGGCAATTCCACACGACCGGTTATCCCTTAGTATTTCCCCTTGCCTCATCCTCTTGCACATCCTCCTCTCCCCTATCCCTCCTCTCCACTACATCTCCTAATCACATCTCTTCCTCCCCTCAAATCACCCTCTCAAACCAGTACCCCTTTTCAACTATCTCCCAATCTCTGACTTCTCTTTGGAGAACTATATTTCTGAGTGCTCAAGCTCTATACCGACCACAATGGCACCTCGCCAAGCATTGCCCACGCCTACTTCGTTGAAGGTAATTTCTCTTAACGCAAAAGGTTTAAATACCCCTGAAAAGCGATCACAGCTGCTGGCGTACATGCGAAGTGCGAAAGCAGACGTGATCTATGTACAGGAGACTCACTTCAGTAGCACAAATATTCCTAAACTGACGAACCATTTCTTCCCACATTGCTACCACGCCACCTCACCTAATTCAAAGACGAAAGGGGTCTCTATACTTCTTTCCAAAAATGTCCCACTGCAAATATCAGACACCCTATTAGACGAACAGGGTCGGTACATCTTCCTTAAAGGCACCTACAAACAAAAACCAATCACCCTAGCAAACATTTACAGCCCCAATACTTCCCAGGTCCCTTTCTTCCGTACAGTGACAAGAGAACTTACATACTTCCAGGAAGGCATCCTGATCTTAGGGGGAGATTTTAACGTCCCCCTAGATCCATTAATAGACACCTCTACAGGAAAATCCCACCTACCGTACAGAGCCCTAAAGCAGATCAAAAACTGCCTACAAGAATTATCACTTCATGACACTTGGCGCACCCTACACCCGAAAGTCAAAGACTATACCTTCTTCTCGACCCCACACAATAAATATTCTCGTATTGACTATCTGTTCCTTTCACAACAAGACCTTCCAACACTATTAACAGCTACCATAGACCCCATGACGTTCTCAGACCATCACCCTATTTCTATATCACTCACTTTCCCAGACACCCCCAGCAGATCTTACATTTGGAAACTAGACCACACACTTCTAACAGACGAACTCCAAGTAGAAGAAATCCGATCATGCCTAAAGAACTATTTCTTAGAAAACAACACCCCAGATACAACCCCTCTGACACAATGGGAGGCGCACAAATGTGTCATAAGGGGAAAATTGATTTCCCTTTCAGCTTCCATTAAAAAAGCCAAGAAAGCCAATTTAGCCAATCTATTCACAAAACTGAAAAAACTTGAGACTGCACACAAACAAACTCTAGCACAACAAACTCTTACGGAACTAACAGAGGTGCGTACACTTATCAAAGAAGAATTACACGCCACCCTCAAGAAAAAATTTATTCTCTCGCATAAATTGTTCTACGAGTTTGGTAACAAGAGCGGTCGACTCCTTGCACGAGCACTACGCAAACAAAAAGCCAATAATACGATCCACCAAATACAATCCAATACCGGCACAACCCTCACACATAACGAGGACATAGCACAGGAATTCACAAAATATTACTCCTCTCTCTACGACTTACGAGTATCCGAACCCACCTCCATACCAGCTTCACTAAAAACCCAAAACATCAACTCATTTCTAGCTCAATACGCCCCCCAGAAAATAGCTCCAGAGATAGCGACAACTCTTGACGCCCCAATCTCACACTTGGAATGGACACAGGCAATCAGTCAACTCAAACCTGGCAAAAGTCCAGGCCCAGATGGCCTCCCAGCGGTCTACTACAAGACATTTACTGACACCCTCCAAAACCCTTTCCTTAGGACCTTCAACTCGCTATCCCCCACAAATCCCCTCTCAGGTGGAATGCTTGAAGCCCATATAACAGTTATCTCCAAAGAAGGAAAAGACCCCTCCCTCACTAGCAATTACAGACCCATTTCACTGTTAAACGTAGACATAAAAATATTCTCAAAAATAATAGCCAACAGACTACTTACCCTTCTGCCCTCACTCATATCCCAAGACCAGGTAGGCTTCATCCCTGGCCGTGAAGCCAGGGACAACACAAATAAAGCAATTAATCTACACTATTTAATTACCCATACCAAACAAAAAGGCTTTTTCTTGTCGCTTGATGCCGAAAAGGCGTTCGACAGAGTATCTTGGGATTATATGTTAGCAGTCTTACAAGCCATAGGACTTGGCCCTCATTTGATTGGCCTGATTATGGCACTATACACTAATCCCTCTGCTAGAGTGAGGATCAATGGTACTCTGTCGGACGCCTTTCCCATCCGTAACGGAACAAGACAGGGATGTCCACTGTCACCCATATTGTTTGTACTAACCCTCGAACCCTTTCTAAGGAAACTCTCACTTAACCCAGACATAAAAGGTATCCAATCTCCTAAAAAGGAATACAAATATGCGGCATACGCAGATGATATACTACTGTTCTTAACTCAACCATTAACCACTCTGCCAATTTTACTAGCTGAATTTAAGCTCTTCCAAACCCTATCCAATCTGAAGATCAATTTCTCCAAATCATTCGCACTTAATATATCCCTATCCCAAAATCTAGTAAACCAATGTAAAAATAATTTCCCATTCCGATGGAGACAAGACTCAATATCATACTTAGGTATCCAGATCCCGACCACACTCTCCGACCTATACGCCAAAAACTTTCTTCCCCTACTAAACAAGCTATCCTTAGATCTAGAAACATGGAACAAGCCGACATTCTCATGGTTCGGCAGAGCAGCTATCCTGAAGATGAACGCACTTCCCCGAATACTATACCTCCTACAGACTATCCCGATACAGATCCCTCCCCTGTTCTTCAAAACATATAGGCAAATCAGCTCCAATTTCTTATGGGGCAAAAATAGACATAGAGTTAGTCACACCATACTCTCTCGTCCGAAAAGCCTAGGAGGAATAGGCCTCCCAAACATCCTTAATTACCACGCAGCTACCCATCTAACCAGGATAGTTGACTGGAACGTACACTCCCAACAAAAAGACTGGGTCTCCCTAGAAGCCTCCTTCACGAAGCTAGACTTGAATTCACTCCCTTGGATTTTCCCCAAACATATTCCACAAGACATTCAAACCCACCCGACGATTGGCCCCACCCTGCGCTGTTTTCATGCGATATGTAAGACTACCCCGATCTCCTCCACCCCCAGCCCATTGACTCCTATTAAACTGAACCCAGACTTCCCACTGGGTATGCACCACCAATTTCTTTCTGACAATCTTCCACCGGGACAAATTAGAGCCCACCAATTTCTCCAACAAGGCAAACTACTCCCTGCAACACAAATCGCAACACGCTTTGAACAGGTACCTATACCAAGTTGGACGTTCACAATGCTAGCCCATTATCTTCAAATCCTGGATAAAACAGGTCAATGCTCTAGACAGCTCACTCCTTTTGAAACATTATGTACCAAAACAACACAACAAACACATCTTATCTCTCAAATACACAATCTCCTCTACACTGACCACAAACCTAAGGACACTCAATACTGCAGAAAATGGGAAAAAGATCTAGACATACAAATCTCGGAGGAGAGTTGGGAACGTATATTTTTGAACATACACAAAGGCTCCATAAATGTCTCCACTCAAGAGAATGGGTACAAAATACTATCAAGATGGTACCACACCCCAACACTGTTACATAAATTCAAAGCTGACATCCCTGATACATGCTGGAGGTGCCATCAAGAGAGGGGAACACTACTACATATTTGGTGGTCTTGTCCCCCACTACAATCCTTCTGGTCAGAGGTCTGTAGAATTATTGAACAGATTACCACTTATAGCCCAGATTTCACCCCTGCCCAATTTCTCCTACACTTTTCCTCTTTAACACACAAGACTTACAACAAATCACTAATGATGCACTTGATCAACGCAGCAAAGCAATGCATCCCAATACACTGGAAATCAAACAAGATTCCCTCTCTGAAAGAATGGTTCGTCAGAATAAACAAAGTAGCAGAGATGGAAAAACTAATACAGATAGCAAGAGACACACCGACAAAATTTAGCAGCAAATGGGCTTGCTGGCTTCACTTCCAATCTTTACCAGAATACGAGACCATTCTAAATTCCCCTATATAAGAGTCGAGATAGACAATTACATTACTCACTAACAACCAACATACATATATCTTAATCCCCCTTCCAGATGAAAATTTAACCCCCGTTGAGAATATCCCAAGACCTAGAATATATATTGAACATATCGCACCTCCAAAGAGAAGTCAGAGATTCCCTCCCCCCCCCGCTATCCCCACCCTTTCAGTACACCCCTACCCCTCCCTTCCCTCTTACCTTCTTTCATACCCCCTGTACTTTCTTATACACCCCCTCCTCTTCCCTTGCTTGAAACATGAAACAACCTGAAGTGTAACTAAGATGCCCATGCCGTATACTTAATATCTACCAAACTAAGGCAATACTACCAAAGGGACAAAAGGTCATACCAAACATGAATATCGACTGGCCCCTTACACATTAATTGGAAAATGTATCACCCCAATGATAGAGCTTTCCCATGAAAAGGCAAATCAATCAATCTGTTAATACACACAAACTCTATCACGGACTGTAGAACATTTCTAAAAAGGAATGTTAATTTTAGTGCCGAATGAACTTACCCAAGGACACCTGTGGGGCACAAATCCCCCTAATATATGGTCACTTAGGATTATTTTCCTATAGCACGGCTGGGAATAATACGAAATGAAAAAACTGTATACTTTAACATTCCCATGTTCAATGTTTACTGTTTACTGTAACACAATTGCTGTAAAGATTTTATGATACTCAATAAAATTCTTTGAAACAAAGAATAGAGTGTGTCGATACATTAGCTCAGATGATCCTATAAACAAGCAGACTCTTCACCACTTGTAAAGACCAACAATCAAAAACTGCTTAAGAGCAATCAAAAACTGCTCGGCAGGAGTGATTACGCCCCCTGAGGCATTGATCGTGGTATACCTGAGATGCTGTTTTATTCTTTTTATTTGTGAGTAGTTGCCTTATTTTATCAAAATGTGTTTTTATAATACTGCACCATAAGAGTTCTTTTTCTTGCATGTTATACATTGATATAACTTCTGGTCAGCTTGGTTTATAGTGAATTACTGTTGCCGGCCTAGATGAGCGGTATGTACTGTTTGATATGCTAGGAAGCTATCATCCATCCATTTTGGGTTTTCTCCCTAAAAGCATGGTCTGAGAATCTGCTAAGCAGTTTTTGATTGTTGGTGATCACAAGCAGTAAAGAGCCTGCTCGTTTATGGGATCATCTGGGCTGCTATATTCACACACTATTTTCTTTGGTTATGGACTTTGCTTACATTTGCTTTATATTTATTTGGGACTTATAATGAATGTGTATGAATTTTGTGAAGCACATTTTTTGAATTTTTATGTATTTGATGCATTTATTTATTATCCTTGTGAAGCGTACTACCCCTGTAGGAGCTTCTAATTTGTTTGTTTTCCCACTGGCCATTCCAGACCCTTGGAGCTACCCTTACCTCTGACACTTCGGGTTCCATCATGTGTAATAGTATGCGGTCACAACAAAACCTTAAAGCAAATTCACAGTGCACAATATACTTTGGGGCAAAAAAGTATTTAGTCAGCCACCAATTGTGCAAGTTCTCCCACTTAAAAAGATGAGATAGGCCTGTAATTGTCATTATAGGTGTACCTCAACTATGAGAGACAAAATGTGGAAACAAATCCAGACAATCACATTGTCTGATTTTTGAAAGAATTTATTTGCAAATTATGGTGGAAAATAAGTATTTGGTCACCTACAAACAAGCAAGATATCTGGCTCTCACAGACCTGTATCTTCTTCCTTAAAAGGCTCCTCTGTCCTCCACTCATTAGCTGTATTAATGGCGCCTGTTTGAGCTTGTTATCAGTATAAAAGACACCTGTCCACAACCTCAAACAGTTACACTCCAAACTCCACTATGGTGAAGACCAAAGAGCTTTCGAAGACCACCAAAAACAAAATTGAAGACCTGCACCAGGCTGGGAAGACTGAATCTGCAATAGGCAAGCAGCTTGGTGTGAAGAAATAAACTGTGGGAGCATAAATTAGAAAATGGAAGACAAACAAGACCACTGATAATCTCCCTTGATCTGGAGCTCCATGCAAGATCTCACCCCGTGGGGTCAAAATGATCACAAGAACAGTGAGCAAAAATCCCAGAACCACATGGGGGGACCTAGTGAATGACCTGCAGAGAGCTGGGATCAACGTAACAAAGGCTACCATCAGTAACACACTACGCCGCCAGGGAGATCCTGCAGTGCCAGACGTGTACCCCTGCTTAAGCCAGTACATGTCCAGGCCCGTCTGAGGTTTGCTAGAGAGCATTTGGATGATCCAGAAGAGGATTGGGAGAATGTCATATAGTCAGATGAAACCAAAGTAGAACTGTTTGGTAGAAACACAACTCGTCGTGTTTGGAGGAGAGAGAATGATGAGTTGCAACCAAAGAACACCATACCTACTGTGAAGCATGGGGATGGCAACATCATGCTTTGGGGCTGTTTCTCTGCAAAGGGAACAGGACGACTGATCCGTGTACATGAAAGAATGAATGGGGCCATGTATCCTGAGATTTTAAGTGCAAACCTCCTCCCATCATCAAGGGCATTGAAGATGAAACGTGGCTGAGTCTTTCAGCATGACAATGATTTCAAACACACTGCCCAGGCAACGAAGGAGTGGCTTCGTAAGAAGCATTTCAAGGTCCTGGAGTGGCCTAGCCAGTCTCCAGATCTCAACCCCATAGAAAACCTTTGGAGGGAGTTGAAAGTCCATGTTGCCCAGCGACAGCCCCAAAACATCACTGCTCTAGAGGAGATCTGCATGGAGGAATGGGCCAACATACCAGCAACAGTGTGTGACAACCTTGTGAAGACTTACAGAAAACGTTTGACCTCTGTCATTGCCAACAAAGGATATATAACAAAGTATTGAGATGAACTTTTGATAATGACCAAATACTTATTTTCCACCATAATTTGCAAATAAATTCTTTCAAAAATCAGACAATGTGATTGTCTGGATTTGTTTCCACATTTTGTCTCTCATAGTTGAGGTATACCTATGATGACAATTACAGTCCTCTCTCATCTTTTTAAGTGGGAGAACTTGCACAATTGGTGGCTGACTAAATACTTTTTTGCCCCACTGTAGTATACCTGTTTGTCTTTACCTTGATCTCCACTTGCTTGATGATACAAAAGAAATAACACTCACACAGTTATACTTAAGTAAATCTTTGTTTACTGTAATTGCTTTGAAGTTGGGTCCTACAATGGTTGTACTATCCGACCAACATAGCCTGATAGTCAACTAAACTTTGTAGTACAAAGATACAATACAGCTATAAAATGTCTGAAATAATATATGAGTGGGGGAGCAAAGTAAATAGGATAACCGTCATTTATCTCACTAGGAGCACTATCCTATTTCCTGCGCACTTTACTACTATACTAAATCAAAGATTAACTTGATAAAGTGTAATACAACAATTAGAGAGCTCCCTTATTTAACATCACACTACCTCAATATAGTAAAGGGACGCAAGGCCTTGTGTTTTACTAAGCAGTCCTTCTTTTCTTCTGCTAGCAAACAAAGTAGATTTGTAATCCAAAGGGTTAATGACTCCTGATCAAAGTAGACTGAAAATGTGAAAGTAAGGTTCTGGTGCAGCAGCACTATAACTAACTTTGATGCCAGGGACTCAGTACTAAATCCTCTTGACTTTGCTTGTGGGACTATGGGTCCCAGCAACTCCTGTCTTGTGTAGACGAATGTATGAAAGTGAATCAAGAAACTTGTGGGCAACAGCCCTCTCACCCAACCAGGACAGTGTTGTCAGAAGACTCCGTTCTGATGTACAGGGTTCTGTCTCCGGCCGGCACTGATGCGCTGCTCCGCTCCACACAATGAGACGCTCCGCAATTCCCAGATGACTCCTCTGGCTCCTCTGGCTCCTTCCCAGTCTTGCCCCGCCGTCACTCCAACTCTTTGGTGTGTCACAATAATGCTGCTCGGATCGCTGTTCCGTGGAGGTAGGCCGCACTGTGCTGGAGACCTCACACAGATCCTCCCAGGCTGGCCATGCGTGTCTCAGAGACCTAAGATGGCCGCTCCCAGCACTTTTATAATCTTCCCACAATGCAGTTCTGTTCCCTGAGATTCATGGGAGTTAATGAGCATTGCTTGTTGTTTTATTGTTATGCACATGCACTTTTTTCTTATTTTTGGTAGTGCAACACAATCAAGATAACTACTATGTGTGGAGATCTCATATGTGGAGATATAGTGAGTGCGACTGCCACTGAAATATTTATACTTATTCACAAGTGACACAGCGAAAAACCTTTTGTTTTAGTATTTCATATTTACCGCCCCAAAAAGAAAACATCTTTAATTGTAATATTTTAATACATTCTCTTACATTTTTCTAAAGTATATGTCTATTGGAAACTTTTTTCTTAGTTTGTCAGGTTTTACTTCTATCTGGGGCTCTATTAGAGAGGTCTGCGTTCACTTCCAGTCCTTCTAACAATTTTTACCAAACAAGAAATCAGTGAAACTCTCCAAAAGCAAAGCAGACATAAATACATTTTTTTTTTTTAGTAGAGTAGGGGAGGCTAATTATGTTTGTGTCCCAGTTGCAAATTTCCCCCTCACTTCCTGTCTGGCAAAACAGTTGTCATTGAGACAGAAAGTGTGGATGAACCTTTCCCCCTTTGGATATTCTGTCCAAAACTCAGAGAGTGGCCTGACATCCACTTATGTTGTTCAGATCCGCGCTATAGCCAAATGATGGCTACAGCGCGGATCTGCTTTGCCGGAAGGCCGTCAATAGACGTCCTCCTCTTTGCAAGCTGGCCATGCCCCCCTGAAGGGAGCACACGGCGCGCGCTGTGATCACCTGAGTCAATGAGACTCGGGTGATCACAGATCCAAGTAAGGGGCCGGTCCCTGCCCCTTACCATGTGATCAGTTGTCAGCCAATGACAGCTGATCACGTGATGTAAATAGAAGATCGGTAATCTTTTTTTTTCTTCTCACGCTGACAGCGTAAGAAGAAAAAAAGAAGATCGCCAGCTTCTGTTTGAAGGGACATCAGTCCCGAGGAGGAAGAGGCGAAGCTGCCTCATATGTGCCCACAAGTACCACCTGCCAGTGCCACAAATCAGTGCCCACAGTGCTCCCAATCAGTGCCCACAGTAGTAAGTGCCAGCAATTGGTGCCACCTATCAGTGCCCACAAGTGCCACCTATCAATGCCGCCAATAGTGCCAATCAGTGCCACCTAGCAGTGCTGCCTATCAGTGTCACCTACCAGTGCCGATCAGTGCCCATCACTGCCACCCATCAGTGCCGCCCCATCAGTGCCCACCAATGTCGCCTATTAGTGCCCACCAATGCCGCCTATTAGTGCCCACAGCGTTAGAAGAAAAAAAGCTGATCGCCAGCTTCTGTTTGAAGGGCCATCGGTCCTGAAGAGGAAGAGGCGAAGCTGTCTCATATGTGCCCACAAGTACCGCCTGCCAGTGCCACAAATCAGTGCCCCCAATCATAGGTGCCCATCAGTGCAGCCTCATCAGCGTACATCAATGAAGGAGAAAAATTACCTGTTTGCAAAATTTATTGACAAAGGATAAAACTGTTTTGTATTTTTTTTTTTAATTGGTCTAAACAAAAGATAAAAAAACCCAGAGGTGATCAAATACCACCAAAAGAAAGCTCTATTTGTGGGAAATAAATGATAAAAATTTCATTTGGGTACAGTGTTGTATGACCGCACAATTGTCATTCAAAGAGTGACAGCGCTCAAAACTGAAAATTGGTCTGGGCAGGAGGGGGGTTTAGGTGCCCAGTAAGCAAGTTGTTAACTGTTAAGAAACAGAGCTCTACTTGCTCTGTATGGTGCCCTATTGTAAGCATAGGATTAAAGCCTACTATACACAGGCCGAATGTCAGGTGACATCAGCCGGTTCAATAAAAAAACAGCCGTCATTCGGCCCATGGGTATGGCAGCTGGTCCGACAGAAGCCGGCCATTTGGCTGGCTTCTGTCAGATGAGCATGCTGGAAAACCAGTAGCAGACCACTTCCCCATCAGCGCTCTCATCTAATAGCTGAGAGCACTGACCGGAGTGTTCTTGCAGGGGGGCCGTACCCCTATCAGAACACAACCCGCTGAGTTTAACAAAAAAAAAAACTAATGGTGTGTACTAGGCGTAAGCCTCGATTTTCCTTGGTCAGATTGTTCACTTTATTTCAGATCTACACAAAAAAGCAGTTCACTAGCTACTTGTCTACATATAAAAGAACACCTCCCTCCATTTCCTTCTTCATCCTTATACCTTACTATTTCAATGTCTTGTCATCAAGATAAACTATGTATATCCCTGTGTAAGCTTGTATTGTTATTGCATACAATGGGTGAAGGAGTAAAATAGTGTTAAGATCATCATGTATAAATACATAAGTGGTCAATATAGAGAACTTGGTGTACATGTACTTACTAAAGATCATCACAAAGGACAAGGGGTCACTTTCTACATCTGAAAGAAAATAAATGTAACCTTTAAATATAGTAAGGCTGTGAACATGTGGAACAGACTTCCTCAAGAACTAGTTTTGGCTAGAAAAGGCCTGGATTCTTTACTAAATGCACACAATATAACTGGATACTAATATTTGTAGGTAATAACACCAGGGGTAGTAACTTCTTCTGGATCAGCTGTGGGTATAAGATTTTGTTTATGGATTGTGACAATCTGGGGTGATTAGGTTCAAGTGGTGCATGCAGTTTTCCAGAAACGTGCCACTCCAGACTGCTTTTTTAGGCCATGGCAGCCCACTTTTTTTTTAAAGGTAACGAAAAAGTTCAAACAAACAGTAATCTTCCCTCGCAGAGGGTTCCACCATCACTGTATAAACAAACTATAGCCTCCTGGCTTACTCACTGTCAAATAAAGATGCAAAAATACTCTTGCGCACAGGTGTATTAGCTAAAAGATCCCAAGGGTTTAGGAAGGACTGTGGATTTTGGCCTTGCTGCTCTTAAGGATGGGATTATCCTAATAATAAATGAAAAGAAAGAAAAAAAGAGCGCACCAGCCTAGTGCATTATCCTTGACAGATTTATTAATTAAAAGCAAGATAAAATCTACTCACAAAGGTTAAAGAAAAAATCGCATTGTATATGGCACAGAGGCTATTTGTCCAGTGGTAGCAGTTTTCCAGGTCCCAGGAAGGAGGCGTACGGACTACTGCTGGCTAACGCATTTCGAAGGTTACCCTTCTTCATCAGAGCCTTAGTAGTGTTAGTCTTCTGCTGGTTTTTATACTCACTGTCAGCTTCGTGCTGTTTTGGTTGCGGGCCACATCTGCCTGCTACAGACGTGCACACACAGGCTACCACCTGCAGCCTTAGACTCCGAGACCTCCTGTCTCTTTCTCCTGGAGCTGTCTCGTACTGGGACCCTCCCGACCTCCTAAGCCAGACTTCCTGTCTGCCGGGCGGAGCTGTCCCCAAGTCTGAGCACTGACCTCTCTTCCTAAGATGTTTATGAACCCAACCCAAAGGCAGTGGCAGGACTACCGCCATAGCGAGCCACGCGGGCGCTATGGGGCCCGCAGCCGAGAGGGGCCTGTGGAGAGGATGAGAAATGCATACTGCGGGTGGCGAGCACCGCCCGCACGGTCCCCCAGCCAGGGGAAGTGAGGAGAAGAAGAGGCAAGCTGTCTGTACGAGCAGAGAGCTGTAAGAGCTTTCATTTGAATTTCCTGTGTTCCCGGGCTCACTGTCACATAACCCCACCTCTTGGCCCAGCGCCTTTGATAGATAGAACACCGGTCCAATGCGGGACATGTGAGGTCATCAAAGGCGCCGGGGCAAGAGGTGGGGCTATGTGGGCCTCTTCCTCTCCTCACTTCCCCTGGCTGGGGGACCGTGTGGGCGGTGCTCGCCCCCCCCACTCTAAGGCAGCCCCACGCTCGCCAACAGCCAATTGAGGGCTGCAGTATGCATTCCTCATCCTCCCCGGTAGTTCCGCCACTGGCACGCCTCTTCCTCTGCACAGGTGAGGCTGCTTTGGGCACAGGTGAGGCAGTATTGGGCACAGGTGAGGCTGCATTGGGCACAGGTGAGGCAGAATTGGGCACAGGTGAGGCTGTATTGGGCACAGGTGAGGCAGTATTGGGCACAGGTGAGGCTACATTGGGCACAAGTGGGCACAGGTGAGGCTGTATTGGGCACAGGTCATGCTGCATTGGGCACAGGTGAGGCTGCATTGGGCACAGGTGAGGCAGTATTGGCCACAGGTGAGGCTGCATTGGGCACAGGTGGGCACAGGTGAGGCTGTATTGGGCATGGGTCACGCTGCATTGGGCACAGGTGAGGCAGTATTGAGCACAGGTGAGGCTGCATTGGGCAAAGGTGGGCATAGGTGAGGTTGTATTGGGCACAGGCAGGCCACATTGGGCACAGGTGAGACTGCATTGGGCACAGGCAGGTTACGCTGCATTGGGCACAGGCAGGTCACGCTGCATTGGGCACAGGTCATGCTGCATTGGACACAGGTGAGGCTGTATCGGGCACGGGCAGGCCACATTGGGCACAGGTGAGGCTGCATTGGGCACTGGACAGGCTGCATTGGGCACAGGCAGGTCACGCTGCATTGGGCACTGGACACACTGCATTGGGCACAGGCGAGGCTGCATTGGGCACAGGTGAGGCTGCATTGGGCACAGGTGAGGCTGCATTGGGCACAGGTGAGGCAGTATTGGGCACAGGTGAGGCAGTATTGGGCACAGGTGAGGCTGTATTGGACACGGTCAGGCCACGCTGCATTGGAACACACAGGCCACATTGGGCACTGGTCACGCTGCATTGGGCACAGGTGAGGGTGATTGAAGCGCCAACACCGGGTGTTTGGAGTATCTTTATCTGTTGATTGGTAAACTTTCTGGAATACACATATTGCTACTGTGGTGTAGGATCTGGACCTGTTGTCCCTCTATCCCTTCTTTCTTTCCTTCTTGCTTTCCTTCCTTCCTCCATCCCTCATTCATCTCGGACTCTAACCACACCCCCTTTGAACCACACTCTTTAAGCCACGCCCACTATTTAATTCAAGCCCCGCCATTTTTGTGTGTGGGGGGGGCTGTTTGCAGGGGGGGGCCCATACAACATTTTGCTATGGGGCCCTGTGATTTCTAGTTACGCCCCTGCCCACAGGTGTGCAATTAGTATTCCTGCAAAAATCAGGCATACACTGCTCATATGCACCTGTGACACGGGGTCACATCTCCACAGGAGGTTTTCTCTTTGTGTGTTTTTTTTTCTTTCTTTTTTTGGTTGAACTAGATGGACTTGTGTCTTTCTTCAACCATACTAAGTTTACTACGGAAAACGGGACTAAACTCAGTGATACTTTTTTTCAATGTTAAGATGCCTGCAAATTTGCGTATCTTCTCCTTGGCTTCTTTCCGGTGCCAGTCCTTAGCCATCTTGATTGGCCGACATAGGATGACATCACTCCAATGCATATCCAGGAATGCAGTCATCCCAGCACACAAGCGCAGTGCCAGAATGTAAAACGAGCCGCACATGTAGATTCTACAGAGAACACTGAGCCAGCAGGTGGATTTATTATATTGCAAAAGAGACTTTGCATGTCTCTTCTGCTAAAAAGAAATTACCTACCCACAGATTTTTAATATTAGACTTTAGTTCTACTTTAAGACAGAGATTAACTGTGGGTATGATTGTCTTCAGATGGTAGAGATGGTTTAGGAAAGGATCCGATTAAATCCTTGAATTTTACTTAGGGGATGTTTGTGTGTAGTACTTGTGACTATTGGGCCAAAAACCACCTTTTAATATGTTCATTTGGTGGACATCTATGAGACCATATGTGGATTACAATAGAAGTAGTGGATGATTGAGCCTGATGAACAGGCATGATGCTCAATGTCAGGGAATGAAAATGCCAACATTCTTATGCCCTGTACACACGGTCGGACATTGATCAGACATTCCGACAACAAAATCCATGGATGTTGGCTCAAACTTGTCTTGCATACACACGGTCACACAAAGTTGTCGGAAAATCAGATCGTTCTGAACGCAGTGACGTAAAACACGTACGTCGGGACTATAAACGGGGCAGTAGCCAATAGCTTTCATCTCTTAATTTATTCTGAGCATGCGTGGCACTTTGTGCGTCGGATTTGTGTACACACGATAGGAATTTCCGACAACGGATTTTGTTGCAGGAAAATTTTATAGCAAGCTCTCATACTTTGCGTGTCGGAAATTCCTATGGAAAATGTGTGATGGAGCCTACACACGGTCGGAATTTCCGACAACAAGGTTCTATCACACATTTTCCATCGGAAAATCCTATCGTGTGTACAGGGCATTACTGTACACTCAGTCAAATACTGCAGTTTTATCAGAATCATCCACAGTGCTTAAAAAAAAACAATATCTAAAATAAGTCTTGGCAGCTCTTGCACAACCAATGATAGCAATAAACTAATTTCTTCTGACCGGGCATGAAAGAGTTTTCTATTAGTCTGCCTTGATTGTATATACAGTGCCTATAGGATGCATGTCTTCTACACTGATTAATCATGTCTGAAATAGATTGCTCCCTTGAGACTGCGTTATTTTATAGATTTCTCCAGTTAAAAGTACCATTAAATGTGCTTTAATGCATGCCACGCCAATCGTCATCACTCTGCCTCAAGCCAGATGTGCAATATAACCTATTTATCCACAAATCCTATTCTCCTTGTTGATCATTTAACCATGCATTATTTTCTTTGCAACATTTTAATTGGCATTCTTGTATATTGTATTGTTATTATAGAATGGTCACTTTAGTGCTCTAAAATAAACAGTCAAGCTTGTCTTAACTAGCTATGCTGTTTTGTTTGCTACTTTATGCATTGATATACCTCCTTAGACCCATTTTGCCTGGACAATATGGTCACCTGCTGACTTGGAAACATTCAGCACCTTAATTTTTAATAAGACACAGAAGTGGAATCCAAGGCAACTTTACTTCAGCTAATTGCAATACTGAGGATGTTTTTCCAGTCTTTTGTTAGAAGACCGTGTAAGAAGAAGTGTAAGAAGACAATGACTTTCCTATGTCCGTCTCTGCAAAGTACTAACACTGACAGAGGGAGAACCCAACATCCCATAGTAAAGAAGTTGAAATTATTATTATTATACAGGATTTATTTAGTGCCAGCAGTTTGTGCAGCGCTTAACAAAATAAAAGCAGACATTACAGTACATTACAATTTGGTACAAGAGGAATCAGAAGACCCTGCTCGTTAGAGCTTACAATCTAGGAGATGGCTCTAAACTGCTGTGGTCAGCATACCACAGAATAATAATAACCTAATGCAGTTCAAAGCAACACAGAAAAATATACAGGTATATATAAGTGGGACAGAAGATATGCAAATACTGTACTGGTAAAAGATGAAAAGATAATGGTGCTGTGTAACAGTGCGAGGCCCTGCCACTGTGTTAGTGAGATAAAAGATTACACAGGGTTCTTACAATCGTAGAGTGAGGGGCTCCAAAAGTTCTCAGAATGGAAAAAGTTGATCTTGCAGATATTCCTGGGTTTTGTAATTTCTGGATCAGGGTCTGGAGGGGTTTCAAAGAGCTTGGAGAGACACCCCTGTGTCTGTGTCTTCCCAGAGACCAGCAGGCTGAGTGTGCAGCTGTGCTCATCTGTTACAATCAAAGGCATAGCAGCAGTACAGGGCTTGTCACCCAAGGTCAGGAGTCAGATAGGCTCTTACTGTATTAATAGTTCAGGGCGTAGGCCTGTGCAGCATGAAGCTGCAAGTAAGAGACCAATAAAGTCGGAGAGTGCCACTGAGTGCCTGGATTTACATGAGACGGGATGTCTAAAAATAGAAGGCTGTACAGCCAGGCGGGCATTTTTGTTTGCTGGAAAGGTAAAGGAGACTTTGTGGTAAATCTGGGCAGAGACTGACTCGGGGGTGGTACAGTTTTGTGAATGATTTTTGTTGATCTGATGCACCACTGACAACACCTGCGAGGGCAACTATTTTGGGATGAACTGTCTTTTGCTTTAATTAAAAGCATAGTTGCCAACATTGCAAAAAAAATATGTGGGACACTTTTTTGGCTGTAGGCGGAGCCGTACAATAATTAGGGGGCGGGGCAATCGTTTGTAGGCATGACTTAGCAATAAAAAATAAAACTGCGGCACGCGAAAAATGGGTGTGGTGTATGTGGAAATAGTGGGCGTGGCTTAAATGGGCGTTGATCAAAGAGGTGTGGTTAGAGTCTGAGATGAATGAGGGATGGAGAGGGAAAGGGGGGGAGAGGGATGGAGGGACAGCAGCCCCAGATCCTACACAACAATAGAAATATGTGTACTCTAGAAAGTTTACCAATCAGCAGATAAAGATACTCCAAACACCTGGTGTTAACGCTTCAATCATCCTGGCACCATGATTGTTATGGTGTCAGGATGATTGAAGTGAATTATTTCTATTATTACATTGTAATATAAAATTAAATCATTCAACTCACCATAATGCTGAATCAGTGGGATCCCTGAGTGTGTCACCTGCCACGTCGCCTGCTACCAGCCGTCCGTCCTTGCATCAGATGTCCCAGCAGAGTCCGTCCTTGCATCAGGTGCCCCCAGCAGAGTCCGTCCTTGCATCAGGTGCCCCCAGCAGAGCCCCCTTTACATCAGATGTCCCCAGCGAAGCCCCCCTTACATCAGATGTCCCCAGCAGAGCCCCCCTCACACCAGGAGTCCCCAGAGGAGCCCCCCTCACACCAGGAGTCCCCAGCGGAGCCCCCCCCTCACACCAGGAGTCCCCAGTGGAGCCCCCCTCACAACAGGAGTCCCCATTGGAGCCCCCCTCACATCAGGAGTCCCCAGCGGAGCCCCCCTCACCTCAGGAGTCCCCAGCGGAGCCCCCCCACATCAGGAGTCCCCAGCGGAGCCCCCCTCACGCCAAGAGTCCCCATTGGACCCCCCATCACATCAGGAGTCCCCAGCAGGGCCCCTCCTCACATCAGGAGTCCCCAGCGGAGCCCCTCCTCACATCAGGAGTCCCCAGCGGAGCCCCCCCTCACATCAGGAGTCCCCAGCAGAGCCCCCCCTCACATCAGGAGTCCCCAGCGGAGCCCCCCGCCACAGGAGTCCGCAGCAGAGCTCCCCCTCACATCTGGTGTCCCCAACGGAGCCCCCCTCACATCAGGTGTCCCCAGCGGAGCCCCCCTCACATCAGGAGTCCCCAGCGGAGCCCCCCCTCACATCAGGTGTCCCCAGCGGAGCCCCCCCTCACATCAGGAGTCCCCAGCGGAGCCCCCCTCACATCAGGAGTCCCCACCGGAGCCCCCCTCACATCAGGAGTCCCCAGCGGAGCCCCCCTCACATCAGGATTCCCCAGTGGAGCCCCCCCTCACATCAGGAGTCCCCAGTGGAGCCCCCCTCACATCAGGTGTCCCCAGTGGAGCCCCCCTCAAATCAGGTGTCCCCAGTGGAGCCCCCCTTACATCAGATTCCCCCAGTGGTGCGCCCCCCCACCTCATGTGTCCTAGTAGGAGGATACTGTCTCCCTCCGCCGGCCGCATGGCTAGAACCCCCGCCCCTTTCCATAACAGACTGGCAACAGGGCAGGGGGTAGGCAAGGCGGAGCGGGATGGAGGGTGGGCGGCGACGCAGGAGCTCCGTCTACCCCCCCAGCCGTCTTCCTGGTCTTCTTAAAAATGGCGGAGCCCGCGGACCTCTAGCGGCGGCGAAAATCCGCGAAAAACCAGATTTCTCGGGACATTTACCGGGAAACAACAAAATCGGGAATGGAGTCTAAATCCCGGGAATGTCCCGGGAAATCCGGGACAGTTGGTAACTATGTAAAAGTGGGCAACAACCCCTAAAGTAGATGTAAACCCCATTCATGAAATCTGACCTGGGCACATATATCTATAGTGTTTACTTATCTCAAAGCCCTAAGTCCTGCTGTGTCTTTCTGCTGCTCAGTTCTTCTGTTATCAGCATGACAAGTTCTCCAACACAGGAGATAAAAGCATCTAGAAATTTGTGTCGGGGTGGGAACTTAGACCCTGGGTTCACTAGTGCGATGCAGGAACCAGAGCGATTCCAGCGGTTCCCACATCCCTCCTTTCCGGCAGGCAGTTCACACTGCCTTGTGCAAACCGCTGCAGGTGTCATTAACTATGACACCCCCAGTTTAGCCTCCCTGGCGGTATGATTATTTCAGATTTTTGCGTCTCAAAGCGGTACAATTATTTTGTATTGTAGGTCTGTAATTCTTAGCAATAAAACACTTAGATCTGTCCACCAAGAGTCTAGTAGATATCCCGGGTATGATGAAGTTTGAAACACAAAATCATAAATTATAATATAATAAATAAATATAAATAATTATAAAAAATAATAATATAATAATAATAAAATAAATTTCCCCATGATTCACTATCGCTCAATTCTGCAAGTGTTCTAATTTACTATCGCTGTTTTCCCAGCTGGTCTAAAGCCACTTTTGACGTAAAGGGACACTTTTTGGTTGCTATGGACAATCTCTAGTTTCCAGGCAGAAAGAACAGTATATGTAATATAAAACTGCATGCAGGGCATGGGCCAAAGCACTGGGGACAAAAGGGAAGTGAAATGATTTCATACAGTACTGTAATCTGTAAGATTACAGTACTGTATGTGTTATGATTTTTACATTTTTAATTTGCCGCCAGGCTCCGCCCCTGTGCGTCGCAACGCTCGCAGGGAACGAAGCCTGGCAGAGAGAGGCTTCGGGCAGAGGATGGAGCCCGCAGACAACGTGGGGGGACATCACAGGATCCTGGGGACAAGGTAAGTAACCTGCACCAGAATCCTGAGATGTAATCCCGAGTGTGGCTCGGAGTTACCGCTAATGGTGCTGAAATTTAACTCCGAGCCACACTCAGGAATACCGCCAGGGAGGCTACTTCACAGATCACAGTGTGAACTGTGAACTCGCACAGGAATAGGATCGCATACAGTGGGGACAGAAAGTATTCAGACCCCCTTAAATTTTTCACGCTTTGTTATATTGCAGCCATTTGCTAAAATCATTTAAGTTAATTTTTTTCCTCATTAATGTACACACAGCACCCCGTATTGACAGAAAAACACAGAATTGTTGACATTTTTGCAGATTTATTAAAAAAGAAAAACTGAAATATCACATGGTCCTAAGTATTCAGACCCGTTGCTCAGTATTTAGTAGAAGCACCCTTTTGATCTAATACAGCCATGAGTCTTTTTGGGAAAGATGCAACAAGTTTTTCACACCTGGATTTGGGGATCCTCTGCCATTCCTCCTTGCAGATCCTCTCCAGCTCTGTCAGGTTGGGTGGTAAACGTTGGTGGACAGCCATTTTTAGGTCTCCCCAGAGATGCTCAATTGGGTTTAAGTCAGGGCTCTGGCTGGGCCATTCAAAAACATGTTGTTGTGAAGCCACTCCTTCGTTATTTTAGCTGTGTGCTTAGGGCCATTGTCTTGTTGGAAGGTAAACCTTCAGCGCAGTCTGAAGTCTGAGGTCTGAGGTCCTGAGCAGAGATAGATAAGCAGAGAACGTGTCTATTCACAGTACAGCTCTGCAAGTTTCTTGGTTCCTCTGCCTATGTAGGGGGGGGGGTGTACCTTTTCTTCAATAAGCTCTCACACAGTGTATGCCCAGACTCCACACCCACTGCTGAAACAGGAAGAGAAATTTCTAACACGATATGCACTTTCTAAACAGTCTAGAAGCTGAAGACAGCAGATACACATGTAAAACTTATGTAGAGAGATTTGTTTCATCTCTGTGTATCATCTGAGACTGTTCGCTTCACTGGGTATTAGGGATGTGCCCGCAGTTCGAGTCGAATGTAAGTTCGACTCGAACATCGGGTGTTCATTTGCTCGTAAACAAACTGAACATATGGGGCGTTCGTGGGAAATTTGAGCGCAGCGAAACGCCCCATAATGCACTGCAAGATCGCAGTGCATTGGCGTCTGATGATTGGCCAAAGCATGCACCTGACCTGCATGCTTTGACCAATCACAGCGCGCTCTGCTGCAAGAGCCATAATTGGCCAAAGACAGGGTGCCTTTGGCCAATCATGGCTCAGGGGGACTAAGTCCACGCCCCACACTATATAAGGCTGCTTACATAGCGGCCGTGTATAGTGTATGGACGGAGATAGATTGAGCTTGATTAGGCAGGTTAGTTAGTGGCGTGCAGGCAGTGTATTTATTAGATATATACAGTTTAGTATATACAGTATCTCGCAAAAGTGAGTACACCCCTCACATTTTTGTAAATATTTTATTATATCATTTAATGTGACAACACTGAAGAAATTACACTTTGCTACAATGAAAAGTAGTGAGTGTACAGCTTGTATAACAGTGTAAAGTTGCTGTCCCCTCAAAATAACTCAACACACAACCATTAATGTCTAATCTGCTGGCAACAAAAGTGAGCACACCCCTAAGTAGGGTTGGGCCGAATGGACCCCTGTTTGGTTTGCACCAGAACTTTCGAACACTGCAAAAGTTCGGCCCCGAATAACGAACCCCATTAAAGTCAATGGTACCCGAACGTCAAAAATCAAAAGTGCCCACTTCGAAGGCTTATATGCAAGTAATTGGGCATACAATGGTTATAGGGGTCTGGGTCCTGCCCTGAGGGAAATGTATCAATAAAAAAAAAGTTTGTGAAAAACTTAATTTTTAAATGAGCAGTGATTTTTTGATTTTTAAAGTGAAAGCATAAAAATGAAAAATTCCTTCAAATATAGTGTCGGGGGGGGGGGGGTCCCTTATGCAGCGTACACACGGTCGAACTCTTCGACTGCACTGGTCCGACGGACCGAGTCTGCCGGACAATCCGATCGTGTGTGGGCTTCATCGGACCTTCAGCGGACTTTTCCAGTCGAAAATCTGACAGACTTTAGATTTGGAACATGCTTCAAATCTTTACGTCGTAACTCCGCGGGTCCCAGAAACCTGCTTGTCTGTATGCTAGTCCGACAGACAAAAACCGACGCTCGGGTAGCTATTGGCTACTGGCTATCAACTTCCTTATTTTAGTCCAGTGTACGTCATCACGTACGAATCCGTCGGACTTTGGTGTGATCATGTGTAGGCAAGTCCGTTCATTAAAAAGTCCGTCGGAAGTCCGTCAAAAGTCAGTTGAAAGTCTGTCAGAAAGTCCGGTCGAAAAGTCCGCCTGTGTGTACGCGGCTTTAGTCTACCTGTAAAGTGGCAGATCTGTACCATGTCTAGAATCTGCTGCAGCAATAATTGCATTTATAAAGCCCAAAAAAATGACATTTTCCCTGCAAGCTGCCTTTATTTTGCTCAGCAACAGCTACGGAGCCAGTGTGTATGATAAAGCCACAATGTAGTGCACTGGGACCAAAATTAAAGATTTTTTGGATACATTCTGGTGTCACTTTGACTTTGGATAGAAGCAACAGGTGCATAAAAATTGGTCTTTGGGTGTCGGTGGCACCTTTCCACCGTAACCTTATAGATGTAATCTTGATGAAAGCAAGAATTGGCCTTGCTGTAAAAAATTGCAATGATATGCACCTGTCAAACAGGTGCAGAAAAATTGGTCTTTGGGTGTCCGTGGCGCCTTCCCACCATAACCCTATAGAGGTACTCTTGATGAAAGCAAGAATTGGCCTTGCTGTAAAAAATTGCAATAATATGCACCTGTAAAGGAGGTGCAGAAAAATTACTCTTTGGGTGTCGGGGGTGCCTTCCCACCGTAATCCTATAGAGGTGCTCTTGATGAAGGCAAAAAAAATTGCAATGATGTGCACCTGACAAACAGGTGCTGAAAAATTGGTCTTTGGGTGTTAATTGTGCCCATGAAACCTATAACACAAACATTGTTCCAGATGAAATAATTGACCACCCTAAAAGCTAGGCAGCCTCAAAGTCCTGCGGAGATTCCACATCCTAAAAAGACATAATCAGTGACATCGGCATCACGGGCTTCATAGCTGGTAATCCAGGACTGATTCATTTTTATGAAAGTCAAACGGTCCACGGAGTCTGTGGACAGACGCGTTCTATGATCAGTAACAAAACCTCTTGTAGCACTGAATGCCTGTTCTGAAAGCACGCTGGATGCAGAGCAGCCCAACAACTCAATAGCATACTAGGAAAGTTCTGGCCAGTGGTCTATTCTCATGACCCAGTAAGTCAGTGGATCGTCAGCTGGAAAGCTCTCCATCTCTGTTTTGGCCCAGAGGTAATCGTCCACCATTTGATACAGACACTGCTGATGGGATGTGGCAGCTGACAGCTCTGGGCAGCGAGAACTAAAAAAATTCCGAAATGCCTCACCTAGGTGGAAGCCTTCTCCAACGCTCCTCTCCTGACCAACAGAAGACTCAAAACTATATTTTCCACTACACTGTAACCTACTGGAGTCAGGAAGAATATTCAATAAAAACCTCTTGAATGTGTCCTCAAGAGATTTTATCTTCTGAACTCTCTGTGGAGACGGGATGAGTTCTGAGACCTTCCCCTTATAACGGTGGTCAAGGAGGGTTGCCAACCAGTAATCATCCTTCTTCTTTATGCCACGTATTCCTGGATCCTTTTGCAGACTTTGAAGCAGGAGGTTGCCCAAGCACCTCAAATTTGCCGAGGCTTGAGAAGCAGACTCCTCGGGGTCACTCAGGATGACAGCATCTGGAGCTTCCTCCTCCCAGCCACGTACTACTCCCAAGGGTCGTGGGGTTGGAAAGCCTATGCTTACAGATTGAGGCATGTCTTTCTCTTCTTCAAAGCCTATGAAAGTGCCAGAATCCTCCTCCTCATCCTCCTCCCCTCTCTCCTCCTGTGTGTTCTGTGACATAGGAATGATGGTGTCTGGATAAAGTGGGCCTTGAGAGGAAAGGAATTCCTCCTCTTCCTCCTGCTGCTCTGCCCCCAGTGCCCTGTCCATAATGCCACGCAGAGTCTGCTCCAGCAGGAACACAACAGGGATTGTGTCACTGAAGCATGCACTGTCACGGTTCACCATCCTTGTGGCCTCCTCAAATTGTGACAATACAGTGCATGCATTCTAAATGATCAGCCATTGGCGTGGGGAAAAAAAGCTGAGGCGGCCTGAGCTTGTCGTTGTGCCATACTCGCACAGGTACTCGTTGATGGCCCTCTACTGCATGTATAGCTGCTGCAACATTGCCAAAGTCAAGTTCCATCTGGTGGGCATGTCACAAATCAGGTGGTTTACAGGCAGGTGGAATTCCCGCTGAATTTCAGCCAACCAAGCACTGGCTATGTATGACCGCCTGAAATGGCTACAGCCTCTTCTGCACAACACAAAGCAATCTCCTGCGCTCGGGTGCCCGGTCAACTAAGTAAGTGGCGCAGCCAACCCCCTTAGAAAAGTAAATGGAATGTCGCAGGTCTTGCTGCCCTCCTCAGAATAATGGGTATCCTTAGAACTGAAACATACAAAAAGAACAGGAGGGCGCACCGACCTTGTGCATTACCAAACATAAAATGTATTCATAAAATGTAACAAGAAATATACTCACAAACGAGCTTTAAAACAAGGCTTATCAATACTCCGGCAAATGCGAGCAGTATCTATAAACGCCTACACCTTGGACCAGATATTTGGAGGAACCAGGTGGCATAGCAAACAGCTTAAGCGTTACGAGGGCGAACCCTCTTTCTCAGAGCCACAGCAATGGCATCCTATTGATATACCCACAATCAGATGTATGGGTAAACGCCCACCAGAGCCTGCCACACCTACACGAGTGAGCTCCGCCACCATGTCCATCCATCACATGATGCGTGGAATGCACTGCTGTCATCATCCAAACACCAAATATTCTCTCCGCATGGAATCATCTGCCATGCCACTGCTTCCACCACAGGGCACAACATTATACCATAATATGGCCTGCACAAGACTTTCATCTCATATAGCAAACCACCTATTTATTGTGTCCCCATATAATACTAGAACTTGTTAGTATTTATTTGATTATACATAGAGAGCACCTACCATACTGGATATGTCCCAGGCAGTGCCATTTCCTTTTTGGTATAATTACTGGCTATATCCTGAGGAAATTTAGGGGATACTTGGAGGAGGCAGGAGGAGTTGGGGGGGCTGGAGTGGGTCGATCTCGTGCCATCAGTTGTATGTGTAGATGTAGGTCGAATAGCGTTGCCACTACTCCTTGTGGCACGCACGCCCAGCCGCAACCAGGAAGTGCGGGTGGATTTGCGTTCCACCCGTCACTTCCGGTCACGGGCCAACATCACTTCTGGCCAGCTTTAGCACATCCTGCAGCCCTGGGTACGTCTTTAGGAAATGCTGCACCACCAAATTGAGGACATGTGCCAGGCATGGCACATGTTTCAACTTTCCCTGTCTAAGGGCGGGCAGGAGGTTTGAGCCATTATCGCACACCACCATTCCTGGCTCCAGCTGGCATAGTGTGAACCACCTCTGGGCCTGTCCCTGCAGAGCTGCAAGAATCTCTGCTCCGGTGTGGTTCCTGTCCCCCAAACACACCAGCTGAAGCACTGCATGGCACCTTTTAGCTTGACTCGTGGAATAGCCCTTTGAACGCTTAGGGGGTACCTGATGTTCATAGGACAATTCTGCAGAGGAGGGCATGGAGGTGGCGGAGGAGAAGGAAGAGGGGGTAGAGCTCACAGGTCTGGCATCATCACCACCAGCTGTATGGAGACGTGGCGGCACAACAGGCTGCAGCACCGAGCCTGTCCTGCATCCTTTCGAGTTGCAAGCAGCATTACCCAGTGTGCTGTAAACAAAATATATCGTCCCTGCCCATGCTTGTTGGACCACGTGTCAGCAGTAAGGTGCATTTTACGGCTGACTGCCTTGCCCCAAAAATGCCAGAACATTCCCTTCCACGTGATGGTAAAGAGATGGAACGGCCTTATGTAAAAAGTAGTAGCAACTGGGAACCTGCCATTGTGGTACAGCACATTGTGTGAATTCACGGAAGGGGGCAGAATCCACCAGGCTGAAAGGCTGAAGTTGGAGAGCCAACAGTTTTGACAAGCTTGTATTTAGACGCTAGGCATGTAGGTGGCAGGGACTGTATTTTTTTTCCACTGCAGCATATGGGGCAGAGAAATTTGCCAGCTACAGTCTACAGCTGGTGGTGTGCTGCTAGGACCTGAGACACCCTGTGCTATAACCTCATCCCTGTCAGTGGAGGCTGCTGAGAGGTAATGACTCGGTATAGCAGGGGCAGACTGAAGTGGGTAAGGAGGAGGAGAAGGGACAGATTTGTGCCCCTTTTGTGTGGCTTTTAGGTGCTCTTGTCAACGAGCTGAGTGGTTTGACGTTAAATGCTTTGTTAAGCATGAGGTACCCAAATGGCTGGTGTTTTTGCCACGTTTGATGTGCCTGAGACACAGTTTGCAGATAGCAACAGTGTGATCTGCTGCAGATGTGCTGAAAAAGGCCCAGACAGCTGAGCTTTGGAAAGTGGGCCAGGAGATAACAGCTGCAGAATGTGATGGAATAGGGTGGCTGCTCTCTACTCTTTCTTGATGTCAGCCTTCCTGGGGTTGTGCCTTCAGTGCCTTACCTTCAGTTTCCTCCTCTGCTCTATCTGACACCCAAGTCGCATCAGTGACCTCATCATCATTTCCATCTCCTCCATCATCATCATTATCACTGGAGACAACTTGGCAATATGCTACGGATGGGGGAACATGAATGCCAAATTGTCTACCAGTGTTCTCCCCTCTCTCTAGGCTCATGTTCCTGTCATCCTCAACCTCAGAACCAACATCTGAATCCAGTAATGGCTAGGCATCATCAAGGAGCAAGTGGCTGATGCTGTGGTCAAATAACTCAGCTGACTCCTCCATGGCTGATGTTGGGGCTATGGCAGGAATAGATGTGGACAAGGAGGCATGTTTATCCACTCTGGCAACTGCAGGGGACTGCACACTTGTCTCTGCTTGCGTGACAGAGGATGAGGAGGATGAGGAAGGTTTAGTAAGCAAGTCTACCACCTCCTCTGCATGCTGTGTAGGGATGAGTCGAACATGCAAACATGCAAAAAGTTTGTTCGAAACACGCGAACACCGTTAAAGTCTATGGGACACGAACGTAAAAAACCAAAAGTGCTAATTTTAAAGGATTATATGCAAGTTATTGCCATAAAAAGTGTTTGGGGACCCGGGTCCTGCCCCAGGGGACATGTAACAATGCAAAAAAAGTTTTAAAAACTGACATTTTTTCAGGAGCAGTAATTTTAATAATGCTTAAAGCAAAACAATAAACATTAAATATTCCTTTAAATATCGTGCCTGGGGGGTGTCTGTAGTATGCCTGTAAAGTGGTGCAGTTTTCCCGTGTTTAGAACAATACCACAGCAAAATGAAATTTCTAAAGGAAAAAGTCATTTAAAACTGCTTGCGGCTGTAATGTATTGTCGGGTCCCAGCAATATAGATGAAAATCAGTGAGAATAAAAGCATGGGATCTCCCCCCAGCGCATTACCAGGCTCTTTGGGTCTGGTATGGATATTATGGGGAACCCCGCACCCAAATTAAAAAATAAAATAGCGTGGGGGCCCCCAGGCACTATATACTCTGAACAGAAGTATATATACTATACGGCCTGCCCTATATACTCTGCAGAAAATTGGGCCTTAGGTGTTGGTGGTACCAGAACACTGTAAACCCTCACAGTTACACTTGGTGAGCACAGGAACGGGCCCTGCTGTGAAATACTATATCAAATATTGTAATTACATGCCCCTGTTAAACAGGGGCAGAAAAATTGGGCCTTTGGTGGTGGTGGTGCCACAACACTGTAAGTCCTCACAGCTACTCTTGGGGGGCACAGGAACGGGCCTTGCTGTGAAATATTGGATCAAGAATTGTAATTATATGCCCCTGTTAAACAGGGACAGAAAAATTGGGCCTTGGGTGGTGGTGGTGGTGGTGGCACAACACTGTAACCCCTCACAGATACTCTTGGGCGTGGGAACGTTCCCTGCTGTGAAATATTAGATCAAAAATTGTAAGTACATTCCCCTGTTAAACAGGGGCAGAAAAATTGGGCCTTTGGTGTTGGTGGTGCCACAACACTGTAACCCCTCACAGATACTCTTGTTGGGCGCAGGAATGGGCCCTGCTGTGAAATATTGGATCAAAAATTGTAATTACATGCCCCTGTTAAACAGGGACAGAAAATTGGGCCTTAGGCAGTGGTGGTGGTGCCCTAAACCAAATATTGTTGGAAGCCAGCATCATCAAGATTGAGGAGGAATAGGATAGTCACTCAGCATAGGCAGTCTTCAAGGTATCCCACATCCATAGAAAAATCAATCAGTTACATCAGCATCAGGTGCTTGATAGCTGCTGATCCAAGACTGATCCATTTTTATGAATGTGAGCCTATCAACGGAGCCTGTGGACACACTCTATGATTCGTTACAAACCCTCCAGCAGCACTGAATGTTCATTCAGAAAGAATGCTGGATGCAGGACAAGCCAGTAGTTTAATTGCATATTAAGCAAGTTCTGGCCAGTGGTCCATCCTCAAGACCCAGTAACCCAGTAGATGGTCTGTTGAAAAGGTCTCCAACTCTGCTCTTGCCCCTAGATATTCCTGCACCATGTAATGCAGACGCTGGCGATGGTTGCTTGAACCAATCAGACCTTGGCGCTGAGGACTGAAAAATTGTCTAAAGGCATTGGTCAGCCGGCCACCTTCTCCACCGCTCTACCTCTAAACAAAGCCTCAGCAACACATTGTCCAGCACCAGGAAATTGTAACCTTCCAGGGTCTGGAAATGCATTGCACAAACCTTTCTTCAAGGCCTTCTGAAGATGTTTCATCCTCTGCTCCTTCTGCAAAGGCAGGATGAGTTCTGCAACCTTTCCCTTGTAACGTGATCAAGAAGGGTTGCCAGCCAGTAATGATCCCTCTCCTTGATACTACAAATCCTAGGGTCCTTTCGCAGGCTTTGCAGAATCAAGGAGGCCATGCAGCGTATGTCCTCTGGGTCACTAAGGATCACATGATCCGTAACAACCTCCTCCCAGCCATGTACAGTTTTATCTCTATTGTGGGGTCACCAGTATGGTATTTGTATATTGAAATCATATCCCCTCTCAAGCATCTCTTCTCCAGAGAGAATAAGTTCAGTGCTCACAACCTTTCCTCATAACTAAGATCCTCCAGACCCTTTATTAGCTTTATTGCCCTTCTTTGTACTCGCTCCATTTCCAGTACATCCTTCCTGAGGACTGGTGCCCAGAACTGGACAGCATACTCTAGGTGCGGCCGGACCAGAGTCTTGTAGAGTGGGAGAATTATTGTTTTATCTCTGGAGTTGATCCCTTTTTAATACATTCCAATATTCTGTTTGCTTTGTTAGCAGCAGCTTGGCATTGCATGTCTTTGCTGAGTCTATCATCTACTAGGACCCCCAGGTCCTTTTCCATCCTAGATTCCCCCAGAGGTTCTCCCCCAGTGTATAGATTGCATTCATATTTTTGCCACCCAAATGCATTATTTTACATTTTTCTACATTTAACCTCATTTGCCATGTAGTTGCCCACCCATTAATTTGTTCAGATCTTTTTGCAAGGTTTCCACATCCTGCGGAGAAGTTATTGCCCTGCTTAGCTTAGTATCATCTGCAAATACAGAGATTGAACTGTTTATCCCATCCTCCAGGTCGTTTATGAACAAATTAAATAGGATTGGTCCCAGCACAGAACCCTGGGGAACCCCACTACCCACCCCTGACCATTTTGAGTACTCTCCATTTATCACCACCCTTTGAACTCGCCCTTGTAGCCAGTTTCAATCCATTATCCCATCCTCCAGGTCATTTATGAACAAATTAAATAGGATTGGTCCCAGCACAGAACCCTGGGGAACCCCACTACCCACCCCTGACCATTTTGAGTACTCCCCATTTATCACCACCCTCTGAACTCGCCCTTGTAGCCAGTTTTCAATCCATGTACTCACCCTATGGTCCATGTCAACGGACCTTATTTTGTACAGTAAACGTTTATGGGGAACTGTGTCAAATGCTTTTGCAAAATCCAGATACACCACGACTACGGGCCTTCCTTTATCTAGATGGCAACTCACCTCCTCATAGAAGGTTAGTAGATTGGTGTGGCAAGAACGATTCTTCATGAATCCATGATGATTACTGCTAATGATACCGTTCTCATTACTAAAATCTTGTATATAGTCCCTTATCATCCCCTCCAAGAGTTTTCATACTATTGATGTTAGGCTAACTGGTCTGTAATTCCCAGGCATGTATTTTGGGCCCTTTTTAAATATTGGTGCTACATTGGCTTTTCTCCAATCAGCTGGTACCATTCCAGTCAGTAGACTGTCTGTAAAAATTAGGAACAACGGTCTGGCAATCACTTGACTGAGTTCCCTAAGTACCCTCGGATGCAAGCCATCTCATAATGGCCTGTTCTGGTATTAAACGCAGTTTTCCACTCGGCGCCCTCCTTAATCCTCACGAGATTTTAAGCCCCTCTCAGATCAAGCTTAGTGAAAACCATTGCCCCCTGGAGGTGGTCAAATAACCCCTATAATTAGTACAAGGTCTCAGTTCACCGCTCCTCTTCTTCACAAAGAAGAAACCAGCACCAGCAGGAGAAGAGGATTTGTGGATGAAACCCCGAGAAAGTGCGTCTGCAACATACTCCTCCATGGCTTTATCCTCCAACGGGGAGTGGCACCAGGTTGAAGGTCAATTGCGCAATCATACGGCCTGTGTGGAAACAAAGTACCAGCTTGACCTTTGTCAAAGACATCGCTAAAATCACGGTACTCCTCTGGCAGGCAGGAGAGTGAAGAGGTACACAGGACCTTGGCTACCTTCCGGAAGCATGTTTCACTGCATTGTGGTGACCAGGAGAGAACCTCAGCACGGAGCCAATCAAAACAGCGGTTGTGCCTCTGTAACCAAGGATAACCAATAACCAGTGGAAACTTAGGAGAGGAAATCACTTCAAATTGGATTATCTCATGGTGAAGAGCCCCTTATGGCCATGGACAATGGAACCGACTCATGAGTCACGTGGGCAGGCTGTAGAGGTCTCCCGTCAAGAGTCTCAATGACAAGTGGAATGTCACGCAGCTGCAGTGAAATCGAGTGCTTTGATACAAAGGCAGCATCAATGAACAGGCCTGCAGCCCCAGAGTCGACTAGAGCCTGTATCTCTATAGACGACTTAGCCCAAGAAAGGGTGACCGAAACCAGGTGCTTATCCTTCTGGATAACTGGGGATGACACAACACCACCTAAGGTCTGTCCATGACTGGACCTCAAGGTTTGGGTGTTCCTATGACGGGTAGGACAAGACTTCAGAAAGTGACCTGCCTGGCCACAATAAAGGCACAATCTCTCTCTCCTCCTAAAGGCTCTCTCATCCGCAGAGAGATGCGTGAAGCCCAAGCGCATGGGTTCATCTTCACTGACCGACTCGGTACCAGGAGGCATGGGAGGTGAGGGAGGCACGGGTGGGACTGCAAAGCTTGGAGGCAAACGTACAGGAGGCTTCCGCAAGTGGTCTTTAAGAGAAAGTCTTTCACTCAGTCTGGAGTCAATGAGGATGGCAAACGAGATCAAGCTTTCCAGCTCAGTGGGTATATCTCGGGCTGCTATCTCATCCTTGATGGAATCCGAGAGACCATGAGAAAAAGCCGCCCGAGCGCCTCATTGTTCCAAGCAGATTGCCAGAGTTGCCAGAGTATGGAACTCAATGGCGTAGTCGGCAACAGTTCTCGTACTCTGATGGACATGAGGCACTTGACAGCAGAAGTGAAGCGTGAGGGAACGTCAAATACCCTTTTAAAGGAGGCCACAAACTCAGGGTAACTCAAGACAACAGGGTTTTGCGTCTCCCATAAAGGGTTAGCCCAGGCCAAGGCTCTCTCAGAAAGCAAAGATATCACGAACCTTACTTTGCTTCTGTCCGTGGGAAACGCCTGGGGCAGCATCTCAAAGTATATTTCAACTTGGTTGAGAAACCCTCTGCATTGAACTGGATCACCCCCAAATTGCTGGGGAAGCGGGGAGGAACCAGAAATACCTCTTATAGAGGTAATACTCAAGGCGGGTGCCTGCACAGAGACTGGCGCAGCAGCAGGGACGGCCAGGTTGTACTGGAGTAGCCACAGTGGGGGATTCCAGGTGAGCCGTGTGATTCAAGAGCGTTTGTAACGCCATGGCAAACTGATCCATGCGGTGACCTTGCTCATCCAATCTGGAAAAAATATTACCAACAAGTGGATTGACTGTATCTTCTGAATTCATGGCCTTCCCCTACTGTCAGAAACCATGAACCAGACCGAGACAGAAGTACAGTAAAATCACACTTGCTTATTAATAAAAATAAAAAGGTAAATAGAGTAAGCGTAGTCAAAGCATAGCCAATGTTCAGTAACCAGATCGGGTAATCAGCTAAGCCAGAGTTCAGTAACCAGATGGGGTAATCAGCCAGGCCAAAAGTCAGGGATCCAAGTAGAGGAACAGCAAGCAGGATAAGGAGCCAGAAGGCATGTCAGCAAAGCCAGTCTTTAAACAGGAATGCAGGAGATCGTTTCTTGTGATGTAACCAAGGTGAAGGCAGGAATGAAGTGAGCTGGAGATCTTTAAGTAGGCGGGACTGACGAGCAGATCCACAACAGCTGGTTAACTATGGAGAGAGATGAGAGCTGGCAATTAGGCGACAGCTGAGTGGCCAGCTTAGAGAAGGAAGGGCTGAGCCAGCCCTGACAGGGTCCTTCAAGTGCTGTTGCCAACGAACTGCATGGGAGGTTGTCATATGTCTGGTCAAACATGTGGTGCCCAAGCGGCTGCTGTTCTGGCCACGCTTGATTCGCTTCAGACATAGGTTGCAAACAGCAACGGTGTGATCTGCTGCACACATGTCAAAAAAGGCCCACACCAAGGAATTTTTCAAAATCAGTGGGGAGTCAGCAGCGCCCTGAACCTGCGGAGCTCTGCAGTGTGATGCAGTAGGGTGGCTGCCCTTAAGCTGCCCCCTAGAGGACATCCTGCCTCAGAGTTTTGCCACCTCCTCCTCCTCTCTTCTATCAGGCACCCAAGTAGAGTCAGTGACCTCGCCACCTCCACCAGAAAAGTAGTAGCAACTGCACTACGGTTGCACTGTACTGTGTACTGTGTACACCACCAGAAGTATAGTAGCAACTGCACTACAGCTGCACTGTATTGTGTACGGTGTACACCACCAGAAAAGTAGTAGCAACTGCACTACAGCTGCACTGTATTGGCTATTGTATACACTACCAAAAGTGTAGTAGCAACTGCACTGTGGCTGCACAATATTGTGTACTGTGTACACCACCAAAAGTGTAGTAGCAACTGCACTATGGCTGCACTGTTTTGTGTACTGTGTACATCACCAGAAAAGTAGTACCAACTGCACTACGGTTGCACTGTATTGTGTACGGTGTACACCACCAGAAGTGTAGTAGCAACTGCACTGCAGCTGCACTGTATTGTGTACTGTGTACACCACCAGAAAAGTAGTATATATATATATATACATACACACACACACACACACACACAAGACTATATATATATTAATACACCGCCTGAAGTATATTAGAAATAGTACACCACGGAATGCACTGTAGATTTAAGTTACACTGGATGCAGAGTATATACAGTATCTCACAAAAGTGAGTACACCCCTCGCATTTTTGTAAATATTTTATTATATCTTTTCATGTGATAACACTGAAGAAATGACACTTTGCTACAATGTAAAGTAGTGAGTGTACAGCTTGTAAAACAGTGTAAATTTGCTGTCCGCTCAAAATAACTCAATACACAGCCATTAATGTCTAAACCGCAGGCAACAAAAGTGAGTACACCCCTAAGTGAAAATGTCCAAATTGGACCAGAAGTGTAATATTTTGTGTGGCCACCATTATTTTCCAACACTGCCTTAACCCTTTTGGGCATGGAGTTCACCAGAGCTTCACAGGTTGCCACTGGAGTCCTCTTCCATGATGACATCACGGAGCTGGTGGATGTTAGAGACCTTGCGCTCCTCCACCTTCCGTTTTAGGATGCCCCACAGATGCTCAATAGGGTTTAGGTTTGGACATGCTTGGCCAGTCCATCACTTTTACCCTCAGCTTCTTTAGCAAGGCAGTGGTCGTCTTGGAGGTGTGTTTGGGGTCGTTATCATGGTGGAATACTGCCCTGCGGCACAGTCTCCGATGGGAGGGAATCATGCTCTGCTTCAGTATGTCACATGTTGGCATTCATGGTCCCCTCAATGAACTGTAGCTCTACAGTGCCGGCAGCACTCATGCAGCCTCCGACCATGACACTACCACCACCATGCTTGACTGTAGGCAAGACACACTTGTCTTTGTACTCCTCACCTGGTTGCCGCCACACACGCTTGACACCATCTGAACAAAATACGTTTATCTTGGTCTCATCAGACCACAGAACATAGTTCCAGTAATCCATATCCTTAGTCTGCTTGTCTTCAGCAAACTATTTGCGGGCTTTCTTGTGCATCATCTTGTGAAGAAACTTGTGCATCATCTTTGGAAGAGGCTTCCTTTTGGGACGACAGCCATGCAGACCAATTTGATGCAGTGTGTGGCGTATGGTCTGAGCACTGACAGCCTGACCCCCCCACCCCTTAAACCTCTGCAGCAATGCTGGCAGCACTCATACATCTACTTCCCAAAGACAACCTCTGGATATGACACTGAGCATGTGCAGTCAACTTCTTTGGTCGACCATGGTGAGATCTGTTCTGTGTGGAACCTATCCTGTTAAACCGCTGTATGATCTTGGCCACCATGCTGCAGCTCAGTTTCAGGGTCTTGGCAATCTTCTTATAGCCTAAGCCATCTTTATGTAGAGCAACAATTCTTTTTTTCAGATCCTCAGAGTTCTTTGCCATGAGGTGCCATGTTGAACTTCCAGTGACCATTATGAGAGAGTGAGAGTGATAACACCAAATTTAACACACCTGCTCCCCATTCATACCTGAGACCTTGTAACACTAACAAGTCACATGACACTGGGAGGGAAAATGGCTAATTGGGCCCAATTTGGCCATTTTCACTTAGGGGTGTACTCATTTTTGGTGCCAGTGGTTTAATCATTAATGGCTGTGTTTTGAATTAGTTTGAGGGAAGAGCAAATTTACACTGCTATACTAGCTGTACACTAACTACTTTACATTGTAGCAAATTGTCATTTCGTCAGCGTTGTCACATGAAAAGATCCAATAAAATATCTACAAAAATGTGAGGGGTGTACTCACTTTTGTGAGATACTGTATATATATATATATATATATATATATATATATATATATATATATAAATATATACACGAGACTGTATATATTAATACACCGCCTGAAGTATATTAGAAATACTACACCACAGAATGAACTGTAGATATAGGCTACACTGGATGCAGAGTAAATATATACTAGACTGGCTGTATACATATATATCAAATACACTGCCACTAACTGAATAACCTGCCTGCTTAATCTAAATCACACTATCTCTCTGTCCACACCAACAACACTACACAGGGCCGCTGTGTAGGCAGCCTTATATAGTGTGGGGCATGAACTTAGTCCCCTTTACCCATGGTTGGCCAAAGGCACCCTGCCTTTGGCTAATTTTGGCTCTCTTAGCAGAAGGTGCTGGGATTGGCCAAAGCATGCAGGTCAGGTGCATGCTTTGGCTAATCATCATACAGCAATGCACTGCGATTTCGCAGTGCATTATGGGGCATTCCGCAGCGCTCAAATTTGCCACGAATGCACCATAATGTTCGTTCTTCGGCGAACAAGGAGCTCATTCCTAGAGCTGTGGCTGGATAGCGCAGGCAAACTCACTAAACAGAGAAAATGTGGCCCTGCCTGAGGACTGACCACCATACACCTTTGCCTGTGGACACATTTGTTGCTGGCCCCCTTACAGTGCCAAGGGAACATCTGCATTATTGGGAGGGAGGGGGCAGTGCTTATAAGCAGATGTAAAGAAGAAGTGGAAATCTGTACGTAGATGTGGTGGTGTTTGGTGCACTTTAATTTGAGTACTCACACTAAACAGACACACTCCACGGATACACTATAATATACTGCAATATAATGCGCCAAACGTACAGTAACACACAAAGCTACATGGCATTAAACTGGCAGTAACAAACACAGAAGTAAATGGTGTCAAACTTGCAGTAACTCACACAGAACTATATGGCGTTAAACTGGCAGTAAGGCACATAGAAGTAAATGGCGTTAAACTGGCAGTAACGCACAAAACTCTATGGCGTTAAACTTGCAGTAACGCACAAAACTCTATGGCGTTAAACTTGCAGTAACGCATAAAACTCTATGGCGTTAAACTGGCAGTAATGCACAAAACTATATGGCGTTAAACTTGCAGTACACACACAGAAGTAAGTGGCGTTAAACTTGCAGCAATGCACACAGAAGAAAATGGCGTTAAACTTGCAGTAATGCACAAAACTATATGGCAATAAACTGGCAGCAACGCACAATAAACTATATGGCGTTAAACTGGCAGTAATGCACACAGAAGTAAATGACATTAAACTTGTTGTAACGCACACAACTATATGGCATTAAACTGGCAATAACGCACAAAACTATATGGCGTTAAACTAGTAGTAACGCATACAGAACTATATGGCGTTAAGGTGGCAGTAACGCACAAAACTATATGGCGTTAAACTGGCAGTAACGCATAAAACTATGTGGCGTTAAACTTGTAGTAACACACAAAACTATATGGAAATAAACTGGCAGTAATGCACAAAACGATATGGCGTTAAACTGGCAGTAACGCACACAGAACTATATGGCGCTAAAGCGGCAGTAACGCACATAGAACTATATGGCGTTAAACTGGCAGTAACGCACAAAAAACTATATGGCGTTAAACTGGCAGTAACATGCACAGAACTCTATGGCGTTAAACTGGCAGTAACATACACAAAACTATATGGCATTAAACTGGCAGTAACACACACAGAACTATATGGCGTTAAACTGGCAGTAAGGCACAAAACTATATTGCATTAAATTTGCAGTAACGCACACAGAAGTAAATGGTGTTAAACTTGCAGTAATGCACAAAACTATATGGCGTTAAACTGGCAGTAATGCACACAAAACTATATGGTGTTAAACTGGCAGTAACGCACACAGAACTACATGGCGTTAAACTGGCAGTAACACACACAGAACTATATGGCGTTAAACTGGCAGTAACACACACAGAACTATATGGCGTTAAACTGGCAATAATGTACACAAAACTTTATGGCGTTAAACTGGCAGTAATGCACATAGAAATGCTGTTAAACTGGCAGTAATGCACATAGAAGTAAATGGCGTTAAACTTGCAGTAACGCACAAAACTATATGGCGTTAAACTGGCAGTAATGCGCAAAACTATATGGCGTTAAACTTGCAGTAAAGCACACAGAAGTAAATGGCATTAAACTGGCAAAAATGAACACAGAAGAAAATGGCGTTAAACTTGCAGTAACGCACAAAACTATATGGCGTTAAACTGGCAGTAACGCACAAAACTATATGGCGTTAAACTTGCAGTAACGCACACAGAAGTAAGTGGCATTAAACTTGCAGCAATGCACACAGAAGAAAATGGCGTTAAACTTGCAGTAAACTATATGGCAATAAACTGGCAGTAGCGCACAATAAACTATATGGCGTTAAACTGGCATTAATGCACACAGAAGTAAATGACATTAAACTTGTTGTAACGCACACAACTATATGGCATTAAACTGGCAATAACGCACAAAACTAAATGACGTTAAACTAGTAGTAACGCACACAGAACTATATGGCGTTAAGCTGGCAGTAACGCACAAAACTATATGGCGTTAAACTGGCAGTAACACCCGTACAGGTCCCCTCTGTCATCTCTTCTAGAGATAAAGTGATCCAGACCAAATTATTGTACAGAGCATATTTCACACCACGACTACTATTTAAACTAAAGAGAGCACCCGATTCTCTGTGTCCTCGATGCGGGACGGCTGAGGGCACGTTCTTCCATTTACTATGGGAGTGCACGCCGATACGGCAATTTTGGTCAGAGGTTACGGCCTTTATCAGCACTGTAGCCAATATACCAAATATCTGTAATCCTCTTAGATGTCTGCTGGGATATATTGATGATGAAGAGTTATCCAAAAATGTTCAATCATTCATACGTATAGTGATGTTTTACGCCAAAAAAACAATAACCATGCATTGAAAATCTAGTACGACCCCGACCGTGAAACTCTGGCTAACTATTGTCAACCAAGCTATACCATTATATAAGCTGACATATGAGGCAAGGGGATGCCCTAAAAAATTCACAAAAATCTGGAACTCATGGGTGAGTTCAGAGAGTACCATACCCCCTGCTTAATGAGTGAACACAACACTGGTTTAGATATTGCAACTCCCCATACCTACCTCTTGATAGCGACAATGTAATATAATGTAAGATGTGCTGTGTGTATTACTGCATAAGGTCAATCTGTATACCTGTCCACTGTACTGAACCTTGAATAATGCAATATTTGATGTGCCTTGTAAACCTGCTTAACAATTATTGTCACTGTTTATAAAACAATAAAAAGTTACCTTTAAAAAAAAAACTGGCAGTAACGCATAAAACTATGTGGCGTTAAACTTGCAGTAACACACAAAACTATATGGAAATAAACTGGCAGTAATGCACAAAACGATATGGCGTTAAACTGGCAGTAACGCACACAGAACTATATGGCGTTAAACTGGCAGTAACGCACATAGAACTATATGGCGTTAAACTGGCAGTAACGCACAAAAAACTATATGGCGTTAAACTGGCAGTAACATGCACAGAACTATAGCGTTAAACTGGCAGTAACATACACAAAACTATATGGCATTAAACTGGCAGTACCACACACAGAACTATATGGCGTTAAACTGGCAGTAAGGCACAAAACTATATGGCATTAAATTTGCAGTAATGCACACAGAAGTAAATGGTGTTAACCTTGCAGTAATGCACAAAACTATATGGCGTTAAACTTACTGATACATACCTATATATATATCTTTTTTATTTCCCTTAGAAATATATTCAAACTGCTTCCCTAAAACTCCTGAAGAAGGAAATACACATTATAGAGGGAATTGAGTCTCTCTATATTCCGAAACATGTAGAGTATCACGTGTTGCCATACCTTCACCCCAGTGAGCTATTTTCTGAATTTGCTGGGATGACGTATTACATCACTTTAGCAGATTGATTACAATTGTTCACTGTCTGATCTACCCCTGTTTTTGATTTTATATCATAGAATTTTTGTATATCCTGTAATCAATAAAAACTTTTGTTACTAATTTTAACAATATTTGTATATTTGATTTCTCTGCACCATCTATCTATTTTTCCGGTGACACACTGCCCATATTATCCCCCTTGGGGCACATCTCTTCTTTTGGTTTCCTAAACTTGCAGTAATGCACAAAACTATATGGCGTTAAACTGGCAGTAATGCACACAGAACTATATGGCGTTAAACTGGCAGTAACGCACACAGAACTATATGGCGTTAAACTGGCAGTAACACACACAGAACTATGTGGCGTTAAACTGGCAGTAATGTACACAAAACTATATGGTGTTAAACTGGCAGTAATGCACATAGAAATGCCGTTAAACTGGCAGTAATGCACATAGAAGTAAATGGCGTTAAACTGGCAGTAACGCACAAAACTATGTGGCGTTAAACTGGCAGTAATGCACAAAACTATATGGCGTTAAACTGGCAGTAACACACAAAACTATATAATGTTAAACTTGCAGTAACGCACACAGAAGTAAATGGCATTAAACTGGCAGTAATGCACACAGAAGTAAATGGCATTAAACTTGCAGTGACACACAAAAATATATGGCATTAAACTGGCAGTAACACACAAAACTATATGGCGTTAAACTGGCAGTAACGCACAATAAACTATATGGTGTTAAACTGGCAGTAACGCACACACAACTATATGGCGTTAAACTGGCAGTAACGCACACACAACTATATGGCGTTAAACTGGCAGTAAGGCACATAGAAGTAAATGGCGTTAAACTGGCAGTAATGCACAATAAACTATATGGTGTTAAACTGGCAGTAACGCACACACAACTATATGGCGTTAAACTGGCAGTAACGCACACACAACTATATGGCGTTAAACTGGCAGTAAGGCACATAGAAGTAAATTGCGTTAAACTGGCAGTAACGCACAAAACTATATGGCGTTAAACTTGCAGTAACGCACAAAACTATATGGCGTTAAACTTGCAGTAACGCACACAGAAATAAATGGCATTAAACTTGCAGCAATGCACACAGAAGAAAATGGCGTTAAACTTGCAGTAATGCACATAACTATATGGCAATAAATTGTCAGTAATGCACAAAAAACTATATGGCGTTAAACTGGTAGTAATGCACACAGAACTATATGGCGTTAAACTGGCAGTAATGCACAAAACTATATGATGTTAAACTTGCAGTAACGCACACAGAAGTAAATGGCAATAAACTGGCAGTAACGCACAAAACTATATGACTATATATCTGGATTTTGCAAAAGCATTTGACACAGTTCCCCATAAACGTTTACTGTACAAGATAAGGTCCACTGGCATGGACTATAGGGTGAGTACATGGATTAAAAACTGGCTACAAGGGCGCGTTCAGAGGGTGGTGATAAATGAGGAGTACTCAGGCTTCTGTGCTGGGACCAATCCTATTTAATTTGTTCATAAACGATCTGGAGGATGGGATAAACAGTTCAATCTCTGTATTTGCAGACGATACTAAGCTAAGCAGGGCAAAAACTTCTCCGCAGGACGTGGAAACCTTGCAAAAAGAGCTGAACAAATTAATGGGGTGGGCTACTACATGGCAAATGAGGTTCAATGTAGAAAAATGTAAAATAATGCATTTGGGTGGCAAAAATATGAATGCAATCTATACACTGGGGGGAGAACCTCTGGGGGAATCTAGGATGGAAAAGGACATGGGGGTCTTAGTAGATGATAGGCTCAGCAATGGCAGGCAATGCCAAGCTGCTGCTAACAAAGCAAACAGAATATTGGCATGCAATAAAAGGGGGATCAACTCCAGAGATAAAACGATAATTCTCCCGCTCTACAAGACTCTGGTCCGGCCGCACCTAGAGTATGCGGTCCAGTTCTGGGCACCAGTCCTCAGGAAGGATGTACTCGAATTGGAGCGAGTACAAAGAAGGGCAGCAAAGCTAATAAAGGGTCTGCAGGATCTTAGTTATGAGGAAAGGTTGCGAGCACTGAACTTATTCTCTCTGGAGAAGAGACGCTTGAGAGGGGATATGATTTCAATTTACAAATACCGGACTGGTGACCCCACAATAGGGATAAAACTTTTTCGCAGAAGAGAGTTTAACAAGACTCGTGGCCACTCATTAAAATTAGAAGAAAAGGGGTTTAACCTTAAACTACGTAGAGGGTTCTTTACTGTAAGAGCGGCAAGGATGTGGAATTCCCTTCCACAGGCGGTGGTCTCAGCGGGGAGCATTGATAGCTTCAAGAAACTATTAGATAAGCACCTGAATGACCACAACATACAGGGATATACAATGCAATACTGACACATAATCACACACATAGGTTGGACTTGATGGACTTGTGTCTTTTTTCAACCTCACCTACTATGTAACTATGTAACGTTAAACTGGCAGTAACGCACAAAACTATATGGCGTTAAACTCACAGTAATGCACAGTAAACTATGGCGTTAAACTGGCAGTAACGCACACAGAAGTTAATAATGTTAAACTTGCAGTAACGCACAAAAATATATGGCGTTGAAATGGCAGTAAAACACAAAACTATATGGCGTTAAACTTGCAGTAACGCACAATAAACTATATGGCGTTAAACTGGCAGTAACGCACACAGAACTATATAGAGTTAAACTGGTAGTAACGCACAAAACTATATGGCGTTAAACTTGCAGTAACGCACAATAAACTATATGGCGTTAAACTGGCAGTAACGCACACAGAACTATATGGTGTTAAACTGGCAGTAACGCACAAAACTATATGATGTTAAACTTGCAGTAACACACACAGAAGTAAATGGCAATAAACTGGCAGTAACGCACAAAACTATATGGCGTTAAACTGGCAGTAACGCACACAGAAGTAAATGGTGTTAAACTTGCAGTAACGCACAAAAATATATGGCGTTAAACTGGCACTAATGCACAATAAACTATATGGCATTAAACTGGCAGTAATGCACACAGAAGTAAATGGTGTTAAACTGGCAGTAACGCACACAAAAGAAAATGGTGTTAAACTTGCAGTAACGCACAAAACTATATGGCGTTAAACTGGCAGTAATGCACAAAACTATATGGCGTTAAACTGGCAGCATAAAAGTTGTACACAAATGTATCAAGAGATCTCTTGATACATTTGTGTACAAATTTTATGCTGAAGAGACGAGTGTTCTGTGAGTACATTTATATATTCGTGCCTGTTCAGACTGAGATTTTGTTCTGTCTTTATGCTTTGTCTGGAATATAACAGTCTCTCATACTTTGAGACATAATTGCTTTATATCCTATGCTGGTGCTAAATACACTTACTGATACATACCTATATATATATCTTTTTTATTTCCCTTAGAAATATATCCAAACTGCTTCCCTGAAACTCCTGAAGAAGGAAATACACATTATAGAGGGAATTGAGTCTCTCTATATTCCGAAACATGTAGAGTATCACGTGTTGCCATACCTTCACCCCAGTGAGCTATTTTCTGAATTTGCTGGGATGATGTATTACATCACTTTAGCAGATTGATTACAATTGTTCACTGTCTGATCTACCCCTGTTTTTGATTTTATATCATAGAATTTTTGTATATCCTGTAATCAATAAAAACTTTTGTTACTAATTTTAACAATATTTGTATATTTGATTTCTCTGCACCATCTATCTATTTTTCCGGTGACACACTGCCCATATTATCCCTCTTGGGGCACATCTCTTCTTTTGTTTTCCTAAACTTGCAGTAATGCACAAAACTATATGGCGTTAAACTGGCAGTAACGCACACAGAACTATATGGCGTTAAACTGGCAGTAACACACACAGAACTATATGGCGTTAAACTGGCAGTAATGTACACAAAACTATATAGCATTAAACTGGCAGTAATGCACATAGAAGTAAATGGCGTTAAACTGGCTGTAATGCACATAGAAGTAAATGGCGTTAAACTGGTAGTAACGCACAAAACTATGCGGCGTTAAACTGGCAGTAATGCACAAAACTATATGGCGTTAAACTTGCAGTAAAGCACACAGAAGTAAATGGTGTTAAACTGGCAGTAACGCACACAGAACTATATGGTTTTAAACTGGCAGTAACGCACAAAACTATATGATGTTAAACTTGCAGTAACGCACACAGAAGTAAATGGCAATAAACTGGCAGTAACGCACAAAACTATATGGTGTTAAACTGGCAGTAATGCACAAAACTATATGGCGTTAAACTGACAGTAATGCACAGTAAACTATAACGTTAAACTGGTAGTAATGCACACAGAAGTAAATGGTGTTAAACTTGCAGTAACGCACAAAAATATATGGTGTTAAACTGGCAGTAACGCACAAAACTATATGGTGTTAAACTGGCAGTAACGCACAATAAACTATATGGTGTTAAACTGGCAGTAACGCACACACAACTATATGGCGTTAAACTGGCAGTAACGCACACAGAACTATATGGCGTTAAACTGGCAGTAAGGCACAAAACTATATGGCATTAAACTTGCAGTAACGCACACATAAGTAAATGGCGTTAAACTGGCAGTAATGCACAAAACTATATGGCATTAAACTTGCAGTAACGCACACATAAGTAAATGGCGTTAAACTTGCAGCAATGCACACAGAAGAAAATGGCGTTAAACTTGCAGTAACGCACAAAACTATATGGCAATAAACTGGCAGTAATGCACAAAAAACGATATGGCGTCAAACTGGCAGTAATGCACACAGAACTATATGGTGTTTAACTGGCAGTAACGCACAAAACTATATGATGTTAAACTTGCAGTAACACACACAGAAGTAA
This sequence comes from Lithobates clamitans, assembly GCA_037952925.1. Taxonomy (NCBI): domain Eukaryota; kingdom Metazoa; phylum Chordata; class Amphibia; order Anura; family Ranidae; genus Lithobates; species Lithobates clamitans. Next base: position 1,372,609 of record JBBGZY010001071.1, on the reverse strand, counting down.
ATGGCAATAAACTGGCAGTAATGCACAAAACTATATGGCGTTAAACTGGCAGTAACGCACAAAACTATATGGCGTTAAACTGACAGTAATGCACAATAAACTATGGCGTTAAACTGGCAGTAACGCACACAGAAGTAAATGGTGTTAAACTTGCAGTAAAGCACAAAAATATATGGCGTTAAACTGGCAGTAACGCACAAAACTATGTGACGTTAAACTGGCACTAACGCACAATAAACTATATGGCATTAAACTGGCAGTAATGCACACAGAAGTAAATTGTGTTAATCTGGCAGTAACTCATAAAACTATATGGCATTAAACTGGCAGTAATGCACAAAACTATATGGCGTTAAACTGGCAGTAATGCACAATAAACTATATAGCATTAAACTGCCAGTAACGCACGCAGAAGTAAATAGCGTTAAACTTGCAGTAACGCACACAGAAGTAAATGGCGTTAAACTGGATGTAACGCACATAGAAGTAAATGGCGTTAAACTGGTAGTAACGCACAAAACTATACGGCGTTAAACTGGCAGTAATGCACAAAACTATATGGCGTTAAACTTGCAGTAAAGCACACAGAAGTAAATGGTGTTAAACTGGCAGTAACGCACACAGAACTATATGGTTTTAAACTGGCAGTAACGCACAAAACTATATGATGTTAAACTTGCAGTAACGCACACAGAAGTAAATGGCAATAAACTGGCAGTAATGCACAAAACTATATGGTGTTAAACTGGCAGTAATGCACAAAACTATATGGCGTTAAACTGACAGTAATGCACAGTAAACTATAGCGTTAAACTGGTAGTAACGCACACAGAAGTAAATGGTGTTAAACTTGCAGTAACGCACAAAAATATATGGTGTTAAACTGGCAGTAACGCACAAAACTATATGGCGTTAAACTGGCAGTAACGCACAATAAACTACATGGTGTTAAACTGGCAGTAACGCACACACAACTATATGGCGTTAAACTGGCAGTAACGCACACAAAACTATATGGCGTTAAACTGTCAGTAAGGCACATAGAAGTAAATGGCGTTAAACTGACAGTAATGCACAAAACTATATGGCATTAAACTTGCAGTAACGCACACAGAAGTAAATGGCGTTAAACTTGCAGCAATGCACACAGAGGAAAATGGCGTTAAACTTGCAGTAACGCACAAAACTATATGGCAATAAACTGGCAGTAATGCACAAAAAACGATATGGCGTCAAACTGGCAGTAATGCACACAGAACTATATGGTGTTAAACTGGCAGTAACGTACAAAACTATATGATGTTAAACTTGCAGTAACACACACAGAAGTAAATGGCAATAAACTGGCAGTAATGCACAAAACTATATGGCGTTAAACTGGCAGTAACGCACAAAACTATATGGCGTTAAACTGACAGTAATGCACAATAAACTATGGCGTTAAACTGGCAGTAACGCACACAGAAGTAAATGGTGTTAAACTTGCAGTAAAGCACAAAAATATATGGCGTTAAACTGGCAGTAACGCACAAAACTATGTGACGTTAAACTGGCACTAACGCACAATAAACTATATGGCATTAAACTGGCAGTAATGCACACAGAAGTAAATTGTGTTAATCTGGCAGTAACGCATAAAACTATATGGCGTTAAACTGGCAGTAATGCACAAAACTATATGGCGTTAAACTGGCAGTAATGCACAATAAACTATATAGCATTAAACTGGCAGTAACGCACGCAGAAGTAAATAGCGTTAAACTTGCAGTAACGCACACAGAAGTAAATGGCGTTAAACTGGATGTAATGCACATAGAAGTAAATGGCGTTAAACTGGTAGTAACGCACAAAACTATACAGCGTTAAACTGGCAGTAATGCACAAAACTATATGGCGTTAAACTTGCAGTAAAGCACACAGAAGTAAATGGTGTTAAACTGGCAGTAACGCACACAGAACTATATGGTTTTAAACTGGCAGTAACGCACAAAACTATATGATGTTAAACTTGCAGTAACGCACACAGAAGTAAATGGCAATAAACTGGCAGTAACGCACAAAACTATATGGTGTTAAACTGGCAGTAATGCACAAAACTATATGGCGTTAAACTGACAGTAATGCACAGTAAACTATAGCGTTAAACTGGTAGTAACGCACACAGAAGTAAATGGTGTTAAACTTGCAGTAACGCACAAAAATATATGGTGTTAAACTGGCAGTAACGCACAAAACTATATGGCGTTAAACTGGCAGTAACGCACAATAAACTATATGGTGTTAAACTGGCAGTAACGCACACACAACTATATGGCGTTAAACTGGCAGTAACGCACACAAAACTATATGGCGTTAAACTGGCAGTAACGCACACAGAAGTAAATGGCGTTAAACTTGCAGCAATGCACACAGAAGAAAATGGCGTTAAACTTGCAGTAACGCACAAAACTATATGGCAATAAACTGGCAGTAATGCACAAAAAACGATATGGCGTCAAACTGGCAGTAATGCACACAGAACTATATGGTGTTAAACTGGCAGTAACACACAAAACTATATGATGTTAAACTTGCAGTAACACACACAGAAGTAAATGGCAATAAACTGGCAGTAATGCACAAAACTATATGGCGTTAAACTGGCAGTAACGCACAAAACTATATGGCGTTAAACTGACAGTAATGCACAATAAACTATGGCGTTAAACTGGCAGTAACGCACACAGAAGTAAATGGTGTTAAACTTGCAGTAAACCACAAAAATATATGGCGTTAAACTGGCAGTAACGCACAAAACTATGTGACGTTAAACTGGCACTAACGCACAATAAACTATATGACATTAAACTGGCAGTAATGCACACAGAAGTAGGGATGAGCCGAACACCCCCCTGTTCGGTTCGCACCAGAACATGCGAACAGGAAAAAAGTTCGTTCGAACACGCGAACACCATTAAAGTCTATGGGACACGAACATGAATAATCAAAAGTGCTAATTTTAAAGGCTAATATGCAAGTTATTGTCATAAAAAGTGTTTGGGGACCTGGGTCCTGCCCCAGGGGACATGGATCAATGCAAAAAATTTTTTTAAAACGGCCGTTTTTTCAGGAGCAGTGATTTTAATAATGCTTAAAGTCAAACAATAAAAGTGTAATATCCCTTTAAATTTCGTACCTGGGGGGTGTCTATAGTATGCCTGTAAAGGGGCGCATGTTTCCTGTGTTTAGAACAGTCTGACAGCAAAATGACATTTTGAAGGAAAAAAGCCATTTAAAACTACCCGCGGCTATTGCATTGCTGACAATACACATAGAAGTTCATTGATAAAAACGGCATGGGAATTCCCCAAAGGGGAACCCCGAACCAAAATTTAAAAAAAAAATGCCGTAGGAGTCCCCCTAAATTCCATACCAGGCCCTTCAGGTCTGGTATGAATATTAAGGGGAACCCCGGCCAAAATTTAAAAAAAAAATGACGTGGAGTTCCCCCTAAATTCCATACCAGACCTGAAGGGTCTGGTATGGATTTTAAGGGGAACCCCGCGCCAAAAAAAAACAAAAACGCTGTATTAGTGTCGCTGGTGACGCTAGTTAGTGAGGTAAATATTTAGGTTCGCCGTCAGCGTTTTATAGCGTCAGGGACCCCCATATACTACCTAATAAATGTTTTAACCCCTTGATTGCCCCCTAGTTAACCCTTTCACCACTGATCACCGTATAACCGTTACGGTTGACGCTGGTTAGTTTGTTTATTTTTTATAGTGTCAGGGCACCCGCCGTTTATTACCGAATAAAGGTTTAGCCCCCCGATCGCCCGGCGGTGATATGCGTCGCCCCAGGCAGCGTCAGATTAGCGCCAGTACCGCTAACACCCACGCACGCAGCATGCGCCTCCCTTAGTGGTATAGTATCTGATCGGATCAATATCTGATCCGATCAGATCTATACTAGCGTCCCCAGCAGTTTAGGGTTCCCAAAAACGCAGTGTTAGCGGGATCAGCCCAGATACCTGCTAGCACCTGCGTTTTGTGCCTCCGCCCAGCCCAACCAAGTGCAGTATCGATCGATCACTGTCACTTACAAAACACTAAACGCATAACTGCAGCGTTCGCAGAGTCAGGCCTGATCCCTGCGATCGCTAACAGTTTTTTTGGTAGCATTTTGGTGAACTGGCAAGCACCAGCCCCAGGCGTCAGGTTAGCGCCAGTACCGCTAACACCCACGCACGCAGCATACGCCTCCCTTAGTGGTATAGTATCTGAACGGATCAATATCTGATCTGATCAGATCTATACTAGCGTCCCCAGCAGTTTAGGGTTCCCAAAAACGCAGTGTTAGCGGAATCAGCCCAGATACCTGCTAGCACCTGCATTTTGCCCCTCCGCCCGGCCCAGCCCAGCCCACCCAAGTGCAGTATCGATCGTTCACTGACACTTACAAAACACTAAACGCATAACTGCAGCGTTCACAGAGTCAGGCCTGATCCCTGCGATCGCTAACAGTTTTTTTGGTAGTATTTTGGTGAACTGGCAAGCACCAGCCCCAGGCAGCGTCAGATTAGCGCCAGTACCGCTAACACCCACGCACGCACCGTACACCTCCCTTAGTGGTATAGTATCTGATCGCATCAATATCTGATCCGATCAGATCTATACTAGCGTCACCAGCAGTTTAGGGTTCCCAAAAACGCAGTGTTAGCGGGATCAGCCCAGATACCTGCTAGCACCTGCGTTTTGCCCCTCCGCCCGGCCCGGCCCAGCCCACCCAAGTGCAGTATCGATCGATCACTGTCACTTACAAAACACTAAACGCATAACTGCAGCGTTCGCAGAGTCAGGCCTGATCCCTGCGATCGCTAACAGTTTTTTGGTAGCGTTTTGGTGAACTGGCAAGCGCCAGCGGCGTAGTACACCCCGGTCGTAGTCAAACCAGCACTGCAGTAACACGTGGTGACGTGGCGAGTCCCATAAGTGCAGTTGAAGCTGGTGAGGTGGCAAGCACAAGTAGTGTCCCGCTGCCACCAAAAAGACAAACACAGGCCCGTCGTGCCCATAGTGCCCTTCCTGCTGCATTCGCCAATCCTAATTGGGAACCCACCGCTTCTGCAGCGCCCGTACTTCCCCCATTCACATCCCCAACCAAATGCAGTCGGCTGCATGAGAGGCATTTTTATGTCCTCCCGAGTACCCCTACCCAACGAACCCCCCAAAAAAGATGTCGTGTCTGCAGCAAGCGCGGATATAGGCGTGACACCCGCTATTATTGTCCCTCCTGTCCTGACAATCCTGGTCTTTGCATTGGTGAATGTTTTGAACGCTACCATTCACTAGTTGAGTATTAGCGTAGGGTACAGCATTGCACAGACTAGGCACACTTTCACAGGGTCTCCCAAGATGCCATCGCATTTTGAGAGACCCGAACCTGGAACCGGTTACCGTTATAAAAGTTAGTTACAAAAAAAGTGTAAAAAAAAAAAAAAATATGAAATAAAAAAAAATAGTTGTTGTTTTATTGTTCTCTCTCTCTCTATTCTCTCTCTCTATTGTTCTGCTCTTTTTTACTGTATTCTATTCTGCAATGTTTTATTGTTATTGTTATTGTTATTGTTATTTTTATTGTTATTATGTTTTATCATGTTTGTTTTTCAGGTGTGTAATTATTTACACTTTACTGTGCTTTATTGTTAACCATTGTTAACCATTTTTTTGTCTTCAGGTACGCCATTCACGACTTTGAGTGGTTATACCAGAATGATGCCTGCAGGTTTAGGTATCATCTTGGTATCATTCTTTTCAGCCAGCGGTCGGCTTTCATGTAAAAGCAATCCTAGCGGCTAATTAGCCTCTAGACTGCTTTTACAAGCCGTGGGAGGGAATGCCCCCCCCCCACCGTCTTCCGTGTTTTTCTCTGGCTCTCCTGTCTCAACAGGGAACCTGAGAATGCAGCCGGTGATTCAGCCAGCTGACCATAGAGCTGATCAGAGACCAGAGTGGCTCCAAACATCTCTATGGCCTAAGAAACCGGAAGCTACGAGTATTTCATGACTTAGATTTCGCCGGATGTAAATAGCGCCATTGGGAAATTGGGGAAGCATTTTATCACACCGATCTTGGTGTGGTCAGATGCTTTGAGGGCAGAGGAGAGATCTAGGGTCTAATAGACCACAATTTTTTCAAAAAAGAGTACCTGTCGCTACCTATTGCTATCATAGGGGATATTTACATTCCCCGAGATAACAATAAAAATGATTAAAAAAAAAAATATGAAAGGAACAGTTTAAAAGTAAGATTAAAAAAGCAAAAAAATAATAAAGAAAAAAAAAAAAAAAAAAAAAAAACACCCCTGTCGCCCCCTGCTCTCGCGCTAAGACGAACGCAAGCGGCGGTCTGTCGTCAAATGTAAACAGCAATTGCACCATGCATGTGAGGTATCACCGCGAAGGCCAGATCGAGTGCAGTAATTTTTCCAGTAGACCTCCTCTGTAAATCTAAAGTGGTAACCTGTAAAGGCTTTTGAAGGCTTTTAAACATGTATTTATTTTGTTGCCACTGCACGTTTGTGCGCAATTTTAAAGCATGTCATGTTTGGTATCCATGTACTCGGCCTAAGATCATCTTTTTTATTTCATCAAACATTTGGGCAATATAGCGTGTTTTAGTGCATTAAAATTAAAAAAAGTGTGTTTTTTCCCCAAAAAATGCGTTTGAAAAATCGCTGCGCAATTACTGTGTGAAAAAAAAAAATGAAACACCCACCATTTTAATCTGTAGGGCATTTGCTTTAAAAAAATATATAATGTTTGGGGGTTCAAAGTAATTTTTTTGCAAAAAAAAACAACTTTTTCATGTAAACAATAAGTGTCAGAAAGGGCTTTGTCTTCAAGTGGTTAGAAGAGTGGGTGATGTGTGACATAAGCTTCTAAATGTTGTGCATAAAATGCCAGGACAGTTCAAAACCCCCCCAAATGACCCCATTTTGGAAAGTAGACACCCCAAGCTATTTGCTGAGAGGCATGTCGAGTCCGTGGAATATTTTATATTGCGACACAAGTTGCGGGAAAGAGACAAATTTTTTTTTTTTTTTTTTTTTTTGCACAAAGTTGTCACTAAATGATATATTGCTCAAACATGCCATGGAAATATGTGAAATTACACCCCAAAATACATTCTGCTGCTTCTCCTGAGTACGGGGATACCACATGTGTGAGACTTTTTGGGAGCCTAGCCGCGTACGGGACCCCGAAAACCAAGCACCGCCTTCAGGCTTTCTAAGGGCGTGAATTTTTGATTTCACTCTTCACTGCCTATCACAGTTTCGGAGGCCATGGAATGCCCAGGTGGCACAAAACCCCCCCAAATGACCCCATTTTGGAAAGTAGACACCCCAAGCTATTTGCTGAGAGGTATAGTGAGTATTTTGCAGACCTCACTTTTTGTCACAAAGTTTTGAAAATTGAAAAAAGAAAAAAAAAAATGTTTTTTCTTGTCTTTCTTCATTTTCAAAAACAAATGAGAGTTGCAAAATACTCACCATGCCTTTCAGCAAATAGCTTGGGGTGTCTACTTTCCAAAATGGGGTCATTTGGGGGGGTTTTGTGCCACCTGGGCATTCCATGGCCTCCGAAACTGTGATAGGCAGTAAAGAGTGAAATCAAAAATTTTCACCCTTAGAAATCCTGAAGGCAGTGATTGGTTTTCGGGGTCCAGTACGCGGCTAGGCTCCCAAAAAGTCCCACACATGTGGTATCCCCATACTCAGGAGAAGCAGCTAAATGTATTTTGGGGTGCAATTCCACATAGGCCCATGGCCTGTGTGAGCAATATATCATTTAGTGACGACTTTTTGTAAATTTTTTTTTTTTTTTTGTCATTTTTCAATCACTTGGGACAAAAAAAATAAATATTCAATGGGTTCAACATGCCTCTCAGCAATTTCCTTGGGGTGTCTACTTTCCAAAATGGGGTCATTTGGGGGGGTTTTGTACTGCCCTGCCATTTTAGCATCTCAAGAAATGACATAGGCAGTCATAAACTAAAAGCTGTGTAAATTCCAGAAAATGTACCCTAGTTTGTAGACGCTATAACTTTTGCGCAAACCAATAAATATACGCTTATTGACATTTTTTTTACCAAAGACATGTGGCCGAATACATTTTGGCCTAAATGTATGACTAAAATTTAGTTTATTGGATTTTTTTAATAACAAAAAGTAGAAAATATCATTTTTTTTCAAAATTTTCGGTCTTTTTCCGTTTATAGCGCAAAAAATAAAAACCGCAGAGGTGATCAAATACCATCAAAAGAAAGCTCTATTTGTGGGAAGAAAAGGACGCAAATTTCATTTGGGTACAGCATTGCATGACCGCGCAATTAGCAGTTAAAGCGACGCAGTGCCAAATTGGAAAAAGACCTCTGGTCCTTAGGCAGCATAATGGTCTGGGGCTCAAGTGGTTAAATAAAGGAATTGTCAAAAACTGTTTCTTGTCATTTTTAACATTTTTGACAGTTTTTTAGTGAAATGGTAGGGGTACTTTTGTACCCCCTTACCATTTCACACAGGGGGGGCCGGGATCTGGGGGTCCCCTTGTTAAAGGGGGCTTCCAGATTCCGATAAGCCCCCCGCCCGCAGACTCCCACAACCACCGGCCAGGGTTGTGGGGATGAGGCCCTTGTCCTCATCAACATGGGGACAAGGTGTTTTGGGGGGCTACCCCAAAGCACCCTCCCAATGTTGAGGGCATGTGGCCTGGTACGGTTCAGGAGGGGGGGGCGCACTCTCGTCCCCCCCTCTTTTCCTGCGGCCTGCCAGGTTGCGTGCTCAGATAAGGGTCTGGTATGGATTTTTGGGGGGACCCCACGCCGTTTTTTTTTTTTTGGCGCGGGGTTCCCCTTAATATCCATATCAGACCTGAAGGGCCTGGTATGGAATTTAGGGGGACTCCTACGTCTTTTTTTTTTTTAATTTTGGTTCGGGGTTCCCCTTTGGGGAATTCCCATGCCGTTTTTTATCAATAAACTTCTATGTGTATTGTCGGCAATGCAATAGCCGCGGTAGTTTTAACCACTTCAGCCCCGGAAGGTTTTACCCCCTTCCTAACCAGAGCACTTTTTACAATTCGGCACTGCGTCGCTTTAACTGCTAATTGCGCGGTCATGCAATGCTGTACCCAAACGAAATTTGCGTCCTTTTCTTCCCACAAATAGAGCTTTCTTTTGATGGTATTTGATCACCTCTGCCGTTTTTATTTTTTGCGCTATACACGGAAAAAGACCGAAAATTTTGAAAAAAAATGATATTTTCTACTTTTTGTTCTAAAAAAAATCCAATAAACTCAATTTTAGTCATACATTTAGGCCAAAATGTATTCGGCCACATGTCTTTGGTAAAAAAAATGTCAATAAGTGTATATTTATTGGTTTGCGCAAAAGTTATAGCGTCTACAAACTAGGGTACATTTTCTGGAATTTACACAGCCTTTAATTTATGACTGCCTATGTCGTTTCTTGAGGTGCTAAAATGGCAGGGCAGTACAAAACCCCCACAAATGACCCCATTTTGGAAAGTAGACACCCCAAGGAATTTGCTGAGAGGCATGTTGAGCCCATTGAATATTCATTTTTTTTGTCCCAAGTGATTGAATAATGACAAAAAAAAAAAAAAATTACAAAAAGTTGTCACTAAATGATATATTGCTCACACAGGTCATGGGCATATGTGGAATTGCACCCCAAAATACATTTAGCTGCTTCTCCTGAGTACGGGGATACCACATGTGTGGGACTTTTTGGGAGCCTAGCCGCGTACGGGGCCCCGAAAACCAATCACTGCCTTCAGGATTTCTAAGGGCGTACATTTTTGATTTTACTCCTCACTACCTATCACAGTTTTGAAGGCCATAAAATGCCCAGATGACATAAAACCCCCCCAAATGACCCCATTTTGGAAAGTAGACACCCCAAGCTATTTGCTTTGAGGCATGTTGAGTCCATGGAATGTTTTATATTTTGACACAAGTTGCGGGAAAGTGACAATTTTTTTTTTTTTTTGCACAAAGTTGTCACTAAATGATATATTGCTCACACAGGCCATGGGCATATGTGGAATTGCACCCCAAAATACATTTAGCTGCTTCTCCTGAGTATGGGGATACCACATGTGTGGGACTTTTTGGGAGCCTAGCCGCGTACAGGACCCCGAAAACCAATCACCGCCTTCAGGATTTCTAAGGGCGTACATTTTTGATTTTACTCCTCACTACCTATCACAGTTTCGGAGGCCATGGAATGCCCAGGTGGCACAAACCCCCCCCAAATGACCCCATTTTGGAAAGTAGACACCCCAAGCTATTTTCTGAGAGGCATGGTGAGTATTTTGCAGCTCTCATTTGTTTTTGAAAATAAAGAAAGACGAGAAAAAAAATTTTTTTTTCTTTTTTCAATTTTCAAAACTTTGTGACAAAAAGTGAGGTCTGCAAAATACTCACTATACCTCTCATCAAATAGCTTGGGGTGTCTACTTTCCAAAATGGGGTCATTTGGGGGTTTTTTTTGCCACCTGGGCATTCCATGGCCTCCGAAACTGTGATAGGCGGTGAAGAGTGAAATCAAAAATTTACGGCCTTAGAAAGCCTGAAGGCGGTGCTTGGTTTTCGGGGTCCCGTATGCGGCTGGGCTCCCAAAAAGTCTCACACATGTGGTATCCCCGTACTCAGGAGAAGCAACAGAATGTATTTTGGGGTGTAATTTCACATATTCCCATGGCATGTTTGAGCAATATATCATTTAGTGACAACTTTGCGCAAAAAAAAATAAAAAATTGTCTCTTTCCCGCAACTTGTGTCACAATATAAATTATTCCATGGACTCAACATGACTCTCAGCAAATAGCTTGGGGTGTCTACTTTCCAAAATGGGGTCATTTGGGGGGCTTTTGAACTGTCCTGGCATTTTATGCACAACATCTAGAAGCTTATGTCACACATCACCCTCTCTTCTAACCACTTGAAGACAAAGCCCTTTCTGACACTTATTGTTTACATAAAAAAATAATTTTTTTTTGCAAGAAAATTACTTTGAACCCCCAAACATTAAATATTTTTTTTAAAGCAAATGCACTACAGACTAAAATGGTGGGTGTTTCATTTTTTTTTTTCACACAGTATTTGCGCAGCGATTTTTCAAACGCATTTTTTGGGGAAAAAACACACTTTTTTACATTTTAATGCACTAAAACACACTATATTGCCCAAATGTTTGATGAAATAAAAAAGATGATCTTAGGCCGAGTACATGGATACCAAACATGACATGCTTTAAAATTGCGCACAAACGTGCAGTGGCGACAAACTAAATACATTTTTAAAAGCCTTTAAAAGCCTTTACAGGTTACCACTTTAGATTTACAGAGGAGGTCTACTGCTAAACTTACTGCCCTCGATCTGACCTTCGCGGCGATACCTCACATGCATGGTGCAATTGCTGTTTACATTTGATGCCAGACCGACGCTTGCGTTCGCCTTAGCGCGAGAGCAGGGGGGACAGGGGTGCTTTTTATTTATTTATTTTTTTTTCTTTATTATTATTATTTTTTTATCTTATTTTTAAACTGTTCCTTTCATTTTTTTTTTTTAAATCATTTTTATTGTTATCTCAGGGAATGTAAATATCCCCTATCATAGCAATAGGTAGTGACAGGTACTCTTTTTTGCAAAAATTGGGGTCTATTAGACCCTAGATTTCTCCTCTGCCCTCAAAGCATCTGACCACACCAAGATCGGTGTGATAAAATGCTTTCCCAATTTCCCAATGGCGCTGTTTACATCCGGCGAAATCTAAGTCATAAAATGCTCGTAGCTTCCGGTTTCTTAGGCCATAGAGATGTTTGGAGCCACTCTGGTCTCTGATCAGCTCTATGGTCAGCTGGCTGAATCACCGGCTGCATTCTCAGGTTCCCTGTTGAGACAGGAGAGCCAGAGAAAAACACAGAAGACGTTGGGGGGGGGGCATTCCCTCCCACTGCTTGTAAAAGCAGTCTAGAGGCTAATTAGCCGCTAGGATTGCTTTTACATGAAAGCTGACCGCTGGCTGAAAAGAATGATACCAAGATGATACCTAAACCTGCAGGCATCATTCTGGTATAAGCAAAAAAAAAATTCCGCGCTAGAAGCACAAAAGGATAAGCAGCAGTAAACAGTGCGACAACACCAAAAGCAGAAAAAATATATATAAACTGCGCTAAACAAAAGTTATATGTGCTGAGGTAAATAAATAATGCAATCTATCACCAAAAAAAAAAAAAGGTTATCAAAATACACAAATCAAATGAATAAAGTCCAAATTTCCCACGTGGTAGGTATTCAGTATAAATGTAAAATGCTGATCCAAATGAGCTATGATTGCTCTTACCAGAACTCCAAAGAAATATGCGGATGGCAAAAAAAACCCTTGCCGGGGCCTCTGGGGTATTGGACCAAACAGCACCGTCCGTGGTCAGATCAAAATCCCCTCAATGGATACAGGAAAAAGCAAACACAAGAAAAAAGACTGGCCATAGTGTAGTATGTTAAATGCTGGACATGGACATACGAACATACCAATCACCCAGGTGTGCACTTATAAACAACCAAAAACAGGGGGGGAGGGAAGTGAAAAACCCCACCACCGTGGCTGTAGATTGTGCTTACCAACTCACGGTGATACACAGGCTTGTATTAGGTTAAGAGCTGACATATAGCTGGCAAGAAGCACCTTGATAAGTCCTCATTACACGAAGTCCACATCGTCAGTATACCACCCAGAATAGAATAATAAACTCTCCATGGTGAAGTACGTTTTAAAAGCAGATTTAATAAACAAAGTATTGCACTTACATAATAAAAGCACTTAGTATCGCATCAGTAAATGTCGCCGGCCGGCATACAAGCATGGAAGCGAAGCTCGTCCTACTTCCTGGTCACGTGGTAGCGTCGCTGCGTGCGTACCCAAAATTGGGTACGCACGCAGCGACGCTACCACGTGACCAGGAAGTAGGACGAGCTTCGCTTCCATGCTTGTATGCCGGCCGGCGACATTTACTGATGCGATACTAAGTGCTTTTATTATGTAAGTGCAATACTTTGTTTATTAAATCTGCTTTTAAAACGTACTTCACCATGGAGAGTTTATTATTCTATTCTGGGTGGTATACTGACGATGTGGACTTCGTGTAATGAGGACTTATCAAGGTGCTTCTTGCCAGCTATATGTCAGCTCTTAACCTAATACAAGCCTGTGTATCACCGTGAGTTGGTAAGCACAATCTACAGCCACGGTGGTGGGGTTTTTCACTTCCCTCCCCCCCTGTTTTTGGTTGTTTATAAGTGCACACCTGGGTGATTGGTATGTTCGTATGTCCATGTCCAGCATTTAACATACTACACTATGGCCAGTCTTTTTTCTTGTGTTTGCTTTTTCCTGTATCCATTGAGGGGATTTTGATCTGACCACGGACGGTGCTGTTTGGTCCAATACCCCAGAGGCCCCGGCAAGGGTTTTTTTTGCCATCCGCATATTTCTTTGGAGTTCTGGTAAGAGCAATCATAGCTCATTTGGATCAGCATTTTACATTTATACTGAATACCTACCACGTGGGAAATTTGGACTTTATTCATTTGATTTGTGTATTTTGATAACCTTTTTTTTTTTTTTTTTTGGTGATAGATTGCATTATTTATTTACCTCAGCACATATAACTTTTGTTTAGCGCAGTTTATATATATTTTATCATTCTGGTATAACCACTCAAAGTCGTGAATGGCGTACCTGAAGACAAAAAAATGGTTAACAATAAAGCACAGTAAACGGTAAGGTATAAAAAATTGCATACCTGAAAAGCAAACATGATAAAACATAATAACAATAACAATAAAACATTGCAGAATAGAATACAGTAAAAAAGAGCAGAACAATAGAGAGAGAGAATAGAGAGTGAGAAAGAACAATAAAACGACAACTATTTTTTTTTTTTTTTATATTTTTGTATGTTTTTTTTTTTTTTTTTTACACTTTTTTTTGTAACTAACTTTTATAACTGTAACCGGTTCCAGGTTCGGGTCTTTCAAAATGCGATGGCATCTTGGGAGACCCTGTGAAAGTGTGCCTAGTATGTGCAATGCTGTACCCTACGCTAATAGTCAACTAGTGCATGGTAGCGTTCAAAACATTCACCAATGCAAAGACCAGGATTGTCAGGACAGGAGGGACAATAATAGCGGGTGTCACGTCTATATCCGCGCTTGCTGCAGACACGACATCTTTTTTGGGGGGGTTCGTTGGGTAGGGGTACTCGGGAGGACATAAAAATGCCTCTCATGCAGCCGACTGCATTTGGTTGGGGATGTGAATGGGGGAAGTACGGGCGCTGCAGAAGCGGTGGGTTCCCAATTAGGATTGGCGAATGCAGCAGGAAGGGCACTATGGGCACGACGGGCCTGTGTTTGTCTTTTTGGTGGCAGCGGGACACTACTTGTGCTTGCCACCTCACCAGCTTGAACTGCACTCATGGGACTCGCCACGTCACCAAGTGTTACTGCAGTGCTGGTTTGACTACGACCGGGGTGTACTACGCCGCTGGTGCTTGCCAGTTCACCAAAACACTACCAAAAAAACTGTTAGCGATCGCAGGGATCAGGCCTGACTCTGCGAACGCTGCAGTTATGCGTTTAGTGTTTTGTAAGTGACAGTGATCGATCGATACTGCACTTGGGTGGGCTGGGCTGGGCCGGGCGGAGGGGCAAAACGCAGGTGCTAGCAGGTATCTGGGCTGATCACGCTAACACTGCGTTTGTGGGAACCCTAAACTGCTGGTGACGCTAGTATAGATCTGATCAGATCAGATATTGATCCGATCAGATACTATACCACTAAGGGAGGCGTATGCTGCGTGCGTGGGTGTTAGCGGTACTGGCGCTAATCTGACGCTGCCTGGGGCTGGTGCTTGCCAGTTCACCAAAACGCTACCAAAAAAACTGTTAGCGATCGCAGGGATCAGGCCTGACTCTGCGAACGCTGCAGTTATGCGGTTAGTGTTTTGTAAGTGACAGTGATCGATTGATACTGCACTTGGGTGGGCCGGGCGGACGGGAAAAACGCAGGTGCTAGCAGGTATCTGGGCTGATCCCACTAACACTGCGTTTTTGGGAACCCTAAACTGCTGGGGACGCTAGTATAGATCTGATCGGATCAGATATTGATGCGATCAGATACTATACCACTAAGGGAGGTGTACGGTGCGTGCGTGGGTGTTAGCGGTACTGGCGCTAATATGACGCTGCCTGGGGCTGGTGCTTGCCAGTTCACCAAAACGCTACCAAAAAAACTGTTAGCGATCACAGGGATCAGGCCTGACTCTGCGAATGCTGCAGTTATGCGTTTAGTGTTTTGTAAGTGACAGTGATCGATCGATACTGCACTTGGCTGGGCTGGGCCGGGCGGAGAGGCAAAACGCAGGTGCTAGCGGGTATCTGGGCTGATCCCGCTAACACTGCGTTTTCGGGAACCCTAAACTGCTGGGGACGCCAGTATAGATCTGATCGGATCAGATATTGATCCAATCAGATACTATACCACTAAGGGAGGCGTATGCTGCGTGCGTGGGTGTTAGCGGTACTGGCGCTAATCTGACGCTGCCTGGGGTGACGCATATCACCGCCGGGCGATCAGGGGGCTAAACCTTTATTCGGTAATAAACGGCGGGTGCCCTGACACTATAAAAAATAAACAAACTAACCAGCGTCACCCGTAACGGTTATACGGTGATCAGTGGTGAAAGGGTTAACTAGGGGGCAATCAAGGGGTTAAAACATTTATTAGATAGTATATGGGGGTCCCTGTCGCTATAAAACGCTGACGGCGAACCTAAATATTTACCTCACTAACTAGCGTCACCAGCGACACTAATACAGCGATCAGAAAAATGATCGCTTAGCAACACTGGTGACGGGGGGTGATCAAGGGGTTAAAACTTTATTTGGGGGGTTAGGGGGGTATCCTAGACCTAAAGGGGGCCTAACACTCACTGCCCTAACACACTAACTGTCACAAACTGACACTATGCAGTAATCAGAAAAAAAAAAAAAAAAAAACCTGCTTGGTGTCAGTTTGTGACAGGGGGGGGGGTGATCGGGGGGCGATCGGGGGGGGATTGGGGTGTAATGTGTGCCTGGCATGTTCTACTGTGTGTGTTTGTGTTGTGCACTCACAGTTCAGTCTTCTCTCCTCGGCCCGGAACGGAAAATACCGAGCCGAGGAGAGATGACATCATTTCCTCTGCCTCTGTGTACAATACAGAGGCAGGGAAATGATCCCATTGGCTGGGAGCGATCGCGAGGGGGGGGCCACGAATGGATGGCCTCCCCCTCACCACCGATCGCCGGGGGACATTTGCCGACCGCCGCAGGCACCGGGGGGGGTCCGATCGTACATCGTCGTGCGGCGGTCGGCAAGTGGTTAAATGAGTTTTTTCCTTCAAAATGTCATTTTGCTGTCAGACTGTTCTAAACACAGGAAACATGCGCCCCTTTACAGGCATACTATAGACACCCCCCAGGTACGAAATTTAAAGGGATATTACACTTTTATTGTTTGACTTTAAGCATTATTAAAATCACTGCTCCTGAAAAAACGGCCGTTTTTAAAAAATTTTTTTGCATTGATCCATGTCCCCTGGGGCAGGACCCAGGTCCCCAAACACTTTTTATGACAATAACTTGCATATTAGCCTTTAAAATTAGCACTTTTGATTTCTCCCATAGACTTTTAAAGGGTGTTCCGCGGCATTCGAAGTTGCTGCGAACACCCCAAATTGTTCGCTGTTCGGCAAACTTGCAAACAGCCAATGTTCGAGTCGAACATGAGTTTGACTCGAACTCGAAGCTCATCCCTACACAGAAGTAAATTGTGTTAATCTGGCAGTAACGCATAAAACTATATGGCGTTAAACTGGCAGTAATGCACAAAACTATATGGCGTTAAACTGGCAGTAATGCACAATAAACTATATAGCATTAAACTGGCAGTAACGCACGCAGAAGTAAATAGCGTTAAACTTGCAGTAACGCACACAGAAGTAAATGGCGTTAAACTGGCAGTAATGCACAAAACTATATAGCGTTAAACTGGCAGTAATGTACAATAAACTAAATGGCGTTAAACTGGCAGTAACGCACACAGAAGTAAATGACATTAAACTTGTTGTAACGCACAAAACTATATGGCATTAAACTGGAAGTAACGCACAAAACTATATGGCGTTAAACTGGTAGTAACGCACACAGAACTATATGGCGTTAAGCTGGCAGTAACGCATAAAACTATGTGGTGTTAAACTTGCAGTAACACACAAAACTATATGGAAATAAACTGGCAGTAATGCACAAAACTATATGGCGTTAAACTGGCAGTAGCGCACACAGAACTATATGGCGTTAAACTGGCAGTAACGCACGCAGAACTCTATGGCGTTAAACTGGCAGTAATGCACACAAAACTATATGGCGTTAAACTTGCAGTAACGCCCATAGAACTATATGGCGTTAAACTGGCAGTAACGCACAAAACTATATGATGTTAAACTTGCAGTAACGCACACAGAAGTAAATGGCAATAAACTGGCAGTAACGCACAAAACTATATGGTGTTAAACTATAGCGTTAAACTGGTGGTAACGCACACAGAAGTAAATGGTGTTAAACTTGCAGTAACGCACAAAAATATATGGAAATAAACTGGCAGTAATGCACAAAACTATATGGCGTTAAACTAGCAGTAGCGCACACAGAACTATATGGCGTTAAACTGGCAGTAACGCACGCAGAACTATATGGCGTTAAACTGGCAGTAATGCACACAAAACTATATGGCGTTAAACTGGCAGTAATGCACAAAACTATATGGCATTAAACTGGCAGTAATGCACATAGAAGTAAATGGCGTTAAACTGGCTGTAATGCACCTAGAAGTAAATGGCGTTAAACTGGTAGTAACGCACAAAACTATACGGCGTTAAACTGGCAGTAATGCACAAAACTATATGGCGTTAAACTTGCAGTAAAGCACACAGAAGTAAATGGTGTTAAACTGGCAGTAACGCACACAGAACTATATGGTTTTAAACTGGCAGTAACGCACAAAACTATATGATGTTAAACTTGCAGTAACGCACACAGAAGTAAATGGCGTTAAACTTGCAGCAATGCACACAGAAGAAAATGGCGTTAAACTTGCAGTAACGCACAAAACTATATGGCAATAAACTGGCAGTAATGCACACAGAACTATATGGTGTTAAGCTAGCAGTAATGTACACAAAACTATATGGCATTAAACTGGCAGTAATGCACAAAAAACTATATGGCGTTAAACTGGTAGTAACGCACAAAACTATACGGCGTTAAACTGGCAGTAATGCACAAAACTATATGGCGTTAAACTTGCAGTAAAGCACACAGAAGTAAATGGTGTTAAACTGGCAGTAACGCACACAGAACTATATAGTTTTAAACTGGCAGTAACGCACAAAACTATATGATGTTAAACTTGCAGTAACGCACACAGAAGTAAATGGCAATAAACTGGCAGTAACGAACAAAACGATATGGTGTTAAACTGGCAGTAATGCACAAAACTATATGGCGTTAAACTGGCAGTAACGCACAAAACTATATGGCATTAAACTGGCAGTAACGCACAATAAACTATATGGTGTTAAACTGGCAGTAACGCACACACAACTATATGGCGTTAAACTGACAGTAACACACACAGAACTATATGGCGTTAAACTGGCAGTAAGGCACATAGAAGTAAATGGCGTTAAACTGGCAGTAACGCACAAAACTATGTGGCGTTAAACTTGCAGTAACGCACAGAACTATATGGAGTTAAACTGGCAGTAACGCACAAAACTATATGGCGTTAAACTTGCAGTAACGCACACAGAAGTAAATGGCGTTAAACTTGCAGCAATGCACACAGAAGAAAATGGCGTTAAACTTGCAGTAACGCACAAAACTATATGGCAATAAACTGGCAGTAATGCACACAGAACTATATGGTGTTAAGCTAGCAGTAATGTACACAAAACTATATGGCATTAAACTGGCAGTAATGCACATAGAAGTAAATGGCGTTAAACTGGCTGTAATGCACATAGAAGTAAATGGCGTTAAACTGGTAGTAACGCACAAAACTATACAGCGTTAAACTGGCAGTAATGCACAAAACTATATGGCGTTAAACTTGCAGTAAAGCACACAGAAGTAAATGGTGTTAAACTGGCAGTAACGCACACAGAACTATATGGTTTTAAACTGGCAGTAACGCACAAAACTATATGATGTTAAACTTGCAGTAACGCACACAGAAGTAAATGGCAATAAACTGGCAGTAACGCACAAAACGATATGGTGTTAAACTGGCAGTAATGCACAAAACTATATGGCGTTAAACTGGCAGTAACGCACAAAACTATATGGCATTAAACTGGCAGTAACGCACAATAAACTATATGGTGTTAAACTGGCAGTAACGCACACACAACTATATGGCGTTAAACTGACAGTAACACACACAGAACTATATGGCGTTAAACTGGCAGTAAGGCACATAGAAGTAAATGGCGTTAAACTGGCAGTAACGCACAAAACTATGTGGCGTTAAACTTGCAGTAACGCACAGAACTATATGGAGTTAAACTGGCAGTAACGCACAAAACTATATGGCGTTAAACTTGCAGTAACGCACACAGAAGTAAATGGCGTTAAACTTGCAGCAATGCACACAGAAGAAAATGGCGTTAAACTTGCAGTAACGCACAAAACTATATGGCAATAAACTGGCAGTAATGCACACAGAACTATATGGTGTTAAGCTAGCAGTAATGTACACAAAACTATATGGCATTAAACTGGCAGTAATGCACAAAAAACTATATGGCGTTAAACTGGTAGTAACGCACAAAACTATACGGCGTTAAACTGGCAGTAATGCACAAAACTATATGGCGTTAAACTTGCAGTAAAGCACACAGAAGTAAATGGTGTTAAACTGGCAGTAACGCACACAGAACTATATGGTTTTAAACTGGCAGTAACGCACAAAACTATATGATGTTAAACTTGCAGTAACGCACACAGAAGTAAATGGCAATAAACTGGCAGTAACGCACAAAACGATATGGTGTTAAACTGGCAGTAATGCACAAAACTATATGGCGTTAAACTGGCAGTAACGCACAAAACCATATGGCATTAAACTGGCAGTAACGCACAATAAACTATATGGTGTTAAACTGGCAGTAACGCACACACAACTATATGGCGTTAAACTGACAGTAACACACACAGAACTATATGGCGTTAAACTGGCAGTAAGGCACATAGAAGTAAATGGCGTTAAACTGGCAGTAACGCACAAAACTATGTGGCGTTAAACTTGCAGTAACGCACAGAACTATATGGAGTTAAACTGGCAGTAACGCACAAAACTATATGGCGTTAAACTTGCAGTAACGCACACAGAAGTAAATGGCGTTAAACTTGCAGCAATGCACACAGAAGAAAATGGCGTTAAACTTGCAGTAACGCACAAAACTATATGGCAATAAACTGGCAGTAATGCACACAGAACTATATGGTGTTAAGCTAGCAGTAATGTACACAAAACTATATGGTATTAAACTGGCAGTAATGCACATAGAAGTAAATGGCGTTAAACTGGCTGTAATGCACATAGAAGTAAATGGCATTAAACTGGTAGTAACGCACAAAACTATACAGTGTTAAACTGGCAGTAATGCACAAAACTATATGGCGTTAAACTTGCAGTAAAGCACACAGAAGTAAATGGTGTTAAACTGGCAGTAACGCACACAGAACTATATGGTTTTAAACTGGCAGTAACGCACAAAACTATATGATGTTAAACTTGCAGTAACGCACACAGAAGTAAATGGCAATAAACTGGCAGTAACGCACAAAACTATATGGTGTTAAACTGGCAGTAATGCACAAAACTATATGGCGTTAAACTGACAGTAATGCACAGTAAATTATAGCGTTAAACTGGTAGTAACGCACACAGAAGTAAATGGTGTTAAACTTGCAGTAACGCACAAAAATATATGGTGTTAAACTGGCAGTAACGCACAAAACTATATGGCGTTAAACTGGCAGTAACGCACAATAAACTATATGGCGTTAAACTGGCAGTAACGCACACAGAACTATATGGCGTTAAACTGGCAGTAAGGCACATAGATGTAAATGGCGTTAAACTGGCAGTAATGCACAAAACTATATGGCATTAAACTTGCAGTAACGCACACAGAAGTAAATGGCGTTAAACTTGCAGCAATGCACACAGAAGAAAATGGCGTTAAACTTGCAGTAACGCACAAAACTATATGGCAATAAACTGGCAGTAATGCACAAAAAACGATATGGCGTCAAACTGGCAGTAATGCACACAGAACTATATGGTGTTAAACTGGCAGTAACGCACAAAACTATATGATGTTAAACTTGCAGTAACACACACAGAAGTAAATGGCAATAAAAAGGCAGTAATGCAAAAAACTATATGGCGTTAAACTGGCAGTAACGCACAAAACTATATGGCGTTAAACTGACAGTAATGCATAATAAACTATGGCGTTAAACTGGCAGTAACGCACGCAGAAGTAAATGGTGTTAAACTTGCAGTAAAGCACAAAAATATATGGCGTTAAACTGGCAGTAACGCACAAAACTATGTGACGTTAAACTGGCACTAACGCACAATAAACTATATGGCATTAAACTGGCAGTAATGCACACAGAAGTAAATTGTGTTAATCTGGCAGTAACGCATAAAACTATATGGCGTTAAACTGGCAGTAATGCACAAAACTATATGGCGTTAAACTGGCAGTAATGCACAATAAACTATATAGCATTAAACTCGCAGAAACGCACGCAGAAGTAAATGACATTAAACTTGTTGTAACGCACAAAACTATATGGCATTAAACTGGAAGTAACGCACAAAACTATATGGCGTTAAACTGGTAGTAACGCACACAGAACTATATGGCGTTAAGCTGGCAGTAACGCATAAAACTATGTGGTGTTAAACTTGCAGTAACACACAAAACTATATGGAAATAAACTGGTAGTAATACACAAAACTATATGGCGTTAAACTGGCAGTAGCGCACACAGAACTATATGGCGTTAAACTGGCAGTAACGCACGCAGAACTATATGGCGTTAAACTGGCAGTAATGCACACAAAACTATATGGCGTTAAACTGGCAGTAACGCCCATAGAACTACATGGCGTTAAACTGGCAGTAACGCACAAAAAACTATATGACGTTAAACTGGCAGTAACATACACAAAACTATATGGCATTAAACTGGCAGTAACACACACAGAACTATATGGCGTTAAACTTGCAGTAACACACACAGAAGTAAATGCCGTTAAACTGGCAGTAACGCACACAGAAGTAAATGGCATTAAACTTGCAGTAACGCACAAAAAACTATATGGCGTTAAACTGGCAGTAACGCACAAAACTATATGGCGTTAAACTGGCAGTAACGCACACAGAACTATATGGCGTTAAGCTGTCAGTAACGCATAAAACTATGTGGTGTTAAACTTGCAGTAACACACAAAACTATATGGAAATAAACTGGCAGTAATGCACAAAACTATATGGCGTTAAACTGGCAGTAGCGCACACAGAACTATATGGTGTTAAACTGGCAGTAACGCACACAGAAGTAAATAGCGTTAAACTTGCAGTAACGCACACAGAAGTAATCGTGCGTTAAACTGGCAGTAACGCACACAGAAGTAAATGGCATTAAACTTGCAGTAACGCACAAAAAACTATATGGCGTTAAACTGGCAGTAACGCAAAAACTATATGGCGTTAAACTGGCAGTAACGCACACAGAACTATATGGCGTTAAGCTGTCAGTAACGCATAAAAGTATGTGGTGTTAAACTTGCAGTAACACACAAAACTATATGGAAATAAACTGGCAGTAATGCACAAAACTATATGGCGTTAAACTGGCAGTAGCGCACACAGAACTATATGGCGTTAAACTGGCAGTAACGCACGCAGAACTATATGGCGTTAAACTGGCAGTAATGCACACAAAACTATATGGCGTTAAACTGGCAGTAACGCCCATAGAACTACATGGCGTTAAACTGGCAGTAACGCACAAAAAACTATATGACGGTAAACTGGCAGTAACATACACAAAACTATATGGCATTAAACTGGCAGTAACACACACAGAACTATATGGCGTTAAGCTGTCAGTAACGCACACAGAACTATATGGCATTAAACTGGCAGTAAAACACGCAGAACTATATGGCGTTAAACTGGCAGTAATGCACACAAAACTATATGGCGTTAAACTGACAGTAACGCACAAAAAACTATATGGCCTTAAACTGGCAGTAACGCCCATAGAACTATATGGCGTTAAACTGGCAGTAACGCACAAAAAACTATATGACGTTAAACTGGCAGTAACGTGCACAGAACTATATGGCGTTAAACTGGCAGTAACATACACAAAACTATATGGCATTAAACTGGCAGTAACACACACAGAACTATATGGCGTTAAACTGGCAGTAAGGCAAAAAACTATAGGACGTTAAATTTGCAGAAACACACAGAAGTAAATGGTGTTAAACTTGCAGTAATGCACAAAACTATATGGCGTTAAACTGGCAGTAATGCACACAAAACTATATGGCGTTAAACTGGCATTAACGCACACAGAACTATATGCCGTTAAACTGGCAGTAACACACACAGACCTATATGGCGTTAAACTGGCAGTAATGTACACAAAACTATATGGAGTTAAACTGGCAGTAACGCACACAGAACTATATGGCGTTAAACTGGCAGTAATGCACATAGAAGTAAATGGCGTTAAACTGGCAGTAATGTACATAGAAGTAAATGGCGTTAAACTGGCAGTAACGCACACAGAACTATATGGCGTTAAACTGACAGTAACACACAAAACTATATGATGTTAAACTTGCAGTAACGCACACAGAAGTAAATGGCGTTAAACTGGCAGTAATGCACACAGAAATAAATGGCATTAAACTTGCAGTAACGCACAAAAATATATGGCATTAAACTGGCAGTAACACACGAAACTATATGGCGTTAAACTGACAGTAACGCACAATAAACTATATGGTGTTAAACTGGCAGTAACGCACACAGAAGTAAATAGCGTTAAACTTTCAGTAACGCACACAGAAGTAATCGTGCGTTAAACTGGCAGTAACGCACACAGAAGCAAATGACATTAAACTTGCTGTAACGCACAAAACTATATGGCGTTAAACTGGCAGTAACGCACACAGAAGCAAATGACATTAAACTTGCTGTAACGCACAAAACTATATGGCGTTAAACTGGCAGTAACGCACAAAACTATATGGCGTTAAACTGGCAGTAACGCACACAGAACTATATGGCGGTAGCCTCCCTGGCGGTTTTCCCGAGTGTGGCTCGGGGTTAAAATTCAGGACCATTAGCGGTAACCCCGAGCCACACTCGGGATTGCATCGCAGGATCCTGGTGCCTCCTTACTTACCTTGTCCTCGGGATCCTGCGATGTCCCCCGCAGTGTCCGCGGGCTGTGTTATGTTCCGAAGCCTCTCCGTGCCAGGCTCCGTTCCCTGCGAGCGTCGCGACGCACGGGGGCGGAGCCTGGCGGCAAATTCAAAAAATGTAAAAAGCATAACACATACAGTACTGTAATCTTACAGATTACAGTACTGTATGGAATCATTTCACATCCCATTTTCCCCAGTGCTCTGGCCCATGCCCTGCATGCAGTTTTATATTGCATATACTGTTCTTTCTGCCTGGAAACTGGAGATTGTCCATAGCAACCAAAAAGTGTCCCTTTACGTCAAAAATGGCTTTAGACCAGCTAGAAAACAGCGATAGTAAATTAGAACACTTGACACAGAATTGAGCGATAGTGAATCGTGTGGAAATTTATTTTATTACTATTTATTTTTATTTTTTTTAATTATTATTTTTTTTTTATTATATTATAATTTATGTTTTTGTGTTTCAAACTTTATCATACCCGGGATATCTACTAGACTCTTGTTTGGACAGATTTAAGTGTGTTATTTTTAAGAACTACAGGCCTACAATATAAAATGCCAAATTTCCATGCAAAATAATTGTACCGCTTTCAGCACCTAAAATCCGAAATAATCATACCGCCAGGGAGGTTAAGCTGTCAGTAACGCACACAGAACTATATGGCGTTAAACTGGCAGTAACGCACAGAACTATATGGCGTTAAACTGGCAGTAACACACACAGAACTATATGGCGTTAAACTTGCAGTAACGCACACAGAAGTAAATGCCGTTAAACTGGCAGTAATGCACACAAGTAAATGGCATTAAACTTGCAGTAACGCACAAAACTATATGGCAATAAACTGGCAGTAATGCACAAAACTATATGGCTTTAAACTGGCAGTAACGCTCACAGAACTATATAGCATTAAACTGGCAGTAACGCACGCAGAAGTAAATGACATTAAACTTGTTGTAACGCACAAAACTATATGGCATTAAACTGGAAGTAGCGCACAAAACTATATGGCGTTAAACTGGTAGTAACGCACACAGAACTATATGGCGTTAAGCTGGCAGTAACGCATAAAACTATGTGGTGTTAAACTTGCAGTAACACACAAAACTATATGGAAATAAACTGGCAATAATGCACAAAACTATATGGCGTTAAACTGGCAGTAGCGCACACAGAACTATATGGCGTTAAACTGGCAGTAACGCACGCAGAACTATATGGCGTTAAACTGGCAGTAATGCACACAAAACTATATGGCATTAAACTGGCAGTAACGCCCATAGAACTACATGGCGTTAAACTGGCAGTAACGCACAAAAAACTATATGACGTTAAGCTGTCAGTAACGCACACAGAACTATATGGCATTAAACTGGCAGTAAAACACGCAGAACTATATGGCGTTAAACTGGCAGTAATGCACACAAAACTATATGGCGTTAAACTGACAGTAACGCACAAAAAACTATATGGCCTTAAACTGGCAGTAACGCCCATAGAACTATATGGCGTTAAACTGGCAGTAACGCACAAAAAACTATATGACGTTAAACTGGCAGTAACGTGCACAGAACTATATGGCGTTAAACTGGCAGTAACATACACAAAACTATATGGCATTAAACTGGCAGTAACACACACAGAACTATATGGCGTTAAACTGGCAGTAAGGCAAAAAACTATA
Source organism: Lithobates clamitans (assembly GCA_037952925.1). NCBI lineage: Eukaryota > Metazoa > Chordata > Amphibia > Anura > Ranidae > Lithobates > Lithobates clamitans. The sequence continues at coordinate 1,346,229 of JBBGZY010001071.1, read as the reverse complement.
GGACGTTAAATTTGCAGAAACACACAGAAGTAAATGGTGTTAAACTTGCAGTAATGCACAAAACTATATGGCGTTAAACTGGCAGTAATGCACACAAAACTATATGGCGTTAAACTGGCATTAACGCACACAGAACTATATGCCGTTAAACTGGCAGTAACACACACAGACCTATATGGCGTTAAACTGGCAGTAATGTACACAAAACTATATGGAGTTAAACTGACAGTAACACACAAAACTATATGATGTTAAACTTGCAGTAACGCACACAGAAGTAAATGGCGTTAAACTGGCAGTAATGCACACAGAAATAAATGGCATTAAACTTGCAGTAACGCACAAAAATATATGGCATTAAACTGGCAGTAACACACAAAATATATGGCGTTAAACTGGCAGTAACACACAATAAACTATATGGTGTTAAACTGGCAGTAACGCACACAGAAGTAAATAGCGTTAAACTTGCAGTAACGCACACTGAAGTAATCGTGCGTTAAACTGGCAGTAACGCACACAGAAGCAAATGACATTAAACTTGCTGTAACGCACAAAACTATATGGCTTTAAACTGGCAGTAACGCACACAGAAGCAAATGACATTAAACTTGCTGTAACGCACAAAACTATATGGCGTTAAACTGGCAGTAACGCACAAAACTATATGGCGTTAAACTGGCAGTAACGCACACAGAACTATATGGCGTTAAGCTGTCAGTTACGCACACAGAACTATATGGCGTTAAACTGGCAGTAACGCACAGAACTATATGGCGTTAAACTGGCAGTAACACACACAGAACTATATGGCGTTAAACTTGCAGTAACGCACACAGAAGTAAATGCCGTTAAACTGGCAGTAATGCACACAGAAGTAAATGGCATTAAACTTGCAGTAACGCACAAAACTATATGGCAATAAACTGGCAGTAATGCACAAAACTATATGGCATTAAACTGGCAGTAACGCTCACAGAACTATATAGCATTAAACTGGCAGTAACACACAAAACTATATGGCGTTAAACTTGCAGTAATGCACAAAACTATATGGAGTTAAACTGGCAGTAACGCACAAAAAAACTATATGGCATTAAGCTGGCCATTACGCACACAAAACTATATGGCATTAAACTGACAGTAACGCACACAGAACTATATGGCGTTAAACTTGCAGTAACGCACACAGAACTATATGGCGTTAAACTTGCAGTAACACACACAGCAGTAAATGGCGTTAAACTTGCAGTAACGCATAAAACTATATGGCGTTAAACTGACAGTAATGCACAAAAAAAACTATATGGCATTAAACTAGGGCTGCAACTAATGATTATTTTCATAATCGATTAGTTGGTCGATTATTGTTTTGATTAATTGATTAATCGGTTAATAACCTTAAAAAAAAGTGTGGTGCATAATTTAGTTAATATGTAAAGTTTAAAAAAAAGCAATGTATTCTTAAATATCTCTATGCAGTAGTAATTATAAACAACCAAATATATGGTTAGGGAGCAAAATATCGAATCCAATGAGAATAACAGACAGAAGAGATATACTGTATATACTATTAGAGGAGATATACTGTATATACTATTATAGGGCGTACACACGGTCGGACTTTGTTCGGACATTCCAACAACAAAATCCTAGGATTTTTTCCGACGGATGTTCGCTCAAACTTGTTTTGTCTACACACGGTCGCACAAAGTTGTCGGAAAATCCGATCGTTCTAAACAAGGTGACGTAAAACACGTATGTCGGGACTATAAACGGGGCAGTGGCCAATAGCTTTCATCTCTTTATTTATTCTGAGCATGCGTGGCACTTTGTCGGATTTGTGTACACACGATTGGAATTTCCGACAACGGATTTTGTTGTCGGAAAATTTTATCTCCTGCTCTCCAACTTTGTGTGTCGGAAAATCCGATGGAAAATGTCCGATGGAGCCCACACACGGTCGGAATTTCCGACAACACGCTCCATCGGAAAATCCGACCGTGTGTACGGGGCATTAGAAGAGACATACTGTTTTTTGGCCAATTTGTTGTTGGGCAGATTAAAAAACTCAAATTGCTGCAAAAACCTTTTACATGCTTTTCTGCAGCTTCTCCATTGAAGTAAGCACTGCTTTGCCTTCAAAAAAGTCCCTGACCCTTTCCAAATACGCAGCGGCTGAAAAAAAGCACAGATGTGAACATGTCCCATAGGAAACCATGTTAAATGAACTGTAGTGTGTTTCTGCAAAAAGCACCAAAATACACATAGATGTGAACCAGGTCTAAGACGTTTATTAACATAATAGGGTTAAAAAAACTAAGATGAGCCCTTTATAGTACAAAAAAAGCAGATAATCTCTACTGTAAGGGGTTCATTCTTTTACTGTAGAACTGTGAAAGTAATATTTACAGTAACGATTATTTGCTCTTTTTGTACTATAAAGGGCTCATTTTATTTTTTTTAACACTATTATGTTACTGGCCGATTAATCGATTATGAAAATAGCAATCGATTAATTTCATAATCGATTATTTGTCGATTAATCGATTAGTTGTTTCAGCCCTACATTAAACTGGCCGTTACGCACACAGAAGTAAATGGCGTTAAACTTGCAGTAACATACAAAACTATTTGGCGTTAAACTGGCAGTAATGCACAAAAAACTATATGGAGTTAAACTGGCCGTTAAGCACACAGAAGTAAATGGCGTTAAATTTGCAGTAACATACAAAACTACATGGTGTTAAATTGGCAGTAACGCACAAAAAACTATATGGCGTTAAACTGGCAGTAACAAACACAAAATTATATGGCATTAAACTGGCAGCAACACACACAGAAGTAAAGGGTGTTAAACTGGCAGTTCCACACAAAACTATATGGGTATTAAACTGGCAGTAACGCACACAGAACTATATGACGTTAAACTGGCAGTAACGCACACAAAACTATATGGCGTTAAACTGGCCATTACGTACACAGAAGTAAATGGCGTTAAACTTGCAGTAACAAACACAGCAGTAAATGGTGTTAAATGCACAAAACTATATGGTGTTAAACTGGCAGTAATGTACAAAACTATATGGCGTTAAACTGGCAGTAACGTGCACAGAACTATATGGCGTTAAACTGGCAGTAACATACACAAAACTATATGGCATTAAACTGGCAGTTTCGCACACAGAAGTATATGGCGTTAAACTGGCAGTAATATACAAAACTATATGAGTATTAAACTGGCAGTAATGAACACAGAACTATATGTCATTAAACTGGCAGTAACACACAGATTTATATGGCGTTAAACTGGCAGTAACGCACAAAACTATATGGCTTTAAACTTGCAGTAACACACAGAGAAGTAAATGGCGTTAAACTGGCAGTAACGCACACAGAAGTAAATGGCGTTAAACTGGCAGTAACACACAAAACTATATGGGTATTAAATTGGCAGTAACACACACAGAATTATATGGCGTTAAACTGGCAGTAACGCTCACAGAACTATATGTTATTAAACTGGCAGTAACACACAGATGTATATGGCGTTAAACTGGCAGTAACGCACACAGAAGTAAATGGCGTTAAACTGGCAGTAACGCACACATAAGTAAATGGCCTTAAAATGGCAGTAACGCAATCAAATAGACGGTGTTCAATCGTCACTACACTGACGCTATCTGAAATGTCCCTACCCTAGCTATGCACTAATGTCAAGATTACTGACACGGTCTCACTACACTACACTGAAACTATCTGAGCTGTCCCTACTCTACACTAATGTATGTATGAATGACACGGTCTCACTACACCACAGTGAAACTATCTGTGCTGTCCCTACTCTAGCTGCACACCATGCAAAGCTGAATGATGGTCCTCCTCACTATACTCACACTATCCCTACACAAACACTAAATGAATATTCTACTTTGACAATTGAAGCAAAATAGAACATTATAGCACAATAACAAACTAATAGCACTGAACAGAGCCCTGTTCGATCTCTCTCCACACTGAAATCACACTGAAAATGGCTGCCATTGAAAGAATCCTTTTATACTGTGGGGCGGGAATGAGCCATGATTGGATAAAATCATGATGAAAGTGTCCAATCATGACTCTCACAGTGTGATTGGGGGGGTGAAGATGTGGGGGTAGTTGCCAAAGCTAACCCTTACACATAGACCCTCAGGAAAATTGAATGGACTTTCTCGGTACTGATATAACCACTAAATTAATTTGATAAAATAGAACTTTTATTATGTAACAATGTACAAACAATATATTAAAAGCAAAAAAATGTATACAAAAAGTTATAAAATATAATATACACCACACAAAACTAACTTATAACAGGTTTCCCCAGTACAGTTTCTGTTAAGGTGGGGTATAGATATTCCTCTACCGGTTTTGCGGAGGATGAAGGGTCTATGGGATATATTAAAAGAAAGAATAATAGTACAAAAGAAAATCAAACAATTGCAAGGCATAGCAGTAATAACATAAGTATGGAAAGATCTGCTCACCCAAATGGACCGAGACACGGCTAACAACAGGATCCCAAATATTCCCCCCAGGGCGGACAAGGGGGAGTGCAAGGAACCATCTCTAATTAAAGTACCGTATTTATCGGCATATAACACGCACTTTTTTCCCCTGAAAATCAGGGGGAAATCGTGGGTGCGTGTTATAGGCCGTCCCCCCCCCCCCCCAATTTTGTGTGATCGGAGCGATCGCAGCGATTACCGCGATCGCCGCCGACATACACAGCCCTGTGTAAATTCTCGGCGCCGCTTACAGTCCCGCCCATAGGACTGTAAGCGGTGCCGAGAAAACCCGAGGACTCTCAGGTATGTGTATCTCCGCTCCGCCGAGTGCCTGCAGTCTCGGCGCCATATTTGAATTTACACATACGCTGTGTATGTCGGCAGGGATCGCGGCGATCCGACAAAGCTGTACTGGGGCAAGGCTGCACTGGGGCAAGGCTGCACGGGGGCAAGGCTGCACTGGGGCAAGGTTGTACTGGAGAAAAGCTGCACTGACAAGGCTGCACTGACAAGGCTGCACTGACATGGCTGCACTGACAAGGTTGCACTGGGGCAAAGCTGCACTGACAAGGCTGCAATGGACACTGGGACAAGGCTGCACTGACAATTCTGCACTGGGGCAAAGCTGCACTGACAAGGCTGCAATAGACACTGGAGCAAGGCTGCACTGACACTGAAAAGGCTGCAGATGGACACTGATAAGGCTGCATTGATGGTCATTTTAATGTAAGTTTTTCTTCCTTAAACTTTACTCCTAAAAGTTTTTTCCTTAAAATTCCCTCCTAAACTTGGGGTGCGTGTTATACGCCGGCGCGTGTTATACGCCGATAAATACGGTAAATCAATATAACAGGTATAAATTATAAATATTAGTAAGCATGAATAAACATGAGAATACTAATGGGTGAGAAAGTGTGGTGATTAGGGATGAGCCGAACACCCCCCTGTTCGGTTCGCACCAGAACATGCGAACAGGAAAAAAGTTCGCTCGAACACGCGAACACCGTTAAAGTCTATGGGACACGAACATGAATAATCAAAAGTGCTAATTTTAAAGGCTTATATGCAAGTTATTGTCATAAAAAGTGTTTGGGGACCTGGGTCCTGCCCCAGGGGACATGGAACAATGCAAAAAAAAGTTTTAAAAACGGCCGTTTTTTCAGGAGCAGTGATTTTAATAATGTTTAAAGTCAAACAATAAAAGTGTAATATCCCTTTAAATTTCGTACCTGGGGGGTGTCTATAGTATGCCTGTAAAGGGGCGCATGTTTCCCGTGTTTAGAACAGCCTGTCAGCAAAATGACATTTCGAAGGAAAAAAAGCCATTTAAAACTACCCGCGGCTATTGCATTGCCGACAATACACATAGAAGTTCATTGATAAAAACGGCATGGGAATTCCCCACAGGGAAACCCCGAACCAAAATTAAAAAAAAAAAAAAATGAAGTGGGAGTCCCCCTAAATTCCATACCAGGCCCTTCAGGTCTGGTATGGATATTAAGGGGAACCCCAGCCAAAATTTTAAAAAAAAATGACGTGGGGTTCCCCCTAAATTCCATACCAGACCCTTCAGGTCTGGTATGGATTTTAAGGGGAACCCCGCGCCAAAAAAAAAAAAAAACGGCGTGGGGTTCCCCCAAAAATCCATACCAGACCCTTATCCGAGCACGCAACCTGGCAGGCCGCAGGAAAAGAGGGGGGGATGAGAGTGCGCCCCCCCTCCTGAACCGTACCAGGCCACATGCCCTCAACATTGGGCCTCATCCCCACAACCGTGGCCGGTGGTTGTGGGGGTCTGCGGGCGGGGGGCTTATCGGAATCTGGAAGCCCCCTTTAACAAGGGGACCCCCAGATCCCGGCCCCCCCCTGTGTGAAATGGTAAGGGGGTACTTACCCCTACCATTTCACGAAAAAAGTGTCAAAATAGTTAAAAATGACGAGACAGTTTTTGACAATTCCTTTATTTAAATGCTTCTTCTATCTTCCTTCATCTTCTTCTTCTTCTGGTTCTTCTGGCTCTTCTGGTTCTTCCTCCGGCGTTCTCGTCCAGCATCTCCTCCGCGGCGTCTTCTATCTTCTTCTCCTCGGGCCGCTCCGCACCCATGGCATGGGGGGAGGCTCCCGCTCTTCTCTTCATCTTCTTCTTCATCCTCTTCTCTTCTTCATCTTCTTCATCTTCATCTTCTCTTCTTAATTTTCTTCTCCGGGCCGCTCCGCATCCATGCATGGAGGGAGGCTCCCGCCGCTGTGTGACGGCGTCTCCTCGTCTGACGGTTCTTAAATAACGGGGGCGGGGCCACCTGGTGACCCCGCCCCCCTCTGACGCACGGGACATGACGGGACTTCCCTGTGGCATTCCCCGTGACGTCACAGGGAAGTCCCGTCAAGTCACCGTGCGTCAGAGGGGGCGGGGTCACCGGGTGGCCCCGCCCCCCGTTATTTAAGAACCGTCAGACGAGGAGACGCCGTCACACAGCGGGAGCCTCCCTCCATGCATGGATGCGGAGCGGCCCGGAGAAGAAAATTAAGAAGAGAAGATGAAGATGAAGAAGATGAAGAAGATGAAGAAGAAGATGAAGAGAGTAGCGGGAGCCTCCCCCCATGTCATGGGTGCGGAGCGGCCCGAGGAGAAGAAGATAGAAGACGCCGTGGAGGAGATGCTGGACGAGAATGCCGGAGGAAGAGCCAGAAGAGCCAGAAGAACCAGAAGAAGAAGAAGATGGCTCCCGCTCTTCTCTTCATCTTCTTCTTCATCCTCTTCTCTTCTTCATCTTCTTCATCTTCATCTTCTCTTCTTAATTTTCTTCTCCGGGCCGCTCCGCATCCATCCATGGAGGGAGGCTCCCGCCGCTGTGTGACGGCGTCTCCTCGTCTGACGGTTCTTAAATAATGGGGGCGGGGCCACCCGGTGACCCCGCCCCCCTCTGACGCACGGGACATGACGGGACTTCCCTGTGGCATTCCCCGTGACGTCACAGGGAAGTCCCGTCAAGTCACCGTGCGTCAGAAGGGGCGGGGTCACCGGGTGGCCCCGCCCCCCATTATTTAAGAACCGTCAGACGAGGAGACGCCGTCAAACAGCGGGAGCCTCCCTCCATGCATGGATGCGGAGCGGCCCGGAGAAGAAAATTAAGAAGAGAAGATGAAGATGAAGAAGATGAAGAAGATGAAGAAGAAGATGAAGAGAAGAGCGGGAGCCTCCCCCCATGCCATGGGTGCGGAGCGGCCCGAGGAGAAGAAGATAGAAGACGCCGCGGAGGAGATGCTGGACGAGAACGCCGGAGGAAGAACCAGAAGAGCCAGAAGAACCAGAAGAAGAAGAAGATGAAGGAAGATAGAAGAAGCATTTAAATAAAGGAATTGTCAAAAACTGTCTCTTGTCATTTTTAACTATTTTGACACTTTTTTAGTGAAATGGTAGGGGTAAGTACCCCCTTACCATTTCACACAGGGGGGGGCGGGATCTGGGGGTCCCCTTGTTAAAGGGGGCTTCCAGATTCCGATAAGCCCCCCGCCCGCAGACCCCCACAACCACCGGCCACGGTTGTGGGGATGAGGCCCTTGTCCTCATCAACATGGGGACAAGGTGTTTTGGGGGGCTACCCCAAAGCACCCTCCCAATGTTGAGGGCATGTGGCCTGGTACGGTTCAGGAGGGGGGGGGCCGCACTCTCGTCCCCCCCTCTTTTCCTGCGGCCTGCCAGGTTGCGTGCTCGGATAAGGGTCTGGTATGGATTTTTGGGGGAACCCCACGCCGTTTTTTTTTTTTTTTTGGCGCGGGGTTCCCCTTAAAATCCATACCAGACCCTTGGTATGGAATTTAGGGGGAACCCCACGTCATTTTTTTTTTTTTTTTTTTGGCCGGGGTTCCCCTTAATATCCATACCAGACCTGAAGGGCCTGGTATGGAATTTAGGGGGACCCCCCCACGTCATTTTTTTTTTTTTTAATTTTGGTTCGGGGTTTCCCTGTGGGGAATTCCCATGCCGTTTTTATCAATGAACTTTTATGTGTATTGTCGGACCGGCAATTCATTAATAGCCGCGGGTAGTTTTAAATGAGTTTTTTCCTTCGAAATGTCATTTTGCTGTCAGACTGTTCTAAACACGGGAAACATGCGCCCCTTTACAGGCATACTATAGACACCCCCAGGTACGAAATTTAAAGGGATATTACACTTTTATTGTTTGACTTTAAGCATTATTAAAATCACTGCTCCTGAAAAAACGTCCGTTTTTAAAACTTTTTTTTGCATTGATACATGTCCCCTGGGGCAGGACCCGGGTCCCCAAACACTTTTTATGACAATAACTTGCATATAAGCCTTTAAAATTAGCACTTTTGATTTCTCCCATAGACTTTTAAAGGGTGTTCCGCGGCATTCGAATTTGCCGCGAACACCCCAAATTGTTCGGTGTTCGGCGAACTTGCGAACAGCTAATGTTCGAGTCGAACATGAGTTCGACTCGAACTCGAAGCTCATCCCTAGTGGTGATAAGGAACCGATAAAATGTGCATGTGTGGACTAGAGAGAAAACCGAAAGGAGGCGAAAACGGGGGAGGGGAGGAGGAGAGGAGGAAAAAAGGGAGGGGGGGAAGAGGAAGAGAAGGGGGAGGGAAACCAGGGGAGGGAAGGGAGGGAAAGGAGGAGGGGGGAAAGGGGGGGCACTGTGCTCCCCCACCCACCTGCTGTCTGCCCGGCACTTACCCCATAGTGGTGGTGGGCCAGGCGGTGAGCTGTGGGACGTGTAGCGCGGCGATGAATGCAGGACTCCGTGCATGTCTTCTTACTGTTCTGCACGGCGGCCAATGGGATTGCCTCTACCTTCAGCCAATCAGGTGCCCGCTATTACATCCGGACCTCCTGATTGGCTGAGAGGCGGTTTCTTTGTTAGCAAAGCAAATATTCATTTGCTTTGCCAACACACCTGGGTGCACTACGAGCGCAATGGTTTGCGCTCGCAGTGCACCTTTTTTGAAGCCTATGGCTCTAATTAGGTGCTTCAAAAACACCCCCCTGTAGCTGTAATTCAGGTGCCCGGTGCCCAAAAAGGGGCCAGATGCCTGAATGGGGGTGGCTACAGCGGCATGAATCTATCCATAGTACACAAAGGGGGTGGCTGGAGAGTGGGGGCAGCGCCCGAGCGCCCCTAGTGGACACACCGCTACTGGCCTGAACTCAGTTTAACAGCTCTACACTCTTTGAGTGGCATGTATCATAGACTCATTAATAAAAACTGGAATAATTAATACAATATTAGATTTGATTATATTAAAGATGAGTTTCATGCACCACTATGACCTTTGTGTAGTTCAGAATTCTGCTTTTTAACAGATAACAAAAAAAAGGAAAATTCCTTATTTCACACTTTTGCATTATTGCTTGGATTCACTTATAAATAAATTCATTGTTCTGTCTTGTTCTCCAGCTCGCCTTGTTTGTTTTTTTAAATATTCACCATATGTTCTTTGATGTCCACTGCACTTGTATGTGATTTTTCAGTTATTGTTATGACATTATGCCTAAGAGCACTGTGTATTCTCGAAACCTGCCACAGTATGATATATTAAGCTAGCTCACAAAAGGTATTACCCAGACTTTTACTTCCCTGTGTTACTTATTGTCTTGTATTTCCATAAAACTGTGTGATGTGGCTCTAATGAGATTTTTCTTTAGTTTACTGGGAAGGTTTTAAAGCATAGAGTATCTGACCTCTGCTTTCTGACACCTCTAACAATATGTGATAACTGAGATAGCTTGCATAGTGGCAAACGTTATATGTTAAATGAAGTAAAGGATCTCAAATGCTATGGAAGTGACAAACGCTAAAAGTTAACATTACTAGCTCCCAAGGATCCCAACGTTGGGATCTTTGGGAGCTGTGTGTTGATTGTGACAGGACAACAGGTGTAGATACTGTTTGTCGTGAGGGGGTTTTTTCCTCTTGGTCTCTTTCTTTGCCAGTTGGAATACAACTTGACCCATGGGTGGGCTTTATTGATTTAATATTGAGATCCATGTAGTGGTCATCTAAGCTATCAGGCATCTGGTGTCACCTGTCAGCAGTCTTGGCTCCCAGTACATAATACTCTTGATGAGAAGTCAGGTTTGAATCATCTGTGGAATGTCTCTTCACCATAATGCATCATACCTCCCAGCAACCCTTGGGCGTTATTGGCTGTGCGGATGCACTGCATTGTGCGATACCACTTCCTATTTTTATTTTAGGTTCCCACACTCAGATAATGAGTTCTTTGACTATAGGTCTCCATATTTAATAAACAAATCTTCACCTTCTTTCCTGAGGAAGCCATATGGTGAAACATGTCAAAAAATATGAACGTGATGAAAACATGAATGCGATTACAGTAAATCATTGTCAATAATAGGATGTTTGCACACACATATGGCTATGACTGTATTGCATGCAACGGTTTTATGATATTGTTAATTTTATAATAAATTTTGTATATATTTTTACCTACACTTTTGAGTAATTTCTGTGTTGAAATGCACCCATAAAGTCCCATATCTCCATAACTTTCTACGAAAGATTTGTACACTTTATTATTTTAATTTTAAAAAATGCCTGTACAAATGCTTTAAGCCTGGAATTCCACTTAGACAGCTTATGAAACTAAAGGATAACCATTGTGATGAATATTGCATTCTTATAACTCTATGTGGTTATTAATTATAATTATAGTATTCAGTATAATAATTCCCCTTTTTTAAATAACTTCTTTTGTTTATTTCTCCATATTAACAAGTAGACCAAGATGCCCAGCAAAAGTTGATAATAATGGGGATGAGACATACTATGAGAGCCCTTGCACACTGGGGCGGTTTGCAGGCGCTATTGCGCTAATAATAGCGCCTGCAAACCGCCCCGAAAGTGCCGCTCCTTGCATTCCAGTGTGAAAGCCCCGAGGGCTTGCACACTGGAGCGATGCGCTGGCAGGACGGTAAAAAAAGTCCTGCCAGCAGCATCTTCGGAGCGGTGAAGGAGCGGAGTGTATACCGCTCCTTTACCGCTCCTGCCCATTGAAATCAATGGGACGGCGCGGCTATACCGCCGGCAATGCGCCTCTGCAGAGGCGCTTTGCGGTGGTATTTAACCCCTTCTCGGCCGCTAGCGGGGGTAAAACCGCCCCGCTAGCGGCCGCATACCGACGGTAAAACGCCGCTAATAATAGCTGCGTTTTACCGCCGACGCCGCCCCCCCACCCCAGTGTGCAAGGGCTCTAACAGTTTGTCCCAAACCCTGTCACTGTCATTTTTTCAGGCTAGCTCCAGTTTGGTCTGCATGTAAACACTGACATAAATATCAATAAAATGTGAAAAAGTATTAATTCATTGAATTAATTTTGTTACATGTATGACCTGTATATAGATACAATATACAGTATTTTGTGACATTGTCCAATAAACCTGCACTTTCTGTTAAAAAAGATATATTACAGTACAAAATATATTTTCCTGTCGCATCATGGCAGCATACACGTTGGGTTGTGACTCCGCCTCCACAACCTGATAGGACCACATAGCTATAAATTAGAGAGTAGACACCTGCCCCAGTATTCTCTTATTTTTCCTCACCTGTCAGGACCGCACGGATCAGCACCCCCTTACCGCTTCGCCCCAGCCAGGTTCTAGCCTCTCCTGGGTGGAAGTCCTTCTTGTACAGCCTCTAAACGAGCTAAATGGAAGGAGCCCCACTCTGGTGATCTCAGGGGCACTCATTTCAACTCAAACTGTTTGCCATGATATAAGCCTTAAACAGGCTTCAAGTGCAACAGCCCACAAAAGCCTTAAACAGGCTTGCTGGAGGATTGGCCAGGGAAGCTTCAGTATGGCCTCATGAAATAAGCCTTAAACAGGCCTAATTGTGTGCAGCGGTCTCCATCCCCCCTCTCCCCTTCTCTCTCCCCCCCTCTCCTACCGTTCTTGTGCTCTGCTGGGCTCTGTTGTTCCATAGCTGCTGTGTGGGACCGCCGAGCGTTCTCGGTGTCCTCGCGCATGTGCAGTACGGCTCTCTGGGCGCCTCTATGCCGTTTTCCAGCTTCCAAGAAGGGTGTCTCGCGGGGCTACTGCGCATGCGTGAGTGTCCGACGCTGATGGCGGCGAATTTAAAAACCCAGCACTAGCTGAGGTGCTGCTGCTGGTTGCTGCATGCTACAGATCGCCTGTCATTGCAAAACACAGAGGAAAAACGCTCTACAAAGGTGGGTGACCCTTCTCCTATTCAGTTCTGTTTCTCTCTATCTCTCTCTGCATTGCTGCTTGTTTTTTCCCTGCAGGTTTCCAGCCCACTTACCATGGAGACCGCTGCCCCAGCAGATCACCGCCAGCCTACTAGGTAAGGGGGGGGAAGACAAGGGTAAGTAGTGAAGATTGAAAAAAGAGAGCACTTCTAACGCTGCCTAAATTGGTCAGCCCTACCAGGTCCTCAAGAACGTCTGCGTCAAGACAAAGGGAGTCCTCACGCAGGAGAAGCCGCTCCAGATATAGACGGAGCCGCTCCTACCATAGAAGAAGATGCTCAAGAGGAAGCCGCAGAAGGAGCCGCTCCAGGTCGCATTCCCAACAAGGTCGATCCCGCCATAGAAGGTCGTCCTCACGCAGACACCGTTCCCCTGCACACCATTCCCTTCCCGCCGGGAACGCATGCTGGATTTGCGGTGCGGCGGCTCTTCCGGATAAACTGGCTTGTCAGAAATGCCTGGAAAAGGCCACAAGAGAGAGAGCCTCGGAAGTTGGGGACTCAGCCCCTCAGGCCTCGATACCAGATGTGGACTTCTCCACCACTACCTCTCCAGCCCGGGCCAGCACATCAAGGGAGCAAGACTCCCTGTCTGATAATGAGGGTTTGGAGGTGTCGGCCGGATTCGACTTCGGTCTGATAGAGCCGTTTGTTAAATCGGTTAAGGAGGCAATAGGATGGGAAGAACCCCAGGAAGTCCAGCCAAAGCAAAGGAAATATTTTCCTCAGCTTAAGAAGGAACCAGAAACTTTTCCGTTCATCGACGAACTGGAAGACTTAATCAAAGAGGAGTGGCAGAGACCGGAGAAAAAATCTAGTCTGAATAACAGACTCCAGAAGCTATACCCACTCAAGGAGCCTAAAGTGAACCCTCTGGTGTCCCCTCCGGTAGTGGAAGCATCTTTGATGCGCCTCGCCAGGCATGTTACCCTGTTACCATGTTAGAAGATGCGGTAACGTTTAGAGACGTTCTCGACAGAAAGATCGACACAGATCTTAAGCGGGCTTACCTATCAGCTGGAGGAGCATGCAGGCCTGCAATAGCACTTGCGGCAGTAGGAAGGGCCATCTCGAGCTGGTCTTCAAACACGGAGAAGCTGGTATCAGAGGGTGCAGACCAAGAGAAGATAGTGAAGGCATTACAAGAGTTAAGCTTGGCTGGTGATTTCGTGGTTGAAGCCTCAGTCGACACCATCAGGTCTGCATCAAAGTCTATGTTGGCCTCAGTGATGGCCAGAAGAGCTTTGTGGCTGAAGCCCTGGACGGCGGATCCGGCATCCAAGTCTAACTGGTGCCGTATTCCGTTCGACGGTGAGCACTTCTTCGGAACAAAGTTAGACACGGCTATCTCCAAAGTAACTGGTGGAAAATCCGGGCTCATTCCCTCGGATAGGAGGCCTAAACAGAGACCTCCTCCTTTTAAGCGGAATCTCCCAGAAAGGTATAGGGACGCGAAAGCGTACAGACCAGGGAAGGAGTACCGAAGGAACTGGAAGAACCCTCAAACCTCTTTCATGAAATTCAAGAAGCCTAAGACTCCCGCTTCCAGTGACCAGAAGCCTTTTTGAAGGTGCGCCCGTCCGGCCAGCGGTAGTGGGAGCAAGACTCTCCAGTTTCAAGCCAGGTCTGGGCGGAGACCATACACGATACCTGGACCCTGGCCACTGTCAGTTTCGGCCACAGATGGTCCTTCAAGAATCGACCCCCAAGGGATCAATTCTGCCCAAACCGTATTCCTCCTCCTGGGGAGAAAAGGTTGTCCCTTCTAAACTATGTCCTAGAACTTCTTCAAAAACGAGCAATAATAGAGGTTCCGCCAGCACAACGAGGCAGGGGATTCTATTCTCCACTATTCCTCATCAAAAAGAAGTCAGGGGACTTTCGGCCGGTTCTAGACCTGAAGAACCTCAACAAGTCCATCAGAGTGGAGTCTTTCAGGATGGAAAGCCTGCAGTCTATCCTCCAGGCCATAAACTTAGGAGACTGGATGCTCTCCATAGATCTCCAGGATGCCTACCTGCACATACCAATCCACGTGGCATTCCAAAAGTTCCTGCGATTCTCGGTGGGTCAGGGGCACTTCCAATTTCCAAGCCTCCCTTTCGGGATCTCTACGGCCCCCAGAACGTTTACGAAGGTTCTGCTTCCAGTGATAGCCTCTTTGAGGGAGAAGGGTCTAAGGGTCCACCATTACCTGGACGACATTCTTCTCCTCTCAAACAGCCAGGAA
The DNA here is from genome assembly GCA_037952925.1 of Lithobates clamitans. Lineage (NCBI taxonomy): Eukaryota > Metazoa > Chordata > Amphibia > Anura > Ranidae > Lithobates > Lithobates clamitans. The sequence continues at coordinate 1,331,186 of JBBGZY010001071.1, read as the reverse complement.
TCACTCGTGCAACATCGCAAGGTCTTAGTTTCCACCCTAACGAGTCTGGGTTGGATAATCAACTGGCAGAAGAGCAACATTCAGCCTACTCAAAGGATGGTCTTCCTGGGAGCCGAATTAGACACCCGAGCCAACACGGTGGAACTGCCAAGGGAGAAGTTGTCCCTAATAATTCAGAAAGTGAAGGATGCGGTTCCAGCATCATCAAAACACAGAAAAGTAGGGGGGTTTTTGGGACTTGCCTGACCTTTATCCCTGACAAGCTCACACCCTTGGGGCCTTCCACCCACCTACATAGGTTCCCTGTAAGTAATCCTTTATGGTTTTTAGCTATCATTATTACTTTGGGATCATGTTACAACAGCTTTCTCGACCTGCCCTGTGATTAGCCCCTGAGAATTTTTTCTAATTTTTTACAGACATTTTACATTGCATCTGCTCCTGAAGATTGGAAAGATCCATGAAACGCGTAGAGCTCTTAGATGCTATTCACATTAACAGCCCCCCCTACACTTCTACCAGATTACGCCGTTTGGATTCCACCAACTGCTATGTTACTATATTACTGTGAAGACACACAACTTCAAAATTGTATTATTGCTACCTCACCGTTGCGCTCCACATCGTGCTGCTATGTTGATGGGTCATTCTGTTATGTTGGTTCATACTGAGGGAACATTTATTTCATATGTCATACTCTCTTACTCTGTATACATGCAAGCTATGTGGTCACTAATGTGGTCCATTCACCAGACATTATAAATACTACGATGCAGTCATATGCAAATATTAGTCTGATGAATTCTTACTATGGTACCATATTGACCATAATAGGCTGCTATGCCATTATGTTGCTATATGATGTTTCAATAATATACACCTTACTATGGAATAAAGTTTCCTGGATTTATTATAACTTACCGTTTATGTAATTATTACTATGCAACACGATGCGGTCGCATCTATGGTGCAACTATCAGACATTCATATTATTACCATGTTGTGTCACCTTCCCAGCTGCATGTCTCATTTAAAGTCCCAAAAACCCCCCTACTTTTCTGTGTTTTGTATATGCATTTTGGGGATGGAGGTACATTTTTGAAATGTCCTCATTTAAAGTCCCATTTAGTTAGTCTTTCTTTTTCCTGGTTCCAGCATCATGCCTACCGGCCAGAGCATACCTCAGCCTTCTGGGTTCCCTATCAGCAACCATTCCAATGGTCAGATGGGCGCAATGGAATACCAGACCTCTGCAAGCCTTCTTCCTGCGCCAGTGGGATGGATGGTTCATGTCCCAATTGATTCGCATCTCAGAGGAAGCCAGGCTATCTCTACGGTGGTGGACCCACCCCGACAACCTCAGCAGATGCAGGCAGATAGTCATCCTCCACCAGGAGGTGGTAACTTTGGACGCCAGTCTGGAGGGATGGGGGGCACACTACCTACATTATGCAGCTCAGGGCCGCTGGCACTTCAAAACCAAGGATGTAGTATCAAACGTCCTAGAGATGAAGGCAGCCTTCCAAGCCCTCTTGGCATTCAGCTCACTTCTGAGAGGGAAACAGGTCCTCATTCAAATGGACAACCGAGTGGCTGTAGCCTACATCAACAGGCAGGGGGGTACCAAGAGCATCTCCATGATGCGGGAAGTTGGTCCGGTGATGCGATGGGCTCAACTGAACCTGCGGGACCTGAAGGCGGCCTATATTCCGGGGGTTCAGAACCTACTGGCGGATTCTCTCAGCAGAACATTCGTTTCCAACAACGAGTGGTGTCTAAGCCCGCAGGCCTTTGCCCTCATATGCAAGACATGGGGTCATCCAGACATAGACCTCACAGCAACACCAGAGAACAAGAAGTGTCAGAGGTTTCTGTCAAGGAACCCCTTCACCTCAGCGGAGGGAACGGATTGTCTCCAGCACACCTGGAACTTTCGCCTAGGCTACATTTTTCCACCGACCCCACTGATAGCCAAGTTCCTTCTGAGGCTCAAACATTCAACAGCTCTAGTCCTGGCTGTGATTCCCTTTTGGCCACGGAGGCCTTGGTTCACCACCCTCCTGCAACTGAGCACAGCGGATCCACTTCCACTCCCGGTGACAACGGATCTACTAACCCAGGGCCAGCTACTACATCCGAATCCAGAGAGATTACACCTAGCGGCCTGGAGACTGAAAGGTCTAGGTTCCTAGATCAAGGCTGTTCTCAGAAGGTAGTCGATACCCTGCTTCAAGCCAGGAAATCCTCCACGAATAGCACCTACGAGAGAATCTGGGGAAAGTTCTCTTCCTTTGCTCAGGAACAAGGTTGGGACCCTTCTTCCCTATCAGCAATACAAGTGCTTGAGTTCCTCCAGTCAGGTCTAGACAAAGGCCTTAGGTCCAGCACCCTCAAAGTCCAAGTCTCTGCCATCTCTGCTCTGACAGGGGTTAGGTGGGCACTTAACCCTCTCGTGGTTCAATTTCAAAAAGCCTGCCTGAAGCTAAGGCCTCCCAGAAAGCCTTCATTTCCAACATGGGATCTATCAACTGTCCTAGAGATTCTATCCGGAGAACCATTCTTCCCACTTGAGGATACCTCCCTCTGGGACCTGACTCTAAAGGTATCATTCCTAATTGCCATCACATCGGCGAAGAGGGTCTCAGAAATGCAAGCTTTGCTGATCAAAGAACCATATCTGATGATTTACCCAGACAGGCTAACCCTGAAGCCTTCAGACAAGTTTATCCCAAAAGTCTCCTCTTCGTTCCACTTTAACCAGGAGATTGACCTCCCGGCTTTGATCACGGATCAGGGTGTCCCTCATCCCCTGGATGTCAAGGGCAACATTCTGCATTACCTCTCGGTAACCAAGTCATTCAGAAAATGCGAGAACCTGTTAGTCATCCCACATGGGTTCAGGAAGGGCCAGGCAGCTTCTGCCCGTACCATCGCCTCATGGCTCGTGAAAGCTATCAAGAAGGCCTACTCCTTAAGCACCCTACAGATTCCGGAAGATCTAAGAGCGCATTCCACCAGGGCAATGGCTACTTCATGGGCAGCTTACTGTAAAGTTTCAGCGGAAACCATTTGTAGAGCGGCCACTTGGTCTTCGAGGAACACCTTCATTTCCCATTATAGAATAGACGCTGCACGCTTAGCAGCAGTTGAATTTGGGAGGGCCGTCATACAGGCCAACTCTTCAGTTTCTTGTCAATAAATTTAATTTTGCATTCCCACCCAGTTTGGCGAGTTACTCCCCAACGTGTATGCTGCCATGATGCGACAGGAAAACGGAAAATTGTATACTCACCTTTCCGTAATTTTCCTTTCCTGTCGCATCTTCATGGCAGCATACAATCACCCACCCTCTGAGGTGACATGTGTATATATTTACAGAGAATACTGGGGCAGGTGTCTACTCTCTAATTTATAGCTATGAGGTCCTATCAGGTTGTGGAGGCGGAGTCACAACCCAACGTGTATGCTGCCATGAAGATGCGACGGGAAAGGAAAATTACGGAAAGGTGAGTATACAATTTTCCGTTATGAGCACTAAAAAGACAGTCACTCGACTTAACAGCAAATTGTCCTGAAAATAAAGACTATACCTTTCCATTATAAAGAACTGAAGATAATTTCTATAACATCTATAATAAACCTATAGAAATTTTTTTTTGCTCATTCTGCAGAAATGTATACATACTGTATATGCAACAAGCATTATAGTACCTTTAAATGAGAGCAGACACACAAGGATGATCCAATTCGATCTTTGGAATAAATTTCTCCAACCTTTAATTATTTTGACCAAAGAGAAAGCTCAAAACAGGGTATCTGCTCAGTCACACAGTTACACAGTTAAGGCACGTACACACGATACGAAAATCGGAAGTCTAATTTCGTCCGACGAACAATCTGACGATTTTCGGATCGTTAGTATGGTGCTTTCGATAGCTGATTCCAACTTTTCGTCGGACAAAAGCTGGATGTGCAGACTATAACATTTTTGTCGTGCGTGAACTCAACAATCGATTTTCATTTAATTAGTACGGTTTTCGCACTAAAAAATTGTAAGTGCAAGACTACGCATGCTCAGAAATGAACGAACACATACAAAACTATTCAACACATTACGTCACTTTTGAGGTTGAATTCTGTCGTACCAGAATTTGTGTATGGTGATTAACCTCTTCACTTTCGACATGAGACTAGCATGCAACAAAAAACGGACGAACGGTCGTCCGAAAATCTGATCGTGTGTACGAGGCTTTAGTCCACTCCATAAGATTTAATCTCTAAGCAATAAAAGTGTTTGGTCATTCCTCACGTTAACCCCCAAACCTGACAAAGATCCTTCATTATGTGTCAGGTATAGGCCAATCGCACTCCTAAACTCTGACCTAAAAATTTTTGCTAAGCTCCTCTCGATGCGATTGAACCTGATATTCCCCTCTTTAATACATAAGGATCAGGTGGGCTTTGTCCCCCTCCGTCAAGCAGGGGACAATACAAGATGGATTATTGACCTCATAGACGTGGCGAACAGGGACAAGTTGGAGACATTAGTCCTTGGGTTAGATGCCGAAAAGGCTTTTGACCGCCTTGGCTGGCCCTTCCTGTTCGCCACGTTGAAATGCATGGGGTTCCGGGGCCCTTTCTTACAAGCCATCCGGCACCTATACACAAATCCCACACCTCAAGTTAAGACCCCCTTTGCCATGTCGTCTGCCCTTCCGATTGCGAACGGGACCCGCTAGGGGTGTCCACTCTCACCACTATTATTTCCGCTATGTGTTGAGCCTCTGGCGGCTTCCGTTCGAAGAAACCCGAACATACACGGGGTCCCGGTGCGGGTAAGAGAATTTAAACTTCGCAGATGACATTATACTTACCCTGACCCAGCCTAGGATCTCACTTCCCAATTTACATGCTGAACTCGACCTTTTTGGATCTCTCTCTGGCTATAAAATAAACGCGGCTAAATCAGAGGCTTTACCTATCAATATCCCAGCAGCAGAGACCCAGCATCTACAGCAATGCTTTCCATATCACTGGAAGACAACAGCCCTGAAATATTTGGGAGTTCAGATCGCCCCTTCTCACACTACCCTATACCGAGCCAACTTTCCTCCCCTGTTCAGGTCCATAAGGGATCTGTTACAAAAATGGAAGGTTCACCATATCTCCCTCCTGGGGAGGGTGGCCCCTATTAAAATGACCATCCTTCCCAAACTACTTTACCTCTTCCAAATGCTTCCCATCCCGATTCCACATGCAGACTTGAGGAAACTTCAGGCAGATTTAGTGCGCTTCGTTTGGAATTATGGGAGGCATAGAATATCTCATTCAGTCTTAACGGCAGCACGCTCAGAAGGTGGGTTGGCATTTCCTGACCTAAATAAATATTACCAAGCTGCCCAACTACGTGCCCTGGCCTCCTGGTTTCCTCAGCGGTCTTACAATAGATGGACAGAAATTGAAAAAAATATGGATGGCACCCACACATCCAAATAGCATGCTCTGGAATGCAAATGTGGGGGTGGACTCTGCCCGGCTTCTGGGTCCCATGCTCCACCTTAGATCACTCTGGCATAGATTATCCCGAGCACATAAGCTGGGCTCGGAGAGGTCACTCCTAACGTCATTCCTTTACAATCCCAGAATGCCTGCAGGCCTTACACATCAGATGTCTTTCCCATGGGCGACAAGGAATTTGTTCCACTTTGGTCATCTGGTGCATCCATGTACACGTAGAATGCTCTCATTCCTAGAACTTCAAAAGAAATTTGACCCCGCCAGGTATTCTATGGGTACCTGCAGATTAGACATTATGCCCAATCTTTTGCCCCGAACCTACAATTCTCAGCGCCAACTCCATTTGAGAGCTTGATGTTGGAGGGTTCGGCATGCCGAGGCTTAATTTCAGACATATACCGGGTGCTAAATTCTTACTGCTTTACCACCCAGGGTAAGCGTGCATATATGCTTCACTGGGAGAGGGCATTGGGAGAGGAAATCCCAGAAACGACGTGGCGGACGATTTGGTCTCAGGCAGCTAAGAGTTCCTTTTGTACACTCTACAAGGAGAACGCCTACAAAATATTTTTTTTTGGTACCTGACGCCTGACATTCTCCATGCCATTTACCCTTCCAGTTCGGATAGATGCTGGCGCTGTGAGGGAGACAGAGGGACCTTGTACCACATCTACTGGACTTGTCCTAAGATTGTGCCTTTCTGGACGGAGACACAGCTTTTACTGACTCACCTTCTAGGTGTGCAGGTTCCCAGAACCCCAAAATCATTCCTCCTTGGAGTCTCTGCTTTACAGATTGCTAAACATTCCAAAAAACTGCTTAGACATGTCCTGACGGCCGCGAGATGCCTTATTGCCCTTTATTGGAAACGACGGGACCCGCCTACTCAAACGGACCTATACACCAGAATAAAAGACATAGAGCTGATGGAAAAAATGACAGCTAGATTGCAAGATAGATTGGAAGCACATGATAAGGTCTGGGAAGAATGGCATAGACGAGAAGGCCTGCCCTGAACCAATGGCTGAGCCTCCCCCTCCCTTCCCCTCCCCTCCCAACTTATTCTCTCTTTCTTTTCTCTATTGTACTCTTTCCTCTTTTTTCTCTTTAGATTTTGCTGAGGTCCATGTTGAAACCTACTTGTTAACTACTGAATTTTATATAGAACTTGATATGAATTTTATATTTGGTTTATTATTTACTGATGCTTGATATATGTCGGCTTTACTGCTGGCCTGTTGAAATTTGTACAACACAGTATCAATGTCCTCTTTATTCACCTGCATATATGTTTAATAAAAAACGTTATTTGAAAAAAAAAAAAAGTGTTTGGTGTATAAAAACATCTGTTAATATTTGTTGTCTGGAAGTTTTTTTTTTTTTTAAATAGACTTTTATTGAATCCAACCACAAAGCCGAGCAATGACATTAATAAACAACGGTCCCATACATCCCAAATGCAAAAAATGACCAGCATAACAAAAATAAAAATCCAAAGTACAGGTACATAACCAATGATAGGTTAGTCAAGGGGCAATGTAAAACATCAAAGTTCAAAGCTTGGGATATTTTTTTATAACCTAACCATAAACTTTAAACTTCTCCACAACCTTATCTCTGACCTGTCTGGTGTGTCCCTTTGCCTTCGTGATGATGTTTGTTCACTAAGGTTCTCTAACAAACTTCTGATGGCTTCACAGAACAACTGTATTTATACTGAGATTAAATTACACACAGGTGCATTCTATTTACTAATTAGGTGACTTCTGAAGGCAATTGGTATCACTAAATTTTAGTTAGCGTTATCAGAGTAAAGGGGGCTGAATACAAATGCACGCCACATTTTTCAGATATTTATTTGTAAAAAAAATTTGGAGAATCAATTTATTATTTTCCTTCCACTTCACAATCATGTGCCACTTTGTGTTGGTCTATCACATAAAATCCCAATAAAATACATATAAGTTTTTAGTTGTAACATGAGAAAATTTGAAAAATTTCATGGGGTATGAATACTTTTTCAAGGCACTGTAGGTGAGACTATGTATTCCTCAATGTGTGGTAAATGCACCTCCTGATGGAAGAAGAGTGATTACAAGTGTTAGTTTCACAGTGCATCAATGGGATACAGTGGCTGCTTTACTAGTTTGTTTACAGCCAAACTCTGGTACTAAAGGTGATAGCACATCCCTAAGTTACATAGTTCTAACCTTTCTTCATCACAGATTGCAATGCCTTGTTTTATTTGTTTTCAAAGTAAATGTCCTCAACTAATTATACTATACTCTCTTTTTTCAGTGGAAGCAATACATTTAGGAAGCCTTATAGCAGCCCAAGGTTACATCTTCCCCATATCAGATCATGTCCTCACACTGAAGGATGATGGGACCTTCTATCGTTTTCAAGTAAGTGAATCAAGTAATCATTTGCAATAGTAAAATGCTTCTTAACACTGAGAAAAGCTAAATGTTTTTTCTGCTGTAACACATAATGGATAAAACTATTAGTGATAATTGCTTATTGTCTCAAGGGATCATTATGGATCTTTGAAATTCTATATGTTCAGGTATATTTGTACCCACAAAGCACACAAATTATAAAAATATTTTATAAAAGGATGAAAAATAAATCAAAGTAATGATTATAAGAAGTGCACTAAAAATGTCTTTATGAATCACACATGGAAATACTTTTTACTGTAGCCACTGAAGGTATAGTTGAAAGATCTGTCCATCACAACAGGGAATGTATAGAGGCTCCTACCAGTTTTACTACAGTTTTACTACAGTGGCAAAGTATTCAGACCCCCTTAAATTTTTCACTTTGTTATATTGCAGCCATTTGCTAAAATCATTTAAAGTTCATTTTTTTCCTCATTAATGTACACACAGCACCCCATATTGACAGAAAAACATAGAATTGTTGACATTATTGCAGATTTATTAATAAAGAAAAACTGAAATATCATGTCCTAAGTATTCAGACCCTTTGCTGTGACACTTATATTTAACTCAGGTGCTGTCCATTTCTTCTGATCATCCTTGAGATGCTTCTACACCTTCATTTGGAAAAAGAGGTCTCTGACAGGGAGTAGTACTAAGCAGAGGGTGTGCTACATCCCAAAAATCCAAAAAGACCAAAACATTCCCCTAGAGTGGGACTTTTGAGGCACTACCATCAATGATGCAATGTAAGTAAAAAATATATAATTTTATTACAAAATTCAAAAGTACAGCAAAAAATATATACAAAAATACAAATCAAACACAAACAATATATACAATGGGATACATCAAAAAGCAAGGACATGTAATTTGGACACAACTGCATCACATTGAGAGGAAAACCAAAAGTGGAAATGTAATAAGTCTCACTGAACCGACGCGTTTCGGGGAATCCTTCATCAGGGTTCATTAAGTGAGAGTTACCATCTAAGAAATTACAAAATTAAAAAGAAACATTAACATCACACACAAAAAAAAACCAGATAACATTCCCCCCACATCCCGTGAAGATATGTGTGAGAGTCATACTCACTTCCAAAATACATGTGCTATAGAAGTATCCAAGGCATAAAATCAGCTTCACAACGGTCTCCCAGGCCATGTGCACATAAAGAGAGCCAGATCACGGACCATGTAGAGTAAAATTGTAATGACTGGTGCATATAATGCAATCCCAATGGGTGCTGAAAACCGTCACGCCTAAAATTTGGCGTGGCGTTTGTGCGCGGGCTGGGGTCCAAAAATAACCGGACCTGAAAACAAGGACAAGACCCCATAAATGATGAAGATTTTGATAATCAATATAGACAATCATATCTCCTGGGATTGAAAATATATCAAATCCCAGGGTGTGTAAAAAACATGAGAACATAGGTGTGGGGACTAGCCACAGGAAACATACCTGTAAGCTAGATCAAAACGGGGGAGACCTACAGGTTGTGATGTAGGGGGAAGGAGGAGGTCTCGGGGTCTGGGCTGACAACCATAAAGCTGCAGATAGTAAAGGAGAGAGAGGGATCTAATTAAAAAAGGGAAACAAGGTTCTAATATGGGTAAACATATTTAAATGGTAAAAGCCAGACACTACTTAAGGTATACAAAAAAGTGGAGATAACAGCAATCCAGGTTGCTGAGGTTACCTGTATAATCAGTCCAACAGCATAGTATCAACGAGGCATCCTCCTCCGATCACAAGGTCAGAGTGAATGAACTCGGTATTTATAACACACACCTCACGCTGTCGGCTGATTACAATGCCGAACAGCTGAAGCCAAGATCCGTCCCCTATGTTAATTCCTCCCATCTCCCAACAGCTGACTCATTGTCAGGCTGAAGGGAAACACCCTACGTCAATTTGTTAATTCCCCTATGTTAATTACTCCCACCTCCCAACAGCTGACTCATTGTCAGCCTGAAGGGATACACCCTACGTCAAGTCCTGTCGATGGGCCCCCTGAGCGTGGACCGCGCCACGCCTCCCCGCAAGCGCAGGCCCCGAGTCCGTACCGCACATGTGCGCCAGGCAAGCTGGAATGCAGGATAGCGGCGGACATCACGGCCGCGCCTCGGAGCGCACCGGCACGGCAAGCCTGAGCTGGAAACAGCCATGCTGAACCAGATCAGGGATGGAGGAGCATCCGAGGATGATCCCCTCAGTATGTCCCACAAAGGGGACATCCTTGCCGTGCCGGGTAGGCGCACTACAAAAACAGCAACCAACAGACTCAGGGACTCCATGCCATTCATAATGAAAAGGGAAAAAAAAAAAAAAAAAGGAAAAAGAAAAAATGTGATGACAGTCTGCGATGAGAAAACAGTAACAGTGTAATATATATATGCATGGTTCTTGCATCAAACACCATTCAGTCAGAATGGCATATGAATTAAAAACAAATGCAATCACTGCATGGGAGACTATTATGAAGCTGTCACACGGAGAGGAAAAGACTGTATAGCAGCCACAAAATACACCAATGAGTTTTAAAACATGCTCAAATCCCAATCCTGGAGTCTGATCCCATAGATGCCACAGTCCCCAATGGAGGCAGAGGCATAAGATTTAGGCTGGCCCCTTATAAATTATATAAACCTTGTATTTGTGTCCTGCATGATATCTAATGTACCAGCAGGAACAAAAATTCAAAAAATAAAAAAGGGCAGGTAAAGGTGCATTGGCCGGGAAACGAACCCAGGCCTCCCGCATGGCAGGCAAAAATTCTACCACTGAACCACAGGGATAGATATGGGAACCAGAATTAAGTATGAGCCTCCTACAATCGACAGTGTAACCTAGGGTGCTCACCGGAAGGTACTGAGAGGTAACACTACCTTTCCATACCCCCGGAGTCAAAACCCTCCAGGAACGGTTTGAAACATGTAGTGTCATTAAGTCCGGGGGGCCTAGTCGCCCGCAAGTTGTAGATCCACCTCAGTTCGAGCTGGAGGAGATCCTTATTCCAATCTCCCCCCCTCGAACTGGGGTGGACTCGATCCAAAATCAAAAATTTGATTCTTGGAAACAGTCCCTGATGTACCAGGGCAGTGTGCCTTCCCAGTGGTAGATCGGGGTCACAGGTCTGCATGCTTCTGATGTGGCGTTATGCCCTATGCCAGAATTCCAACTTGGTTTTCCCGACATAGAAGCATCCGCAATCACACCATAGCATATACACCACTCCCTTAGTCTTGCAATTGGCAAAGTGTTTTGGCCTGAAGGTACTGCCATCGGGTAAGGTGGGATTTTTGGTAGTATACATATACTTACAGTACCCACAGGCCCCACACATAAATGTGCCCCTATATTTACAGTGCTGGGCAAAATTTTCTTTTGAATTCGCTCCTCACCAATCTGGAGGATAAGGAAGTAGCCCTCCTGAAAGTAAAGAGCGGACTCTCAGGGAGGAGTCTATTCAAATTTGGGTCCATTGTAAGAATGTGCCAGAACTTGGACACAATTCTTTTAACTTCAGCATGTTGATTGCAGTATTTGGTAATAATGCGCAGATGGTTATCCTGTTTTTTGATCTTTTGCGAGTAAATCAAAAGCCTGTCTGGTATGTGTGCTGGCCCGCCTAAAGGCCTTTTTGAGGGAGGTGTGTGAATAACCTCTCTCAAGGAGTCTTGCACGCAAATTATTTGCTTCGGTTTTAAAGGTCGCCTCGTCAGTGCAATTTCTGCGCACCCTTAGGTACTGGCTGTATAGTATAGACCTAATGAGACTAGGTGGATGGAAACTGGAGGCATGTAAGATGGTGTTCCCAGCAGTGGCCTTGCAATAGAGGCCACTGCTGAGTCCACCATCCTGACCCCTATAGACCATGACATCCAGAAATGCAATCTCACTGCGACTTGATGACATGGTAAAATTCAAATTGAAGCAATTCTTGTTCATGCTCTCTAGGCATGACTGCAAGAGCTCTATGGGACCGTCCCA